>CM066036.1:55384946-56832286 GCA_033557465.1 Ichthyophis bannanicus
TTCAGGAGCGATATGCGGAAATTTTTTTTTACGGAAAGAGTGGTAGATCAGTGGAATAGTTTCCCCCAGTGAGAGATGGTAAGAGATGAGGACAAGTTGTCCTGCTTCCAAAAGGCATGGGACCAAACAGAGGATCCTCCGTAAAGGAAAAAAAAAGGTGACTGTTGTAACTGGTTGATATGGAAGGGCAAACTCAGATAGGTCCATGTGGTCTTTTCTTCTCTGCCGTTCATGTTTCTATGTTTCTAATTCTTTGAAAAGCTTTTTTATTTTATTTTGTTTGGGCAAATTCTGTTACTTTTCCTTTCCAGTGCATGCCTGTGTAATTCTCGCCAACTCATGATCCTCCTCCTAATCTGCCAGAACTCTTGTCCACAGTTTTGATGATGGAGACAGATTCATGCCAAGACGTTTGCAAAACTTTTGTCATATTTCAGCACTTTCAATGCATATGTGGATCTGGATGATGCTGTTAGGTAGTCTTGGAAGCTTCCGATAGTTAGCTCCTGTAGGTGTAACCAAATCTCTATAAGTCTTAGCCCTCCTTCAGTTCTAGGAAGTACAATCTTGGCATACCCTCATTCTTGTAAATTACTTCATAATCATGGAAGCATTTTCTTGTTCGCACATTCGTTGTTTGTCAAGATCTTTTATGTAGGCCAATCCACAATCCCCAAAGCTGTATGAGAGTACGGAATTGCCAGCTGATTGATGGCTTGTATCTTATTTTGTGATGTTAAAGCACTTTTCAATAGCTATTTTTAATCTATTGTAATATTCTTTACCTGATCTATCTCTTAAATAGTTTTCGTGGGGCTCACGTGTTTATTCCTTCCTCTATTCCGCGATACTTATATACGCCTTCCTATTCATGTTTCTTGATGTCACAGCCCTCAGCAACAGAGATGTTTTGTGATTTTTTGCTCAATTTTCCTCTGAAAAAGATTGCCTTAAGACACACTTGTCAAGGCCGAAAGGCATTGTCCTAGAAAGGCGGCATAAGAGAATTAAGGCAAGTGCAACAACAGCACAGGCGAAAGGTTGCGGCAGACTTAAGGTGGGGCATTAACAGGCGCTTGTACAGCAATGCATGCAATGGGCAGCTTGGTAGGGTAATGCACATTGGAGCTGCTCAAGCAGAACGCCATACTAGAACCACATGACCTCCAGGCGCACAACAGTAAAAAAGCGTTAGCAATGGCATGCAGAAAACCCGGGAAACACCCACATTCCTGCCAGCGGATCAACCCTTAAAATGCACCCGGGAGAATGGAATTGGGAGCCCCCCAACCAGGACAATGACAAAGTCAATCCTTGGCCACACACCCCCTGAGGAGCCCCAGGCATAAATCCGTGGCTATGCTCAGCTCTACTCCTCCCCTGAAACGATTTTCGTTTCCCATTGCAGGCACTGCATTTAAGGTGGCTAGCAGTCAGATTTTCTTTAAGTGTATTCTGCAAATCTTTGGAGAGAGCATGGGGTACAGAGATGAGGAGGAAGGAGGCGTTTGTGAGGCTGTGTGAGGCTGCTGTAACTCTTCCAATCCTTACCATTTTGGTGGCTGCTCAATAGGCTGTTCATCATAAGAGCATGGAGTTGAACCAATTTTCTGTCCGTTTTCTGATGGCTACTGAAAAGACGCAGTCATAGGTGGAGCTTCCCACATCGCGCTCAAGTGAAAGTCACCTTCAAGGTGGTCGTTCACCAAGCATTTTAAGACTCAATCTTTTCCTCTTGAATTTCTTTAGATTTTCTTCAGACAGAGGAAAAACCACTCACCATCTGCCTAGAGACAAAGAAATACTGAAGAGACCGTTTTGGTGGCTGAGGCATGGGAGTAACGTCATTGGAAGCCTAATGATTTTTTTTCAGGTGGTTCTCTGTCTCCACTAGTCTGCTGGTAGGAGAACACAACTCACTTTCTGGTACTGGTCTAGCACGATGATGATGGAAAAAACTGTAAATTATTTAATATGGGGGATCAACAAATCCTGGGATGCCAAGTCACTATGTCGGGCCTGCATGTCATGGGTCCCTAAAGGTAGTCGTATGCGACAATGCTGCGTTCACAAATGTCGAGTCATGTCCACACCTTCTTTCACTATATGAATTCAAGCTCCTTGCAGAGAGCCAATTACAATGAGAAAGAAGCCGAGTCTCTTTGGTTCAGAGCCACACCCGCCCGGGAAGAACTAATAGGTCTGGTTGGGACATGGAAGGCTATTAGAGAGACCGGGTGGAAGGCAGGATGTGTGGGGCTAATGCGAGCTTTACTTTGCTTTCACTTATTACCAGTAATCAAAATAGTCCACATTAAAGCGTAGTTACTCACCCACTGTAACAGGTATTCTCCAGGGACAAGCAGGAATCAGTCCTCGCATATGGTGATGCCGACAGAGCCCGTGCGGCAAGTATCTCCCCAGCTGTCAAAGAAAGCTTTTTGGGAGAATGCACAACATACTGGTCCCCCTTCTCACTCAAGGGTGCCATCATGCCACAGTCTAGGTGACATAGCTAGATGGCAAAAAGTAAAATATAGTAAAGAAGCAACTTCCAAGGGGAGGAGGGAAGGTTATGAGAACAGATTCCTTCTGTCCCCCAGGAGAACACACCTATTACAGGGGAGTAACTACAAGGAACAAGCAGGAAGTCAGTCCTCTCCTATGGGACTCACTCAGCTACACAGCTACCAAGAATCTGTACAGAATGAGGCAATGGTTGCAGTGATAAGTGGAGCTGTTGAGCTGCAGCAGTTAAGTCCCACGGAGAAGACGCCCGATAGAGCCAGGGTGGTCCGTCAGACACGCATCAGTGCGGTAACCTGAACACAGAGAGGGTCAGAAGGCAGGAGTTGCCTCAACACCCTGAAGAGCTTACGAAGTAAGGCCTTGGCCGCTAAGTGCTGTCCTGTTGAGACTCCCTCTCTAAGCAGTAGTGAGCTGTTGAAGGTAATGAACAAAGGAACCAGGTGGCGCCGATCATATTTCAATCACAGGTTATGGAAATGGCAGACTTGTCACAGAAGTGGCCCTGGCCCTGATGCGGTGCGCGCGCGACCTGCTGTTCTAGTGATTTCCCAGGCCTGCTCATAGGCGAGGGCAATGCAGTCTGCAAAACCCAAGTGTACGGTTCGTTTAAATCACTGAAAGCCCCGGTCGACTGAAGTCATAGGAGACAAAGAGCTGAGGCGCTTTTGTGGTGGCCTTTGAGTCTGTATGCAGACATAATGGACAGGGCCCCTTTTACAATTCCCAAATATGAAGGACTGTCTACGCTTTAACCGGTGTGAGGTCTCAAAGAATGTGGGAAGCACAATCTCCTGATTGAGGTGGAATGGGGACACCACCTTTCGCAGAAACTTTGGGGTTGGGTGCAGAGCACTACCCCTGTTCTTGTAGAACCTCATATAATGGGAAGCTCGTCCATCATAACCTGGAGCTCAATGACTCGCCGAGAGCTGATGTGATTGCCACGAGAAAGACAACCTTCCTATGAGAGGTACTGCAAGTGGCAGGTAGCCAAGGGATCGAACTGCAGCTTAGTAAGTTGCAAGAGCACCACGTTGAGATCCCGACCCGCGACCTTGCCTGCTGTGTGGTAAGATGGGGGAGCCTTGCATAGCATGAAGGCCCTCAACAGGAAACCCACGATACAAGGGGCCCGGCAGAGACAAGACGGAGTTTTCCCTGCAACAGAATGGTAAATGCGCTGCAATAAAGCACATGTGAACTCTGACTGAGTTGGACTTTAGTCCCACCTGCCCGACAAGGCATGGAGTAGGCATACTGTGAGCTACTCAGCTGAAGCCAAGCAGGAGAACAGGTGTTTTGCCTGCCTCTCGGTTGCATCCAGACCAAGAAGCAACGCCACTTGAAGGCATATATGCCCTCCTCATGGGAGGGGTTTTTTTTTTTTTTTTTTTTGACCTTGTGGCGGTAGGCCAAGAAACCTCTTCCACGACCCTTGAGAGGCGTCTGAAGGGAGCAAATGCCTGCTTACTTCTTTGTTCAGCAAGCCAAGGCCATTAAGTGACAGGGAACCCCAAGTTGGGTGGTGCAGGAACAAGCCCTTCTCCTGTGATAACAGTTCCACTGGGGCACGGCCCAGTGAAGGATAATAGGCGATGCCGGCCGACAGGTGGATCAGCACTAGCATGTGCGCCGAACCAAGGTTGCCTGGGCTACCACACGTGAGGCATACTCAGGTATTAGTGATGCGCCTGTCACACTGCACCTTCAAGAGCGCCGTCCTTGCCCCGGACTAGTGGAATCGGCAGGAAGATGTTAAAAGGGCCGGCCCTTCTGCTCCCATGCGAATAGCGCTGGCCACAGCTGGCGTAGGGAACAGAAATGGGGACAACTGTGTGTTGTCCAGGCTGCTGCGAACAGGTCCATTATGATGCGATACCCCAGAACACGCGAAACAGACCAGGAGACCACCCTGTGGAGATTCCAGGTACCACTCAGCCACTGCCCAGGGTCAATTGATGCCCACCTCGGTGAGCGGCGCAGGGACTCTGCCTTGAGTAATGTCCTCCCAGGGTAGTCTGTTCCCCTGCGAGCATGGAAGGTAATCCTGCACTCAGAAGCATGATGCCATTGCAGATTGTGGGGGGGAGGACATTGCAAAGCCAGAGGTACGGGCCTACAGCCCTCCTTGTGCAGAGGAACTACGCAGCCCGTTGCCCCACCCTGCTTGTTTATACTAGAACATTAGCGAACCTGGTTTTTCCACAAGAAGGAGTGGAATCGCACGTAGGGCGGGGGATACTGGCCCGGTAGTTTCCAAGAGGTGATCTGTAGTAGAGATTCCCTCCCTGGACAAGCAACCCTGGCAGTGTGGTGAACTTCTGCACCACTGAGCTTCCCCAGCCCTGGAGAGCAGGCCATCCTGTGGTCACAGAGTACTTTGGCCCAGCTGGCGCCGCACCTTAAGAAGGGCATTCCTACACTGAGTGGGGCCCAGGTTCTGACCACCAGTCCGGGAGACCCTGACCCTGCCCGGATTTGGCCTGTGGCCTGCTGGTCCACTGAGAATGCCATGGCACCACTGCTTGGCTGTCCACATGTGCAGGTACGGGCTAGGTGGTTGTTACATGGACCGCTAAAGGCCATGTGTCCCAGCAGGTGAAGGAGGCAGCAAGCAGCACCATTCTTCGGTGTTGGACCTCCCCTGTCAGCTGTTTGAGGCGTTCTGCCCTGTCCTGAGGGAGGAGGGCTTTGGCTCGCAATGTGTCCAGCTGAGCACTGATGAACTCTAGGTCTTGCACCAGAGAGAGATGTGATTTGGGATAGTTGATGATGAACCACAGGTGCTGCAGGATGAGGATGGTGCGTTTTGTGCTCTGACTGGCCCTCTGCAGCTGTGCCGCCTCTGATGAGTGTCATCCAGGAAGGGGAAGACAAACACCCCTTGTAGGCGCAAATGGGCAGCTAACCACTGCTAGGCACTTTGTGAACACTCTTGGTGAGGAGGCCAGGCGAAAGGAAGTATCCTGTATTGGTAGTAGCTTCCCCATACATTGAACCTCAGGTATTGCTAGTGAGAAGGGTGGACTAAGATGTGGTGTAGGCCATCCCTTAGGTCCAAGGAGAAAAGCCAGTCTCCCTGGTGGAAGTAGGACTGCAGTGTCCCAAGAGAGAGCGTTCTGAACGTCTCCCTCACCAGGAACATGTTCAGGTCTCAGAGGTTTTTCAAGATGGGCCTGAGACCCCCGGTTCTTTTGGGGACAAGAAAGTACCTTGAGTAGAAGCCCTTGCCTCAGAGGTGCTGGGGAACAGGCTCTACTGCCCTGTCCTTTAGTAGACCTGCTCGCTCTGAGAGCAAAAGGGCCTCGTGAAGAAGAGGTCGCACTGGCTCTCCTGGAAAATGCCCTGGAGGTGGCAGCTGGAAGCGGAGGTGGTAACCCTCCTTCACTACCAGCAGCACACAGTGGTCCAAGAGACCTTGGGCCACCTGTGGGAGAAGAGTGCCAGACAAGCCACCTGTGGGATAGTGAGGGTCTCCCAGGGGGAGGGAGGCCCCGCCCTGGGAATCAAAAGCTCCCACCAGGTTGAACCAGAGCTGGTGTCTGCGGTTTAGGAGCCTTTGGCTTCCTGGATCAGCGTTCCTGGCCCTTGGGCTGGGATCCCTGCTGCTGCTGACTTGGTGACTCTGATGGAAAGGGCCCTTCTTCCTTGAGAAAGTTGGCCTTTTCCCTGGGGTTTTCTTACTGGGAAGGGTAGAGTTCCTTCTTTGACAGCTGCCTGGTCTGGTCACCACCTCGGCCTCAATCTCAGTCATAGGTTTCCCCAAACAGGTTCTCCCCAGTGCAGGGGACATCCAGACGCTTTTTCTGGACCCATTGCTCGAGGTCCAAGGTCTGTAGCCAGGCATGGCGCTGAGCGCCAATGCCTACGGCTGCCGCCTCAAACCCATCGTAGGCAGCCCAGGACAGGAAATTATAGCAGTCCCGGATGGTTGGCCACCAAGGTGTGGAACCGCTGCAGGGGTTCCCTGGCGAGCCCTGCTGAGAAGCCATAAGCTCCTTAATGAGGCTATTAAGATATATCCCTATGTAGAGCTCACAGGTTTGTATCCGGCAGCCCAGCATGGGCCCCTGGAAACACTTGTGCCTTAGGCGTTGAGGGCTCTGACCTCTCTACCCAGGGGTACAGAAGAATAAGTCTTCTGGCTCTTGAGCTTTTTGCATTGAAGACTCCACCACCATGAAATTGTGGGCGGAGTTGGGCCTTCTGGAAGCCCGGATGCCTCGACACAGTAGATGGCTTTGATGTGTCGGCCTGAACCACCGCACAGAGGCCGGGTCTCCCACATCTGCAGGAGCAACCGTTCGAGGATGGGTTGCACCGGCACCAACAGAGCCTCCTTTGGTGGAGATTATACTGGAGGATCTCCAGTTCTTCAGTGCATGGGTCCTCCTCGGACAGCGACTGAGAGGGCTCGTGCCATGTCCTGGACAAGTCGTGGAATGCCACATCCTCGGGTGGGGAATGGCCTAGGAATGCCAGGGGAGATGGCTCCAAGAGGATGTCTCTATGTCGAGAGGTCTCGGTAGAGCGCCTCAACATCAGTCTCCCAAGTCTGACTCTGAGGGCGTCGAGGAATCTGAGGCTTGGAGCTCCCATGCCACAAGGCCTGCGTCAGGGAATCGGGATCCCCCGACTGGTCTCGGGTCAGACATCCTGGAAACTAGCTGGGGAGGACCAGACCAGGACCTCGATCGGTGCCGAGGGCTAGCCCGAGGCCGATAGCGCCTCGAGGCCCATCTCGACAGCAGGGGGACACCACCGCAATCAGGGGCCCGGTTGTCAGGGCAGGTGATGCGGATGAGCCTGACATCGGCTGCTGCATGTGTCAGGATGGGATAGATACTCTTTTCCAAGACTGCCATTCTGGCCTTGATGCCAGAAGGCTCTGCAGCTTTCAACGCGGACACCGAGGGTTTCGGGCCCGGCGCCAGCGCTTTAGCTAGCATGGCCTCAGGGACCTCACGCGGTCACCGCCGGCCCACGGACTTCTTTCTAGAAACTGACCTTAGGAGGGCACTGCTCAGAGTCGCAGAGTCCCTCCGTGGGACCCTACCATGTTTCCACAGTGGAACCGAGACTGGCTTCGAGGATTTTGTCTCTCTTTTTCTTGCCAGGGTCTGGCGTCTTTCCCGAAGAGACGCTGCTGCAGGACTCCCAAGATGCCCGGGCTTCACGGGAGTGCGCTCTTCTTCGGGCTCAGCGTTGGGGAAGCCAGGGCTGAGACGGACAGCAGAAACATCTTCTCCTGCAACTCCAACTTTTCTTGTTGATCTGAAGGATCATGGCCTACACAGGTCGCAGGAGGTGCTTTCATGGTCCAGGCCAAGGCAGTGCAAAGCAGCAGTCGTAGGTGTCTATGACAGACATAATTTGACTGCAATGATCACACTTTTTAAATTCACCAGGAGACATGGTGGATCACACCCTGGACAGGGTCAATGACCCCCAAGTCGAAAAAGGCACAAATACCAGTCACAGCAGACCTCGATGAAAAAAGGAAAGGGAGCCAAGAACAGCGCCAGGGATGGCGCCGGATCGAGGCAGGAAGAGGAGCCAGTACGCAAACTGGGAAAAACTCAACTAAGGATAATTAAGGAATTTTTCCGGGGAAACAGGACATGCATGCAATGTGCAATGGCATGCTTCTGCGTGCAGTCTACCTCCCGTGCAAGACAACTACCTGGAGGACATACTCAGCAGAGTCCTGCGCCCTCACGAGTGGCGTCTTGACCCTGCAGTGGCTGAGTGGTACCTGGATCCAAGGGTGGTGAGCACAATGGCAACCCTTGGGTGGGAAGGGGACCACGCATGTGTGGTAGCATTCCCAAAGGCTTTCTTTGAAAGCTGGGGAAATGCTCCGTGCATGCTCCATCAGTGCAGTCACCCATATGCGAGGACTGACTTCCTGCTTGTTCCTGGAGAAGATGCCGATACAGATGCTTGGAATTATCGGAACCAAGAGCTGTGCCAGCTAGAGTCAAGTTGGATACCGGTTGGTTTTCAGTCAGTTCCAACAATGGTAGGGGCCTCAAGGGTTCATTCGATGCCGGTTCTAGGACCAAGCATTGGGGCAATATACCTGACCGTGGGCCCAGTGTCAAAGTCTGCACTCCTGGAACTCTCAATGTTATCAGTACCGAGGCTGCCAGAAGTGTGGCCAAACTTCTCTTGAGAGCCAGCATGTGCTGGGTGGAATCACCAACGGGGCTCTGAGCCACTGTACCAGAACATGTAAAGAGTAGTTACTCACCTGTAACAGGTGTTCTCCAGGAGCAGCAGGAATCAGTCCTCACTTATGGGGTGACATCGAAGCTGATGGAGCACCCGTGCGGAGCCCTTTCCCCAGCTGTCTAAGAAAGCCTTTGGGAATACTGCACGCATGCGCGGTCCCCTTCCTGCGTAAAGGTGCCATCTTGCTCAGTCAGATGACATAGCTAAAAGACAGCACACAAAAATGTAAAAATGAACTATGTACAACTGCAACTCCCAGGGCAGGAGGGAGGGTCGTGAGGACCGATTCCTGCTGCTCCTGGAGAACACCTGTTACAGGTGAGTAACTACTCTTTCTCCAGGACCAAGCAGGAAGTCAGTCCTCACTTATGGGACTCCCCAGCTTCAGGCTACCGGGGACCCAGAGCTGAAAAAATGAGCTCCCTCTAGCCTCAGCATCAGAGAAAGGATTTCACTGAAACACACCCCCACCGGTAGCCAACTAGAGGGCTGGAGGGTAGGAGCTGCCTAAACCTCGAAGAGATTCCGGAGCACTGCCTGACCGAAAGCACTGTCCCTATGTAACTCCCTTCCCAGGCAGTAATGGGCCGCAAAGGTCTGGCTTGAGGACCCAAGTTGAAGCCCTGCCAGATGTCTGCTATCGGTACAGAGCGGAGATGAGCTACTGAGGCAGCCATTGCCCTGACACGGTGGGTCATGACCCGACCCTGCAAATTTATTTTATTTTTTATTTTATTTAGCTGTATTTATATCCCGCTTTTCACTGGGTCAAAGTGGTCAATTGGGGGATACATTTAACACGAGGGGATATTAGACACACACACTAATACATACAGGGAACATGGGCATTGGAGGGTTAAGTGGCTTGCCCAAGACCACAAGGAGTGCCTATAGGACTAGAAATCCCAGTCCCTCCGGCCTGAGATTGCTGTCCCCAGGTGGGACTTGAACCCCCGACCCTCCGGCCTGAAGTACCTTGTCCTAACCACTAGACCACGCCTCCCAGCAAAGGAAGGTCAGCTGCCCTGTAAGCCCAGGTGATACAGTCAGCCACCCAGATGGACAAGGTACGCTTGGAGACAGGTACCCCCAAGTTATTGGGGTTGAAAGATACGAAGAGCTGAGTAGCCCTCCTATGCCCCTGCGTATGTTCAAGGTAGAAGGATAAGGCCCTCCTACAGTCCAGGGTATGCAGGACTGTCTCAGCCCGGCTGGCATGGGGCCTAGGGAAGAACGTTGGAAGAACCACCTCCTGGTTGAGGTGGAAAGAGGAGACAACCTTTGGGAGGAACTTTGGATGAGTCCTAAGGATTACCCTGTTCCTATAGAAGCGAGTGTATGGCCTGTCACAGACCAGGGCTTGAAGCTTACTCACTCGCCTGGCCGAGGTCAGGGCCACTAGGAATAGAGTCTTCCAAGAAAGGAAGCGTAGAGGACAGATAGCCATTGGCTCAAAAGGTGGGCGAGTCAGTTGCTGCAAGACCACATTCAACTCCCACTCAGGGGCTGGTGGACGGAGAGGAGGCTTGAGCAATAGTAAGCCTCTGAGAAATCTGGACACCAAGGGATGAACCGATAAAGAGTGTCCTTCCACCATTGAGTGGTGAGCTGCCAGAGCACAGAGGTGGATCCGAACAGAATTGGACTTAAGGTCCTGATTGGACAAGTGCAGTAGGTACTGGAGCACTACAGGCACAGTGCAGGCGAAAGGATCTTCTTTGCGCTGCTGACACCACAAGGAGAACCTCCTCCACTTCAGGGCATATGTTTTCCTGGTGGATTGCTTTCTAGAGGCCAAGACCACCTCTTCCACTTCCTGAGGCAGGCCCCAGTGAGCCAAGACTACCCTTGCAGCTTCCAGGCCATCAATTGAGAGATTTGAGATTGGGGTGTAGGAGGGAACCCTGATCCTGAAAGAGAAGATTGGGTTGGAACCCCAGAGGCAGTGGTGCTTCCACTGCTAGTTGAAGCAGGAGTGGGAACCAGGGTTGCCTCGGCCACCTGGGAGCAACCAGAAGGACCGAGGCCTTGTCCCTTAGAATCTTGGACAAGGTTCAGGCCACCAGAGGCATGGGAGGAAATGCATACAGTAGGCCCTGGGACCAAGAAATTAGGAAAGCATCCGCCGCTAACCTTAAGGGATGCGGTTGCCTGGAACAAAACCTGGGTAGTTGGTGATTCAGGGGACTGGCAAAGAGATCCATGGATGGAAGTCCCCATTTCAGGAAAATCTTTTGAACCACTAACGGGTGCAGCTACCACTCGTGGGGCTGCAGAATTCTGCTTAATCTGTCTGCTAGGAAGTTCTCCTGGCCAGGAAGATAAACAGCTCTCAAACATCTTGTGCCTGAGCGCAAAGGAACAAAGGGCCTGTGCTTCTAGACATAGGGGCTTGGACCCAGTGCCACCCTGCTTGTTCACATAGAACATGGCCACTTGATTGTCCATCTGAACTAGAACAGACTGGTGAGCCAAAGTGTGAGAAAACGCCTTGAGGGCTAACCAAATACCCCGAAGTTCTAGTAGATTGATCTGTTGTGTGGCTTCCCATGGAGACCATAGGCCTTGAGTGCAGCTCTCCTGACAGTGTGCACCCCAGCCCTGCAAGGAGGCATCTGTCGTCAACACCACTGTGGGGACAGGCACCTGAAAAGGCACCCCCTGAAGCAAATTGGGGGGGGGTGTAGCCACCACTGAAGGGAATTCAGGAATGGTTTTGACACCCTGACTTTGTCTGCTAGGCTCCCAGTGGCTTGCTTCCACTGAGTTCTGAGGCACCACTGTGCAGGCCTCATATGGAGGCGGGCATTGGGTGTAACAATGTACATCGATGCCATGTGGTCTAGGAGCTGCAGACAGAGCCTGGCAGAAACCTTTGGCATGCTGAGAAACCGGGATGCCAACTCCATGAGCCTTTGAGCTCTGTCCTCTGGCAAGAAAGCCCTTGCTTGCAGAGAGTCTAGTCGTGCTCCTATGAACTCTAGGTTCTGGGAGGGGAGCAAAGTGGACTTTGCGAAGTTTATGACAAAGCCTAGGTCTTGAAGGAGTGATACAGTTCGGAAGGTGGCCTGCCTGGCCTCCTGGTAAGTCTGACCCCTGATGAGCCAGTCGACCAGATAGGGGAAGACAAAAACACCTTGAGTCCTCAAGTAGGCCACCACCACCGCAAGGCACTTTGTAAAGAATCTTGGGGCGGATGTTAGGCCAAAAGGCAGCACTCTGTACTGGTAATGGTTTCCTCCCACCATGAACCTGAGGTACTTTCTGTGGTCTGGATGAATGAGGATGTGAGTGTACGCATCCTTTAGATCTAAGGCGCATAGCCAATCTCCCTGCTGGAGGTAGGACAGAAGTGTTCCAAGAGTAAGCATCTTGAACTTTTCTTTCTCCAAGAACTTGTTGAGGTTCCTGAGGTCTAGAATAGGCCTTAGGCCTCCGGTTCTTTTTGGCACTAGAAAGTACCTGGAGTAGAAACCGTGCCCCTGGAGGCGAGGAGGTACAGGCTCCACAACCTTGTCCAGAAGCAGACCTTGAAGTTCTCGAAGTAGGAGGTCTGTGTGCAGGAGAGGCCTTAGAGGATCTCCTGAGAAGTAGGCAGGGGGTAACTGCTGGAAATGGAGCATATAGCCCTTGTGGACTATGCTCAATACCCAAGCATCCCCTGTAATGGGTGGCCACCTGTGGGCAAAACAGGGCTAGGCGACCTCCTGTGCAGGAATGGGGCAACAGAGGTAGAAAGGCTATGCTGTGGGAATCAAAAACTCCCTCCCTGCTGGGTAGGAGCAGGAGCCGGAGGCTTGGGGGGTCTTCTGCCTACGGGGCCCATGTCCCTTGGCCTGCTGACCCTGCTGGGGAGGCCTGGTACTGAGGGAAAGGTTTGTAGGAAGCTGCCTTTCTCGGGTAAAAGGGCTTTTTACCCGAGCCCTTCTTTTTGTGAGAAGGGGCAGAAGTCTTTCTGGACAGCCTTGTCCTAGTCAGGTGCTCGGTTTCGAGCTCAGCCGCCTTCTCGGCCATGGAATTGCCAAAAAGGTTTTCACCTCGGCAAGGGACATCGACCAACTTGTCCTGCACCCAGGGCTCGAGGTCCGATGACTGCAGCCATGCCTGGCATCGGGCTCCGATGCCGGCTGCCGTCACACGAGCCGAAGCCTCTAAGCCATCGTAGGCCGCTCGGGACATGAACTTTGAGCAGTCCTTGATTCCTGAGGACAAAGTCTGGAACTTCTGCAAAGGTTCCACAGAGAGGCCAGCAGAGAACCCGGTAATCTCTTTCGCCAGGTCTCGTAAGTACATGCCCATGTACAGCTGGTAGGACTGGACACGGCAAGCAAGCATCGAGCCCTGGAAGCACTTTCTGCCGAAAGCATCCAGGTTCCGTGCCTCCCTGCCGGGGGGGGCACCGCAGAGTGCATCTTCTGGCTCTTCAGACAATGCATGGCCGATTCCACCACCATGGAATGGTGCGGCAGCTGCGCCTTCTGGAATCCAGGGCTCTTACGGAGTCGATAGATGGAATCGACCCGCTTGCTCAAGACCGGCGCTGAGGCCGGTGCCTCCCACATCCGGAAGAGGAGCCGTTCCAGCATCGGAGAAACCGGCACAGTAAAGGCCTCCTTCGGAGGAGAGTCATACTGGAGGGCCTTGAGCTCCTCGGCTCGAGGTTCCTCCTCGGGGTCTGCGGGAATCGCCAATGCCTTGGCCATGTTCCTCATGAACTCCAAGAACCGGGTGTCCTGCGGGGGGGGGACCTACTCCGGGGCTCAGACTGCGGTGAGTCCGAAGGGACGCACCGAGTCCGGAAGGTGTCGGGGGACTCCTCGTCCTCCGTCTCCCACGCTGACTGATCCGAAGAGTTGTCGAGGGGCTCCGACCACGCGGGTCTAGGTGGCACCAGCCCCGACGCTGAAGGCACTGGCGTCGACACCCTCTGTTCTGAGCGGGAGGTCGAGGGGGACCGTGACCGAGGACGACTTTGAGCCTTCATGGTCTCGAGTATTGGCTCGGTCTCCGGGGTCGACTTCGACGTCGATGTCCCAGTGGTCGGGGCAGATGCACCAGCGAGGCTGGCCATCAGTACCCGCTGCTGATCCATGAAGGCAGACAGTCTGCACTTCAAGGCTGTCAGCCTGAGTCCAAGCTCAGGAGACTCAGCAGCCACCGACTCAGGCCCCGGCAGCGCCGGGCCCGACGTCGGCTCCCTCGGAGGAGAGTCCACAAGGACTACAGGACTTACGTGTCCGACAGTCTCCGGCTCCACACAAGGTATCTTGGACGTCTTCTCCTGTTCCAAGGCCCCGGGACGGTGGTCGGGGGTCTTAGACTGGCCCTCAAGGAACCAGGGACCTCCTCCGATGCCGCACTCACGAGCCGTTTCTTCCTCTTGCGTTCCCGATCGGGGGACCCCCTGTCCGAAGAACCCCGGCGATGCTCGGGATCAGACTCCCGAGACGTCGAGGCCTCAGACGAGGTCCGGGCTCGGCCAGAGGCAGAATCTGAGAAAATTCTTTCTTTCTGGTGCTGACGGCTTCGAAGTGCCTTGGTGGACATTTTGCCACACGGGCCACAGATCTTTGGATCATGATCTGGGCCGAGGCAGCAGTCGTGTGTGTTGGTGAGAGACATTAGTTTCTTGCACCGATCACACTTCTTGAAATCACTGGAAGCCATCGGGGGAAAAAAGGGCCCCCGCGAGGTCAAAGGACCGGCCTTCCAGGGAAAAAACAGAAAAAGCGTGAACGCCAGCCACGAAGGGCAAAAACCAAAAAATAGAAGACGAGCTCAATACTGGTGTACCGAACCTGGCGGGAAGGGGAACCAGCGTCGAACCGGAGAAAAAAGACGAAGTAATCGCTGAAAAAAACATCAACTTTTCCGGGTGACACGGACAGACGTCCGATGGGCTCCACAGAAAAAGAAAGACTGAGCAAGATGGCACCTTTAGGCGGGAAGGGGACCGCGCATGCGTGCAGTATTCCCAAAGGCTTTCTTAGAAAGCTGGGGAAATGCTCCGCACGGGGGCTCCATCGGCGTCGATGTCACCCCATAAGTGAGGACTGACTTCCTGCTTGGTCCTTGAGAACCGATAGTTCTCCAGAGGTTGATGCCTCAGAAGCATCCCAGAGCCCCACTTGGGCTTTGGAGAACAGATCCTCCTGCCGGGGCCATTTGGCCGACTGGTCTGCATCAGAAGCATCTCTGGGGGAGTCATGATGCTTATTCTGGGTCTTCTCCCTAGTCTCAGTATCTGTCTTCAATGCCGATGACTTTGGAGCGGCCAGAGCTTTTGACTTACTTTTGTTTGGACTTTGAAACCTAAGATCCCTAAGAGGAAGTCTATGCGCTCAAAGAAGTGGAAGCCACTGACATCGAGTCCAAGGCAAACAACCATCTGTACTGTCTGACTTGATTCTTTAGACCTCTCTGTCATTTGGTGACACAAAGGACAAGAATTGGGGTAATGATCAGATCCCAAACATTTTAAACACTAGTTATGTTTATCAATGACTGATATAGTACCAGCACTTTTTTTTTTTTTAAACCACTAGTTTTTTCCATGCCTGAAAATGTCTGCAAGACTAAAGATAAAGCTATGGAGGCCTCAAGGCCTAATCTAACAGTAATACCGTGTGAAAGAAAAAAAAGATCTAGAAAAATGAAATAAAATATAAATATTGGGACCGGTATGAGACTCGACAGGCCAGCGTTGACAGGAAGGCAGAAGTACAATGTTTCACATCAAAATGAAAGTTATTTTGGCAGTAACAGAACAGCACATCCTGATGGCTCTGTGGAAGAGGAAGAACCAAAGAGAGGAGAGGAGTTGGAAAGGCGCACACACAGGCGCAGTGGAGTGCTCCCAAAGGCTTTCCTATTGGATGCTGGGGTGTGTTCCAGCACGGGCTCCATCGGTGCCAGTCACCCATATGCGAAGACTGCATTCCTGTTTGTTCCTGGAGATAGAAATAAACTGAGACTCTTGAATATTTATTATTTGTAAAGCTTAATACCACCCCCCCCCCCCCAATTCTATGAATGACAGAACATTAAGGATCAAAGCAGCTCCTCCTCCCTTTCTTCGCCTGGAGTGTGGTAGGCTGAGACCACACCCTTGATTTTAGTATAATTTTGAAGTCTCTCGGTCAAACATAAGGAAGAGTCTTGTGAGTTCCTGCTTACCCAATGGGTGAAAGGAATAAATCCCTGTGATTCAGCATGGTGCATGAAGAAACCAGAGGGGACCCAAAGCGATTTTCTATCACATCACTGGCTATGTTGCTGCTTGTTTGGAACTTGTGTTATTCTGCACAATTATAGGGTTGGAGGGATGTGCAATGGGCACACTGTACTTACTTATAGAAGCATGCTTGAGACCCATGTTGCTAAAGTATGAAAACTTATGTAAATAAAAGAAATACAGATCATTCCCCCCCCTTCTCTGTTATCAAGTAGAGAGATGCCAGATAACCTAACCATCTTTCTCCTACTGTCTTCAAAACCCAATATCAATTCAAGTTAATTCTCATTCTGCTCTTACCTCCAGTTTGATGCTGCTGCTCCCCTCCTGCTCTTTACGGTCATTCTCCTCTCCCGTGTCATCAAAAGGTGAGCGCGGGCGCTGCACATGCGAGTCTAGTGACAGGTCTCCCCGTGAGATCAGAGTACACATATAAATATTGTGTGAAAACACATCATGGCGCATAAGCTCACAAAAAAGCAGTACCAAATTAAAAAATTCCACCTTCTCATTTTCATTACTGGGATCAGCTGCAAAGGGATGGAAAAGAACAAGAGTTCAGGGACAAAGTAAAGGCACGCGAGGCATAACAGGCACGGAGAGAAGAGAAACAGAAGAACATCTATTTTGAAACAGTCAGCCATCATGATGCAAAGGGAGGAATGACAATCCTGCTTTTCTAATCACACTGCCTGGGCCTCGCATTCCTGCAAAACAAAGCAGTTCGACATATGAAAGGCGAGGAATTTGGACTCAGCTCCTGCCTTTCCAATAGTAGGTATTTTCCTGTCCCCAGAGGGCATACAATGAAGACCTCCAGGCCCATCAAAAGTCTGCCCATTTCTTTGTTCCTGAAGCAATATTACAGGGATCTGATTTGCTCTGAAGCGTAAGGATCATTTCTACATCCTCTCACTGAGCAGACAAGATGGACCACATTGGTCTTTACCTGCCCTCATTTACTATGTTACCTATGTTAAGCATCATCTGAGTTTGTCCCTGTACTTTTGCCACAAACACATCCACTGGAAGAGGCTGCTTCAAGACTGATTTATGAAAAGAGCTGAAGCTTCAAAAGGCTATAAACAGGATGGAGTGGATGCAGAGGGTGGCTATGTGGACATACTTAATTATCTTAGTATGTATACTTTGGAGGAAAGGCGGGATACAGGAGATATAATAGAGACTTTTAAATATTTCCAGGGCATAAATGTACAGGACGACAGCCTCTTTTGTTTGAAAGAAAGTTCTGCAACAAGGGGGCATAGGATGAAGGTGAAAGGAGACAGACTCGGGAGTAATTTGTGGAAATATTTCTTTACGGAAAGAGTGGTGCATGGAATAGTCTTTCAATGGAGGTAGTAGACACAATGACTGGATATGAATTCAAGAAAGCATGGGACAAAAACGGATGATCTCTAAAGGAGAAAAAGCATAGTTACTCACCTGTAACAGGTGATCTCCGGGAACAGCAGGAATTTAGTCTTCATATATGGGTATCATCGGTACTGATGGAGCCCGCGCGGGAACGCTCCCCAGCGTCCAAAAGGAAAGCTTTTGGGAGCATCCCGCAACGCCTGCGTGCTGCCTTCCCACCTTTACCAACTGTCCCTCTCCAGTTGAGTTTAAAGCTGAGACAAAAGAGAGAGGGAAAGAGAGAAAGAGATAGGAAGATACCACTCCTAGGGGAGGTGGGTGGGTTGTGAAGACTAAATTCCTGCTGTTCCCGGAGATCACCTGCTACAGGTGAGTAACTATGCTATCTCCAGGAACGTAGTCTTCACATATGGGGACTCCCTAGCTGCAGATGCCAGGGAGATGGCCCCAGAAAGTTGTGTGCCCTTGTGAAAGGGCTCCACTTCCCCCATGGATCTCTGACATCCTAACAGGGATGGTGGGTAGGAGTTGATTAAGTCTGGAACAGGTGCTGAAGAACAGCCTGACCAAACAAGGCATCCCGGCGGGAGTCCTTGTCTAAGCAGTAATGGGCTGTGAAGGTATGTACCGAAGATAGACACAGAGTGAAGACGAGCCATTGAGGCTGCCATGGCTCTCACATTGTGAGCTGTGACATGGCCTTCAAGAGGAAGGTTCTTACTCTCATAGGCAAAAGACATACACTCTGCAATCCAGCTGGACAGTGTCCTTTTGGAGACTGGAAGTCCCAAATGACTAGGATCAAAAGCAACAAAGAGTTGCTGTGTCCTTTGCAAGTAAAAGGCCAAAGCTCTTTTACAGTCCAAAGTATGAAGGACCCTTTCTGCATTTGAGGCGTGAGGCCTTGGGAAGAATACAGGAAGGTAAACCGCTTGGTTTAAATGAAAGGGCGAAACCACCTTTGGCATAAAGTGTGGATGAGTCCTAAGGACTACCTTATCATGACGGAACCTTGTACAAGGAGGATCAGCCACCAACGCTTGCAATTCACTGATGCGACGTGCTGATGTGACTGCAATGAGAAAGATAACCTTCCAGGAAAGGAATTTCAAAGAGGTAGTGGCGAATGGTTCAAAGGGTGGTTTCATGAGCTGCCCAAGTACCAGATTCAAGTCCCATGCCACCGGTGGTGGCTTAATGGGAGGCTTCGTTAAAAGTAGGCCTCTCATAAATCTCGCTACAAGAGTATGAGAGGAAATAGGTTCTCCATTTAGAGGCTTGAAAGAAGCTGCAATAGGGCTCAAATGGACTCTCACTGAATTGGTCTAAAGCCCTGCATTTGATAAATGAAGGAGATACTCCAGTAATGATTCCAGAGGTATCGCAATAGGGTTAAGACCCTTCTGCGAGCACCATATGGTAAACCTTTTCCACTTAAAGGCATATGAGCGTCTTGTGGAGGGTTTCCTGGAAGCATGAAGGATATCCTTTACCTGCTGGGAAAGGTTAAGACCATGAAGTTCTAGGCTTTCAGCAACCAGGCCCTGAGATGCAGACTGGGGATTGGGATGCCACAGCATCCCGTCCTCTTGAGAAAGAAGATCTGGAGCAGATCCTAACTCCAGAGGTGGAGCTTGAGAGAGATGTAGGAGCAGAGGGTACCACGGTTGCTGTGGCCAACGTGGAGCTATGAGGATCATATGACCTCTGTCTCTCTGAAGCTTGAACAGGGTTTTGGGAATTAGGGGAATGGGTGGAAAGGCATACAGGAGGTCCTGACCCCTATGAAGGAGGAAAACATCCTTGGCCTGTCAACATCAAGCCAAAATTCTGGAACAGAACCGGGGAAGTCTGGCATTCAGCAGACTTGCAAAGAAGTCTATGTTCGGGGTTCCCCAAATTTGAAAAATTTGGGCCACCTGGTCTGCATGGAGAGACCATTCGTGTGGAAGCAGAACTCGACAGTGTCTGCCCAAGAGAGTTTTGAATGCCTAGAAGATACACCGCAAGGAGATGAATCTGATGCTCTCTGGCGAGGGCCCATAGTCGCAAAGCTTCGTTGCACAGCAACAGAGAGCCTGTTCCGCCCTGCTTGTTCACACAGAACATGGCTACCTCACTGTCTGTTTGAACTAGGACTTTCTTGTAGCTGAGCTGGGTGTGAAATACTGGAAGAGCAAGGAAGATTGCTCTGAGCTCCAGGAGGCTGATATGGAGATAGGCCTCCTGTGGAGTCCAGGTACCCTGGGTAGAGAGGCCGTGCAGGTGGGCTCCCCAACCCACCTGTGAAGCATCTGTTGCTATAGTGGCTTGGGGTGGGGGTTGCTGAAAAGGAGACCCCACCAGAAGGTTTTTGGGTGACTGCCACCATTGGAGGGATAAAACAAGGCAATCTGAGTTTGCTATTTTGTCTGACAGGCAACCAGACGCCTGAGTCCACTGAGTGGATAAGGTCCACTGGGCTGCCCTCATATGGAGGCGAGCATAAGGAACCACATGCACGGTGGATGCCATGTGCCCTAGCAATTGTAGCATTTCCCGAGCAGTGAGGTGAGGTTTTAGCACTGCTTGGGAAGCTAAATGCACAATGCGAAGGCAGCGGGGCTGTGGAAGTTAGGCCTTTGTCTGTCTGGTACTCAGAAGAGCTCCTATAAACTCTAGGGATTGAGTGGGAGCAAGTTTGGATTTTGGGTAGTTTATGACAAGTCCCAAATACTGAAGGATGCGCATTGTGTGAGAGACAAAGCAACCCTGGCCTCTGGCTCTGAAGGGGCTCGAATGAGCCAGTAGTCTAAGTAAGGGAAGACTAATATTCCCAGGGTGCAGAGAAATGCTGCTACCAGAGCCATGCATTTTGTGAACACCCTTGGTGCAGAAGCCAGGCCAAAAGGAAGAACCCTGTATTGGTAGTGCTTCCCTTCAAACAGGAATCGAAGGAAATTTCGGTGAGTTGGATGGATGAGAACATGAGTGTACGCATCCTTGAGATCTAGAGTACAAAGCCAATCCTGACTCCGAAGGTATGGCAGCAGAGTTCCTAGAGAAATCATTTTGAACTTCTCTCTGAAGAGGAATTTGTTCAATTCTCTGAGGTCTAAAATGGGTCTGTCCCCTCCTGTTTTCTTTGGAATAAGGAAATAGGGGGAGTAAAACCCTGTACCCCTTGGGGAATGGGCATCTCCTATTGCTCCTTGAGCAAGGAGCATTGTGACTTCTTGACCTAACCGGTCGTTGGGAGAGGTCTGAGAATTGAACTCTTACTATTGTGGGAGGGGGCATGCTGAAGAAGTGAAGCTTGTATCCCTCTCGTACCATAGACAGAGTCCAATTCTCTGCTGTTATCTGACATAACCTTCCTGGGATGGTGGAGGGTTCTGGGCCGTTCAGGGCCAAGAAGGCAAAGTTCTCTAGATAGAAGTCAAAGCTCCTGTGGAGGCTGAGTCGGTGGAGGCTTAGCTGCTTTTGGCTTCCTTTGTTGCCTAGGTTGTTGTTGCTGTCCCTTTTGGGCAGACTGACCTGAACGATGTCCCTGCTGGGTATAGGAGGGATAAAACTTCTTACTGAAGAATGGTTTCTTAGAGGATCTTTTCCTCGCAGGATCAGCTGTAGATTTGGACAATCTATACAAAGTGATATTGTCAGCATATATCTCATTAGCTTTGTCCTGCCAATTCTTGCCAGAGAGATTCTCTCCTGTGCAAGGTATATTCCCCAGTTTGTCCTGTACCCTGATTTCTAAGTCAGATGCCTGGAGTCAGGCAATTCTACGTGCACCTATGGCAATAGTAGAGGTTCTGCTTATGCATTCAAAGCAGTCAAAGGCTGCATGATTCACAAACTTGGAAACATCCTGAGCATGTTTAAGAGTAAATAATTTTGCCTTTTATCATCAGGAAGGAGAGGGCTCATAAGCTCTAAGTCTCCTGTGACTTCCTTAAGGAACATTCCCATATACAAGATATAGGAACTGATCCTAGCAGAAAGCATGGAAGCCTGGAAGGATCGACGTCCAAAGGCGTCAAGAGTCCTACACTCACGTCCTGGAGGATTAGATGCATGTCTTTTTGCACTCTTCATCCGTCTCATTGCTGATTCCATCACCATGGAATGGTGTGGTAATTGAGTCTTCTGAAACCCAGGACAAGGAGGAACTCGATACATGGTGTCGAGTCTTCGAGAATGAGGAGATGTGGTTAGAGGTGTTTCGCACATTCTTAACATAAGATCATGCAAGATCTCATGAATAGGTAAGGTAGCTGCCTCCTTGGGAGCTTTAGGGTATTGTAGGATTTCTAAGTCCTTTGCCCTAGGCTCTTTTTCAGGAGCCACTGTGATGGAAAGACCTCGGGCCACATCTCTGATAAAATCCTGAAAGGACATATCCTCTGGTGGAGACATCCTACTCTGAGGAGAAGAGGAATCCTGGTGAAGAAGTACTCTGGTATCGGCAGAGCCTTCAGAGTCTTCAGACTCATCCAAGGATTCGAAGTATCTCCGATCCGGGTGATCGCGCAAGGCACAGTATCGGTACCGATCGAAGTCGGCATCGGAGTGGTCCGGCACCGAATTGTCGATGCCGGATAGAGATTTATTTATTTATTTATGTACAGTCTCTTATACCACACTATTCAACATCAGTGCAGTTTACATGACAACAAAAACTTATACGGTGCAGGAATCTGCTCCGCATTACAAAAAGCAGGTGCTTAAACTTGGGTAAAACCGAGATAACTATTTACATATAGCCATCGCATCAAGTCGAGTCCAGAGTAACCGTAGTGTGATAGTGTGGTGGTACTAGAGGGGGGAGCGGTTAATGGTGCGCGGTCGTCCAGGTAGTGTTTGAGGAAGAGGTGGTGCTTCAGAGCCTTCCGAAATTGTGTTAGGTCAGGGATGGCCCGGATGCTTGCTGTTGCCTGGGTGCATTGTGTTACTGCTTTGAGATGCATGACTCGGTCCCGGTAAAATACCTGCCGATGTCGATGCAGTCGATACCGGTACCGGTTGAATTGTCTGAAGCAGTTTCAGGGGCATTGAGGCCGTGAGAAGAGCCGCCAGACTGCATTCAATAGCCAAGAATCTTTGGTCTATCGACGCTGTTCCGCAGTACCCGGACTTAGCGAAGGGACCGGAATAGGAATGGCGAGCAAGTCCGCCATGTCAAGGAGGAAGTCCTGAAAAGACGGCTCTCCCAGAGGGGCTATCCCGGGGGAGGCCGATGTGGAGGGGCCCGCTTGAACACCAGGGGACCCACCGTGCTGGTGCACAGGAGGAATCGCTCTAAACAGAGGAGGGTACTGACAGTCCCAATTCGAGGCAGACGGTACTGCATCGTCAGAGCACGGGATTGACTCCAAGCGGGGCATCGAAGGGAGCAACGTCCCCAACGGGCCCGCGGGACACGGCTGTGGCCCCGAATCCGGGGGCGGGGCCGCCCCCGGGGCAATCCGCAAGGGCGGCTGAAGTGGTGCCGAGGCCGCTGGAGAGCAGGCGAGCGCGGCACTGCGCCGTCGGAAGAGACCGGGGTCGGATCCGAAATGCGCCGGAGCCACGCTTTCCAGACTGGAGATCGATTCGAGGCTGGGCATCGAACCGAGCGACGCCTCCTTAGGGGGCCCCGGTGTCGGCGGCCGTGCCGGTGCTGCCACTACCGCAAATGGAGTTGGGGTCGCGACGATCGATGCCGAGGGCAACGAGGGCTTCCCAGGCCGAAACTCGGCAAAGAGGGAAACACCCGAAGTCGGCTCCGACGCCGGGAGAGAGGCCCTCCTAGGCGCCGGGGTTCTGCCCATGCCCGTTTTATTGAGCGGGTAACCCTTACGGGGCGTACTACGCGGCCTCGAGGGTACCCAGGTAACCCGCCGACAAGCCCCGGCGGGGAGCGAGACGCCCAGCCCCGGCTCTGCGGCGCTTCTTTGGGTCGACTCGACCGAAGGACCCGGGTCCCGCGGGCACACTCCAGTGACGAGCGGAGCACTCGACGCCCGCGTAGATGCCGGGAGGTCGGTGGCGTCTGGGGGAGGCCCCGGCCCCACGCAAGGTGGGGGTGCTGACCCGCCCGACTGGGATAGATCGATCGGCTCCGCAGGCGGAGCCCGGAGGCGACCCCTGGCGAAGAACGGGGCCCTTGTTCCCGAGACCGCTGCGGGAGGGGCGGAGCCGCTCAAGGCCAGTACCGCCCCCGCGGAAGCCGGGGGCGAGTTGATCGGCCTTGGCGGAGCCGAGGGCACCCGGTGCCAATCAACGGCGGGGAGTGGGGCCACCGACTCCGACACCGAGGACTTGGTCCCGCTCGAAGAGGTCACCACCTCCGCGCATGGCAGGGGTGTGGGCACGCCATACCGGGTCAGGTTGGTCCGACGATCCCCGGTGACGAGTGGAACACTCGACACCGACGCCAATGCCGGGGAATCGGCACCGCCGAAAGCGGGTACTGCCCCCGCGCAGGGCCGGGATGCCGTAGAGCCAGACTGGGTCGAGTCGATCGGCCCCGAAGGCACCGAGGACACCAGTCGACAGTCCCTGGCAAAGAGTGGAACACTCGACGCCGGCGCCGATGCCGAGGGATCTGCACCGCTCGAAGCGGGTGCCACCCTCGGGCATGGCTCGGGAATGTTCTGTGAGGAGCGAACCTCAGGAACAACCCGAAACCCCGTGGAGGCTCTGGAGCCCGAAGACTCCCTCCGGGGTGTAAGGAACTGGAGGGGAAGGCCGGAGCCATCGTCATGCGGCGCATGAGACTCACCCCTCAAGGCTCGGTTAGTCTTAACAGACTGTTGTTGGGTTACCTGATCCTGGCGAGGAGAGAACGCCGACGACCGCTCCACAGAGGGAAAGACGTCATCGAGGGACACTCGAAACAGGGAGGGTCTTCTCCCGACGCTGAAGCCCAGGGAACCGGGTAGAAGGGGTCAGGGCCCCAACAGGAGAGACACCAGGCGTTGGAGTCGGAGCAGAAGACATCTCCACAGTGGGGGCACTTCTTAAGGGAAGAAGGCTCCATGCTGGAAAGCCCGGTAGGCCTCAGAATAACACGAGGAGGATGCTCCTCGAAGGAAATAAAGGAAAACAAAAAATAAGGGGAAAAAAAGGGGCACCAGCAGTGCCAGAGTCAGCGGGGGAAAAAACGCGACTACAGGAACAAAAAAGAAGAAAAGAAGAAAATGTTTCTGCGGTGACAGGAGTTACATCCTGTCGGCTCCGCGGAAAAACGAAAACTGGGGAGAGGCAGTGGGAAAGGCGGGAAGCTACCGCGCAGGCACGAGGGATGCTCCCAAAAGCCTTCTGATTGGATGCTGGGGAGCATTCCCGTGCGGGCTCCGTCGGCGCCGACGAACCCCCATATGTGAAGACTCATTCCTGCTTGTTCCTGGAGATCTAATATTACTGGATATTTCTTCTTAATGGATCTGCAGTTCAGAATTGTTATCTTAATAGGGTGGTTGATATGAATAGGGAAAGTTTTAGCGTTGTTCTGTGTCGGAGTAATATAGATAAGTCTGTGTTTAGGGTGTGTTTGAAAGTGGGAAGGTGAGGTGTAGTAAGCAAAAGATGGTGTGTTTCTGTATGGTGAGGTAGGATGGATATTTGATAAATTGGGCACTGTGTTTGAAGTGCATTGTTTATTAATGCCAGCATAAGCAGGAGACTGATAGTGACTAGGAGCTTCATATTTGCGTTGGTGTATTTTAGAGTTAGTCTCTCGCTAAAGGGTATGAAGTAGTAGTTGACTTCAGGTTTAGAACAGCACTTAATGAACGATATGTTCGGCAATGTTAGACAAATATCAGGAAGAAGAGAATTGCAGATTACAATACAGAGAAGAGAGCTTATTTCACTAGGAATTATGTAGGAAGTACAGAGAATTTTGAGCTCCAAGTAAACATTTATATCAGGTGCTAGTGCTGAATCTGTCTGTTAGATTGAAAGAAGAGAAAACTCACAATTTTGTATGTGTAGAGCGATCAGATGTGTTGTCTCTTTGGAAGGCTATTCAGGATTGCTGGCTGAGGTCTCTGGCAGCCTTTTTGAGCTTCTTTAGGCTATCTTCCTCATGGGTATGCCACACTTTGATACCACGCATAAGGGCCATGCCAAAGGGCCCTCAGGTGCGGGCCCACCAGGCACAGGCACGCCCAGAGGCGCCTTTAACTTTAAAGTCCAGCTCCCACCTCTGATTGGCCTTGGGATATGGATATGAGGAGGGGCTTGCCTTCCTGCTCCTCTGCCTGATGCCAATCAGGGGCTCACGATGTTCCGGCGGCGGCTGCAGTGATCTTCGTGCCCAGAGATGTCTAACTTTAAAATCCAGCTCCCACCTCTGACTGGCCTTGGGCCATGGATGTGCCTCTACTCACCTCAGCCCCCAGAGGTCCCTCAGTATTAGTCACAAAGCATATGGGAAAACACATGGCAAGCCTCACACAACCTCAATGGTGAGCAACGACGACTAATCAACAGTTCAGAACTATGTACAAGAAAGCATAAATAGAAGATCATCACTAGAAGATGAACCTGCAGAGTCAAGTATAAATATCATAGCAGACCCAAGGGTACCACAGCAGAAGAGCAGAGCAGATAGTTTCAGGGGCAGGCCCTGGACTGGTCTAGCAGGACTCAAGGAAAGGACATTAAGTAAGTAAAGTGTCACCTTCCATATCATCCTGCTAGACCAGCCCAGACAAGTAGAATGTACCAAAGCTACAATATCAATGGGTGGAAAAAGAAGATAGTAGCTCACAAAACCTTCGAGGGGAAGGCCATCTCCACCCGCGTGTGGACATCCAAGTAGTAATGCATGACAAAAATGGTAAGTGATGCCCACGTTGCCTCCTGACAAACGTCTGCAGGGGCTACCGAGCTCGGGTAGAATGGATTCGCAAATTCCCCAGACTGGCCGGTTCTGCAACAGATATGCCAAGGCAATAGCCACCTTAATCCAGCGCCCCAAAGTTGACCTAACTGCCGTTTCAACCTTGTGCGGACCAGGAAACAGCACAAAAAAATGGTCTGATTACAAATGTAATGCATAACCTCCAAGTACCGGAGAAGCACCCTCCGAACATCCCCCGACACTGCTCCTTAGAGAAGGAGGTCGGGTAAACAACCTGGTTCACGTGAATGAAGACCGCACCTAAGGCAAAAAAGAAAACAGGCCAAATGGAAACACAGAAACAGAAACATTTATTTGTTGTTCTTATATAACGCACTCTTAAAAATCAGCGCGGTTTACATATAATAGGTTTGTGCAGTCAAAGCAGTCAAATATGACGACAGAAAAAGACCACATGGCCTATCTAGTCTGTCCTTCCATATCAACAGTCCCCTTTTTTCCTTTAGAGATCCTCAGTGTTTGTCCCATGTTTTTCTGAAATCAGATAATGTCCTCATCTCTACCACCTCCACTGGCAGACTATGCCACGGATCCACCACTCTTTCCATAAAGAAATATTTCCGCATATCACTCCTGAATCTATCCCCCTTCACCCTCATCCCATGTCCCCTCGTAGCAGAACTTGCTTTCAATCGAAAGAGCCTCTCCCCTGTATATTTATGCCACAGAGGTATTTAAACATCTCAATCATATTACCTCTATCCCGCCTTTCCTCTAAGGTGTACATATTAAAATCCTTAAGTCTATCCTCATATGCTTTATAATGAAGGCCACTAACCATTTTAGTAGCCACCCTCTATACTGACTCCATCCTGTTTACATCCTTTTGAAGGTGCGGTCTCCAGAAATGCGCACTATACTCAAAATGAGGTCGCACCAAAGATTTATACAGAGGCACTATCACCTTTTTCTGCTAGCCATTCCTCTCCGTATGCACCCTTCTTTGAAAAAGATAAATAAGGATCTCGGCAAGACAGAGCCTGCAGCTTGGAGATCTGTCTTGCAGAATGAAGGGGAAGACGCAGACGCCTAACCCCCTGAAGAAAACGTGAGACATCCGGGTGCAATGCCAAAGACTTGCCCACTGCAGGACCACGGAAACAGGTCAGAGCTTCCACCTTAACTTTCAGGGAGCTAAGTGAAAGGCCCTTCCACCAGGGAAGGTATTTTATTTCTATGCTGGCCACCGCAGGAGCCAACTGCCATGCGCCACACCAGTGCTGAAGAGGCACCATTATACATATGTATGCTAGCTTGGTAGACCTCCTCTGGGCAGAAAGCAGAGTAGAGATCACTGATGGAGAGTAGCCTTAAGAGGTAGAATTCTCCTTTCAAGAGCCATGCTGCAAGTGCAAAGGGGACCAGGTACTCCAGGACGATCGGACCCTGCCACAATAGCCCCCGAAATGGAGGCAGCCAAAGATGTGTCACCTGTAGGAGCCACATCAAGTCTCCAAACCACTGTCTCTGCAGCCAATTCAATGCTATCAGAACAATCCTGTCTGGGTGGTGCTCTATACATCAAATCACAGGCCCCACCAGAGGCCACAGAGGAAACACACAGCAGCTGCTAACTTGGGCAAGGCTGGTTCAGGACATTGACACCCTCGGACTCTGTCTCCATGTGGCGACTGAAGAAGCAGTAAACCTTTGCATTAGAGCTGGTCGCCATCAGATCCATTTCAAGGTGACCCCAACGATGCAGAATCAACTGAAATGCCTCCTGCCAACTCCAACAGGAGTCAGAGTGCCAGCTGAGTGTCTGCTTCCACATTATCTACCCTGGTAATGTGCTGGGCTGATAAGGCTAGGAGATTCTTCTCTGCCCAGGCAAACATGAGATCAATCTTCAGCGCCATCCCAGTGCAACTTGTCCCACCTTGCCAACTGACATAAGCCATTGCCGTGGCATTGTCTGAAAACACTTGAACCTCCCAGCCCATGAACAGGGATTGGAAACACAAAAGAGCCAGCCTGACGGACCACACCGCTTCCCTGTGGTGCGAACAGCCTGGGGCTGTACGGTCTTCAAAATAGGCTTCTCAGCCTGAAAGACTAGCATTCATCAACAGCAAAATCCAGGAGCAATCATCCAGCAGTATGCCTTTTCTCAAATGACAGGGCCACCGCCACTACCGCAAGTGGGTCTTCACCATCAACAGGAGCGGAAGTCTGCGCTCAAATTCCTGAAACCTTGGGAACCAAAAGAGAACATGGACCACTGGAGCAGTTTCATGTGAGCATATGTCGAAGGCACCATCGCTATGGTCACTCATCAGTCCGAGAAGCTGAAGATAATCAGATGTTCAGCAAAAGGTAAGCGCACAAGGCATCTACAGTACTTTCCGCCTGCCTGGCACACAGAGGCTGAATTTCCATGCCTGATGAAAAAAAGGAAAGAATTCCAGGGAGGAAAATCCAGAGTCTGGAAGCTCTCCTCTCAAATAAGGCACCCCAACACCAGGGGGCACTGCCGCCACAAACCCACTCAAGGATGAAGAGCAACTCAGAGCATGGTCGCTGGAGCCTCCGGCCGGCTGAATATCTTTATCCATAGTGCCATCCGTCACCTCCTGTCCTGAGGCAGATAAGGTCAGAATAACTGGGGCCTCCAGGGGCGACCCAGAAGTTGCCATGCAGAAAAGGCAGAGTCCAGAGATGAGGCTCCTTGCTTACCACAGGTCAGACAGTTTCCTGGAAGACAACAGAAAATTAGGGTATCACAAACAGCACGCGCTAAGACTACATATCCTGCAAGCGTACATTAACTGCGCATTTCCATTACGTGCGTTACTGGAACTAGGGAAGAAGCATGCATTGTAGCCACCTGGGCAGAACACACATTAGGACTGCACAACTACCAGGCACACAATATGCAAAAATGTTACTAATGCATGCAGAAAACAGTGGGAATCTCCCCTGCCCCCCCCCCCCCCATCACCAACGGTCACTAGCAGTCCACATCGAATTGTATCCCTCAGAGACAGAACCAGGAGCATCCAATAAGGACGATGACAAGGTCAAGCCTTGGTACTCACACCCTGAGAGCCCCAGGTGTAGGATCTGTGCCGGGCTCAGCTCTACTCCCCTGAAACTGCTTCACTGGCTGGTTTTGTTTTTACAGTATTGTGTGTAAGGTGGCTGGCAGGCAGATCCCTCTGAAAGCAGCCTTCTGCAATTTTCAGAAGAGAGCAGGGGGAGGATAGAGGAGGAGGGAGGGGCGCTGAGATTGTGTAAGGCTGCTGCAGACTTCCAGATCCTTCCAATTTGTGGCTGCTCAACAAGCCCTTATCATAAGGACATGGAGTTGAACCAATTTTCTCTCCTATGGCTACCAAAAAGACCGCAGTCTAGTGCTCCTATGTCACGCTCAAGTGAGAGAATCACCCCTTTAGGGCTCAGGGTGGTCTTTCACGAGTGTTTAATCAATCTCTTCTCCTCTCAATCCTCAGATTTTCTACAGAGAGGAGAAAATCCATCCACGATCTGCTGGAAACAAAGAAATACTGAAGAGTTCTCTGGTAGCTGAGGCAAATAGAGGCATGAGAGTGATGTCAGTGAAACTTGGGCTTTTCATTGGTTCTTTGTCTCCACCAAGCCGCTGGTAGGGGAACAACACCCCACGTGTCTGGACTGGTCTAGCAGGACGATACGGAATTAGAATTTTAAAAAATTATTTGTATTTCATTGTTCCCTTAGCTTTACTGGTTTTATTATAAGAATTTGATTGCAGCACTTCATATATCTGATGTAATGGAAACCTGTCTACTTTGTAACCTGCTCTGGACTAAAAAGGATAAAGCGTGATATAATTAAATTACATTAAATCCACTCAAGGAGGCTTAAGTGCTTCTCTCCTCCACTGTTACTGGATAAAGCCGGGTGATGGATCACCTTACTTTCAGCCCTGCATTTGGCGTGTTCCTCTCACCAGGAATTATGTCCTTCATCAATCTATGAATCGGAAATTACATACTTGGCTTCCTGGTCCCCTCTAACAGGAGATCAGCTATGATTCATGCCAAGTGCTACTCTGAGATCTTGAGCACTGCCAACACCTATGCAATTAAGGATGACAATTTCTATGGAGAATATGGACCACGATGATCTGCAAGTTCTGAGCCTGCTCCTCTAAGATGAGGAAACTCCCCAGTATCAGGATTATGACTCTACAGAGTCTTCCTCTGGCTCCATTATTGGCTTCTCTCCATTCGAGGAACCTTCCTTGGCATGCATCTCTGCAGTGGATGATGCAACAGACATCCGGCACCAGCCTCTTTTTTAAGCAGTAAGCATGGTTTTGTCTTTGTTGATGTTATCGAGCTTTTCCATAGTTGTCTTCCACAGATGTAGTCAATTTGATTTCTGTACAATCAACTGGGTGAAATCCACGTGTACAGTCGGTGCTTGCGCTACTGGAAGATGGTGTTTGAGATGAATAGATCATTGGTCTTGTAGAATTCTATCAGTTTTTTACCAGCTTCATTTGTTGCCAAGTCCATATTTCCCAACCACTTTGCCTTCTTCTTTGTTGCCAACTTTAGAGTTCGTCACCCATGACTATCAGCATATCCTGTTTGCATGTTCTATCAATTTCAGCTTGCACTTGTTCATAGAACTCAATGTCTTCAGCTTCTGCAGCTGTTGGGGCATATACCTGAATTATAGTTGTGTTGATGGGCTTTCCTCGTAGACAAACAGAAATTAAGTGTTCACTGACTGCATTGTATTTCATTACAGTTCTTGCAAGTTTTTTTTTTAAACTATAAATGCAACACCATTTCTTCTTTGTCTTTCATTTCCAGCCAGTAAACCATATGATCATCAGATGCAAAGTGCCCAAAGTCAGTCCATTTCAGTTCACTGACACCCAACAGATCGAGTTGTACACTTTCCATTTCATTCTTGACCACCTCCAACTTCCCATGGTTCATGCTTCGTACATTCCATGTCCCAATATATAACATATCTTTGCAACCTCTGACTCTCTCTTTATGCACAGCTACATCAGCAGATCCAACCACATCATAAATGCTGGCTTTACTCTGAGAAGTCATCAGTTCATCCCAAGTAGACATGAGTGCCTTCCAACCTGGCGGTCTCAACTTCCAGCACTATAGTGCACTTTGTTTTGTGACTATACATTGGGTTTTCGAGGCAAGATACAGAAGTAGATTTGCCAAGCCTTTCTTCCGTGCAGTTAATTCCAGTATTGTTGCATATGTCACAGAAATATGATCCTCCACTTACACCACCACCCCCATTCTGCTGCTGCCCAGATCATCAGAGAAGCAGGACTATATGAAGACAACAGAGGCGTGAAGATTGGTGGAAGACTCATCAACAACCTTCGCTATGTTAATATCACCACATTACTGGCTGAAAGTGAAGACGATTTGAAACATTTGCTTCTCAAGATCAAGGAATGCTCGGTAAGCTGGACGTATCGATCCATCGGTCCGGTCTTCACAGAAGGAGAGGGTTTTGCAGAAGGCTCAGCGGGAAGAGCCCGATGCTTGCCCTTTCGCTTAGGCATCCCAGCTCAAACAAATCCCTGTCGCCATCTTAGAATACAGACCCCATTTTCTGATTTTTACCTATCCTTGCCGTGTAAATAGCTTATGTACATAGTTTATCCTGTTATCCAAGTTTGTATCCCTGTTCGATGTAAAACCTGACAACTTGTCGTTATGGTAGTTATGTTATGATGTAAACCGCGCTGATACCGAATAGCGCGGTATATAAGAAACTGTAATAAATAAATAAATAAAATAAAAATCCTGACAACTGGCAAAATGAATAAGTTCATCGTTGGAGAAGAAATTGAAATAGTTGATCTAAGTAGGTTAAAGTGGTCAACTATCAATAAAGAAGCAACAAGCAGTCAAGAAATCCGATGACACATTGCTCTTGGCAGAATGGCTATGAAGGACCTAGACAAGTTTCTCAAGAGCAGTCTCTCTCCATACAAAGATTTGACTTGTTCAAGCCATGGCATATTCAATAACATATGGATGTGAAGGTTAGACAGTGAAAAAGATAGACAGGAAGAAAATTGATGCCTTTGAATTATGGTGCTGGCAACAAATATTGTGTATACCATGGACTGCCCGAAGAACACACCAGTCAATACTAGAGGAGATCAAACTTAAGCTTTCTTTACAAACTCAGATGACAAGACCAAGACTTTCATACTTTGGACACATCATGCGAAGAGAGAGATCATTAGAGAAAGACATCATGCCTGGCAAGGTAGAAAGTCAATGCAAAAGAGGAAGGACATCAATGAGATGGATTGATACAATAGCAGCAGCTATGGGTGCCAGTCTGTCAACAATGAGCCACCTGACTGAAGATCAAACACAATTTAAGACAACGATCCAGAGGGTTACCATGAGTCGACAGACTTGACGGCACTTATCAATCAATAAAGCTCTTCAGTTCCACCTCCTCCCCTAATATACCTGCCAAAAATCGCTATAGAGTACTGAATCTTACTGCCTATACTAGGGGTGTAAATATGAGAACTAATGCTGCCCATTAGCTAGGCTCCCTGTCTTACCAGTAGGACATAAAGAGCAGAGGTTAGAAGGCCTGCTTATAGCTGTGACCAGTCACGGTTGGCAGAACCACCATGTCAGTCCAAGTGCTCACAAAAAATCCATTACTATGGACGGAAATACAAATTATGCCATTATCCCTGGTGGTATGATGTCAGCATGAATATAAGGAGTACGGCACTTTATGCAGATATAGCTGTCATGATCAACACTTATTTATACACTGGTAATGAGTGGTAATGAGTCTGCACATAGGGCTCTACCATACACTCACACATGTAATGAAAAGGTACATACTCAGTACGGGAGCCTGTGTATCCAGGAACTGCATAAGGATATCCTGGAAGACAGGCGCGTTGGTAGCAGACAGAGATCCCGAGGAGATAGAGCCCTTCTCATCCACGCCTTCTGTCTCTCCACATCTCTGTAGGAGATGAAACACCTAATCATTTCTACATTCAACTTTACACACTGCTGTTGTGTCTCCCTCATAGCTTCTACCATCTCCACCACCTCTTCCTTGGCTGGACGAAGAACACTACCTTAACTCCAGGAACAGCAGGTCATCCTCCACGTCAAGGAATGCACATTATTTATTTGCAAGTTTTTCTACCCCACCCCTTTCCATGATCAAGGGCAGTTTACAATGAACAACCCAAAATATATTAAACTAAGTGAACTATTTACAGGAAAATATTTACAGAGAACATATTTACACATGCAATATACTCTACTTTAATCTTGCATTACTATATGAATACTCAAAGATTATTAGGGCATCTGTAGTGGTGATAGGTATGTATGTAAGTTGCAGCTAGGTTGGGTAAATTTAGTTATTGCAAATTTGTTTAATGAATAAATAAGTTAATTTCCTTTCTGAACATCTGAGGGTCCTTAATAGCTCTTAATGTAGCCGGCAGAGCATTCCGGAGGATAGGGGCAATGTAGGTGAATGCCCTATTACTTGTAGATCGGTTTGTATTACGAAAATCAGAGGGGACTAATATTGTGTTTTATGTACATCCTCTTCTGATTCTTTCAATAGTGTGTGTGCTAATTAGGGAAGAGAGGTATAAAGGGGCAATGTTATTCAGGAGTTTAAAAGTGATCATTAGTGTTTTGTATGTGATCCAATGAAGATTATGAAGTTTAGGGGTGATGTGTTCTGAGCTATGGGACTTACAAATGATACGGGCTACAACATTACCTGACTAGGGGAAAACAAAGTCCACCTTTTCACTGGAGATGGAGAAATACTGCTTAATTTTGGGGCGGTGAGATTCGCCTACTCCTCTGAAGCAGGGATTCAGTGGTCACATTCAGGTACATTTAGTTATATTCCTGCTCCCAGGTAACAAAGACTTCAGTGATTTTCCCATAAGGAACAGCAATACTTCCCTATTTCTCCCCTCCACACAGTAATAAACACTTATTTAATACAAATTTGATTGAAATGATAAAGTGGTATATAAAACCTGTTAAATAAATTTAAAATAGAAGAAAACTCTTAATTTCAGGTATGTTTTTCTTTTTTACAATGAGAAAACTGAAGACTTTGGGACAAACTGAAAAGCTTCAAGGCAACATTCTTGTAAAATGATGAATGCAAGGCTTTTTAAAACAAAGTTTCCAAAATTTGTTTCAGCTGTCCTTTACTTCCTGAAAATAGACTGCCCAATCAATCTCCTGGTTATTATTGCGAGATACCTCTGCTGCTCAACAAGTACCCTTAGAGCAAACTCATGTAAATTTGATAACAGGATACTCTCCACTCAGCAATTCAGTACAGAAAATAATAAGAAAATATGAAAATATTCTTCGTGTGGTCCCTGGTCTTCAGGATAAGCGCATTAGATGTGTTTGGAGAAGAGGACAGATGCTGAGAGATAAATTGAGTCCAGCTATTCTACCCCCTGAGAGTCCACTGGTGGCTAATGGAGGGCACAAATCCTGTGGTCATTGTGAGATGTGTCCACTGATGTTAGAATCGTCTGAATTTAAGTACAAACATATTAAGCATCAGTTTCGTGCATACACAGACTGTGACTCTAAGTCTGTGGTGTATGGAATAAGATGCCCATGTGATCTATGGTACATCGGAAAAACACTGCGCCCTCTGAAGGTTCGATTACGGGAGCATAAAAGCCGTCTGAAATGTGCAAAACTGGAAGCACCACTGGTTCCACACTGTTTAGAGCATGGGCATACTTTCTTCCAATTGCGATGCACAGTGCTTGAGCACGTGTGTAGAGGTGTGGGTGGCAGAACGGTGGATGAAACTTTATTAAGGAATGAGCAGCGATGGATTTTTCAACTTAATACGGTGTCCCCTTCAGGTTTAAACCAGGAGATTGATTGGGCAGCCTGTATATGAGAAGTGTTACAAGATTATGAATATCGGGAGATCTACGAGTGATCATTGCACACTATGATGAAAGTGAAGTGGGGGTTGAGCAGCTGTTTTCATTCAACTTCTTTCATTCAACTTTTTTTATTTAGGTTTGCGTAATCTGAAATGAGACCAGTAGAAAGCTATATAAGTTCACCCTCAGTAGGTTGTCCGCATGCGCGGCGTTTTTTGGAAAAGCTGGTGGCTGAAACTGCAAAGCTTCTATTTATAAGCTACAACGCGGGCGGCATCAAGATTTAGTAAGTAGGCTCAGGGTTTTTAATCATTTTATTTCTGGTATAGAGAATGGAGGAGACGTGTCACACATTTCTATTATGTATTTTTTACAGAACAATCGAGCAGTATTATAACGATCCCCTGAGGAAACCGATGGCGGTGAAACGCCTCAGAGGTGCCCTGTAAGAGCGTCGGGATTAGGGCTGGAATGCTCTGAAGAGATAGCGTTTGGTTTTTTGAAGCTAAGTGCCTGAAAGATTTTTATCTTAACGCTTGACTCATGAAGCATTCGCTGTTCTGTTATGTACAATACCTGCCTTGGTGATAAAAAACTGCACTACCGATTTCCTGTTTAAAGGTCACTGATGCGATATGAGCAATTTCTGGTCAGGCTTGCCTGCTAGTTTGCGATTAATGAGTCTGAGACCTTGGAAATCAACAGTTGCAGTCCTTATTTTATGTGAAGTCTAAAGAATGATAAATTAAGAAAATTACCAGTTGTGCTGTTAAGATTGAACGCATCGTTTTATAAATTTGCTCCATGAAGGCAGACATTCTGCACTCTAAGGCTGTCATCCTGAGACTCAGCTCGGGAGACACAGCAGCCACCAAAATCGGGCCCCGGCGGCTCTCTGGGAAGAGAGTCCACGAGGACTACGGGGCTTACGTGTCCAGCAGACTCCGGCTCCACGCGAGGAACTTTGGCAGACTTCTCTTGGTCCACAGGTCCGTGACGGCGGTCGGAGGTCTTAGACCTGGCCCTCGAGGGACCAGGGACCTCCTCCGACGCCACCCTCGCGAGCCGCTTCTTCCTCTTGCGTTCCCGGTCGGGGGACCCCCTGTCCGAGGAGCTTCGACGGCGCTCGGGATCGGAATCCCGAGATGTCGAGGCCTCAGACGAGGTCCGGGCCCGGCCGGAGGCAGAGTCTGAGAAAAACCTTTCCTTCTGATGCTGTCGACTCTTGAGTGCCTTGGAAGACATCTTTCCACATGGCACACACGACTTGGGGCCGTGGTCAGGGCCGAGGCACCGAAGGCAGCAGTCGTGTGTGTCGGTGAGACACATAAGTTTCTTACACCGATCACACTTTTTGAAACCACTGGAAGCCATCGGGGAAAAAAAGAGCCCCTGCGAGGTCAAAAGTCCGGCCTTCCAGGGAAAAAATGAAAAAAGAGCGTGAACGCCAGCCACGAAGGGCAAAAACCGAAAAAGAAATTAGAGGGCTCGATACCGGTGTACCGAACCCGGCGGGAGGGGAACCGGCGTCGAAGCGGAGAAAAATAGCGAAAAAACGCCGAAGATAAAAATCACTTTTATCCGGGAGAACAGGACACACGTCCGATGGGCTTCTCAGAAAAAAAGAGACTGAGGTAAGATGGCACTTTAGGCAAGAAGGGAACCGCGCAAGCGTGCCAGCATTCCCAAAGGCTTTCATGAAAAGCTGGGGAAATGTTCCGCTGGGGCTTCATCGGCGCCGATGACACCCATACGTGAGGACTGACTTCCTGCTTGGTCCTGGAGAAAGAAGGTTCCATAACCACCGCCTTTGGTGAATTACACAGGTACACTAAAAAAATTTTTTTTTAAACTGCCTCTAATGTTTCGATTGATTTTTACGCTTTTTGGTGCGCTGAATCCAAATCTGGTAACCAATTTGCTCCATCACGTACAGATAGCGTAGTTACTCACCTGTAACAGGTGTTCTCCAGGAGCAGCAGGAATCAGTCCTCACTTATGGGTGACGTCGGCGCCGACGGAGCCCTCGCGGAGCAATTTTCCCCAGCTTTCAAAGAAAGCCTTTGGGAATTGCAGCGCGCATGCGCGGTCCTCTTCCCGCCCAAGGGTGCCATCTTAGCCAGTCAGATGACATAGCTAAAAAAGACAGCATAAAAAAATTTGCAAAAAGAACATAAGCAGACGATTGCAACTCCAAGGGGAGGAGGGAGGGTAGTGAGGACTGATTCCTGCTGCTCCTGGAGAACACCTGTTACAGGTGAGTAACTACGCTTTCTCCAGGACCAAGCAGGAAGTCAGTCCTCACTTATGGGACTCCCAAGCTCAAGGCTACCGGAGACCCTAAGCACAAAAATGAGCTCCCTCCAGCTCAGCAGCACAGAAGGAAAGAATCTTCGCTGAATTATCACCCACCGGTAGCCCACATCCGGGATGGAGGGTAGGAGTTGCTCAGACCTCAAAGAGATTACGGAGGACTGCCTGTCCGAAAGCACTGTCCCTGCGGGACTCCCTCTCGAGACAGTAATGGACCGCAAAAGTCTGGCTCGAAGACCAAGTAGCGGCCCGGCAGATGTCTGCCAGCGGAACAGAGCGGAGGTAAGCCACTGACGTAGCCTTTGCCCGAACGCAATGAGCCGTGACTCTACTTTCTAAGGAGAGTCCGGCTGCCCCATAAGCCCAAGAGATACAGTCCGCAACCCAGATGGACAGAGTACGCTTGGAGACCGGGAGCCCCAATTTATTGGGGTCAAAAGACACAAAAAGCTGAGCAGCTTTACGGTGCTCCCGCGTACGGTCAAGGTAGAAGTTCAATGCCCTTCTACAGTCCAGGGTATGGAGGACCGTTTCAGCTCGGCTGGAGTGTGGTCTGGGAAAGAAGGTTGGAAGTACCACCTCCTGATTGATGTGAAAAGGGGAGACCACTTTTGGAAGAAATTTTGGGTGAGTCCGTAGGACTACCCTATTTTTGTAGAACCGAGTGTAAGGGGGATCAGACACGAGGGCCTGCAATTCACTTACGCGTCTAGCGGAAGTGAGGGCTATCAAGAACAGTGTTTTCCAAGACAGAAAACGGAGAGAACAGGTAGCCATAGGTTCAAAAGGCGGACAGGTGATCCGCTGCAAAACCACATTCAGGTCCCAGTCAGGCGCTGGCGGGCGTAGAGGTGGTTTAAGTAGAAGGAGACCTCGGAGAAACCTCGCTACGAGAGGGTCGCTGGAGAGAGGTCTACCGTCCACCGGCACATGATGTGCCGAAAGAGCACTGAGGTGAACTCTGACGGAGTTGGACTTAAGTCCCAGATTAGAGAGGTGTAGCAAGTACTGCAAGATCACCGACACCAGGCAGGAGAAGGGATCCTGAGACTGTTGGGTATACCAGACGGCAAAGCGACGCCATTTAAGGGCGTAGCATTTGCGGGTAGAAGGCCGTCGCGAAGCCAAGACGACCTCCTCCACCTCTGCCGGCAGGAGAAGGGGAGCAAGGACTACCCTCTCAGCAGCCAGGCCATGAGATTGAGAGACCTGAGGTTGGGGTGTAGTAGAGACCCCTGATCCTGAGTGAGGAGATCCGGTTGTACCCCCAGAGGGAATGGATCCTCCACCGCTAATTGCAGAAGGAGCGGAAACCACGGCTGTATGGGCCAGCGAGGGGCCACCAGGATCATGAAGGCTTTGTCTCGGAGAACCTTGAAAAGAGTCCGAGAGACTAGCGGGATGGGAGGGAAAGCGTACAGAAGGCTCCCCGACCATGAAATTAGAAAAGCGTCCGCCGCAACCCGAAGGGGGTGTGGCTGACGAGAGCAGAAGCGAGGAAGCTGCCGGTTGTGAGGACTGGCAAAGAGATCCACCGTGGGGAGGCCCCACTTTAGGAAGAGCTTCTGAACTACCAAGGGATCCAGACGCCACTCGTGCGGCTGGAGGATCCTGCTGAGTTTGTCCGCCAGGCAATTCTCTTGGCCCGGGAGATAAACTGCCTTTTTATTTATTTTATTTTATTTTTTTTATTTATTTATTTTCTTCTATACCGCCCCTTCCAGCGATCAAGGGCGGTTTACATGAAACTTAACAATTGTACACAGTTGTATACATTTACATTAAACAATCGGAGTCAACTTGAGGAGAATGCCTTGAGGAGAATGCCTTGAGGAGAATGCCTTGAGGAGAATGCCGTGACTGACGGCCCAAGAGCAGAGCTTCTGTGCCTCCCGGCAGAGGAGTAAGGGGCCCGTGCCCCCCTGCTTGTTCACGTAGAACATGGCAACTTGATTGTCCGTCTGGACAAGGACAGACTGGTGGGAAGTCAGGTGGGAGAAAGCCTTGAGAGCCAGGCGGATCGCCCTGAGCTCCAGGAAGTTGATCTGCTGAGCAGACTCCCACCTTGTCCAGAGGCCCTGAGTACGTGCCCCTTGGCAATGTGCTCCCCAGCCCAGGAGGGATGCATCCGTGGTCAGCACCCGGGTCGGCTGAGGTGACTGGAAAGGCATTCCGAACATCAGGTTCGGCTGCCGAAGCCACCACCGGAGAGACGAGATCAGCGGCTCGGAGACGCGCACTAGGTCTGCTAGGCCGCCTGTGGCTTGTCGCCACTGCTGGCGGAGACACCATTGAGCAGGCCGCATATTCAGGCGGGCATTGGGGGTCACATGGACGGTGGAAGCCATATGGCCGAGCAGTCTCAGGAAGCGCCTGGCGGAGACCAGGGGCTGGCTGCGAAAACGGTCGGCTAGGTCCATGAGCCGTTGAGCCCTGTCGAGCGGTAGGTACGCTCGTGCCTGAGGAGTGTGGAGCCTTGCGCCGATGAACTCGAGATCCTGTGAGGGGAGCAAAGTGGACTTTGCGAAATTTATAACAAAGCCCAAGTACTGCAGAAGAGTCACCGTGCGGTGCGTGGCGCTGGTGACCTCCGGAGCGGACGCCGCTCTGATGAGCCAGTCGTCGAGGTACGGAAAGACACATAGGCCGTGAAGCCGGAGATGGGCCGCCACCACCGCGAGACATTTTGTGAAGACTCGCGGTGCGGAGGACAGGCCAAAGGGCAGTACTCTGTACTGGTAATGATTTCCTGCCACCACAAACCTTAGGTATTGGCGGTGGCTTGGGTGGATGAGGATGTGCGTGTAGGCATCCTTTAGATCCAAGGAGCATAGCCAATCTCCCTGCTGGAGGTAGGGCAGAAGGATTCCAAGGGTAAGCATTTTGAACTTCTCCCGCACAAGGAACTTGTTGAGGTTGCGCAAGTCCAGGATGGGTCTGAGGCCCCCTGTTCTCTTTGGTATTAGAAAATACCTGGAATAAAAGCCTTGACCTCTCAGGTGGTGTGGCACCGGTTCCACCGCCTGTTCCTGCAGAAGACCTGCTAACTCCTGAAGGAGTAATTCCCTGTGCAGAGGGGGTCGTGGAGGTTCTCCCGGAAAATAGGAGGGAGGGACCTGGTGGAAGTGGAGAAGATAGCCTTCTCGCACGACTTGAAGCACCCAGGCATCTGCGGTGATGTTGGACCACCTGTGGGCGAAGTGAACCAGCCGGCCTCCGGTGCTGGGAGGAACCAGCGGGGGGGGAGAGAGGCTATGCTTAGTGAGTCAAAAACCCCCACCCTGCGGAGCAGGGGCTGGTGGTGCAGGCTTGGGGGCTTGCTGCCTACGGGACCCGTTACCCCGTCCCTTGGCCTGCTGGCCCTGTTGGGGAGCTGCAGGGGCCTGATAATGGGGGTATTGTTTGTAGGCAGCCGCCTTTCTCGGGTAAAAGGACTTTTTCCCCGAGCCCTTCTTTTTCTGGGAAGGGGGAGAGGTCTTCCTAGAAAGCCTGGTCCTGGTGAGAGTCTCAGTCTCAATTTGTGCAGCCTTTTCAGCCATGGGCTTGCCAAAGAGGTTTTCGCCTCGGCAGGGGACATCGACCAACTTGTCCTGCACCCAGGGCTCAAGGTCTGACGACTGAAGCCAAGCCTGTCGGCGGGCACCGATGCCGGCTGCGGCCACTCGAGCCGATGCTTCAAAGCCATCGTAGGCTGCTCGGGACATGAACTTTGAGCATTCCCGAATGCCAGTGGACAAGGCCAGGAACCTCCGCAAGGGTTCCTCGGACAAACCAGCGGAGAATCCGGCTAGCTCTTTAGCCAGATCTCGGAGATACATGCCCATGTATAGCTGGGTAAGTCTGGACACGACATGCGAGCATAGAGCCCTGGAAACACTTCTTACCAAGGCCATCCAGGTTACGGGCCTCCCTGCCAGGAGGCACCGAGGAGTGCATCTTCTGGCTCTTAAGACGGTGCATGGCCGATTCCACTACCATGGAATGGTGTGGTAGCTGTGCCTTTTGAAAGCCAGGGCTCTTGCGGACCCGATAGATAGAATCGACCCGCTTGCTCAGGACCGGCGAGGAGGCCGGACTCTCCCACATGCGGAAGAGTAGTCGTTCCAGCATAGGAGGAACCGGTACAGTAAAGTGTTCCCTTGCGGGAGAGTCATACTGGAGGGCGTCGAGCTCTTCGGCTCGAGGCTCCTCCTCGGGGTCCGCAGGGAAGGCCAAAGCCTTGGCCATATCCCTGACGAAGTCCGAGAACTGGGCATCCTCCGGGGGGGACTGCTTCCGAGGCTCGGACCCCGGTGAGTCCGAGGGGACACACCGAGTCCGGAAAGAATCAGGCGACTCTTCCTCTTCAGACTCCCAGACCGACTCCGACGAGGACTCGGTGGGGTCGGCCCGGGCAGGGCGCGGCGCCTGCAGCCCCGACGCCGAGGGAGTCGGCGTCGGCGACCTCGGTCCCGAACGGGAGGCCGAGGGTGACCTCGACCGAGGATCGACTCGAGTTCGCATCGACTCGAGGATCGGCTCGGTCTCCGGGGTCGACTTGGACGTCGACATCCCGGCGGTCGGGGCAGCGGCGCCAGCGAGGCCAGCGAGCAGTGCCCGCTGCTGGTCCATGAAGGCAGACAGTCTGCTCTACAAGGCCGTCAACCTGAGTCCGAGCTCAGGTGACCCAGCAGCCCCCGACTCGGGCCCCGACGGCGTCGGGCCCGACGTCGGCTGTCGCGGAGGTGAGTCCAGAAGGACCATAGGACTTACCCGAGCAGGCATCTCCGACTCCAGGCGAGGTCGCTTCGTGAGGTGCTCCTTCTCCAAGGACCCGGGGCGGCTGTCGGGGCTATGCGACCTGGCCCTCGCGGAACCAGGAGCGTCAACCGACGCCGCCCTCGCGGGTTTCACCTGCCGACGATGGTCCCCGGAGGGAGAACCCCTGTCGGAGGAACTCCGGCGACGGTCCGAGCTGGAGCCTTTGGACGCGGAGGCCTCCGACGAGGTCCGGGTACGGCTGGAGTCAGCGAAGATCCTATCACGCTGATGCCGCCGACTTCTCAACGCTTTGGAGGACATTTTGCCGCAGGGCCCACAGATCAGTTCCTCATGATCTGGGCCCAGGCAGCGGAGGCAAAAGTCGTGTGTGTCAGTTAGTGACATATTTCGGTCACACTGACCACACCGCTTAAAACCACTGGCAGCCATCGGGGGAAAAAGGGCCCCTGCGAGGTCAAAGGACCGGGCTGCCAGGGAAAAAGCGAAAACGAAAGCTGACTAAGTCAGAAAAAACCGAAAAAAGGAAGAGGACTCGTGACCGGCGTCGCGAGTCCGGGCGGGAAAAAGACCGGCGTCGAACCGAAGGAAAAAGAATAAAATAATGAAGAAATATCGACTTTTTCGCGGGGACAAGACGGGGACGTCTGTAGGGCTCCGCGGAAAAAAGAAGACTGGCTAAGATGGTACCCTTGGGCGGGAAGAGGACCGCGCATGCGCGCTGCAATTCCCAAAGGCTTTCTTTGAAAGCTGGGGAAAATTGCTCCGCGAGGGCTCCGTCGGCGCCGACGTCACCCATAAGTGAGGACTGACTTCCTGCTTGGTCCTGGAGAATTTTTGCTACATTGGGTTAGCAGTTTGAGGTGAACGTTTCAGATTGAGTGCAATCGAGATAAAAGTTTCTTGGATGAATTCTTTATACTAATTGTTTAGTAGTTATTCAAATAAGAATAAAGAAAATTGTAACAAGGCAGCACATAAGAATAGAGTAATGTCAACAAAACACACTGTGATGGTAGCAAAATTGTCTGCACTTAAAACAGCCACATACATGTGCACAAACATTGAGCATATAAGAGCGAGGTTAGACACAAAGCAAAGCAAAGAAATGTGCAAAAAATGTTGTACAGGTATGTATGTAAGAATAGAAAACGCAAACCGCACCATTGCAATACATGAAGACAAACACCCGATGGTGTGAAAATAAAATTCTAATAAATGAGATCCGACACTGTGGTAATAACTAGCAAATTTTTATTTCAAAGTTTAGTAAAAACACGATATTTGTCAACACAGTTTAGATTTTAAAGTCATTCTTGGGTCAATCAATCTCCTGGTGGGCCCATTTCTTCTTCCCCCGAATGCTTCTCTTGGTGCGCTGCTTGGCGTATTTTTCATCTGGGGTTTCCCGCAGCAGCAACCAGCAGAATCAGCCATCATAGTGGTGTTCCATCTTCCTTGGTACCTTCTCTCTGCGTCCTTGATGTCCTGGTGAAACCTTTCACCTTGTTCTTCACTGTACGCCCCCAAGTTTTCGGGAAAGTAGTTCACATGGGAGTGCAAGAAATGGACTTTCAGGCTCATGTACAGCCTTGTTCTTTAAAGGCACTGAGCATCCTGGCAACAATATCCTTATAGTTCTCATCCCGCCTGTTCCCCAAGAATTTGAGAACAACATCCTTGAAGGAAGCCCAGGCTTCTTTTTCCTTCTCAGACATCGTTTCAGCGAATGCTCCATCTGAAATGAGTTTCCTTCTATCAGGGCCAACAAACACTCCTTCCTTTAGCTTTGCTTCAGAAAGTCGGGGGAACTTTGAACAAAGGTACCGAAAGCACTCACCATCTTTTGGAAGGGACTTGATGAATTGCTTAATGAGACCCAACTTAATGTGAAGAGGTGGTAATAGAATTTTATCACGAGGTACCAAGCTCTCATGAAGAACATTTTTCTCACCGGGTCTCAAATACTCCCGAATTGGCCAGTCTTTTTTCCCCCAGTGTAGGTCGCAGGTCCGGCTATCCCACTAGCAAAGGAAGCAGGGATATTTGGTGAAACCGGATTGCTGCCCTAATAGCATGGATAGAATTTTAAAGTCTCCACAAATCATCCACTTATGCTCATCATAACGAATCTTCTGAAGAATCAGGGCCACATTCTCGTATTTTTCTTGGAGAATAACAGAGTGAGCAATAGGAACTGAAGCGAATGTGTTGCCATTATGAAGAACACCTTTTATGCTGTCTTTTGACGAATCAATGAACAGCCGCCATTCAGCAGGATCATACTTGAGTTTAAACTTTTCCATCACTCCGTATATATCGTTGCAAAATACCAAATCTTCCTCTTTGCTGAAATACTTCAAAAATTGTGTCTCGCGGTTGCGGTACCAATAAAAAGTTGTTCCTGGTGACAATAGATTTTTCTGTTTAAGCCGAGAACCTAGCAGTTGGGCAGCATCTTTTGGGAGTCCTAAATCCCGGACTAAATCATTCAATTCAGCTTGAGAGAAAAGTTCAGGTTTCGGATCTGGTTCAGTTTCAAACTCGGAAGTACTGGACTCATCGGGAAAAGCCATCTGATGAGTCTCATCATGATCAGAACCGTCCACACAAATATGATCTAAAGATTTTGGTGGTTCAGGCACAGGTACTTCGTTGCTATGAGGCATAGGCCTAATTGCTGAGGGAAGGTTGGGGTAACTTATTACGTTCTTATTTTTTAAGTTGTATCCCTTCACAATGCAAGAGCAAAAATAGCAGTCACTGCTGTGGTCTCTTTGTTCACGCCACATCATAGGTATTCCGAAACAAAATGCTTGTTTTTTACCTTTCATCCATAAGCGTAGATCTTCCTCACATGTCTTGCACACTTTGTGAGGAGCCCACGGTTTGTCTTGATCGCCTAACTTCAAACCGAAATAGGCGAAATATACTTTTTTAATAAATGCAGAAATGTTCCTCTGCCGCTTTTTCACGGTATATTCCCCCACAAATAAAACAAAAACTGTCCGGAGAGTTGACGCAACCTCTGGCTCTGTGAGCCATCACAAATACACAGCACTGCAAACTACAACTGTAGTGAACCACTTCGGAATAAAGCTGGATTACGACTGAGCAAACAAAAGGTAATAATGAACTTGCAAGAAACTGAAATTTGACAGGAACGTTCATGTCGCAACCACCGTGTTTGAGCGAGCGAACGAAACGAGGCGAGGCGAACAGGAAAGAACATGCGCCAGCGTGAGTACTGGATTTAGCCCCCGCCTCCCAATTGTCCTGTTAATGTATAAAATGAATACAAAACACTCTAAAATATCATGAGGGAGTGTTTCTAGTTAGTTAACCATTACAACCTCTATTTTGGGCCAAGAAAATAAACTGCAGTCGGCTAAAAAGAAATTATGTGAACATTCCTTATATGGGTAAGAAATCTAATTTTGCAAGAAAACGTGACGTGATGGAACATTTTGGCTATTTTTCCTGGATTCAGCACCCCAAAATCTATAGGAATCAGTTGCAAAACTGGAGACAGTTTTTTGGTAGTGTACCTGTGTTATTCGTCAATTATTCGGACAGCTACTCATTCTATCTGTATAATTTCTGATATGTTGGTTAAAAATCAATATTTATGGGGGGGCGCTCGTGAGCCCGTAGCGTGATGGCCGCATTTTAGAAGAGTTCCGTCCTCACAACCCCACAAACACCAGAAAACATGCGCTAACTGCAGCAACCTGCTCCCCTCTACCTACCCTGGGTCGGCGTGGGCAAGCGGTCCCCATCGGAACCTAAACCAACGGTTCGGCGGGCACTCTGGAGTCCTGAAAAGCGCGGGGATCGCCTCTGAAGCGTGGCCTGCTGGCCGCCTCCGTCTGTTGCTGGCTCTGGGCCTGCCCGATCCAACATCTAGGTCCCGCGTCGGGTTCAAACACCGCTGGAGCGGAGCGGAGCCCTGAAAGCATGAGCAGCTGCCTCTCGGGCGCTGCACCGTGGAACGTGCGGCAGCCCGTGGACCAGAGGGGGCAACGACTCCCGGCGCTAAGGCCTCTACATGAGCTGATGGATCCCTGCCGGTAAGACCTGCGAATACAGCGAGGAGACCACGTGGCATCAGCCGGTGCCTGCTAGCATCTCCTGCCATTGCAACTCACCCCGAGGGGGGTAAGTTTAAGCGCCAATCCTCTCCTCCTCTACACTGTGGCTTGAATTTGGAGCTGGTGACCGGGGATACACTCTAGTGGCTTGGTGTCCAGCCCAAACTTTACATCCGCCCTGAGTGGTCCTTAGGGGCCTTGTTGAATGTCTGCTATCCTGGGGGGGCTGAGGCAGCTTTCTCCTTTGGCCTCACTGTTTATTCAGGGCCCTATGCTTTGCTGACATTACCTGTGCACGTCTCCTGACACTGTGAGGTGGTGACTGCGCTGTGGATGTGTGAAGCCCTAGACTCCACTGCCTCCTTGCTATCCCCACTTTTGCTGGCATTGGACACATCTCTCTCCTACCACTGTGTGACTTTGGTGACCCTGTAAGATGGCTACTAAAGCCAAAAGCTCTGAAACTCGGGAGGGGATGCGCTCCTCCCAGCGCTTGCAGAGTAAGTCCGGAGCCCCCAGTAGTCCACACGAGCAACCCCTCCCATCAGGCTCCGATGATGAGACTGTCAGCGAGGAGGACGTGGATCCGCATAGGCAACTCTCCTCGGCTCAACTCAAACAAGAACTCCGGAGGGGCTTTGCGGAATTAGCTAATGAATTTTGTGCACTACGGGAGGACCTGGTGAAAGATGTCGCCGAACTCAGGACCGACGTCAAGGAACTGGGAACCCGAGTAGAAGACGTGGAGACCAAAATGGTAGAACAAGATGGGACTTTGATGGATTTACAATGAGCTTTAGACCGGCAGCACGCGCAAGCAATGGAACTGACTTATAAAATTGATGACATTGAAAACCGTTCCCGCCGCAACAATGTGCGTTTCCGTGGGATCCCTGAGGCGGAAGGGGGCGGAAAAGATCTGCCAACTATACATAAACTGCTGATAGCGGAATTGCTCTCGACGGAGGACCTGGCTGTGCACGCCTCTGGTATGGAAATTGAACGAGTTCACCGCACTTTGGGGAAACCCCCCAATAACCAGCCTCGTGATGTCATCGCGAGATTTTTGCGCTATTCTGATGCTGAGCTCCTTATCCGTCGAGGCAGGGAGAAAAAGACGGTCCGCTTTCAGGATGCATCCGTGTCCATCTACCAGGACCTCTCGACGTTCACCCTGGCGCGGCGGAGAGAGATGAAACCAGTCTCAGCGGTCCTGAACAGCAAAGGGATTCGCTATTCCTGGTCCTTTCCATTTAGGATGAACTTCCTTCTGGGCAACAAAAAGATCTCTGCAAAGGACTACACTGAAGCCTGGCGAGCCCTTCGCCAGGCGGGTTTAGTAGATGACAATGCTCAGCCTCATCCGCCACCCCCTAAGCCCCAACACTCCAGGTGGACTCGAGCGGGCAAGTCCACTTGATCTCTTTTTGTGGACTTGAGGAGCTCCTCTTACTTTTTCTTCTCTAAGGAGTCTCAATCTGCGGGTCCCCTGATTTTTGAATGAGTGGTGGTGGGCATTAGACTGGGGTCCCTCGCTTTTTTTTTTTTTTTTTTTTTGATACATGAGGGGTGGCGGATGAGCTGCAAACGTTTTGTTGATGTTATTGCTTTGATAAAGGGGTACGATGAGTTTGATGACCTGGGGGGGGGGGGTGGAGGAGTAGTGGGGAGTATGTTTTTCTCTGTCTTTTCATTGTTTAGGCTGAATTCTTGCTCTGAGGGGTTCTGGGGGGTTCGGGGTTTGTGGTCAATTTACCGTGTCCTGTAAAGAACAGTTACTTACCTGTAACAGGTGATCTCTGGGAACAGCAGGAATTAGTCCTCACATATGGGTACGTCGGTACCGACGGAGCCTGAGCGAGAAAGCTCCCCAGCTTCCCAGAAGGAAGCTTTTGGGGCCTCCCACTGCACATACGCACTGCCTTCCCGCCTTCCTGACCAGCTCTCCTCAGTTCGAGTTTATAGCTGAGACAATAGAGAGAGGAAAGGAAGATAGATAGAAGATACAACTCCTAGGGGAGGTGGGTGGGTTGTGAGGACTAATTCCTGCTGTTCCCAGAGATCACCTGTTACAGGTAAGTAACTGTGCTATCTCCAGGAACAAGCAGGAATAAGTCCTCACATATGGGGACTCCCTAGCTAAGATGCCTGGGAGATCCCCTTCCAAGGGTTCGCCATCTTCATATGGATCTCAGGCATCCATCCTGGGAAGGTGGGCAGGAGTTGTTCAAGTATGGAACAGGTGTTTGAGGACAGCCTGACCAAACAAGGCATCCCGGCGGGAGTCCTTGTCCAAACAGTAATGGGCTGTGAAGGTATGAACCGAGGAGCCGGGAAAAAGACAGGTAGATATACCTCTTGATTAAGATGAAAAGGCGAGACCACTTTGGGCATAAAGTGGGGATTCGTCCTAAGGACCACCTTATCATGATGAAACCTAGTATAAGGTGGATGAGCCACTAAGGCCTGTAGGTCACTGATGCGGCGAGCCGAAGTGACTGCAATAAGGAAAAGGACCTTCCAGGAAAGAAATTTCAAGGAGGTAGAAACCAACGGTTCAAAAGGTGGCTTCATAAGCTGACCTAGAACTAGGTTCAAGTCCCATGCTACCGGAGGAGGTCGGATGGGAGGCTTAGTTAGAGTCAGGCCTCTCATGAACCTTGCAACAAGCGGATGAGAGGAGACAGGTTGTCCATTTATAGGTTTTAAGGATGCTGCAATAGCACTCAAATGGACTCTTACTGAATTCGTCTTAAGGCCTGCGTTAGAAAGATGCAGGAGATAGTCTAGTAGAGAATTCAAAGGAAGTGCTAGTGGGTCAAGACCCTGTTGAGCACACCAAATGGAAAAGCGTTTCCATTTGAAAGCATAGGAGCGCCTCGTGGAGGGTTTCCTAGAGGCATGAAGGATATCTTTCACTGGTTGAGAAAGATTGAAGTCATGAAGGCTTAGGCCTTCAGTAACCAAGCTCTGAGGTGTAGGGACTTGGGGTTTGGGTGCCACAAAGTCCCCTCCTCCTGAGACAGAAGGTCTGGCGCAGCTCCCAGGTCCAGGGAGGGTCCCTGGGAGAGATGCAGAAGTAGAGGGAACCACACTTGGCGTGGCCAGCGTGGAGCTATGAGAATCATCGATCCGTGATCTCTCTGGAGTTTGAACAGAGTCTTGGGAATCAAAGGAATGGGTGGAAAGGCATATAGGAATTCCTGACCCCAATGCAGGAGGAAAGGCGTCGTTGGCCTGAGCTCCCTGACACGGATTCCTGGAACAGAACCGGGGAAGTTTGGCATTCCACGGACTTGCAAAGAGGTCTATGTCCGGGGTTCCCCATTCCTGAAAGATTCTGCGTATCTGGTCCATATGTAGGGACCATTCGTGTGGAAGCAGAACTCGACTGAATCTGTCTGCCCGAGAGTTTTGAACCCCTGGAAGATAGACTGCCAGAAGATGAATTTGATGCTCTCTGGCGAAGGCCCATAATCTGAGAGCTTCGTTGCAAAGCGACAGAGAGCCTGTCCCTCCTTGTTTGTTTATGTAGAACATGGCCACCTGATTGTCTGTCTGGACTAGGACGGTCAGGTTGACTAGGAGGGTATGGAAGACTTTGAGGGCAAAGAAGATTGCTCGCAGTTCCAGGAGGTTGATGTGAAGGGTGGTTTCTTGCGGAGACCAAGTACCCTGAGTGGAGAGGTGTTGAAGATGGGCTCCCCACCCTGTTTGGGAGGCATCTGTTGTGAGGGTTGCTTGGGGCAACAAAGGTTGGAAGGGGGTCCCCAACAACAGATTCTTGGTGGATATCCACCATTGGAGGGACCAAAACAGACGCTTTGAGGTGAGTATTTGGTCGGAGAGCGCTCCTGATGCTTGAGTCCACTGGGTGGCCAAGGTCCATTGAGCTGCTCTCATATGAAGACAAGCGTAGGGCACCACGTGTACCGTGGAGGCCATGTGGCCCAGAAGTCGTAGCATTTCTCTGGCTGTCAAGTGACTGCTGGACTGAGCTTGGGAGGCCAAGCACATTAGACGTTGGCCCCGGACTTGAGGTAGGTAGGTCCTTGCAGTGGTGCTGTCTAATTGGGCCCCTATGAATTCCAGAGACTGAGTAGGGGTAAGTTGAGACTTGGGAAGGTTTACCACCAGTCCCAGATACTGCAGAATGTGCCTTGTGCGGTCCAGGGAAATCTGGGCCTCTGACTGAGATGGAGCTCAGATGAGCCAGTCGTCCAGATATGGGAATACAAAAATTCCCAGACCTCTTAGAAATGCAGCCACCACTGCCATGCATTTGGTGAACACTCTTGGAGCAGAGGCTAGACCGAAGGGAAGTACTCTGTACTGGAAATGTTTTCCCTGAAACAGAAATCTTAGATATTTTCTGTGGGATGGGTGGATGAGTATATGTGTGTACGCATCCTTGAGATCTAGAGAACAAAGCCAATCCTGACTCTGAAGGTATGGAAGGAGAATGCCTAGGGAAAGCATTTTGAATTTCTCCTTGTACAGAAATTTGTTCAATTCTCTCAGATCTAGGATAGGTCTGAATCCCCCTGTCTTCTTTGGTATGAGAAAATAAGGGGAGTAGAATCCTGTCCCTTGTTGAAGAAGAGGAACCTCTTCTATTGCCCCTTGGGCAAGGAGAGAAGAGACTTCCTGACCCAACAGGCTCAGGAGAGATGGGGGAGAATTGAAATGCCTCACCATGGTATATGGAGGAAGGTTGGAGAAATGAAGTTTGTAGCCCTCCCTGATGATAGAGAGGGTCCATTGCTCTGATGTAATTTGCCCCCATCTGGGAGCAAAGTGAGCTAACCTTCCGGGAATGGTGAGGGGCTCTGGTTGTTCTAAAGCCAGAAAGGTTAAGTTCTCTAGGGGCAAGTCAAAACCCCTGAGGGGGTTGAGCCTGCTGAGGAGTGGCAGGCGCTGCAGGCTTTGACCTTGCCTGTTTAGGTTGCTGACGTTTAGCAGCAAAGCGAGGCTGAGAAGATTGCTGGCCAGTATTTGTGGAAAATCTGGCCTTCTTGTAGTAAGGCCTCTTGAAAGACTTTTTCTTGGCAGGAGTAGAGGTAGACTTAGAAAGTCTATCCAATGTAGCATTTTCTGCGTCCATTTGAGTGGCTTTAATTTGCCAGTCTTTACCAAATAAGTTCTCACCTGTACAGGGCAGATTCCGTAAGCCATCCAGGACCCAGGGTTCTAGGTCAGAGGCCTGGAGCCAAGCAAGTTGTCGGGCTGCAATGGCAATGCCCGAAGCTCTACCGGCACCTTCAAAGGAATCAAAGGCTGCTCTGTTGGAGAACTTAGAAACATCTAGAAGCTGTTTCACTATAGAAATGAACTCCTCCTTTCTATCCTCAGGGATAAAGGGGGCAAAATGCCATACCTTTAGGGCAAGTTCCCTGAGAAACATGCCCATATACAGACTGTAAGAATTAATCCTGGCTATAAGCATACTAGCCTGGAAAAGTTTCCTGCCAAAAGAGTCTAGGGTCTTACATTCTCGCCCTGGAGGGGTAGAAGAGTGCCTTTTGGTACTCTTAATCTTTTTCAGCGCAGACTTCACCACAATGGAATGGTGAGGCAGCTGAGTCTTTTGAAACCCAGGAGAAGGAGGGACCCGGTACATGGTGTCCAACCTACGAGAGTAAGGAGACAACGTTAGAGGAGCCTCCCATAAGTCCATCAAGTGTTCTTGAAGGATTTCATGGATAGGCAGGGTGACTGTCTCTTTAGGAACCTTAGGGTATCCTAAAATATCCAATTTCTTTGACCTAGGTTCTTTTTCAGAGGATGTGGTAATAGAAAGTCCTTTAGCTAGCTCTATAATGAAGTCTTGAAAGGACAAATCCTCTGGTGGAGACATTCTCCTCTTTGGGGAAGAAGGGTCTTCATGAAGAACTAGAGACAGCTCATCAGAGTCCTCAGAGTCGTCAAAATCCTCAGAAGAATCAGAGTATTCTCTATTTGCTTCCAACGCACGATACGCATACCGATCGGTATCGACATCGGGCGTACCGGGTATGGGATCGGTATCGGGTGAAAACCCAGATCCGGCATGCGGAACCGATCTGCGTTTGGAAGTCGATGGTCTCTGTTCCGGTATGGGAGATGATACCGGAACCGGACCCGGTACCGAGGGCGTCGCAGCTTTAATAAAAGCCAGCATGGCCTGCTGCATGGTCTGAACAGTATTGCTCATAGACGCCACTGCTGACTGGATGTCGGTACCGGTATGGGCCGGTACCCCAGAGCAGTCTAACAGGTGATCAGTCGAGGCCGTGCCATCGATGTCAACCTGTAACCCCATAGACGGTGCTTTGGAAGCCAGAGCTTCCCGCCGGGGTTGTTTGGCTGGGGCAGGATCCTCAGATTCAAAAGTGAGAGCCTCTCGATGCTTTGAAGGAGATTTGCTCTTTGAGGACCTGCCCGAAGAAGGTTTGGTTACCTGAGATCCATCCGGAGAGGAAGACCTGGATGACTGTGATGCTGGATTATCTGAAGCAAACAGCACATGGAATTTGTTGGCCCGGTTCTGCAAACCACGTTTAGACATCTGGGAGCAGGATGGGCAGTCCGGAATGGAGTGGTCAGGTCCCAAACATTTAAGACACCATTCATGGGTGTCTGTGACAGAAATAACAGCACTATACTTGGTACACTTCTTAAAACCAGGGGCTGGTTTCTCCATGAGGAGAATTTGTGTAGGCCTGAGGCCTAACCGAAGTCACCAAGTTGTGCAAAGAAAGATTCTTTTTTTTTTTTTTTTTAAAGAAAAGAAAAGAAAAGAGAGACCGGCGGTACCGGTTTCGGTATGGGGAAGGCAGGTACGCGGTCTAAAGAAACAAACTAAAACAATAATTTCTTCAGCGGTGACAGGAACACGACCTGCTGGCTCTGTGGAAAAAGAGAAACTGAGGAGAGCTGGTCAGGAAGGTGGGAAGGCAGTGCGCATGTGCAGTGGGAGGCCCCAAAAGCTTCCTTCTGGGAAGCTGGGGAGCTTTCCCGCTCAGGCTCAGTCGGTACCGATGTACCCATATGTGAGGACTTATTCTAGCTTGTTCCTGGAGATTAATTTAAACAGGCAGGTGGTATTGACGGGAAGGGGGGTGGGAGGGGAGGTTCTTTTTCAATGTGGAATTGAGGGGTGTGCTTGGGCTTGGGAGGAGGGACTATGGCTCCTGTTCTTGGAGGGTGGAGAGGGTGGGCCCGACTCACCAATTACCCGGGTTTGCTGGGGGGGAGATACCACTGGGGCCTTTTGGATAGTGGGTGGCAGCGATAGAGTGGATTGTAACTGCTAATGGTGCGCTTTATTTCTTTGAATGTTAAGGGCCTCAACTCCCCGAGGAAGAGGTCCCTGCTGTTCTCAGAACTGCGCACCCTGCGGGGGACATTGTTTACTTACAGGAGACCCATCTTCAGACCTGTAAGCAGGGCTGGCTAAAGAGGTCCCCGTATACTGAGGTGCGGGTGGCCTCAGATGCACAAGGACGGAAGAAACGGGGAGTAGCCTTCCTCTTTCACCAGAGCCTCTCTCTCCAGATAGAGGAGATACAGCAAGATGCTCTGAGGAGGTGGCTTTTCTTGAATATCCGCTTAGAAGGGCATTTGCTAACCTTAGCTAATGTTTACGCTCCCAATAAAGGCCAAGGGGCCTTTTTTGCACGGTTGAAAGCCTTGCTGGCGGATTTTGCAAGGGGCCCCATTGTTCTGGGGGGGGATTGTAACACGCATCTGGTGCCCCATCTGGATTCCACTAGCCGCGCTGGGGGGCGAGTGGGGGGGGTCGGAAAGAGCCCTATAGCGTCTTATGCTCGACTTAGGTTTGCGGGACGTTTGGAGGGACACTCATGGGGGGGAAAGAGGCTATACATACTACTCCCCGGTCCATCAAGTTCACACTTGAATTGACTATTTTCTATTGGATCAGCGCCTGATGGACAGGAGAGTGCAGGCTGGTCACGGAGCGCTGACTTGGTCAGATCACGCCCCGTGTTGGCTCGCTCTCCCGGGTGGATTGCACAGTGAACACCAACGGCTTTGGCGCCTAGACATGAGGTTCTTGCGGAGGCAGGGCGCAGTGCAGGACCATATCCGTTTTATCACGGAATTTTTTGAGCTTAACAATTCTGGGGATGTTCCTCTTCCCACGGTGTGGGATGCTTATAAGGCTACAGCTCAAGGTCAACTCATGGCGGAGGCAGCTCGCACGCGCAAAATGTGGACACGTGACCACAACCTGTTGGTGGAGGAGACTACTCGCCTCGGTCTGGAACACGCCCGAACTGGTTCCCAGCAGGCCTTGCGTCAGTGGCGGGCCGCTCGAGCCAACTTGGATGCGTGTCTGCAGAAAGAATTAGATAATAAGCGCCGGAAACTAAGGCAAACTTTTTATGAGCATGGGAACAAAACAGGCCGCTTCCTAGCTTTGCGTCTTTGCCAACAACAATCCATGAGAGTGGTGCGGGAACTGCGCGACGCTGGGGGACGGAGGAGGGTTATTTCCAGGGAGATACGTGATCTCTTTGCTGACTTTCTGGAGCAGCTCTATAAGGCGGAGCCCTTTGAACGGGACCACGTACAAGATTATTTGCAGGGGATTGGTTTGCCACACCTCTCCGACTCTGATCGAGCTCAGCTAGATCTTGATTTAACGGTAGACGAAGTGGAAACGGCAATTCGACGATTGAAAGCTGGCAGTACGCCGGGCAGTGACGGCTTCCCAGCAGAATATTATAAGAAGTTTAGGATACAATTGGCGCCAACCTTGACTATCCTGTTCAATGAGATTTTGGCAGGGGACTCGTTACCGCCGTCCCTACGCGAGGCATTGATCGTGATGATACCCAAGCCTGGTAAACCACTGCACGACGCGGCGTCATACCGCCCCATCTCCCTGTTAAACGTTGACGTTGCGCCTGAATCGGGTCCTTCCGAGCTTGGTCCACCCGGATCAGGTTGGCTTCGTGCCAGGCCGCCAGGCTGCAGACAACATCCGACGTATGCTGCAAGTCATACACGTTGCCCAGCGGGAACCTCAACCAGCCCTGCTGGTGGGGATTGACGCAGAAAAAGCTTTCGATCGGGTCAATTGGGAATTTTTATGGTGCGTGCTGGAGACAATGGGCTTCAGCTCAAATTTTATCCGTTGGGTTCGTAGCCTTTATCAGATGCCCCAGGCGTGCATTCGGGTCAATGGGGGACACTCGAGGCGTTTCTTACTGGAACGGGGCACGCGACAGGGTTGCCCTCTTTCGCCCCTGCTCTTTGCGCTCGCGATGGAACCCTTGGCTCAAAGCTTCCGAGAACATTTAGGTTTGCGGGGGGTTCTTATTGGCCCTGCGGAATATAGGATTGCACTTTTTGCGGATGACATCATACTGTCCCTGGTCGATCCGTCCACTTCCCTCCCAGTTGCGATGCAGTTGTTCGAAAACTATGCTCGGGTATCTGGTTTTAAAATTAATTACACTAAATCGGAGATCTTGAATGTTGGGGTCCCCGGGGCGGTTTGTGCGGAACTTCAAGCGGCTTACCCTTTTCGTTGGGTGGCCGGAGCTCTACGCTATTTAGGGGTGCACTTGACTGTGGAGAGGGCAGACCTCTTTAAAGCCAACTACGATCCCTTGCTTCGTCAGGTTCGGCGGGATCTAGAGGTATGGAATGGACTGCTCCTCTCCTGGTTCGGGCGTATAGCCGTAGCCAAGATGGTGGTTGTTCCCCGCTTTCTCTACCTTTCAGGTTCTGCCGCTCCCCATCGCATGGGCTACCTTGGCGACCTGGCAGCAGCTGCTTCTGAAATTCATTTGGCGTTATCGCCGACCGCGCTTGGCGCAACAGGTTCTTTATGCTCGTACGTGCTCTGGAGGTATGGGCATGCCCAATCTGCATTGGTATTATGCGGCGGCGCAATGCCGGGCAGGGGTGGAGTGGATGATTGCTGATAGCACTAAGCGATGGGTACAACTGGAAATGGACTTGGCAGGGGGAGCCGGTTTGGGAGATTGGCTGTGGCTTGGCCCAAAACTCCGCCGTGGTATCCGCACCAGCAATCCCTATATACTTCATACCCTCCCGTTGTTGGGACCGGCACTTTCGATCTCGTGACCTGGATTTAACCCCCTTAGCCCCTATAGTGGATAACGCCTCTTTCCCGCCGGGGTTAAGTGATACAGTCTTTCGGCAGTGGGGACACCGTGGCCTTAGTCGGGTCGGACAACCTTTTGCTGATGGTCATCTACAACCTTTTCGTGCGATAGAAGACGAATTTGACATTCCGGCCCAGCAACACTTTCAATATTTGCAAGTGACACACTGGGTCCGATCAAAACTTGTTCGGCCCCAGGTTGCTCGGGCCCTGACAGAATTGGAACGCTATTGTGAGGGGTGCACTACCACTAAGGGACTCGTGGCAACTTTGTATGCCCACTTGCAGGGATCCCAATCGTATTCTACTAGGCACAGGGAACTTTGGAACTCCAACTTGAGCCTCTCCTACACTGAGCAGGAGTGGGAACGGGCGGAAACTCAATTGTGGAAGAGTGCGGTAGCGATTAATGCCCGTGAAACCAATTATAAAATCCTGTACCGTTGGTATATGACCCCGGCGCGGATAGCGCGCATATATCCTGGGGCGGTGGACCTCTGCTGGCGTAACTGTGGGCAACGGGGTACCCTAGGGCATATTTGGTGGGACTGCCCCCGCATTCGTGCCTTTTGGAGGGGTATACAATACCGGATGCAATTGCTTTTGGGAGTGAGTGTCCCTTGGGATCCTGGGATCTTCCTGTTTGGGGCCCCGGTGCCGGATGCACGGACTATGCAACTTGCTCTACTTCGCCATGGCCTGAATGCAGCTAGACTATCCCTTGCTGCAGCTTGGAAACGTGCCTCGGCCCCTTCCTTTCAGGCTTGGCTGGAACGGATGTGGGATATGTATGCCATGGAACGAGGGGTAGCGGTCAGTAGGATGCGCCTGGCGCGCTTTGAGCTGGTGTGGGCGCCCTTTGTCTCTCGATATGGTACGTGACTATGCTGGCTAAAAGGGAGGGAACATTCAAACTCTAAAGGGAGTTTGCCCCCTGAGTGTGTCCTTTGCTCACCACACTCCCGTGCTTGAACATTAGCGAGCCGTAGTGGGGGAGATTGGGAGGCGGCGTGGGAGGGGGGTAATGGGTTAGGGAGGTTTCGGGGGGGGGGGGAGGGAGGCTGGGGGGGTTACTGTTCCCTGTTTCCTCACTCTTAAAATTGCAAAAATGAAGGCATATTGTTGACTACTGTTGTTGTGACCTGAAGTTATGTTATTATTGTTGCATCTTCTTTGAAGATTTTTGTGGTCTATGATGCTCTGTATATTCTGGAAGCCTTTCAATTAAAAAAAAAAAAAAAAAAAATCAATATTTATAATCCTCCCATTTCTGCTTGTTTTCATAATGTATCAGTAAGGGCTAAAAATCAAACTTGGACATTAATGAATATGTCTCATATTACCCAAACATGTATCATTATCTGAACCAGCCTATATCACCTCCCCCGCTAATTAGCTTGGAACCGTTACAAACTTTAATGAATGTGTCATTAGCTTGGGATTGTCTACAATGTTTAGAAGATTCCATTCTACACCAAGACATTGAAACTGTGAAAGCTAATGGACGACATATACAATCATCCGCGGAATATCATTGGTATATCATCTTTTATGGATGGTCTCCTCCTGCTGTTGCTGTATTTTCCACCATATATCATCCTATGCTAATTGTTATCAATATATTGTTTATCCTTATCACATGGAATTGTATTCCGACTTACTGTATCTTTAAGCAAGCTGCGAAAGTTATTTGAAATATGCTCATATACCATCCTCCTTCTGATTCTATGAGTGAAACGTTATAGGGATGGCTGATGTATAAAGAATCAGAAGGAGAGATTGAACTTTATCTGACATCCGATTAAACTGTATCTGAAGTAGACACTGAACTGGGTCACTATGTACCAGACATGCTGTCAGCATACAGCTGCATAGGAAGGAAGTTTGGGGATGAGGACAGGCAGCTGTACATGACAGGTAGGAAAGCCTGACGGGGAAGATTTTTCTATGAGGCTTTATATGGAAGCCCCGAACAAAATGGAAGCCATTTTTTCTCTGCTGACGAGCATGACATGACAACACAACTTGATTCCAGTCTGCGCTGTTGGGCTTTCCCAGCTAAAGAGAACGGACTGTGAGAAGAATGCCCGGTTCGGTGCTATATCCATTTTTTATACATTTATATATATCCCGTGCTAATAAATTTTTCTAATCAATAGGTTGTAGTAATGTGTCTTTACTTTGCTCTTGAGTGATATTCCAAAGGACCTGACCTGACACACAAGGCCCAGCGTGCAGCAGTGGCCAAGGCGGCAAATTTATTTACATTTATTTTATTTACATTCTCTTATATACCGCGCTATTCTGCATCAGTGCGGTTTACATTGAACAAACTGAAATTACATTGAACAGGGCATTATAACTTGGAGATAACTATTTTACAGGGAACATGGGCTATGGAGGGTTAAGTGGCTTGCCCAAGACCACAAGGAGCACCTGTGGGACTAGAAACCCCAGTCCTTCCGGCCCAAGGTTGCTGTCCTCTAGTGGGATTTGAACCCCCGACCTTCCAGCCTGAAGTACCAAATAGAATGCTAGGTATCATAAGGAAAGGAATGGAGAATAAAACAAAGGATATTATAATGCCTCTATCATTTCATGGTGCGACTGCACCTTGAATATTGTGTGCAATTCTGGTCACCGTATCTTAAGGAGGATTATAGCGGAATTAGAAAAGGTACCGATAAGAGCCACCAAAATGGTAAAGGGGATAGGATACCCCTATGAGGAGAGGCTTAAAAGGTTAAGTCTCTTCAACCTGGAAAAGAGATGGCTGAAAGGAGATATGATAGAGGTCTATAAATTAATGAATGGAGTGGAACTGGAACGGGTAAAGCACAGTTACTTACCGGTAACAGGTGATCTCTGGGAACAGCAGGAATAAGTCTTCACATATGGGTATCGTCGGTACCGACGGAGCCTGCGAGGGAACGCTCCCCAGCGTCCAATCAGAAAGCCTTTGGGAGCATCCCACAGCGCCTGTGTGCTGCCTTCCCGCCTTTCCCAACTGTGTCTCCTCAGTTGAGTTTTAAAGTTGAGAGAGAGAGAGAGAGAGAGAGAAAGGAAAGATAGAGAGATACAACTCCTAGGGGGGGTGGGTGGGCTGTGAAGACTTATTCCTGCAGTTCCCAGAGATCACCTGTTACAGGTAAGTAACTGTGCTATCTCCAGGAACAAGCAGGAATGAGTCTTCACATATGGGGACTCCCTAGCTTTAGATGCCAGGGAGAGAGCCCAGAAGTTGTGTGTCCCTGAGACAGGGCTCCACTTCCTCCCATGGATCTCTGGCATCCTATCAGGGATGGTGGGTAGGAGTTGATTAGGTATGGAACAGGTGTTGGAGAACAGCCTGACCAAACAAGGCATCCCAGCGGGAGTCCTTGTCCAAGCAGTAATGGGCTGTGAAGTTATGAACCGAGGCCCAAGTGGCTGCTCGACAGATGTCGTCAATAGACACAGAGTTCAGATGAGCCATTGAGGCTGCCGTGGCTCTCACATTGTGAGCTGTGACATGGCCCTCCAGAGAAAGGTTCTTACTCTGATAGGCGAAAGAAATACACTGGGCAATCCAGTTAGTTAGTGTTCTCTTGGAGACTGGTAGTCCCAAATGAGAAGGATCAAAGGCAATAAAGAGCTGAGAGGACTTTCTATGTTGCTGTGTCCTCTGTAAGCAAAAAGCCAGAGCTCTTTTACAGTCCAGGGTATGAAGATTCCTCTCTGCACTTGATGCATGAGGTCCTGGAAAAAAGACAGGTAGGTAGACCTCCTGGTTGAGGTGAAAGGGCGAGACCACCTTAGGCATAAAGTGTGGATGAGTACTAAGGACTACCTTGTCATGATGGAACCTTGTATAAGGTGGATTAGCTACGAGTGCTGGCAATTCACTAATACGACATGCTGATGTGATTGCAATGAGAAAGATAACCTTCCAAGAAAGGTATGTCAAGGAGGTGGTAACCAAAGGTTCAAAAGGCAACTTCATAAGCTGACCAAGAACCAGGTTCAAGTCCCAAGCCACCGGAGGTGGTCTAATGGGAGGCTTTGTTAAAAGGAGGCCTCTCATGAACCTTGCTACAAGAGGATGAGAGGAAATAGGTATGACCTAGATTGGCCACTGTTGGAAACAGAATACTGGACTTGATGGACCTTGGTCTGACCCAGTATGGCATATCTTATGTTCTTATCATTTAGAGGTTTAAGGGAAGCTGCAATAGCACTCAAATGGACCCTTACTGAATTTGTCTTAAGGCCTGCATTAGACAGATGGAGGAGATACTCCAGCAAAGATTCCAGAGGTATGGCAAGGGGGTTAAGACCCTTCTCAGAGAACCAGATAGTAAACCTCTTTCACTTGAAAGCATAAGAACGGTTAGTGGAAGGTTTTATGGAAGCATAAAGAACATCTTTCACCTGTTTAGAAAGAAGATGATCTTGGAGATCTAGGCCTTCAGCAACCAAGCCCTGAGATGCAGAGACTGGGGATTGGGATGCCATAACTTTCCGTCCTCTTGAGATAGGGTCTGCTCCAGATTTCCTAACTCCAGGGAGGGAGCTTGAGAGAGATGTAGAAGTAGAGGGTACCACACTTGTCGTGGCCAATGTGGAGCTATGAGAATCATGTGGCCTCTGTCTCTCTGAAGCTTGAACAGAGTTTTGGGAATTAGGGGAATGGGTGGAAAGGCATAGAGGAAGTCTTGACCCCAATGAAGGAGGAAAGCATCCCTTGCCTGAGCTCACTGAGCCGGAGTTCTGGAACAGAACCGGGGAAGTTTGGCATTCCACGGACTTGCAAAGAGGTCTATGTCCGGGGTTCCCCAAATCTGAAAAATTCTGGCCACTCGTGTGGAAGCAGGACTTCACTGAGCCTGTCTGCCCAAGAGTTTTGAACGCCTGGAAGATAAACTGCCAGAAGATGAATCTGATGCTCTCTGGCAAGGGCCCACAGTCGCAAAGCTTCGTTGCAAAGCGACAGAGAGCCAGTTCTGCCCTGCTTGTTCACATAGAACATGGCTGCCTGATTGTCCGTGTGGATAAGGACTGTCTTGTAGCTGAGCAGGATGTGGAACACCCGCAGAGCAAGGAAGATTGCTCTGAGTTCCAAGAGATTGATATGTAGACAACTCTCCTGTGAGGACCAGATGCCCTGGGTGGAGAGGTCTTGCAGAAGAGCTCCCCACCTCATTGGAGAAACATCTGTTGTGAGAGTTGCTTGGGGTAGAGACTGCTGAAAGGAGGACCCCAGCAACATGTTTTGAGTGGACCTCCACCACTGGAGGGACAAAATGAGGCGACTTGTGTTTGCTATTTTGTCTGACAGGCACCCTGATGTCTGGGTCCATTGGGTGGATAAAGTCCACTGAGCTGCCCTCATGTGAAGGCGTGCATATGGTACCACATGCACGTGGATGCCATGTGGCCTAGTAACTAACATCTCTCAAGCAGTTAGGTGTGGCTTCAACTCTGCTTGAGAAGCTAACTGCATCAAGCGAAGGCAACGGGCCTGGGGAAGATAGGCCCTTGCCCTTGTTGTATCCAGCAACGCCCCTATAAACTCCAGGGACTGAGTAGGGGTCAAATTGAATTTTGGGATGTTTATTATCAGCCCTAAATACTGAAGGATACGCTTTGTGCAGGTTAGAGAACTCTAGGCCTCTAAGTGGGAGCTCGAATGAGCCAGTCGTCCAAATAAGGGAAGATGTATATTCCGAGAGTGCGCAGAAATGCAGCTACCACTGCCATGCATTTTGTGAACACCCTTGGTGAAGAGGCCAGACCAAAAGGGAGCACTCTGTATTGATAGTGCTTCTCTTGAAAAAGGAACCGAAGGAACCTTCTTTGAGTTCGATGGGTGTACGCATCCTTGAGATCTAGAGAACAAAGCCAATCCTGACTCTGAAGGTATTGCAGCAGAGTTCCCAGAGAAATCATTTTGAATTTTTCCTTGACCAGGAATCTGTTCAATTCTCTGAGATCTAAGATAGGTCTGTAGCCCCCTGTTTATTTTTGGAATAAGAAAATAGGGGGAATAGAAACCAGTGCCCTGTTGATGAAGAGGCACTTCCTCTATTGCCCCCTGGGCGAGAAGGGTGGCAATCTCCTGCCCCAACAGGTTGAGGAGGGAGGTTGGAGAATTGAACTGGTGCACTCTTGTGTGAGGGGGCAAGCTTGAAAAATGAAGTTCGTACCCCTCTTTTATGATGGAGTGTGTCCAATGCTCTGCTGTAATTTGTCCCCACCTGGGAGCAAAATGACATAACATTCCTGGAATGGTGGAGGGCTCTGGTCCTTCCAGAGCCAGGAAGGCTAAGTTCTCTAGCGGAAAGTCAAGGCCCTGAGGGGGCTGAGGTTGCTGGGCTGGAGGAGGCCTAGCAGCCTTTGCTTTGTTCTGTTTGGATGATTTCTGACGTTTGGTAGGGGAATGAGCTGCAGAAGATGCCCGCTGACCATAAGCAGGATAAAATCTTCCCTTTTTAGAAAAAGGTGCTTTCTTGAACAACCTTTTCTTAACAGGAGCAGCTGTAGACTTGGATAGTCTATCCAAGGCAGAATTTTCAGCATCCATCTGATTGGCCTTTGCTTGCTAATCTTTACCAAACAGGTTTTCACCTGTACAAGGGATATTTCCCAATTCAACTTGTACCCAGATCTCCAAATCAGATGCTTGAAGCCAAGCAATTCTACATGCACCTATGGCAATAGCTGATGCTCTGCTTACACATTCAAAGGAGTCGAAAGCTGCACAGTTGGAGAATTTGGAGATATCTTGGGCATGTTTGAGCCACGTGAGGAAGTCCTGTCTTTTATCTTCAGAAATGAAAGGACTTAAAGTCTGCAAATGATCAGTGACTTCTTTTAGGAACATTCCTATGTAAAAACTATAGGAATTAATTCTCGCAGCAAGCATGGAAGCTTGGAAGACTTTACGTCGAAAAGCATCCAGGGTTCTATATTCACGTCCTGGAGGATTAGAGGCATGTCTTTTGGCACTTCTAATCTTTCTCATAGCAGACTCAACCACAATAGAGTGGTGAGGAAGCTGAATTTTATGGAAACCAGGACAAGGAGGGACACGATACATGGTATCTAACCTGCGAGAATGAGGAGAGGTGGTAAGAGGTGCTTCCCACATCCTCAACATGAGATCATACAAAATCTCATGAACAGGCAAGGTAGCTGCCTCCTTAGGAGTTTTAGGATATTGTAAAATATCTAACTCCTTGGCTCTGGGTTCTGTCTCAAGGGCCACCGTGATGGATAGGCCCCGAGCCACTTCCCTGATGAAGTCTTAAAAAGACAAGTCCTCTGGAGGAGACATCCTTCGTTTAGGAGATGACTCCTCCTGTGGAAGAAGCATCACTGCATTGGAAGAGTCTTCAGAATCCTCAAAGTCTTCAGAGGAATCGAAGAATCGTCTGTCCGGATGCTCTTGCAAAGCCCGATACCCGTACCGACTGGGATAGGTATCGGGAACAACCGGTACCAGGGTATCGGTACCGGAGGGCTTCAGAGGACAGAGTACAGGCATAGCAGACACTGACGCCAATGTCGATGCCTCCGGAACCGGGATCGGTACCGGTGGCGGTGCTAGAGCCGGTACCGGTGAAGTAGTCTGTTGCAGTACCAGGGGCGTCGATGCCACAAGGAAAGCCGCCAGACTGCGTTCTATGGACAGAATCATCTGATCCATTGACGCCGCCAATGCTTGGAAGTCGGTACCGGGGGAAGCCACCGGTACCCCAGAGCATGGCACCAGAAGATCTGTTGAGGCCACGCCATCGAGATCATCCTGGAACCCTGATGATGATGCTTTAGAGGCTGAAGCCTCCCGCCGGGGTAATTTTGCCGGTGCAGGATCCTCGAGGGCAATGCCAGAGGCATCTCGATGCTTAGAAGGAGATCTACCCTTCGAGGACCGGCTGGATTTATGTTTAGTTACCTGAGATCCATGTGAGGAAGCAGCAGCCCTGGAAGACGTCGATGCCAACGAAGCTGCATCAGAAGGAAACAGGGTATTGAGCTTGGCAGCTCGGTTCTGCCGACCTCTTTTAGACATCATAGAACAGGACATACAATCTGTGATGGAATGGTCAGGACCTAAACATTTTAGACACCAGTCGTGAGTATCGGTGACGGAAATGGTACCGCCACATTTTGTGCACTTCTTAAACCCTGAGGCAGGCTTTTCCATGTTAAGGAAAAAACGTTTTGGGCCTAAGGCCCAAAACGCAAGTGCACCTGAAGAAAAAAGTGTTTTTTTTTTTTAAAAAGAAAAGACAGACCGGCGGTACGGGTAGAGCGTCGAAGAAGGCAGACGCGACACAAAAGAAATAAAGAAAAAAAGAAATTCTTCTGCGGTGACAGGAACACGACCTGCTGGCTCCGCGGAAAAAGAAGAACTGAGGAGAGACAGTTGGGAAAGGCGGGAAGGCAGCACGCAGGTCCTGTGGGATGCTCCCAAAGGCTTTCTGATTGGACGCTGGGGAGCGTTCCCGCGCAGGCTCCGTCGGTACCGACGATACCCATATGTGAAGACTCATTCCTGCTTGTTCCTGGAGATATAGTTCAACTGTTTACGCCATCAAAAAGTAGAAAGACTAGGGGACATGCAATGAAGCTACAGTGTAATCCATTTAAGTCTAATAAGAGAAAATATGTTTTCATTCAACGCGTAATCAAACTCTGGAATTCGTTCCCAGAGGATGTAGTAAGAGCTGTTAGTGTAGCTAGGTTTAAAAAAGATTGGACAAGTTCCTGGAGGAAAGGTCCCATAAACCATTATTAAAGAGGACCAGGGAAATCCGCTGCTTGCCCCAATGCAAGCAATGTGAAACCTGTCTCTCTTTTTGGTTAACTGCTTAACTAGTGACCTGGACTGGCCACTGCTGCAAACAGGATACTGGGCTTGATGGACTTTTGTCTGACGCAGTATGGCAGAGACTCTTGGGGACATTAAAAAGTCATGGGATAGAAGACCGTGCAATATTGTGGATTAGGAACTATTTAAAAGAGAGAAAACAGAAACATAAGAACATAAGATATGCCATACTGGGTCAGACCGAGGTCCATCAAGCCCAGTATCCTGTTTCCAACAGTGGCCAATCTAGGTCATACGTACCTAGCAGTTTACCCAAAAGACACAGGTTCCGCAATGCTTGTACTGGGTCAAGCATTGATATCCTGGGTCCCTTCTTAATAATGGTTTATGGACCTTTCCTCCAGGAACTTGTCCAAACCTTTTTTAAACCCAGCTACACTAACAGCCTTTACTACATCATCCGGTAACAAATTCCAGAGTTTGATTACACGTTCAGTGAAAAAATATTTTCTCTTATTAGTCTTAAATAGTTTACCCTGTAGCTTCTTTGCATGTCCCCTAGTCTTTCTATATTCTGATAAGGTAAACAATCGATCTACGTTTACCCGTTCCACTCCGCTCATTAATTTATAGACTTCTATCATATCTCCCCCTCAGCCGTCTCTTTTCCAGGTTAAAGAGCCCTAACCTTTTTAGCCTTTCTTCATAGGAGTATCCTTCCATCCCCTTTACCATTTTGGCGGCTCTTCTCTGAACCTTTTCTAAAATCGCTATATCCTTTTTAAGATACGGCGACCAGAAATGCACACAATATTCAAGGTGCGGTCTCACCATGGAACAATATAGAGGCATTATAATATCTTTTGTTTTATTTTCCATTCCTTTCCTTATCATACCTAGCATTCTATTTGCTCTCTTGGCCGCCGCTGCACACTGGGCCGAGGGTTTTAACATGGTATCCACAATGATGCCTAAATCTTTTTCCTGGGTGGTGGTTCCTAATATGTCAAAAAGCAGCGGACCCAGCACAGATCCCTGGGGTACACCACTATTCACCTTTCTCCATTGGGAAAATTGGCCATTTAGCCCTACCCTCTGCTTTCTATCTTTTAACCAGTTCCTGATCCACAATAGTATACTGCCTCCTATCCCATGACTTTAGTTTTGCCAAAAGTCTGATGAGGGACCTTGTCAAAGGCTTTCTGAAAGTCCAGATACACTATATCAACCGACTCACCTTTGTCCACCTGTTTATTCACACTTTCAAAAAAACATAACAGATTAGTAAGACAAGATCTTCCTTGTCTAAAGCCATGTTGGCTGTCTCCCATTAGGCCATGACTATCTACATGCTGAGTAATTTTATTCTTTATGATGGTTTCTAACATTTTTCCTGGTAATGATGTCAGGCTCACCGGTCTGTAGTTTCCCGGGTCACCCCTAGAACCCAGATTACTGATAGCAGGTCTGCAATCTCAAATTTCAGTTCTTTCAACACCCTTGGATGTATACCATCCGGCCCCGGTGATTTGCTACTCTTCAGTTTATCTAATGGTTGTAATACATCTTCCCGATGTATCGATATTTCCTTCAATTCTTCCGCACCTTTAAATCCACTTCAGTCATGGGTAACATCCCTACATCTTCCTCAGTAAAGACCGAAGCAAAGAATTCATTCAGTCTCTCCGCTATCGCCTTATCGCCTCTTAGTGCTCCTTTAACCCCTTTAACATCTAATGGACCAACTGACTCTCTCACAGGTTTTTTGCTACGAATGTACTTGAAAAGGTCTTTATTTCGCGTTTTTGCTTCCGCAGCAAGCTTCTTCTCACATTCTCCCTTTGCCTGCCTTATCAATGCCTTGCATTTGACTTGCCAGTGCTTGTGCTGTTTCCAGGTTTCGTCATTTGGCTCTTTTTTCCATTTCCTGAAAGATGCTTTTTTGGCAACAGCAGTCTCTCTGACCTCACCTTTAAAACATGCTGGCAGTTTTTTGGACTTCCTTCCACTTTTCTTAAAGCGTGGAATACAGCTTGTCTGGGCTTCCAAGATGGTATTTTTCAACATCACCCAAGCTTGATGTACATCTGTAACCTTTGCGACTGCTCCTTTTAGTTTTTTCTTAACTGTTTTCCTCATTTTATCATAGTCTCCCTTTCGAAAGTTAAAAGGTAGTACTGTGGATTTCCTTACTATCCTTGCTCCACTAATTAAATCAAAGGCGATCATGCTATGATCACTATTGCCAAGTGGCCCCAACAACCTTATCTCTTGCACTAGATCTGGTGTTCCACTAAGGACTAGGTCTAATATGGCTTCCCCTCTGGTCGGTTCATGAACCAGCTGCTCCATGAAGCAGTCATTTATGTGATCTAGGAACTTTATCTCTCTAGCATGTCCTGACGTGACACTGACCTAGTCGATACCGGGGTAATTGAAATCACCCATTATTATTACTGCGCTGTAACTTTTGTTAGCTTCCTTGATTTCTTTGAGCATTTCATCATCCATTTGGACATTGTGGCCAGGCGCTCGATAGTACACCCCCACTGCCATTGCCTTCCCCCTTTTACATGGAATTTCAATCCATATAGATTCTACAGCAGATTTTGTTTCCTGCAAAACTTTAATCCTTTCTGACTCAATGCCCTCTCTAACAGAGAGCAACCCCTCCACCAATTAGATCAGCTCTATCATTACGATATAGTTTGTACCCAGGTATCACAGTGTCCCACTGGTTGTCCTCCTTCCACCATGTCTCTGATATTCCAATCATATCTAACCTTTCATTTGGTGCTATATATTCTAACTCTCCCATCTTATTTTTTAGACTTCTAGCATTTGCATACAAGCATTTTAGAGAATGTATTTTATTCATATTAATTTGGCTATTGGTAGACATGGGTAATTTGGGACCTTTAAGCTCTGTCTGCTCCATACTCGAGGGCATTTGGGCTATTTTACTCTTTTGTGGAACCTCTCTGCTTTTGGCAGTATCCTTCAAAGATACATTCTTCCGAACCATTTGTTCTTGGGTGACTGTTTTCCCCTAATATCTAGTTTAAAAGCTGCTCTATCTCCTTTTTAAAGGTTAATGCCAGCAGCCTGGCTCCATCCCGGTTAAGGTGAAGCCCATCCCTTCGGAAGAGCCCCTCCTTTCCCCAGAATGTTCCCCAGTTCCTAACAAATCCAAAACCCTCATCTCTGCACCATTGTCTCATCCACGCATTGAGACTCCGGAGCTCTGCCTGCCTTTTGGGTCCTGCGTGTGGAACAGGAAGTATTTCAGAGAATGCTACCCTGGAAGTTCTGGATTTCAACTTCCTACCTAAAAGCCTAAATTTTGCCTCCAGAACCTCCCTACCACATTTTCCTATGTCATTGGTACCGACATGTACCAAGACAGCAGACTCCTCCCCAGCACTATCTAAGACCTTATCTAGGTGGCGCGTGAGGCCCGCTACCTTCGTACCAGACAGGCATGTTACCAGGCGATCCTCACGTCCACCAGCCACCCAGCTATCTACATGCCTAATGATCGAATCACCAACTATAACGGCTGTCCTAACCCTTCCCTCATGGGCACATGGCCCTGGAGAAACTCGGTGCGAGAGGGTTTTACATCACTTGGAGGACAGGTCCTAGTTACAGGATCACTTCCTGCCACACCAGGGTGATGCTCTCCTGTCACGTGACCTCTCTCCTCCATGGCAACAGGGATGCTGCCAGATTGGAGGTGGGACTTCAGGACTATATCCCTGTAGGTCTCGTCTATGTACCTCTGTCTTATGCTTTCCAAGTCTGCTACTCTAGCCTCTAGAGAACGGACTCGTTCCCTGAGAGCAAAGAGCTCCTTGCACCTAGTGCACACGTAAGACCTCTCATCAACTGGGAGAAAATCATACATGTGACACTCAATGCAAAAGAGTGGAAAGCCCCCATCCCGCTGCTGGACTGCTGTCTGCATCTTAGTTTTAAGTTTGTGTTTAGATCTAAGTTCTTTACTTACTAAGGGTTGCTATGGATATTTATACTAATAAAACTGTACCTAATATGTGTAATATATCTTGTTCACCTGAAGCTTAAGTAATCTCAGGTCCTGAGTGTATGACTGATTTGGGTAATGAGCTTCACCTGAAAGCAACATTTGTAAGTACCTATAAAGCTCTGATTATCCCAGGGGTGGGTGGGTGTGGGGAGGGAGGGAACTAACACTTATTAAAAGAGGGCTGCTACACAGTACCCTGTCTTGTGCTGCTGAGGTAAGCTATATTCTGATTTGATTTAAATTATAGCTCTTAGTTGCTGCTAGGCTGTAACTTCTTATGAAATTTAAACTACAAGCTCTCTGCTGGGTTCTAAATTTAACCAGAAAGCTCTCTGTGTGTTTAAATTTAAGCTAAAAGTACTTTGCTGATGCTAGGCCCTGAGTGACTATTAAATTTAAACTACAAGCTCTCTGCTGGGTATGAAATGTAACCAGAAAGTTCTCCTCTGTGTTTTAAATTTAAACTTAAACTGCCGCTACTAGGCCCTGACTGATTTAACAAAAAATAGTGGGTTCACAGATTAATTAGCTTTAATACAAAGAATTCCTTTTAGAAAATTACGATAAGTATATACTCACAGTTGCAGATCTCTCTCCAGAAGTAACAGTCCCTTTTTCTAGTCCTTCAAGACAGACTAGTCCTAGTCCTTCAAGACAGCAGGGCTAAATGATCAATTTTCTCAATGGAAAAAGGTAAATAGTGGTTACCCTAGGGATCTGAGCTGGGCTGTTGCTTTTTAACATTCATAAATGACCCAGAAATGGGAATAACGAGAGGGTTGTTCAAATTTGCAGATGGCATAAAATTACTGAAAGTTGTTAAAACACTAGAGGATTGTGGAAAATTGCAAGAGGATCTTGATAAACTGAAAGACTGGGCATCCAAATGACAGATGAAATTTAATATAGACAAGTGCAAAGTTATGCACCTAGAAAAGAACCCCCCAAACTAAGGTTACAAGATGCAAGATTCCACATTAGGAATCACCACTCAGGAAAAGAATTTAGGTGTCATCATGGCTAATATGTTGAAACATATCCATCCAGTGTGCAGCGGCGGCCGAAAAAGCAAATAGAATGCTAGGAATCATAAGGAAAGGATTGGAGAATAAAACAAAGGATATTTTAATGCTTTTGTATTGTTCCATGGTGCGACCGCACCTTGAATTATTGGGTGAAATTCTGATCATCATATCTTAAAAATGATATTGCAGAACCAGAAAAGGTAAAGAGAAGAGCCATCAAAATGGTTAAGGGGATGGAAGGATACCCCTATGAGGAAAGGCTTAAAATGTTATGGCTCTTCAACTTGGAAGAGAGACGGCTGAGGGGTGATATGATAGAGGTCTATAAAATAATGAATTGAGCAGGGGCCACAGAATGCCTCTCTGATTGGGGGGGCCAAGCTCTGTCTTGACTCCGCTCCAAGCTCCATCCTATCTCTGCCCTTAGCTCCCTGCAGCCTTCCCCTCCTGTTCTTCCTGCAGGGATCTGCTCGCTCACAAGGCAGAAAGCGTAGTTACTCACCTGTAACTTGTGAGGATTGACTTCCTGCTTGTTCCCGGAGAAGAGAAGGGAATGGCTGCAATCGTGGCAGACTCCTCCTGTTTGCCCACGGGAGAGGAAGGCAGCCATGATCACAGCAAAGACTCCTCCTCCTATCTGCCCACAGAAGGCTGGATCCCCATGGGCAGATGGGAGTCTTTGCTGTGATTGCAGTGGCCCTCCCCTCCTGCCTGCGGGGATACGATCTCCTGCAGACAGGCAGGAGAAGTCTAATGCGATCACAGTTGCTCGCTCTCTCTGCTGGCAGACAAAAGTTTGGTGGAGCCAGAGCCCATGTGGCCCACCCCATTCTGATGCCTATGGAACAGAATGTAACTGGTAAGGCGTAGTTACTCACCAGTAGCAGGTATTCTCCAGAACAGCATGAATCAGTCCTCACTTATGGGTAACATCACCAACGGAGTCCGCACAGGAATGCTCCCCAGCTTCCATAAGAAGCTTTTGGAAGATCTACCATGCACGTATGTCTGTCTTCCCACACAAAGGAGCCATCTTACCTCAGTATGACATCATTCCTGCTGATCCTGGAGAACACCTGCTATAGGTGAGTAACTATAATTTCTCCAGGAACAAGTAGGAATGCGGTCCTCACTTATGGGACTCCCAACCTACAGGCTACCGAAAAACCTGTAAAAGGTCCAATGGGGCAAGCAGAAAAAAAAAAACACCACACTGAGAAAAACAGCATGAGTAAGTGCTGAAAGGGTTATGAGAGTCATCGCCTCGCAGGATATCAACGTCAGATCATCTCACAGAAAGGCCAATGGGAAGGAGTTGCTCCGAGTCCCAAAGTGGTGTTGGAGTACCGCTTGGTCAAAGTTGCTGTCATCCTGGGAATCTCCATCCAGACAGTAATGGGCTGTGAAGGTGTTGACGGACTACCACATAGCAGCCCTACAGATCACCACTGTGGAGTTAGAGCGCAGCTGAGCTACGGAAGCCGCTATAGCTGAGACATGCCATTCCAAACTCTGCCCAGCTTGAGCATTATTTATTTATTTATCATTTCTTATATACCGCCTTTCATGATATCAAGGCGGTTTACATTTGAACAAACTGAAATTACATTGAACAGGGCATTATAACTTGGAGATAACTATTTTACAGGGAACATGGGCAATGGAGGGTTAAATGGCTTGCCCAAGACCACAAGGAGCACTTGTAGGACTAGAAACCACAGTCCTTCCAGCCTAAGGTTGCTGTCCTCTAGTGGGATTTGAACCCCCAAACTTCCGGCCTGAGGAACCTTGCCCCAACCACTAAGCCACTCCTCCACTAATGAAGGAGATGCAGTCTGCCACCCAAATGGAACGTGTGCAGTTGGAGACTGCTACGTCCAGTCTATTGGGAGTCAAAGGAGATACAGAGCTAGGAGAAATGGCAGTGAGGTTTCATGCATTCTAGGTAGAAAGTCAGTGCTTTCTTACAATCCAAAGTGTGGAGGGAGGCTGCATGAGGCTTGGAGGAAAGGATGAGGAGTACCACCGACTGGTTGAGATGGAAAGTGTAAACTACCTCAGGGAGGAACTTCGGGTGAGTGTGAAGGACCACTCTATTCTTATGGAACCTAGTGTATGGCGGGTGCATCACTAGTGCTTGCAACTCACTGACTGCGCGCAGAAGTGAATATCAAAAAGATGACCTTCCAGCTAAGAAATTTAAGCAGACAAGAGGCAAGTGGTTTGAAAGGGGGAGCGAGCAGCTGTTCCAACACTACATGAAGGTCCCACGCCACTGGCTGTGGTCGAATCGAAGGATGAGACAACAAAAGGCCTCTCATGAAGCACCCGACAGATGGGTGAGTGGAGAGATGCTTAGCAGCTACCGCATGATGGTTAAGTGGCTATAGCACTCAGGTGCACTCTCAATGAGTTGGACTTAAAACCTGAGCTGGCGAGGTCGAGTAGGTGAGGACCACATCTATTGGGCAAGAGAAAGAATCCAGAGCCTTCTCCGTACAACAGACTGAGAATCTGCGCCACTTGAAAGTATAGGCGCATCTAGTAGAAGCCTTGCGAGACACAAGGACGACATCCTCCACTTCCTCTGGAAGGTGGAAAGGCGCACGTGCTAAGCACTCAACATCCATGTTGTGAGCAAGAGGGAGTTTATGTTGGGATAGAGTAGAGATCCCTTGTCCTGAGAGACTAGATCCAGGGGAGAGCGGAGTCGGAGAGGCTGCCTCCGGGACAGGCGAAGTAGCAGGGGAAACCAAAGCTGCCTGGGCCAGTGCGGCACTATGAGGATCAAGGTGGCGCCGTCCACCTGAAGCTTGAAAAGTGTCTTGGCCACCAGAAGAGTTGGTGAGTAGGCATACAGGAGACCTTCCCCCCAATTCAGGAGAAAATTATCAGAGGTTGATTGTTGCATGGTACTTTGAAGCAAAACCACAGCAGCTGGTTGTTGAGAGGAGTGGCAAAGCGATCTATGGACGACGTGTCCCACATCTGGAAGATATGGTGGACCACCTGCTTTTTTTTTTATAACTTTCCTTTTTATTAAGTTTTTCCAAAACTCACAGTGCACACAACATAATAACAACCCCAACAAACACGAACCCCAGTCCCCCCTAACAGAAGAACTAACCCACCCATTCCATCCCCCCAGCGAGATCCAACACCAATCCCCCATTGCACAACATTAACCATAAGGACAACTTTGCGACCCCAATCAGTCAGCATGGACCCACTACCCCCCCTCCACCCTTCCTAGCCCCGACCTCCCCCCCCTCAAGCATAACCCCTCTCCCCCCTCCCTTCCCGCTTCCCCTCTTCTCACCCACTACTTCCTCCATCCCCTCTCCCTCCCACCTCCCCCCCCCGCCCCGCCAAGTCAAAAGCCACGCATCATATCCCTGCCATAGCGAGCAAAAGCTCTGCAGCCTATGGTCACCATAGGCCGCGATTTCGCACATGTCCCGCAACCCACTTAGTCTCCCAACAATGTCCCTCCTAGTGGGGACATCTGGACGTTTCCAACGACCCAGAAGCTCCCCCCTCGCAGCCGCAACACAGTAGCCAATCATCTGCTGCAGGCCCCGCTCCCCCTCATCCTCCAACTCATTCAGCAGAGCCATGGCAGGTGTTAAAACCACTGGAACCCCCGTCACCTCCCCAATGACCCTTTCCCAATCCGCCCACATGCCCTGCACCACCTGGCAGTCCCACAGCAAATGATACAGATCCCCCTTTCCCTTGCACCCCCTCCAACATTCCCTCGACTCCCCCTTACCCAGGGCCCGCAACCTTCACGGGGTCCAATAAGTTTGGTACCTGATCTTTAAACTACTCTCCAAGTATACCGTCCCCGGTGCCAGGCGTTTAGACCACTTATAAATACGCTGCCACCTCCCTCTAGTCCATTCGCCCCCAATGACCTTCTCCCACTCCACCTCTCCCCGAATACTCCCCCCCACCCCCCCTGGGCAATCAACTCCCCATAAAGATGATAACCCCCCTCCGCCCCTCTCCCGCAAACAGGAGCTCTACCCTCGTGGCCGCCCGTCCCAAATCCTCCTTAACTTCCTTCTTTCCCACAAAAGACGCTACCTGTAAGTAGGCATAGAACCCCTTACCATCCAATCCAAATTCACTTTGTAACTCCCCCCAACGTTTAAGTTCCCCTACCGAATGGAGCAGCTGCCCCACAAACTGCAACCCCTTCCCCTCCCACTCCCCGAACACCCCTCCCTCTCTCCCAGGAACAAATTCCCGGACCCCGGTAATATACATACTCCGAGTGTAGCGCTTACCCCCTAACAGCTGTCGCTTTGATCTCAGCCAGAGCTCCTTCGTCAATGCTCTAAAAGGGTTACCTTCCCTCCCCCCCTCCGCTGTGGCCCCTGGATCCCACATCCACTTCGCCAGACTCCCTTTCCTATCGTGCTCCTGCTCCAAGTACACCCACCGGGGAGTCTCCCCCCCCCCCCCCTGCCAAGTCTGCAGTACCCGTAAGCTGGGAGGCCAAGTAGTACTTTTCCAGCCAGGGCACCCCCATCCCCCCCCTCCCTACTATGTCGAAACATTGTGAGCCGCGCTACTCGCGGCCGTGTCCCTCCCCAAATAAACTCCATCAGTACCTTCTGAGCGCGTTTCAAATAGTTTCGCGACACCTTACACGGCAGGGAGCTAAACAAAAATAAGAACCGGGGTAAAACGTTCATTTTTATAACTGCTATCTGACCCAGCCACGTGAGAAACAGCCCCTTCCACTTTCGCAGGTCCCGACACACGTCTTGTAATAGCCCTCCATAATTGGCCGCCCCCAACCCCGCCATATTCTTTCCCATCTGAATTCCTAAATAGCGATAATGCTCACTCACCCACTTAAATGCAAACGCCCCTTTCAACCCGGCCACCGTCTCCCCCCGTAAATTAAACCCCAGTATCTCGGATTTACTATCATTAATCTTATATCCCGCCACCCTACTATACCCCTCAATCTCCCTCAGTAAATTCGGTAGCGTCGTCAAGGGCTCCCGAAGCGTAAAGATTACATCATCCGCAAAGAGGGTGATTTTAACTTCCTGAGAATTCATTAGGACCCCTTTAATATCCGGGGACCCCCGGACCCTCGCCGCCAACGGCTCAATGACCAAAGCAAAGAGCAGAGGTGACAGGGGGCAGCCCTGCCTAGTACCCCTCCCTAAGCGGAACGGCCCTGAGTAACTGCCATTTACCCGCACTCTGGCCTGCGGCTCCGCATACATCGCCTGTACCCACTGAACGAAATGGGATCCCAGCCCCACTTTCTCCAGCACACTAAGCATAAACGGCCACTCCACCCGGTCAAATGCTTTCTCTGCATCCACCGACAGGAAAGTAGCCCCCTGACCCGTCCGCTGCACCTCCCACGTCAGGTTACAGATCTTCCGGATGTTGTCTCCACCTTGCCGCCCTGCTATAAAGCCGGTTTGGTCCGGGTGTATCAAAGCAGGCATCACCGTAGCCAACCGGGTGGCGAGAACCTTCGCCAGCAGTTTAGCATCCACATTTAATAGTGAGATGGGCCGGTATGACCCACACACCGTGGAATCTTTGCCCGGCTTAGGAATAAGCGTTATCCCGGCCTCCCTCATTGAGCGTGGGATCTCCCCCCCTGTCAACACTCCATTAAACACGTCAACCATGAAAGGCCCAAAACTGGAGCGAAACACTTGATAAAATCGCCCCGTCAACCCATCCAACCCCGGAGCTTTACCCCGTTTTAACGTACTAATCGCCTCATCCACTTCCTGCTCCGTGATCGGTCTATCCAACCACTCCGACTGCTCCTGTGACAAAGAGGGCAAGTCACACCCCTTTAAGTATTCCTCACATTGAGCTTTCCCTCCCAGCACTTCACTAGTATATAACTTGGTATAGTAATCTGCGAACGTCGCCCGAATTTCGTTGTTCCCATGCACCATCTTCCCCCCTACTCCCCGGATACCCCCAATGTTGCTTTGCTGGGCCCTACTCCTCAACCTCTGTGCCAACCTCCTCCCCACCCTGTTACCCCCCTCAAACCATCCTTGCTTCAATACCCGCAGCTCATAAGCTGTCTCACTCGCCCGCAGTCGTGCTAATTCGCCCCTCAACTCTTTCAATTTCCCCACCGCCTCCCCCCTCCCCTCCCCCAATCCATCCTCTCCAGGCGACTAATATCCTGCAGCAACCGGTGCTCCCGGTCCCCCTGGCTCCGACGCTCCCGGGCCGCTTCCTGAATTAAGTGTCCCCTCACCACGGCCTTCAGGCCGTCCCACGCCACCCCTAATGCGACCTCGCCATTCAAATTAAACTCTTGGTATTCCCTCACCACCTTCCCCAGCCGTTCAATCACTGCCAGCTCTTCCAGCAGAGCTTCATTGAGCCTCCAAAATTTTACACCCTCATCCACATACCCCAAACTAAACTCAACCCATACAGGCGCATGATCAGTCCACGTGATAGAGCCATGCTCAGCCGCTACCACCCTATTCAGCCATCCCCACCCACCCACACCATATCAATCCGGATATACGTGCCATGGGGCGCTGAATAATAAGTGTACTGCCTACCCCCAGGATTCTGGATCCTCCACACATCCTCCACCCCCAAGGACTCCTTTAGATGTCGCAGCTTGACCCTATCTACCCTCTTACCTAAACCACTCCCCCCCCCCCCCCATTATCCAACCGCGGATTGACAGTCAAGTTGAAATCCCCCGCAAGAATAATCGGGGCCCCGCTCAAGCTTCCCAATTCAGATCGCATCCTCTCAAAGAATTCCCCTTGTTTCTCATTGGGTCCAAACTCACTATCCAAACCTGTTCCCTCCCTATTTGTAGTTTAATGCCCACCGCTCTGCCCTTCTTATCCCTATATTCCCCCACCACCTTATCCACCCACGCCGCCCCTACCAGAATACCCACCCCCCCCCCCTTTCGAGCCTCCGCCCGCTGTCCTGCCAACAATACTCGAGGGTACCGCTTCCACTGCACCATCCACTCCTGTCCTACCTTCAAATGGGTTTCCTGCATGCAGATAAAATCCGCCCGCACCCTACCCCCCTCCCTCTCCACCAGTCTACGCTTCCTCCAAGTTCCCAACCCCCGCACATTAATTGTAGCCACTACCAGCTGCTGTGATCCCACTGTGGTCCCTCCTTCCCCCACCCCCTGCCCCCTCCCTGTCCCCCCCGGCCCCCTCCCCCCTACCCCCTCCCTCCTCTTCAACCCCAAGCTCTTCCCCCTCCCCCCCCCAAATCCCCCCTCCGTCCTCTGGAGGTCTCCGTCAGAGTAGTGCCCATCAGCCAGAGGCAACTACCACCCCCTACCCTCCTCCCCCATCCCGCTCCCTTCCCCCCTTCAACCCCAATCCCCCCCTCTGTTCACACCTACCCCATGCCTCCATTCCGGCCCTCCAGCCCCAACCTTTACCCCGTCAGCCCCTCCACCTCCACCCCACCCTCCCCTTCCGCCCCCTCAAGCCTTCACCCCCTTTCTCCCCTCTCACTCATTCCCCCATCCCCCACCCCCCCACAAACAGCCACCTCCCTCACTAATCAGTTATCAACATAAGCATCAAACCAACTCTGCCCCATAAAAGCTCACCATCAAACAAGTAGAGCAATACAAAAAGGCAGAACAGCAGAATACAAAAATACATAAAGACAGAGTCTCCGGTTCTTCAGGTGTCTACGTCGCCAGCGGTAATGGCCGGGTGCTCCTCTGCTACCACCTCCGGACTGCGGCGTCGCTTTTCAGCACTCCTGCGACCTCCCTGCTCAGCTGTACCCGACCCATCTTCTTGCACGTTCCTCGTGAGTCCACTGCCCAGCCCCGCCATCTTTAGAGCTGCCATGGCCTCGGCCACCGAGTGGGCCTTCCAGTTCTTAAGCCCCACGGTGAAGAGGAGGCCAAAAGGGTACATCCATTTATAACGGACATTCTCCTTCCGTAATATGGACGTGACCAGCTGCATTTCCCGCCGCCGCTGTAAAGTCCCTGCAGCCAGGTCCGGATAAATCTGTAGATTGTACCCCTGCCATATAAAGTCTTTGCGGGTACGCAGAAGAGTATCCTTTCTTTAAGTTTATAGTCCTCCATACATAGAACCAGATCACGGGGCCTATTAGGCCTACTAGGGCCGAGTGCACGGTGGGCTCTAACAAGCTTCAGTTCCACCTGCTCAGACTCATTCTCCTTCCCCAGCTCCATTAATATAGTCCGGAGCACCGCTTTTGCCACCTTCTCACTTTCCACAAACTCCTTTTCCTCCGGCACCCCTCGGATGCACAGGTTATTCCTGCGGGACCTGTTTTCTAGATCTTCAACTTTCAACAAAACCGTCTCCTTCCAGGCCTCCAGGTCCTTAAGCGAGCGTTCCACCCATTCTGCCGGGAGTCTAGCCGTTCCAGCTGCATCTCGTGCTCCTCCAATTTGTTACCCAGCTCACCCACCTCCTCTCGCAGTGCGGAACACATCTCCACCACCTCAGCTTTTACCGCTTGCAGTTCCGTGGTGATATCGCTGAACCAGCTCCGCAGCTCTTCCCTCGTCACATTTTGTATTGCCATCTCCGTGGTCGCTAGAGCCTCACTCCGCCGACCCTTACTGGCTGGGGTATCGCCAGTTCCCGCGCTTAAGCCCGCCATTTTCTTCTCTCCAGCCGTGGACTTTGCGCCTCCATACGCGAACTCTTTCAGGTCCGCGGCTTTTTTTCTCGTCGCCATTCGACGCGGCAGGCTGCCTTGTACCCCCACCTGCTCTCTGCTCCCGAAAGCCCGAAGCTCAATTAGGGGAAAACTTGTAAATCGTAAGCTGCCCTCCGGAGCTCACCACCTATGCTGCCATTCTAGCTGATGACGTCACTTCCTCAAAGGACCACCTGCTTTTTAAGGTTCACTCATTCGGTTGAAGAACTCTGCTGAGTTGTTCTGCCAAACCATTGAGCTCTCCTGGCAGGTACACAGCCCTCAGCAGCATGCTGTATGTGCAGGAAAACGTCTAGTGTCAGACTGTCTCTCAACGGAGGAGGTACAAGCACATGCTGCCCTGTTTGTTGATATAAAACATGGTCACCTGGTTGTCCATTTGTATGACTAACTGGTTGGTGAAGTGTTGTCGAAATACTTGAAGGGTATTGGTCATGGCTCGGAGTTTCAGTAAGTTGATCTGATGGAGGTTCTCCCGAGTCGGAACAGGGGAAACACCCCACCTGCAGAGGACCAGCATATAAAACAGAAGGAAGCAAAGAACCCTTGGAAGGAAAAATTTGTTTAGTGGGGGGTCAGCCCTACGTGTGTTTCGGCCACACGGGCCTTCTTCAGGAGACAGTAACCTCTAAACACACAAAATACATTAAAAATATATAATTATACATAATAAAGAACATGAATATTAAAAAACAAATAAAATGTGATGACTATTCATTGTGAGGATTAACACAAAAATTGTATAAATACATAAATATTGTAGACAAATGAAATTGTATAAATTATACAAAAATGTTTTTAAAAAAAATTATACATAAATATACGTGCGCACATAAAAATAATATATAAATATTTAATAACTCAATAAAAAGTGAACATAAAATGTATGCTACATACATAACTTACCAATAGATGAACTGTAGAGAGTAGTTACTCACCTGTAACAGGTTTTCTCCAGGAGCAGCAGGAATCAGTCCTCACATATGGGTGACATCGACGTCGATGGAGCCCCCGTGCGGAGCATTTCCCCAGCTTTCTAAGAAAGCCTTTGGGAATACTGCACGCATGAGCGGTCCCCTTCCCGCCTAAAAGATGCCATCTTGCTCAGTCTGATGACATAGCTAAAAGACAGCACAAAAAAATGTAAAAATGAACTATGTACAACTGCAACTCCCAGGGCAGGAGGGAGGGTTGTGAGGACTGATTCCTGCTGCTCCTGGAGAACACCTGTTACAGGTGAGTAACTACTCTTTCTCCAGGACCAAGCAGAAAGTCAGTCCTCACATATGGGACTCCCCAGCTTCAAGCTACCGGGGACCCAGAGCTGAAAAATGAGCTCCCTCTAACCGCAGCATCAGAGAAAGGATTTCACTGAAACATACCCCCACCGGTAGCCCAACCAGAGGGCTGGAGGGTAGGAGTTGCCTAAACTTCAAAGAGATTCCAGAGCACTGCCTGACCGAAAGCACTGTCCCTACGGGACTCCCTCTCCAAGCAGTAATGGGCTGCAAAAGTCTGGCTTGAGGACCAAGTTGCAGCCGTACAGATGTCTGCCAACGGAACAGAGTGGAGATGAGCTACTGAGGCAGCCATTGCCCTGACACGGTGGGCCGTGACCCGACCCTGCAAGGGAAGGTCAGCTGCCCTGTAAGCCCAGGTGATACAGTCAGCCACCCAGATGGACAAGGTACGCTTGGAGACAGGTGACCCCAAGTTATTAGGGTCAAAAGATACGAAGAGCTGAGTAGCCCTCCTATGCCCCTGTGTACGTTCAATGTAGAAGGATAAGGCCCTTCTACAGTCCAGGGTATGCAGGACTGTCTCAGCCCGGCTGGCATGGAGCCTAGGGAAGAACGTTGGAAGAACCACCTCCTGGTTGAGATGGAAAGAGGAGACAACCTTTGGGAGGAACTTTGGATGAGTCCTAAGGACTACCCTGTTCCTATAGAAGCGAGTGTAGGGCCTGTCACAGATAAGGGCTTGAAGCTCACTCACTCGCCTGGCCGAGGTCAGGGCCACTAGGAATAGAGTCTTCCAAGAAAGGAAGCGGGGAGGACATGTAGCCATTGGCTCAAAAGGTGGGCGAGTCAGTTGCTGCAAGACCACATTCAACTACCACTCAGGGGCCGGTGGACGGAGAGGAGGCTTGAGCAAGAGCAAGCCTCTGAGAAACCTGGACACCAAGGGGTGCACCAACAAAGAGTGTCCCTCTACCAGTGAGTGGTGAGCTGCCAGAGCAGAGGTAGACCCGAACAGAATTGGACTTAAGGCCCTGATTGGACAAGTGCAGCAGGTACTGAAGCACTACTGGCACAGTGCAGACGAAAGGATCTTCCTTGCGTTGCTGACACCACAAGGAGAATCTTCTCCACTTCAGGGCATAGGTTTTCCTGGTGGATTGCTATCTAGAGGCCAAGACTACCTCTTCCACTTCCTGAGGCAGGCCCCAGGGAGCTAACACTACCCTTGCAGCCTCCAGGCCATCAAATTGAGAGATTTGAGATTGGGGTGCAGAAGGGAACCCTGATCCTGAGAGAGAAGATCGGGTTGCAACCCCAGAGGTAGTGGGGTTTCCACTGCTAGTTGAGGGAGAAGTGGGAACCAGGGCTGCCTCGGCCACCTGGGGGCTACCAAAAGTACCGAGGCCTTGTCCCTTAGAATCTTGAACAAGGTTCGGGCCACCAGAGGCGTGGGAGGAAATGCATACAGGAGGCCCTGGGACCAAGAAATCAGAAAGGCATCTGCTCCTAATCTCAGGGGATGGGTTGCCTGGAGCAGAACCTGGGGAGCTGCCGGTTCAGGGGACTGGCAAAGAGATCTATGGATGGAAGTCCCCATTTCAGGAAAATGTTTTGAACCACTAATGGGTGCAGTTGCCATTTGTGGGGCTGCAGAACCCTGCTCAACCTGTCTGCCAGGAAGTTCTCCTGGCCATGGAGATAAACAGCCTTGAGAAACATGTTGTGCCTGAGTGCAAAAGAGCAAAGGGCCTGTGCCTCCTGACACAGGAGGCTGGATCCAGTGCCTCCCTGTTTGTTCACATAGAACATGGCCACTTGATTGTCCGTCTGCACCAGAACAGACTGGTGAGCCAAGGTGTGAGAGAAGGTTTTGAGGGCTAAGCGAATAGCCCGGAGTTCCAGTAGGTTGATCTGTTGCATGGCCTCCCATGGAGACCACAGACCCTGGGTGCACCTGTCCAAACAATGTGCACCGCAGCCCTGCAAGGAGGCATCGGTCATCAACACCACTGTGGAAACAGGCACCTGAAAAGGTACCCCCTGTAGTAAATGGGGGGGGGGGGTGTAGCCACCACTGTAGGGAGTTCAGGAATGGTTTGGACACCCGCACTTTGTGAGGCTTCCTGTGGCTTGCTTCCACTGAGTTCTGAGGCACCACTGTGCAGGTCTCATGTGGAGGCGAGCATTGGGGGTTACATGCACTGTCGAGGCCATGTGGCCTAGGAGCTTTAGGCAGAGTCTGGCGGAAACCCGTGGCATGCTTAGAAACTGGCTTGCCAAGCCTATGAGCCTTTGTGCCCTGTCTTCTGGCAAGTAAGCCCAGAGAGTCCAGTCGTGCTCCTATGAACTCTAGGTTCTGGGAGGGGAGCAAAGTGGACTTTGCGAAGTTTATGACAAAGCCTAGATGTTGGAGGGGGGAGACAGTTCGGAGGGTGGCTTGCTCTGCCTCCTGGTACGGCTGACCCCTGATGAGCCAGTCGTCCAGGTAGGGAAAGACAAAAACACCTTGATTCCGCAAGTAGGCCGCCACCACTGCCAGGCACTTTGTAAAGACCCTTGGGGCGGAGGTTAGGCCAAAGGGCAGTACTCTGTACTGGCAATGGTTTCCTCCCACAATGAACCCGAGGTACTTTCTGTGGTCTGGATGAATGAGGATGTGAGTGTACGCATCCTTTAAATCTAAGGAGCATAGCCAATCTCCCTGCTGGAGGTAGGGCAGAAGTGTTCCAAGAGTAAGCATCTTGAACTTTTCTTTCTCCAAGAACTTGTTGAGATTCCTGAGGTCAAGAATAGGCCTGAGGAAGTACCTGGAGTAGAAACTGTGAACTTGCAGGCAGGGAGGTACAGGCTCCACCGCCTTGTCTAGAAGCAGACCTTGAAGTTCTTGAAGGAGGAGGTCTGTGTGCAGAGGAGGTTTGGAGGCTCTCCTGGGAAGTAGGAAGGAGGAAACGGCTGGAAATGGAGCAAATAGCCCTTGTGGACTATGCTCAATAACCAAGCATCTCCTGTAATGGGTGGCCACCTGTGGGCAAACAGGGCTAGGCGACCTCCTGTGCAGGGATGGGGCAGCAGAGGTGGAAAGGCTATGCTGTGGGAGTCAAAAACCCCCTCCCTGCTGAGTGGGAGCAGGAGCCGGAGGCTTGGGGGTCTTCTGCCTACGGGACCCATGTCCCTGCCCCTTGGTCTGCTGACCCTGCTGGAGAGCTGGGGAGGCCTGGTACTGAGAGAAAGGTTTGTAGGCAGCTGCCTTCCTCGGGTAAAAGGACTTCTTACACGAGCCCTTCTTATGAGAAGGGGCAGATGTTTTTCTGGACAGCCTTGTCCTAGTCAGGAGCTCGGTTTCGAGCTCACCAGCCTTCTCGGCCATGGGCTTGCCAAAAAGGTTTTCACCTTGGCAAGGGACATCGACCAACTTGTCCTGCACCCAGGGCTCGGGGTCCGATGACTGCAGCCATGCCTGGCGACGGGCCCTGATGCCGGCTGCCACTACACGGGCCGAAGCCATCGTAGGCCGTTCGGGACATGAACTTTGAGCATTCCCGGATTCCCGAGGACAAGGTCTTGAACCTCTGCAAAGGTTCCCAGGAGAGGCCAGCAGAGAACCCGGCAATTTTTTTTGCCAGGTCTCGTAAGTACATGCCCATGTACAGCTGGTAGGACTGGACACGGCAAGCAAGCATCGAGCCTTGGAAGCACTTTCTGCCGAGCGCATCCAGGTTCTGGGCCTCCTTGCCGGAAGGCACCGCGGAGTGCATCTTCTGGCTCTTCAGACGATGCATGGCCGATTCCACCACCATGGAATGGTGCGGCAGCTGCGCCTTCTGGAATCCGGGCTCTTACGGAGTCGATAGATGGAATCAACCCGCTTGCTCAACCACATTCGGAAGAGGAGACGTTTCATCATCGGAGGAACAGGCACAGTAAAGGCCTCCTTCGGAGGAGAGTCATACTGAAGGAGCCTCGAGCTCTTCAGCTCGAGGCTCCTCCTCGGGGTCAGCAGGAATCACCAAAGCCTTGGCCATGTCCCTGACGAACTCCGAGAACCTGGTGTCCTCCGGCGAGAAACTACTCCGGGGCTCGGACTGCGGTGAGTCCGAGGGGACGCACTGAGTCCGAAAAGTATCGGGGGACTCCTCGTCCTCCGTCTCCCACGCAGACTCATCTGAAGAGGAGTCAGGGGGCTCCGACCGCGCGGGTCTTGGTGGCACCCGCCCCGACGTCGAAGGCACCAGCGTCAACACCCTCGGTCCCGACCAGGTCGAGGGTGACCGTGACTGAGGACGACCTCGAACCTTCATGGTCTCGAGTATCGGCTCGGTCTCCGGGGGTCGACTTAGACGTTGATGTCCCGGTGGTCGGGGCAGATGCACCAGCGAGGCTGGCCATCAGCACCCGCTGCTGGTCCATGAAGGCAGACAATCTGCACTCCAAGGCTGTCTGCCTGAGACCAAGCTCAGGAGACTCAGCAGCTACCGACTCGGGCCCCGGCAGGGCCGGGCCCAACGTCGGCTCCCTAGGAGGAGAGTCCTCGAGGACAACAGGACTTACGTGCCCGGCGGACTCCGGCTCCACACGAGGTATCTTGGACGGCTTCTCCTGCTTCAAGGGCCTGGGGCGGCGGTCCGAGACCTGGCCCCCGAGGAACCAGGGACCTCTTCCGACGCCACCCTCACGAGACGCTTCTTCCTCTTACATTCCCGATCGGGGTACCCCCTGCCCGAGGAACCCCAGCGAGGCTCGGGGTCAGACTCCCGAGGCGTCGAGGCCTCAGACGAGGTCCGGGCCCGGCCGGAGTCAGAGTCAGAAAAAATCCATTCTTTCTGATGCTGGCGGCTGTGGAGTGCCTTGGTGGACATTTGCCACACGTGCCACAGACCTTAGGATCATGATCCGGTCCGAGGCATCGGAGGCAGCAGTCGTGTGTGTCGGTGAGAGACTCAGTTTCTTACACCGATCACACTTTTTGAAACCATTGGAAGCCATCGGGGAAAAAAGAACCCCCGCGAGGTCAAAGGACTGGTCTTCCAGGGAAAAGGCAAAAAAGAGCACGAACGCCAGCCACAAAGGGCAAAAACCGAAAAATAGATTGGCTCGATACTGGTGTACAGAACCCGGCAGGAAGGGGAACCGGCGTCGAACCGGAGAAGAATGACGAAGAAATCGCAAGGAAACAAATTCAACATTTCCAGGTGACACGGACAAACGTCCGTTGGGCTCCACGGAAAAAGAAAGACTGAGCAAGATGGCACCTTTAGGCGGGAAGGGGAAAACGCATGCGTGCAGTATTCCCAAAGGCTTTCTTAGAAAGCTGGGGAAATGCTCCGCACGGGGGCTCCATCGACATCGATGTCACCCATATGTGAGGACTGACTTCCTGCTTGGTTCTGGAGAAGTTGAAAAATACCATCTTGGAAGCCCAGACCAGCTCTATTCCACGCTTTAAGAAAAGTGGAAGGAAGTCCAAAAAACTGCCAGCATGGTTTAAAGGGGAGGTCAGAGAGGCTGTTGCCAAAAAAGCATCTTTCAGGAAATGGAAAACAGAGCCAAACGACGAAACCTGGAAACAGCACAAGCACTAGCAAGTCAAATGCAAGGCATTAATAAGGCAGGCAAAGGGAGAATTTGAGAAGTTGCTGCGGAAGAAAAAACACGAAATAAAGAATTTTTCCAGTACATTCATAGCAAAAAACCTGTGAGAGAGTCAGTTGGTCCATTAGATGATAGAGGAGTTAAAGGGGCACTAAGAGGCGACAAGGCGATAGCGGAGAGATTGAATGAATTCTTTGCTTCGGTCTTTACTGAGGAATATGTAGGGATGTTACCCATGACTGAAGTGGTATTTAAAGGTGCGGAAGAATTGAAGGAAATATTGATACATCAGGAAGATGTATTACAACTATTAGATAAACTGAAGAGTAGCAAATCACCTGGGCAGGATGGTATACATCCAAGGGTGTTGAAAGAACTGAAATATGATATTACAGACCTGCTATTAGTAATCTGTGAACTATCATAAAAATCATCCCTAATTCCTGAAAATTAGAGTATCGCCAATGCAACACCAATTTTTAAAATGGGTTCTAGGGGTGATCCGGGAAACTACAGACCGGTGAGCCTGACATCAGTAAAATTACTCAGCATGTAGTCATGGCCTAATGGGAGAAAGCCAACATGGCTTTACTAATCTGTTATGTTTTTTTGAAGGTGTGAATAAACAGGTGGACAAAGGTGAGTCGGTTGATATAGTGTATCTGGACTTTCAGAAAGCCTATGACAAGGTCCCTCGTCAGACATTTGGCAAAACTAAAGAGTCATGGGATAGGAGGCAGTGTACTACTGTGGATCAGGAACTGGTTAAAAGATAGAAAGCAGAGGGTAGGGCTAAATAGACAATTTTGGCAATGGAGAAAGGTGAATAGCGGTGTACCCCAGGGATCTGTACTGGGTCCACTGCTTTTTGACATATTCATAAATGACCTGGAAAAGGGAATAACGAATGAGGTTATCAAATTTGCAAATGACACAAAACTATTTAAAGTTGTTAAAGTCCAAGAGGATTGTGGAAAATTGCAAGAGGATCTTGATAAATTGGAAGACTGGCCATCAAAATGGCAGACGAAATTTAATGTGGACAAGTGCAAAGTTATGCACCTAGGCAAGAACAACCCAAACTATGGTTACAAGATGCAAGGTTCTACATTAGGAACCACCACCCAGGAAAAAGTTTTAGGCGTCATTGTGGATAACATGTTAAAACCCTCGGCCCAGTGTGCAGCGGCGGCCAAGAGAGCAAATAGAATGCTAGGTATCATAAGGAAAGGAATGGAAAATAAAACAAAAGATATTATAATGCCTCTATATCGTTCCATGGTGACACCGCACCTTGAATATTGTGTGCAATTCTGGTCGTCATATCTTAAAAAGGATATAGCGATTTTAGAAAAGGTTCAGAGAAGAGCCACCAAAATGGAAAAGGAGATGGAAGGAAACTCCTATGAAGAAAGGCTAAAAAGGTTAGGGCTCTTTAACATGGAAAAGAGACAGCTGAGGTGAGATATGATAGAAGTCTATAAATTAATGAATTTATTTATTTATTTACATTCTCTTATATACTGCGCTATTCTGCATCAGTGCTGTTTACATTGAACAAACTGAAATTACATTGAACAGGGCATTATAACTTGGAGATAACTATTTTACAGGGAACATGGGCTATGGAGGGTTAAGTGGCTTGCCCAAGATCACAAGGAGCACCTGTGGGACTAGAAACCCCAGTCCATCCGGCCCAAGGTTGCTGTCCTCTAGTGGGATTTGAACCCCCGACCTTTCGGCCTGAAGTACGTATCCCCAACTACTAGGCCACTTCTCCACTCAATGGAGTGGAACGGGTAAATGTAGATCGATTGTTTACGTTATCAGAATATAGAAAGACTAGGGGACATGCAATGAAGCTACAGGGTAAACTATTTAAGACTAATAAAAGAAAATATTTTTTCACTCAACGTGTAATCAAACTCTGGAATTTGTTACCGGAGGATGTAGTAAAGGCTGTTAGTGTAGCTGGGTTTAAAAAAGGTTTCGACAAGTTCCTGGAGGAAAGGTCCATAAACCATTATTAAGAAGGGACCCAGGATATCAATGCTTGAACCAGTACAAGCATTGCGGAACCTGTGTCTTTTGGGGAAACTGCTAGGTACATATCACCTAGATTGGCAACTGTTGGAAACAGGATACTGGGCTTGATGGACCTTGGTCTGACCCAGTATGACATATCTTATGTTCTTATGTTCTAACTCCTAGGGGAGGTGGGTGGGTTGTGAAGACTAAATTCCTGCTGTTCCCGGAAATCACCTGTTACAGTTGAGAAACTATGCTATCTCCAGGAACAAGCAGAAATGTAGTCTTCACATATGGGGACTCCCTAGCTGCAGATGCCAGGAAGAAGGCCCCAGAAGTTGTGTGCCCCTGTGAAAGGGCTCCACTTCCCCCCATAGATCTCTGGCATTCTACCAGGGATGGTGGGTAGGAGTTAAGTATGCAATAGGTGTTGAAGAACAGCCTGACCAAACAAGGCATCCCGGCCGGAGTCCTTGTCTAAACAGTAATAGGCTGTGAAGGTATGAACCGAAGCCCAAGGAGCTGCTCGACATATGTCGTTGATAGACACAGAGTGAAGATGAGCCATAGAGGCTGCCATGGCTCTCACATTGTGAGCTGTGACATGGCCTTCAAGAGGAAGGTTCTTACTCTCATAGGCAAAAGATATACACTGTGCAATCCAGCTGGACAGTGTTCATTTGGAGAATGGAAGTCCCAAATGACTAGGATCAAAAGCAACAAAGAGTTGAGAGGACTTTCTATGTTTGCTGTGTCCTTTGCAAGTATGAAGATTCCTTTCTGCATTTGAGGCGTGAGGCCTTGGGAAGAATACAGGAATGTAAACCGCTTGGTTTAAATGAAAAGGTGACACCACCTTTGGCATAAAGTGTGGATGAGTCCTAAGGACTACCTTATGATGGAACCTTGTATAAGGAGGGTCAGCCACCAACGCTTGTAATTCACTGATGCGACGTGCTGATGTGATTGCAATAAGAAAGATGACCTTCCAGGAAAGGAATTTCAAAGAGGTAGTAGCTAATGGCTCAAAAGGCGGCTTATTGAGCTGCCCAAGAACCAGATTTAAGTCCCACCGATGGTGGCTTAATGGGAGGCTTAGTTAAAAGAAGAACTCACATAAATCTCGCTACGAGAGGATGAGAGGAAATAGGTTGTCCATTTAGAGGCTTGAAAGAAGCTGCAATAGCACTCAAATGAACTCACTGAATTGGTCTTAAGCCCTGCATTAGATAAATGAAGGAGATACTCCAGTAATGATCCCAGAGGTATCGCAAGAGGGTTAAGACCCTTCTGCGAGCACCAGATGGTAAACCTTTTCCACTTGAATGCATAAGAGCGTCTTGTGGAAGGCTTCCTGGAAGCATAAAGGATATCCTTTACCTGCTGAGAAAGGTTAAGACCGTGAAGTTTTAGGCTTTCAGCAACCAGGCCCTGAGATGCAGAAACTGGGGAATGGGATGCCACAGCATCCCGTCCTCCTGAGAAAGGGGATTTGGAGCAGATCCTAACTCCAGAGGCAGAGCTTGAGAGAGATGTAGGAGCAGAGGATACCACATTTGCCGTGGCCAATATGGAGCTCTGAGAATCATATGACCTCTATCTCCCTGAAGCTTGAACAGGGTTTTGGGAATTAGGGGAATGGGTGGGAAGTCATATAGGAGTTCCTGGCCCCAATGGAGGAAAGCATCCCTGGCCTGGCAACCCTGAGCCGGAATTCTGGAACAGAACCGGGGAAGTTTGGCATTCAGCGGACTTGCAAAGAGGTCTATGTCCGGGGTTCCCCAAATTTGGAAACTTTTGGCCACCTGGTCCGCATGGAGAGACCATTCGTGTGGAAGCAGAACTCGACTGAGTCTGTCTGCCCAAGAGTTTTGAATGCCTGGAAGATACACCGCAAGGAGATGAATCTGATGCTCTCTGGCGAGGGCCCATAGTCACAAAGCTTTGTTGCATAGCAACAGAGAGCTTGTTCCACCCTGCTTGTTCACATAGAACACGTCTACTTGATTGTCCGTTTGAACTAGGACTGTCTTGTATCTGAGCTGGGTGTGGAATACTCGAAGAGCAAGGAAAATTGCTCTGAGTTCCAGGAGGCTGATGTGTAGATAGGCCTCCTGTGGAGTCCAGGTAGCCTGGGTAGAGAGGCCTTACAGATGGGCTCCCCAACCCACCTGTGAGGCATCTGTTAGAGTAGCTTGGGGTGGGGAGGAGAGCACCTTTGCCTGGGAGCAGACGCTGCGTTGCAGCTCGGGGCCAGGAACCGCTGAAACCAACTGCAGGCGTGGGGTGGACGACACTGCTCTGGAGGACCCCCCTGCTCTCTACAAAGCCCGACGAGAGCGGGGCTTTAGTGGAGGAGAGCACCTTTGCCTGGGAGCAGACGCTGCGTTGTAGCTCGGGGCCAGGAACCGCTGAAACCAACTGCAGGCGTGGGGTGGACGACACTGCTCTGGAGGACCCCCCTGCTCTCTACAAAGCCCGACAAGAGCTATACGCGGCCGTGTGTTCGCGGCCTGCGTGGTCGCGTCCTAAGGGGCGTGATACAAGGGGCAGGATACGCCCCTTCGACGCCCCTTCGACGCTTCTGAGGCGCTGGAAGTACACAGGGCTTGTATATGGGAAAACGGAAAGCCAAACCTGCCGCACTACCAACAACGTCTGGCGGAGCACATGGAGGTAAGGTGGGCCCCATGGACAAGCATGTTACTTCTTTGCAACCAGCAATGCAATCACCGGAAGGGGCTTCTTTAAGCCCAGAAAACCAGTCACCACCTTCTCTCCCACAGTTTCCACTCTCATCCACTTTTGTGGACACTCCTGTATTAGATGAAGTTCCAGCTCTTTGCCCAGTTGAACCAAGTGTGTTTGAAGATCCTGTTGTCTCCCCTTCTGGAGATGTTACTCTTTTGGACATTTGGACTGCTATTAAGAAAATAGATGTACGTCTATCTGGTACTGTTTCTTCCCTCTGTTCTTTTTCTCACGAGGTAGTCAGTAAGGTGAAAACGGTTGATCAACATTTGACTTCTTTAACAGGCTCCGTAGCCTGTACTGATTCTCAGCTTCAAGTATGTCTTGCTAATAATGTGGCTTTAGTTAAAGAGCTCTCAGTGGTTTCTTATCGCTTGGAGCTCGTTAAGAAACAGTCCCGGGCTCGGAACCTTCGTTTCCTTAACTTTCCCACTACCCATCTTCTTTCTTTTGATTTGCTGTTAAAAAAGTACTTTACTGAAGTTCTTCAAATTACTGAAACTATAGATGTCCTCCAAATGTTTTCTTTTTCAAGTGCCCTTAGGTCGGTGCCAAACCCTGAACGAGACTTACCTCCTCCTCAGGACTCGGTTGCCCAAAATCTGACTGCGTTTTTGGAGGACTCTTTGGATGTTATTCCTAAACGATGCACACTGGTTGTAACTTTTTCCTTAGAGTCTGTTAAATTAAAGGTACTACGTGCCTACTTTAAGCACAAAGATCAACTGTTTTGTGGTTTTAAAATCCAGGTTTTTCCTGATATAGGACGGACTACTCGGTCTCGTCGCAAGCAATTTTTAGATTTAAAACCTAGAGTGCTTGCACTGGGGGCTTCTTACTTCCTTAAGTTCCCTTGTCGGTGTCTTATCACCTTTGAGGAACAGAAAGCGTAGTTACTCACCTGTAACAGGTGTTCTCCAGGAGCAGCAGGAATCAGTCCTCACTTATGGGTGACGTCGGCGCCGACGGAGCCCTCGCGGAGCAATTTTCCCCAGCTTTCAAAGAAAGCCTTTGGGAATTGCAGCGCGCATGCGCGGTCGTCTTCCCGCCCGAGGGTGCCATCTTAGCCAGTCAGATGACATAGCTAAAAAAGACAGCATAAAATTATTTGCAAAAACATAAGCAGACGATTGCAACTCCAAGGGGAGGAGGGAGGGTAGTGAGGACTGATTCCTGCTGCTCCTGGAGAACACCTGTTACAGGTGAGTAACTACGCTTTCTCCAGGACCAAGCAGGAAGTCAGTCCTCACTTATGGGACTCCCAAGCTCAAGGCTACCGGAGACCCTAAGCACAAAAATGAGCTCCCTCTAGCTCAGCAGCACAGAAGGATAGAATCTTCGCTGAATTATCACCCACCGGTAGCCCACATCCGGGATGGAGGGTAGGAGTTGCTCAGACCTCAAAGAGATTACGGAGGACTGCCTGTCCGAAAGCACTGTCCCTACGGGACTCCCTCTCGAGACAGTAATGGACCGCAAAAGTCTGGCTCGAAGACCAAGTAGCGGCCCGGCAGATGTCTGCCAGCGGAACAGAGCGGAGGTAAGCCACTGACGTGGCCTTTGCCCGAACGCAATGAGCCGTGACTCGACTTTCTAAGGAGAGTCCGGCTGCCCCATAAGCCCAAGAGATACAGTCCGCAACCCAGATGGACAGAGTACGCTTGGAGACCGGGAGCCCCAATTTATTGGGGTCAAAAGACACAAAAAGCTGAGCAGCTTTACGGTGCTCCCGCGTACGGTCAAGGTAGAAGTTCAATGCCCTTCTACAGTCCAGGGTATGGAGGACCGTTTCAGCTCGGCTGGAGTGTGGTCTGGGAAAGAAGGTTGGAAGTACCACCTCCTGATTGATGTGAAAAGGGGAGACCACTTTAGGCAGAAATTTTGGGTGAGTCCGTAGGACTACCCTATTCTTGTAGAACCTAGTGTAAGGGGGATCAGACACGAGGGCCTGCAATTCACCTACGCGTCTAGCGGAAGTGAGGGCTATCAAGAACAGTGTTTTCCAAGACAGAAAACGGAGAGAACAGGTAGCCATAGGTTCAAAAGGCGGACAGGTGATCCGTTGCAAAACCACATTCAGGTCCCAGTCAGGCGCTGGCGGGCGCAGAGGTGGTTTAAGTAGAAGGAGACCTCGGAGAAACCTCGCTACGAGAGGGTCATTGGAGAGAGGTCTGCCGTCCACTGGCACATGATGTGCTGAAAGAGCACTGAGGTGAACTTTGACGGAGTTGGACTTAAGTCCCAGATTAGAGAGGTGCAGCAAGTACTGCAAGATCACCGACACCGGGCAGGAGAAGGGATCCTGAGACTGTTGGGTACACCAGACTGCAAAGCGACGCCATTTAAGGGCGTAGCATTTGCGGGTAGAAGGCCGTCGCGAAGCTAAGACGACCTCCTCCACCTCCGCCGGCAGGAGAAGGGGAGCAAGGACTACCCTCTCAGCAGCCAGGCCATGAGGTTGAGAGACCTGAGGTTGGGGTGCAGAAGGGACCCCTGATCCTGAGTGAGGAGATCCGGTTGTACCCCCAGAGGGATTGGATCCTCCACCGCCAGTTGCAGCAGGAGCGGAAACCACGGCTGCCTGGGCCAGCGAGGGGCCACCAGGATCATGAAGGCTTTGTCTCGGAGAACCTTGAAAAGAGTCCGAGAGACCAGCGGGATGGGAGGGAAAGCGTACAGAAGGCTCCCCGACCACGAGATCAGAAAGGCGTCCGCCGCAACCCGAAGGGGGTGTGGCTGACGAGAGCAGAAGCGAGGAAGCTGCCGGTTGTGAGGACTGGCAAAGAGATCAACCGTGGGGAGACCCCACTTGAGGAAGAGCTTCTGAACCACCAAGGGATCCAGACGCCACTCGTGCGGCTGGAGGACCCTGCTGAGTTTGTCTGCAAGGCAATTTTCTTGGCCCGGGAGATAAACTGCCTTGAGGAGAATGCCGTGACTGACGGCCCAAGAGCAGAGCTTCTGTGCCTCCCGGCAGAGGAGGAAGGAGCCCGTGCCCCCCTGCTTGTTCACGTAGAACATGGCAACTTGATTGTCCGTCTGGACAAGGACGGACTGTTGGGAAGTCAGGTGGGAGAAGGCCTTGAGAGCTAGGCGGATCGCCCTGAGCTCCAGGAAGTTGATCTGCTGAGCAGACTCCCACGTGGTCCAGAGGCCCTGAGTACGTGCCTCTTGGCAATGTGCTCCCCAGCCCAGGAGGGATGCATCGGTGGTCAGCACCCGGGTCGGCTGAGGTGACTGGAAAGGCATTCCGAATATCAGATTCGGCTGCCGGAGCCACCACCGGAGAGACGAGAGCAGCGGCTCGGAGACGCGCACTAGGTCTGCCAGGCCGCCTGTGGCTTGTCGCCACTGCTGGCGGAGACACCATTGAGCAGACCGCATGTTCAGGCGGGCATTGGGGGTCACATGGACGGTGGAAGCCATATGGCCGAGCAGTCTCAGGAAGCGCTTGGCGGAGACCAGGGGCTGGCTGCGAAAGCGGTCGGCTAGGTCCATGAGCCGTTGAGCCCTGTCGAGCGGTAGGTACGCTCGTGCCCGAGGAGTGTGCAGCCTTGCGCCGATGAACTCGAGATCCTGTGAGGGGAGCAAAGTGGACTTTGCGAAGTTTATGACAAAGCCCAAGTGCTGCAGCAGAGTCACCGTGCGGCGCGTGGCGTTGGCGACCTCCTGAGCGGACGCTGCTCTGATGAGCCAGTCGTCGAGGTACGGAAAGACATAGAGGCCGTGAAGCCGGAGATGGGCCGCCACGACCGCGAGACATTTTGTGAAGACTCGCGGTGCGGAGGATAGGCCAAAGGGCAGTACTCTGTACTGGTAATGATTTCCTGCCACCACAAACCTTAGGTATTGGCGGTGGCTTGGGTGGATGAGGATGTGCGTGTAGGCATCCTTTAGATCCAAGGAGCATAGCCAATCTCCCTGCTGGAGGTAGGGCAGAAGGATTCCAAGGGTAAGCATTTTGAACTTCTCCCGCACAAGGAACTTGTTGAGGTTGCGCAAGTCCAGGATGGGTCTGAGGCCCCCTGTTCTCTTTGGTATCAGAAAATACCTTGAATAAAAGCCTTGACCTCTCAGGTGGTGGGGCACCGGTTCCACCGCCTGTTCCTGCAGAAGACCTGCTAACTCCTGAAGGAGCAACTCCCTGTGCAGAGGGGGGCGCGAAGGTTCTCCCGTAAAATAGGAGGGAGGGACCTGATGGAAGTGGAGAAGGTAGCCTTCTCGCACGACCTGAAGTACCCAGGCATCTGCGGTGATGCTGGACCACCTGTGGCCGAAGTGAACCAGCCGGCCTCCGGTGCTGGGAGGAACCAGCGGGGGGGGAGAGGCTATGCTGAGCGAGTCAAAAACCCCCACCCTGCTGAGCAGGGGCTGGTGGTGCAGGCTTGGGGGCTTGCTGCCTACGGGACCCGTTACCCCGTCCCTTGGCCTGCTGGCCCTGTTGGGGAGCTGCAGGGGCCTGACAATGGGGGTACTGTTTGTAGGCAGCCGCCTTCCTCGGGTAAAAGGACTTTTTTCCCGAGCCCTTCTTTTTCTGGGAAGGGGCGGAGGTCTTCCTAGAAAGCCTGGTCCTGGTGAGAGTCTCAGTCTCAATTTGTGCAGCCTTTTCCGCCATGGGCTTGCCAAAGAGGTTTTCGCCTCGGCAGGGGACATCGACCAACTTGTCCTGTACCCAGGGCTCAAGGTCCGACGACTGAAGCCAAGCCTGTCGGCGGGCACCGATGCCGGCTGCGGCCACTCTAGCCGAGGCCTCAAAGCCATCATAGGCTGCTCGGGACATGAACTTTGAGCATTCCCGAATGCCCGTGGACAAGGCTAGGAACCTCCGCAAGGGCTCCTCGGAGAGACCAGCGGAGAATCCGGCTAGCTCTTTAGCCAGATCCCGGAGATACATGCCCATGTAGAGCTGGTAAGTCTGGACACGGCATGCGAGCATAGAGCCCTGGAAGCACTTCTTGCCAAGGCCATCCAGGTTACGGGCCTCCCTTCCAGGAGGCACCGAGGAGTGCATCTTCTGGCTCTTAAGACGATGCATGGCCGATTCCACTACCATGGAATGGTGTGGCAGCTGTGCCTTCTGAAAGCCAGGGCTCTTGCGGACCCGATAGATAGAATCGACCCGCTTGCTCAGGACCGGCGAGGAGGCCGGACTCTCCCACATGCGGAAGAGTAGTCGTTCCAGCATAGGAGGAACCGGCACAGTAAAGTGCTCCCTCGCGGGAGAGTCATACTGGAGGGCGTCGAGCTCTTCGGCTCGAGGCTCCCCCTCGGGATCCGCAGGGAAGGCCAAAGCCTTGGCCATATCCCTAACGAAGTCCGAGAACCGGGCATCCTCCGGGGGGGACTGCTTCCGAGGCTCGGACCCCGGTGAGTCCGATGGGACACACCGAGTCCGGAAAGAATCAGGTGACTCTTCCTCCTCAGACTCCCAGACCGACTCCGACGAGGACTCGGTGGGGTCGGCCCGGGCAGGGTGCGGCGCCAGCCGTCCCGACGTCGAGGGAGTCGGCGTCGGCGACCTCGGTCCCGAACGGGAGGCCGAGGGTGACCTCGACCGAGGATCGACTCGAGTTCTCATTGACTCGAGGATCGGCTCGGTCTCCGGGGTCGACTTGGACGTCGACGTCCCGGCGGTCGGGGCAGCGGCGCCAGCGAGGCCAGCGAGCAGTGCCCACTGCTGGTCCATGAAGGCAGACAGTCTGCTCTCCAAGGCCGTCAACCTGAGTCCGAGCTCAGGTGACCCAGCAGCCCCCGACTCGGGCCCCGACGGCGTCGGGCCCGACGTCGGCTGTCGCGGAGGCGAGTCCAGAAGGACCACAGGACTTACCCGGGCAGGCATCTCCGACTCCAGGCGAGGTCGCTTCGGGATGTGTTCCTTCTCCAAGGACCCGGGGCGGCTGTCGGGGCTATGCGACCTGGCCCTCGCGGAGCCAGGAGCGTCCACCGACGCCGCCCTCGCGGGTTTTTCCTTCCGACGATGGTCCCCGGAGGGAGAACCCCGGTCGGAGGAGCTCCGTCGACGGTCCGAGCTGGAGCCTTTCGACGCGGAGGCCTCCGACGAGGTCCGGGTACGGCTGGGGTCAGCGAAGATTCTCTCACGCTGATGCCGCCGACTCCTCAACGCCTTTGAGGACAGTTTGCTGCAGGGCCCACAGATCAGTTCCTCATGATCCGGGCCCAGGCAGCGGAGGCAAAAGTCGTGTGTGTCGGTTAGTGACATATTTCGGTCACACCGACCACACCGCTTAAACCCACTGGCAGCCATCGGGGGAAAAAGGGCCCCTGCGAGGTCAAAGGACCGGGCTGCCAGGGAAACCGAAAACGAAAGCTGACTAAGTCAGAAAAACCGAAAAAAGTAAGCGGACTCGAGACCGGCGTCGCGAGTCCGGGCGGGAAAGCGATCGGCGTCGAACCGAAAGGAAAAAGAATAAAATAATGAAGAAAATCGACTTTTTCACGGGGACGTCTGTAGGGCTCCGCGGAAAAAAGAAGACTGGCTAAGATGGCACCCTCGGGCGGGAAGACGACCGCGCATGCGCGCTGCAATTCCCAAAGGCTTTCTTTGAAAGCTGGGGAAAATTGCTCCGCGAGGGCTCCGTCGGCGCCGACGTCACCCATAAGTGAGGACTGACTTCCTGCTTGGTCCTGGAGAATTACGTCTTTACAGAGGTAATTCAGTTACAAAATGTTTTGATTAGTAAGGAAGCTGTTTGAATTGATCAGGTGGAGTGCTTATATTTACTGCTCCCTTATGTGGTATCTTCGGATCCCTTATTACTTTATATTATTTTTGTTTGTTAAGTTAGGATAGTTTCTCCTTCCATTAATGAAAGAAGCTGAGCTCCAATCAAAACCTTCCATCCGCTACCTTGGAGTCACTTTTGACCAACGCATGGATCTGAAACTACACATAACCAACGTAGTCAGAGCAATCTACCTCAAGATCCGGACTCTTCGACATCTTCGCCCCCTGCTTGATCCTGATGACTTCAGAACTATATTTCAAGCCTTAACCTTACCACACCTTGACTATGCCAATGCCATTCTCCAAGGCCTCCCACACTCCACATTAAACCCTTTGCAACTCGCCATGAATACCGCTGCCAGAGTCCTCTACGGAGCATCAAGAAGGGACCATATAACACCCATCCTAGAGCAACTCCACTGGCTCCCCATACATGGCAGAATATTATTCAAAACATTACTAACATTCAAGGCCACTAAAAGCATCACCTCCTCCTCGCTAATAGACCTCATTCAGGCCGTCCCACCCAACAGATCCAGAAGAACGATATCAACAAATACTCTAATCATCCCAAACGCAGCGACAAAATGCCTATCAGTGACATCTAACAGGGCCTTCAGATTCTATGCCCCTAAGTACTGGAACGCTCTACCCCCAGAGATTCGTGCTATCACTGATCTATCCCTTTTCAGAAAAGCACTCAAATCCCACCTCTTCCCCCAATATTACTTGACCAACTAACCAATCTTATTCACTACCCAAACTAAGAACAAATCCTGTTATGTATACTTGTAAATACTCTTGTAAATGCTCTTGTAAATAGTTGCAGTTATGACGTCCCATGTTATATCCAAGTTCTCTGACCTTGTTCTCTGTAAAACCTAACAGTTTGTTGTTATGGTATGTTGTTATATTGTGAACCGCGCTGATTCTGAATAGAGCGGTATATAAGAGCCTGTAATAAATAAATAAATAAAATAATGTGTGCTTAATTATGCGAAGGTGATATTCTTGTAGAGTGAATTTATTGTGGTGTAATCTTATTTCTTCTTTTGTTGTTAATCTGTATCTCAAGAAAATGCAAAATAAAATATTTAAAAAAAAAAAAAAAAAAAAAAAAGTAGCTTGGGGTGGGGGTTACTGAAAAGGAGACCCCACCAAAAGGTTTTGGGGTGACTGCCACCATTGGAGGAACAAAATAAGGCGATCTGAGTTTGCTACTTTGTCTGAGAGGCAAACTGACGCCTGAGTCCACTAAGTGGATAAAGTCCACTAGGCTGCCCTCATATGGAGGCAAGCATAAGGAACCACATGCACGGTGGATGCCATGTGGCCTAGCAACTGTAACATTTCCCGAGCAGTGAGGTGAGGTTTTAGCACTGCTTGGGAAGCTAACTGCACAATTCAAAGGCAGTGGGGATGTGGAAGGTAGGCCCCTTGTCTATCTGGTATCCAGCAGAGCTCCTATAAACTCCAGGGACTGAGTGGGAGCAAGGTTGGATTTTGGGAAGTTTATAACAAGACCCAAATACTGAAGGATGCGCATTGTGCGAGAGAGAGCAACCCTGGCCTCTGCCTCTGAGGAGGCTGGAATGAGCCAGTCATCTAAGTAAGGGAAGACGAATATTCTTAGGGTGCGAAGAAATGCTGCCACCACAGCCATGCATTTTGTGAACACCCTTGGTGCTGAGGCCAGGCCAAAAGGAAGAACCCTGTATTGGTAGTGCTTCCCTTGAAACAGAAAGCGAAAGAACTTTCGATGAGTTGGATGGATGAGAACATGAGTGTACGCATCCTTAAGATCTAGAGAACAAAGCCAATCCTGACTCTGAAGGTATGGCAGCAGTGTTCCCAGAGAAATCATTTTGAACTTCTCTTTGAAAAGGAATTTGTTCAATTCTCTGAGGTCTAAAATGGGTCTCTGTGTCCTCCTGTTTTCTTTGCGATAAGGAAATAGGGGGAGTTAAACCCTGTACCCTGTTGGGGAAAGGGTACCTCTTGAATTGCCCCTTGGGCAAGCAGCACAGTGACCTCTTGACCTAACTGGTCGGTGAGAGAGGTCTGAGAATTGAACTGTCTTACCATTGTAGGAGGGGGCATGCTGAGGAAATGCAGCTTGTTCCCCTCTCTTACAATAGACAGAGTCCAATTTTCTGCTGTTATCTGACCCCATCTGGGGCAAAATGATATAACCTTCCTGGGATGGTGGAGGGTTTTGGGCCGTTCAGGGCCAGGAAGGCAAAGTTCTCTAGAGAGGAGTCAAAGCCCCTGTAGAGGCTGAGTCTGCTGAGCCTTAGCTGCTTTTGACTTTCTTTGTCTAGGTTTTTGCTGTTGTCCCTTTTGGGCAGACTGACCTAAACGATGCCCCTGTTGGGTATAGGAGGGATAAAACTTCTTCCTCTTACTGTGTTAGGGAAATCAGAATCCTATATATGTGTCCTTTGTAATAATAATGCTTAGTTTAAGTGCATATACAAGAGGCCTGCACAAGAGAAATTAGAATCCTATAGAAATCAGAATCCTATGTGTGTGCCCTTTGTACATTCTGGTGGGTATGGGAAAAGGAATGTGCTGTGTAAGCTAAACTGATTGTTCTACTCAAGGATGACTTGTTTTTGCATTAGTTACTGATAAACTATAGTGGGCCCCCAGAAGATGGGTGGATGACGTATGACTATGTTTCTAAGAATGTATAAAATACGGACAAGCCCTCCACCCTTTGGAATAAACTTGCATACTGTCCTTCTGTGTGGTCTGTGTGTGTTTATTCCCCTGGATTCCAGCCAGCCGGAGCAGCACACCGCAGATGAGGGTTCGGGATTTCCTGGCCTGGAGTGACCAACAATAAGCAGACCCATTACATACTGAAGAATGGTTTCTTAGAGGATTTTTTCCTCATAGGAAAAGCAGTAGATTTGGACAATCTATCCAAAGTGATATTGTCAGCATCTATCTCATTAGCTTTTTCCTACCAATTCTTGCCAAAGAGATTCTCTCCTATGCAAGAAATATTCCCTAGTTTATCCTGTACCCAAATTTCCAAGCCAGATGCCTGGAGCCAGGCAATTCTATGTACACCTATGGCAATGGCAGAGGTTCTGCTTATGCACTCAAAGCAGTCAAAAACTGCACAATTCACAAACTTGGAAACATCCTGAGCATGTTTGACAAGGGCGAGATATTCTTGCCTCTTATCAGGAAGGAGAGGGCTCATAAGCTCTAAATCTCCTGTGACCTTCTTAAGGAACATTCCCATATTTTATTTATTTAACAGTATTTCTATACTGCCTTATCTTACAATCAAGGCGGTAAATATATAAGATAAAAGAACTGATCCTAGCAGAAAGCATGGAAGCCTGGAAGGTTTGACGTCCAAAGGCGTCAAGAGTCCTACACTCACATCCTGGAGGAATAGATGCATGCCTTTCTGCACTCTTTATCCTTCTCATTGCTGACTCCACCACCATGGAATGGTGTGGTAATTGAGTGTTCTGAAACCCAGGACAGGGAGGAACTCGATACATGGTATCGAGTCTTTGAAAGTGAGGAGATGTGGTTAGAGGTGTTTCCCACATTCTTAACATGAGATCATGCAAGATCTCATGAATATGTAAGGTAGCTGCCTCTTTGGGAGCTTTAGGATACTGCAGGATTTCTAATTCCTTTGCCCTAGGCTCTTTTTCAGAAGCCACTGAGATGGAAAGACCTAGAGCCACATCTCGGATAAAATCCTGAAAGGGCATATCCTCTGGTGAAGACATCCTACGCTGAGAAGAGGAATCCTCAGGAAGAAGTACTCTGGTATCGGCAGAGCTTTCAGAATCTTCAGACTCATCCGGGAATTCGAAGTATCTCTGATCCGGGTGATTGTGCAAGGCATGGTACCGGTACCGATCAAAGTCAGCATCATAAGAACATAAGATATGCCATACTGGGTCAGACCAAGGTCCATCAAGCCCAGTATCCCGTTTCCAACAGTGGCCAATCCAGGTCACAAGTACCTAGCAGTTTCCCCAAAAGACACAGGTTCCACAATGCTTGTACTGGGTCAAGCATTGATATCCTGGGTCCCTTCTTAATAATGGTTTATGGACCTTTCCTCCAGGAACTTGTCCAAACCTTTTTTAAACCCAGCTACACTAACAGCCTTTACTACATCCTCTGGTAACAAATTCCAGAGTTTGATTACACGTTGAGTGAAAAAATATTTTCTTTTATTAGTCTTAAATAGTTTACCCTGTAGCTTCATTGCATGTCCCCTAGTCTTTCTATATTCTGAAAAGGTAAACAATCGATCTACGTTTACCCGTTCCACTCCGTTAATTTAAAGACTTCTATCATATCTCCCCTCAGCCGTCTCTTTTCCAGGTTAAAGAGTCCTAACCTTTTTAGCCTTTCTTCATAGGAGTATCCTTCCATCCCCTTTACCATTTTGGTGGCTCTTCTCTGAACCTTTTCTAAAATCGCTATATCCTTTTTAAGATACGGTGACCAGAACTGCACACAATATTCAAGGTGCCGTCTCACCATGGAACAATATAGAGGCATTATAATATCTTTTGTTTTATTTTCCATTCCTTTCCTTATCATACCTAGCATTCTATTTGCTCTCTTGGCTGCCGCTGCACACTGGGCCGAGGGTTTTAACATGTTATCCACAATGACGCCTAAACCTATTTCCTGAGTGGTGATTCCTAATGTGGAACCTTGCATCGTGTAACCATAGTTTGGGTTGTTTTTCCCTAGGTGCATAACATTAAATTTCATCTGTCATTTTGATGTCCAGTCTTCTAATTTATCGAGATCCTCTTGCAATTTTCCACAATCCTCTTGGGTTTTAACAACTTTAAATAGTTTTGTGTCATCTGCAAATTTGATAACCTCACTCGTTATTCCACTTTCCAGGTCATTTATGATTATGTCAAAAAGCAGCGGACCCAGCACAGATCCCTGGGGTACACCACTATTCACCTTTCTCCATTGGGAAAATTGGCCATTTAGCCCTACCCTCTGCTTTCTATCTTTTAACCAGTTCCTGATCCACAATAGTACACTGCCTCCTATCCCATGACTCTTTAGTTTTGCCAAAAGTCTCTGATGAGGGACCTTGTCAAAGGCTTTCTAAAACTCCAGATACACAATATCAACCGACTCACCTTTGTCCACCTGTTTATTCACTCCTTCAAAAAAACATAACAGATTAGTAAGACACATCTTCCTTGTCTAAAGCCATGTTGGCTGTCTCCCATTAGGTCATAACTATCTACATGCTGAGTAATTTTATTCTTTATAATGGTTTCTACCATTTTTCCCGGTACTGATGTCAGGCTCACCGGTCTGTAATTTCCCAGATCACCCCTGGAACACTTTTTAAAAATTGGTATTACATTGGCGATCCTCCAATCTTCAGGTATTAGAGATTATTTTAATGATAGTTCACAGATTACTAATAGCAGGTCTGCAATCTCATATTTCAGTTCTTTCAACACCCTTGGATGTATACAATCTGGCCCAGGTGATTTGCTACCCTTCAGTTTATCTTATAGTTGTAATATATCTTCCCGATGTATCGATATTTCCTTCAATTCTTCCGCACCTTTAAATACCACTTCAGTCATGGGTAACATCCCTACATCTTCCTCAGTAAAGACCGAAGCAAAGAATTCATTCAGTTTCTCCTCTATCGCCTTGTCGCCTCTCAGTGCTCCTTTAACCCCTTTATCATCTAATGGACCAACTGACTCTCTCACAGGTTTTTTGCTACGAATGCACTTGAAAAGGTCTTTATTTCGTGTTTTTGCTTCTGCAGCAAGTTTCCTCTCAAATTCTCCCTTTGCCTGCCTTATCAATGCCTGGCATTTGACTTGCCAGTGCTTGTGCTGTTTCCAGGTTTTGTCGTTTGGCTCTTTTTTCCATTTCCTGAAAGATGCTTTTTTTGGCAACAGCCTCTCTGACCTCACCTTTAAACCATGCTAGCAGTTTTTTGGACTTCCTTCCACTTTTCTTAAAGCGTGGAATACAGCTGGTCTGGGCTTCCAAGACAGTATTTTTCAACACCCCCCCAAGCTTGATGTACGTCTTTAACCTTTGCAACTGCTCCTTTTAGTTTTTTCTTAACTATTTTCCTCATTTTATCATAGTCTCTCTTTCGAAAGTTAAAAGATAGTACTGTGGATTTCCTTACTATCCCTCCTCCACTTATTAAATCAAAGGCAATCATGCTATGATCACTATTGCCAAGTGGCCCCAAAACCCTTCTCTCTTGCACTAGATCTGGTGTTCCACTAAGGACTAAGTTTAATATGGCTTCCCCTCTGGTCGGTTCATGAACCAGCTGCTCCAAGAAGCAGTCATTTATTTCATCTAGGAACTTTATCTCCCTAGCATGTCCTGACGTGACACTAACCCAGTCGATACCGGGGTAATTGAAATCACCCATTATTATTACTGCGCTGTAACTTTTGTTAGCTTCCTTGATTTCTTCGAGCATTTCATCATCCATTTCGTTATTCTGGCCAGGCGCTCGATAGTACACCCTCACTGCTATCGCCTTCCCCCTTTTACATGGAATTTCAATCCATATAGGATTCTACAGCAAATTTTGTTTCCTGCAAAACTTTAATCCTTTCTGACTCAATGCCCTCTCTAACATAGAGAGCAACCCCTCCACCAATTTGATCAGCTCTATCATTACGATATAGTTTGTACCCAGGTATCAGTGTCCCACTGGTTGTCCTCCTTCCACCATGTCTCTGATATTCCAATCATATCTAACCTTTCATTTAGTGCTATATATTCTAACTCTCCCATCTTATTTTTAGACTTCTAGCATTTGCATACAAGCATTTTAGAGATTGTATGTTATTCATATTAATTTGGCTATTATTAGACATGGGTAATTTGGGATCTTTAAGCTGTGTCTGCTCCATACTTGAGGGCATTTGGGCTACTTTACTCTTTTGTGGAACCTCTCTGCTTTTGGTAGTATCCTTCAAGGATACATTCTTCCGAACCATCTGCTCTTGGGCGACTGTCGGCTTTCCCCTAATATCTAGTTTAAAAGCTGCTCTATCTCCTTTTTAAAAGTTAATGCCAGCAGCCTGGTTCCATCCCGGTTAAGGTGAAGCCCATTCCTTCGGAAGAGCCCCTCCTTTCCCCAGAATGTTCCCCAGTTCCTAACAAATCCAAAACCCTCATCTCTGCACCATTGTCTCATCCACGCATTGAGACTCCGGAGCTCTGCTTGCCTTTTGGGTCCTGCGCGTGGAACAGGAAGCATTTCGGAAAATGCAACCCTGGAAGTTCTGGATTTCAACTTCCTAACTAAAACCCTAAATTTTGCCTCCAGAACCTCCCTACCACATTTTCCCATGTCATTGGTACCAACATGTACCAAGACAGCAGACTCCTCCCCATCACTATCTAAGACCTTATCTAGGTGGCGCGTGAGGTCCGCTACCTTTGCACCAGACCTATCGATACCGGATGGATATGTATGACGCGGTCCCAGTAGAATACCTGCCGATGTCGATGCAGTCGGTGCCGACACCGGGGTCGGTGCCGGTACCGGTTGAATTTCTGAAGCGGTTTCAAGGGCATCAAGGCCGTGAGAAGAGCCGCCAGACTGCGTTCAATAGCCAAGAATCTCTGGTCTATTGACGCTGCCGATGCTTGGGTATCGGTACTGGAAGAAGCTGCCGGTACCCCAGAGCATGGCACCAGTAGTTCTGTCATGGTTGAAGCCTTGAGAATGTCCTGGAGCCACGTTACTGCTTTGGAAGCCGAAGCCTCCCGCTGGGGCAATTTTGATGGTGAAAGTCCCTCAAGGGCAACGCCAGAGGCATCTCGCTGTCTAGAAGGAGATCTACCCTTTGAGGACCGGCCAGATTTATCTTTAGTTACCTGAGATCCATGGGAGGAAGACGAAGCCCTAGACGACATCGATGCCGCAGAGGTTGCATCGGAGGGAAAAAGGGTGCTAAAGCTTAGCAGCTCGGTTCTGAGGGCCCCTTTTCGACATCATCCCACAGGCAACACACTCTGAAATAAGAGTGGTCAGGACCTAAACATTTGAGGCACCACTCATAGGTGTCGGTGACGGAGATGGTACTGCCACACTTAGAACACTTTTTAAAACCCGAAGCGGGTTTTTCCGTTCTGAAGGAAAAGTTGGGCCTAGTGCCCCAAAATGGCACGTGGCACCTGAGAGAAAATTACTGTTAAGACTCCAAAAGAAAGTGTTGTTTTTTGTTTTTTTTTAAAGAAAAGAAAGAACCACCTCCGGCGGTACCGGTGTAGCGTTGAGGGAAGGCAGATGCGACCACAAAAAAGAAGAATAGAAGGGATTTTTTTCTGCGGTGACAGGATGTGCGACCTGTCGGCTCCGTGGAAAATGAAAAACTGGAGAGGGACAGTTGGGAAAGGCAAGAAGGCAGCATACAGGTGCTGTGGGATGCTCCCAAAAACTTTCCTATTGGACGCTGGGGAGTGTTCCCACGCAGGCTCCATCGGTACCGACGATACCCATATGGGAAGACTACATTCCTGCTTGTTCCTGGAGATAGCTGAAGTGCAAAACTAAGGAGAACAGGGAGATGAAGTAACACACCAATAAAAACACAAATAAATAGACAGCTAAAAGTCACAGAAAAGCCGTCACAGGAGTTAAATATCCACCTCTATAGCAAAGCTCTGTGAGGGCACTGCTCTTCCCAGAGCAGAGAGAGGCAAACAGTGACTATGCACACGTGGGAGGAGCAGACAGGAAGAAGGGCTACGCAATACCTCAGCAGGGGCGGAGGGGGGTAGTCCCTCAGGCAGACTAGAGCATTGAGATCCCCTGAGAGGTCTCAAAGGTACATTCCCATATATAAGTGGCACGCCTGGATCCAGACCACAAGCATTGAGCCCTGATAGCACTTTCCACCAAACACGTCTGTGCCTCCTAGCCGGGGGCACCAAAGGGTATGTCTTCAAGCTCTTAATACAACACATGGCTGATTCCATAGCCATGGAGTTGTGAGGTAGTTGTGCTTTTTCAAAGCCAGGGCTCTTAGGCACTCAATACATCAAATCAAGGCGCTGGCTGATTGAGGGCATCATCAGGGTGTCTTCCACATGTGAAAGAGTAGCCTCTTGAGGATGGCATGGACTGGCACGGTGATGGCCTCTTTAGGAGGAGTGGGGTATTGGATGCTCTCCAATTCCTCTGCCCTGGGTTCCTCCTCCACTTTGATGGTCAAGGGCAAGGCCTTCCACATGTCCCGTACAAACTCATGGAAGGATATGTCCTCCGGGGAGCTTTTGTCATTTGTATGTGGGTGAGGGATTGGAGTAGTCGTCCCTGTGACAGATGGTCTCCAGCAATTCCTCCTCGGTCTCCAAGTCAGAGTTGGAGTCTGAGAGGAACTCGAAGTATCGCCAGGAATCTGCACAGTGCAGAAACACTCGGGTGGGTTCAAAGGAGTCCTCTGATCCCAGCGGTCCAATTCAGAGGCACTTCGGAGAGAAACCCGATGCACTGAGAGGGGCCTTGAGCATTCCCTGGAACCACTGCCAGCTCTGGGAAGAGCATGAACTTCTAAAACAGGCTGCACCTCTGACAGTGAGGCTCCTGCCAGGGACGAGGCCATCACAGATGCCTAGGAACCCGGTGTGACCAGGTCTTGGGCAGCCTGCTGAGCCAGAACACAGCAAGGCTACGATCAAGGGCTTGCATCTGCTCAGTAAGGAGCAAGTCTAATGTCACCACAGCCTTCAGGGCCGATTCCAGGTCCCTTGGCAAGGACTCCTCGATGCTTATAGGCTCTGGAGTCCCACGCAAGCCCTCTGGGGCCTCAGAAGGCAACTCCTCCCACCAAGGCAGCTTGGAGGGCCTCTCCCAGCTCTCGCCCTCGGAGTCATGCCGAGGGCTACAATGTTAATGGCCCTGGGATTTAACCCTGGACTCTGCATCGCCATTCAACGTCGACAGGGCAGAAAGCATAGTTACTCACCTGTAAAGCACAGTTACTTACCTGTAACAGGTGATCTCTGGGAACAGCAGGAATAAGTCTTCACATATGGGTACGTTTTATATCAGAGACAAAGAGGAAGAGAGAGGGAAAGGAAGAGAGATAGTGAGAGAGAGAGACAACTCCTAGGGGAGGTGGGCGGGTTGTGAAGACTTATTCCTGCTGTTCCCAGAGATCACCTGTTACAGGTAAGTAACTGTGCTATCTCCAGGAACAAGCAGGAATGAGTCTTCACATATGGGGACTCCCTAGCTTTTGATGCCAGGGAGAGAGCCCATAAGTTGTGTGTCCCTGGGACAGGGCTGCACTTCCCCACCTGGATCTCTGGCATCCCCTGAGGGATGGTGGGTAGGAGTTGATTAAGTATGGAACAGGTGTTTGAGAACAGCCTGACCAAACAAGGCATCCCTACGGGAGTCCTTGTCCAAACAGTAATGGGCTGTGAAAGTATGAACCGAGGCCCAAGTGGCTGCTCGACAGGTCGTCAATAGACACAGAGTTCAGGTGAGCCATTGAGGCTACCATGGCTGTCACATTGTGAGCTGAGACATGGCCCTCCAGAAAAATGTTCTTGCTCTGATAGGCGAAAGAAATATATTGGGCAATCCAGTTGGAAAGTGTTCTCTTGGAGACTGGTTGTCCCAAATGAGAAGGATCAAAAGCAACAAAGAGTTGAGAAGACTTTCTATGTTGTTGTGTCCTCTAAGTAAAAAGCTAGAGCTCTTTTACAGTCCAGGGTAAGAAGACTCCTCTCTGCACTTGATGCATGAGGCCCTGGAAAAAAAAGACAGGTAGGAAGACCTCTTGGTTGAGGTGAAAAGGCGAGACCACCTTAGGCATAAAGTGTGGATTAGTCCTAAGGACCACCTTGTCATGATGGAACCTTGTATAAGGTGGATTAGCTACTAGTGCTTGCAATTCACTGATGCGGCGTGCTGATGTGATTGCAATAAGATAGATAACCTTCCAAGAAAGGTATTTCAAGTAGGTAGTAGCTAAAGGTTCAAAAGGCGGCTTCATAAGCTGACCAAGAACCAAATTTAAGTCCCATGACACCGGAGGGAGTCTAATGGGAGGCTTTGTTAAAAGGAGGCCTCTCATGAACATTGCTACAAGAGGATGAGAGGAAACAGGTTGTCCATTTAGAGGCTTGAGGGAAGCTGCAATAGCACTCAGATGGACTCTTACTGAATTTGTCTTAAGGCCTGCATTAGACAGATGCAGGAGATACTCCAGCAATGATTCCAGGGGTATTGAACGGGGGTTAAGACCCTTTCCAGAACACCAGATGGTAAACCTTTTCTACTTGAAGGCATAAGAACATCTAGTGGAAGGTTTTCTGGAAGCATATAGAACATCTTTCACTTGTTGAGAAAGAGGAAGATCCTGGAGATCTAGACCTTCAGCAACCAAGCCCTGAGATGCAGAGACTGGGGATTGGGGTGCCACAACTTTCCATCCTCCTGAGAGAGGGGGTCTGGAGCAGACCCTAACTCTAAGGAGGGAGTTTGACAGAGATGTAGAAGCAGAGGGTACCACACCTGCCGTGGCCAATGTGGAGCTATGAGAATCATGTGGCCTCTGTCTCTCTGAAGCTTGAAGAGGGTTTTGGGAATTAGGGGAATGGGTGGAAAAGCATACAGGAAGTCTTGACCCCAGTGAAGGAGGAAAGCATCCTTAGCCTGAGCCCCCTGAGACAGAATTCTGGAACAGAACCGGGGAAGATTGGCATTCCACAGACTTGCAAAGAGGTCTATGTCCGGGGTTCCCCAAAGTTGAAATATCCTGGTCACCTGGTCTGCATGCAGAGACCACTTGTGTGGAAGCAGAACTCGACTGAGTCTGTCCGCCCAAGAGTTTTGAATGCCTGGAAGATATACTGCCAGCAGATCAATCTGATGCTCTCTGGCGAGGGCCCATAGTCGCAAAGCTTCGTTGCAAAGTGACAGAGAGCCCGTTCCCCCCTGCTTGTTCACATAGAACATGGCTACTTGATTGTTCGTATGAATGAGGACTGTCTTGTAGCCGAGCAGGGAGTGGAACACTCGCAGAGCCAGGAAAATTGCTCTGAGTTCCAAGAGGTTGATATGCAGACAACTCTCTTGAGACCAGGTGCCCTGAGTGGAGAAGTCTTGCAGATTAGCTCCCCAACCCTTTGGAGAAGCATCTGTTGTGAGAGTTGCTTGGGGTAAGGGTTGTTGAAAGAGGGACCCCAGCAACAGGTTTTGAGTGAACCTCCACCATTGGAGAGACAAAATGAGACTTGTTTGCGCTATTTTGTCTGACAGGCACCCTGATGCCTGGGTCCATTGGGTGGATAAAGTCCACTGAGCTGCTCTCATGTGGAGGCGAGCATATGGAACCACATGCACGGTGGATGCCATGTGGCCTAGTAATTGAAACATTTCTCAAGCAGTTAGATGAGGCTTTAGCACTGCTTGAGAAGCTAACTGCACCAAGCGAAGGCAACGGGCCTGGGGAAGATAGGCCCTTGCCTTTGTGGTATCCAGAAGAGCTCCTATGAACTCTAAAGACTGAGTGGGAGTCAGACTGGATTTTGGGATGTTTATTACCAGCCCTAAATACTGAAGGATACACATTGTGCAGGATAGAGAAGTCTTGGCCTCTGACTGTGTTGGAGCTCGAATGAGCCAGTCGTCCAAGTAAGGGAAGACGAATATTCCTAGAGTGCGGAGAAATGCTGCTACCACAGCCATGCAATTTCGTGAACACCCTTGGGTGCTGAAGCCAGACCAAAAGGAAGCACCATGTATTGGTAGTGCTTTCCTTGAAAAAGGAACCGAAGGAACCTTGTGTGGGTTGGATGAATGAGGACATGGGTGTACGCATCCTTGAGCTCTAGAGAACAAAGACAATCCTGACTCTGAAGGTATGGTAGCAGAGCTCCGAGAGAAATTATCTTGAATTTCTCCTCGACAAGGAATTTGTTCAATTCTCTGAGATCTAAGATAGGTCTGTATCCCCCTGCTTTCTTTGGAATAAGAAAACAAGGGGAATAGAACCCTGTGCCCTGTTGATGAAGAGGCACTTCTTCTATTGCCCCTTGGGCAAGAAGGATGGTAACCTCCTGACCTAACAGGTCGATGAGAGAGGTCGGAGAATTGAACTGTCTCACTATTGTGTGAGGGGCATGCTGGAAAAATGAAGTTTGTACCCCTCCTTTATGATGGAGTGTGTCCAATGCTCTGCTGTTATTTGCCCCCATCTGGGGGCAAAATGACATAACCTTCCTGGAATGGTGGACGGTTCTGCTCCCTCCAGAACCAGAAAGAGTAGTTACTCACCTATAACAGGTGTTCTCCAGGAGCAGCAGGAATCAGTCCTCACATATGGGTGTCATCGGCGCCGATGAAGCCCCAGCGGAGCATTTCCCCGGCTTTCTATGAAAGCCTTTGGGAATGCAGGCATACATGCGCGGTTCCCTTCCCACCTAAAGGTGCCACCTTACCTCAGTCAAATGACATAGCTAACAGCAGCACACAAAAATAAAAATAAACTATGTACAACTGCAACTCCCAGGAGAGGAGGGAGGGTTGTGAGGACTGATTCCTGCTGCTCCTGGAGAACACCTGTTACAGGTGAGTAACTACTCTTTCTCCAGGACCAAGCAGGAAGTCAGTCCTCACATATGGGTGACTCCCTAGCTCTGGGCTACCGAGGAACCCAGGCTGAACAAGAGAACTCCCTCTAGTCCCAGCAGCAAAGAAAGGCTTTTCAAGGACACAACCTCCACCGGTAGCCCAACAGAGGGCAGGAGGGCAGGAGTTGCCTAAACCTCAAAGAGATTCCGGAGTACTGCTTGGCCAAAAGCACTGTCCCTACGGGACTCCCTCTCCAGGCAGTAATGGGCCGCAAAAGTCTGGCTTGAAGACCAAGTTGCAGCCCTGCAGATATCTACCAAGGGCACAGAGTGGAGATGAGCCACTGAGGCAGCCATTGCCCTGAATCGATGGGCTGTAACCTGACCCTGCAAAGGAAGGTCAGCCGCCTTATAAGCCCAGGTGATACAGTCAGCCACCCAGATGGACAAGGTACGCTTGGACACAGCCAACCCCAACTTATTGGGGTCAAAGGATACGAAGAGCTGGGTAGCCCTTCTATGCCCCTGCGTACGGTCAAGGTAGAAGGATAAGGCCCTCCTACAGTCCAGGGTATGCAGGACTGCTTCAGCCTGGCTAGCATGAGGCCTAGGGAAGAATGTTGGAAGAACCACCTCCTGGTTGAGGTGGAAGGAGGAAACAACCTTAGGGAGGAACTGGATGAGTCCTAAGGACTACCCTGTTCCGATAAATCCTGGTGTAAGGCCTATCACAGACCAGGGCCTGAAGCTCACTTACTCACCTAGCCGAGGTAAGGGCTATCAGGAAGAGTGTCTTCCAGGAGAGGAAGCGTAGCGGGCAAGTAGCCATGGGCTCAAAAGGTGGGCGAGTCAGTTGCTGTAAGACCACATTCAGCTCACACTCAGGGGCAGGAGGACGGATAGGAGGCTTGAGCAAAAGCAACCCCTAAGAAAGCGAGACACCAATGGGTGACCACACAGAGAATGACCCTCCACCAGAGAGTGGTGAGCTGCTAGAGCTGAGAGGTGGACCCGAACAGAATTGGATTAAAGACCTTGATTTGACAAGTGCAGTAAGTACTGAAGAACTACTGGCACAGTACAGGAGAAAGGATCTTCTGTACGTAGCTGACACCACACAGAAAACCTTTTCCATTTGAGAGCATAGGTTTTCCTAGTGGACTGTTTTCTAGAGGCTAGGACAACCTCCTCAACCTCCTGAGGCAGGCCCCAGGGAGCCAAGACTACCCTTGCAGCCTCCAGGCCGTCAAATTGAGAGCTTTGAGATTGGGGTGCAGAAGGGAACCCTGCTCCTGTGAGAGAAGGTCGGGTTGCAACCCCAGAGGTAGTGGAGGATCCACCGCCAGTTGAAGCAGAAGAGGAAACCAAGGCTGTCTAGGCCACCTGGGAGCCACCAGCAGGACCGAGGCCTTGTCCTGAAGAATCTTGAAGAGAGTTCGGGCCACCAAGGGCGTGGGAGGAAACACAGAGGAGGCCCTGAGACCAGGATATCAGAAAAAGCATCCGCTGCTATCCGCAGAGGATGCGGTTGCCTGGAGCAGAACTTCGGCAGCTGCTTGTTCATTGGGCTGGCAAAGAGATCTATCAAAGGAAGACCCCATTTCAGGAAGACCCTCTGAACTACTGAAGGATGCAGCTGCCACTCGTGGGGCTGCAGTATTCTGTTTAATCTGTCTGCCAGGTAGTTGCCCTGGCCTGGAAGGTACACAGCCCTGAGGAGCATGTTGTGCTTGAGGGCAAATGAACAAAGGTCCTGAGCCTCCCGACAAAGGATCCTGGACCCAGTTCCGCCCTGTTTGTTCACATAAAACATGGCAACTTGGATGTCTGAATCAGGACAGACTGGTGAGCCAGGGTAGGAGTGAAAGCTTTGAGTGCCAATCGAATAGCTTTGAGCTCGAGGAGATTGATCTGCTGTGCAGCTTCCCAAGGAGACCACAGGCCATGGGTGCACTTGCCCAGACAATGAGCTCCCCAGCCTTGCAGGGAGGCATCTGTTGTCAGCACTACTGTGTACCCTGGAATCTGAAAAGGCACCCCTTTTAGTAGATTAGGTGGGTGCAGCCACCAATTGAGGGAGTGCAGAAATGGTCTGGACACCCTTACCCTGTCTCTGAGGCTGCCTGTGGCCTGTGACCACTGACTCCGAAGGCACCACTGTGCAGGCCTCATATGGAGCCTGGCATTGGGGGTCACATGTACCGTCAAAGCCATGTGGCCTAGAAGCCGCAGGCAGAATCTGGCGGAGACCAGGAACCTGCTGAGAAACTGATTTGCCAAGGCCATCAACCTTTGGGCCCTGTCTACTGGCAAGAAAGCCTTTGCCCCGATGAACTCCGTTTTGGGAGGGGAGCAAAGTGGACTTTGCGAAGTTTATGACAAACCCCAGGCTTTGTAGAAGAGCAATAGTCCTGAGGGTGGCTTGTTTGGCCTCCTGGCACGTCTGACCCCTGATGAGCCAGTCGTCCAGATAGGGGAAGACAAAGATTCCCTGGTTCCTCAGGAAGGCCGCCACCACAGCTAGGCACTTTGTGAAGACTCTGGGGGCAGAGGTGAGGCCGAAAGGCAGCACTCTGCACTGATAATGGTTTCCTCCCACAATGAACCTGAAGTACTTTCTGTGGTCTGGATGAATGAGAATGTGAGTGTACGCATCCTTTACAACTAAAGAGCATAGCCAATCTCCCTGCTGGAGGTAGGGCAGAAGTGTCCCAAGAGTAAGCATCTTGAACTTTTCCTTCACTAGGAACTTGTTGAGGTTCCTGAGGTCCAGAATGGGTCAAAGGCCACCGGTTCTTTTGGGCACCAGGAAATACCTGGAGTAGAATCCGAGGCCTTGCAAGTGGGGAGGCACAGGCTCCACCGCCCTGTCCACCAACAGACCATGAAGCTCTTGCAGAAGGTGGTCTGTGTGCAGGGGAGGCCTTGGAGGCTCCCCTGGAAAATATGGTGGAGGTAGTTGGTGAAAATGGAGGGCATAGCCCTTGTGGACTATCTCCAGCACCCAACTGTTCCCGGTGATAAGGGGCCACTGGTGGGCAAAGAGGGCGAGGCGACCTCCTGTGCAGGGTTGGGAGAGCTGTGGAGGACAGGCTACGCTCAAGGAGTCAAAAACCCCCACCCTGTGGAGTGGTAGCAGGGGCCTGAGGCTTGGGGGTCCTCTGCCTACGGGGCCCATTACCCTGGCCCTTGGCTTGCTGACCCTGGGGGGCAGCTTGGGCAGTCTGATATTGCGGGTACTGTTTGTAGGCAGTGCCCTTCCTCGGGTAAAAGGGCTTTTTACCCGAGCCCTTCTTTTTATGAGTAGGGGCAGAGGTCTTCCTTTACAGCCTTGTCCGTGTGAGGTGCTCTGATTCGAGCTGAGCGGCCTTCTCGGTCATGGGCTTGTCAGAAAGGTTTTCACCTCGGTAAGGGACATCAACCAACTTGTCCTGAACCCATGGCTCGAGGTCCGATGACTGCAGCCATGCCAGGCGTCGAGCCGCGATGCCGGCTGCCGCAACTCGGGCCGAAGCCTCGAAGCCATCGTAGGCGGCACGGGACATGAACTTCGAGCAGTCCCGAATCCCCGAGGACAAGGACTTAAATCTCTGCAAGGGCTCTTGGCCAGGTCCCGCAAGTACATGCCCATATACAGCTGGTAAGACTGGACACAGCAAGCAAGCATCGAGCCCTGAAAACACTTTCTACCGACGCCATCGAGGTTCCGGGCCTCCCTGCCAGGGGGCACCGCAGAGTGCATCTTCTGGCTCTTCAGATGATGCATGGCTGATTCCACAACCATAGAATGGTGTGGAAGCTGTGCCTTTTGAAAACCAGAGCTCTTCCAGAGTCAATAGATCGAATCGACTTGCTTGCTGAGAACCGGTGCAGAGGCCGGTGCCTCCCACATATGGAAGAGGAGCCGTTCCAGCATCGGAGGTACCGGAACAGTAAAGGCCTCCTTCGGGGGAGAGTCATACTGTAGGGCTTCGAGCTCTTCAGCTCGAGGCTCCTCCTCGGGGTCCGCCGGTATAGCCAAGGCAGCGTCCATATCCCGGACGAACTCCGAGAACCGAGTATCCTCTGGGGGGGGACCTACTCCAGGGTTCAGACTGCGGTGAGTCCAAAGGGACGCACCGAGTCTTGAAGGTACCAGGAGACTCCTCGTCCTCCGTCTCCCAAGCTGACTCGTCCGAGGAGGAGTCAGGGTCCGACCTCACGGGGCCCTGAAGCACCTGCCCCGACGCCGGAGGCACCGGCGTCGACGCCCTCGGTCCCGAACGGGAGGTCGAAGGAGACCGCGACCGAGGTCGACTCCGAGCCACGATGGACTCGAGTATCAGCTCGGTCTCCGGGGTCGACTTCGAAGTCGATGTCCTGGTGGTCGGGGCAGATGCGCCAGACAGGCTGGCCATCAGTGCCAGCTGCTGCTCCATGAAAGCAGACAATCTGCTCTCCAAGGCTGTCATCCTGAGACTCAGCTCGGGAGACGCAGCAGCCACCGACTCGGGCGCCGGGCCCGACGTCGGCTCCCTGGGAGGAGAGTCCGAGGACTACGGGGCTTACGTGTCCAGCAGACTCCGGCTCCACGCGAGGAACCTTTGCAGGCTTCTCGTGTTCCACGGGCCCGGGGCGACGGTCGGCGGTCTTAGACCTGGCCCTCGAGGAGCCAGGGACCTCCTTCAATGACGCCCTCGCGAGCCGCTTCTTCCTCTTGCGTTCCCGGTCGGGGGACCCCCTGTCCGAGGAGCTTCGACGGCGCTCGGAATCGGAATCCTGAGATGTCGAGGCCTCAGACGAGGTCCGGGCCCGGCCGGAGGCTGAGTCCGAGAAAAGCCTTTCCTTTTGTTGCTGGCGACTTCGGAGTGCCTTGGAAGACATCTTTCCACATGGCCCGCACGACTTAGGGTCGTGGTCGGGGCCGAGGCACCGAAGGCAGCAGTCGTGTGTGTCGGTGAGAGACATGAGTTTCTTACACCTATCACACTTTTTAAAACCGCTGGAAGCCATCGGGGAAAAAAAAAGAGTCCCCGCGAGGTCAAAGGACGGGCCTTCCAGGGAAAAATGAAAAAAGGGCGCTAACGCCAGCCACTAAGGGCAAAAACCGAAAAAGAAGAAATCGGGCTCGATACTGGTGTACCGAATCCAGCGGGAGGGGAACCGGCGTCAAACCAGAGAAAAAATTGCGAAAATCACCGAAAAAAATCTAATTTTAACCGGGAAACAGGACAGACATCCGGTGGGCTTCACGGAAAAAAAGACTGAGGTAAGATGGCACCTTTAGGCGGGAAGGGAACCGCGCATGTGTGCCTGCATTCCCAAAGGCTTTCATAGAAAGCTGGGGAAATGCTCCGCTGGGGCTTCATCGGCGCCGATGACACCCATATGTGAGGACTGACTTCCTGCTTGGTCCTGGTGAAAGGCTAAGTTCTCTATCTGAAAGTCAAAGGCCCTGAGGAGGCTGAGGCTGCTGGGCCAGTGGAAGCCTAGCAGCCTTTGCTTTCTTCTGTTTGGGTGGTTGCTGACGTTTGCTTGAAAACTGATCTGCAGAGGATGCCTGCTGACCATAAGCAGGATAAAATCTTTTCTTTAGAAAAAGATGTTTTCTTGAACAATTTCTTTCTAACAGGATCAGCAGTGGACTTGGATAATCTATCCAAGGTGGAATTTTCAGCATCCATTTCATTGGCTTTTACCTGCCAATCTTTACCAAACAGGTTCTCACCGGTACAAGGGATATTTCTCAATTTATCTTGTACCCAGAGCTCTAAATCTGATGCCTGGAGCCAAGCAATTCTACGTGCACCTATGGCAATAGCCGAGGTTCTGCTTATACATTCAAAGCAGTCAAAGGCTGCACGGTTGGAGAACTTAGAAACATCTTGGGCATGTTTGACCCAAGTGAGAAAATCCTGTCTTTTATCCTCAGAAATGAAAGGACTTAGTCTGTAAATTATCTGTGACCTCCTTTAGGAACATTCCCATGTAGAGACTATAGGAACTGATTCTTGCAGCAAGCATGGAAGCTTGGAAGACTCTACGTCCAAAAGCATCCAGGGTTCTGCACTCACGTCCTGGAGGATTAGAGGCACGTCTTTTTGCACTTCTGAACCTTCCCATAGCTGACTCCACCACAATGGAGTGGTGAGGAAGCTGAGTCTTATGGAACCCAGGACAAGGAGGGACTCGATACATAGTATCTAATCTACGAGAATGAGGAGAGGTGGTAAGAGGTGTTTCCCACATCCTCAACATGAGATCATAAAGAATCTCATGAATGGGTAAGGTAGCTGCCTCCTTAGGAGTTTTGGGATATTGTAAAATTTCCAACTCCTTGGCCCTTGGCTCTGTTTCAGGAGCCACAGTAATGGACAGGCCCCGAGCCACCTCCCTGATGAAGTCTTGGAAGAACATGTCCTCTGGAGGAGACATCCTACGTTTAGGGAAGGACAACTCCTCTGGAAGAAGCATCGCTGCATCGACAGAACTTTCAGAATCCTCAGATTCTTCTGAGGACTCGAAGTATCGTCTGTCCGGATGCTCCTGCAGAGCCCGATACCCATACTGACCAAGGTTGGTACTGGGAATAACCGGTACCGGAGAATCGGTACCGGAGAGCATCGGAAGACAGGGTACCGGCATAGCAGACACCGATGCCGATGCTATCTGTTCCGGTACCAATAACGACACCGGTGCCAGTGCCGGTACCGGTGGAGCTGTCTGTCGCAGTACCAAGGGAGTCGATGCCGCAAGGAGAGCCACCAGACTGCGTTCCATGGTCAGAATTCTCTGGTCCATGGACGCCGCCAATGCCTAGTTGTCGGTACCGGTGGAGACCACCGGTACCCCAGAGCATGGCACCAGGAGATCTGTCGAGGCCGAGCTATCTAGAACATCCTGGAACCCCGATAATGATTTGGAAGCCGAAGCCTCCTCCCGGGGTAATTTTGCCAGTGCAGAATCCGAGGACAACGCCAGAGGCATCTCGATGCTTAGAAGGAGATGTACTGTTCGAGGATCGGCTGGATTTATGTTTAGTTACCTGAGATCCACAGGAGGAAGACGCAGCCCTGGAAGACGTCGATGCCACCGAATCCGCATCAGAGGGAAACAGGGTACTGAGCTTGGCAGCTCGGTTCTGCCGACCTCTTTTAGACATCATGGCACAGGACACACAATCCTTGATGGAGTGGTCAGGACCTAAACATTTTAAACATCATTCATGGGTGTCGGTGACGGAGATGGTACCGCCACACTTGGTGCACTTTTTAAACCCTGAAGCAGGTTTCTCCATGCTGAGGAAAAGTTTTTTGGGCCTAAGGCCCAAAAAAGGCGCGTGCACCTGAAGGGAAAAAAATATATATATATATATTAGGGTGGTCCACTGCCATAGGGGAAAAAATAAAAGTAGGAATTGCTTTGCTCCCTGGCCTGATTCTGGTTCCATTTATGTAGAAAACAATGTGTGCAAAGTTTGAAGCCAATCAAATAATATTTAGGGGTGGCTCAAGGTCCCTATCAGGCCCCAGGGTTCGTCAGACCACTGGGTATTATCCGCTCATAGACGGGGGTATCATGCTTGCCAAGCACTCAATGTGGTCCTGATGCTAGTAAGGACTTTGACGATGTGGGGAACCATCTTACGGTGTTGCGAGACAACACCCAGAAGGAACTGGAGTTGCTCTTCTTTTGTGGTGTGTCGGCCGTTGAACTCCTCAATGAGTTTGACCTCTCGCTCAGCCATATCGTTGATCACTGGAAGATTTTTTACTTTCTTCAGACCGTCTTTGAATGATGCATTCTCTTCCCAGTCTTCTGGGTCTGCATTAAGAAAATCACTGTTGATGTCGAGGTGTTTCAGGAAACGGATTGACTTGCGAGTTGCAAAAGATTCAAGTGGTGGAATCATGGAACTTTTCAATTCGACCCGCTTTGGAGGGTCTTCGTCTTCGTCATCATCCTCATCGCTTTCATCTGATTCTGCCGGGATCATGGCCGACACTATGGCCCGCTCTGTCGGTGCTGAAACAGCTTCATCGAACAGTGACAGTGCCACAAGCTCCTCTGACACATACCACAGATGCTGTTGCAGTTTGTCTCTGGCCGCTCTTCCAACACGGTCATTGTGGTAAGAGTGTAGTTTCTTCAGCATCTCCAAATCTGTTCGAGGAGCAACTGCAGCATCAGGGGCAGAAAACCAGGCTTCCACATGAATCAGGATGGAGAAAATGCTCACATCACGAACACAGGACTCCTCCCGTTGGGTAAGATCTTTGAGTTGTCCTCGGAACATCCAAATCTTGAGACAGTACAAGACTTTTGCCATCCATCTGGCATGATGGAAAGCTCCGGGTTTCTTGAAATTGAAACTAGGAAGATTCCCTCCAAGGCAGACAATCATTAACTCCAAGAATTCCAGGTAATCATCTCGGTGATTGCCCTGTGCCAACTTGGATTCCGCAAACTTCATGATGCGATCCCTGTCAGGTTGCAGCACCTCCAAGTCTTTTCCATTTTGATAGTTGGACTTGTCAAGGGAGCCCCAATTCTTTTGGAACCGGCGAAAGAGTTGGACATCGGGACCCGATGAAGCTCCAGAGCATGTAGAGAATACTGCACCAAGAATTATTTCGTAAATGTGATGGCAGCATGCCAAATGAAGGACTGTGCGACGGAGTCTCTGTTCTAGAAGTATGCACGCTCCTGATCGATGTCCCGTGTTTGATGCAGTTGTATCAAAGCAGAAGCCTGCAACCTTTTCATCCAAACACCATTCCTGTAACAGTTCATAAACTGCTGCAGCTTGATTCTCGCCCGTTCCTGATGTCAGTTTTGGTACACCAAGAAGTTGTGTTTCTCCAGTGGAGACAACCATTATCAAAACTGGAAGGCGGTCAACGGATGTGGTTGAACAGAGGAGAGATGGCAATAACTTGCTATCCCAATGCACAATGCATGTTTTGCCTTCGGCTTTGAATGCGTTGTGCAGGTCCGTCCATTGTTGCTGACGGTGCTTTTCTCTATGGCGCTTGATGCTGGAGCGGCTGATATTGAGCTCCCCGGGATAATGTCCCAGACTTCTGGCGGTTTCAGCTACCACAAACAGAGCATTGCGATCCGTTGTCCCTGTCCGATCCAGGGCTGCTGTAAGCTCTGGGGTCCAGACATTGTTATGTCGAAACTGCTTCGTTTGTGGAGTTGCTTTCTTCTGTCCGTTATCTGAATCCGCAGATGTCGACGAGTCTTCACCTGACTCTGCTGAGGAAGAAGATCCTTCACATGTTTTTGTCTGCGCCTTTTCAGTTCTTCTCGCTGTTGCGATCTTGCTTCCACGTTGGCCAGTTTCTTGTCCATCGCGCACATTGAGCCGCGGCGCCCTGGTTCTCGTTGCGCTATTAAGAATTCTTTGTCTTCTTGAATATGAATTAAAGACATTGCATTGGCATGCGCCACATCAAATAGGTTTTTCATTGCAACCTGGAATTCTCTCTCATTTGCCTCTTGTTTCCCTCCTCTCCCTTTGTTTTTCTTCAAAAGTTTCCACTGATTGAACAATTTCTTTACTTTTTCTTGAATTTTGTCATTTCTTTGAACAGGAAGCCTGGCCTTTTCCCAGTAAGCTTCTACTTCACTTGTTACAATAGATGCACTTTCACTAACGCCTTTGTTTAATGTCATATGGTGATGTAAAAATACACTTAACACTTGCTCCTTGCTGGGGAGCTTGGTCCCCAGAATTGTGGTGGACATTTCTTCAATGAGATAAAAACCACGTTTTTTCGCCATCTGAAAAGAATAAAGATACAAAGATAATAGTACAATGTCTTTGCCACCTCTCAGAGACGAGATTAGTTCAAATATGACGCAATCAAATGTAATCAGCGTGGAACTGAGTGGATGATACAAGATGATGCAATATTTCGTCATCTGCTCCCAGGGCGAAATCTCAAGACTTGCTGAGCCACCCCTAAATATTATTTGATTGGCTTCAAACTTTGTACACAGTGTTTTCTAACTAAATGGAACCAGAACCAGGCCAGGGAGCAAAGGAATTCAGGAATTCCTTTTTATGGACCACCCTAATATTTTTTTTTTTTTTTTTTTTTTTTTTTTAACAGAAAGACCGACGGTACCGGTAGAGCGTCGAAGAAGGCAGACGCGACCACAAAAAATAAGAAATAAAAAAAATTCTTCTGCGGTGACAGGAAACACGACCTGCTGGCTCAGTGGAAAAAGAAGAACTGGAGAGAGGCAGTTGGAAAAGGCGGGAAGGCAGCACGCAGGCGCTGCGGGATGCTCCCAAAAGCGTTCTGATTGGACGCTGGGTAACGTTCCCGCGCGGGCTCCGTCGGTACCGACGATACCCATATGTGATGACTACATTCCTGCTTGTTCCTGGAGATCTCTGATCCTTCAGGGGGCACACTATGTCAAAGGAAAGCCACCAGTCCGATGCACCGTGAACCCTTAGCTCTGAAAGGGCCTGGCCCCAACGCGAAGCTGAAGTCTCATTGGAGGAGTTCGAGGGCATTGATGCAGAGGTCGATGCCAGATCAGATCACAATGACTCAGAAGACCGTAACAGCACTTCCCACTGTTTCTCCCAAATTCTAAGCCACTTAGGTGTCATCTTTAGGCAGGGGGCGCAGGTTGATTGCTTGTGGTGAGGCCCAAGGCACCAATTGTGGCAGTCTGTGATGGAAATAGTCCGGCCTTACTGGGTGCACTTCTTGAAGCCACTGGCTGGCTTTGACATAGTAGGGAAGACTGCTTCCGCCAAGTCAAAGGACTCCAACATCTTAGCTGGCCAGGGGGGCACTCAAGAGAAAAAAAAAAAAATGTGCCAAAAAGGAAAAAGAAAATGAATCCTGAGAAAAATGTGGCACTGAAACACAGACGTTCCCAGAGACGGGCAGGAAAATAGTGATGAAGCACGTGACCAAAAAATAGTCTAAGCAAACAAAAAAAACATACCCGAAGGTATAACAATATTCCAAAACTCAGACAGCATCTGAAGGACTCCGTGGAAAAAAGAAGATTGTGGCAAGATGACTCCTTCAGGTGGGAAGACAGGTATGCATGTGTGGTGGATCTCCCAAAAACTTCTTATGGAATCTGGGGAGCATTCCCGCACGGGTTCCATCGGTGACATCACTCTTAAGAGAGGGATGCATTCCTGCTTAGTCCTGGAGAAACTTAGATCGGTTGTTTACTCCTTCAAAAAAGTAGAAAAACAAGGCGGACACCAATGAAGCTACAATGTAGCCCATTTAAGACTGATAAGAGAAAATATTTTTTCACTCAACGTGCAATCAAACTCTGAACTTCGTTACTGAAGGAAATAAAAGCTGTTAGTGTAGCTGGGTTTTAAAAGAGATTTGGACAAGTTCATAAACCATTATTAAAGAGGACCAGGGAAATATACTACTTAACCCGAGATAAGCAACATGATATCTGTGTATCTTTTTGGGAACCTAACAGGTACTTGTAACCTGGGCTTGGCCACTGTGGGAAATAGGATACTGGGCTTGATGGACCCTTGGTCTGACCCAGTATGGTATCTCTTATGTTAGGTGCTATTCAGGAACTCTGACAAGAGAACCAAAGTTTTAGGTGGCATCTTGGGGAGGGGAAGTGCAGGGGGCTGATAGGGCCTGCTGCAAGTAGGCAATATCATCTAGTGTAGGAAGCTAGATGCCAGCAGTGCAGGTAACTGTCTTGCTAGCAGAGAGGTCCAATAAAAGAAAATAAAAAGATGGCACTGGACCAGTCTGGCTGCATTTTTCTTTTTTCCCAATTGCTTTCTGAATAGTTTTGAGCTGCCTTTACCTTTTTGCTCTTTGACTAAATAACTCAAGGATTGCCTTATTTTCTGTCTTTGATAAACCTTGTTCCTTTGAGAATTGCTTCACGGGTTGTTTTTGTAGGTTTCTGCTGCATTATTGTTACTATATATAAATCACCTTGCTCTTTTGCCTTTCATAAATCTGTGACCATAGAAATACTGTTCACATTTTCAGCTTTTGGAAATAGTGGCTTAAAGGAAAAGCTTTGGTCTTTTCTTGCAGTAGCAGGGCTGGGCTGTGCTGTGCTCTAGAACTAATAGCTGCCCAGTAGAGTTCTCTGGCTGATGAGATCAAACAGCTTATTAACCTTTTTCTTCCACTTACATTTTCAAGGTCCAAGAGAATGTGTCACTTAGGTTTCCACATTCACATATTTTTTTGTATTGACAATCAAGTAAGCTTCCCATTTGCAAATCATTATATAGCTGTTCTAGCTCTTATCAATCAAACAACCAGGAATATAATTCAGTGCAATTGCTGTGGTGCCTTAGCCCTAAGAAAGGAATCAGCTGCAATTAAAAGTGCCTCCCGTCTCACAGAAAATAAAACCACCCTGGAATAGATGGATTGCAGTGGGCTCAGGCAGATTACAACTTGTGACAACATAGGCATCCGTTCTCCCAAAGCTCCCCTATAAAATTGCACTGCTGCATTGAAACATTACGATGCTCAAAGGGAAAGCTGAAGTGGAGCCAGACATGACCAGAATTTTCAATGCAAACAAAATCTCCAAAATACTGACAAAGCATCACAAAACAGAAAAAAAGTCTTACTACTAGGAGACTTCCTTATCAGAGGCACTAACCTAGGAACATCATCCAAGGATTCTATCAAGGTGAAATGCCGTCCGGGATCTTCAGCTAAGAGGAATAGGAACCAAATACTAAGCATTATCAGTGAAGGAAGTAAGAACACGAAAACAGATATCAAGAGTCCACATGGGGACAAATGACCTGGCAAAAAAATAGCACCTTGTAGCACAAAGAAACTTGCAGAGGTTCGTAAGGGGCAAAAGCCCATGGTAAGGGTGGTTTCTTTTTTAGATATACTACGAGGTGCGCTCAAAAAGTATCAAAACTTGTACACCACCACAAGTAGTATAACACCGACAGCTACTGCACTCAGTTTCCTTCAAAGTAGTCCCCTTCCGATAAAACACACTTCCTCCAGTGTTCCTTCCACTGCCTCTTTCATTATGCTGTGAAGCTGCTGTATCAAATTTTGCTTAATGGTCTCCAAGACGTCACATCTCCTTCCTTTCAGTAGTAATTTCAGTTCTGAAAACAAGAAAAAGTCATAGGGTACTAGGTTAGGTGAGTACGGAGGCTGATAAACTTGCTCAGTCTGGTGCTTGGCCAAGAACTGCTGGACAAGATGTGATGCATGAGCTGGGGCGTTATCGTGATGAAGCAACCATTCACCATTCCTGTGCAACTCTGGCCTCTTACAACGAACTGCATCTCTCAAATTAGTCAAAACGTGGACATAGTATTCCTTATTGATGATTTGGCCTTTTGGAGCATACTCATGATGAACAATATCCTGGTAATCAAAGAAAACTGAGCATGACCTTGACACTGCTCCTCACCTAACATGTTTTCTTGGGTCTGGGAGAGTGGAGTCTTCCATTGTGAGGATTGAGCCTTAGTTTCTGGGTCATAGCCATAAACCCATGATTCATCACCAGTAATAATCTTTTCGATGAAATCTGAGTCATTTTCAATGCATTCAAACAACTCCCTTGCTGCAGACAGTCGATCATCTTTTTGTTCGGGGTCAGGTGATTCGGCATGAATTTTGCAAATATCTCATCCCCAAACAAATAGTAAGAATGGACTGTACTGACCCAAAACTGATGCCCATGTCCTCAGAAAGTTCCCTGATAGTCAATCGATATCAGCATATTGTGGCATGCACTGCTGCAACTTTTTTCATTCCTGCTCGTGGATGGCCTTCCAGAACATTCGTCACTGTCAACACTTTGACGGCCCGCTTAGAAACATTTGTACCAGTCAAACTCGAGCACAACTCATGCATTCATTGCCATACACTCGCAGTAACTTGTCATAAGTCTCTTTGCATGAATCTCCAAGTTTCTGGCAAAATTTAAAGCAAATTTGCTGTTCAGTTTTTTCACATCGTAAATCTGATGAACTGCTTTTACACTATACCAAACATTATGTGATTTAGAAAAGTATAGGTGTGCTGCAGCCAAGCTACACTCTGTACATACAGAGCACATAACTAGATCAGTACATGCTTAATAGCATCATGGTGTGACGTATTGTTATAGAGCCACATAAGTCTTGATATTTTTGATCACACCTCGTACCTGCCAATCAAAAGGGAACACACAACTTCAATAAGTGGTTCAAAACATAGCGTCAACAAGAACATATACTGGAGCCCTCGCTTGGTTTGCGGCTTGTGCTGTGAGGACTTCTCTGCATCAGTGATGACAGATGGAGGAGATACTGGAGAAGTGACTCCACTGGAGCAGAAAAAGGATTGAGATTCTTCTGGGACTATCAGACAGAAAATCTACGCCACTTGAAAGCATATGAACATCTGGTCGAGGGCTTCCTAGAAGTCAAAAGGATATCCTTAATCTTTTGGGCAAGGTCAAGGCCTTAGAAAGCTATGATCTTAGCAGCCAAGCTGTGAGACTGAGAGACTGTGGATTGGGATAGAGTAGTGAGCCGTCATCCTGTGAGAAGAGATTAGGCACAGCTCCCAATCACAGAGGTTGAATCTGAGTCAGACACAGTAGCAGAGGAAACCACAGTTGCCACGGCAAATGAGGGGCTATGAGTATCATGGATCCCTTGTCCGACTGAAACTTGAAAAGCATCTTAGGAATGAGGGGTATAGGAGGGAAAGCATAAGCAGACCCTGACCCCAGTGTAGGTGGAAGGCATCCACTGGTTGGTTAGTGGATGTCGGAATACTTGGGCAGATGCAAGGAAGCTTGTCATTTTCAGGAGTCATGAACATATCTATGTTTGGGGTTTCCCAGATCTGGAAGATGTAGAACATTGTGTCCGGATGGAGAGACCATTCGTGGGGGAAGGAGGATGCGACTCAGTCTGCCAAGACATTTGACTCTCCCGGGAGGTACACTGCTTGGGGAGGTGTATTTGATGAGCAATGGCAAAAGACCATAGGTGTAATGCCTCCTCACAGAGGACCCAGGAGCCTGTTCCTCCCTGCTTGTTAACATAGAACATGGCAATCTGATTGTCCGTCCTGACTTGGACCTGTTGTGCCCTGAGGTGGTGTTGAAACACCCTGAGGGCATTCGAGATAGCTTGAAGTTCCAGGAGATTGATCTGGAGTTGCGACTTTTGCGTTGTCCAGAGCCCCTGTGTAGTCAGGATGCCCAGGTGAGCTCCCCAACCCAGTTTGGAGGTGCCTGTTGTCAGGGTACATTGAAGTGGAGGCATCTGAAAGGGTGACCCTATGAGCAGATTTTCTGGAGACCACCACCACTGAAGAGATGTGGTCAGATGGGCAGTGAATTGGATCCTCTTGCAGAAACGGCCCACGTCCTGCTTCAACTGGGAGGCGAGAGTCCACTGGGCTGTCCGCAGATGTAGCTGGGCATTTGCAACGACATGTACTGTAGAGGCCATCTGTCCGAGGAGCTGTAGCATCTCTCGGGCGGTCAGATGTACTTGTAGGAGCGCCTGTGACACTAATTCGACTAGACGGGCACAGCAGGGCTGGAGCAAGAATGCCCTGGACTGTTGGGTGTCTAAGTAGGGCTCCGATGAACTCTAGTTTTTAAGTTGAAGCACATAGAGGACTTTTGGAAGTTTATCACAAAGTCCAAGTGTTATAGAACTGTGATGGTACAATGCAAACAGAGCAGTACCTGTTCGGAAGTGTCTACTTTTATTAGCCAGTTGTCTAAATAGAGGAAGACGAATATTCCCAGAGATCTTAGGTATGTGGCTATGACCACCATGCATTATGTGAAGACTCTTGGGGCAGAGGTGAGTCCAAAGAGGAGGACTCTGTACTGGTAATGGTTTCCTTGAAAAGTGAAGCATGTCCCGGGTGGATGAGGGTATGTGTGTACGCTTCTTTTAAATCTAGAGAACAGAGCCAGTCCCGACTCTGGAGGTAGGGAAGAAGAGTCCCGAGGGAGATCATCTTGAACAATTCGTGGACTAGAAACTTGATGTTTCTGAGGTTCAAAATGGGCCTGTACCCTCCCGTTTTCTTTGGGATGGGAAAGAATAGAGTAGAAGCCCATTCCCTGTTGGGATGTGGGGACTTCTTCTATGGTGCCCTGAGATAGAAGGGAGGGGACACCTCATCCTGTATGAGAGCAGTGAGTTGTGGTTGCATTTGATATTCCCCAGTGAAAGTGGAGGGGGCAGAGTCTGTAGATGTAGTCTGTATCCTTCCTGGACTATGGTTAGTGTCCACTGCTTTGAGGTGATGAGGTGCCATCTGTGGGTGTACTGACAGTATGCCTGTTATGTGGAGAGGGTGGGGTTCCTCCAAAGGCAAGGTGGCAATGTTTTCTAGGAAAGCGGCAAAAACCAGGTGCAGACTGTGGCTGCAGAGCTGGCTGAGATTTAGCCGCCTGTGGCTTCTTCCATTGCTTAGGAGGCTGCTGCCTCTTCTGTGGGGACTGACCCTGGTACTGAGAAGAAGGTGGATAAGAAGAGAAGAACTTCTTATTGCAGGAAGACTTCTTTGCAGATGTTTTTTTCCTAGCAAGGTCAGCTATGACTCTGGACAGTCTTTATAGTAGTGTTCTCTGACTAATTGAGAGGCCTTATCTTGCCAGTCTTTGCCAAAGGAGGGTCTCCTCTGTGCAGGGTATGTTGCCCAGCTTATCTTGAACCCACTGTTCAAGATCTGAGGCCTGAAGCCATGCAATTCTATGGGCCCCAAAGCATATGGCTGTGGCCCTGCTTGTACATTCAAAGGCACTGAAGGTGGCCCTATTGACAAATTTGGATACATTTTGACTATGCTTGACGGCGGCAAGATAGTCTGCCCTCTTGTCATCTTGGAGGAGAGGAGCAAAATCCGAGATTCCTGGATACCTCCTTGAGGAACATGGTGTGTATATCATGATGTCGTCGGCGTAGATTGTGTATTGTATGTTGTGTTCCTTCATGATGTCGCATATTGGCTGGATGTATAGGTTGAACAAAAGTGCTGATAAGGCTGATCCTTGTGGTACTCCTTGTAGGACTTTTATGGGTCGGGAAGTGTTAGGGCCTACCTTGACCTGTATCTGTCTGTCGGTTAGGTATGAGTGGAACCATTTCAGGGTGGATCCATGTAGCCCAATGTTCTGTAGCCTTTCCAGTAGAGTTCTGTGATTTACTGTGTTGAATGCTGATGAAATATCAATGAAGATCATTAGTATTCCCTTCTTGGAGTACGCGGCTGAGAGGCAGAGTGGCTGCCTCTTTAGGTGCTGTTGGGTATTGGAAGATCTCCAATTCTTCCACCCCTGGCGCCTTTTCCGATGTTACGGTGATGGAAAGACCCTTAGTTAGGTTTCGAATGAATTCCTGGAAGGACGTGTCTTCCTGAGGTGACATGTGTCGCTGTTGCAGCAGGGAAGGCTCCGAGGGAAGGTCCCGGGGCCCCCGGAAATCGAGTGCCTCTGCATCCGAAACATTAGAATCTGAATTGGAGGACTCGAAGTATCAACGTGCACGGTGATTGGCCAAAGCTAGATGCCGGTACCGATTCTCCGCCAGGGCTGGGTACCGGATTCAGTGATAGACTCAAGAGAGCATGGGTGGCAGCAATATCAATGCCATCTGCATGGGTGTACCCACCACCAGTGTCAATGTCGATACCGATGGGGTGGTGCCTGATGCCAACAGTTTTATAGGTACTGAGGCTGCCAGGAGAGCTGCCAAGCTCTGCTTGATTGCCAGAATGCGTTGGTCTATCGATGTTGCCAATGCTTAGGTATCAGTGGCGGGTACTTGTGTAACAGTCCCGCAACATGTCACCAGTAGCTCTCCGGAGGTTGAGGCCTCGGGAGTATCCTGGGACCCTTCGGTGGCTTTGGAGGACAGAACCTCCCACCAGGGATGTTTAGCAGGCCGATCCTCCTCCAGGGCAATGCCCAAGGGATCTCTATGCTTGGAAAAAGATCTATCTCTGGAGGGTTTCTCCTTCGATGAAGACTTGTGCTTGGACTTTGCAGATTCCTGGGATCCATGGAAGGAGGATGAGGCCCTCAATGATGTGGAAGCCAAGGATACTGCGTCTGAAGGGAAGTGTCTCCCAAGTTTAGAGGCCTGGTTCTATAGGCCCCTCCGTGTCATCTTTTGACAAAGGGGAAAATTTTTGGCTGGTGGTCTGGGCCAAGACATTTTAAACACCAAACATGTGTGTCAGTTGCTAAGATAGTGCTGGCACATTTAGCACATTTTTTGAAACCACTAGTTGGTTTCTCCATACCGTCAATGGAGGGTATTTTATTTATTTATTTGTGTGTTTTTTATACCGCTATTTCAGGTAATCATAGCGGTTTACAATTGAACAACATGTACATAGAACAGTTTAACAAAGAACTAGTGTTGTAACAAAGTAACAGGTTTACATATTTAACTGAGTTAACATATACATTTTTACATTATGACGACTTTTTTTGTTTTTTAGATTAGGTTTGGTGGGAGGGGAGGTTTGGGGAAGGGAGTAAGAGGGGGAGAGGAATGAGGTGATGGGGGGAGGTGTATTAGCTGTTAGTTGGAAACATGTTATCACAGAAATGTTCAGTAAATAGGTAGGTTTTAAGGTGGGTATGAAAGGAAGCTAGGTCTGTGATACTGCGAAGGTTATCCAGCAAAGAGTTCCAGAGTACTGGGGATATGTATTCGAAAGCTCTGTTGCTGGTACATTGTTTTGTATTGCAGTATTCTGGAGGTATAGAGAGGGAGTTGGACATTTGTTTTCTTCTCTGTCTATCAGATAGGGGTTTGACCAGATTGGAGAGGGTAGTGGAAGCAATTTTCCTGATGATTTTAAAAGTAATCATCAGAATTTTATATTTTATCCTGCTTTGTACTGGTAGCCAATGCAGGTCAAATAGGATTGGTGTTACGTGTTCATTGCGGGGGGAATTGTGAATAATTCTAGCGGCTGAATGTTGTGCCATGATAAGTGGATACTTTAGGGAGGCCATGTAGTACACTATTACAATAGTCTATTGTGGGGGGTGATTAAGGCTTGCATTACAGTTCTAAAATCAGGGGGCTGTAGCAGGGGTTTTAGGTGTCGTAAGAGATGTATCTTATTGTAAATTACTTTTAAGTTTTTGACGTGAGTCTGGAATGTGAAGTGTCTGTCAAGTGTTACACCTAAATATTCAACTTCTTCTTTTACTTCAATTTCAAAGTCATCAACTACAACATTTTTTGGAGGTTTATATTTTTTGTTTCCTGGTTATTATCAAGATTTCTGTTTTTTGTCGTTTATGAGAAGGCCATTGTTCCTTAGCCAGTTGGCAATTTCTTTGAAGCATGTGATTATTTTGTTAAAGTTGGGGGTTTTGATATTGAAAGGTGTGAACATTATGTCGTCAGCATAAATCGCACAGTCGATCTTGAATTGTTTTATTATCTGGCATATAGGTTGGATATAAATATTAAATAATAGTGCTGACAGTGCTGATCCTTGGGGTAGTCCTGTGGTTTGCGGGTATGAGTTGGAGGATAACTGGTCCATAGTTACTTGTTGACATCTTTTAGATAAGTAAGATATGAACCAATTAAGTGTTGTATTATTCAAGCCAATTTGTTTCAGTCTATGACTCATGAGGGAGTGTACAACTGTGTCAAATGCAGCCGCAATGTCGAGGAAGAAAAGTACTCTTCCTCTAGGTCGCTCTCTGAACGTTTACGGACGTAACAAATTAGATCTTCGTTCAAAACAAACAGCTTAATCAAACTTATAGAATCGTGAAGTAACTTTTTTCCTTTTGTAGACACAACACATCAGTGGATTAAAGGTCTCAGACTCACAGCAAATTTAAACTTAGACATCTCGTCTTGGTTTAGTACGTCTTATAGCATCAATGACCTTCATGAAAAAACAGTACCACTGTATGTAAAGTATAGTCCCCCCCAGGAAAAATTTGCTAAGCATTCATATCTCCAGCGAAGTAATAACTCAAACAAGTGAATTAAGTGACACTTAGCCGCCTTCCAGCTGGGGACTACTCCAGATCTCAACGCTCTCCCTGGGCACCACTGAGGCGTTTCACTGCCGCAGTTTCTTCAGGAGATCATTCATTTCTACCAAATCTGTGTTAAATATAAATACAATATAATAAATTACTATTTCTACTCCCAACATCTACACTACTTTAAAAACCGCGAAATACTTCCTTTACTTACAAAGACTGATGCTGCCCACGTCTTCAAAAGCTGCCAAAATAGTCAAAGTTGAAACAGAGTCCATACGAACAGAATGTTTCAAAGTCTCAATAGACGCCGCGCATGCGGGCTACTGATGTCTAACTGCCCTTTAAAACTCCCAGTCATCCCATTCTAATTAACTACAACTGTGTAGGGCCAAACCACCCCCCTCACTTTACTGAGGTTTGGCTCTTAATAAGCAAGAGCATGTTATATCCCCGAACCCAACGTGAAATCGAATCACAGAATAGCGATACTTGAAAATATTTGCAAATATAAAATGCTATGGCCATCCTAAAAACTATAGTACGATGTCCTGTGGTAATAATGCGACCGGCCTCCCTCATATAATGCGACCGGCCTCCCTCATATACACACCGTCCAGTCAATGGTGGTGTTCAAACCGCCCGGAATGACGGATCCTAGTCGATGGATCCATCTTTGTTCTCTCAAAAGCAGGATTTTATCCAGAGTTCTCCCTGCTATGCCCTTCTCAATCCGGTCTATGACAAAGCACCGGAGTTGTTCAAAAATGTGTCCAGCTGCTATACAGTGCACAACTAAGGGTGCCCCTAATTTGTGACACTTCAATCTACTTTTGTGCTCACGTATTCTTACTCGTAAAGTACGTAAGGTTTTACCCACGTACAAGAGTACGCACAGGCATTGGACACCATAAACCACTGCCGTCGACTCCCCCTTGGGTAACCTATCTAGAACGTTTTTTACACTTCACAAGTGAACATCCTAGGCAGCTAAAAGAAAGTCTTCCCTTTTCGCAGTTCCTGAGATTCCGAAGGAACTGTTCCGATATAGAGGATTACAAGCGTTTAGCGAAAAATCTCATTGGAGACTTTCTAGATAAAGGTTACCCAAGGGGGGTGGTATATTCCTCATATCGTAGGGCCTTATATAATCATAGGAATACCCTGTTGACTGCAAGAGTAAAAGCTCCACGGCAATATATAGATTCCGATAGCATTAATCTGATCACTGGTTTTTCCCCATTGAGTAGGTCTATACAACGCATCTTACATAAACATGAGAATGTGCTAGGGATGGTCCCTGGATTGAAAGAGAAAAAAAATCCGGTGTGTATGGAAGAGGGGACGAAATTTGAAGGAATGGTTAAGCCCTACGGTGCTTACCCCTATTTCTGCAGTAACACAGGAGGTTGGACATAAGAAATGTGGCCACTGTGAGATATGCGATGTTACGATTGAATTGACTTTTTTTGTTTATCATGGGACAGAATACCATCTTCGATCATTTGCCACCTGCAAGTCGACGGCAGTGGTTTATGGTGTCCAATGCCCGTGCGGACTCTTGTACGTGGGTAAAACCTTACGTGCTTTATGAGTAAGAATACGTGAGCACAAAAGTAGATTGAAGTGTCACAAATTAGAGGCACCCTTAGTTGCGCACTGTATAGCAGCTGGACACATTTTTGAACAACTCCGGTGCTTTGCCATAGACCGGATTGAGAAGGGCATAGCAGGGAGAACTCTGGATAAAACCCTGCTTTTGAGAGAACAAAGATGGATCCATCGACTGGGATCCGTCATTCCGGGCGGTTTGAACACCACCATTGACTGGACGCTGTGTATATGAGGGAGGCCGGTCGCATTATTACCACAGGACATCGTACTACAGTTTTTAGGATGGCCATAGCATTTTATATTTGCAAATATTTTCAAGTATCGCTATTCTGTGATTCGATTTCACGTTGGGTTCGGGGATATAACACGCTCTTGCTTATTAAGAGCCAAACCTCAGTAAAGTGAGGGGGGTGGTTTGGCCCTACACAGTTGTAGTTAATTAGAATGGGATGAATGGGAGTTTTAAAGGGCGGTTAGACATCAGTAGCCCGCATGCACGGCGTCTATTGAGACTTTGAAACATTCTGTTCGTATGGACTCTGTTTCAACTTTGACTATTTTGGCAGCTTTTGAAGACGTGGGCAGCATCAGTCTTTGTAAGTAAAGGAAGTATTTTGTGGTTTTTAAAGTAGTGTAGATGTTGGGAGTAGAAATAGTAATTTATTATATTGTATTTATATTTAACACACAGATTTGGTAGAAATGAATGATCTCCTGAAGAAACTGCGGCAGTGAAACGCCTCAGTGGTGCCCAGGGAGAGCGTTGAGATCTGGAGTAGTCCCCAGCTGGAAGGCGGCTAAGTGTCACTTAATTCACTTGTTTGAGTTATTACATCGCTGGAGAGATGAATGCTTAGCAAATTTTTCCTGGGGGGGACTATACTTTACATACAGTGGTACTGTTTTTTCATGAAGGTCATTGATGCTATAAGACGTACTAAACCAAGACGAGATGTCTAAGTTTAAATTTGCTGTGAGTCGGAGACCTTTAATCCACTGATGTGTTGTGTGTCTACAAAAGGAAAAAAGTTACTTCACGATTCTATAAGTTTGATTAAGCTGTTTGTTTTGGATGAAGAAAATTATGCATTCTTGGTTATTGTTGTTTATTGTCTTGATGATTTTATTTGATACTGTTAACAGTAAAGATTCCACACTATGTAATTTTTTATTTATTTATTTATTTATATTTCTTATATACCGCACTATTTGCGATCAGCGCGGTTTACATAAAACAAACAGTATCCGACAATAAACAAAAGTCAGGTCATTACAATGAACAGGAATAATTAACTTGGATAACAGGGGAAACTATCTACATGTGCGGATCATTGAATAGGTAACTATATACATGTCTGTTGGAGTTATTGCGTGTCGATCATACTTGGTGGCAGGGGTTCGGGGCAGTGAGGTATTTAATAAAGAGAAGGTGTTTTAAGGCCTTCCTGAACTGGCTCAGGTTGGGGATAGCTCTGATGTGTGGTGGTAGGGAGTTCCAGAGACTTGGGGCGCATAGACTAAAGGCTCTGTTTGATGTTGCTATGGAGCATCTTGTCCTGGCTTTCGGTATCGCTAGCATGTTGGCTACAGCGGTTCTTTTTATCCTGTTGGGTGTGGGTGGTTGGATGAGGTCACATAGTGAAGAGGAGGATAGCCCCTTGATGGCCTTGAATGTCATCACTAAGGTCTTGAAGCTGATCCTGGCTTGAATGGGGAGCCAATGAAGCTGCTTCAGGAGGGGTGTGGTATGCTCTCTCCTTGGCGCTCCGAAGAGGATTCGCGCTGCACTGTTCATGGCGAGTTGTAAGGGATGTAAGGTGGCCTGAGGGAGTCCTTGTAGGATGGCATTTGAATAATCAAAATGAGGAATGATGAGGGCTTGATAAATGGTGCGGAAGTCGCTCGGTTCGAGTAGGGGGCGTAAGTGTCTGAGGGATCTGATCTTGAAGTAGATCGCTCTTACAGTTTTGGCTATGTGCTGCTTCATGTTGAGGTTCTGGTCCAATGTGACTCCAAGATACCGTATAGCTGATTTTACCTGCAACTCGGCGTTGTCCACTTCCAAGTGGCTAGGAGGTGTAAACTCGAGATTTCTGGAGATGAACCGGACCTCCGTTTTCTTATGTTGGATGCGCAGATTTTGAGAGAGGAGCCATTCGGATATTGCGTTGAAGCACTTAGTCAGTGGGGTGAGGTCCGGGCAGTCCAGGGATATTGGTAGGTACAGTAGGACATCATCTGCGTAAATCATGCAACTCACATTGAACGATCTGATGATGTTACAAATGGGTTGGATATAGATGTTAAACATAAGTGATGATAGGGAGGATCCTTGAGGGACTCCTTGACTTTGTAGGAATGGCTCGGATGTGGCCCCATTTGCTCGGACGTATTGCCATCTTCCAGACAGGTAAGACCTACACCACTCGAGAGCTGTTCCAGTAATGCCTTTCTCTCTTAGCCGAAACAGGAGAATTTCGTGGCAGACCGAGTCGAAGGCTGCCGCTATGTCTAAAAAGACGAGTGCAAAACCTCTACGCAAGTTGTCGATGCCTGAGATTATAGTATCGAAAAGAGATGTGAGTAGTGTTTCCACTCCGTGTGATTCTCTGAATCCATGTTGAGATGAATCCAGAGGGGCGTTGGTGTCAATATGATCTTGTAGCTGCTTGTCGACTGTCTTTTCAATGATTTTAGCGAGCATCGGGATGCTAGAAATGGGTCTGTAGGACTCAACCTTTTGAGGGTCCAATTTGGTGTTCTTCAGCAGCGAATTGTTTCTTATCAAGGGGTGCTTGAAGTTGTAGGCATATGGTTTTTTTTCAATTTTAGCTAAAAAGAGGAGGCTCGAGATAGGTCTGTAGGAAGCAGGATCAGTTTTGTCCAGGGTTTTATTTTTTAATATTGGGTGAATTATGGCTTTCTTGAGTTCACGAGGCATGTATCCTTGAGTTAGGGACTTGTTGGCAATAGCCAGAATCAAAGGTGCAGTTTCGTTAATTGTATCTTTGATCTCTTTATCTTTATTAAAACATTTGATAAACCGCTATGGCCAAGGCAATAAGCGGTGTACAATAAAATAAAATAAAAGTCAACACTGCAAAAGTAAAGAAAAGAACGCCATAAAATAATAGAAAAGCAAAGAGTCAACTAAGTACATAAAGGCTGGACAAGGGTCTGCTGTTGATGTTGTAGTATTCATAGCTGTAATTGTTTTTTTGAATGAATCTAGGTACAGTAAGTGGAAATGGTAGGCTTAAGGCCTAAGATGGAGTAAAGATGCCTGAAATTCTTTTTGTTTTTTTGGAAATTAAGTAAAAAGAAAGAAAGAAAGGGAAAGGGGAACCGGCGACATCTTCGATCATGTCTGCGTCGATGGGAAGGCAGATGCTATAAGAACATAAGATATGCCATACTGGGTCAGACCAGGGTCCATCAAGCTCAGTATTCTGTTTCCAACAGTGGCCAATCTATAGCCAATGCTATCCAGAAAAAAGGCTTTTTCTGCAGTGACAGGATTTGCTTTCTGCTGACTCTGTGGAAAATGAAGAACCAAGAAGATGGAGTTGGGAAGATGGGAAGGAAGTTGCACAGGTGCAGTGGAGTGCTCCCAAATATTTTCCATTTAGACATTGGGGAGCATTCCCACACGGACTCAGTCGGTACCGATATCACCCATATGCGAAGACTACATTACTGCTTGTTCCTGGAGATAGTTATAATCACTCAAAATGAGAAGAGTAGTAGTAGTAGTAGTAGTGGAAACCTCAGTCAGAATAGTTACCAACAGATCTCAGAGAGGGGAGGAGGACAACAAAGAGGGAGGTACATAAGACAAAAGTAGAGTAAGATCATATGGTGGGAGGATGTGTGCTAAAAGGGATTCGGGGTAATGCTGAGTGGAAGAGGGAAGAACGATCCCAAGTGACTGGTGAAACAGGAGGGCCATCCCACCTCCTGCTCTACACAAACGGGAGACAGATAATAGGTCAACACCAGGGGTCACACAGCGATTTAAATAAGCCTCTTCTCCCTCCCATGTCCATGTGACAGTCAAAAATAATAGATCCAGAGACCGATCAAGGATTAGGTCATAAATTAACGCCAACTTAGATTGTATTGAGCGGCAGTTCATGAGAGCACATGACAAAATCAACAATGTACTAGTCAAAGTTGGATTCAGAGGGTCATGAGTGCCAGCAGCAGTACGGCAAAGAATGAATGTGAGGATAAGATGACGAACTGAGCCAGAGTAATGGACGGTTATCCCATAGAACTGGGATGGAGAAAGCCATAAGGTGGTGAACGAAGATAAAAAGAAAGATTTGCATCAGGTGCTACATCGAAGAGACTGGAAGGGACCCAGAGATAGAGAGGGAAATGTTTTAGAGGTGACAGCAGCACAGCAGCAAGCAATAGTAATGGTAGTACAGGCTAGCACAAGTAGTATATAATGATGGAGCATATGGCACAATTTCTCCTGTAGGGTTGGTACCCCTGCAAGTCTATGCCTCCAGATCTCTGGCCTGTTCAGCAGCTCAGGCCTGAACCAAGCTGATCAAACAAGATGGATTCCTGCTATACTTTTGCTGTGTTCAGCTACAGACTTGACCTCCAAGCAACTGTTTGCACAGCGTTTCTATGTGTACATACAGAAGCCATTGTTCCTGGATAATTCACTGCCCACATACAAGAACATCTGCTTCTCCGGTGCTTATCTATAGCTGGTTCTACTGGCCTTGGACACTTGTACCTATGCCCAGAAACTACATATTGTTTCTCCGCATGACTTCTTACTGTGGATCCTTTGTCTGCAAGGAAGATGCCTGTCACCTACCTCCTGATTCGCTGAGAACACCTCGGACTGTCTTGTGCCAACCAATCACCGGACCTAAGATGGAGACTCATCACAAAGAATAATACAGTTTGCGCAGAAGAACTTTTACATTTTTCACTGTTTGTGCCCTGCTTACCTTGTTTCTGCTACCTGATCTGTCTGCAAGACAGCCACACTACGTGTGGGCAAGACCGTTCTCCTAAGGACTGAGATAAGACTTTCACAGATACCTTTGGTTCTGTGCTCTCCCGTGGCTCGCCTTCGAAAAGGCTGTAGACTGCGTTATCTAGCTTAGCTGCCTCCTTGGACATGCTGCTCCAGAGTCTCCGGACATCAGCCACCAGAGCGCAGACGAAGCTAAGGTATAATCTCTCTTCTCCTCCGGATGGGCAAGGGTTAGTTAGAAACTTATTCCATAACTTTTCTCAGTGCAGAGCGAATCAGTGACGTCTGGTTACTATTAGTGACTTATTACTTTTTCCAATTGTAATTCTGTGTTGCAACAAATTTCTACCTCATGTTTCTAATTATATATCTTTAGCTATATATATGTTTGTATATTTTTCTACCTGGCTGTCCATAATAAAATCTAATATCTCTATCTACAGACCAGATTTATTTTGTGGCTCATTGCCAGCATAACTAACAGACCTTCGGGCTGGGTATCAGTAGCCAATTTTCCCTGGACATAACTGACAGCCTAACTTATTTTTGTGCTACTAATAACCCTTACACTCCAGAAGTCTTATAGATTACATCAGCTTCAATAGCAGATATTTGATGTTATGACCTCATGGCTGAGAGAGTTCTACTATCTTTATTGGTGGATGGCTTGACGTCCAGCGTACTTCAAACTTCATTCCACACCTAAGGGTTATGCCCAAGGGCCCTTTGGCGTGGTCCACCAGGCACAGGCACACCAAAGAACACTGCTGTTTAAAATTCCATGAAGCCAGTGACTGGCCCAGCAGGCAGGGGACGGCTCACGCTGAAGCACCAATGAAAATGACGACAACTGATACTGGAAGAGGAGACCCCTCCAAGTGGGAAGGGACTCAATGGGCTACTGGGGATGAGCCAAAGACTTTGCAGAGTAAAGCCAACATTTATGATGTGGTTGCAACAATGACTTAGGAAAAAGAAACATGCAAAAACTGCAATGAAATAGAATGAAATCAGCGAACACTTAATTTCTATTCGCCTACAAGGAATGCCCATCAACACAGCTATTATTCAGGTACATGCACCAAAAACAGCTGCAAGAGGATGAAGTTGATCAGTCCTATGAACAAGTACAAGCTGAAAATGATGGAACATGCAAACAAAATATCTTGAGAGTCATGGAATGGAATGCAAAAGCTGGCAACAAAGGGGTAAAGTGGTTGGAAAATGTGTGCTTGGCAACAGAAGTGAAGCTGGAGAAAAACTGACAAAATTCTGCAAGACCAACACTCTATTCATCTAAATACCTTCTTCCAACAATATAAAGGTATACTTGGCAACCGTATACATGGACTTCATCCAATGGATTGTACAAAAATCTAATTGACTACATCTGTGGAAGTCAACAATAAAAAAGCTCAACAGACAAAACTTGGAGTCAACTGTAGTAGAGTATACCCTAGAGGCAAGGAGGGACAGGGGAGATATGATATAGACCTTAAAATACTTAAATAAGAACATAAGATATGCCATACTGGGTCAGACCAAGGTCCATCAAGCCCAGTATTCCGTTTCCAACAGTGGCCAATCTAGGTCATATGTACCTAGCAGTTTCCCCAAGAGACACAAGTTCCACAATGCTTGTACTGGGTCAAGCATTGATATCTTCGGTCACTTATGGACCTTTCCTCCAGGAACTTGTCCAAACCTTTTTTAAACCCAGCTACACTAACAGCCTTTACTACTTCCTCCAGTAACAAATTCCAGAGTTTGATTACACGTTGAGTGAAAAAATATTTTCTTTTATTAATCTTAAATAGTTTACCCTGTAGCTTCATTGCATGTCCCCTAGTCTTTCTATATTCTGATAACGTAAACATCGATCTACGTTTACCCGTTCCACTCCGTTCATTAATTTATAGACTTCTACCATATCTCCCCTCAGCCGTCTCTTTTCCAGGTTAAAGAGCCCTAACCTTTTTAGCCTTTCTTCATATGAGTATCCTTCCATCCCCTTTACCATTTTGGTGGCTCTTCTCTGAACCTTTTCTAAAATCGCTATATCCTTTTTAAGATACGGCGACCAGAATTGCACACAATATTCAAGGTGCGGTCTCACCATGGAACGATATAGAGGCATTATAATATCTTTTGTTTTATTTTCCATTCCTTTCCTTATCATACCTAGCATTCTATTTGCTCTCTTGGCCGCTGCTGCACACTGGACCAAGGGTTTTAACATGGTATCCACAATGACGCCTAAATCTTTTTCCTGGGTGGTGGTTCCTAATGTGGAACCTTGCATCGTGTAACCATAGTTTGGGTTGTTCTTCCCTAGGTGCATAACCTTGCACTTGTGCACATTAAATTTCATCTGCCATTTTGATGCCCAGTCTTCCAATTTATCAAGATCCTCTTGGGTTTTAACAACTTTAAATAGTTTTGTCTCATGTGCAAATTTGATAACCTCACTCGTTATTCCATTTTCCAGGTCATTTATGAATATGTCAAAAAGCAGCGGACCCAGCACAGATCCCTGGGGTACACCACTATTCACCTTTCTCCATTGGGAAAATTGGCCATTTAGCCCTACCCTCTGCTTTCTATCTTTTAACCAGTTCCTGATCCACAATAGTACACTGCCTCCTATCCCATGACTCTTTAGTTTTGCCAAAAGTCTCTGATGAGGGACCTTGTCAAAGGCTTTCTGAAAGTCCAGATACACAATATCAACCGACTCACCTTTGTCCACCTGTTTATTCACTCCTTCATAAAAACATAACAGATTAGTAAGACAAGATCTTCCTTGTCTAAAGTCATGTTGGCTGTCTCCCATTAGGTTGTGACTATCTACATGCTGAGTAATTTTATTCTTTATGATGGTTTCTACCATTTTTCCCGGTACTGACGTCAGGCTCACCGGTCTGTAGTTTCCCGGATGACCCCTGGAACCCTTTTTAAAAATTGGTGTTACATTGGCGATCCTCCAATCTTCAGGTATTAGAGATGATTTTAATGATAGTTCACAGATTACTGATAGCAGGTCTGCAATCTCATATTTCAGTTCTTTCAACACCCTTGGATGTATACCATCCGGCCCAGGTGATTTGCTACTCTTCAGTTTATCTAATAGTTGTAAGACATCTTCCCGATGTATTGATATTTCCTTCAAGTCTTCCGCACCTTTAAATACCACTTCAGTCATGGGTAACATCCCTACATCTTCCTCAGTAAAGACCGAAGCAAAGAATTCATTCAGTCTCTCCGCTATCGCCTTGTCGCCTCTTAGTGCTCCTTTAACCCCTTTATCATCTAATGGACCAACTGAATCTCACAGGTTTTTTGCTATGAATGTACTTGAAAAGGTCTTTATTTCGCGTTTTTGCTTCCGCAACAAGCTTCTTCTCAAATTCTCTCTTTGCCTGCCTTATCAATGCCTTGCATTTGACTTGCCAGTGCTTGTGCTGTTTCCAGGTTTCGTCGTTTGGCTCTTTTTTCCATTTCCTGAAAGATGCTTTTTTGGCAACAGCCTCTCTGACCTCACCTTTAAACCATGCTGGCAGTTTTTTGGACTTCCTTCCACTTTTCTTAAAGCGTGGAATACAGCTGGTCTGGGCTTCCAAGATAGTATTTTTCAACAACACCCAAGCTTGATGTACGTCTTTAACCTTTGCAACTGCTCCTTTTAGTTTTTTCTTAACTGTTTTCCTCATTTTATCATAGTCTCCCTTTCGAAAGTTAAAAGGTAGTACTGTGGATTTCCTTACTATCCTTCCTCCACTAATTAAATCAAAGGCGATCATGCTATGATCACTATTGCCAAGTGGCCCCAACACCCTTATCTCTTGCACTAGATCTGGTGTTCCACTAAGGACTAGGTCTAATATGGCTTCCCCTCTGGTTGGTTCATGAACCAGCTGCTCCAAGAAGCGGTCATTTATTTCATCTAGGAACTTTATCTCCCTAGCATGTCCTGCCGTGACACTGACCCAGTCGATACCGGGGTAATTGAAATCACCCATTATTATTACTGCGCTGTAACCTTTGTTAGCTTCCTTGATTTCTTTGAGCATTTCATCATCCATTTGGTCAATTCAGAAACATGAAAGCAGAAAAAGACCACGTGGCCTATCTAGTCTGCCCTTGTATATCAACTACAACAGTCCCCTTTTTTCTTTAAGAGATCTTCTGTGTTTGTCTCATGCTTTTTTGTATTCAGATATTGTCCTCATTTCTACTAACTCCTCTGGGAGACTATTCTAGGTATCTATCACTCTTTCCATAAAGAAATATTTCCACATTATTACTCCTGAGTCTATCCCCTTTCACCCTCATCCTATGTCCCCTCGTAGCAGAGTTTGCTTTCAATCAAAAGAGGCCCTCCTCTTGTGCATTTATGGCACAGAAGTATTCAAACATCTCTATCTCCTCTATCCCACCTTTCCTCTAACATATACATATTAAATTCTTTAAGTCTGTCCTCATATGCCTTACAACGTAGACCACTAACCACTTTGGTATCCACCCTCTGTACCGACTCAATCCTGTTTATACTCTTTTGAAGGTGCAGTCTTCAGAATGCACACAATACTCCAAATGAGGTCGCAGCAGAGACTTATAAGAGGCACCACCACCTCCTTTTTTCTGCTGGCCATTTCTCTCCCTATGCACCCAAGCATCCTTCCAACTTTCACAGTCACCTTTTCTACCTGTTTAGCTGCTTTAAGATCATCAGAAACAATCACACCCAGGTCCTGCTCTGTTCTTCCTTTGTGGACAGAAGTACTTCGTCCCCCTTCACTATACGCTTCCTTGAATTTTTGCAGTCCAAGTGCATGAACCTTCATTTTTTAGCATTAAGTCTCAGCTGCCAAGTTCTTGACTATTCTTCAAGCTTAGCTAGATCCCTCTTCATGTTATCTACTCCTCCCTGGGTATCAACTCTGTTGCAGATTTTGGTATTATTCACAAAGAGGCAAACCTTACCTGACAGCCCTTTAGCAATATCACTAACAAAGATGTTAAAAAAAGAATCGGACCAAGGACAGATTCCTGCGGCACACCACTGGTAACTTCCTTCTCCTCAGAGTGAGCTCCATTTACCTGTACCCTTTGTCACCTCCCACTCAACCAATTTCTAACCCAGTCAGTCATTTTAGGGTCTATCCCTACGTTGTTCAGTTTGTTTATAAGTCGCCTGTGCGGAATGGTGTCATAGGTTTTACTGAAATCCAAGTAAACCACATCTAGGACTCTCCCTTGGTCCAACTCTCTGGTCATCCAGTAAAAGAAATCAATCAGATTTTCCATTAGACTCCAGAAACCTTACCATTCTCTTTTAGAAGCGTTTCCAATAATTTACTCACCAGAGGTTAGACTAACCGGCCTGTAGTTTTCAACCTCATGCTTCCTTCCGCTTTTGTAAAAGGACCGTATGTGTTTTTCACCAGTCCTCTGGGATCACTTCCGACTCCAAAAAAGCAATGAAAAGGTTAGACAATGGAGCCACTAAAACGTCCCGGTTCCTTCAGTATTCTCGGATGTATCTCATCCGATCTCATCAATTTGTCTACTTTTAATTTAGTTAGTTCCTCGCGAACACAGTCTTTTGAAAATCGTTCTTGTTCCTCGTCACTTCTGTTCCTATTTGTGTGTGTTTTCTGAGATTCTATTCCTGGCCCTTCATCTGTGAACACAGAACAAATATTTGTTAAATAATTCTACTTTATCCTCATCCTTATCCTTATTCTTCCCCTTCACTCTTGAGACTGGCAATACTACTTTTGCACTTCCTCCTCTCACTAACCTATCTGAAAAATGTCTCCCCCGTCCCCCCCCCCCCCATTTTGTGTTGGCTATTTCTTCTTCTTTTTGTATCTTTGCTCTCCTGACTACTTTGCTAGCTTCTCTAGTATGCAAACTCAAACTAAAACTGAAAAAGAACAAGTCACTCATGAATGTAGCAAAATATGATCTTGAAAACACCAGAATTTAAAGATTGCCTGCAAAATCGACTTGCTGTTTTGGATACAAAATGACAGAGCACCAGAAGAATTATTAGATAACATCAAGAAAGTTGTGCTCTTCCAAAGTGAGTAGTCTCTACAAAAGATGAAGAAGCAAAAAACAGCCAAAATGGATGACCGAAGAAACTCTGAAAATTGCCCAGAAGCGCAGAGACGCTAAACCCAGAGGGAAAAGAGGTAATCAGAGACCTTAATAGATTTCCAACATGCGGCAAGACAAGATAAAGAGAAGTATTACAATGATGCACGCAAGGAAACAGAATCAGAAACCATTACAGGAAGAACAAGATCAGCTTTCCTAAAGCTATAAAAGTTAAAACATTTCAACCTTGAATCTGAATGCTAAAAGATGCTCCAGAACCCATGTTGAACGAAGGAGAGAACATCAAGAAAAGTTGTCAATATATGGAGTTATTATACAACAGCCATTTCAACCTGTACTTTATGATCAGGAACAATTGGTGATGAAAGAAGTCAAAGCAGCACTGAAAGCATTATCAAAGAACAAAACACCAGGTATTGATGGCATTCCCATTGAAGTATTACAGCAATTGGATGCAGCTGTTGCCATACTTACAAGGCTCTGCCAGGAAGTTTGGAAGACATCATGGCCAACTGACTGGAAAAAATTTGTGTTTATACCGATACTGAAAAAAGGTGATCCAACTGAGTGTGGAAACTATCGCACATTTGCTCTGATCCCACACGCCAACAAGATTCTACTCAAGATCACTCAATGGAGACAACCACCATACCTGGAATGAAAACTGCCTATAGTGCAAGCAGGGTTCAGGAAAGGGTGAGCAACAAGAGATCGTGGATGTGCGATGGATCCTTGAAAAGACTAAAAAAAATACCAATAAGATATCTATACGTGTTCTATTGACTATAGCAAGGCCTTTGATTATATAAATCACAAGAAACTCTTGCTACATTAAGCAACATCGGTATACCAGAACACCTAATAAAAATGAAGGTTCTGAATCAGAATATCTTCATGTTTCAAAAATTGAGGCCGACTGAAAAAAGACGCTTTTGATGTTTGTATTTTTAATGATATACTGGATTGTTTAAATGACACGGATTTTATGCAATGCATTTTGTCCATAATCTCACTTTATCAATGTGAAGTTGCTGAATGAAGACTGCTCTTCCCCTTTACACTATAATCTGTTAGGCAATGACTGTCTGAGGTCTAAAGAGCTGAAGGCATTTTTGTACTCTGCCTCTGCTAAATACATTTTAGAAATGTATTTTACTGTTTTAAATTTATTTGTATTTAACACTTTTTTTTATATCGCCTTTCTACAAGTCAAGGCAATTTACAAGGGACTATAAAGCGTAGCTACTCACCTGTACCAGATGTTCTTAGGGGACAGGAGGAATCAGTCTGATGGAGCTCATGCGGAAGCATCTTCTCAGCTTTCAAAAAAGCCTTTGGGAGATACACCGCGAATGCGTGGTCCACTTCCCACCCAAGGGTGCCATCTTGCCAGTCTAATGACATAGCTAAAACAGCAAAAATAAAATACAGCAAAGAAGCAACTCCAAGGGAAGAGGGGAGGATTGTGAGGACTGATTCCTGCTGTCCCCAGAGAACACCTGTAACTATGGTTTCTCCGGTCTCATATATGGGACGCCCCAGCTAAAAGCTATCGAGAACCTGTAAAAACACCACAGTGACCTGCAAGGGTGAGCCATGAACAGCAGCAGCTGAATGCCTATTGAGAGACTCCCGCAAGACCCAGGTGTCCAGCTGGAAATCAGCACTCTGGTAGCCTGAACACAGAAGGGTTGCAGGGCAGGAGTTGCCTACACCACAAAGAGATAACGGAGTACGGCCTGGCCGAAGGCACTGTCCCAAAGTGAGCTGCGAAGGTATGGACCAAAGACCAGGTGAGTGCTCAGCAGATTTCCGTAACAGGGACGGAATATAGATTTGCCATGGAAGTAGCCATGATCCTGACGCTGTGTGCAGTGACCCTCTGGTCCAGTGAGATCCCTGCCTGTTCGTAGGCAAGGGCAATTCAGTCCACCATCCAAGTGGACAGAGTTCACTTAGTCACTGGGAGCCACAGGTGCCTGTGGTCATAGGATACAAAAAGCTGTGGTGCATGTGGTGCTTTGCGGTGGCCCTGAGTTCATTGCAGGAAGGAGGACAGGGCTCTCTTACAATACAGACTGTTGAGAACGGTCTCCGCCCTATCAGCGTGAGGCCTCGGAAAGAAGGTGGGGAGTACCACCTCCTGGTTGAGGTGGAATGGGGACACCACCTTTGGCAGAAAGTCAGGGTGTGTGAGGAATACAACCCTGTTCTTGTAGAACCATGTGTAGGGCGGTTCCGCCATCAGAGCCTGGAGCTCGCCGACTCTGCGCGCTGATGTGAATGCTACCAGGAAGGAGACCTTCCAGGACAGATAATAGAGGTGGCAGGTAGCCGGAGGCTTAGTGTGCTGCGAGAGCACCACACTGAGATCCCATTCCGCTGCTGGAGGGCAGACAGGGGGGGTTTGGATAACATGAGGCTGCGCAAGAATCGGGAAACAAGGGGCTGAGCTGAGAGGGATTTCCCCTCAATGGAACGATGATGTGCTGCGATGGCACTCGTGTACTCTGACTGAATTGGACTTCAGTCCCACATGCGATAATTGAAGCAAGTACTGGAGAACCACTTTTACTGAGCAGGAGAACGGGTTTGCCCGCCATTCTGCACACCCCACCGAGAATCAGTGCCACTTGAAGGTGTACGCCCTTCTTGTGAAGGCTTTACGAGAGGCCAGAAGAATCTCTTCACATCCCCGTGGGAGGCTGAAGGGGGCTAACACTACCCTGTCAGCAGCTAAGCCATGAGTAAGAGGGACCCCAGGTTGGGGTATAGGAGAGAACCCTGCTCCTGTCAGAGTAGCCCTGGAGCTCAGCCCAGTGGAATCGAAGGAGGGCAGTGGGAACCAGGGCTGCCTGGGCTACCAAGGGGCTATCAGCATTAGCAATGCACTGTCACGCTGGATCATAAATAGTGTCTTGGCTACCAGTGGTGTCGGAGGGAAGGCGTACAGAAGGCCTTTCGTCCATGGGATGAGGAAAGCATCCGCTGCCACCCAGGATGGATGCAGCTGCTGGAGCAGAATCATGGCAACTGCATATTGTCCAGACTGGCGAACAGGTCCCTTGACGGGACGCCCTAGAGACGAAACAGTCGTAAGGCTACTATTGGATCCAGGCGCCACTTGTGTGGCTGGAGGACCCTGCTCAGTTTATCCACCAGGGCATTGTCCTGGCCCGGGAGGTACACAGGAGCATCACTCTGCGTGCAGAATTTCAGAGTTTGATTACGCGTTGAGTGAAAAAAATATTTTCTCGTTAGTCTTTTTTTTTTTTTACATCTTTTATTTTAAGTTTTCCCTGAATACAAATAATGAATATCAAGAAATCAATTACAAGGATCTTACAAAAAATTCAAGAACAGATTAATCACATAATAGCAAAAACACATCAAGGGAGAGGATTAGCATTTAAATCGTGGAAAAAAGAAATAGAGGAAAAAAGGTTATTTCTAACCCCACTCTAGGGAGCACTTGTGAAACATCCCACCTAATTATTTCTCAACCAATTCCTTAACAGACAAAAACTGCAGTAACTGAGCTACATCAGTATAAACATAATTTTGTCCCTCAAATGTCATAATACAACGACAAACAAATTTAAGGAAAAAAGAAGCCCCCAAAGCTACCACCAGAGCTTTTAACTCCAGAAAATGCCTACGCCGAGACTGGGTGGTCCGACCCACATCTGGGAAAACTTGTAATTTGGACCCACAAAATAGAGCCTCTCTATGTTTAAAGTAGGCTCTTAAGACAGTTATCTTAATAGACTCAGACCCAAACGTTACCACCAAGCGCAACGCCTGGGAATGACGTCCAAAGAATCTTCCAAAAAAGCTGTTAAGTTCTGGCCCACCAAATTATCTGAAGGGGATACAACCCCTTCTACTTTCGGTACGGCCAGAGCATCAACAGAAAGGGAATACATTTGGACTACCTCTAAAGTTCCTCTCAATTGCAAAATTTCAGTAAAATATTTTTGCAACAGAATATCTGAAGACAACAAATGAGTAGAAGGAAAATTAAGGAAACATAAGTTTCTTGCCCTATATTAATTCTCTAACATCTCCAAACGATAGGAAATTGCCGAAGCATCTCTAATTAAAGCAACATTGCCATCATGGCAAATCTGGAGCTGAGAATCAGTACGGGCAGTCAACTTAGTTAAAGAACTTTGCTGATCAATATCTTTCATTTTACCGACCACATCATAAGTAAATCTACACAAAGAAGAAACAGTTGAGGACAAACGAGTATCGCTCTTTTGGATTGCAGTCCAAATGTCTGTAAGGGTCACCTCCACAGAAGTAGGGGTGACCAAACCATCAGACACTGCCACATCCACAGGGCAGAGGGATGGGTTTACAACATCCGGGGAAAAATCCAAAAAAGTAGACGAATGAGAAAGTTGAGGAAAAGGAGGTGGTGACCGGGTATTAGGCCTTAGAGAAGCCCCGTCCGGCAATTGATTAGCAGGCAGCAGAGAAGTTATGTGCTTGTCCATGGGAACCACCACCTTACCTCCTTGCACACCATCTCCTACGGCAGACTTGACTGCTGACTTCGCCTTTCGTTTCCCCATATATACAGCACTCCAACTTCCAGCTCTCTTGAGAGCGTCTCGTGAACACCAAAGGGGCGCGTCCTGCCCCTTGAGACAAGCCCCTTAGGACAGCCACGACACGCGGCCGCGTGTAGTGCCAGCTGGGCTTTGTAGGGTTCGGGGGGGGAAGGTCCTCGATGCCTAGGATATCCACCCAGTGCCTGCAGTTGGTCTATCAGGCCTCCAGCTCCCACCTGCTGCGCTGCTCCGCGGCGATGAAAATAAACCGCGTCAGCTCCCAGGTATAGCTGATCTCCTCCAACAATGCTCTGCTCCCACTGGGCTTTGTAGGGTTCGGGGGAGAAGGTCGACGCCTAGGACGTCCACTGAGTGCCTGCAGTTGGTCTATCAGGCCTCCAGCTCCCACCTGCTGTGCTGCTCTGCGGCGACGAAAAGAAACCGCGTCAGCTCCCAGGTATAGCTGATCTCCTCCCTTTCTCGTTAGTCTTAAATGGGTTACACTATAGCTTCGTGTGTCCCCTAGTTTTTCTACTTCATGATGGTGTAAACAATTGATCTATGTTTATCCATTCTAGTCCATTCATTTATAGAACTCTATCATAACTCCCCTCAGCCGTCTGTTTTCCAGGTTGAAGAGCCCTAAACCTTTAAGCCTTTCCTCATAGGTGTATCCTTCCATCCCCTTTACCATTTTGGTGGCTCTTCTCAGTAAAACTAGAGGGCATAACCTGAAGCTGCAAGGGGGTAAACTGAAAGGCAATGTCAGGAAAGCACAGTTACTTACCTGTAACAGGTGATCTCTGGGAACAGCAGGAATAAGTCTTCACATACGGTTACGTTGGTACCGACAGAGTCTGCGCGGGAACGCTTCCCAGCGTCCAATCAGAACGCTTTTGGAAGCATCCCAACACGCCTGCGTACTGCCTTCCCGCCTTTCCCAACTGCCTCTCCTCAGTTAAGTTTTAAAGCTGAGGCAAAGAGAGAGCAAGGAAGGGAAAGATAGAGATAGAGAAATGCAACTCCTAGGGGAGGTGGGTGGGTTGTGAAGACTTATTCCTGCTGTTCCCAGAGATCACCTGTTACAGGTAAGTAACTGTGCTATCTCCAGGAACAAGCAGGAATGAGTCTTCACATATGGGGACTCCTAAGCTGAGATGCCCAGAGGGAGTCCTAGCATGTTGCGAATCTAGAAAGAGCCATGCTACTCCTCAGAACCTCAGGCATCCTGGGGATGGAAGGTAGGAGTTGAATACAGAAAAGGTGCTGTGGAACAGCTGGACTAGAAAAGGACTTCTATAGAGGAAGACCCTGTATAGAGGGCATTTAGTAGTAAAATATTGTAATATGGGCCTCCCTTGTTGGCATTGCAAAGTCTACTGAGGTTCATATGGATCTGTTAGAAAAGCCAGTGAAAAACCTCAAGGAGTACCTCACTGAGAAGTAGAGGTAATAGAAGTAGAAAAAACAAGTGGAGGTCAGAACCCTTCAGGGTGAGAAATAGCCCCAGGGGAAACTTTAGTAGTATAAAGAGGTAGGGCTTCAGCGGAAGACGCAGAAGGTACTATAAGACAAAGCTTAAGCTGTTTTGGTCCAAGAACAGTACAATCCTAGGACCAAAAGGAAAATGAGTCTGACCCATCTGGACTGGCAATGGAATTAGTCCATGTAAGAGAGAAAGGGTATGGAGACCCCTGTATCTGATAAGAAAGTAAGGGCAGACTTAGGAAGCGCTAAGCTTTAGATTGAATGAAGTTCCGCAATGTCTTTCCTAAATGGGGTCAATTAGGAAAGAAAAAGGTACATGGAGAGCTTCAGAGGTACCTAACCCTGAAAGGTTATGGTAAGGAAAAAGTTTGTTAGTTACCACAGGAAGTGGTTATATGTGTAGAACCCTAAGTATGCTGACACAGCATTGACAGGGGTAGTGCCCATCTGTCAGGATCATATAGGAATGTATGGATATCTGAACCTAAACAGACAGATAAGTATGTGGATACATATCTACCTAAAAAGATATATCTCTATATATCTATTCCTAAATATATACACCTATAGGGTACATATGGATATATATATATAGAGAGAGAGAGAGATATGTTATGGGCAGAAGATACACACACACACATATATATATATATATATACATATATATATATGAATGAATATGTAGGCATATAGACACATGTCTCTAGGTATGTGGATGGAGAGATGCCTATGGAACTAGATACCCCTAGGAATATGGGGAGAGAGAAAGATTCATCTAATAGCAAGAAGGGTGATACCTGCTTGAAAAGATGCATAGAGAATTTTCTTTCCCTGGTTATGACTGACAGAGTCAGAGGAATGGTCTCCCTGACAAGAAGAATCTAGATTCCTTTCAGAAAATCGAGCTCTTGAATAACCAGGATGGTCTACGTGAAAAATGCAGAGGATAACTTCAGTCTGCAGGCAGCAAGTCCAGATCTCTCCAGAACTGCAGTATGGTGATTGGATGGAGGGTGCCAGTGGAATAAGATACCATAGTGACCTGCCTATAAGGGCAAGATGGGTATCAGGCGTCCTTGAGCTGCCACTGAAAGAAAACTCTCTGGCGAGAGTCCAAAGGAGATATGGGCCAAGCCAGGGAATTGGCCATTCTTTAGGTTTTCACGTGATGAAAGGCCTGTGTCTTATGTCTCAAAAGAGATTTTAGATGAGATGGTAAGGGTAGGGAACACCTACCAGCCATGAGAACATGACTGGGGGAAACCCTCCCAACCATCTGGGGTTATCTGCTAGGCAGAATATTAATGCTCTCTAGCAAGGGCCAATAGTGCAAAGCTACTCTGTAGAGTTGCAGAGAGCATACTGCAGGTTGCTTAGAAGAAAAAACTGACTGCTTAAAGCCAGTGGGCAACTTAACTATTCTGCCAAGGACAAGGGGCAGAGAATAGAAGTTAACCAACCAGTCTGTGATAACAGGGTTTCCAAACAAGGTTAATAACCTGTTTGGGGTTTAGCACTGAGGCTAGAAGGATTGCTAGTGGAGGGGAAACACTGGTTGTGTGGTGAACAGAACCAGTGGCTTAACCACTAGGCATTGCTGTATCTGCAGCAACTACCAGGGCAGCGGAAGAAAATTTCTTTTCTCCTCCTTTTTTAGATTGGGAAAAGAAACAGACATGGTAGGACTTCCTATTGTCTGATGAGCTGCCCTAAGGTAATAAAGGGGGGAGACAACTCTGGAAGGGAGAATCCCCCTGTGGAATAGGTAGAGAACCATAGGTGCTTACCAGTGTAATAGAGACACTCTTACAAACCGAATGTTGTAGTAAGAGGGAGGTAAGACAGAGTTGAAAGAGACTGACTATGCAGAAAGTCTCTGAAAGGTAAGATGATACATGCCAGTACAGGGGAAAAACTGTCTTATTGATAGTTGTCACTTCTCTTTTCCCCAAAGAGGAAGAGAAACCTGTTAAGTATGGGCATGATCACCATAAAGACTCTTAGAGTAAAAGAAAAGATGTCTCGTGAAGAGATATCTAGAAAGGTAAGGATAAAATTAGTGCAGATACTTCAAGTGAAAAGAAGCAGACTGCCACTCTAACCAGCAACCAAGAGAGGTAATGATGATCTATTTGAAACCCTGCGACTGCTGGGTTTGCTGATCCTGTTGAGGTTGTGTTTTTTTCAGAACAGGGCGATGTTTCCACTGTTTGGGAACATCTGTATGATGGGCAGAAGATGGATAAAACGTTTTCCTCCTAGAGGAAGAAAGTTTGGTAGGACATTTCCTACCAACTGGGAAAGAGGAAGGCGTAGAACAGCCTCTGGAAACAGGAATGTCAGTAGTTAACTGAGCAACTTGGAGTAAAGACTCTTTGTTAAAGAGATTTTCTCCAGTGCAAGGAGTATTTCCCAGTCTTTCTTGTGCCCATTTGTCCAAGTCTGAAACCTGGAGCCAGGCTTTACGTCGTGCCCCTATAGCTATAGCAGAGGTTCTGCTAACAGACTCAAAGGAGTCTAGGGAAGCACGAGTAAGGCACCTAGAGATATTTTGAGCATGAATAACCAGTAAGGAATAGTCTGCACTTTTGGGCTCTTTATTTATTTTATTTATTTATTTATGCTTTTCTTCTATACCGCTTTTTCCCAAGATCAAAGGCGGTTTACAAGTAACACAATGAACAGTTTACAATTAACATAATGAACATGGTTTTACATGGAACATCTTGTTTTTTCAAACTACGTACAATTAACTTTTCGTAAACAACAACAGGTAACATGGAATATATAATTATGCAGATGTTGTAACTATTTACATTAGTTAAATATTTACATTATTCAATTGTTAATCGTGGTTTTTAATACACTAGGGATTGAAGAAAAGGAGCCAAAAACAGTAATTTCTTTGTGACCTCTTCAAGAGATAAACCCATATAGAAAATATATGAGAGAATTCTTGCTGAAAGCATGGATGCCTGGAAGGTTTGGCGTCCAAAGGCATCTAAAGTCTTAGACTCACGACCTGGCGGATAATAAGAGTGCTGTTTAGTACTCTTAACCCGCCTCATTGCTGATTCTACAACAATGGAATGATGAGGAAGTTGAGTCCTTTGAAAACCTGGAGAGGGGGGCACCTGATACAGAAGATCAGTTGCCCTAGAAGGTGGGGGTACCGTTAAAGGAGCTTCCCACATTCGTAGAAGGAGATCCTGCAAGGAATGATGCAAAGGAAGCAAGATGTTCTCCTTTGCTCTCCCAGGAATATACAGGGATTCTGTATTCCCTTGTGTAGGATCCTGTCCAGGTATAGAAATGGCAAGTGATTTTGCCATATCCAGGAGAAAAGCTTGAAAAGAAAAATCCCCAGAGGGAAATCCTTTTGGACAGGCTAGATCTGTTGAAGAACTAGCATTGGCACCCAGGGATCTATCCAACTTTATAGGAATATAAGATCCTGAATAGTGGAGTATGGGATCCTTAGAGGATGGTTGCCGGTACCGTAGGAGGTCGGGACCAGCAACACTCGGTAGCATATCGTCCATGCCAGGAATCAATTCCAGACTCTGTATCGAGGGAAGCGAGCCTGATGAAAGCAGCATGGAAGGTACCGACAACGATGGTAAAAAGGATACCGGTACCGACTCCGGTACCGTATCCAATACCGGTGGAAGAAGGCCAGCCGGTGACGGCTCTAACAGTATCGAAAGAACCGTCGATGCCGAACATGGACCATCGGAACCGTGCCTTCTGTAACGTCTGGTGTTGGTACCAAGGTGAGTAGGTACCCAGTCCTCCAGACTGGAGATCGATTCCAGACTCGGCATCGAAGGGAGCCTATCAATGAACATCTGGAGGGTACCGACGTCAGTACTAATACCGGTACCAGGATCGATACCGATACTGGAAGGTCGGTCTGCAGCGTATCCAACGGCCCCATAGGTACCGAGGATGCCAGACTACGATCCTTGGTGAGGAATGTTTCATCCAACACCATTGCCAATGCCGGGGTATCGGTACCGCTCGAAGCGGATGCCACCACCGAGCATGGCTCAGGTATGTTCTGTGAGGGGTGAACCTCAAGAACAACCTGAAACCCCACAAAGGCTTTGGATGCCGAAGACTCCCAAGGGGGTTTTAAAGCCAGTGTGTTCGAGGGCAAGGCCAGAGGCATCTCTATGCTGTGCATGAGATCTACCACTCGAGGACTGGCTAGTCTTAAAAGACTGTTTTTGGGATACCTGATCGCGTGTAGAAGACGATGTGGTCGGTGCCCTGAAGTTGGGTGGGGACCCCGTATCGAGGGGAACTCGATGCTGAAGACTTCTTCCCACAATACTATTGCAGGAGGGACACTCCGGAGGAAAGTGGTCAGGACCCAAGCAGGATAGACACCAGTTATGAGTGTCTAAAATAAGTTTTTTACCGCCACACTTTGAACATTTCTTAGGAATAGTGGCTGGCGTTTCCATGAGGAAAAAAGGGGTAGGCCTAAAAGGCCGGGAAAACCCCATCAGGCACTAAGAGGGAAAAAGTTATTCCCTAACAGGAATAAATTGAATAAAAAAAAGAAAAGAAACACCGGCGATAGCGGTGGCGTCGGGGAAGGCAGCCGCGACCACAAGAAAACTAAAAAATAAAAGAAGAATTTTCTGCGGTGACAGAAGGACGTCCTGTCGGCTCCGCGGAAAAACGAAAACTGAGGAAAGGCAGTTGGGACAGGCAGGAAGGCAGCAAGCAGGCATGTTGGGATGCTTCCAAAAGCATTCTGATTGGACGCTGGGAAGCGTTCCTGCGCAGACTCCGTCGGTACCGACGTACCCATATGTGAAGACTCATTCCTACTTGTTCCTGGAGATATATTTTTTCAATGAAAGAACATAAGAACATAAGATATGCCATACTGGGTCAGACCAAGGTCCATCAAGCCCAATATCCTGTTTCCAACAGTGGCCAATCTAGGTCATACGTATCAAGCAGTTTCCCCAAAAGACACAGGTTCCACAATGTTTGTACTGGGTCAAACATTGATATCCTGGGTTCCTTCTTAATAATGGTTTATGGACCTTTCCTCCAGGAACTTGTTCAAACCTAGCTACACTACATCTTCCGGTAACCAATTCCAGAGTTTGATTACACATTGAGTGAAAAAATATTTTCTTTTATTAGTCTTAAATAGTTTACCCTGTAGCTCGGAAAGCGTGGTGGATGCTTGGAATGCCCTCCCGATGGAAGTAGTGGGGGCAAACAGTGACAGAATTCAAAATGGCATGCGACAGACACAGTGGATCCCTTTATAGCAACAGGATAAAATCAAAATAAGCATAACTATCTCTTATATCTGAACAAATAGGGGTGACCTACGCAGAGCGGTGGGTGTAACCCTAAACAAAGGCATGGGGAGGGGTGACCTGCACGGAGCGGCAAGTGCACCTACTCTTGCCACCTTGCTTGGCAGAGTAGATGGACCATACTGGTGTTTATCTGCCATCATATACTATGTTATTATATTAATTCTGCTATATCCTTTTTAAGATATGGCAACCAGAATGGCACAGAATATTCAAAGTGAGGTTGCACTATGGAATGATATATTATAATATCCTTGGTTTTATTCTCCATTCCTTTCCTTATTTGCTTTCTTGGCTGCTGCTGCACACTGGGTGGAGGGTTTCAACATGTTATCCACAATGATGCCTAAATCCTTTTCCCTGGTTGATGGTTCCTAATATGTAACCATAGCTTGGGTTGTTCTTTCCTAGGTGCATAACTTTGCACTTGTCCACTTTAAATTTCATCTGCCATTTGAATGTCCACTCTTCCAATTTATCAAGGTCCTCTTAAATTTTTCATAATCCTATTGTGTTTTAACAACTTTGAATAATTTTGTCTCATCTTGGGTGCACGTGTGTTGGAAAAGTGGGAGGGGAGTGGTAATGATTCCCAGTATGATCTGTCTCCCTCAGAGACTGGCATTGGTGGAGTAATTCTTCAGTAGTTTAGTTCATTTTTGGAAGAGAGGAGACAACAAGAGATGATTGGTGATTGATGGTCAGTAAAATGGGAAATGAGTTGTGCTATGTCATTACCTCTCTTTTTAATATTTTTATGGCCCCATTTGTGAGGACTTGGACTTCTTTGGATTTTGTACCAATTTTGGAGATGACATGCGTCTCAGGTTACGAAGTGGACCTCTGTCTTCTTATAGTTAATGGCGAGGTTGTGTAGACTTAGCCACCATGCAACTGCCTTAATCGGCTGTAGTCAGGTTAGTTTTGACAAATGGTGTGAAAATCATATCATCACCTGCATAGATCTGGTAGTGGATATTGCACTTCTGGATTAGAGAACACAACAGTTTCAGGTAAATATTGAAAAGAAGGGCAGAGAGGTATGCCTTGCCATTGGGTGAAGGGGTGACATTTCATAAATCCAATTTTTATCTGCTGGCTGCAGTCAATTAAGTAAGAATGGAACCATTTAACTGTAGTGCCACTTAGGCCAATATCCTGGAGTCGGGAGAGGAGCTGGTGGAATCCATTAGGGTGCTGATGAACTCCAAGCGCTGGGTGGACAGTAGGTGAGACTTCGGGATGTTCACCATGAAGCTCCGGTGCTGGAGTAGCCCTATGGTGTGCTGCGCCACGTTTCACATCTCTTCCACTGAGCCAGCTCGTATGAGTCAGTCATCTAGTTATGGGAAGACAAAAACCCCTAGAAGCCTGAGACAAGCAACCACAACTGCCAGGCATTTCATGAATACTGAGGCTAGACCGAAGGGGAGTACCCTGTATTGATAATGCCATCCCCTAACAACGAATTAGAGGTACTGACGGTACCTTGAAAGGATCAGGATGTGGGTATAGGCATCCTTGAGATCCAAGGGACACAACCAATCTCCCTGGAGGAAGTAAGGCATCAAGGTTCCAAGGGATACCATTTTGAACTTTTCCTTGACCAGGAGAAGCAGATGAGGTCCTGCAGATCCAGGATGGGCCAGAAGCCCTCTGTCTTCTTGGGGACAAGAAAGTAGCAAGAGCAGAATCCCCAGCCCTGAAGAGGTTGGGGGACAGGCCCCACTGCTTGATCCTCGAGTAAGAACTCAAGCTCCTTCTGCAGAAGCTCCCTGTGCAAGGGGTGCATGGGTAATTTCCCTGGGAAAAACGGAGGAGGCAGCTGGGTGAAGTGGAGGAGATAGCCCTCCCTGACCACCTGCAATACCCAGGTGTCCGTGGTCATGCTTGGCCACTGGTATGTGAAGTGGACCAGCCGTCCTCCCATGAACCTTGGGCCTTGTATCTCATGGGGGAGGGAGGCTATGCCCAAGCAGTCAAAAGCTTCCCCCAGGATAGACCTCGATCCAAGATGGCGCCATAGCAGGACGCGCTGTTTCGCTGCTCCGCTTACACTTACCTTTTCTTCACTGTGACTGTTTAAATTGATTTCCTGTGCCCTATGCCGAAGCGGAAGGCTAAGGGCAAGGGGGAATTACCTGCGGGGCAGCGCACAATGGAGACCTAAGCAGTGGCAAAGGCAGATGATCCTGTAGCCGTGGCGGTGAGCCTCGATTTGGGCAGCGAAGTTTCGCTGAGTCCGAGTGGCCCCTCTACTCCCCCCTCTGCCCGCTGTGGTAGCTGCTAGGGCAGCAGCAGTGGCTGGAGATAATAATCTGGAGAGCTCGGCAGAGGCGGTGGATACGGCATTCTCAGCAGGGGCTCTGCTTCCAGCACTTCAGACGGGTGTTTTAGAGCGGGGGAGTTTGGTTCCTGCTGCTGCCAGTTCCAATCTTCAGTTGGATTTCCCTCCGCTTCAACATCCACAAGAAGTGACTTTGGCCTCAATTTGGACTGCCTTTCAGTCGGTTCATCAGCTATGTGCTGTGGCGTTTCGGGCTCTGACCCCGCTTTCTCTTCGGATGGAAAGTGTGGAGAAGAGGCTTGATGACCAGCAGGTAAAACTGACTGTGCTTGACCAAAGTGTTCAACAGGTAAAAGAGCAGCAGGGAGGAGTTCTATCACAGGATAAGATGCTGTTTCTACGGAAGACTGAAAATTTGGAGAATGCTTCCCGCTCTTTAAACCTTAGGATTTTGAATTTTCCTCGTGTTTCTGGCTCTCCGGCTAGGAATCACTTGACCTGGGGGATTTATCTGCATTGTTGGAACAGTCATCTGAAACAGTAGGTTCCAGAGCAACATTATTAGTTTCTTTCATTTTTCTTCAAGATAAGAATGCGTTGTTACGTCTATTTCTTAAGAAAATGGATATTTCCTTCTTAGGGGTTAAGAGATCCAGATTTTTCCGGATGTGTCCCGGTGGACACAGGTCCGTAGGAAGAAATTTCTGGAATTATGTAATGAGGTAGTGTCATTAGGGGCAAAGTTTCAATTAAGATTTCTGTTATAAGTGTATTGTTCATTATCAGAATTCTATACATCATTTCTTTGAACCTTCTCAATTACGCTTCTTTTTGGACGCAAAGAAGTTGTAGGGCCGACTGGGGTGGGACTGGAGTGGGGGGTTTTGTTGGGGCAGTTATGTATTATGGGCTTTGCCACTCTGTTCTATTCTTGTAATTTATTTTCCACTCCTTGGGATTTGTGACCTTGGATCCCTTCTTATTGTGGACTATTTAGTATTTGGTCTTTGGGGTCATTTTTTGTTGTGGGGTTATAATTCTTTTTTATGTAATGCTTGTTGTCAGACCAATACTTGTATTTCTTGTTCCCAAGTTTTGCTTGGTGTATTTTGCAAAACTTAATAGAAAATTTAAAAAAAAAAGCAGCTTCCCCCAGGATGCATTTGGGGCGCCGTGTGGGGTTTTGGGGCCTTGGCTTATGGAGGCCATGTCCCTAGCCCTTGGTCTGCTGTTCCTGGTGGGGAGCGTCACAGGCCTGAAACTTGGGGAAGTTCCCATAAGCCTTCTTGGTCTTCGAGTGGAAGGTCTTTTTCCACGAAGTCTACCTGCGGGAAGATTCAGACACTTTCTTGGACAACCTGGTTCTGGTCATGAATTCCTTCTCCAGCTCATCAGCCTTCTCCATCATGGGCTTGCCAAAGAGATTCTCCCCCCAGCAAGGGACATCGGCCAACTTGTCCTGAACCCACTGCTCCAAGTTGGAAGACTGTAGTCAGACAAGGCGGTGGGCACTAATGCCCATTACAGCTACCCGAGCCACCTACTCAAAGCCGAAGGCCACCAGAATTTGGAATTTGGAGTACTCCTTGACCAATGACACCAGGGTCCTGAAGCGCACAAGGGGTTCAACCTGATAAACCAGCCGAGAACCCGGCAAGTTCCTTCGAAGGTCCCGCAGGTACATGCCCATGTACAGCTGGTATGCCTGGATCCGGGATGTGAGCATGGAGCCCTGGAAACATGTCCTGCCAAAAAGCATCCATGGTGCGTGCCTCCCTGCTGGAGGGCACCGAGGCGTGTGACTCTTGACTCTTAATGCAATTCACAGCCAACTCCACCATCATGGAGTTATGGTGGCAGTTATGTTTTTTGGAAGCCAGGGTTCTGGCCAACTCTATACAACAAATCGCGTCAACGGTTCTCCCACATCCTGAACAGCAACCGTTCGAGGATGGGAGGCATGGGCACAGTTAGTGCCTCCTGACGAGGAGTCTCATACTGGAAGATCTCGAGTGCCTGGGACATCTCCCACACAAACTCCAGGAAGACTAGATCCTCCAGAAGTGACCTATGCCAATGATGTGGCAGGGATGGGTCAAAGGGGATGTCCTGGTGGAGGATGGTGTCAGGAGACGACTCGTCTCCCATGTCAACTCAGCCGGAGGAATCAGTGAACATCCCTCAAGTCATCGGACCAGCTCAGTGTCAACTCCTGGCATCGGAGCTCTGGCGCTGCCGTGCCCACCGCCGCATTGGGCTTCGAGTCAGACTCCGATGGCAATAGACACCGATTGAGCCAACCTCTCGAGGAAGGGTGGAGTATCCTCTGGGGAGATCATTGTTGAGGACGGCCCCTGTAGCTGGCACTGATGACCCGAATGACCAGGAGTTGGGTCCCGCTTTGCCTCCAGCGCCACCATCTTGGCCTTGATGCCTGATGACAACACAACGACATGCGCTGGCTTCGAGGCTGGCACTGGGTACCTGGCAGGAGAATCCCTGATGGTGATCGTGTCGAGGGACACGACGTGATCCTCCAACTCTGTGGACGATGACTCCTGTGGGGCTGCTTCAAAGGGTGCTCATGGTCATTGCCACCAGTATCAGGTCAAGGACTCTGTGCCCAAGTCAGACCTCAACTTTTGCATCAATGCAGCCCTCGACACATGGGGGAAGGTCCTCAAAGACAACTCTGATGTCAGATGATCTAGGGCTCCAAGCGAGCCCAAGCATGCAACGCCAAGTCGCACGACACTGAAGGCAGGGATTCTGCCCCCAATGCCGACCCCGAGGCAGACTTATCAAACAGCTCCACCTGCTGCCTTTTGCCTTCCTTCCAGGTCTTAGCCAACATCAAAACGCAGAGCAGGCAGGAAGACACGTCATGATCCATCCCAAGGCATTTAATGCAGGTACCTTGGCGATCCATACGGGACACAGTGCAGTTGCACTTACCACAATGCTTAAATATGCTGATTGAAGACAAAGCAGGAAAAATGAGCCCAGAGAGATTAAACTAACACCTCAACAAGCAAGGCCGCGAGCAAAAAACCCATGGACCAAAAATAAATGAAAAAGGAAGAAGTACCCGGAGAAAAATTATGACGCCAAGGCAAAGGACTCATGCGGCAGAAAGGTGATTGAATCAATCCAGGTGAAAACAGAAGAAAATGTCTCGACAAGAGCGGTCTATCAAATGACGAAATAAAGATAAAGATAGAAAAAAATACAGATGAACAGTGCAAAAAACCACAACTTTATCCGGGGTGCACAGACAGCACGTATGCAGGGCTCCGCGGCAAAAAGGAGACTGAGGCAAGATGGAACCTTTGGGCGTGAAGGTGATAGCGCATGTAACATACTAACATAGTATATGACAGCAGATAAAGACCAGCATGGCCCATCTAGTCTGTCCAGTAAGGCGGCAAGAGCAGGTGCACGTGCCGCTCCGTGCAGGTCACCTCTCCCTTCAGGAACTTGTCCAAACCTTTTTTAAACCTAGCTACACTGACAGCCTTTACTACATCCTACAGTAACAAATTCCAGAGTTTGATTACACATTGAGTGAAAAAATATTTTCTTTTTTTAGTCTTAAATAGTTTACCCTGTAGCTTCATTGCATGTCCCCTAGTCTTTCTATATTCTGATAACTAAACGATCTACATTTACTCGTTCCACTCCGCTCATTAATTTATAGACTTCTATCATATCTCCCCTCAGCCATCTCTTTTCCAGGTTAAAGAGCCCTAACCTCTTTAGCCTTTCTTCATAGGGGTATCCTTCCATCCCCTTTATCATTTTGGTGGCTCTTCTCTGAACCTTTTCTAATACTATATCCGTTTTAAGAAAAGGCGACCAGAATTGCACACAATATTCAAGGTACAGTCTCACCATGGAACGATATAGAGGCATTATAATATCCTTTGTTTTATTTTCCATTCCTTTCATTATGATACCTAGCATTCTATTTGCTCTCTTGGCTACCACTGCACACTGGGCTGGGCTGATACGTGTAGGTCACCCCTATTTGTTCAGATATAAGATATGCTTATTTTGATTTTATCCTGTTGCTATAAAGGGATCCACTATGTCTGCCCCATGCCATTTTGAATTCTGTCACTGTGTTTGTCCTGAACACTTCCAGCAAGAGGGCATTCCAAGCATCCACCACCCTTTCAGTGAAAAAGTATTTCCTGACATTGCCTTTCAGTTTAACCACTTGCAGCTTCATTTTATGCCCTCTAGTTTTACAGCTTCCCTGTCTTTGGAAGAGGTTTGTTTGTCCATTAATTCTCTAAGTATTTAAAGGTCTGAATCATATCTCCCCTGTCCCGCCTCTCCTCCAGAGTACATATTTAGGTCAAGTCTCTTCTCATAAGTCCTATGACGCAGGCTCCAAATCATTTTGGTCGCCTTCCTCTGAACCGCTTCCAGCCTTTTTATATCCTTTGCGCGATATGGTCTCCAAAACTGAACACAATATTAAAAGTGAGACCGCACCAGCGACTTGTACAGTGGCATTCGTACCTCTTCCTTTCTGCTGGTAATTCTTCTCTGTATGCAACCCAGCATCCTTCTGGCTTTTGCCACCGCCTTGTCACACAGTTTCGCCACCTTGAGACCATCAGAAACAATCACACCGAGGTCTTTCTCCCGGACCATGCACATCAATCTCTCACCCCCTATCGCATACAAGTCTTTTGGATTTCTGCTCCCCAAGTGCATTACATTGCACGTCTTCACATTAAATCTTAACTGTCAAGCATTAGACCGTTCTTCCAGCTTTTGTAGATCTTTCATGTTCTCCACTCCCTGAGGGGAGCCTACTCTGTTGCAAATTTTGGTGTCATCTTCAAAAAGACAGACTTCTCCATTCAGCCTTTCTCAATATCACTTACGAATATATTAAACAGTACCGGTCCCAAGACCGAACCCTGGGGTACACCGCTAATCACCTTCCTTTCATCCAAGTGGATTCCGTTTACCATCACCCACTGTTGTCTGTCAATCAGCAACAAAATTTCTACCCTGAGGGCCTCCTTGCCATCCCACCCCCACCTATTCTCTCTCCTCCTCCAGTTGCCTCCCCTCCCCCTGTCTCCCAACTATCCCACACCTGGTCTTCCTTCTCTTTGACCACCACCGGTGAGCTACACCACCTCATCTCTTCATCTAACAAAACCTTCTGTTCCCTCGACCCCATCCCTTCTTCTTGATTGCTTATCCCATCCCTGTCCCTCCTCCCCTATCTTCAAACCATGTTGAATTCTAGTCTCTCCACAGGAACCTTTCCCTTTTCCTGGAAACATGCCCTGATCCGTCCGATTCTTAAAAAACCTTCCCTTGACCCTCTGGACCCCAACAACTATCGCCCAGTCTCCAACCTTCCTTTCCTCTCTAAACTCCTTGAAAAAATCGTCTTTGCCCAACTATCTCATCACTTGGACTCTACCAATCTCCTTCACCCCCATCAGTCCGGCTTCCACCCTGGGCACAGTGTTGAAACTATCCTTCTTGCCTTCACTAACTCACTGCACGTAGCTCATGACCGTGGTGATATTTCGGTGGCGGTAGCCCTCGATCTTTCTGCTGCTTTTGACCAGGTCGATCACTCTCTTCTCCTATCCCGACTGCGTGAAGCTGGTCTCTGCAGCACTGTCTATCGGTGGTTCCACTCCTTCCTTTCCTCCCGATCTGGTGCTGTTCTCTCATCTTCCCCATCCGTCTCCCCCTCTGATTCATTTCCCCTATCCTGTGGGGTTCCCCAAGGTTCTGTCCTGGCCCCTTTGCTTTTCAATCTCTTCTTAACCCCTCTCACATTGCTAATACAACAATTCGGGATTTCGGCTTTTTACTATGCAGACATTCTTCTTCTTTATCACACCTCCCCTGTATGCCCCGACCTTGCCCCGCTCAACTCCTGTCTGGCTGCTGTCTCCAACTGGATGACCCAAAACTGTCTACACCTCAACCTATCGAAAACTACTGCTATCTGGTTTCCCCATGGTCACCAATCCCCTTCCCTGGCCCCTTCTTTCCCTGGTACACCCATCTCTCTGGTTCCCACCTTTCGTTATCTCAGGGTGCTCTTTGACTCTGATCTTTCCTTTTCTGCCCATGTCTCCCATATCTCCAAAACCTTTTTTTACCTCCGTCAAATCCGTGCAATTCGCCTCTTCCTCTCTCCCTCCGCTCTTGTCACCCTGCTGCTATCTCTTGTCATCTCCCGTGTTGACTTTTCCAACTCCATTCTCTCCGGCATTTCCAAACTACAGCTGACACGACTACAAAGAATCCAGAACACCGCCGCCCGACTTGTATCCTACTCCTCCCCTAGAGATCACGTCACTCCCCTCATTTTCCGTCTTCACTGGCTTCCCATATCCTTTCGTATTCAGTTTAAACTTCTCACACTTGTTCATAAAGCGCTTCATACCACTACCCAGCAATATCTGGCTGACCTAATCCACTTTCATACCCCCAGGCACACCCCTCGATCCTTCCATCTCAACCGCCTCGCACCACCCCCCCCCCCCCCCCTCCCACCCCCCGCTCCTACCAACCCAACCCCCACCCACCACCCCCCCCCCCCCCCCCCCGGGCTCACCTTCAATCCACCCGCTCCTCAGCCTTTTTTTTCATAGGTCCCGCTCTCTGGAACTCCCTTCCCACCGCCCTCTGTCTTGAACCACATCATCCTACCTTCAAACATGTCCTGAAGACCCACTCTTTTCCCTTGCTTTCGACCTTCCCTCCTCCCAGCCTTAGCCTCTTCCCTTGTGTTTACTGTTCTCTACCCGTTCTCTCCTCTGTCCTATACTGAATTGTAATTTCCTTTTCATCTTCTGGCCTTGTGCCTTACTGTACTGAAGATTTTATTGTAAACCGCTCTGTTTATCACTGAAGGGCGGTCAAGCAAATAAATAAACAATCAACCAATTTCTGATCCAGTTCACCACCTTGGGACCCATCCCCAAGCTGTTGAGTTTATTGATAAGCCTCCTATGAGGAACAGTATTCAAAGGCTTTGCTGAAATCCAGGTAGATCACATCCATCGCATGCCCTTGATTTAGTTCTCTGGTCACCCAGTCAAAGAACTCAGATTTGTTTGGCAAGATTGGCCTTTGGTAAAACCATGTTGCATTGGATATGTGCAGTGTAACTCCCAAAAGCTTTCTTTGAAAGCTGGGAAATGGATCCACGTGGGCTCCAATGGCACTGATATCACCCATATGTAAGGACTGACTTCCTGCTTGTTTCCAGAGAAGTACACCATCTGCTGAGACAGGGAAAATACTGAAGCTCCCCTTGGGGATGGGTTCTTATACCAAGGGTGATGTCAAAGCTTTAGGAATTTCAGGAACAACCCACTAGTCTGGACTGGTCTAGCAGGATATATTTGGAAGGGTGGGTTCCTTTGTTAGGGCTCTGATTACATCAAAAAGCTCTCTAGGTTTGTTGAGGGAGCTCAAAATGAAGTTAGTGTGGTACTCCATCTTCGCTCTGTTGGTAGTGGCACAGTATTCCTTTTGCATCTCCATGTACATGGTCTGGGTGAATGGGTCCCTGGCACATCTCCACTTACACTCTAGACTACGAAGCCTGCGCTTTAAATTTTTTAGGGAAGAATACCATGGAGTGAGGTTGCATTGTTTGAAGGTGGTGGTGCTCCAAGGAGCTATGGCTGCTGAAGCTACAGTCTTGTTCCATGTATTGATGAGGTTTTCCATGTCTTTGTCTGAAGGATCAGAGGTGAATTATGAAGGACAGGTTGTTAAACTGGTGAAATCTGCAATTTAGAGAGGTTGTACTGGGTGGATCTGGGAGCTTGGTGTGAGTTAAGGTAAAGCGTATTAGGCTGTGGTCAGACCAGGGGACTGGTGAGGTGGTGGGGGATGGTTGATCCGGCCTATTTGAAATAGGGTTGGGGCAGAAGAGGTCGAAGGTACCTCCCCTCATGTGTGTGTGGGATCGGTTATAACCTGGTTATAATGGAGCGATTCCATGTCCTTGAGAAAGGAGGCAGCATGTTTGCTGGGAGCAGAGGCTAGAGTCATGTCTCCAAGGATGAGGAGATCTTGATGTCTTGAGGGGATGGTGCAAACAGCATAGAGGAGTGTGCACAGTTCATCAGCATTGCTGTGAGGGGCTAGATATGTTATCCAGATTGTTATGGTCTTGTTTGATATGGTAAGCAAGTCGATGGTATTTGCGGATGAGGTGTCGATGGTATCTAATCCCACATAGTCTCTCATTAGTATGAAAACGTCCCCGCCTCTGCTAGTTGTCTAGTTCAGTTGTGGTAGATGGGGGGGGGGGGGGGAATTCAAATGCTGCTGGAGCATCTGTAGTGGGATAAAAGTAGTGTGTGCTATGCTATAGGAAGAGACCTCTCTCAATCCATACATTTTCCATTTGTGATGCTAGTGATTCATCAGTTTTAAAAACCAACACACTTTTTATTGACAGTTGCTTTTTTGCTTATGAAAGCATCTCTAAACGCCAAGCTGCTGAATGAGACCAGGCCTCTGATGTTAACTTGCTTTTATAGCTCATGTCGGTTAGGAACTCCTGATCCCCCCATCAGTATCCTAACCAGTCAAATGCACAGCACTAATACTGTATTCTGTTGATTTAACGAGAGAATTTCCACCTACTGAGCTTCAGCTTTTTCCTTATTTGATAAATTTTAAAATATGGACTCACCTCTGCTTCAATCTCTGCTTGTCGTTTCTCCAGCAGTTTGGCCACCACCATAGCCCTGTGACGTCCTGACCTTTTGTGGCTGACGGCCCATTCACACAGCAATGCCACCACAGCGTCATCATCAGGAGAAAGCTGCAGGAAGACAACCATCAAGTGAAAACACAACACAAAATCTAGCAGCACACTGAAGCAGCCAGGGGCCCTCACACCCATTCCACACTTCCATACAGCCAGGTCAGCTGTTAACTTAGACCTCCCACTTCTCCATCACTTTTACAAAGCCCTTTCACTCTGTTCCTTGTTTTCTGTTTTTCCTTCCTCTCACCTCATGACCATCCTTGCTTGGTCCCAGCCCAAAGATCCTGTTATACAGAGAATCCAGGGAATTGCTAAAGTCAGATCTTTCAAAGCTCTGACTATCAAGAACTTCCAGGGTGTGCAGCACTCGCCCAATAGTGAACCCTAGAAGAGAAATATGAGATAAGAGAATAGAACTGCAATATTCCAAGTACATGGACAAAAGGCAATGAAGGGGGAAAAGCAGCAAAAGTGGCAGGAATGGGGAGAAGTGAGGCAGCAAGAGAAATGGGAAGGTGGAGGGACAGCAAGCAGAAGGTGAGAACAAGAAGAGCGGCAACAAGAATGAACCGCAATTATTTTAATACAAATGGATGAGACGTATTCACAAAAGCACAAATATCTTTACAATGAAGTTAAAAACTAACACCAACTCATAACTCAATTTCTTTGAAAGGTTCTACTGTGCAAAGGTCACCTCTTAAGCAGTAGGGGGATATCAGCATTTGTTATTACATAACATAGTATATAACGACAGATAAAGACCAGTATGGTCCATCTAGTTTGCCCAGCAAGGCAGCAAGAGTAGGTGCACCTGCCGCTCCGTGCAGGTCACCCTTCCCCATGCCTTTGTTTAGGGGTGTACCCACTGCTCCGTGTAGGTCACCCCTATTTGTTCAGATATAAGAGATAGTTATGTTTATTTTGATTTTATCCTGTTGCTATAAACGGATCCACTGTGTCTATCCCATACCATTTTGAATTCTGTCACTGTGTTGCCCCCACCACTTATCGGGAGGGCATTCCAAGCATCCACCACCCTTATTTATTTATTTATTTTATTTATTTATTACAGTTTCTTATATACTGCGCTATTTAGTATCAGCGCGGTTTACATCATAACATAACGACAAGCTGTCAGGTTTTATATCGAACAGGAGTAAAAACTTGGATAACAGGGTTAACTATATACATAAGCTATTTACACTGCAATGATAGGTAAAAATCAGATAATGCATGTAAGGGCCTTTCTAGAGTGGGCCATTTCTTGAGAGGGATATCTAGGTTCAATTGCTGGCTGGGAAGTATTGGAGGAAAAGGTGGGTTTTGAGAGCCTTCCTGAACTGATATTAATTGGCAATGGTCCTGTCAGGGGGTACAGCATTCCAACATTTGGGGACATAAAAACTGAACGCCCTGTTTGTGGTTGTCGTGTTGGACTTTTGTCGATGCCTTTGGTGTTGTTAGCAAGTTTACAGCTGTTGCTCTTCTGCATCTGTTGGGGGGGACAATGTGGATAAGATGCGTGAGTGAGGAGGATGAAATACCTTTGGTTGCCTTGAATGCTAATATAAGGGTTTTGAAGGTGATCCTCCCATGGATCGGTAGCCAGTGCAGCTGTTTGAGAATGGGGGTCACGTGGTCGTTTCTGGATGCTCTGTAAAGGACCCTAGCTGCGGCATTCATGGCCAACTGTAAGGGGGTTAGTGTGGATTGGGGGAGACCTTGTAAGATGGCATTTGCAAAGTCAAAATGTGGCAGGATCAGCGCTTGATATATGGTTCGGAAATCATCTGGGTCCAACAGGGAGCGTAGGTGCTTAAGTGAACGGATTTTGAAGTAGACGGCTTTGACTATGTTGCTTATGTGGCGTTTCATATCTAGACGTTGGTCCAAAGTAACTCCCAGGTATTTTATTGCATCTTTAGTTTGCAAGTCAGCTTCCTTGACACTGACGTGGGATGGGGAAGTAAAGTTGGAGTCTCTGGTGATGAATAGCACCTCTGTTTTTTTTATGTTGAATGCGTAGGTTCTGTGTCTGGAGCCATGTTGAAACTGCATTGAAGCAGTCTGTGAGTGGGGCCAGGTCCATGTGAGTTGTGGAGAAAGGCATGTATAGAAGAATGTCATCTGCATATATCAAGCAGTTCACATTGAATGATCTTATGATATTGCAGATGGGCTGCATGTAAATATTGAAAAGTAAGGAGGATAACGAGGAGCCTTGAGGTACCCCCTTGCTTTTGATGGAAATGTATTGACTCTTCTGATCCAGACTTCACATATTGCCATCTACCGTCCAGATAAGATTTACACCATCCTAGTGCACTGTCGCAGACGCCCTTCTCTTTCAGTCTTCCGAGGAGAATTTCGTTACTCACGGAGTCGAACGCCGCAGCGATGTCTAGGAAGATGAGCACAAAGCCTTGATGGATGTTGTCAATTCCTGTGATGATATCGTCACCCTTTCAGTGAAAAAGTATTTCCTGACATTGCCTTTCAGTTTATCCCCTTGACCTTCACGTTATGGCCTCTAGTTTTACAGTTACCCCGTCTTTGGGAGAGGTTTGTTTGTTCATTAATACCCGTTAAGTATTTAAAGGTCTGAATCATACCTCTCCTGTCCCTCCTCTCCAGAGTGTACATATTTAGGTCAAGTCTATTCTCATAAGGCTTCTGACGCAGGCTCCAAATCATTTTGGTTGCCGCCTTCTGAACCATTTCCAGTCTTTATCCTTTGTGATATATGGTCTCCAAAACTGAACACAATATTCCAAGTGAGGCCTCACCAGCGACTTGTACAGTGGCATTAGTACCTCTTCCTTTCTGCTGGTAATTTCTTTCTGTATGCAACTCGGCATCCTTCTGGCTTTTGCCACCGCCTTGTCACTGTTTCACCACCTTGAGATCATCAGAAACAAATTGCTCTGAGGTCCTTCTCCTGGTCCGTGCACACCAATCTCTCGCCCCCTATCGCAAACAATTCCCTTGGATTTCTGTTTCCCAAGTGCATGACACTGCACGTCTTCACATTAAATCTTAATTGCCGAGCATTAGACCATTCTTCCAGCTTTTCTAGATCTTTCCTCATGTTATCTACTCCCTCAGGGAAGTCCATTCTGTTGCAAATTTTCATGTCATCTGCAAAAAAGAGTAATTAGACCCTACCTGCTAATTAGCGTTACTGAAGGAACTCCAGTCCAGTCTCTTTCCTCTGGGTTGTGCCCCCCTTCCAGCAGCATGGAGACTGAGCATGTCATCTTTTTAATGACTCTAGGGTATATATACCACTGGCACCTCCCACCAGATCAGTACCCTATTGACAAAGCAGACTTAACAGAGAGACAAATTAAGCAACAACACTGAACTCTCACTAAACTGAAAAAAACAACTCTCAAACCACCAGAACCCGCCTCTCCCCGAAGGGACTTCCCAACCCCCCAAAGAGGAGGTGACTTACCTGAACTTGCACTCTTACCTAGGCATCTTTGCCCATCTGTCCCGCCACAGCACCGGAACCCTCAGCAGATAAAGCATAGTTACTCACCTGTAACAGGTGATCTCCAGGAACAGCAGGAATTTAGTCTTCACATATGGGTATCGTCGGTACGGACGGAGCCTGAGTGGGAATGCTCCCCAGCGTCCAATTAGAAAGCTTTTGGGAGCATCCCACAGCACCTGCGTGCTGCCTTCCTGCCTTTCCCAACTGCCTCTCTCCAGTTGAGTTTAAAGCTCAGACAAAGAGAGAGACAGAGGGAAAGAGAAAGAGATAGATAGAGAGATACAACTCCTAGGGGAGGTGGGTGGGTTGTGAAGACTAAATTCCTGCTGTTCCCGGAGATCACCTGTTACAGGTGAATAAGAATTAATTAGACTTACCTGCTAATTGTTGTTCCTTAAGGAACTCTAGTCCAGTCCCGGAACCATAGAGTTTAGAATCTCCTCCAGCAGCCTTGGAGACTGAATGACAACACAGCTCTTCTCTCTCTGGTATAAATAGGCAAGGACCGCCCCCTTCCACCAGTACCTATTGACAAAGCAACTCAGCAGAGCAACAAATAAGTAGATAAAGAACAAGATAAACTAAATAAACTATGGCTAGAATCTAAAAAACTGTGCATATTCTAACCTCTTCGATGAAGGACCTTGTAGAAATGCCAAAAACGTAGAAACAAAACTGCGCTTCTGCGGGGGTTCCCATTGTGGCTCCACTCCGCGTCCTCTGGAACCCCACTCCTCTTCCGGAGACATCCTCTCCAATTTGACCCCTTTTACTAAGATACAACAGAATCGGGCGGAAGGCCCCGTCTTTCTTTGGGTAAATGGAGTACCGACCGCAGCCGTACTGGTCTGGGGGAACCGGCACTACGGCTCATATCTGAACGAACTGCAAAAAGGTGTCTTGTACTGTCGTCTCCTTGGCCCATGCCTTGCACAGAGACTGCACGAAGGACATGCCCACCGGTTGAGCGAACCCGAGGGCATACCCCTCCCAAATGACCTTTAATACCCACTGATCGGAGGTGATCTGGACCCAGGTGAAGTAGAAGTCCTGCAGCCAGCCTCCCACTGTCTGCACCTCCAAGTGGGTCCCCCTTGCTTCATTGGGCCTTCTTAGGCCCGGCAAAAAGGGCAGCTGCGAATTCACGCCCCGCTCGCTGAAAGCCTGGAAAAGCTTGCGCCTTGCAGGAAATCGACCTCTGGAAAGGAGCCAGGCGTGGAGACCGAAAACGCCAGAATTCCCGCTGCTGACCCCAGGGGCTGAAGAAACCCGGCTTGGCTTCTCCTTGTCCTCTCGCAGTCCCCCACCCTTAGACTCTCCCAAGTCCTTGACCAACATTTCCAGGTCCTCTCTGAACAGCAGCTTGCCCCAGAAGGGCAGCTTACTGAGCCGGGCCTTAGAAGAACTAACTGCCACCCAGTTATGGAGTCACAAATAACAGTAGGCTGCAACTACCGAGGCCATAAGCTTCGGAAGTCCTCTACTGAGGTCATAATGAATATCTGCTAGGTAAGCCGCCCCGGATTACAACCGGGCTGCTTCCTTCCCTCCCCCTGGTCAGTGTTGTCACACTCGATGGGACCAGTGGAGGTAGGCCCGCGCTACCCAAGCTCCACAGATGGAGGCCTGGAGTGAAAGGGCATTGACATCGAAGGCCTGTTTTAACAGCGCATCCAACTTCCTATCCTGCGCATCTTTCAGCGCTGCCTCACCTTCCATGGGAATCGTCGTAGTCTTAGTGACAGCCAAGTCTGCCGTGTCCACCTTCGGTGAACAAAAAAGCTCCCTATCCTGATCTGCCAATGGATAGAGGCATGCATTAAGTCTAATCCCACGAAGGGCCGTCTCTGGCAGATCCCACTCATCCTGGATTATCTGCCGTACCACCCTATGAATAGGGAAGACAGACTGTTTTCCACACTGCTCACAGAAGAGGATCCTCTAGCGAGTATCCTCCTCGGCTGCAGGCCCCACAGGCATATTAAGTGCCTTTAACAATTCCATGATGAACTCCGGCAACGCCTCCCTATGGAAGACCCTATCCTATCCTAGCCTGGTCTTCCTGTTCCAGGATCTCTCCTTCCTCAAGCTCATCTTCCACATCCAGCTCCGTGTCCAGGTCTTCCCCCCCTCGAGACCCTCCAACACCAGAAAGTGCCCCAGCCCATCTTCCGAGAGCTTTGCCGACAGGATCCCCAGCTCCTCACCGAGCCCCCCCGGCCTCCTCTCGCCCCCTGCTGGCACAAGCAGAATGCCTGGTGGAGCAGCAGCACAAACTCCAGTGAAAAAAATCCCTGGAACACCCCCCTCCACCAGACTTTGGGGAGAGGATGGATGGGGAATGGCCGTGCAGAGGGAGATGGCCGGAGGAGAGGCCAGAGGCCCAACCTATCCTGGAGGGACTGCTCCATTGCGGTGGCCTCCTGGGCACACACCTCTACAGATACCCATCTCCAAAACGGTACCCCGCCTGGTTCCACAAAACAGACACTGAGGCCTGGTGGGCATACCAGCAATCTAAGGACCAGTGTTTGAGTCCTGGAACCAGCCTATCCATCTCTCAAGCTAGTAAGGGCTTTCTGTTCCCCCAGAACAGAGCAGGAAAGAAATGGGAAAGCAGTGCTCCCTACATTGAGTAGGGCAAGAAATTGCCCCCCCCCCTCCCCCCACTCCCCCTGTGGTTACTTGGCTGTTTTTTTGTTTGTTTGGGGTTTTTTTTAACTGCCTAGAGAAAACAAAGTGCTCTCTGCAGAGGTTTAGATAGGCAAATCAAAAATCCAGCCAAACTAAAAAGGCTCCTTAGTTGTTCTCAGTGAGTCCAGCCCTCTGGCTCACCACCTCCAGCTGCTTGGAGACTAAGTGTACTGGAGAGAAGGGACGGTGCCTGCTCTATCAGTACTACTGTCATCAAAAGATGACATGCTCAGTTCTCCAAGCTGCTGGAAGAGGTGCACTACCAGAGGTTTGGGACTGGACTGGACTGGGATGATAAGAAAACAGATAAATTGTATGCTGCTTATCCCAGGGATAATCAGAGGACTGCACCAAATTCCTCTTAATGGTTTATGAGCTTATCCTCCAGAAATATTTTATTTATTTATTTAACATCTTTTATATACCGCGCTATTTGTTATCAGCGCGGTTTACATTCAACAAAGGTTGCTCAATTCAGTCGAAACTGTTTTGCGCTTACATTGTAACAGGGAATAAAACTTGGAGCAAATACAGGGTAACTATATACATATTGACATAGAGCAATACAGGGTAACTATATACAATTGATATAGAACATAATATAAGAGCTTGGCTGGTTAAGTCGTGACATATTAATGGGCAGTGTTGTTATTAATTCTGTCCCATTTGTCTATGTCAGGGGTCGGCAACCCGCGGCTCCGGAGCCGCATGCGGCTCTTTCTCACCTTTGCCGCGGCTCCGGAGCACACTGCCCGCCCGGTATTTATGGCGTTATGGGCTCCCTCCCTTCTTCTGCAGCCGCGGTTCCCTGCCTCTTAGGGAACCGCGGCTGTGCTTTTAAAATCATCTCGGAGCCCTTCCTGTCTTGACGGGCTCCGTGCAGCATTGTCCCGCCTCTAAAGGAAGTTGTTTACCACTTCCTTTGGAGGCGGGACAATGCTGCACGGAGCCCGTCAAGACAGGAAGGGCTCCGAGATGATTTTAAAAGCACAGCCGCGGTTCCCTAAGAGGCAGAGAGCCGCGGCTGCAGAAGAAGGGAGGGAGCTGACAGGGAGGGAGCAGATATGGATGGATGGAGGGGGCTGACATGGAGGGAGGGAGCTGATATGGAGGGAGGGAGGGGGGCTGACATGGAGGGAGGGAGCTGATATGGATGGAGGGAGGGGAGCTGATATGGATGGAGGGAGGGGGGCTGACATGGAGGGAGGGAGCAGATATGGATGGATGGAGGGAGGGGGGCTGACATGGAGGGAGGGGGCTGACATGGAGGGAGGGAGCTGATATGGATGGATGGAGGGAGGGAGGGTGGCTGACATGGAGGGATGGAGGGGGCTGACCTGGAGGGAGGGAGCTGATATGGATGGATGGAGGGAGGGAGCTGATATGGATGGAGGGAGGGGGGCTGACATGGAGGGAGGGAGCAGATATGGATGGATGGAGGGAGGGGGGCTGACATGGAGGGAGGGAGCTGATATGGATGGAGGGAGGGGGGCTGACATGGAGGGAGGGAGCAGATATGGATGGATGGAGGGAGGGGGGCTGACATGGAGGGAGGGAGCAGATATGGATGGATGGAGGGAGGGGGGCTGACATGGAGGGAGGGAGCAGATATGGATGGATGGAGGGAGGGGGGCTGACATGGAGGGAGGGAGCAGATATGGAGGGAGGGAGGGAGCAGATATGGATGGAGGGAGGGAGGGGGGCTGACATGGAGGGAGGGAGCAGATATGGAGGGAGGGAGCTGATATGGATGGATGGAGGGAGGGGGCTGACATGGAGGGAGGGGGGCTGACATGGAGGGAGGGAGCTGATATGGATGGATGGAGGGAGGGGGGCTGACATGGAGGGAGGGAGGAGCTGATATGGAGGGAGGGAGGGGGGCTGACATGGAGGGATGGAGGGGGCTGACATGGAGGGAGGGAGCTGATATGGATGGAGGGAGGGGGGCTGACATGGAGGGATGGAGGGGGCTGACATGGAGGGAGGGAGCTGATATGGATGGAGGGAGGGAGGGGGCTGACATGGAGGGATGGAGCACTGGTAATGGGGTTGAGGGGACGAGCACTGGAAATGAGCTGATTAGGGGAGGCTAGGACTGGTAATGAGCTGATGGGGGGGTAGGACTGGTATTGGGCTGATTAGGGGAGGCTAGCACTGGTAATGGGGTTGAGGGGGGATTAGCACTGGAAGGTACTGGGAGTGAGGACTGGAAAGGGGCTGATATTGGGGAGGGTTACTGGGACTGGAAATAGGCTGATGGAAAGAAGTGAAGAAAACGAAAGAAGAGATAAGAAATGGCAGATGGACCATAGACCACAGAAAGAGAGCTAAGAGAAGACAGGAAAGCAGAAGCCTCAGATCGGGACCAGCATGATCAAAGAATAAATTGGTCAGACAACAAAGGTAGAAAAAATAATTTTATTTCATATTAGTGATTTGACTACAAAATCATCATAATTTTGAAATCAAATATTGTTACTTGTTGTTGTGATATTTTCTGGCGTTTTTTTTTTTGGTGTGTGAAGGAAGAGGGGTAGTCTTATACGGCGAGTATAGGCCAAACACCTATATTTTAACAGGAAAAGTAGGGGGTCGTATATAGCATTAAGGTAAGAAACAATATATGCAGTGTTAGATTTGTTTTAAATGTCGCAATGGTTTTGCGGCTCCCAGTTTTTTTTTTCCCTTCGGAAACGGGTCCAAGTGGCTCTTTACGTCTTAAAGGTTGCAGACCCCTGGTCTATGTAGTGTATGAGGAGTTTGTGGGGGTTGGGGGAGTTAAACGGTGCGGGGTGGGTGCTTGTGAGAAGTGGAGGAGGAAGATGTGGTGTTTAATTGCCTTCCGGAACTGAATGAGGTCTTTGATCGATCTTATTTCAGGTGGGAGGTCATTCCAGCATTTTGGGGCATAGAAGGTGAAGGCTCTTTTTCTGGTAGTTTGGGTGCACTTTATGGAGTCTTTAGGGATGATTAACGTGGTGTCTGTTACTGTCCTCCTAGTTCTGTTGTTCGGGGTAAGGGTAAGGAGGTCGCCGAGTGTCGTGGGGGCTAGGTTATTGATGATGATTTTGAAAGTAATGAGTAGAATTTTATATGTTATCCTGCAGTATATCGGTAGCCAGTGGAGCTCCTTAAGTATCGGAGTGATGTGGTCCATTCTGGTTAGACCGCAGAGAACGCGGGCAGCAGCGTTCGCGAGTTGAAGTGGGTTGAGGGTGTTCTTGGGGAAGCCATGCAGGATTACGTTTGCATAGTCAAAGTGTGGTAATATGAGGGCCTGGAATATGGTTCGGAAATCGTCAGGGGGTAGCATGGGTCTGAGGTGCCTTAGTGTTCTGATTTTATTGTATATGGTCCTGGCTGTGTTTCTTATGTGCTCCTTAAAATAGTCCAAACCTTTTTAAAACCCAATACTACATGCAAATCTTAGTGCCTCAGATTCCTATTTGATCTTTAAAACAGAAATTCTCTTTCCTCCCCACTGTGTTTTACAAATTCCAGCTTCTTCAACCTTTAAGAATAAGTTTACCAACCAAAATCTTATTTTTGCAAATTCTTGGCAATCAAGACTATTTTTATTTATTTATTTAATGCTTTTATATACTGCGCTCTTTAAAATCAGTGCGGTTTACAGATAACATTTTATACAGAGCAGGGAGAGCCTGCTTTACACTTACATTGAACGGGTAATGCAAATTGGATTTAGAACTGGGGTATCCATATACAGTCTAAGCAGGATGTCACTGCGCAGTTGTAGCGACATGGCTTACTCTAAGAACTATGTACAGGGATGTAATTTATATACAGGGTTGTCTGTTATTTACAATTAGCTGGTTGGGGGTATGGCAGGTGAGGTTGTGTTGTTGGCCTGTGAGTAGTGTAGGAGAAAAAGGTGGTGCTTTAGTGCTTTTCTGAATTGGGCAAGGTCAGTGATCACTCGGATGGTAGTTGGGAGTTCCAGCAAGTGGGTGCGTAGAACAAAGGCTCTGTTCTTTGTTGCCCGAGTGCATTTTGTTATTTCACTGGGGGTTATTAGTGTGTTGGTGGCGAAGGTCCTTCTTGCTCTGTTTGCAGGAGTACGGTGGAGAAGGTCCATCAAGGAGGTAGAGGATGTTCTGTTGATGGCTTTGAAGGTCATCAGTACTAGTTTGTAGGTGAGCCGGCAGTAGATTAGTAGCCAGTGCACGTCCTTTAGGATTGGAGTGATGTGGTCTCTTCTAAAGGCCCCGTGTAGGAAGCAGGCAGCAGCGTTCATTGCCAAGTGTAGTGGGTTTAGTGCGTTCTTAGGGAGTCCATGCAGGATCACATTGGCGTAGTCAAAGTGGGGGGTCACAAGTGCCTGGAAAACTGTTTGGAAGTCATCTGGTTGCAGCAAGGGTCGGAGATGTCGAATTGTCCGCATCTTATGGTAGATTTGCTTGATGGTGTTGCCTATGTGCGCTTTCAAGTCGAGGTGCTGGTCTAGCGTGACGCCTAGGTAGCGGATGATGGATCTACTCGGGAGCTCGGCATCTCTCGTCTTTAATGCTGCCAGTGGGGAGAAGGTTTGATTCCTTGTGATGAACAGCACGTCTGTCTTGCTGAAGTTTATCCTGAGACTCTGTGAATGGAGCCAGTCAGTGACTGCATCAAAGCACTTTACTAGTGATGAGAAGTCTGGTTGGTCGATAGTGAATGGGGTGAAGAGTAGTACGTCATCCGCATAAATCAGGCAGGAGATATTGAAGGAGCGGATGACTGCACATATGGGCTGCATATATATATTGAATAAGAGGGCAGAGAGCGAGGAGCCCTGGGAAACACCATGTTTTTGTTGAAAAGGCTCGGAGGTCATAGAGCCTGTTCATACCTGCTGCCATCTATCTGTTAGATAAGATCTGCATTAGCTCCAGGCTGAACCATGGATTCCCTTCTCCTGGAGATGTATCAGGAGTTGTTCGTGGTTGACGGAGACTAGATTCTAACAGCTAAAGTGCAAAGGGAAGTTATCCTTCAAAGTTGAAGCTGCATCTCTTCTGAACAGGCTGAAAGACATTAGCACCACAGGTCAGACCAACCTATAAACATCACGGACTTATATTCAGGCAGGCTAGTTCCAACAGGTCCGCAGGAAAACGAAGAAACCAATGTCAGCATACTCTGTTCCTACACCTGCTACCAACTGCAGCCTCGGATCCATGGCAGGCCCTTGCACACAACCTGTCTATCTGCAAAGGCTGCTTATGGTCTCCCTGAGATCCGCTTCTAGAGTGACCCGCTTATAGTGAGATCTGCTGTGGTCAGAGCCCTTCACTCATGCCTCCAATTCCAGAACAGTTGAGAATGCAATGCCTGCAAGATGTTGGCCATCCTGCAGGATGAAGCATCTCCAGAAAGCTGAAAGACATTTGCAGTCTTCACTAGAAGGGGGGACGCGACCTTTACCCCACCAGCGCTCAGAAAGACTCCAATAGCACATTTACAAGTCAATTCACAGGTACACTACCTAGGAGTGATACTGGACCAGGGACTAAACACTACAGCCTCACATCAACAATATTGTGAAACTGGTATATCACAAGATAAAGACAGTCCATCGCCTGCAGTCTCTACTCAACACCGATGACTTCTGCACAGTCTTTCAGGTCCTGGTACTTCCCCACCTGGACTATTGCAACATCATCCTTCAAGGACTACCAGGATCTGCAATCCACCCTCTATGACTTACCCAGAACACTGCCAAATGGATCCTACATGGAGCATCCATACATGAGCACATAACCCCAGCTCTCAAAGCACTGCACTAGCTCCCCATTACGACCCGTATCAAATACAAGGCTCTGCTCACCATATTTAAAGCATACCACAACCTTTCCTCCGAATACATACCATCACTTATCCAGAAAACAAACGACAAACCACGAAGAGCCAATACACAGTTCACCCTAACCATCCCACCATCTAAACAGGAAGAACTCTCACTCTGCAAAAACAGATTATTCTCCTACTATGCCCCAAGCCTATGGAATGCAGTATCAGATTCCATCTGGCCATGCATGGCAACCAGGAAATCCGTAGAAAGTTAACATACACCTATTAATCGAGCACACTGGTGGAAACATCACCTAGAATAGCTAACCAGAAAGTGTAGTTACTCACCTGTAACAGGTCAACTCCGGGAACAGCAGAAATTTAGTCTTCGCATATGGGTGGCATCTGTACCGACGGAGTCCACGCTGGAACACTCCCCAGCATCCAATAGGAAAGCTTTTGGAAGCATCCCACTGCACCTGTGTGCTGCCTTCCCACCTTCCCAACTCTGCTTCCTCAGTTCTTCGTTTTCCATGGAGACAGGAAACAAAATCCTGCCACCACAGAAAATCCTCTAATTCTCGGGGGAGGGGGGGGGGTTGTTTTTGTGGTTAGCGTCTGCCTTCCTGTTAACCAGAACCCTCTGCACAAGCAGCCTTCCTGGACAACTCAAACTACACAGTAAGACCCCATAACACAGCCCCACTCAATTAACAAGCATTGTACTATAATGTAAATCGTTCACTCTGTAAATAGTTGAAACCAATCCCATGCATGCCCCCTCGACCAATGTTTTATGTAAAAGTTGAAATGTTGATCTGTAAACCGCTTTGATTATAAGAGAAGGTGGCATAGAAAACCTACTAAATAAATAAATAAAAACTATCACTCGCCTTTACCCTCCTGCTGACTATGCCTTAAGTTACTAGCTCATCCCATAGATTGTATATAGTTGAACTGGTTTAATCCCCGTTTATTTAATGTATTATATATCTCCTCACCATTTACTCATCCTGTTCTATACAGTTACTTTATGTTTTTTCTAACATGTTCCATGTAACTTGATTGAAGTCGAGGAATGCCATGTCCTTGGGTGGGCACAGATGCCGGAGCTCCGAAGGAGGGAAGTCCAAAGGTATGTCACGGTAGCTCCTCATCCTCTGTTTCCCACTCAGAATAGCCCATCGAGGCTCAAGGGAAGGATGGCTTGCGGGCTCCAGGGCCGATCCCTGCCCACGGCCCTCGGAGGCCCCATGGCCAGTGCCGAGCGCACTGACTGGGGAAGATCGCAGCCCCGTGGAACGAGAGTCAGATCGAGGCCTCGGCTGAGGATCGACTCGGCCTCCGGGGACTTCCTCGACATCGAGAGCCCGGTGGTCTGGGCAAAGGAACCGGTGGTACTGGACAACAGCACCTGCTGCTGGTCCATGAAGGCAGACAAGCTGCGCTCCAGGGCTGCCATTCTGGACTTCCAGGCCAGAAGGCTCCACAGCCATTGGCATGGGCACCGAGGGAATCGGGCCCAACGCTGGTGTCAGGTGAAATCTGGCCCAATGGAAAAGTCCTTTCGTGGGGACCTTCACAGGTCGCTCCTTCTCAGATCCCTCGGACAAGCGTCTAGATCTACGGAACCTGGCTCAGGACATACCTGTTCCTGGATGGCTCAGATGGGCCACCGCCTTCGAGGCCTTCTTGAGTTCCCTTGAGGGAGACCCCTTTTCTGATGTCGGGGTCTGCAAGACTACCCCGGGATACTGCAGTTTCAGAGGCGGCCTTGGCCTTTGGAGGTACCAGGGACTCTGGGAAAAACTTATCGTGCTGCTTGCAGCTCTTGAGGGCCTTGGTGGACATCTTTTTAGAGGCCACATGCTGTGGGGTCATGGTCCAGTCCCAGGCAACAAAGGCAGCAGTCATGTGTGTTGGTCAGGGATATTATTTTTGGCACACCAATCACTTTTTAAAACCACTGGTAGCCATGGGAGAAAAAAGTATCCCAGAGAGGTCGAAGACCCGTGGTGCCACCAGTTGGAAAAAAAAAGGCACTAAAGCGCCAAGAAGAGAAAAGACAAGACTATAAACAAAAGCCTCTATGCTGGGGCAGCGGGCTCAGGTTGCAGGAAGAGAACCAGTGAACTATTGGAGGAGAGTATGAAACTCAGGTTGAGATATCAACTTTTTTCTGGGGGAAGAGCAGACAGACGTCTGTAGGGTTCCACGGAAAAAAGGAGACTGAGCAAGATGGCACCATTGGTTGGGAAGAGGACCACATCTGCGTGATAGCATCTCCCAAAGGCTTTCTTTGAAAGCTGGGGGGATGCTTCCGCAAGGGCTCCGTTGACACCAACATCACCCATATCTGAGAACTGACTTCCTGCTTGTTCCCGGAGAAATATATATACAGTATCTGAATGTACACCACTTTGACTTGTAGAAAAAGCTGTATAAGTGCCAAAATAAATAAATAAATCTCTCCTGAAAACCAAGAGGACATTGTCTTCTCTGAACCTGCTGATGAGAGTAGCCAAAGATAACTTCTCAACATCCAAGTAGTGAGGGCTAGGGGGGACCTCATGTCAGGGTTGGTGAGGAACCTAGCCAAACTGGATCCCCGACTGAACATCTGAGAAGAATGGGGACCCACAGCTATCTCGGCTAATGCCCTTGATTTGGTTGAGTTTCTGGAGAGTTTTCGCTATCAGAGGATGAGGAGAATGTGCAAACAGAAGTTCCCTTCTCCAACAGATTAGGAAGTCATCCAAGGCTGGTTTGCCATGCGTCCCCATCCTGGACCAAAACTGAAACACCTGTGCCTTTTGAAGAGTGGCATACAAATCTATAGAGAGGATGCTCCACTAAAGAAAAAGTGAAAGCCACTTCCTTATCCAGGGTCCATTAGTGAGGTTGAAGCACACAACTCAGCTTGCCTGCCAGAGCATTGTCCTTGCAGGAAGTATATAGCCATGAAAGTCATCCTGTGAGAGATGGCATAGCTCCACAAGTAGGTACAAACCCGTTTCCTCCCTACTCATTGATGGCTACCTATTCGTTTGTTTGAATTAGGAGAATTTGATTGGACAACCAATCTCTGAATTCCTTTACAGCATTCTCAATTGCTCTCAGTTTCAAGAAGTTGATATGACAGACTTTCTCTGGGCTCCACAGCACAGTCTGGACACATTTGTCATTTACTTTTTGGAAAGGAGGAATTTGGAAGGGAATGCCTTTAGCCAAATTGGAGTGGACCATCCCCATCAGGATTGGAGTCCCAGACAGGAGCAGTAAAGCATTGATACTCACCTGTAACAGGTGATCTCTGGGAACAGCAGGAATCAGTCTTCACATATGGGTATCATCAGTACCTACGGAGCCCATGTAAGGAACGCTCCGCAGTGTCCACGTGGAAAGCTTTCGGGAGCAAGCCACTGCACCTGCATATCTGCCTTCCTAAGTCATCTCCTCAGTTGAGTTTGTAGCTGAGAGAGAGAGGAAAAAGAATACCCTACAACTCCTAGGGGAGAAGAGTGGGTTGAGAAGACTGATTTCTGCTGTTCCCGAAGAACACCTGTTCGAGGTGAACAATGCTATCTTCAAGAACAAGCAGGAATGCAGTCTTCATATATGGGACTCACTAGCTCTGAGGTACCAGACTGGAGTTGGAAGCAGTGTTATCCCTGAGGCTAAAGGACAGAGCCGAGGTGGTGTGGATTGCATTTGGCAAGACCATCGCCAGGGAAGTCTGGTGCCAGGAGAAGTCCAGGAGGGAAGATAGGAGTTGTAAAGTCAAGTCTCAAAAAGGTGCTGGAAGACAGCCTGGCCAAAGGCAGCATCCCAACAGGAGTCCCTGTCTAGACAGTAGTGTGCAGCGAAGACATGGAGGACCAGATAGCTACTTGACAGATTTTGTCAATGGAGACAGAATGAAGGTTGGCAACTGAGGATACCATGGCTTGCACATTGTGAGCAGTGATGTGACCCTCAAGGGAGAGTACCACTTGAGTGTAGGCAAAAGAAATGCAATCCGCAATCCAGTTGGATAGGGTGCGCTTCGTAACTGGCAGTCCAAGGTGACTTGGAACGAAGGAAATTAATAATTGAGAGTATTTCCTGTGATTCTTGGTTCTATCCAAGTAAAAAGCCAGTACGCGCTTGCAATCTAAATTATGTAGTGCTGCTTCAGTCCTAGAGGCATGCGGTATGGGGAAGACAACCGGTAGTATCACTGATTGGTTGAGGTGGAAGGGTGAGACCACCTTCGGAAGGAAGTTTGGATGAGTACGGAGAACCACCTTATCATGGTGGAACCTGGTGTATGGAGGATCCAACACCAGGATGTGGCGAGCTGAGGTGAGGGCAATGAGAAAGATTACCTTCCCAAGACAAGAATTTTAAAGAAGTGGTGGCTAAAGGCTCAAAAGGAGGCTTTAGAAGTTGCGCTAGGACTACACTGAGGTCCCAGGCCACCAGTGGTGGTTTGATTGGTGGCTTGGACAGCAGGAGACCCCACACAAATCATTGCACCAAGAAATGTGAAGAAATAGAATGTCTGTCCACTGGTCTATGATAGAGTTCATCCAAGTGCCATCTCAGCCTGAGTTGTCCTCAGCAGATCTCAAGACTAAGTTGAGGAGATACTGTAAAAGGAATTCCACCGGGCAGGAAGAGGGCTCAATATCTTTCAGGGTATACAAGAGAGTGATCCTTCACCATTTGAAGGCATAAGAACATTTGGAAGACGGCTTGTGGGATGCAAGAAGGAAGATTAATCTGTTATGGAAAGTCTCTGAAAATAACCTGTTCATTGTAATAACGCAGTTCCTTGTAAACAGTTTTGACTTGTAGAAAAACGGTATATCAAATTTTGTTAAATAAAGTCAAGGTCAGCAAAGACTGTTTTCAGCAGCCATGCCATGAGATGGAGGGCTTTTGGATTGGTATGGAAAAGCATACCATGATCTTGAGAGAGAAGGTTGGGCACATGTTCCAGAATGAGAGGTGGAATCTGCACTAGATGAGTCAGCAGAGGAAACCATGGCTGAAGGGGCCAGTAGGGGCTATTAGGAACATGATGCCCCTGTTGGCCTGCAGCTTGAACAGGGTCTTGGGATTAAGGGGATGGGCAGAAATGCATAAAGTAGTCCTTCGCCAATGGAGAAGACAGACATCCATTGCCTGGCTATGCCAGGAGGGACGCCTCGAGCAAAACAGTGCAAGTTGTGCATTCTCCTGGGTGACGAACAGGTCTATTCTGGGGGTCTCCCACATGTGGAAGATCCAAGATGCTGTTTTCCGATTTAAAGTCTACTCACGAGGATATAGGAAACGGCCGAGTTCGCCCGGGAGATACACCACCTGAGATGGATGCAGTGTGCAATGGAGAAGAACCAGAGACGAAGAGCTTCCTGGCAGAGAGGATAGGAGCCCACTCCCCCCCTGCTTGTTCACACAGAACATGGTCACCTGGTTGTCCATTCGGATTAAGATCTGTTCGCCCGAAAGTTGGGATTAAAAAACCCGAAGGGCATTTGTGAGAGCATGTAACAAACCCCGTGAACTCTACGAAATCGTAAAGAACCTCACCAAGGAACCCTCCAACAGAAACAACAAATAGACCCACAGATCTTCGCTGACCACCTCAAGAACAAATTCACTGCAACACCCAAGAACAACAGCGCGTCAGTGAAATACAAGACAATCGAACCTGAACGGAGCTGGGGCACATTCGACATCCCATCGAATGAACAACTCTCCAAGATCATCACTGACCTCAACACCAGCACCGCCCCTACAGATCCCTGCCCAGTAGCCTGGATCAAAGCAACGAAAAAGGAACTAACACCAGTCGTATAGAAAATAGTAGATAACTCCCTCTCCAAGGGAACAATGCCAAACTCCCTGAAGCTAGCCACAATACGTCCAATCCCCAAGAAAACCACCCTGGCTAAAACTAACCCAGCCGCCTACAGACCCATATCAAGCTTACCATTCCTGTCCAAGATCATCGAGAAAACAGTCCAACAACAGCTCCAACACCACATTGATATCTACAATCCACTGGACCCCAATCAACACGGTTTTCGACCCAGACATGGGGTTGAAACCATACTGATTCCAGCTATTCGACAGCCTTTTGAGGACAATCGACAACACCAGAATGGGCGTCATCATGATATTCCTAGATATCTCCTCAGCTTTCGACACTGTCTGCCACACAACCCTACTAAACAGACTACAGGAGGCAGGCCTACACAGTATTACTCTGAGCTGGTTTACATCTTACCTCACCAACAGACAACTACAAGTCAAGTGTGGAACAAAGACCTCTCAAACGTTCAGAGCCACTCAAGGAGTCCCACAAGGCTCAGCTCTCTCCGCCCTGCTATTTAACATCTACGTACAACCCATATGCACCATCATCAAGGACCACAAGATTCAATACACCATATACGCAGATGACATAATGATATACACACCAATCAAACTGGACAACCCAGACTACTCCAACATAGCCAACTGCTTCCAACAAATGGCAACCTGGCTGCAAGAAAACAACCTATCAATAAATTACAACAAAACCGAAGCTCTATTCATCACATGAAACCGGACATTCTCTCCATCGGCCACCATCAACCTAACCACCACCATCATACCGGTAAGACAAGAAATAAAATACCTGGGAGTAACGCTCGACAAGGACCTCATCCTCCAGTCCCACATTGCAAAAATAACAGAGCGCTTACATCAAAATGAGGACAGTCAGAAGGCTCAAACCCATCCTCGCCCATGAACACTTCCGAACAGTCTGTCAAGCCATCATCACTCCAACCCTAGACTATTGTAGTCACATCTACCAATGACTACCTAAAAAGACAATAAAACCACTACAGCTAGCACAAAACACAGCCGCACGACTCACGACAGATCACACAATTCACGATCACATCACCCCCATACTGTACCACCTACACTGGCTCCCAATCAGCTCCAGAATCCAATTCAAAGTACTTCTACACATATTTAAAATAATACACAATCTATCAGCAGACAGCCTACGCCCTCTCATAAAAACCGACGACAACAGGAGACCAAGAAGAAAAGGAACCTCAGACACCATCAGAACACCAAAAGAATTTGCTAAAACAAGGCTGACCACATCAAGGAGGGCACTCTCCCTGGCAGCACCCGCTATATGGAACTCTCTCCCAGACCACATAAGATCAACCAAGAACCTCAAGGACTTCAGAAAACTTCTTAAGACTGATCTATTTACAGTACATTTCAAGGACCTCACATAAATTTTCTACCTCAAGACATTACAGGATCACGATCCTACCTCCAAGACATTACAGAATCTCAATCCTAGCACACCTCTCAAACAGCCCCATTTTGTATATATGTATATAGCTCATTATGTAAATAGTTCACTGATATAATCTAACGCACTGTCCCACACACTACACTTCTCAGTTCTCACACTGCATGCTACAAACCACACTTTATTATTGATTTTGATTGATGTGCTACACCGCCTTGATTTAACGATAAGGCGGTATACTAAATCCTTCTAAATAAATAAATAAATAAAAATGTAGCTCCAGGAGATTGATCTGCAACTGAAATTCCTGTTGTGTCCACTGCCTCTGTGTGGTGAGACTGTCTAGATGTGCTTCCCACCTGGGTTTTGAAGCATCCATTGTCAGGATGCACTGACATGCAGGAATCTGAAAAGGTGACCCTCCGAGTAGGTTTAGAGGGGAGCACCACCACTGAAGGGAGTTGAGAAGTGGAGGGGTGATGCAGATGTCTGAGAGATGCCCGGTTGCTTGAGTCCATTGAGGCGACATTTGGCTTGCAGCATGTGCAGGCAGGCATAGGGGATGACATGAACTGTGGAAGCACAGTATTTCTTGAGCTGTCACAGCACTGTGATCCTTTATGCTGTTGTCTAGTTCAATGAGGCAGGCCCAGCAATCCTGGGGAAGGAAAGCTCGGGACTGAGTATCCAGAAGTGCTCCAATGAATTTGAGCTACAGAGATGGGACAAGGTGTGATTTTTTAAAGTTTAGGATGAATCCCAGATCTTGGAACACAGTGATGGTGTGATGGATAGTTCTACCTCTTGTGGGGATTCTCCCCTGATTAGCCAATTATCTAAGCAGGGAAAGATGAAGTTCCCCAAAGGAGGAAAGGTAGGCAGCAACCACTGCCATGCATTTTGTGAACACTCGGGGTGCGGAAGCTAACCCGAAGGGGAGCACCCGATATTGGTAGTAAATTTCCTGGAACCAAAAACGCAGATACTGTCTGTGTTGAGGGTGGATCAGCAAATGTGTGCATGCCTCCTTGAGGTCTAGAGAACATAGCCAGTCGTTCCTCTGAAGGTATGGCAGAAGTGTACAGAGGGAAATCATTTTGAATTTTTCTCGAACAAGGAATTTGTTTAAGTTCCTTAGATCTAGAATGGGCCTGAACCCTCCTGTCTTCTTGGGAATAAGAAATTGAGTAGAAGCCCCTGCCCTCCTGGGTGGATGGAACTTTTTCTACGGCCCCCTGAGTTAACATGGTGGATAGGAGATTTGTCTGCAAGGTGTTTGCAGGATAATCCCTTGTGGAGTTAGTGGGGGGCAAGCTTTTGAAATGAAGCAAATAGTCCCTTTGGATGATGTTGAGAGTCCACGGTTCTGATGTAATGAGGTGCCACCTGTGGGCATAGGAACAGAGTCTGCCTGCTATGTATAGGGGTGGGGGACCCTGCACAGACAAAGTAGCTATGCTCTCTAGGAAGAAGTCAAAAAACAGGTGCTGGCTGTAGATGTGCAGCTGGTTGTGGCTTAGGCATCTTAGACATTTTGGGCTGGCGAGGGCCCTGTCACTGCTGTTGATGAGGTTGGTAAGCAGTTGCAGGTGAAAAAGAAGGATAATATCTCTTCTTCTTAGTATAGAAAGACTTCTTTGGATTAGTCTTTTCTCCTAGAGGGGTCAGACGTCTTTCTAGAGAGGTGTTTGAGAGTGAGATCATCTGTCTCAATCTCTCTAGCCTTCTCTCTCCAAACCTTTCCAAAAAGGTTCTCTCCAGAACAGGGGCTACTAGCCAATTCATCCTGAACCCACTGCTCAAGTTCAGATGCCTGTAGCCAGGTCATTCTGTGAGCACCAATGCAGACTGCTGAAGCTCTGCAGGATGACTCAAAGGCATCGAAAGATGCTCTGATAAGAAATTTGAATGTATTCTGAATTTGCCTGATTAATGCCTGGACTGCATTACCTTTGTCATCAGGAAGGAGAGAGGCAAGGTTCTCTAGATCCCTGGGAGATATCCATGCCCATATATAGCATGTAGGCAGTAATCCTAGAAGTGAGCAAGCATGCATGCCTGAAAACATCGACGGCCAAAGGCATCAAGAGTCCTGGAGTCCTGCCCAGAGGCATGGAAGAATGATTCTTAGAACTCTTGATGCACCGCATCGCCAATTCTACCATCATGGGGTGGTGTGATAGTTGAGGCTTTTGGAAGCCAGGGCATGATGGTACTCGGTACATGGTATCGAGTCGTTTGCTGATAAGTGGAACAGTTAGCGAGGCCTCCCACATACGTAGCATTAGATCCTGCAGGATACGATGCACCAGCAACATGGCCACCTCTTTGGGCGCCGAGGGGTATTGAAGGATTTCTAACTCCCCTGCCCTCAGTTCAGTCTCCAATGCCCGGTAATCTGCAGGTCTGCTGCCATGTCCCGAATGAAGTGTTGAAAAGACACTTCCTCTGGCAGAGACAGATGCCACACATTAGGAGCAGACTGATTGAAAGGGAGATCCCAGGTTACCCTGGAATCCTCCAATGCATCATCAGAATCAGAAGAGGTAGAGTCTGATTCTGAGAGAAAGTCAAAGTATCGATGGCCTAAATGTCGATGTCCAGGCCCAATGCAGATACCGATGATCAGTTGGTGCGGCAGCAGAAACCTAGAGGCATCAGAGGGAGAGGGTCCCCCGAAGCAAGTTCCAGGTCCGATATCAGCTGTGAGCGAGATGACAATGCCTACACCACTGGAGCTGTCGATACAGACGGTTCTGAGGCTACCAGGAGTGCTGCCAAACTCCTCCTGATAGCGAGGATGCCCTGGTTAAGGGAGGAGGCCGATGCCTGGATGGAATCCCACATGGGGCTCTGAGCTACTGTCCCAGAGCATGGAACCAGTAGCTTTCTGGAGGTCAAGGCCTTGGGAGAGTCCTGGAGCCCCCTGATGTGCTTTGGAGAGCTAGTCCTCCTGCCAGGGCTGTTTGGCAGGCCTGTCTGCATCGGATGCACCTTTGGTGAATCTGACGATGAAGGGACTTACCTCGAGGATCGGTATCGAGTTTCGATGCCGATGACTTAGACTTAGTCGTACGTTTGGACTTTGAGGAGACCTGAAAACCAAGAAAGGAGGCCATTGTCCTCGACTATGTGGAAGCCACTGAAATAGAGTCCGGGGCAAAAAGAGAACCATACTGCCTGGCTCTGTTCTTCAGGCCTCTTTTTGTCATTTGTTGGCACACAGGCTGTCCAACACAGGGCAAATTATCACGTGATAGAGGCACACAGTCCAAAGCGTGATAAGGTGGAAAAACACTTCATTTGAAAACTCAGACCTAGCAACCCGACACAGGCCGTGTTTCGGAGACCTTCATCAGGGGTTGTCTACATAGGTACTAAAGACATAGAAACAAACAATATTAAAAAATCAAATGATAGTGAAAGAACAAATACTCACGGATATTCAATTAACTATTATACAGAAATAGAAATATATAATATAATAAATAATAAAATGTATATTAAATAGTAAAAAATAAATAAAATCTAAATAATAATAGTCTCATATAAATAATTAAAAGTAATAAATAATATATAATAAAACTCAAATGCTTGGAACACGATACACAAATAAATTATAAATATTAAAATTGTGTGATAGAAAATACAACAAAATAAACCACAACTAAATCCATATAGACACATAAAATGCAGTAATTGCGTAAATGATCAACATCACACTTGTATTATTACTACCTTATTTGTAGAGATGACATGCAAACCTCACAGGAGGAACACAGCTTCTATGTAGAAACGATGGCACACAGTAAATGCAAGAAGTAAAAAACTAAAATGAAGAAGACATAAGAAAAAGCATATGTATACCATTGGAGATAACTTGTATATATTTTAGGAGCATAAATTACTGGGAACTAAAAACTAAAACTCAAAGGGGAACGCAGCAGGCATTCGTATAGGTCGGATGTGGGAGGAGTATAAACAGAGAGAGACACAATTGCTAATTAACCATCTATCACAATGGGAAAGAAAAGGGGGAAAGTAGAATTAATTCCAACTTCAGTCTAACAGTGTCAATGAAGAAATAAGTCGTACTAATAAAAACAGTATGGAGTAGGGCCAAGTTTGCATCGCAGGATCAAAGGCGCCGAACTCATTAGCTAAAAATGTGAATTGTATCTATGTAATTATCAACCATCAAACTCTTACTATATTCTTTAAAAAGACGTGGGGCCAGAGGAGGGTCTGGATACTCAGAAACAATTAAAAAGAGATCTAATGCACTATTTTTCCTATTTATCGGAGGCTTGTGGAAGATGTGATTGCCAAGAACAAAATTAAAAGGAGGTTTAAAAAACGCTATTCTCCTACTTATTGCTGTTACTTAAACGACGGCTCATATAGACAATGGACCTGTCCAAAAAATAAACAATACACATACATATTGTTTTATATATTTTTTTATATAAAAATTTTTAATATATATTTTTTTTAGAATATTTCTTATGTAATATTTTTTATGAAATTTTCTGATGTAGTTTTTACTAATTTACTTTATTTCATTTTATTGTTTAGTTTATTTGGATTTTACTATGTTTTTGTTTTAATTATTAATATCATAAGGACCTTTAAAATCAGCTTACAAGCTTTGATATTAAATTATTTTTTTCCCTTAGTTGGGTCTATGCGACCAAGATGTAGTTTTATTGTATTTTATTTTATTTTATTATGTTATATTTTTTTTCATATTCTTTTATTTGTTTTTTTAGCAAAGAATATTTAATTAATGTTTTAGAGTTTTTAAGAACATGAGGACAAAATACCAATACATTTCTAATTGCTATATTGTACATTTACAATTAAGTGTTCACTGACGATCTGATGTTTTGAAGGTCCTTATATCAAGAAATCGGTACTACACCTTCGTTTTTAACCTCAAACATTTTCCTTGTGCGTTTTTAACGATAGCGCTATTTTCTTTTAAGTTTGGTGCAGATGTTCACAAGTATTATAATAGTCTTTACGTTTGGCTCTTTGGAGTTTTTTCGGGTCTGGCCACGCCCCCTTTGGTTTCCCGCCTCTGAGATCTTTTAAAGGGTTGCGCATGTGTCGGCGTTTTTGTAGCGAATTACGCTGAGAGTCTAAAGAAATTCTCTCAGTATATTTACAGTTTGTAAGATTCGGTTTCTGTCGGCGATATAGATTGGTAAGTCCAATAATCATTATGATGATGGTATATACATGTTGGTAGCCTCCGATCTCATGGGTAGAAAGCAGGAGAGCAGCGATTCTGCACACTTCCTTTTTTCTGAATCGGGTTTTGACAATCTAACACACAATGAACCTCCGATTAAAGTGGCAGATTATTATTCTGGAAATTTGGATGATCTTCTCTTCGTACTGTTTTTTAGAAACTACAAAGTGTTTTTTGTTTATTTTTTGGACAGGTCCATTGTCTATATGAGCCGTCGTTTAAGTAACAGCAATAAGTAGGAGAATAGCGTTTTTTAAACCTCCTTTTAATTTTGTTCTTGGCAATCACATCTTCCACAAGCCTCCGATAAATAGGAAAAATAGTGCATTAGATCTCTTTTTAATTGTTTCTGAGTATCCAGACCCTCCTCTGGCCCCACGTCTTTTTAAAGAATATAGTAAGAGTTTGATGGTTGATAATTACATAGATACAATTCACATTTTTAGCTAATGAGTTCGGCGCCTTTGATCCTGCGATGCAAACTTGGCCCTACTCCATACTGTTTTTATTAGTACGACTTATTTCTTCATTGACACTGTTAGACTGAAGTTGGAATTAATTCTTCTTTCCCCCTTTTCTTTCCCATTGTGATAGATGGTTAATTAGCAATTGTGTCTCTCTGTTTATACTCCTCCCACATCCGACCTATACAAATGCCTGCTGCGTTCCCCTTTGCGTTTTAGTTTTTAGTTCCCAGTAATTTATGCTCCTAAAATATATACAAGTTATCTCCAATGGTATACATATGCTTTTTCTTATGTCTTCTTCATTTTAGTTTTTTACTTCTTGCATTTACTGTGTGCCATCGTTTCTACATAGAAGCTGTGTTCCTCCTGTGAGGTTTGCATGTCATCTCTACAAATAAGGTAGTAATAATACAAGTGTGATGTTGATCATTTACGCAATTACTGCATTTTATGTGTCTATATGGATTTAGTTGTGGTTTATTTTGTTGTATTTTCTATCACACAATTTTAATATTTATAATTTATTTGTGTATCGTGTTCCAAGCATTTGAGTTTTATTATATATTATTTATTACTTTTAATTATTTATATGAGACTATTATTATTTAGATTTTATTTATTTTTTACTATTTAATATACATTTTATTATTTATTATATTATATATTTATTTCTATTTCTGTATAATAGAGTTAATTGAATATCCGTGAGTATTTGTTCTTTCACTATTTGATTTTTTAATATTGTTTGTTTCTATGTCTTTAGTACCTATGTAGACAACCCCTGATGAAGGTCTCCGAAACACGGCCTGTGTCGGGTTGCTAGGTCTGAGTTTTCAAATAAAGTGTTTTTCCACCTTATCACGCTTTGGACTGTGTATTTGTTGGCACAAAGGACACTCAGTCGGTAAATGGTCTGGACCCAAACATTTTAAACACCAGTCATGTTTATCCATGACTGATATTGTATCAGAACACTTGTTACATTTTTTGAAGCCACTGATGTACTTTTCCATCGAGGTAGAAGAAAAGTAGGCCAAGGCCTAATTTGGCAGTAGACACTACCAACACTGGAAAAATTGAAAAATTAAAGAAAGAAAAATATCTTAAAAAGAAAAGAAATATCAGGGCCAGTTTCAGGGAAGATACAGACATCGACAGAAAGGCAGAGCACAGATTTAAACCAAACACAGACTTTTTTCGGTGGCAATAGGAAGAAAACAACCTGCTGGCTCCGTGGAAAACGAAGAACTGAGGAGAGGACTTGGGAAGCAGAGAAGGCAGATGACTAGGCACAATGGATTGCTCCCAAAAGCTTTCCAATTGGATGCTAGGGAGCGTTCCCACACGGGCTCCATCGGTACAGCACAGTTACTTACCTGTAACAGGTGATCTCTGGGAACAGCAGGAATTAGTCCTCACATATGGGTACGTCGGTACCGACGGAGCCCGTGCGGGAAAGCTCCCCAGCTTCTTAGAATAGAAGCTTTTGGGACCTCCCACTGCACATGCGCACTGCCTTCCCGCCTTCCTGAACAGCTCTCCTCAGTTTCGAGTTTATAGCTGAGTCAACAGAGAGAGGACAGGAAGATAGATAGATAAAAGATACAACTCCTAGGGGAGGTGGGTGGGTTGTGAGGACTAATTCCTGCTGTTCCCAGAGATCACCTGTTACAGGTAAGTAACTGTGCTATCTCCAGGAACAAGCAGGAATAAGTCCTCACATATGGGGACTCCCTAGCTTAGATGCATGGGATCCCCTGTAAAGGTTCGCCATCTTCGTATGGATCTCAGGCATCCATTCTGGGAAGGTGGGCAGGAGTTGTTTAGGAATGGAACAGGTGCTTGAGGACAGCCTGGCCAAACAAGGCATCCCGGCGGGAGTCCTTGTCCAAACAGTAATGGGCTGTGAAGGTATGAACCGAGGCCCAGGTAGCGGCTCGACAGATCTGATCTATGGAAACAGAGTGCAGATGAGCCATAGAAGTTGCCATGGCCCTCACATTGTGAGCAGTGACATGGCCTTCCAGAGAAATGTTTTTGCTCTGGTAAGCAAAAGAAATACACTGAGCAATCCAATTGGAAAGTGTACGCTTGGAGACTGGAAGTCCCAAATGGGAAGGATCAAAGGCCACAAAAAGTTGAGAAGACTTTCGATGTGGCTGAGTCCTATTAAGGTAAAAAGCGAGAGCTCTTTTACAATCCAGAGTATGAAGGTTCCTCTCTGCATTGGATGCATGAGGAGCTGGAAAAAAGACAGGTAGATATACCTCTTGATTAAGATGAAAAGGCGAGACCACTTTAGGCATAAAGTGGGGATTCGTCCTAAGGACCACCTTATCATGATGAAATCTTGTGTAAGGTGGATTAGCCACTAAAGCCTGCAGCTCACTGATGCGGCGAGCCGAAGTGACTGCAATGAGGAAGATGACCTTCCAGGAAAGAAATTTCAAGGAGGTGGAAAACATTGGCTCAAAAGGTGGCTTCATAAGTTGACCGAGCACTAGATTCAAATCCCATGCGACCGGGGGTGGTCTGATGGGAGGTTTAGTGAGAGTCAGGCCTCTCATGAATCTTGCAACAAGAGGATGAGAGGAGATAGGTTGTCCATTTATATGTTTCAAGGATGCTGCAATAGCACTTAAATGGACTCTTACCGAATTCGTCTTGAGGCCTGCATTGGATAGATGCAGGAGATAATCAAGAAGAGAATTCAAAGGAAGTGCCAGAGGGTCAAGACCCTGCTGAGCACACCAAATGGAAAAACGTTTCCATTTGAAAGCATAGGAACGCCTGGTAGAGGGTTTCCTAGAGGCAGAAAGGATATCTTTCACTGGTTGGGAAAGATGAAAGTCTTGAAGGCTTAAGCCTTCAGTAACCAAGCACTGAGGTGAAGGGATTTGGGGTTTGGGTGCCACAAAGTCCCCTCCTCCTGAGACAGGAGGTCTGGCGCAGCTCCCAGATCCAAGTAGGATCTCTGGGAGAGCTGTAGAAGTAGAGGGAACCACACTTGGCGTGGCCAGCGTGGAGCTATGAGGATCATAGTTCCATGATCCCTCTGGAGTTTGAACAGAGTCTTGGGAATCAAAGGAATGGGTGGAAAGGCATATAGGAATGCCTGACTCCAATTCAGGAGAAAGGCGTCCGTAGCCTGAGCTCCCTGACACGGAGTTCTGGAACAGAACCGGGGAAGTTTGGCATTCCACGGACTTGCAAAGAGGTCTATGTCCGGGGTCCCCCATTCCTGAAAGATTCGGTTTATTTGGTCCAAATGTAGGGACCATTCGTGTGGCAGCAGAACTCGACTGAGCCTGTCTGCCCGAGAGTTTTGAACTCCTGGGAGATACACTGCTAGCAGGTGAATCTGATGCTCTCTGGCGAAGGCCCATAGTCTTAGAGCTTCGTTGCAAAGCGACAGAGAGCCCGTCCCTCCTTGTTTGTTTATGTAAAACATGGCCACCTGATTGTCCGTCTGAACTAGGACAGTGAGGTTGGCTAGGAGGGAGTGGAAGACCTTGAGGGCAAGGTAAATTGCTCGCAGTTCCAGAAGATTGATATGAAGGGTGGTCTCCTGTAGAGACCAAGTGCCCTGAGTGGAGAGAGTTTGCAGATGGGCTCCCCACCCTGTTTGGGAGGCATCTGTTGTGAGGGTTGCTTGGGGTAGCAATGGTTGAAATGGAGCCCCCAACAACAGATTCTTGGTGGAAGTCCACCAGTGGAGGGACCAAAACAGACGATCGGAGGTTTGTATTTGGTCTGAGAGCGCTCCTGACGCCTGAGTCCACTGAGTGGCCAGGGTCCATTGAGCTGCTCTCATATGAAGACGAGCATAGGGCACCACATGCACTGTGGAGGCCATATGACCCAGTAGGCGTAGCATTTCCCTGGCTGTCAAGTGAGTGCTGGACTGAGCTTGGGAGGCCAAACTCAGGAGGCGCTGGCCTCGAACATGTGGAAGGTAGGCCCTTGCAGTGATGGTGTCCAACTGGGCCCCTATGAATTCTAGAGATTGAGTAGGGATGAGTTGGGACTTGGGAAGGTTTACTACCAGTCCCAGATACTGCAAAAGGCTCCTTGTGTGGTCCAGGGAAATCTGGGCCTGTGACTGAGTTGGAGCTCGGATGAGCCAGTCGTCCAGATATGGGAAGACAAAGATTCCCATGCCTCTTAGAAATGCGGCTACGACTGCCATGCATTTTGTGAATACTCTTGGAGCAGAGGCTAGACCGAAGGGGAGTACTCTGTATTGGAAATGTTTTCCCTGAAACAGAAAGCGAAGATACTTTCTGTGGGATGGATGGATGAGTATATGTGTATACGCATCCTGTAGGTCTAGAGAACAAAGCCAGTCCTGACCCTGGAGGTAAGGAAGGAGAATGCCGAGAGACAGCATTTTGAATTTCTCCTTGAAGAGAAATTTGTTCAATTCTCTCAGATCTAGGATTGGTCTGAATCCCCCTGTCTTCTTTGGAATGAGAAAATAAGGGGAGTAGAAACCGGACCCTTGTTGAGGAAGAGGAACCTCTTCTATGGCCCCTTGGGCAAGAAGAGAGGAAACCTCTTGACCCAACAGGGTTAGGAGAGATGGGGGAGAATTGAATGGTCTCACCATATGATGGGGAGGAAGGCTGGAGAAATGAAGTTTGTAACCCTCTCGAATGATAGAGAGGGTCCATTGTTCTGTTGTGATTTGTTCCCATCTGGGAGCAAAGTGAACCAACCTTCCGGGTATGGTGAGAGGTTCTGGTTGAGTTAGAACCAGAAGTGGCAAGTTCCCTAGGAGCAAGTCAAAACCCCTGAGGGGTTGGAGCCTGCTGAGCTACAGTAGCTGCTGCAGGCTTAGCTCGTGCTTGTTTGGATTGCTGACGCTTAGCAGTATAGCGAGGTTGAGAAGACTGCTGGCCAGTATTTGAAGCAACTCTGGCCTTCTTATAGTAAGGCCTTTTAAAAGACTTTTTCTTAGTAGGAATTGAAGTGGACTTTGAAAGTCTTTCCAAGGTGGCATTTTCAGCATCCATCTGGGTGGCTTTGATTTGCCACTCTTCCCCAAATAAGTTCTCACCTGTACAGGGCAGATTCCGTAAGCCATCTAGAACCCAAGGTTCCAGATCAGAGGCCTGGAGCCAAGCAAGACGTCGGGCTGCAATAGCAATGCCCGAAGCCCTACTGGCTCCCTCAAAGGAATCATATGCTGCCCTATTAGAGAACTTAGAAACCTCTAAGAGTTGTTTCACTAGGGAAAGGAATCCCTGCTTTTTATCCTCAGGGATAAAGGGGGCAAAATGCCGCACCTTTTTGGCAAGTTCCTCCAGGAACATGCCCATATAGAGACTGTAGGAATTAATCCTGGCTATAAGCATACTAGCCTGGAAAATTTTCCTACCAAAAGAGTCCAAAGTCTTACATTCCCGTCCTGGAGGGGTGGAAGAGTGCCTTTTGGTACTCCTAATCTTCTTCATTGCAGACTTCACCACAATAGAGTGGTGGGGCAATTGAGTCTTTTGGAAACCAGGAGAAGGAGGGACCCTATACATGGTGTCCAACCTACGGGAATAAGGAGACAAAGTCAAAGGATTTTCCCAGAAATCCATCAGTTGTTCTTGAAGGATTTCATGGATAGGCAGGGTAACTGCCTCCTTAGGGGCCTTTGAGTATCCCAAAATATCCAGTTTTTTGGATCTGGGTTCCTTTTCAGAGGATGTGGTAATAGAAAGGGCTGTAGCCATATCTAAAACAAAGTCCTGGAAGGACAAATCCTCTGGAGGGGACATTCTCCTTTTAGGAGAAGAGGGCTCCTCAGGTAAGTTGAGTGAAAACTCAGCAGAATCATCAGAGGAGTGAAAATCCTCAGAGGAATCGGTGCTTTCCTCTAACGCACGATACGCGTACCGATCGGTATCGATATCGGGCGTATCGGGTATGGAACCGGTATGGAGCGAAAGCCCATACGGTACCGACTTGCGTTTAGAGGTGGACGGCCTCGATACCGGCATGGCGGACGATACCGGTATCGGGCCCGGAACCGCTGAAAGCGGAACCGATGGCGTTGCAGCTTTAATGAAAGCCATGACGGCCTGCTGCATGGACTGTACAGTATCGCCCATGGACGCCATAGCTGCCTGGATGTCGGTACCGGAGTGACCCGGTACCCCAGAGCAGGCTAACAGGTGATCTGTCGAGGCCGTAGCATCGATATCAACCTGAGACCCCTGAATTGGCGTTTTTGGAAGTTGGACTTCCCGCCGGGGTTGTTTGGCTGGGGCAGGGTCCTCAAGTTCTAAGCTAAGAGCCTCTCGATGCTTTGAAGGAGATTTGCTCTTTGAGGACTTGCCCACAGAAGGTTTGGTTACCTGAGATCCATCCGGAGAAGAAGACCTGGATGACTGTGATGCTGTATTCTCTGAAGCAAACAGCACATGGAATTTGTTGGCCCGGTTCTGCAGCCCACGTTTAGACATGTGGGAGCAAGATGGGCAGTCCGGTATGGAATGGTCAGGCCCCAAACATTTCAGACACCATTCATGGGTGTCTGTGACTGAAATAACAGCATTACATTTGGTACACTTCTTAAATCCAGGGGCTGGCTTCTCCATGAGGAGAAATTGAGTAGGCCGAGAGGCCTCTCTGAAGTGACCAAAAAGCTAAAAAATAAGAAAAAAGAATTATAATTTTTTAAAGAAAGAAAGAAAAGACCGGCGATACCGGTATCGGTATGGGGAAGGCAGGTACGCGGTCTAAAGAAACAAATAAAATAACAATTTCTTCAGCGGTGACAGGAACACGACCTGCTGGCTCCGCGGAAAAAGAGAAACTGAGGAGAGCTGTTCAGGAAGGCGGGAAGGCAGTGCGCATGTGCAGTGGGAGGTCCCAAAAGCTTCTATTCTAAGAAGCTGGGGAGCTTTCCCGCACGGGCTCCGTCGGTACCGACGTACCCATATGTGAGGACTTATTCCTGCTTGTTCCTGGAGATCGATGATACCCATATGTGAAGACTGCATTCCTGCTTGTTCCTAGAGAACTTCATCCTGGAACCTGAGTAGACAGAGTCCACTGCATGCTCAGGGTCCACTGAGCTGGTCTCATTCTGAGATGTGCCAAGCATGCGATGTGAACTATTGAGGCCTGTGATGGGGTCTATAAAATGTTACCCGTCCATCTCCAAAGGGTTTATCAACGACCCCTTTAAAAAGAGTCTGCAGCCCAGAGTTCAAGGCTGGGAGAGCGCGACTCACAGGGAGAGGGGTAAAGAACCCAGCAGGCTGCAGGAGGAAGAGAGGCCCATGGAGCCAGAAGTCTTTCCAAGGCAAGCCATGCAGAGATATTACATCCAAATTGTAAATAGTTTCCCCCAGTTATCCCATGTTTTCCCCCGTTTTATGTAAACTGATTGCCTTTGCTGTCATTGAGTCATTTGTTATCTGTAAACCGCACTGATTGAAAAGAGCGCGGTATAAAAGAAATTTTAAATAAATAAATAAATGTTCGAGGTAGGAACTTTAACTGGGACTGGAAGAAGGGCCGGGAGAAGGAGCTTGTGGAAGTTTAACATGCTGGAGCAATAGTAAAGCTGCTTTTGTTTTCCCTGAACTGCTGCCTGTTCTGGGTTTTGCTTGGTGGAGGTTTAACAAGCTAGGACAGAATAAAAACTGCTCTTGTTTTCCCTGAACTGCTGCCTTGCTTTTGTTGTACAGAAAACCCCTTCCCACCACATGCCAAACTACCACAAGGTCAAATGGCCAAACATCCTCAACATGCTCCATTCTTACATCTGCAGACTATGCTATACTTCCTCTATGCCAACTGTCAAGACTTCACTCTGTTACAAACCCTCCAAAGTAATGAGGAGGAGAGGAGAGCCACAGGGAAGCAAGATGTGAGATGAATCATATTCTACCTGCTGTGGTTTCCTGGCACTTGTCAAAAGACCATCGAACCTCTACAGCCTGTCCTCTCTCTTTTATCTGCTGCTCGATCTCACGCAATTTGGCCCGGACCTAAAAAGACAAAGAAAATAAAACTATCAGCAAATGTGACATCCACACACACAGGTATAAACGGTAGTCCCAAGCACAAGACATGCAAACTTAGTCCATAGCCCAGTCAGATTTTAAGGATTTGCACAATCTGCATGTGTTATCTCTACTGTATACAAACAGATCTCAGGCATATTCACTGCAAAAATCCTAACAAAAAACAATTGGGCTGCCACTCTTAAGGACCAAGTTTGCCCATCCCTGATATAGGCAATAATAGGAGCAGGCACATTCAGAAATGTAAAACTATAGACACTACAAACCTCAGAACCATATCATTAACCCAGCCAGTGCCAGTAACTGTTCTAAAAGCACATACATAAACAAAACATACACATGTAATATGAGCAACATGAGCTTCACATGCATCTAGATACACAGCTGATACCACAATGCTCCTAGCAAATGCCAGTTATTGGAGACACAGGAAGATGTGGAAGTGGAGCACTAGATAATGCAGCTACTCACCTGCTGTGTGAAAACAGAGTTGCCTCCTGGCATGGGAAGACTGGAGGGTGCAACAGGTAGGTGATCGAGTGGAGAACCTGTCTTTATCCTGCTGTCAGTCAGAGAATAGTGCCAGACCAAGGCGCTGGGGCAGCACAGGACGATGCTCTGCAGAAAAGGAATATAATGACTATAACAAGAGGGCCATTTTCATCTTTAACTTGATAGCACAACAGGGGTAGCCACCTGGAGAATGGAAAGGACCTTGGACCACTGATAGCACAGATGACACAGGTGAGATGACCAGGATGCTCATACAAAGACATTTGCAGTTCACTGTCATTACAACTCGTTTACCCTGTTGGTCACCATCCCTGGACCTTTATCACTAGATTGGCGGCTTAGCTTCTGGACTGCTCTCCACATGGTGAATTAGTGGACCAATTAATACTAGACTCTCAAACCTGCTCTCCATGCAGTACATTGTGATTTCCTCTATCACTAGATCTCTTGATGGAGCTGAAATCTGCCCTTCACATGCTATCTTGCCTGGAAACTGAACTACTTCCCCAGCTGTGTCATAGCTTCTTTTCATGCTTTCAAGGCAAATCCCTTCTATCTGTCTCTCTCTCTTCCACTGCGCTCTTTCCATCTTGCTGCACCATATGCTTGGAACAAACTGCCTGAGTTAGTGCATCAGGCTCCATTTAGGGGCCTATTCAAACTCAGGCTAAAAAAAAACACTTCTTCAAAGCTGCTTTTAGATCCTGCTCTTTTTTCTCCTGTTTATCACCCATGTATGTCAAGATCATCTCTAGTCCCCTCTGTGTTTGTCCTGCATGGACTATAAGCTATATAGAGTAGGAACCGTCTCCCACGTATTTATGGACAATGCTGTGTAGGACTTGTAGCTCTATACAAATAAGTAGTAGCAACAGTAGTCAAGGATTACAATCATAGGAAACATGCCACTGCTGATTACTCAATGCAATCACCACTGAGCTCATACATGACCCTACACTGGTAGAGCAAAGAGCATGCATATGGAGTGCCCACTGGTAGAGCAAAGAGCATGCATATGGAGTGCCCACTGGTAGAGCAAAGAGCATGCATATGGAGTGCCCACTGGTAGAGCAAAGAGCATGCATATGGAGTGCTCACTGGTAGAGCAAAGAGCATGCATATGGAGTGCTCACTGGTAGAGCAAAGAGCATGCATATGGAGTGCCCACTGGTAGAGCAAAGAGCATGCATATGGAGTGCCTACTGGTAGAGCAAAGAGCATGCATATGGAGTGCTCACTGGTAGAGCAAAGAGCATGCATATGGAGTGCTCACTGGTAGAGCAAAGAGCATGCATATGGAGGGCTCACTGGTAGAGCAAAGAGCATGCATATGGAGTGCCCATGCGCCACACTGCATTACTGATGATATGCAGCTTGTTCTATAAGATGGATAGAGAGGAGGCAACTGCAATTCCCAACAAAGTTAAAAGGAACGAGATAGCAGTTTTGCCCACTTTTCTACTTCACCCAGTGGGAACATCTTGGGGGGGGGGGGGGGAGACACGAAAAGTGGCTCTGAGGAAAAGAATGTTACCAGTGGTGTGCTGCAGGGATCTGTCCTTGTTTGTTAGTGATATTGAGGAAAGGCTGTCAGGTAAAGTTTGCCTCTTTGCAGATAATATCAAAATTTGCAATAGCACAGACACCCAGGAAAGAGTAGATAACATGAGGAGGGATCTAGCTAAGCTTGAAGAATAGTCGAGAATTTGGCAGCTGAGATTAAATGCTAAAAAATGCAGGTTCATGCATTTGGGCTGCAAAACTCCAAGGGAACGGTAAAGTGTAGGGGGTGAAATACGTCTGTCCACGAAAGAAGAGTGGGACCTGGACGTGATCGATTCTGATGATCTTAAGGTGTCCAAACAGGTAGAAAGAGGTGACAGTGATAGCCAGAAGGATGCTTGTGTGCCTAGGGAGAAGAATGGCCAGCAGGAAGGAGGAGGTAAGAGTGCTTCTATATAAGTCTCTTGTGAGATCTCATTTGGAGTATTGTGTGCAATTCTGGAGATCACACCTCCAAAAGGATATAAACAGGATAGAGGTGGAGCACAGTGCTGCTTCCAAAATGGTCAGTGGGCTCCATCATAAGGCATATGGGGACAGACTTAAAGATCTCAATATGTATACTTTGGAGGAAAGGCAGGAGAGAAGAGATATGATAGAGACGTTTAAGTACCTCTGTGGCTTAAATGCACAGGAGGAGAGCCTCTTTCAACTGAAAGAAAGCTCTGCAATGAGGGGGCATAGGATAAAGGTGAAAAGGGATAGACTCAGGAGTGATCTGAGTAAATATTTCTTTATTGAAAGAGTGGTAGATGCATGGAACAGTCTCCCAGTGAAGGCAGTAGAGACCAGGACAGCATATGAAGTCAAGAAAGAATGGGACCAACACAGATCATCTCTAATTTTTTTTAAAAAAGGGACTATAGTAGATGGTATGGAAGGACAGACTGGATAGGCTATATGGTCTCTCTCTGCAGTCATGTTTCTATGTTTCAAGAACTGAAAAGAAAAATTTTAAAGAGCAACAAATATTTTTGTTAGGAAAGCAAATATAAAGAGGAAAAGGAGGTCACTGATTCTCAAAAGAAGTAGCTGAATATATAAGGAAAATGTGTTTAGTCTTCTAAATTATAACAGATCACAGAAAGGAGATGACAAGTGAAGACCTAAATATGTACACCCTGGAGGAGAGGCGGGACAGGGGAGATATGATTCAGACATTTAAATACTTAAAGAATATTAATTAATTAATTAACAAACAAACCTCTTCCAAAGACGAGGAAGCTGTAAAACTAGAGGGCATAACATGAAGCTGCAAGGGGGTATACTGAAAGGCAATGTCAGGAAATACTTTTTCACTGAAAGGGTGGATGCTTGGAATGCCCTCCCGATGGAAGTGGTGAGGGCAAATACAGTGACAGAATTCAAAACATTTGGAAGGTAAGATACTATTGAAAATCATTCTAAAGGTTTCTTTTTTTCTCAATTTTATTTTTAACAGGTTTTTTTATACAAGCTATTAAATTCAATCAAAGCGGTTTACATTGCAACTTAAACTTGGTAAATGCATATTAAACAGGGACATTGATAACCTGGATTTTTCTGAGAAATGGAGGGTTAAGTGACTTGCCCAAGGCCACAAGGAGTGCTAGTGGAAATCGAACCCTGGTCTCTTGGTTCCCAAGCCAGTGCTCTAACCACTAGGCTACTCCTCCACTCCAATTCCATCCAAATTCTGAAGCTAAAATGTTTACAATTCTTGCATGCATCTCACTAAGTACTAGACTTGGTTCCTGGGTTAAGATACCCAGATCTAGGTGCTGCAGTGGCTACAACAATTTGTGAATGCTTCATTTTCAGAAGGTATTTTCTTACCACCTTAAAGCAGTCATGTTGGTGCAGCTAGTTTAAAGAAAGCAGGATTAGACAGCATATGGTTTATGTTTATTAACTCTCTTAACCGCCCTTCACAGAAGCAGCAGAACGTTGTACAATATAAGCAAAATCTTAAGAGAAAAACGGAAAAGGAATTCCATAAATCATAGGACAGAGACAGGAACATTCATACAAGAGGAGGAGTAAGTAATTCTACAGTAAAGAAAGGTGGTTCAGGAGGGCAAGGAATTAAAAGCCAGGTTGAAAGAGTCTTGAGGTAGGACATGAAGGTAGTGTAAGAGACTTCAAGTCTAAGGAAAGGGGGCAGGGAATTCCAGAGAGCAGGGGCAAGTACATATAAATCACCCAGCACAATAAGCTGGGGATAGAGAAGAGAGGCTTCGGAGATGGAGCGAAGGAGGGAGTCCCAAAGATAGGGGCACACAGTAGTTGGAGCATATATGAGACAGAAGTAGAGATAGGGAGGGAACCATTGAGGTGAAAAGGGAGGGCTTCTGGATAAGACAAAGTGGTGGAGAATAGAAACAACTGAGAAAGAACCAGGGAAGGGGCAGGGGAGGATGTTAAGGGACATGTTAACAAGTTCAAAGGTGTCCGAGTAGAACCAGGTAGAGGGGGATGCGACCATAAAGGGTACCGTGCCCACAGAATTGGAATTGATCCCATAGTCTAGTCTGAGCACGGCCACGGTGCATGCAACGATAACAGGCACCAACCAGCAAGCTGGCAGCAAGGAAAAAGTGCTGATAGTGGTAGATAGGAAGGCCTCAAAAATACGTCCCCAGAATCGCCCCAAGGAGCTCACAGAGTAGACCCTTAAATGCTGTTCAAGGATACCCGCTGAACGCAGCCACTTCCGGGTGGGGACGGACCTTGGCAGAGAGAGCCAGGTGAGCCTGAAAGACAGAAGCAATAGCGAAGATAAGGCAAGCAGCAAACAGCAAGCAGCAACACGGGACAGGGCAGATAACAGCACAGATGTCAGAAACGCCGCAGAGTCGTCCTTTAAATGTTGTTCCAGGGGCCAATGTCTATCTAAGGGCCATGCCTCAGGTGCAGGCCTGCGAGTGTTGCTGTGATCAGCTGTGGTGGGAGGAGGTTGCTCCTTAGCTTTAAGGAAGTGCAGTATATGAAATAAATGGAAATGGAATTCTATCAATAATAAATAAAGATCCATTCCTAACACCCCTTTCCCCGGCAAAAGCACAGTTACTTACCTGTAACAGGTGATCTCTGGGAACAGCAGGAATAAGTCTTCACATATGGGTATGTCGGTACCGACGGAGCCTGCGCGGGAACGCTCCCCAGCTTCCCAAAAAGGAAAGCTTTTGGGAGCATCCCACAGCGCCTGCGCGCTGCCTTCCCGCCTTTCCTAACCAACTCTCCTCAGTTCGAGTTTAAAGCTGAGACAATAGAGAGAGAGAGGAAAGGAAAGATAGAAAAGAGATACAACTCCTAGGGGAGGTGGGTGGGTTGTGAAGACTTATTCCTGCTGTTCCCAGAGATCACCTGCTACAGGTAAGTAACTGTGCTATCTCCAGGAACAAGCAGGAATGAGTCTTCACATATGGGGACTCCCTAGCTGAGATGCCTGGGAGATCCCCAAGGATATGAGACCCTGAAAGGGGTCTGCGTCCTCCTATGAATCTCAGGCATCCATCCAGGGAAGGAGGGCAGGAGTTGTTTAAGAATGGAACAGGTGTCTGAGGACAGCCTGACCAAACAAGGCATCCCGGCGTGAATCCTTGTCCAAGCAGTAATGGGCTGTGAAGGTATGAACCGAGGCCCAGGTGGCTGCTCGACAGATTTCGTCGATGGACACAGAATGAAGATGAGCCATAGAGGCGGCCATGGCCCTCACATTATGAGCCGTGACATGGCCCTCCATAGAAAGGTTCTTACTCTGGTAAGCAAAAGAAATACACTGAGCAATCCAATTGGACAGTGTTCTCTTAGAGACTGGAAGTCCTAAATGAGAAGGATCAAAAGCAACAAAAAGCTGGGAAGACTTTCTATGTTGCTGTGTCCTGTGCAAGTAAAAAGCAAGAGCTCTTTTACAATCTAGAGTATGAAGGTTCCTCTCTGCACTGGATGCATGAGGAGCTGGAAAAAAGACAGGTAAATATACCTTTTGATTAAGATGAAAAGGTGAGACCACTTTAGGCATAAAGTGAGGATTTGTCCTAAGGACTACCTTATCATGATGGAACCTTGTATAAAGTGGATTAGCCACTAAGGCCTGCAGTTCACTGATGCGGCGAGCAGAAGTGACTGCAATAAGGAAAATAACCTTCCATGAAAGAAATTTCAAGGAGGTAGTGGCTAAGGGTTCAAAAGGTGGCTTCATAAGCTGACCAAGAACCACGTTTAAGTCCCATGCCACCGGAGGAGGTCGAATGGGAGGTTTTGTTAAAGTTAGGCCTCTCATAAATCTTGCAATAAGAGGATGAGAGGAGATAGGTTGTCCATTGAGAGGCTTAAGGGATGCTGCAATAGCACTCAAATGGACCCTTACTGAATTTGTTTTAAGGCCTGCATTGGAGAGATGCAGGAGATATTCCAATAGAGAATTCACAGGAAGTGCCAGAGGGTCAAGACCCTTTTGAGCACACCAAATGGAAAATCTTTTCCACTTAAAAGCATAGGAACGTCTAGTGGAAGGTTTTCTGGAAGAATGGAGGATATCCTTCACTTGCTGAGAAAGATTGAAGTCTTGAAGGTCAAGGCCTTCAGTAACCAAGCTCTGAGGTGAAGGGACTTGGGATTTGGATGCCACAAAGTCCCTTCCTCCTGGGACAGAAGGCCTGGCCCAGCTCCCAAGTCCAGGGAGGGGGCTTGGGAGAAATGCAGAAGTAGAGGGTACCACACTTGGCGTGGCCAGCGTGGAGCTATGAGGATCATAGATCCTTGATCCCTCTGGAGTTTGAACAGAGTCTTGGGAATCAAAGGAATGGGTGGAAAGGCATACAGGAAGCCCCAACTCCAAGGAAGGAGAAAGGCATCCTTGGCCTGAACTCCCTGACACGGAATTCTAGAACAGAACCGGGGAAGTTTGGCATTCCACGGACTTGCAAAGAGGTCTATGTCCGGGGTTCCCCATTCCTGGAATATTCTGAGTACCTGATCCATGTGCAGGGACCATTCGTGTGGAAGCAGAACTCGACTGAGTCTGTCTGCCCAAGAGTTTTGGATTCCTGGGAGGTATACTGCCAGGAGATGGATTTGATGCTCTCTGGCGAAGGCCCATAATCTTAGAGCTTCGTTGCACAGCGACAGAGAGCCAGTTCCTCCTTGCTTGTTTATGTAAAACATGGCTACTTGATTGTCCGTGTGAATGAGAACTGTCTTGTAGCTGAGGAGGGTATGAAAGACCTTGAGAGCTAGGAATATTGCTCGAAGTTCCAAGTGGTTGATATGAAGAGAGGTCTCCTGTGGGGACCAAATGCCTTGGGTGGAGAGGTCTTGTAGATGAGCTCCCCAACCTGTTTGGGAGGCATCTGTTGTGAGGGGTGCCTGGGGCAACAAAGGTTGGAAGGGGGACCCCAGCAACAGATTTTGAGTGGACATCCACCATTGGAGAGACCAAAAGAGACGTTTGGAGGTTGCTATTTGGTCTGAGAGAGCTCCTGAAGCTTGAGTCCACTGGGTGGACAAAGTCCATTGAGCTGCTCTCATGTGTAGGCGAGCATAGGGTACCACATGTACTGTGGAAGTCATATGGCCTAGCAGCTGTAGCATCTCCTTGGCAGTTAAATGGCTCTTTGACTGAATCTGGGAGGCTAACTGCACTAGACGCTGACAACGGGCCTGAGGAAGGTAGGCCCTTGCAGAAGTGGTGTCCAACCAGGCCCCTATGAATTCCAGGGACTGAGTAGGGGTGAGCTGGGACTTTGGGAGGTTTACCACAAGTCCCAGGTATTTCAGAATGCGCCTGGTGCGGTTCAGGGAGATCTGAGCCTCTGACTGGGTTGGAGATCGGATGAGCCAGTCGTCCAGGTATGGGAAGACAAATATTCCTAGAGTGCGTAGAAATGCAACAACTATTGCCATGCATTTGGTGAACACTCTTGGAGCAGAGGCTAGACCGAAAGGAAGCACTCTGTATTGGTAATGTTTTCCCTGGAACAGAAAACGTAGGAATTTTCTGTGAGATGGATGGATGAGGACATGAGTGTACGCATCCTTGAGATCTAGAGAGCAAAGCCAATCCTGACTCTGCAGGTATGGAAGGAGAGTGCCTAGAGAAAGCATCTTGAACTTCTCCTTGCATAGGAATTTGTTCAATTCTCTGAGATCTAGAATGGGTCTGTATCCCCCTGTTTTCTTTGGAATGAGAAAATAGGGGGAGTAAAACCCTGACCCCTGTTGAAGAGGAGGAACTTCTTCTATGGCCCCCTGGGCCAGAAGGGTAGTCACCTCCTGATCCAGAAGGTCGAGGAGAGATGTGGGAGAATTGAAGTCTCTCACCATGGTGTAGGGAGGAAGGTCTGAGAAATGAAGTTTGTAGCCCTCTCTTATAATAGAGAGGGTCCACTGCTCTGATGTGATTTGCTCCCATCTGGGAGCAAAATGAGCTAACCTTCCTGGAATGGTGAGAGGATCTGGCTGTTGTAGAGCCAGAAAGGTTAGGTTCTCTAGTATCAAGTCAAAAACCCTGAGGGAGTTGGGACTGCTGGGTTGTAGCAGCCCCTGCAGGTTTAGGCCTGGCTTGTTTAGGTTGCTGACGCTTAGTAGCAAAACGACCTGTAGAAGATTGTTGGCCAGAAGTGGAAGGAAATCTGCTCCTTTTGTAAAAAGGCTTTTTGAAAGACTTTTTCTTGGCTGGAATGGAAGTTGACTTAGAAAGTCTATCCAGAGCAGAATTCTCTGCATCCATTTGAGTGGCTTTTATTTGCCACTCTTTGCCAAAGAGATTTTCGCCCGTACAGGGCAAATTTCTTAAGCCATCCTGAACCCAGGGTTCTAGATCAGAAGCCTGGAGCCAAGCAATTCTACGAGCAGCTATAGCAATGCCTGAGGCTCTGCTGGCACCTTCAAAAGAATCAAAGGCTGCCCTGTTGGAAAACTTTGAAATGTCTTGAGTATGCTTAAGCCAAAGAAGGAACTCATCCCTTTTATCCTCTGGAATAAAAGGGAGAAAGTTGTGCAGTTTTTCTGTAACCTCCTTCAGAAACATACCCATATAAAGGCTATATGAATTGATTCTGGCAATAAGCATGCTGGCTTGGAAGATTTTCCTACCAAAAGCATCCAAGGTCCTACATTCTCCTCCTGGAGGAGTAGAAGAGTGTCTTTTGGTACTCTTTATCCTCTTCATAGCTGACTGCACCACAATGGAGTGGTGAGGAAGCTGAGTTTTTTGAAATCCAGGAGGAGGGAGGGACACGGTACATAGTGTCCAATCTACGAGAATGAGGAGAAAGGGTGAGAGGAGTCTCCCACAATTCAATCAAATGTTCTTGAAGAATTTCATGAATTGGCAAGGTGACTGCCTCTCTGGGAACCTTAGAGTATCCCAAAATATCTAATTTTTTTGCTCTAGGTTCTTTTTCAGAGGTTACTGAAATAGAGAGTCCTTTAGCTACTTCTATTATGAAGTCTTGAAAGGACAAATCCTCTGGAGGAGACATTCTTCTTTTTGGAGAAGAGGGCTCCTCAGGAAGGGTGACAGATACTTCAGGGGACTCAACCGATGAATCAGAATCATCAGAAGAATCGAAGTATCGTCTGCTCGATTCCAAAGATCGATAGGCGTATCGATTGGTACCGACATCGGGTGTTCCGGGTACCGGATCGGTACCGAGAAAGAGCCCAGGACAGGGAGCCGGAATTGGTATCCTGGCCGATGTCGATGCAGCCGGTACCGGTATCGAAGTTGGTACCGGTACCGACAACGGAGCTTGTTGCGGTACCGTCGGCGTCGCAGCCTTAATGAAAGCCAGTATAGCCTGCTGCATGGATTGCACAGTGTGATCCATGGACGCCATGACTGCCTGGATGTCGGTACCGGGAGATTGTGCCGGTACCCCAGAGCAGTCTAACAGGTGATCTGTCGAGGCCGTGCCATCGATGTCAACCTGTAACCCCATAGGAGGAGCTTTGGAAGCCGGAGCTTCCCGCCGGGGTTGTTTGGCTGGGGCAGGATCCTCGAGGGCAAGCCCGGAGGCATCTCGATGCTGAGAGGGAGATTTGCCCTTCAAGGACCTGCTAGGTTTATGTTTGGTTACCTGAGACCCATCAGGAGAGGAAGACCTGGAAGATGTCGATGCCACCGCCGGTGCATCCGCGGGAAACAGCACATGGAGCTTGGCTGCTCGGTTCTGTAACCCTCTTTTAGATATTATGGAGCAGGACTGGCAATCCGGAATGGAGTGTTCAGGACCCAAACATTTAAGACACCATTCATGGGTATCTGTAACAGAAATTGTACCGCTACACTTAGTGCATTTTTTGAATCCGGAGGCTGGTTTTTCCATGAGGGAAAATTATCTTGTGGGCCTGTAGGCCTAAGAAGAAAAATACACCAAGTGAGGAAAAGTATATATTTTTTTTTTTTTGAAAGAAAAGAAAAGACCGGCGGTACCGGTCCGGCGTCAGGGAAGGCAGACACGCGACCAAAGAAATAAATTAAAATAAAGAACTTCTTCAGCGGTGACAGGAACACGACCTGCTGGCTCCGCGGAAAAAGAAGAACTGAGGAGAGTTGGTTAGGAAAGGCGGGAAGGCAGCATGCATGCGCTGTGGGAGGCTCCCAAAAGCTTTCTTTCTGGGAAGCTGGGGAGCTTTCCTGCGGAGGCTCAGTCGGTACCGACGTACCCATATGTGAGGACTCATTCCTGCTTGTTCCTGGAGATAGGTTCTTACTCTGGTAGGCGAAAGAAATACACTGAGCAATCCAATTGGACAGTGTTCTCTTAGAGACTGGAAGTCCCAAATGAGAAGGATCAAAAGCAACAAAAAGCTGGGAAGACTTTCTATGTTGCTGTGTCCTATGTAAGTAAAAAGCAAGAGCTCTTTTACAATCCAGAGTATGAAGATTCCTCTCTGCACTGGATGCATGAGGAGCTGGAAAAAAGACAGGTAAATATACCTCTTGATTAAGATGAAAAGGTGAGACCACTTTAGGCATAAAGTGTGGATTTGTCCTAAGGACTACCTTGTCATGATGGAACCTTGTATAAGGTGGATTAGCCACTAAGGCCTGCAGTTCACTGATGCGGCGAGCAGAAGTGACCGCAATGAGGAAAATAACCTTCCAGGAAAGAAACTTCAAGGAGGTGGTGGCTAAGGGTTCAAAAGGTGGCTTCATAAGCTGACCAAGAACCAAATTTAAGTCCCATGCCACCGGAGGAGGCCTAATGGGAGGTTTAGTTAAAGTTAGGCCTCTCATGAATCTTGAAATAAGAGGATGAGAGGAGATAGGTTATCCATTGATGGGCTTAAGGGATGCTGCAATAGCACTCAAATGGACTCTTACTGAATTTGTCTTAAGTCCTGCATTGGAGAGATGCAGGAGATAGTCTAACAAAGAAGTTAAAGGTAGTGCCAGAGGGTTAAGACCCTTTTCAGCACACCAAATGGAAAATCTTTTCCACTTAAAAGCACAGGAACGCCTGGTGGAAGGTTTCCTGGAAGCATGGAGGATATCCTTCACCTGCTGAGAAAGATTCAAGTCTTGAAGGTCTAGGCCTTCAGTAACCAAGCTCTGAGGTGAAGGGACTTGGGGTTTGGGTGCCACAAAGTCCCTTCCTCCTGAGACAGAAGGTCTGGAGCAGCTCCCAAAGTCCAGGGAGGGGGCTTGGGAGAGATGCAGAAGTAGAGGGTACCACACTTGGCGTGGCCAGCGTGGAGCTATGAGGATCATAGATCCTTGATCCCTCTGGAGTTTGAACAGAGTCTTGGGAATCAAGGGAATGGGTGGAAAGGCATATAGGAAGCCCTGACCCCAATGAAGGAGGAAGGCATCCTTGGCCTGAACCCCCCGACACGGAATTCTGGAACAGAACCGGGGAAGTTTGGCATTCCACTGACTTGCAAAGAGGTCCATGTCCGGGGTTCCCCATTCTTGAAAGATTCTGAGTACCTGATCCATGTGCAGGGACCATTCGTGTGGAAGCAGAACTCGACTGTCTGCCCAAGAGTTTTGGATTCCTGGGAGATATACTGCCAGGAGATGGATTTGATGCTCTCTGGCGAAGGCCCATAATCTTAGAGCTTCGTTGCAAAGCGACAGAGAGCCAGTTCCTCCTTGCTTGTTTACGTAAAACATGGCTACCTGATTGTCCGTATGAATAAGGACTGTCTTGTAGCTGAGGAGGGTATGAAAGACCTTGAGAGTTAGAAACACTGCTCGAAGTTCCAAGTGGTTGATATGAAGAGAGGTCTCCTGTGGGGACCAAGTGCCTTGGGTGGAGAGGTCTTGTAGATGAGCTCCCCAACCTGTTTGGGAGGCATCTGTTGTGAGGGTTGCTTGGGGCAACAACTGTTGGAAGGGGGACCCCAGCAACAGATTTTGAGTGGACATCCACCATTGGAGAGACCAAAAGAGACGTTTGGAGGTTGCTATTTGGTCTGAGAGAGCTCCTGAAGCTTGAGTCCACTGGGTGGACAAAGTCCATTGAGCTGCTCTCATGTGTAGGCGAGCATAGGGTACCACATGTACTGTGGAAGCCATGTGGCCTAGCAGTTGTAGCATCTCCCTGGCAGTTAAGTGGCTCTTTGACTGAATCTGGGAGGCTAGCTGCACTAGACGTTGGCAACGGGCCTGAGGAAGGTAGGCCCTTGCAGTGGTGGTATCCAACCAGACCCCTACCTTGTGCGGTCCAGGGAAATCTGGGCTTCTGACAGATGGAGCTCGGATGAGCCAGTCGTCCAGGTATGGGAAGACAAATATTCACAGAGTGCGTAGAAATGCAGCAACTATTGCCATGCATTTGGTGAACACTCTCGGAGCAGAGGCCAGACCAAAAGGAAGGACTCTGTATTGGTAATGTTTTCCCTGGAAAAGAAAATGTAGGAATTTTCTGTGAGATGGATGGATGAGAACATGTGTGAACGCATCCTTGAGATCTAGAGAACAAAGCCAATCCTGACTTTGAAGGTATGGAAGGAGAGTGCTCAGAGAAAGCATCTTGAACTTCTCCTTGCATAGAAATTTGTTCAATTCTCTGAGATCTAGAATGGGTCTGTATCCCCCTGTCTTCTTTGGAATGAGAAAATAGGGGGAGTAGAACCCTAACCCTTGTTGAAGAAGAGGAACTTCTATTGCCCCTTGGACAAGAAGGGTAGTTATCTCCTGACCTAAAAGGTCGAGAAGAGATGTGGGAGAATTGAAGTGTCTCACCATGGTGTGGGGGAGGAAGGCCTGAGAAATGAAGTTTGTAGCCCTCTTATGATGGAGAGGGTCCACTGCTCTGATGTGATTTGCTCCCATCTGGGAGCAAAATGAGCTAACCTTCCTGGAATGGTGAGAGGTTCTGGCTGTGTTAAAGCCAGAAAGGCTAAGTTCTCTAGCATCAAGTCAAAAACCCTGAGGGGGCTGGGACTGCTGGGTTACAGCAGCCCCTGTAGACTTAGGCCTGGCCTGCTTAGGTTGCTGATGCTTAGTGGCAAAGCGACCTGTAGAAGATTGTTGGCCAGAAGTGGAAGGAAACCTGCCCTTATTGAAAAAAGACTTTAAAAGTCTTTTTCTTGGCAGGAATGGAGGTAGACCTTGAAAGTCTATCCAGAGCAGAATTCTCTGCATCCATTTGAGTGGCTTTAATTTGCCACTCTCTGCCAAACAGATTTTCACCTGTACAGGGCAGATTTCCTAAGCCATCTTGAACCCAGGGCTCTAAATCAGAAGCCTGGAGCCAAGCAATTCTGCGAGCAGCTATGGCAATGCCTGAGGCTCTACTGGCACCTTCAAAGGAGTCAAAGGCTGCCCTGTTTGAAAACTTGGAGATGTCTTGAGTATGCTTAAGCCACATGCGGAATTCTTCCCTTTTATCTTCTGGAATAAAAGGGAGGAAAGTGTGCAGCTTTTCTGCCACTTCTTTCAGAAACATACCCTTATAAAGGCTATATGAGTTGATTCTGGCAATAAGCATACTGGCCTGGAAGATTTTCCTACCAAAAGCATCCAAGGTCCTGCATTCTCTTCCTGGAGGAGTAGAAGAGTGTCTCTTTGTACTCTTTATCCTCTTCATAGCTGACTGCACCACAATGGAATGGTGATGAAGCTTTCTGGAACCCAGGACAAGGAGGGACACGATACATAGTGTCCAACCTGCGAGAATGAGGAGAGAGAGTGAGAGGAGTCTCCCATAAATCAATCATGTGTTCATGAAGAATCTCATGAATTGGTAAGGTGACTGCCTCTTTAGGAGCCCTAGAGTATCCTAAAATATCTAATTTTTTTGCTCTAGGCTCTGATTCAGAGGTTACTGAAATAGAGAGTCCTTTAGCTACTTCTCTTATGAAGTCTTGAAAGGACAAGTCCTCTGGAGGAGACATTCTTCTTTTTGGAGAAGGCGGCTCCTCAGGAAGGGCTAAGGATACTTCAGGAGACTCATCTGATGTATCAGAATCATCAGAGGAATCGAAGTATTGCCTGTCAGGGTGCTCTTCTAACGCTCGGTATCGAGCGGTATCGACATCGGGCGTCCCCGGTACCGGATCGGTACCGAGAAGTAGCCCTGGACAAGGAACCGCAGCAGTCGGTATTTATTTATTTATTTAAACAGATTTATATCCCGCTTTTTCATTCAATCAAAGCGGTAACAAAACAAACAATACAATACAAGGTTAAACAGAGGTGAGTGCAATAGAGTAGACACCCAGGAAGGGGTAGATAACATGAGGCGGGATCTAGCTAAGCTTGAAGAATGGTCTAGAATTTGGCAGCTGGGATTTAATGTTAAAAAATGTAAGGTCATGCATTTGGGCTGCTGCAATCCAAGGGAGCAATACAGTATAGGAGGTGAAGTACTTTTGTCCACTAAAGAAGAACGGGACCTAGGCGTGGTTGTGTCTGATGATCTTAAAGTAGCTAAACAGGTGGAAAAGGCGACGGCAAAAGCTAGAAGGATGCTTGGGTGCATACGGAGAGGAATGGCTAGCAGAAAAAAGGAGGTGATAATGCCTCTGTATAAGTCTTTGGTGCGACCTCATTTGGAGTATGGTGTGCAATTCTGGAGACCGCACCTTCAAAAGGATGTGAACAGGATGGAGTCGGTGCAGAGGGTTGCTACCAAAATGATTAATGGGCTTCATTATAAAGCATATGAGGACAGACTTAAGGATCTTAATATGTACACCTTAGAGGAAAGGCGGGATAGAGGTGATATGATCGAGATGTTTAAATACCTCCATGGCATAAATGTTCAGGGAGAGAGCCTCTTTCAATTGAAAGCAAGTTCTGCTACGAGGGGACATGGGATGAGGGTGAAGGGAGATAGATTCAGGAGTGATATGCGGAAATATTTCTTTACGGAAAGAGTAGTGGATCCGTGGAATAGTCTCCCAGTGGAGGTGGTAGAGATGAGGACAGTAACTGAATTCAAGAAAGCATGGGACCAACACAGAGGATCTCTAAAGGCAAAAAGTGGACTGTTGTAGTTGTTATGGGAGGACAGACTAGATAGGCCATGTGGTCTTTTTCTGTCGTCATATTTCTATGTTTCTATGTTTCTATGAGTGCAACATATACCACTTTTCATAAAATCAAAGCGGTAATAAAAGGGAATACATAACACAGGGAATATATGACAGTACATACAAATCATAACTATACAAAATAAGTTGCAACATAGGCTACATTCTATTGCATACGATCTGGAAAGGGTGAAAACAGTCCCAGCCAGCGCACCTCATTCAAAGGCCATAACAGTAGGGAACCACTTCAAAGACTTACGCCACGGACCAACGCCTAAGGGCCACGGGTGCGCCCTCAAAACGGCGGTTTTTATGCCTCTGAGCATTCTTGGCCTCGTGGAGGAAGGGAGAGCTCCTGCTCTCACCCCCGATGTTACTGCCTCACTCCCGCTGCGCTCAAAACGGCGGTTTTTATGCCGCTGAGCATTCTTGGCCTCGTGGAGGAAGGGGGAGCTCCTGCTCTCACCCCCGATGTTACTGCCTCACTCCCGCTGCGCTCAAAACGGCGGTTTTTATGCCGCTGAGCATTCTTGGCCTCGTGGAGGAAGGGGGAGCTCCTGCTCTCACCCCCGATGTTACTGCCTCACTCCCGCTGCGCTCAAAACGGCGGTTTTTATGCCGCTGAGCATTCTTGGCCTCGTGGAGGAAGGGGGAGCTCCTGCTCTCACCCCCGATGTTACTGCCTCACTCCCGCTGCGCTCAAAACGGCGGTTTTTATGCCGCTGAGCATTCTTGGCCTCGTGGAGGAAGGGGGAGCTCCTGCTCTCACCCCCGATGTTACTGCCTCACTCCTGCTGCGCTCAAAACGGCGGTTTTTATGCTGCTGAGCATTCTTGGCCTCGTGGAGGAAGGGGGAACTCCTGCTCTCACCCCTGATGTTACTGCCTCACTCCCGCTGCGCTCAAAACGGCGGTTTTTATGCCGCTGAGCATTCTTGGCCTCGTGGAGGAAGGGGGAGCTCCTGCTCTCACCTCCGATGTTACTGCCTCACTCCCGCTGCGTTTGTTCAATGTAAACCGCCTTGATATCATGAAAGGCGGTATATAAGAAACGTTAAAATAAATAAATACTTTGATGAAAACCCAAATTGATAGTGCAATGCATTAGACATGGGGTTACCTGCAAAATGAATTCATTGTTTGCAGTTTGTCCAGAATGCAGCCACCTGACTGTTGCTGCCAAGATGGAATATGCCGCCCCTTACCAAAGAGTTTGCAATGGCTTCTAAGTTTGTTACTGTGCCTCATGGTATAGGACCTTCTTGAAAGAAAGCTTGATTGTACCAGGTTGGATACAGTCAGGCCCTGTAAATAACATTATATTGCTATAATTCCTAAGAAAGAGTTAAATATCATTTGTAGTTCCTTATTTAATATCATCCTTGAAAAAACTCTGTAGAAGAAATTGGGTAAAAGGTTGAGATAACAAACATTAGCCTATGTTATTAGAAAGATAAGTAAAAGGCAAGTTGTTTACCTAGCTTCAGTGTCTCGCTGTCTCTGGTCAGAGATATCAGACTGTCAGTGTTAGAATTAATTAGAATTAAGGCCTACATAGTCATGCCTGAGAATATATGTATGTCTTTTTAGGATGGTCTATGACGTGCATGCCTATAGAAAAGTACATTATTTTTATTTTATTTATTTATTTATTTCACATTTATATACCGCATCTTCCAAGAGTTCAGTTGCGGTTTACAGTTAACAATAATTAACAAATCAAGTTTGTTTTACATGGAACATTGCAATAATACAGAACTTATTTACAAGGAACATCATATAAAGTATAGAACAAACAATGTGGTATAATACCGAACAGTGTGGAAACTATATACAAGTTATATATGAATATATATACATGGATTACATGGGGGAGGTCAGAAGATCATCATTGGAGAGTGCTATCTGTATAGGTTAAAGGTTTATTATATTTATATTATGAATATACGTAACACTAGACGTAGAATAAAATATGTATATTATGAATATACGTGATGTGAGACGTAGAATATTAATAAAGTGAAATTATGCTGTGTAATGGAATCTTTACCTATAAAGAGGACTAAAGCTTTGATTTCAGAGTAAACATAGGCAACTGCCTAGCTTGCTCTCCCAAAGCGCTTTGGTCCTGTGTTTATAATACAAGTGTGTTGTGTATTATTTACAGTTTGTGTATTATCTAAGATGAAGATCAATTCCTTATCGTCTCTCCGGGCCAGTCCAGAACCAATGGGTAGTTGAATCCCCCTCCTCTAGCAGCTGAGGACTGAATGCTGATTCTTGTTGCTAGGATACTCATCTCTCCCCTGGCGACAGAAGGCAGTCTTAATGTCCTCAGCAGCTAGACTGGATGTGTTGAGATTCATCTCCCCATTGCTGTTCTGTTGGCTTATTTCTCTGGCCTTCTTTATTATTTTTTCTGGGAGAGTTTCACCTTAGGGTTTGGTGCTTAGCCCTAGCAGGGTATTTTAGCACTTTACTTTTGCTGTGGGTACCTGCCCTGCTGGACACAGTGAATGGGACAGAGCCTGTCTCCTCTTCGCTGTGCCATGCGCTGCTAGGGATCAGACCTGGGAGCCCCAGTTGCTGTCCTGCCTCGCAGGTGCCCTACCTTTTGTTTTCTGAACTCCTGCCTTTTCTGGACTCGCTAGCAGCGGTTTCCTGGCTGGTCGGGAGAGTCTGGCTAAACCGGCGTCTTACCAGGTATTTAGTGTGTTTTTTTCTGGTCCCGTTTCGTTTTGTCAGCTGCCCGCGGGCGCGCGATTTCAGAGTGGGGAATTGCCGGTACTGGCGCCATATTTCGCGTTTCTTTGCTTCTTTTGGTCAGCGAACCGCTTCCACACGATGCCCGAACGCTCCGGTTCTCAGGGGGAGCAGTTTGAAAAGTTTCAGGCTCCCGCTGAAAGCGCGGGAGCGGCAGCCATTTTGTCCACGCCATCTGCGTCTTCAGAACCGCCGGCTAAGCCGGCTAAGAAAAAGGCAAAATCACGACATGTTGTAGTGGAGCAAGAGAAGCCTCTGATGTCTACTCTCCCTGAGGTGCTGGATCCTCTTCTTAATCCCGAATTCATTTTGGCCTTTCACAGGGCGTACCTGCTTAAACAGTCTCAGGCTCCTATGCCTGTGGGGACAGGATCTCTTCCGCGGTCTCAGGCTGGGGTTTCTGATTGTTCAGAACCCGGAGAGGGGGGTTCCTGCCTTGCCTACCCTTGCAGCGTCTAGGGGGAATGGTTTTTCTCTGGCTACAGAGGCTCTGGGGCCAGAGGAGGGGGAACTCCAGGATGAATCATGTTTGGACCCCTGGCCTGCGGATTTGGAGGAAGGTGAATTGGGGCCAGGGGAGGATCCTAATATGTTTAGGGTTTTTAGGAAGGAAGAGTTGTCTGCCCTAATTGCGCAGTCCCTGCTGGCGCTCAATATTGCTCCGCCGGTGATGCAACATGAGCCTTTGGAGGATCCCTTGTTACAGGATTTAAGTCCGAACAGAAATGTTTTCCCTTCCACAGAGTCATCAAACAGATGATCGAGTCTGAGTGGGAGTTTCCAGAGGCCTCCTTGAGAGGGGCGCGGAACATGGCTCGCTTGTATCCGGTGCCCCAGGAGGAGTTGGAGCTTCCTGCGCATGCCGAAGGTGGATGCGCTGGTTTCGGCTGTCACCAAGAAGACCACCATTCCGGTGGAAGGTGCTACGGCCCTGAAGGATGTGCAGGATCGTCGCTTGGAGGGGCTCTTGAAGCAGGCCTTTGATGCGAGCGCCCTGGCTCTGCAGGCATCGGTATGCGGAGCGTTCGTCTCTCGAGCTTCTATTCGGTGGAGTCAGCTGGCGTCCAGTTCCGAGGGGGGATCTTCGGTTACTGAAGGAGCTAAGCTGGAGTCTGCTGCGGCTTACCTGGCGGATGCCTTCTATGATTTGATTCGCATCACCGCAAAGGCGATGGCTTCCGTGATTGCCGCCCGTCGGTTTCTCTGGTTGCGTAATTGGGCGGCGGATGCCTCTTCCAAGGCGCGGCTTAGCAAGCTGCCGTACAAGGGTAAGCTGCTGTTTGGTGAAGCCCTGGAAAAGATTGTTAAGGATTTGGGTGACTCCAAAGGGGGTCGCCTTCCTGAGGACTGTCCTAAGGCGGGTAAGCAAGGTTCCTTTTCTAGAGGTCAAGGGCGTGAGTTTCGCCGCTTTAGGGGGGCTCGTTTTAACCCGTATCAGCGCGGTCGTTTTCCGTCTAGGGGTCATTCCTTTCGGGGAGCTAGAGGCTCCGGCAGAGGCTATTTTGGAGCCGCTTCGGCGGCCGCCAAGAAGCCCCAATGAAACGAGGCAGGTCCAAGCGGAGCTTCCGGTAGGAGGTCGCTTGCAGGAGTTTGTTTCCGCTTGGGCCGCCATTACCACCGATCGTTGGGTGCTGCAGATTGTCAGAGAGGGTTATGCGCTCGAATTCGCTTCTCCTCTGTCGGATGCGTTCCTTTTTTCTCCCTGCGGGCCGCCTGTCAAACGGCAGGCCATTCACGACACATTGCAGCGTTTGCTGCAGCTTCGGGCCGTGGTTCCTGTTCCTCGAGACCAGTGCGGTTTCGGTCGATACTCGATTTATTTTGTGGTTCCCAAGAAGGGAGACTCCTTCCGGCCAATTTTGGATTTGAAGCACGTCAACCGCTGTCTGCGGGTTTCACATTTCCGAATGGAAACGTTGAGATCGGTGATCCGGTCCGTGCGTCCGGGGGAGTTTCTGTCTTCCATCGATTTGACGGAGGCTTACCTCCACATTCCGATCTATCCGGCTCATCAGCGCTTCCTTCGGTTTGCGGTTCCCATGGGTCATTTTCAGTTTCGGGCCTTGCCCTTCGGGCTGGCGACGGCGCCCCGCACTTTCACCAAAGTGATGGTGGTGGTAGCGGCGGCACTGCGCAAGGAGGGCGTTCAGGTGCATCCCTATCTCAACGACTGGTTGATTCGGGCTCCGTCCCGCGAGGAATCGGTCGCGGCCACCGCCCGAGTGGTTTCTTGTCTCGAGCATCTGGGTTGGATAGTGAACCAGACAAAGTCGCCTGCAACCGGTTCAGCAGCTGCCCTACCTGGGGGCATTTTTCGACACAAGGGGCTCGTCTCCTTGCCTCTGGACAGTGTTCGCAAGATTCTCTCTCACGTGTCCAGGTTCTTACGTCTGCGTGCTCCCACAGCTTGGAAGTACTTGCAGTTGCTGGGTCTCATGGCAGCCGGCTTGGACCTGGTGCCTTGGGCTCGAGCGCACATGCGCCCACTTCAACAGGTTCTTCTCTCGCGGTGGTCTCCGCAGCGTCATCCGCTCTCCCGGCGCTTGGGTTGCCCCGAGCATGTGCGAGTCAGTCTCCACTGGTGGCTGGTTCCCCGTCATCTCCTAGCGGGTGTGCCTTTGTCTCTGCCAGATTGGGTTTTGGTCACTACGGATGCCAGCCTATCCGGTTGGAGAGCACATTGCTTGACTCGCATAGCACAGGGCTCCTGGTCGACGGAGGAGGCTCGGTGGTCCATCAATCGTCTGGAACTCAAAACCGTCTTTTTGGCCCTTCTGGCGTTTGCCGAGTTGCTGGAGGGCAAGCCAGTGCGCGTCTTTTCCGACAATCTCGTGACAGTGTCTTACATAAATCGCCAGGGCGGAACGGGCAGTCTCTCTCTCCTGGAGGAGAGTCAGCGCTTGTTTCAGTGGGCGGAGGTGCACTTGGTGGCACTTTCGGCGTCGCATGTCGCAGGCAAGCACAATGTGCAAGCAGACTATCTCAGTCGTCACCGGCTGGATCCCGGAGAGTGGGAGCTCCATGCGGACGTGTTTCAGGAGGTAACTCGGCGGTGGGGTCACCCGGTCATGGATCTGATGGCAACTCTGCGCAATGCCAAGACCGAGCATTTTTTCAGCAGGCGCAGGGAACATATGTCGGAAGGTCTCGACGGTCTCGCTCAGCCCTGGCCGTCGGGTCAACTTCTCTGTGTGTTTCCGCCATGGCCATTGATAGGACGGGTGCTTCAGAAAGCAGCCACTCACGCGGGTCGGGTGATCCTTATTGCTCCGGATTGGCCCAGGCGCCCTTGATCTGATGCGGCTGCTGGTAGCGCCACCCTGGCGGTTGCCCGCTCGACCGGACTTGCTAATGCAGGGGCCCGTTCCAATGCCGCAGGTGGATCAGTTCTTGCTTACGGCCTGGCTATTGAGCGGGATCGCTTGCGACGCAAGGGTTATTCCTCATCGGTGATTGCCACGTTATTGCAATCTCGCTGGCGCTCCACGTCGCTGGCGTACATCCGAGTGTGCGGCGTCTTTGAGGCTTGGTGTGGCGATCGCTCCTTGCGAGCTCATTTCTCTTCCATTCCGGATATTCTCGCGTTTCTCCAGAGTGGTCTGGAAAAGGGTCTTGCTCTGAGCACATTGAAGGTGCAGTTGGCAGCGTTAGCGGTGTTTCGGGGTCCGGTTCGCGGGTCGCGGCTTTCTTCGCATCCGGATATCTTGCGCTTCCTCAGAGCGGCCAAGCATATCAGGCCGCCTGTCCGGCAAGTTATTCCTCCATGGGATTTGAATCTAGTGCTGGAGGCTTTGACCTCCGCTCCCTTTGAACCGCGCTCCTCCAGTTCCATCCGGGAGCTGTCATGGAAAACAGCCTTTTTGGTTGCCTTATGTTCCGCTCGCCGCATTTCCGATTTGCAAGCGTTGTCCTGTCGGCCTCCTTTTCTTCAGTTTTCTGCGGAGAAAGTGGTGTTGCGTCCTGTTCCGTCTATTCTCCCTAAGGTGGTCTCTGCTTTCCATTTGAATCAGTCGGTCTCGCTTCCCACCTTCGTGGCTACCGGAGCCGGGCCGTCTGTTGATCGTTCGCTACGCCGGTTGGATATGGGTCGCGTGCTGTGGCGCTACCTTCGGGAGACAGAGTCTTTTCATAAATCCGACTGGTTGTTTGTGCTGTTTGGAGGCCGTCCAAGGGTAAGGCGGCCTCTAAGGCTTCCATTGCGCGTTGGGTGAAGCAAGCCATTCGGATTGCTTATGAGACCAGAGGCAAGCCCGTACCGGTCGGGCTGCGGGCTCATTCTACCAGAGGGCAAGCCACGTCATGGGCGGAATCGGCCTTGGTTCCACCGGTGGATATTTGTCGGGCGGCAGCCTGGTCGTCTCTTCATGCGTTTTCGCGTCATTATCGTTTGGATGTGCTTGCGCGTCAGGATGCTTCGTGGGGGCTTCCGCCGTGATAGCTGGGCTCACAGGTCCCTCCCTGGGTTAGTCACTGCTTTGGTACTACCCATTGGTTCTGGACTGACCCGGAGAGACGATAAGGAAGTAGAAATTAGACTTACCTGCTAATTGTCTTTCCTTGAGAACTCTCCGGGCCAGTCCAGATCCCGCCCTGCTGTATTTTCTGTGAGCTCAAGGTCTTATTCTAGTCCGTTTGTCAAATTCTAATTGGAAAAAAAAAAAAAGAAACAGAGGTTGACTCAGTGAGTGATTCCTCGGGTGCGGTTTCTAGGCCGTGCACCAGAGTGTTCGTTTTTGCTCAGTATAGCCGTGTTCGTTGACGGCGCTCCGAACACGCTCAGAGGCCTTTGGTGTAACTCTTCCTCCTTTTCCCTATGCCACTTTATTGTTTTTCATCTGCTTGTTACGTTAAGACTGCCTTCTGTCGCCAGGGGAGAGATGGGTATCCTAGCAACAAGAATCAGCATTCAGTCCTCAGCTGCTAGAGGAGGGGGATTCGACTACCCATTGGTTCTGGACTGGCCCGGAGAGTACTCAAGGAAAGACAATTAGCAGGTAAGGTCTAATTTCTACTTAACCTTCTCCTTACCTTGTATGTGGATTTCTGTGACCCAAGAGCCCTGTTATTAGGTGAGGGGGGGGGGTGCAGAGTATCTTTCAGTTTGTGCCGTGACGGATACAGATCTCTGCATTCAAGGCAAGGGCAGGAGGGTGTCTGAAGATTTGTGAGTATTATGAAAATTACCAGTGATGGGTAATCTGTTAAATAGATAGGCTCTGTCTCAGATGCGTGAATGGCATGACAGGGCTAGGGCTTTAGTGTTTAGAAAAGGTAGCCCTTATTGTATGCTTCTATTGTATGTGTGAGAAGCATAGGTGATGATGTAGCCATCGATTCTGTAGCACATAGGGATTCAGTGACATAAGGTAATGTGAATTTGCAGTTTCCTTTGGAGGGAACTTTCTCTGTAGATAAGGTCCATTGCCTGAGATATGAGTTAGCGGTTAAAGGTAAACCGTGCAAATGTGCTTACATGGTGGGAACAGATGGTACATGATGAAAACATTAGGAATGTTTGTTTTGGAACAAAAGTTGTTTGTGTTAGGAAATGTACCTATTGACCAGCTGAGCAAGTGCGGGTCACTCGTGCAGCAGAACTAAGAAAGGAAATACTTGCTAAAAAAAAAAAAAGAAGTTAGGGGAAAGGGGACAGGAGTTGGGTAATCTGGATATTTGTACTGTTTCTCAGCTCAAAGCTGTAAAAGCACGTTTAGACAGTGAAACGGAAAGTACTGTACTTCTGATAAAATCCTTAAGGGAAGCACTAGATGAGTGTGTTTCTGTTGCAAGGGAGGTGAGCGTTCCTAGTGCCATTATTGATAAAGTTGAGAGAGATTTGGATAGGCATTATGAAAACTACCCAGAAGAGTATAATAAATTATATAATGATCTCAGCTATATTCAGGAAGCTATAAACCATGTACGTTCTAGCACAGTTAAATCTGAAGCAACTATGAGAAATGATATTGTGCCTACTTATCCTTTTCATCTATATCCCACAGGACCTTCGGGTTCAATGACTGTACCTGCGAATTGGAGTCCTAAAGAGGTGTTTGATTTGGCTAAAACCTTTCCTAGCTATAGGGATAATCCTGGTAGATTTGTGTCTTTATGGTCTCAAATAATTAACAGTTATAATCCTACTTGGGCAGATCTAGATAATTTGCTCAGATCTGTTTTTTTAATCCAGCTGATTTTCATAAGGTTACTCATCCAATTAGGGATGACAACTGGCAATGGCAACTGACAGACCCTGTAACAGATTTTCAAGAAAAAATAAAACACGAAGAGATAATTTTGTTTTATGCAGAGAAAAACTGTTAGAATCTATAAAGGTAGTATATAAACCTGTAAAGGACTGGTCGACATTAACAACTCTAAGGCAGGATAGGGGTGAAAAAGTTACAGATTTTCACACTAGGTGTATGCTAGCTTTTAAAGACTATTCTGGTGAGGCAGAAGACACACCTTCAGGATTTACTAATATTTTTGTAAATGGATTGATTCCAAGAATAAAAGACATTTTAGAAACTTCAATAATAGATTGGCCGGCTAGAACAGCTGATGCAATTTTGGAAGGGGCTCAATACAGTGAGTTGAAGTTCCTCAAAAAAAACCAAACCAGATTATATACAAAAAAAAAAAAAAAAAAAGCAAAGTTGCTTAATTTGCAGATTACTTCCATGCAGACTCCCATGGGAAGGGGGAGGGGTATATTCAGAGCTAGAGGAGGTTATGTGAATTCTCAGCGAGGGCGTGAACAGTCCAGAGAGCTACGTACTTGTTACACTTGTGGAGAGGCTGGACATTTGCAGCGAGACTGCCCCCGGAATCGGAATGCTGATGGCCAGAGAGCTGATTTCCCCCCTCCCCATCCAGTACAAGCTGACTTCACTCCAGTATATCACTGCTTCTCTAACCCAGAAGATTGCGAAGGTGATACATGGGATGCATGACTATTCCTGAATTTGACTAACTCCTCAGGGTGAGTTAGAAGCTAAACACACCCACTTGACCTGATTGTTTGCTGTGATACCACCTTGATTATTAAGATAAGGCGGTTTAGAAATACTATTAAATAAATAAAAATAAATAAATAAACTGGGAGGTTCTAATTCGAAATTTGTTATTGATACTGGAGCTACAACATCAGCACTGCGTTTACAGGATTTGCCTGCTATCTATCATGCTCAGTTAGCACAAGCACCGATAGTACATTGTGAAGGCATTGAGGGAAAGGTAATTCCTCATCATAGACTTGAATATTTACCTTTGCAGATTGGAGAGATTGTATATCCAACTACTTTTCTTGTGGGAGACACTTTGCCAGTGAATCTCCTAGGTCGGGATTTTTTTGGTGTCACATCATGCTACTCTATCCTGGATGGGTGGCAAGTTCTCTTTCCAGCTGTACTCTCTCTCTGAAGTGCCGTCTCCTGCAGATGCCAGTACCATTCATCCTGCTCTTGGAGAACTTCTGTCTACTTTGTGGGCAGTGCCGGGATCAGATGTCGGATGCCTTTCTATCCCGCCTGTGAAAATCACCATGAACCTGGAATTCAGCTTCGTAAACTCAAGCAGTATCCACTGCCAGCAGCTGCCATTGATGGCATTCGTTCTGTGACTAAAGATCCTCAGAAACAAGGTGTCATTTATTCTACAACTTCATTATGTAAGACTCCAATTCTTCCTGTACTAAAGGCTGACGGTAAGACTTATAGATTTGTACAAGACCTGAGAGCAGTACAGCACAGTTACTTACCTGTAACAGGTGATCTCTGGAAACAGCAGGAATAAGTCTTCACATATGGGTACGACGGTACCGACGGAGCCTGCGCGGGAACGCTCCCCAGCGTACAATCAAAGCTTTTGGGAGCATCCCTCAGCGCCTGCGTGCTGCCTTCCCGCCTTTCCAACTGTCTCTCCTCAGTTGAGTTTTATAGCTGAGACAAAAAGAGAGAAAGAGGAAAGGAAGATAGAGAGATACAACTCCTAGGGGAGGTGGGTGGGTTGTGAAGACTTATTCCTGCTGTTCCCAGAGATCATCTGTTACAGGTAAGTAACTGTGCTATCTCCAGGAACAAGCAGGAATGAGTCTTCACATATGGGGACTCCCAAGCTAAGATGCCTGGAGCCCTAGCATGTTGGTGATTGAAACATGCTCCACCTCATATGCCCAGGCATCCCAAGGATGGAGGGTAAGAGTTGAAGAGGAGAGGAGCTGTAGGAGACAGCTGACCTAAGATAGGACTACAGACAAGGAGTCCCTGTATATATGATAAGTATCATGAAATATATTGAAATGAACAATCACCATATGGACCTCACCTACTGGTTTGCAGGAAGTAGAGAGGCTGATGGAATCTACTGGGGATCCAGTAGAGGAATCTTCAAGATGACCTCACTGAAGTGAGTTGAAGGTCAAAATCTGGAACTGACAGGTGACCCCAGGATTCAACTGGGGAAGTACAAAAACGGTAGGTCTTTCGTAGAAAGCTTTATGGAAAAAGCTGAACACTCTTTTGGCTACAGAGTTAATTATAGTTAGGAGCAAAAGAGGAAGACTGACCGAGTTGGACAAAACAGGCTTAGTCCTTGAGGGAAGAAGGGGTATGGAGAAAACCCCGTAACCCCAAGGAAGGACAGATGTCTGAGGAGTTGGAAACCTCAGATCTACTGAAGACCCCCCATGTCTCTCCTAACTGACGAGAGGTAGGAAGAAAAGGAAGAGGGAGCTTCAGGGATACCTGAACCTAAGGTTATGGTAAGAGCTGTCAGTACCACAGCAGTGGTTGTGTGCATAAGAGCCGAAAACATACTGTGAAACAGTATGGATATGTGAAAACCCACTGTCTGGAACAGATAGGAAGGAAAAAAACACCTCTATGAGCACAGATAGTTAGAGAGATAAGTATGTGAATACATATCTACCTAAAGGAAGTATCTCGACATATACATACACATATATATATACATTATTTATATACATATATATATACACATATACATATACATACTGGGTAGCATTCTACTCCATCTTAACCAGAGGGAATAGATTCTCTATATCTTCTCAAGTATTATTTTATTTATTTATTTAATTGGATTTCTATACCGCCTTATCATACAATCAAAGCGGTCTTACAAACAAAGATATTAAGAGTATTAGTGAGAAAAAGTAAAGAAATAAAAGTTAAAGTTATGGTATAATGTGTTAGAGTGAGTTGCATTATCTACATAGTGAGCTATACTATAATGTGAGCTATTATACAATATGTATATGATTTACATTCCAGACAAATTAAGTTAGTTAATTGCATGACCGTAGTGTTCTATAAACAAAGATGTTTTCAGTTGCTTTCTAAAGTCATTGATGTCTTGAGCTGCTCTCAGCTCATTAGGTAGAGAGTTCCAGATGGAAGGTGCAGCAAAAGAGAAAGCCCTTTCAGAGGTGTCTTTACGTGTTTTTCTGACATCATTTGATAAGCTGATTCTGTTGTCAGATCCTCTTCTTCTAGGTCTGTTGCTAATATCTGACTGTATGAGATATGTCAGGCTTTCTGCAGAATATTGTTGTTTTATCTTGAAAATATAAATTATAGTTTTATATTTTACACGTGAAGCTATTGGTAACCAGTGAAGCTCTTTCAAGATGGGAGTTATATGTTCTCTACTTGATAGACCAAAAATTATACGTGCAGCAGTATTCTGCGCCAGTTGTAAAGGCTTAAGTGCTTGCTTAGATAAACCCAGATATATTGGATTACAGAAGTCAAGTAATGGAGTAATCAATGCTTGACAAACATTTCTGAAGTGAACAGTATCAAGAAGCGGCCTTAGTCTTTTGATGAGCTTCATTCTGTAATAAGCGCTTTTAATTGTCTTATTTATGTGTGATCTGAGATTCAACTCATTATCCAGAGTAACTCCAAGATATTTTACTTCTGATTTAATAGGAATAGTTGAGTTATCTATTTTGATGTCAGGAGGATGCGCAAAATTATGGTTACGAGAAATAAATAACGCCTCTGTTTTGCTAAAATTAATTTCCATGTTGTTTGTTTTACACCAGTTGGACATTTCTGAGAGACATTCTGTAATGCCCGAGAAATCAGGGTTCTCAATAGTGATAGTTGTGAAAATCATAATATCATCAGCATAGATTGTATACTTAATTCCACTTTTCAAAGGAATTTTGCATATTGGTTGCATATAAATATTGAAAAGGAGCGATGAAAGTGCAGATCCTTGTGGTACACCTTGTATTACTCTTATGGGCATAGAGGTTTTTTCCCCTATCTTTACTTGTAAAAATCTCTCTGTCAAATAGGAATGGAACCATTTTAAAGTGACCCCATGTAGACCAATCTCCTCTAATCTATTTAATAATCTATTGTGATTTACTGAGTCGAATGCTGCAGAGATGTCTATAAAAATCATTATAATACCTTTCTTAATGTCATCAATGGTGCGGAGTATGCAGTCAAAAAGATAAATCATTAAAGTTTCAACTCCATGGTTTGGGCGAAAACCATGTTGGTTAATATCTAGGGGTGCATGAACATCAATGTGTTCTTGAAGTTGAAGTTGCACTATCTTCTCTATGATCTTTGCTAAAAAGGGTATGCTGGAAATTGGCCGGTAGGCTGCTGGATTATTCTTGTCTAGCGTTGTTTTCTTCGGAATTGGTCTAACAGTTGCAAGCTTAAGTTGCTCTGGTAAAATACCTTGAGAGAGGGAATTTTGCACAATGTTTTGTATGATGTGAATAAAATTTGACTTTGTAGACTTGATCCACGATACATATATGTGTGTGTGTAGATATATATACAGGGGCATATATGTATATATATAGATATGTTTATGGCGAGATCCAGGGGGTATAGCATATGCACACATGGCTGACAGACTTATGCATCTAAAGAAAGCATATAGACATATGTATATATATATATGAATATATATATAGGTCTAAAGATAAATGTCTGCAATTAAGCAGAAAGAGATATGTCTACAGGAGTCTTCACATGGAAGATGTGAAGAGGAATGATTCATCTCATAACAAGAAGGTGGAACCTACTTGAGAAGATATAGAGAATCTATTCCCTCTGGTTAAGATGGAGTAGAATGCTACCCAGTAAAATAACCAGGATGGTTGCGACAGAGGATAATATTAGTCTGTAAACAGCAAGTCCTGAGTCCAGTAGAACTCTAACATGGTGAAGGGACAGAATACGCATAGGCAGAGACAACAGGTAGACCCACTTGAGGGACAAGGGGTGGGGTATTATGCGTTATTTCATTAAATATGTGCTGTCCATGAAGGATTAGGATACCATGAGGACAAGCTGCAAGGAAAAAGAGCATATTTCCTGTAGGAATTTGGTAACTCTTTAGACTGTCACGTAGGAAAGGCTTATGTCCTCTATTAAAAGGAAATAGAAGGGTGTAAAGAACCCTCACAGTCATGGGAGGTGACTGAGGAAGCCTTTTTCAACCATATAGAATAGTCAGAGAAAAAACCCTCATGCTCTCTAGCAAAGGCCCATAGTGGAAAGCTTCTCTGTAGGATTGCAGAGAGCATTATGCAGGAGAGTTGGGAAATAAAACTGGCTGTTGGAGATAACCAGCTGCCAGCTCAACTATGCTGCCAACTCCAAGATTTGGAGATGGCAGAAAAGAAGTTATAAGGATTAGCCAAGATAGATGAGCACTATCTTGGAAGCACTACTAAGGTTAGACAAAACGTAGTGGAAGACAATACTGGAACTTATAGAAAGTAACAGTAGTCCAATCACTGAAGCCCCTACATGGGCAGCTGCTGAATGGCACAGCAGAGAGATCTTTCTGTTTTTAACAGAGAGAACAGACAGAACAAGAGGAGAATATCCTGTCCCTGTCTGACGAGCTGCCCAGATAAAGAAAAAGGGATTTATACTCAAGAGAAAAAACTCTACACTGGAATGGAAAGGAAGATTGGAAAGGCTGAGAAAGCCTTCCATTGGTATGGTACCACTCTTACAGGGGAACCCTGGAAAAGAAGGTAAAGAAAAAATAGGAGCTGAGGGGAGACTTGTCATATGGTAAGTCTGTAGAAGGAAAAATCCATGGTGGTACAGGAAAACTATCATGAGATAGTTGGCAAACCTCTCTTCAGTGTAGGAAGAGGAGGAAAATCCTGTGACCCATAGACAGCTCAGCATACCTAAAAACAAGTGGATGTCCTGGAAACAGGAATCCAAGTGTAGAGGTTGAAATGAAAAAACAGTGAAAAAACCTCTAATGAGAGAAGTGGACTGTATGTTATAACAGATTAATTGGAACCCTATTGAGTGTTAATTTTCCTGGCTTGAGTTTGGATTCTTCAGACCAGGGCGAGGTTTCCCCTGTTTGGGAACATCGGCATGATGGGCAGGAGAAGAATGAAACCTTCTTCTTTTAGGAAAAGGAGGTTTGGTAGGGCATTTCTTACCTGCTGGGGAAGGAGAAGGTTTAGGATGGCCCTCAGAAGCAGGGAAGTCAGTGGAGCAATGAGCAACCTGACGCAAAGACTCCTTGTTGAAGAGATTTTCTCCAGTACAAGGCGTGTTACCCAGTCTTTGTTGTGCCCATCTGCTCAAGTCTGAAGCTTGGAGCCAGGCTCTACGTGGTGCTCCTATGGCTATAGCAGAGGTTCTGCTAACAGACTCAAAGGAGTCTAGGGAAGCACGAGAAAGAAACCTAGAGATATTATGGCTATGACTAAGAAGCAAGGAATAGTCTGCAGCCTTGGGCTCTGAAAGAAAAGGAGTCAAAAGAGATAATTTCTCTGTGACCTCCTGAAGGGATAGACTCATAAAAAATATATGAGAGAATCCTTGTTGCCAGCATAGATGTTTGGAAGGTTTGACGTCCCAAGGCATCTAGTGTTCTAGATGCACAACCTGGCGGGAAAGAAGAATGCTTCTTCTTGCTTTTTACCTTCCTCATTGCTGATTCCATTACAATGGAATGATGGGGAAGTTGAGTCTTTTGAAACCCTGGAGAGGGGGGCACCTGATACAGAAGAGCAGTTGCTGTAGAAGGTGAGGAAGCCCTTAAAGGTGTTTCCCATATTTTCAGAAGAAGATCCTGTAAAGAATGATGTAAAGGAAGCATTATATTTTCCTTTTCCCCAGAAAAGACTTGTGTAGGATCATAGCCAGGGATAGGAATAGCCAGGAATGTTGCCATGTCGAGGAGAAATTTCTGAAAAGAAGGATCTCCAATGGGAACAATCCCTGGAGAGGCTAAACTCGAAGAACTAGGCTGGGCACCAGTACTTGTCCGGTGCAAAGCAGGATCTCTAATGAATGGATACTGGGACTGGCGGGTATGACCTGAAACCGTCAATACTGTATCGTCTATGCTAGGTATCGACTCCAAACTAGGTATAGAAAGGAGCAATCCTGGTGAAAAAAAGCATGGATGGAGCTGGTTCCGATCTTCCTCCAGGTACCAGCAGCGACAGTGATACTGGTAGCTGAGCCGGAATCGAAGGCGATACAGACACTGAAACAGGCATCGGAGGCTGCTGAAACGGTACCGAGGAAACTCTAAAGTCTCGGTGAATATCCTCGGTACCGCGCATCCGGAATCGGTGCGTGTCGGTTCCGAGACGCGTCGGTACCCAGTCTTCCAGACTAGATATCGATTCTAGACTCGGCATCGAAGGAAGCGAATTTATCGATGCATGTCTAGATGGTACCGACGTCAGGGGTCGTATTGACGGAGCTGCCGATACTGGAAAGTCAATCTGGGTATCGATCGGTCCCGAAGGCACCGAGTACACCAGATGACGATCCCTGGTGAGGAGTGGATCGCTCAACACCAGTGCTGATGCCGGGTTATCGGTACCGCTCGAAGCGGATGCCACCCTCGAGCATGGCTCAGGTATGTTCTGTGAGGGGTGAGCCCCAGGAACAACCTGAAACCCCTGAAAGGCTTTGGAGACCGAAGACTCCCGCCGGGGTTTTGAAGCCAATGAGGTCTTGAGGGCAAGGCCGGAGCCGTCATCATGCTTGGCATGAGACCTACCACCCAAGAATTGGCTAGTCTTAACAGACTGTTTGTGGGTTACCTGATCCTGTAGAGAAGAAAAGGTCGGTGCCCTTACACTGGAAGGGAAAACTGCATCGAGGGAAACTCGAAATGGAGAAATTCTTCTCATAAAATTGTAGCCTGATGGCTCTGGAGGAAAGGGGTCAGGACCCAAACAGGTTAGACACCAGTTATTGGAGTCTAAAAAGAAAACTGTATTTCCACAGTTAAGGCACTTCTTAGGAGGAGGCGGCTCCATAATGGAGAGGCCTTACAGGCCCAAAAATTGAAGACAGAAACAGAGGGAAAAACACTCCCTGAGTTTTAGGAAAAAGAAAAGAAAAAACCACCGGCGGTACCGGTGGAGTCGGGGAAACAGCCGCGACCACAAGAAAACAAAAAGTAAAAGATTTAAAGAAAAAAATTTCTGCGGTGACAGGAAGACGTCCTGCCGGCTCCGCGGAAAAACGAAAACTGAGGAGAGACAGTTGGAAAGGCAGGAAGGCAGCACGCAGGCGCTGAGGGATGCTCCCAAAAGCTTTCTGATTGGATGCTGGGGAGAGTTCCCGCGCAGGCTCCGTCGGTACCGACGTACCCATATGTGAAGACTCATTCCTGCTTGTTCCTGGAGATATAATGTGATTTTGCCAATTTTTCCCTTAGTACCTAATCCACATGGTATCTGGACGCAGATACCTTCAGGGACTACCTGGTTTTCTGTTGTGGATTTAAGTTCTGCTTATTTTTCAGTGAAAATTAGCAAAGAAAACCAATTTTGTTTTTATTTTTCATTTTGAAGGGTACACTGCTAGTCCTGCATATTTTCACAGGCCCTAAGAACTGCATTATTTGATGTAAGACTCGACCATTCCTCTTTAGTTCAATATGTGGATGATTTGCTTTTATGTTCACCATGTTATGAGTTTGTCTCTATTAGCTCATATTACTAATTTAGGTTTGAAGGTTAATCTGTCTAAACTGCAATTTGTATCTCAAAATGTTACTTTCCTGGGTGTTGATTTAACACCATCTGGTCATGCAATTACCTCTGCTAGATTAACACCTATTCTGTCATTGCCTTTTTCCAGCGACACCAGTATTATTGTGTAGCTTCCTGAGTTTATTAATTTTCTGTAAATAATAGCTAGCGAATTTCTCAAGATCTTACTGCTCCACTTTATGCTCTTATTGGGAAAGAAGGATCTGAAGGCCTTATTGTACCCACATTATCACAGTGGGAGGTTTGTTTTAAATTTAAAAAAGAAATTTGCACTGGGAAATGATTATTCTTTACCATTCAAATTGTATGTGGCTATTTCTGATTCCACTGCTACCTGTGTGCTTTTACAAGCTTTCCCAACTGGTTGCAAGCCGGTGGGATATTTCTCAAAGCGATTTGATGCAGTGACTTTGGGACTCCCACTATGTCTACATAGTTTAGTAGCAGTGGCTTTTTGCAATTGAAATTTACTGATTTTCTGGTTCTACAGTGCCCTTTTGTTCCATTTAACCAGGACTCAGCCTTTTGTCCTCCACACGTTTTATTGACTCTGGAATTAATAATTTCTTCGCTTCATGTTTCAGTCTGTACTACATCACTATGCAACCTTTCAACACTTGTGGAGGAAGATGGGTCTCCTAATTGTTTCCAAACAATTTTCAATTGTTTCCAAACTGTACCTCTACCAGCCCCGGTTTATACCTTTGTTTGTGGATAGTTCTGCTTTTAGAGACAAGGGCAAACTTTGTGTAGGCTATGCAGTCACTACGGTTTTGTGGAATTTTGGCAATATTTGGCAGCAACGAGGGTTTTGACTTCTGCTAATAAACCAATTAAACATGCTGCATACATTCCCGTTTGTTACAGTTTAAAATGCAAAGGACATTCTTCTGCTGAAGATCTTGTGTCAAATTTTGCAGACCACAAAGCACAGCGAGCTGTTCTTCAAGCATCGGTGTTCCCGACAGTGCTGTATTTAACATTGTTTAATATGACTTTGTTTTCCCTTTTATCTTTTTTGCAGCAATAGCAAGATACTTCCTTTGAAAACCTGTTCCTGCATTATAAGCTTTGCTGCTGTGGCTATGGATTATGTCTTTTTGGTTCTCCGGTATCACCTGAACTTCTGTTATTTTTGATTTGGCACAGTTTGTCTGCACTGTTTCAAGACTGGCACTGTAGGGTCAGCTTAGGATCAGTTATTCAGATTTCTGCCTTCCGAACTCTTGATTTTGCAGCCTGTTTTGCAGAGCTGCCCTGTGCCAGAGGAAGGTGGTGGTATTTGTCCGGATGGGTAGAAGCTTATCCATTACCGGTTTATTCCTGTCATCCGCAAAGCTCTGGCCAGGTGGAGCGGATGAATAGGACAATCAAAGGTCACTTGCGCACTATGACACAGGATTGGGCTACAGATTGGACGGAAGCCCTCCCCCTTTGCCCTTATGGCAGTGTGTAATTCCCCCAGCTTGACACCATATGAAATAGTAACTGGACATCCAGCTACTTCTCCACATTACTTGGCAGTTATCCCAGATCCCCAATTGTTGTGCCGCAATATTTTGACTTATTGCTCACGGTTGCACTCAGTCCTGTCTGTTTCCCTTTTACTGCAAGTGAATCCTCAACAAGATGACAGAATCATCATATCCAGAATCATCAGAATCAACATATCCAGAAGTGAAGTCACCAGACTGGGTCCTGATTAAGAATTTGCATCCAAAGGCGCTTCTGGTTCCCAAGTTCCTAGGTCCATTTCGTGTGCTCCTGGTGGGATACTCAGCTTGTAAAGTGGAAGGACATTCTCGTTGGATACATCTTACACAGTGTAAGAAGGCTCCTTCACAGGCTCCAGAAGGTGGTTCCCTGCATCAGTGAATCAAGAGATTGCAACGCAGAGACTCATTGGACATCAGTGATATTACAGAAAAGAAAAAGACTATTGTGATTAAGTGCTTTTTTGAATGAACTTATTATGAAAAAGAAACCTTTGTCCAGTATTTACACTACTGATTAGGTGAATATAGTTAGTTTGAACTAGTATTTTACTGATATAGATGCAATGACTTAACCTCTACTTCATGACGTAATTGAGAATTAAGGGGTAGTTATAGCTATACTATATATCTTCATCATATTAAGAAGAGTAGGTGTATTTTTATTTTGTCTTAGCACATTTATTTTTGGAGTGATTATAGTTTCAGATATTTAGAGGTCTGCTAAGAATGTTTCAGTATTTGGTCTTAGTTGTGCTGTGGCATATTATTGTTAATGAAGCAGTGCTGCATTTAGAATCTTGGGAAAGTTATGAGGGATATCCAAATATTTTTGAGTCGCATTTACACTCAGTTACAAAATATTTTAATCTATCACGTTGTGCAGTTTGCCTTCCAACTGTGACAGCTACTCAACACGGGTTTCTACCACAAGTTAGGCCCAAAGCCTTTGAAGAGTTTCGTGATACAGCTTTTAATCTAACTACTGTATGATGGCCTCATACAAACATAGAACCTAGAGAAGTTAGTTCTATGCCTTTAAAGTCCCCTCCAATATGTTTTATGGCTCAAGGTACAGGGAAAAAGGTAGGGGACACCCCATGGAACGTTTGTAAAATAATAATGCTACATAATAGTTCCATCTGGTATAAAAAAATCCCACGTACAGAAACCTTATATTTCCGTAGTACAATTAATGCAAGTTCAAGGGTATCAGGTGCATGATTATGACTTGTTACAGTATAATAGTTCTGGCTACCTTTTGAATGACTCAGTCCGAGACATACCTAACTGGAGTTGCCCCTTATTAGGATATTACCATCCCTGGGAATGTAATCTATCTGTAGGAATTAAGGAAATGAACATTACTCAGTGGGCTTTGAATAATTGTACGCAGAATCTAGTCGGTCCCCGTAATTTGACAATTTGGGAAAATGGATTAGTGGCTTTAAAGGGAGACTATTTTGTGTGTGGTAATCTTGCATATACAGAACTTCCCAAAGGTTGGTCAGGTACTTGCTATGTTGCTCAGATACCCCGTGGTGGTTTATACCTTACCAAAATGTTACTTTATTGTCAACCTTGAATAATTCCTTAAGAAAAAGGGATGTTTTCCCTCAGGATGAAGCCATAATAGCAGCACAACAGTTGGTAGATTCTACAAGTCCTTGCTGGATAGGGTTAGAAATCATACATTTGTATCAAGTAGTAGTTATGTAAGTTCTTTTTCTGATTGTTTTGATTCTGTTTCTTCTTCCTGGAGTTTATTATCTAGGCCCCTGCAAGGCCTATTAGCTTCATTATTTGGCTTATTAGGGATTATCATTTTAGGAGCATTAATTCTTTGTGTAATATCAGCTTGTTGTAAGAAATCGGTGGAGACACTGACCCCTAAAATGATGTTACAGACTGTCCCAGAAGCTAGCTACGGTCCATTTTTAATACCAATGTCTGAGTTTCATTATCTGTGAAATTATTCTTTATAGAATCAGAGGAAGGACTGAAAGAAAGCTTGATTGTACCAGGTTGGATACAGTCAGGCCCTGTGAATAACATTATATTGCTATAATTCCTAAGAAAGAGTTTAATATCATCCTTGATAAAACTCTGTAGAAGAAACTGGGTAAAAGATTGAGATAAACATTAGCCTATGTTATTAGAAAGATAACTAAAAGGCAAGTTGTTTACCTAGCTTCACAGTCTCGCTGTCTCTGGTCAGAGATAGACTGTCAGTGTTAGAATTAATTAGAATTAAGGACTACATAGTCATGCCTGACAATATATGTATGTCTTTTTAGGATGGTCTATGACGTGCATGCCTACAGAAAAGTATATTATGAATATACGTAACACTAGACGTAGAATAAAATATGCATATTATGAATATACGTGATGTGAGACGTAGAATAATAAAGTGAAATTATGCTGTGTAATGGAATCTTTACCTATAAATAAAGAGGCCTAAAGCTTTGATTTCAGAGTAAACATAGGCAACCGCCTAGCTTGCTCTCCCAAAGCGCTTTGGTCCTGTGTTTATAATACAAGTGTGTTGTGTATTATTTACAGTTTGTGTATTATCTAAGATGAAGATCAATTAACCTTCTCCTTACCTTGTATGTGGATTTCTGTGACCCAAGAGCCCTATCTGTTATTAGGTGTGGGGGGGGTGCAGAGTATCTTTCACTTCTTATCTCGCTATTTGCACCCCTACATACTTTCATGTGTGCTGCACTCTCAGGATGATTTTCTTGTATTGGGCCTTGATGGGGATATGACAGATTAGCTTCAATGAGGAAAAAGAGAAAATCACAGCAGAAAGATGGTGACATTTTACTTATCAGATAATGTCCTTTTCCTTGAGTCCTGCTAGACCAGTCCAGATAAGTGGATTGTGTTCACCTACCAGGAAATTGGTGGAAGCAAAGAACTAAAGAAAAGCCCAGGTTTCAATGACATCACTCCCATGCCTCTATCTGCTTCATCCACCTGTATTCAACCCAAAGTACATAGGAAACATGGCAAGCCTCACACAATCTCAATATGGCAACAATGAGTAACCAAATGATAACTATATAGAGGAAAGCATAAACAGAAGGCTCTCTATAGAAAATGGACCTGCAAGGCCAAGTATGCAAACCATATCAGACCCAAGGGTACCATTGCAGAAGAACAGAGCAAAAACAGCTTCAGGGAGCAGGTCCTGGACTGATCTAGCATGAATCAAGGAAAAGACATTATCTGGTAAGTAAAATGTTACCTTCCATGTAAGAACATAAGGGTAACCCGCATGCGCGGCGTTTTGTGGCGGTTTGATGAATGAATTTCCAGATGAGAGGAAGAGAAGTTTGAGAAGCCACATATAAAGAAATTTTGCGCTTCATCCTGAGATCGTGCTTTGAAGTAAGACATCCCCCCTGAAGAAGTGATACGAAACGCAGTTTTGCGGTACCCTTTTGGTAGTGTCGGGGCGATCGAATAACTTCAAGATTTAAAGATAAGCACAATCTTTATGTTTCAAGCAATTGAAGAAAAACAAAAGTTGAACACGATAACAGAAAGTATTCAATAGGAAGTGTTGGAAATGCTGTCATTTCGGTTTAATACCAGGATAAGTGCAGTAAGGGTCGTTGATGCGTGAAGACATGCTGCTTTTTTGCGATTAGCAAATAAGCGCTGCCAATGTTAGTCTGAGACCCGCACTTTATCCTTTTTGCAGTCAGAGTGATTGAGTGATTGAGTAAAAAAGAAAAAAAGAAAAAATAAATAAATTTTTTTGTGATAAAGAATGATGAAGTCAGTCATGAAGAATTAAATGCACATACTAAACAAGATTTATTCCAGCGTATAGTCAACGAAAAAGTAATAGTGATCCTATTTAGATAAACTTTCTGATCACATTTGAGGGTATTACTTATAAACAGATTTATTAGCCCTTTGAAGAACTAGACCTAGAACAGAACATAAGATATGCCATAATGGGTCAGACCAAGGTCCATCAAGCCCAGTATCCTGTTTCCAACAGTGGCCAATCTAGGTCATACGTACCTAGCAGTTTCCCCAAAAGACAGGTTCCACAATGCTGGTAACTAGGTCAAGCACTGAAATCCTGGATCCCTTCTTAATGGTTTATGGACCTTTCCTCCATGAACTTCTCCAAACCTTTTTTAAACCCAGCTACACTAACAGCCTTTACTACCATCCTCAGGTAACAAATTCCAGAGTTTGATTACACGTTGAGTGAAAAAATATTTTCTTTTATTAGTCTTAAATAGTTTACCCTGTAGCTTCATTGCATGTCCCCTAGTATTTCTATATTCTGATAACGTAAACAATCGATCTACATTTACCTGTTCCACTCCCTTCATTAATTTATAGACTTCTATCATATCTCCCCTCAGCCGTCTCTTTTCCACGTTAAAGAGCCCTAACCTTTTTAGCCTTTCCTCATAGGAGTATCCTTCCATCCCCTTTACCATTTTGGTGGTTCTTCTCAGAACCTTTTCTAATAATCCTATATCCTTTTTAAGATACAGCGACCAGAATTGCACACAATATTCAAGGTGCGGTCTTGCCATAGAACGATATAGAGGCATTATATCATCTTTTGTTTTATTCTCCATTCCTTTCCTTATGATACCTAGCATTCTATTTGTTCTCTTGGCCGCCGCTGCACACTGGGTCGAGGGTTTTAACATGTTATCCACAATGACGCCTAAATCTTTTTCCTGGGTGGTGGCTCCTAATGTGGAACCTTGCATCGTGGAACCATAGTTTCGGTTCTTCTTCCCTAAGTGCATAACTTTGGACTTGTTCACATTAAATTTCATCTGCCATTTTGATGCCCAGTCTTCCAATTTATCAAGTGGAGTGGAGGAGTGGCCTAGTGGTTGGGGTAAGGTACTTCAGGCCGGAAGGTCGGGGGTTCAAATCCCACTAGAGGACAGCAACCTTGGGCCAGAAGGACTGGGGTTTCTAGTCCCACAGGTGCTCCCTGTGGTCTTGGGCAAGCCACTTAACCCTCCATAGCCCATGTTCCCTGTAAAATAGTTATCTCCAAGTTATAATGCCCTGTTCAATGTAATTTGTTTGTTCAATGTAAACCGCACTGATGCAGAATAGCGCAGTATATAAGAGAAAGTAAATATAAATAAAAAAGATCCTCTTGTAATTTTCCACAATCCTCTTGGGTTTTAACAACTTTAAATAGTTTTGTGTCATCTGCAAATTTGATAACCTCACTCGTTATTCCATTTTCCAGGTCATTTATAAATACATCAAAAAGCAGCGGACCCAGCACAGATCCCTGGGGTACACCACTATTCACCTTTCTCCATTGGGAAAATTGGCCATTTAGCCCAACCCTCTGCTTTCTATCTTTTAACCAGTTCCTGATCCACAGTAGTACACTGCCTCCAATCCCATGACTCTCTAGTTTTGCCCAAAGTCTCTGATGAGGGACCTTGTCAAAGGCTTTATGAAAGTCCAGATACATTATATCAACAGACTCACCTTTGTCCACCTGTTTACTGACACCTTCAAAAAAACATAACAGATTAGTAAGACAAGATCTTCCTTGTCTAAAGCCATGTTGGCTGTCTCCCATTAGGCCATGACTATCTACATGCTGAGTAATTTTATTCTTTATGATGGTTTCTACCATTTTTCCCAGTACTGACGTCAGGCTCACCGGTCTGCAGTTTCCCGGATCACCCCTGGAACCCTTTTTAAAAATTGGTGTTACATTGGCGATCCTCCAATCTTCAGGTATTAAAGAAGATTTTAATGATAGTTCACAGATTACTAATAGCAGGTCTGCAATCTCATATTTCAGTTCTTTCAACACCCTTGGATGTATACCATGTGGCCCAGGTGATTTGCTACTCTTCAGTTTATCTAATAGTTGTAATACATCTTCCCGATATATCGATATTTCCTTCAATTCTTCCACACCTTTAAATACCACTTCAGTCATGGGTAACATCCCTACATCTTCCTCAGGAAAGACCGAAGCAAAGAATTCATTGAGTCTCTCCGCTATCGCCTTATAGCCTCTTAGTGCCCCTTTAACCCCTCTATCATCTAATGGACCAACTGACTCACAGGTTTTTTTGCTATGAATGTACTTTAAAAAAAATCTTTATTTCGCGTTTTTGTTTCCGCAGCAAGCTTCTTCTCAAATTCTCCCTTTGCCTGCCTTATCAATGCCTTGCATTTGACTTGCCAGTGCTTTTGCTGTTTCCAGGTTTCGTCTTTTGGCTCTTTTTTCCATTTCCTGAAAGATGCTTTTTTGGCAACAGCCTCTCTGACCTCAGCTTTAAACCATGCTGGCAGTTTTTTGGACTTCCTTCCACTTTTCTTAAGGCGTCGAATACAGCTGGTCTGGGCTTCCAAGATAGTATTTTTCAACATCACCCAAGCTTGATGAAAGTCTTTAACCTTTGCAACTGCTCCATTTAGTTTCTTCTTAGCTATTGTCCTCATTTTATCATAGTCTCCCTTTTGAAAGTTAAAAGGTAGTACTGTGGATTTCCTTACTATCCCCTCCTCCACTAATTAAATCAAAGGCGATCATGCTATGATCACTATTGCCAAATGGCCCCAACACCCTTCTCTCTTGCACTAGATCTGGTGTTCCAGTAAGGACTAGGTCTAATATGGCTTCCCCTCTGGTCGGTTCATGAACCAGCTGCTCCAAGAAGCAGTCATTTATTTCATCTAGGAACTTTATCTCCCTAGCATGTCCTGCCGTGACACTGACCCAGTCGATACCGGGGTAATTGAAATCACCCATTATTACTGCGCTGTAACTTTTGTTAGCTTCCTTGATTTTTCAGCATTTCATCATCCATTTGTTCATTCTGGCCAGGTGGTCGATAGTACACCCCCACTGCCATCGCCTTCCCCTTTTTACATGGAATTTCAATCCAGAGATTCTACAGCAAATTTTGTTTCCTGCAAAACTTTAATCCTTTCTGACTCAATGCCCTCTCTAACAGAGCGCAACCCCGCCACCAATTTGATCAGCTCTATCATTACGATATAGTTTGTACCCAGGTATCAGTGTCCCACTGATTGTTCTCCTTCCACCGTGGCTCTGATATTCCAATCATATCTAACCTCTCATTTAGTGCTATATATTCTAACTCTCCCATCTTATTTTTTAGACTTCTAGCATTTGCATACAAGCATTTTAGAGACTATTTTATTCATATTAATTTGGCTATTGGTAGACATGGGTAATTGGGGATCTTTAAACTCTGTCTGCTCCATACTCGAGAGCATTTACTCTTTTTTGGAACCTCTCTGCTTTTGGTAGTATCCTTCAAGGATACATTCTTCTGAATCATCCGCTCTTGGGCAACTGTCCGCTTTCCCCTATTATCTAGTTTAAAAGCTGCTCTCTCTCCTTTTTAAAGGTTAATGCCAGCAGCCTGGTTCCATCCCGGTTAAGGTGAAGCCCATCCCTTCGGAAGAGCCCCTCCTTTCCCCAGAATGTTCCCCAGTTCCTAACAAATCCAAAACCCTCATCTCTGCACCACTGTCTCATCCACGCATTGAGACTCCGGAGCTCTGCCTGCCTTTTGGGTCCTGCGCGTGGAATGGGAAGCATTTCGGAGATCGCTACCCTGGAATTTCTGGATTTCAACTTCCTACCTAAAAGCCTAAATTTAGCCTCCAGAACATCCCTACCACATTTTCCTCTATCATTGGTACCGACAGGTACCAAGACAGCAGACTCCTCCCCAGCACTATCTAAGACCTTATCTAGGTGGCACGTGAGTTCCACTACTTTTGCACCAGGCAGGCATGTTACCAGGCGATCCATATCATTCTGCTAGACCAGTTCAGACAAGTGGGATGTACCAAAGCTACACCTCCATTGGGCAGGAAGACGTCACAGCAGCTCACAAAACCTTAGAACCAAAAGTCATGTACGCCTAAGCGTGGACATCAAGAAGAAATGCTTGACAAAAGTGGAAAAATGCCCACGTTGCCGCCCAAAGAATATGTAGAAGCCGATGAGGATAAAGCGGAATTGCTTAACAAATATTTCTGTTCTGTGTTCACAGATGAAGAACCAGATGCAGGACCTCAGAAAACACCCACAAACAGGAACAGAAGCAAGGGGCATCTTGAACAATTTTCAGAAGACTGTGTTCGTGAGAAACTAGCTCAACTTAAAGTAGACAAAGTGATGGGACCAGATGGGATACACCCTAGAATACTGAGGGAACTTGGGGAGTTCTAGCAGCTCCACTGACTGACCTTTTCAATGCCTCATTGGAGTCTCTCTCTTCACGGCTCTGAAAGCCGCTGCTTTTGGAGCTGATGCTGCAGGAAGGACTCTGCCGGGCAGGGAAGGGGGCCCCGCGGGACGCTTGATACTGCTGCGGCGGCAGCAGCAGCAAGTTTGGGTTTTCTTTAATCTACCTGGGCTTATGGGGGGGAGGGAGGTTAGGGCTGGTAATGGCCTATGAGGGGGGGTAAGGCTGAAAACGGGGTGATGGGGTTAAGGCTGAAAATGGGGTGATGGGAGGTAAGACTGGAAGTGGGCTGATGGGGGGGTTAGGACTGGTAATGGGCTATGGGGGGGCTAGGACTGGAAATGGACACGAATTAAGTGGCTGGAACAATTGCAACTGAAAAAAATGCATAAAAGGTAGAAAAATCTCTTTATTTTGAATTTATTAACTGGAATATGTCAGCTCTGGGAAATATGCATCATTAACGTCTGCGCTTTGTTTAGTACAAAAGAAAATTAATTTATAGTTTTATTTCTACAGTGTTGTACATTCCATGTTTGGCTTTTGGGATTCCCAGTTTAATTATTGTCTTCCTGTTTTTAAATTGTGATTCCTTGTTTGTGATGTTGTATGTTCTGCATGTGTAACTGAGCTGAGGTATTCTGTTTATGTAATTCCTATTTCACATTGACACTTGTTCTCTTTCCCCAGTATTTATTTAACAAGTGGTATTTAAAGGTACAGAAGAATTGAAGGAAATATCGTTACATCGGGAAAATGTATTACAACTATTAGATAAACTGAAGAGCAGCAAATCACCTGGGCCAGATGGCATACATCCAAGGGTGTTGAAAGAACTGAAATATGAGATTGCAGACCTGCTATTAGTAATCTGTGAACTATCATTAAAATCATCTCTAATACCTGAAGATTCGAGGATCGCCAATTTAACACCAATTTTTAAAAAGGGTTCCAGGGGTGATCCGGGATACTACAGACCGGTGAGCCTCACGTCAGTACCGGGAAAAATGGTAGAAACCATCATAAAGAATAAAATTACTCAGCATGTAGATAGTCATGGCCTAATGGGAGACAGCCAACATGGCTTTAGACAAGGAAGATCTTGTCTTACTAATCTGTTATGTTTTTTTGAAGGAGTGAATAAACAGGTGGACAAAGGTGAGTCGGCTGATATAATGTATCTGGACTTTCACAAAGCCTTTGATAAGGTCCCTCATCAGAGACTTTTGGCAAAACTAAAAGAGTCATGGGGTAGGAGGCAGTGTACTCCTGTGGATTAGAAACTGGTTAAAAGATAGAAAGCAGAGGGTTGGGCTAAATGGCCAATTTACCCAATGGAGAAAGGTGAATAGTGGTGTACCGCACGGATCTGTGCTGGGTCCGCTGCTTTTTGACATATTCATAAATGACCTGGAAAGTGGAATAATGAGTGAGGTTATCAAATTTGCAGATGACAAAACTATTTAAAGTTGTTAAAACCCAAGAGGATTGTGGAAAATTGCAAGAGGATCTTGATAAATTGGAAGATTGGGCATCAAAATGGCAGATGAAATTTAATGTGGACAAATGCAAAGTTATGCACCTAGGGAAGAAAAAGCCAAACGATAGTTACACGATGCAAGGTTCCACATTAGGAACCACCACCCAGGAAAAAGATTTTGGCGTCATTGTGGATAACATGTTAAAACCCTCGGCCCAGTGTGCAGCGGCAGCCAAGAGAGCAAATAGAATGCTAGGTATCATAAGGAAAGGAATGGAAAATAAAACAAAAGATATTATAATGTCTCTATACCGTTCCATGGTGAGACCGCACCTTGAATAGTGTGTGCAATTCTGGTCGCCGTATCTTAAAAAGGATATAGCGTTATTAGAAATGGTTCAGAGAAGAGCCACCAAAATGGTAAAGGGTATGGAAGGATACTCCTATGAAGAAAGGCTAAAAAGTTTAGGGCTCTTTAACTTGGAAAAGAGACAGCTGAGGGGAGATATGATAGAAGTCTATAAATTAATGAATGGAGTGGAACGGGTAAACGTAGATCGATTGTTTACGTTATCAGAATATAGAAAGACTACGGGACATGCAATGAAGCTACAGGGTAAACTATTTCAGACTAATAAAAGAAAATATTTCTTCACTCAACGTGTAATCAAACTCTGGAATTTGTTACCGGAGGATGTAGTAAAGGCTGTTAGTGTAACTGGGTTTAAAAAAGGTTTGGAGAAGTTCCTGGAGGAAAGGTCCATAAACCATTAAGAAGGGTCCAGGATATCAGTGCTTGACCTAGTACCAGCATTGCGGAACCTGTGTCTTTTGGGGAAACTGCTAGGTACGTATGACCTAGATTGGCCACTGCTGGAAACAGGATACTGGGCTTGATGGACCTTGGTCTGACCCAGTATGGCATATCTTATGTTCTTATATCTTATGTTTTGTATTCCACCTTTTCCTTCAATCAAAGCGGTAAAATACAAGACAAAGGATATACAAAGGAAAGGAAACAAACACCGGTTCTCCATTACATCAAACAGTAAGCACTGGGGGCACATAACAAAGGGGAACGAATACACACATCATATAACATATAACCTAAAACAGGCATACCAGCAAAGTAACCATTCATAAATACAGCCATTTCTCTGGTCCCGCTTGGTCCAACACCTAAGTGCCACGCCAAATGGCCCTCCCGCGAGGCCCTCAGTCGCAGGCGCGCCTCCGGAGCGGCGGTTTTAAAGCAGGGCTGATTGGCAGTTGTCTGAGGTGAGGGGAATGCCTCTATCGTTCCATGGTGAGACCGCACCTTGAATATTGTGTGTAATTCTGGTCGCCGCATCCTAAGGTTTCCAGAGGGTTATTCATGTCAGTTAGAGCTTCCGATATCGCGGCAAATCGTCCCGCACCTACGGACCACGCCAAAGGGCCCCTCTAGGGAGGCCCCCAGGAGCAGGCCCACCAGACGTGGGCGTGCCCAATGTTGCTTACTTTTAAAAACAGTCAAAGCTGTGTGTAGTGAAGCAATCAGTCTTGCCCTGCTCAATCAGCACAGATAAATGGAAATTACACTAACCTGGTAATTGTAGTTCCTGGAGGGTCCAGTTTAGTCCTCCAACATCGGGTAGTGCCCCTCCTCCTGCAGCCGGGAGACTGGACCAATCAAATCTTCTGTAGTATATATGCAGCAGGAGCTCCCAGAAGTCCCCAGTGTACTAGTAACAAAGCATACTTAACGAAGCAACACATTAGATTAATATACAAAATGACCTAATTAAAGAACAATTTGTTCCCCCCCAAGGAATATCCAACCCCCTCCCCAAACGAGGAAGTCAGAACACTGCATTGCACCGGCACCAACGCCTCAGGAATCAAAACACCGCTCCCCACCAGAAGTTCAGGAGCTGCCTGAACCCCCGAGACAGGGAAGAGCCTCTGCAAAAAACGCGGCTGCCACAGAGGGACCGAACGGCAAGAGGAACCGTCTTAATATCAACCGTTCGGAAAGGCGCGCCGCACCACATTAGAAGATAGTCGGGAGGGAAGGAGGACTAAACTGGACCCTCCAGGAACTACAATTACCAGGTTAGTGTAATTTCCATTTCCTGTTCGGTAATCCAGTTTAGTCCTCCAACATCGGGATGTAACAGAGCAGTTAAGACCGGGCGGGACCTTGCCATCCGGCGCGCAGAACCGCCGAACCAAAACAGGAATCCCGAGCCGCTGACACATCTAAGCGATAGTGTCTACTGAAAGCATGCAGAGACGACCAAGTGGCCGCCCTACAGATATCTGCCGGCGGAACCAGGCTATACTCCGCCCAAGAGGTCGCCTGAGCCCTAGTAGAATGAGCCCTCAGACCCTCCGGAACAGACCGCTGTTGCAACAGATACGCGGACGCGATCGCCTCTTTGAGCCATCTAGCAATGGAGGCTTTAGCCGCCGCTTCCCCTTTACGCGCATCCCCGAAGAGCACGAAAAGCCGGTCAGATTTCCGAAAGACTCGGTAACCTTTAAATAACGATGGAGCGTACGACCCACATCGAGCCGGAGAAGACCTTTGTCCGTTGACCCGACAGATTGCGAAGAAAGCACTGGAAGAAACACTGCCTGATTCATGTGAAAGGGAGACACCACCTTTGGCAGAAAGGAAGGAACCGGACGGAGAACGATCCGATCCGCGGAAAAAGACAAGAAAGGCTCTCGACAGGACAATGCATGCAGATCTGAAATGCGCCGTGCCGAACAGATGGCTACAAGAAAAACCGCCTTCAGCGTGAGATCTTTCAGAGACGCCCTGCGCAGGGGCTCAAAAGGTTCACGAACCAGGGCCCTCAGAACTAAATTCAAGTCCCAAGGAGGAACGAAAACTCTGCGGGAGGGCCGCAAATGAAAAACAGCCGTAAGGAATCGGCGTACATCCGGATGAGCCCCGAGCAGACGACCCAAAACCTTGCCGCGGCAACACGAGATAGCCGCCAGCTGGACTTTTAGGGAACTAGCCGCAAGGCCCTTATCGAAACCATCCTGAAGAAAACTTAAAACGACGGGCACTGAAACCGTCGCCGCCCGGACTCCCCGCCGGGAGCACCAGTCTTCAAAAATCCTCCAAATCCGAACGTAAGTAAGAGAAGTGGACGTTTTCCTCGCCCGCAGAAGGGTAGAAATCACCGCGGGGGAGTAGCCCTTCCTTTTCAGCCGAGCCCTCTCAATGGCCAAACCGTAAGCGAGAATCGATCCACTTGGGGCATCCGCAAGGGACCCTGAAGAAGAAGATCCGGTAGAACGGGCAGGAGCCAAGGAACGCCGTCGCTCAACCGGACCAGATCGGCATACCAGGGCCTCCGGGGCCAATCCGGGGCCACCAGTAACACGCGACCCCGGTGGCTCTCGATACGTTGTACGACCCGGCCGATCAGAGCCCACGGAGGAAAGACATAAAGAAGACCGGACGTTGGCCACGGCTGAATGAGAGCGTCGAGCCCCTCGGACATGCGCTCCCTTCGCCTGCTGAAGAAGCGCCCTGTCTTGGCTGATTGAAAGGTCGCCATGAGATCCATGATGGGTGGACCCCACCGCCGGACGATTTGTGCGTAAACCTGTGGGTTTAGCTCCCATTCTCCGGGGTCCACCCGCACTCTGCTGAGAAAATCGGCCTGGACATTGTCTACGCCCGCAATGTGAGCCGCCGAGATTGCTGGAAGGCGAGTTTGCACCCAGTTGAACAAGGCCGCCGCTTCTGCCTCCAGGGCCACGCTGCCGGTACCCCCTTGGCGATTGATGTAAGCTACAGTGGACGCATTGTCCGACAGGACTCTCACCGGCCGTCCGAGAACCAGGGTCTCCAGGTCCACCAGGGCTAGCCGGACTGCCCGCAATTCGAGACGGTTAATCGACCAAGAGGCCTCCAGGGGAGACCATTCCCCCTGAGCAAAGCGGGACTCGCAGTGAGCCCCCCAGCCGGTTAAGCTCGCATCCGTCGTGAACGGAACCCACAGAGGAGGCTCCAAGGGAATCCCTCGCGACAGGTTCTCGGCGGAGAGCCACCACCGGAGGGATCGGCGAACCGTCTTTGGGCAAGGCAAGCTCTTGTTCAGCGAGTCGAACTGGTTGGACCAACGTCGCAGAAGAGCACTCTGCAGCGGACGCATGTGGAAGCGCGCCCAAGGCACCACCTCCAAGGTCGCCGCCATCGTGCCGAGGAGCCGCAGGTACCACCACGCCGACGGAGCTGGCATCCCCCGGAAGAGACGGACCAGAGCCCGCAACGCCAGCACGCGTTGCTCCGGAAGGCACACCAAGCCCCTTGCTGTGTCGAAGCGGACTCCCAGATACTCGAGATCCTGTGACGGAGACAGACAACTCTTGCATTCGTTCACCACCCATCCGAGGGACCGAAGGAGATCCACCACCCTGCTCGTGACTTGCACACACTCCCGACTGGACTTCGCTCGAATCAACCAGTCGTCGAGATATGGATGGACCAGGATGCCCTCCTTGCGCAACGCCGCCGCGACTACAACCATTACCTTTGTGAAGGTGCGGGGAGCCGTGGCGAGTCCGAACGGCATGGCCCGGAATTGAAAATGGCCCCACGGGAGCGCAAAGCGGAGAAACCGTTGATGGGAGGGCCGGATGGGAATGTGTAAATAGGCCTCTGTAAGATCGAGGGATGTCAAAAATTCCCCTTGACGCACCGCTACGATGACTGACCGCAGGGTCTCCATGCGAAAGTGCGGTACTCTGAGAGCGCGATTCACGCCTTTGAGATCCAAGATCGGACGAAGGGAACCGCCCTTTTTGGGAACCACAAAATAGATGGAGTAGCGACCTGCGCCTCTTTCCAAGGGCGGGACCGGAACCACGGCCCCCAGAGAGAGAAGCCGATCCAGGGTCACGCGGATGTCCCACGCCTTTTGAGCTCCCTTGCTGGGAGACAGAACAAACGAATCCGGAAGTGGGTGCGCAAACTCTAGGGCATAACCTTCTTCTATAATCTGCAGCACCCACCGATCTGACGTAATTTGGGCCCAAGAAGGAAGAAAGTCGCGCAAACGACCCCCGATGACCGGGTCTTCCTCTAGAGCCTGCCTCGTTTCATTGTGGCTTGCGATTAAAGGAAGAGGCGGCTCCGGAGAAGCCCCTTCCCGCTCCTCTGAAACCACGAAACCCTTGATGACGGGTTCCAAAACGACCGCGCTGCGAAGTCCACAGCCGGGAAGAACGAAATCTGCGCGCATCCCGAAACTGGCCGCGCGCTGAGGTGGACGACCTATTAAGCTTAGGCTTATCCTCTGGAAGCCGACCACCCTTAGACTCACCGAGATCCTTCACCAACTTATCCAGAGCCTCACCAAATAACAACCTGCCCTTAAAGGGTAGTTTACTGAGGCGAGACTTGGAAGAACCGTCGGCCGCCCAATTGCGCAACCAGATGGACCGTCGTGCCGCTACCATGGAGGCCATGCTATTAGCTAGGGAGCGTATTAAATCATAACACAGATCCGCCAAGTAGGCCGATCCCGACTCCACGCGGGCAACGTCCAACAGCCCCTGTTGGTCCATACCGGACCCCGAGCGCAGGTGCTGCGACCATCGCAAACAAGCTCGAGCTACCCACGCCCCACAAATAGAAGCTTGTAACGATAAGGCGTTGGTCTCGAAGGCTTGCTTCAACAAATTATCAACCTTTTTGTCCTGAACATCCCTCAGGGCCGCGGCCCCTTCAACCGGGATGGTGGTTTTCTTAGTCACTGCCGAAACGGCAGCATCCACCCGTGGAGACTTAAACAAGTCCCTGTCCTTGTCTGCAAGGGGGTAAAGACGATTCATGGTCCGAATCCCTTTCAAAGCGGATTCCGGTTGCTCCCATTCCGCATGGATCATCTGCTCAACTACTCGGTGCACAGGCAAAACTACCTGGGCATCCCTGACCGCCTGAATGAGAGGATCCTCGAGACCCTCCTCCTCCAGCGGCCGCACCGCAGAGAGGTTAAGTGCTTGGAGAGACTCCGTGACCAAAGGTACCAGCTCGTCCCTTCGAAACACCCGAATGATGCGAGCCTGATCTTCCAGTTCTGGAAGCTCTCCGTCTTCTAACTCCTCCGCCTCAATATCCGGATCCCCCTCAGTCTCGGAATCCGGGAGGCAAAGGGCGCCCTGATCCTGGTCCCCCAACCTGGGCCGCTTGACCGCGGGTTGGGAAGACCGCTGAACCCCCCCCCCCCCCCCGCGGATGCTGGGGGGAGAGAGGCAGGCCAAGCCTCCGGCAAATGATCAGACCGGCTTAAGCGGAAGGCCTGATGCATGAGAAGAACAAAATCCGGGGAAAAGTCTATAGGCGACGCTACCATAGCCGCCTGCTGGAGCTCAGGGACCGACGTATTAGACGCCGGGCCCAGACCAGAAGGAAGGATGCTCGGTGAAGGGACACTGTCCCCCGAAAGGGAAGGGTCCCCGGGCACATGCTGTTCCTTAATTTCAATAGGCAGCTCCAGTTCTGAAGAAACTGCAGCACAGCTCTTACAGATTCCAGAGTCAGTCATTGTACCTCTGCGGGAGCCACAAATTACACACTGAGGTTTGGCAGCCATGCCCAGGCCACCTGCTCTCAGGGAAAAATAAGGCAACAGGAACAGGGAAGCCCACACCAAGGGGACTAACCTTATTCAATTCAGCACAGTATTAAATTTAAAACCTTTTTTTTTTTTTTTTTTTTTTTTACAGTAAACAAAATACTCCCCAGAATCCTAGGGGTGCCCTGAGCAAAATCGCCAGCAAAAGAAACCCCAAAAACACCAGGGGAACCCGTGCGCAAGTGTTAAAAAGTGCCCTTAAAAAGCACACTTTAGAAATCCAAAATGGCCACCGCACTTTTTCACCCGTGGTAAAAAACGGCGCGAAAATACAAAGGTACCCAAATAATATGGAAAAGAAAGAAAACGACCCTCTAATACAGGGCAAGCGAAAAAAAGCAGGAAAAAGTGCAATTTGGAAGCCAGGGGAGCCGACAGAGCCTCTGCCCAAGCAAAGAACAGAGAGCTTAAAACAAGGAAAATTCCTACCAGCTCTGGGAACAGCAAGGAACTCAGCCCACTTCTCCAAGTGACAGGCAATGTTGCAGCCGGTATGGCTCTTCCCCGAACAGCCTTGGGGAGAGCTCAACCCAGGCTTCAGAGATTCCCAGGCAGAAAGGCAGGAGCCCAAGGCAGGTCTGGCTTTCCCCAGAAAGTCTCCTGTGTCTTTTTCTTTTTTAAAGATACAGCTACCTAGCAAAAGAAATAGAATATAAAGGACCAGAAATAAACCCCAAAAGAACTAACTAACTAGTGTTGCTCCTTCAAGTGTCACTTAGCGTGCCCAGCAAGGGCACAGAAGTCCTCCAGCTGCAGGGAGACTGGACACACTGGGGACTTCTGGGAGCTCCTGCTGCATATATACTACAGAAGATTTGATTGGTCCAGTCTCCCGGCTGCAGGAGGAGGGGCACTACCCGATGTTGGAGGACTAAACTGGATTACCGAACAGGAACAGCTGATTCTAAAGGCAGTAGTGATGTCACTCTTCAGCTCTGCTCCAGCCCGATGTTGCTTACTTTTAAAAACAGTAGGTCATGTATTGTTATTCTCTGAAATGTATTGGTTTAATATTTGCAGTGCTGCCTTTTGATACGTAGGGTTTGGTGCTTTGTGAGTCCTGGTAGTGCTGTTACGATACGGCAGGTTTGCTATGGGTTCTAAATGGGCAGTGTTTGTAGTAGTTCCTAATGTGCCTGGAGGTTGGTACTGGATTATAGTAATGTAGAAATCTCTTAGTCTTTCTTTATCCATACACTCATTAAGAGGCATATTTAATAAAAGTTAGTGCATGGTAACATTATGCAAATATTTAGGCAAATGATGCCCCTTATGCAAATGAGGCCCACGTCTTACTTTACGAGTCCTCATCTGGCCCTCAAAGCAATTTGAGTTTGAGACCCCTGCCTTAGAGGAAAGGTGGGATAGAGGTGATATGATTGAGATGTTTTGTGGTAGGCTATGGCCTGTAAACTAGGCCTAGATCCTAACCCCCACCTGAGAGTAGTATTGAAAAGAACCAAAGTTTAGAAATCTGCTTTAAACTGCTTTTTGAAAGTCCCTTTCCTTCCCCCATGAAGTTTGTATAAGTTATTTATGCTTGGTTTGTTCTGTTCTTGCATTCTCTGAGCTAGAAATGTCCTTGAAGTAGAAATGTATCTATGCCTAAGACTATGCCTTTGTTAGAATAAGCCAGAAAGGGGGAACAAGGAGCCAGGCCCAGAGAGGGTCCCCGATTGGAGAGGTGCAGGGGGCGTTGGGACAAATAGAAAGTCTGCTTGTATCGAACTGTGAAATTGTATATAATGAATCTGCTGTAGTTTTTCATTGCTCAGTCCCTTTTAGTCTGTTCTGAGCCTGTGCACATTAAATGGCTTGTATCCTGCAACCGATTCCTGGTATTATTTATTGCATGCAATCAGCTGCTACATTTCTTGGTGCGTTGAGCCGGGAAGTGTGAGTAATGTGATGGTATTCAAGTAAATATACCACGACCTCTCGCCTCAAAGTTTTGGTCCGGCTGGAGCCGCACCTGACTGATCGCAGGGGAGCCTCTGGCGCCACCGGTCCCTCTTGTATCGGAGAGGACTCCTCCTTGCATCTGCAGGTTGCTGGTTCCGGCTGGCCAACACCTCCGAACCCGAGGGGAGTCCGGGATTCAACTCATGACCTGAACTTGGCACTTGGTACCGGATCCGGTGAGTCAGTTTGGGACTTGAACTTGTTTGAAATGAGAGCTTGATCACCTCTCGGGGTGGGGTCCTAGTAAGTCTCGCATGAGTATGCGCGGGACTGAAGCCATTGCCTCTTTGTTAGTTAGTCAGGCCTGAACTTGGAATTTGTAATTTTGGGAACCTGTTGGCATGCCTGTTTGTGTGAATGAGAGGTCTTGAAACACAGACCAAGCGAGAGTGGACTCCTGAGTAGCGCAGTTCCTGGCTGGGCGACCGTGCCCAGGTCGCAAAAAGGAGGAAGCGTCTGGTGTTTGTGTTCCTCACTGTTTCTAGGGCTGTACGGATCCCTTACCGACAGTCCGATTACCCGTACCCTCTGTCTGTTTGTATCTGGTTTTGTTATTTGTTGAAACTGCTGGTTTCCCTTCTGGTGTAATATAAACAGTTTACCGATTAAGGGACAGTACTGAGAAAGAAAAAAAGAGAAGAAAAAAAAAAAAACCTCAGGAGTCACTTTAAGGAATCTAATCTAAGCACCGCACAGCGAGACAAGCTGTTTCAGTGATTTTATTTTTTTTTCAGCACAGCGTGAGAGAGACGGTATCTCTAGTAAGCAGAGGGAGAAGGTGTGTGTCTTTCACACAGCCTAGTTCTCATTAACCCCTTCGGAGCTCCTCAACTGTTCTTTTTATATCTCAGCCCTGCCTGTATTTCTATGTCAACTGTTAGAGGTCCGAGTACGGACCAAGTGAGGAGGATTATGTAGAGCTAGTATTACTTGTTACGGCATGTTACCTTTCAGAACTATCCAGGGGGGAGGGTCTAGTTCAGTTTTAGTGTGCAGGGTGAGATTCCTTTTTAAAAGAAATACCTTATTCTGATCAGATAGGCTGTTAGGTATAATGCATTTGTGGGCTTAGCTTTGTCTTGTGTTCTTATGTTTTAGTCTTCAGCAAACAATGTCCTTCTTTCATTGATGGCTACTCCTGTAGATTTTATGGTCCCTGGAACTGAACTGATTAAAGTTCTTTAGCTAAATGAAACAAACAGAAATGATAGAAAAATTAAGGAAACTGCTTCTGTTTTTCCTTTGACCTTCGAAGTAGAGGTTAAGAGCCCTGGCAGGACAATGAAGCATCCCGAGCCAGTAGTTACCAGATCGCGACTTGAAAATGATTTAAATCCTGAGTGAATGAGGAGTTAATCGTGTTTGAATGTTATCTGAGATATATATAGATATAGATATATAGATATATATATATATTTGGTTTTGACTGCATATGCTATCTAGCAAAATTAAAAGTAAAACGGGATTTTATATACTGTGGCAAGCACTTCATAGAGGACATACTTATTGTTCATAAATTACAGATAAAAAAAAAGAAAGCTGTAACTCAGCTGCATGGTAATTAGTTGAAAGTCAGAAAGAAACCTATTGTTTATTTTGTTAAAGATACCGTCAAGGTTGGCTGAAGCTCTCAGTAATTTGCTTTCAACTAACTTAAAAAGGGGAGTGTTTGCATTCCAGATATCCACCAACTTTATGGAAAAGTATCTGTTTCATGTCCTTTGAATATCTGCTTTCTGAACTGTAAGATTTAAAGTAATTTCTTTGCATTGTTCAGCTTAGTGCTGATGACTGCTGGCAGTTAGTTTCATGCCAAGTATTTTTAGGTTTCCTACAGCATTCTCACTGAGAACAGTGTATACGATAGACTCTAGTCATACGTAACAGATATGTGGCCGTCATGTTAGGAGCCAAATTTCTTTCTATTGGGATTGATGTCATAACATGTTGCAAAATAATAGTTTTATATTTTAAGGACTTTACCTAAATTGTTCTTATTTAGAATGAGCACATACATCCATTATGCTTATTGCAACTAATCTAAGCTTATGTTTTCTGCCTACCCTTTGTTTACAGCAATAAGTTTTTAATAAGTTTTTTTTTTCAAAGATCTGTTTATTAACACACCGCAGTAACAAAGAACAATAAAACAAACACATTACCTCATTTTCCAATGTACAACACCCCGGACGGGGTTGTTTCTTATCCACCATCCCGGAGCTAAACAACCATAGAGTACTAATCACTATGCAGTATGTGGAAAGTAGCTTAAGCACAAATCCCCATACCCCCCTAAACCCCTCCCCCTACCCCTCACCCCCCATTCACAATGCCAACCATCCTCCTGAAGCAGTTATTCCATTTATCACAAGAGTGAGCAACCCCATCCTCCCGTGAGGGCCACCTAACAAGGACACCCCACACTAACCAACCTTTAAAACCTCACTTCTAGTCTTAGGCCCCAGTTCCTGAATGTAGGGCATCCAGATTAAAAGAAAGGAGGCCCATCGCTGAGCCTGCCCTCTCGCAGCCCTTCCCTCCAGAAGCATAAGCTGGTGGAAGCTATTACACCACTCCCAGAAGGAAGGAGCCGTGGACTCCCTCCACCGATGAAGTATAGGGCCTTTCCCTACCAGGCAGGCCTTCCGTACTAAGATTCTCTCCCATCTTCCCTTCGGGTGGAGTGGTCCCAATTGATCCAACACAACTAATGATCCTGTACAGCAGATCCGTTGCCGCAACAAGCCACTCAAATATGCTACAATACGCGTCCAGTAGCGCAGGATATAGAGACATCCCCACCACATAAGACGCAAATCCGCCAAAGAACAGGAACATTTCGGACATCCCCCATAGTCGGTAAGATGGCTTCTCAATGCTCGCCATGGAGAGAAGTGGGCCCGAATAATACATTTAAACTGCACCTCCCTCCATCTGACCCCTTCAACCAAACCCGCAATCCGACCCAATGCATCGCAAACTGAACCTGGGGCCAACGCACAGCCCAACTCCCTTGCCCATGCTGCATCTTCCTTTGAGTAATCGGGGGGAGCGCCATAGTGATCTAATCTGTGCTTCAATTCAGCTATAGGGGGCGTCCCCTTCCCCAGGGCAAAGAATTCTAAAATCCACGCTGAGTGCTCCACTGTCAGCTCTCTGTGTGACAAAACGCCAATATAGTGAGAAAGTTGTAGATATGGAAAGAAGGAATGCCCTAGATTCAATTCAAATTCTATACAAAGTACATCCAAAGCCTTACACCTACCCTCCGGGGTAACCACGTGTCCAAGATTTTGTATCCCCTGCCTCCTCCACAACTGATAATGAGCCGACTCAGTTCCCGGGGTAAAACTGACACATCCCTGTAGAGGCAACCAGCTCGAGACCGCCGGCGAACTACACCAAGTTATTCAACTGCTGCCATGTACGCCGGATAAGTGCACCCAGAGGAACATTGTTGCATAGTTTTGACTCGTAGTCCACAGGAAAATGCAGCCTGACTGCCCGCCCCCTCTGTCTGTTGTCAAGTACGTCATCATGGGGGGAGGGGGTCGGAGTCCACGCAAACTCCGTTGAAATGTATGACTAGGAATTTTAGCAAGGGATTTGCTGGAGACTATGGAATAGAAATGTCTCCGTCCCGATTAGAAATGCTTTGTGATAGGGAGTGGCCGGTACTGGTCTCATCATGGCCCCCTGGTGGTACCTTTGATGTTAGTATCATATCCTTAGTTCACCAGATTGTACGAAAAGAACATCCTGACCAGTTCCCTTATATAGACTTCTGGTTAAAATGTTTGTGAAAAAGAGCCCTCCTGGATGAAACGTTATGAGGAACAGTGTAGGATATTTGTAGCAACTACCCAAGGGGCCCAGAAGCCTGGGGAAAAGAAACTGCCTGTCTATTCAGCCCCAGAGTCCCCAGACATTCTGTCCCTTCTGCCCCAGTTCCTCTATAGGCCAGTCCCCTCGGCTCCGCCACTATCCCAGGCAGAGCCTGTCCAGGAGGAACCCATTCCTGCAGTTTTACCTCGAGTGTCCTCCCAACGGCTCCCACGGCTGGAGGCAGCGCTCCCCTCCCCAGCCGGAAGCCCCAGCTCAGTTCAAAGTACTCCGAGTGGGCCACAGTCCACCGATGACACTACAAGCAGGGATTCATTCGCCAGTTCAGGGTCACTCACAGCCAGCGCCCAAGAACATGAAGTGGAACCCCGACAGTCCCGATTGCCGTATGCCTTCAGAAGTACAACTACCAGTAAAAGGGATGGTCACGTTATACCATTGCACCAGGTCCAGGGCCTACCCACCCTTAATACCGAAGGCCAGGTTGTGGTAGGGCCGACCAGCCTTGTTTATGTGCCTTTTTCCACCACTGATTTACTGAACTGAAAGACGCATTATGCCTCTTACACTGAGAAGCCTCAGGATTTGATTGAACTAATGAACAGTATTATGCAGACCCATCAGCCTACCTGGTCTGATTGCCGCCAGCTCCTGTCCACCCTTTTCAGCACTGAAGAGCGAGCGCAAATTGTGCAGGCCTCCATTAGATGGTTAGAAGAAAATTCTGTAGGAGATGCAGGCCTGGATTCTCAGCAAGCAGCTGCCGCGGATTTCCCAAATGATGGCCCCAAGTGGGATCCAAATAGTGCAGACAGCCCTCAATCGGTTCCGCCAAGCCCTCATGCAAAGCCTGAAGAGAGGCCAGAAAGCCATGAATATTAGAAAAATATCTGAAGCTCTCCAACGACCAGATGAGAGCCCAGCAGCCTTCTATGAATGATTATCTGAAGCCTACAGACTATATACCCCATATGATCCAGCAGCCTAGGAAAATTTGCGCATGGTAAATGCTGCATTCGTGAGTCAGTCCCAGGGGAGACATAACGCGAAAACTGCAAAAGTTGGAAGGATTTGCGGGCATGAATACAGCCCAGTTAATGGAAGTTGCTCAGAAAGGGTTTGTGAATCGTGATCAAGAATGTCAGAGGGAAAGTGAACGTAGAATGAAGAAAGCTGAATTTCTTGCTGCAGCTCTAGTTGAAAGACGTGGAGGAAGTTTCTCTAACAGAAGGACTCAAGGACGTGGAAGGGGCTGAGGAGATGGTCGGCCCCCATTGGGGGCAAATCAGTGTGCCCACTGTAAGGAAGGAGGACATTGGAAGAATGAATGCCCGAATTTTGACTCCACTTCCCGGAGGGGAGGAGGGAACACTTGGAGAGCAGGGGGCGATTCCGGCATCAGGGAGGAATGCATCACACACAGTTCCAGCAGGGAGAAGCCGCTGTAGAGGGAGTGGCAACCGTTGAGGGCTACTACACGGATGAAGACTAGGCCAGACCGGGCTCCAAGTTCTCTCTGGGTCCACAGGAGCCTATGGTCAGTTTGAAGATTGGGGACCAATATACAGACTTTATGGTGGATATGGGGGCCGAACACTCAGTTGTGGCCAGACCTGTGGCTCCGTTGTCGTCCTGATCTATCACTATTGTTGGGGCCACTGGTACTCGAGCCATCAAATCCCTCTTGCAGAACCGCACTTGTGAATTAGGGAGCGGAAGATAACACACCAGTTCCTGTACATACCTTAATGCCCAATCCCCCTCTTGGGCCGAGACATGCTCGCTAAGCTCCAGGCGCAGATATCCTTTGTTGAAGGGGGAAAAATGGAAATGACTGTGAACTCAAAATCTGCTGGTCTGATGCTGCCGACTGTCCCCCGAGAAGAAGAATGGCGGTTCTATAGTCCACTTTTATCCAAAGCAGCCAGCCCCCGTATACCTACCAGCATTTCAGCTCCGCCCGGAGTGTGGGCAGAGGATAATCCTCCTGGCCTAGCGAAGAATATAGCCCCTGTGCTTGTCTCCCTCAAATCAGGAGCGGAACCAGTGCATGTGAAACAATATCCTCTCCCACGACCAGTAATCGAAGGCATTCATCGTCATCTAAAGAAATTATTGCAGTACGGACTTCTTAGAGAATGCCAATCACCATGGAATACCCCCCTCCTCCCAGTCAAGAAGCCTGGGACAGGTGACTACCGCCCAGTACAGGATTTGAGATGAGTGAACAATGCAGTTGAAACCATACATCCAGTAGTACCAAATCCCTACACCCTCTTGGGACCGATTCCTGCTGAAGCTACTCACTTCACTGTTTTGGATTTAAAGGATGCCTTCTTTTGCATACGCCTGGCATCCACCAGTCAACTCCTGTTTGCGTTTGAATGGGAGAACCCGACCACCGGAAGGCGAGGCCAACTCACCTGGACTCGATTACGTCAAGGATTCAAGAACTCACCCACCATCTTCAGTGCTGCTCTTAATCAAGATCTATCAAGTTACTCTGTGACTCCAGGAAAAAGAGTCCTGCTCCAGTATGTGGATGACCTGCTTGTAGCCACCAACTCCAAAACTGAATGTGTGCAAGCCACCAGTGATCTCTTGCACCTCCTGAATGAAGCTGGATACAAGGTCTCCAGAGACAAGGCACAGTTGTGCCAAACAGAAGTAAAATACCTGGGATTCCATCTGTCCAGAGGGGTCCGGAGATTGGGACCCGAGCAAAAGGAAGCAGTATGCCGCATCCCTACCCCCACCACCAGAAAGCAGGTGAGGGCCTTCTTGGGAGCTGCTGGCTATTGCCAAATATGGATACCCAACTTCACGCTCTTGGCAAAGCCATTGTACCAAGCCACCAAAGGAATGGAGCGATCTCCCATGGAATGGGGCCCAGAACAGGATAAAGCGTTCAAATCGTTGAAAGCAGTTTTGATGTTATCACCAGCCTTGGGCCTACCAGATGTACGTCCATGATTCAAGTGGAAATGCTCTTGGTGTATTAACCCAAACCCTTGGATCTTGGCAGCGACCTGTAGCCTATCTATCAAAGCAGCTGGATACTGCTGCAAAAGGATGGCCACCTTGCCTGAGAGCCGTTGCAGCTACAGCTCTCTTGGTGAGTGAAGCCAACAAGCTCACCTTAGGTCAGAGTCTCCAGCTTACAGTGCCACACTCTGTCCTAACCCTCATGGAACATAAAGGAAATTACTGGTTCACGAATTCCCACATGCTAAAGTACCAAAGCATGCTGTGCGAAAACCCTTGATTACAGTTGATCGTCAGTCAAGCTCTGAACCCTGCTACACTATTACCAGTTGGTCCAGGTCCACCCGACCATGATTGCTTGGAAGTAATGGATACTGTGTTCTCCAGCTGCCCTGATTTAACCGATCTTCCACTGAACAACCCTGAACAGACTTTCTTTGTGGATGGAAGCAGTCTTGTCATCAACAGACGTCGTCGTGCTGGCTATGCAGTAGCGACCCTGGACATGGTAGATGAATCTTCAGCTTTGTCCCCAGGAACCTCAGCACAGGAGGCTGAACTGATAGCCCTCATTAGGGCACTGATAATAGGGACAGGGCTCCGCTTGAATGTGTACACAGACTCCAGCCCCCAGGTCCAACTGTAATCCCTGAATCATTGGGCCCAGCCTTTGTCCATGCTTTTCACCAAGCCACACATTATAGGAAAAACAGCTATGGAAAAAGCTTTTAGGCCCCATTTCTATATCCTGCTGCTAAGGGATATGAGTCAGATTGGATCCGAAATCACTAGACAAGAGCTGTTGGCTTTAGGTTCTGTCTTACAGAATCTCCACGTTTGGGTACTAATGTAGAATCTACAGCCCTACTCCTGCCACCACCGGAAGCTGACAGGTCTACGTACGGCGGAAGCTGTGGAAGAAAAGAACTTAAGTGATAGCTATGTGTTTGCTTCTCCCATGTTTCCTACCCCTTTGCTTGCGAATGTTTACCTCAATCATAGACAGTACAGTTGAACATAAGGCAGCAACCAGGGTACTAGCCATGTGGAAGTATAGCACAGTTACTTACCTGTAAAAGGTGATCTCTGGGAACAGCAGGAATAAGTCTTCACATATGGGTACATCTCTAATACATTGGCGATCCTCCAATCTTCAGGTAACACCAATTTTTAAAAAGGGTTCCAGGGGTGATCCGGGAAACTACAGACCGGTGAGCCTGACATCAGTACCGGGAAAAATGGTAGAAACCATCATAAAGAATAAAATTACTCAGCATGTAGATAGTCACAACCTAATGGGAGACAGCCAACATGGCTTTAGACAAGGAAGATCTTGTCTTACTAATCTGTTATGTTTTTTTGAAGGAGTGAATAAACAGGTGGACAAAGGTGAGTCGGTTGATATTGTGTATCTGGACTTTCAGAAAGCCTTTGACAAGGTCCCTCATCAGAGACTTTTGGCAAAACTAAAGAGTCATGGGATAGGAGGCAATGTACTATTGTGGATCAGGAACTGGTTAAAAGATAGAAAGCAGAGGGTAGGGCTAAATGGCCAATTTTCCCAATGGAGAAAGGTGAATAGTGGTGTACCCCAGGGATCTGTGCTGGGTCTGCTGCTTTTTGACATATTCAAATGACCTGGAAAGTGGAATAACGAGTGAGGTTATCAAATTTGCAGATGACACAAAACTATTTAAAGTTGTTAAAACCCAAGAGGATTGTGAAAAATTGCAAAAGGATCTTGATAAATTGGAAGACTGGGCATCAAAATCACAAATGAAATTTAATGTGAACAAGTGCAAGGTTATGCACCTAGGAAAGAACAACCCAAACTATGGTTACACGATGCAAGGTTCCACATTAGGAACCACCACCCAGGAAAAAGATTTAGGCGTCATTGTGGATACCATGTTAAAACCCTTGGCCCAGTGTGCAGCGGCGGCCAAGAGAGCAAATAGAATGCTAGGTATGATAAGGAAAGGGATGGAAAATAAAACAAAAGATATTATGCTTCTATATCGTTCCATGGTGAGACCGCACTTTGAATATTGTATGCAATTCTGGTTGCCGTATCTTAAAAAGGATATAGCGATTTTAGAAAAGGTACAGAGAAGAGCCACCAAAATGGTAAAGGGGATGGAAGGATACTCCTATGAAGAAAGACTAAAAAAGTTAGGGCTCTTTAACCTGGAAAAGAGACAGCTGAGGGGAGATATGATAGAAGTCTATAAATTAATGAACGGAGTGGAACGGGTAAACGTAGATCAATTGTTTACCTTATCAGAATATAGAAAGACTAGGGGACATGCAATGAAGCTATAGGGTAAACTATTTAAGACTAATAAAAGAAAATATTTTTTCACTCAACGTGTAATCAAACTCTGGAATTTGTTACTGGAGGATGTAGTAAAGGCTGTTAGTGTAGCTGGGTTTAAAAAAGGTTTGGACAACTTCCTGGAGGAAAGGTACATAAACCATTATTAAGAAGTGACCGAAGATATCAATGCTTGACCCAGTACAAGCATTGTGGAACTTGTGTCTCTTGGGGAAACTGCTAGGTACATATGACCTAGATTGGCCACTGTTGGAAACAGAATACTGGGCTTGATGGACCTTGGTCTGACCCAGTATGGCATATCTTATGTTCTTATGAGCCTGCGCAGGAACGCTCCCCAGCGTCCAATCAGAAAGCTTTTGGGAGCATCCCTCAGCGCCTGCGTGCTGCCTTCCCGCCTTTCCAACTGTCTCTCCTCAGTTGAGTTTTATAGCTGAGACAAGAGAGAGAAAGAGGAAAGGAAGAGAAATAGAGAGAAACAACTCCTAGGGGAGGTGGGTGGGTTGTGAAGACTTATTCCTGCTGTTCCCAGAGATCACCTGTTACAGTTAAGTAACTGTGCTATCTCCAGGAACAAGCAGGAATGAGTCTTCACATATGGGGACTCCCAAGCTAAGATGCCTGGAGCCCTAGCATGTTGGTGATTGAAACATGCTCCACCTCATATGCCCAGGCATCCCGAGGATGGAGGGTAGGAGTTGAAGAAGAGAGGAGCTGTAGGAGACAGCTGACCTAAAATAGGACTACAGACAAGGAGTCCCTGTATATATGATAAGTATCATGAAATGTATTGAAATGAACAATCACCATATGGACCTCACCTACTGGATTGCAGGAAGTAAAGAATGGAAAGATAAAGTAAAGATGGAATCTACTGGGGATCCAGTAGAGGAATCTTCAAGATGACCTCACAGAAGTGAGTTGAAGGTCAAAATCTGGAACTGACAGGTGACCCCAGGATTCAACTGGGGAAGAACAAAAACGGTAGGTCTTTAGTAGAAAGCTTTATGGAAAAAGCTGAAAACCTTTGGCTACAGTGTTAATTATAGTTAGGAGCAAAAGAGGAAGACTGACAGAGTTGGACAAAATTGGCTTAGTCCTTGAGGGAAGAAGGGGTATGGAGAAAAACCCCATAATCCCAAGGAAGGACAGATGTCTGAGGAGTTGGAAACCTCAGATCTACTGAAGATCCCCCATGTCTCTCCTAACTGACGAGAGGTAGGAAGAAAAGGAAGAGGGAGCTTCAGGGATACCTGAACCTAAGGTTATGGTAAGAGCTGTCAGTACCACAGCAGTGGTTGTGTGCATAAAACCGAAACATACTGTGAAATAGTATGAACATGTGAAAACCCACTGTCTGGAACAGATAGGAAGGAAAAACTACCTTTATGAGCACAGACAGAGAGATAAGTATGTGAATACATATCTACCTAAAAGTAGTATCTCGACAGAGAAACATATATATATATACATATATATATATATACAAATATATATATATATATATATACATATATATATATACATATATATATATACATATATATATATATATATACATATACATATATATATATAACTTGATCCAAAACAAGCCGAGTCGTACAGACCAATAGCTAGTATTCCCATATTAGCAAAGATACTGGAGAAAGAGGTTCAAAGGCAAATTCAGGATCATATAGACTCCATTGCTCCATTAGATTATTGCCAACACGGGTTTAGAGAGTTCCATGGAGTAGAGACACTTCTCACATTCCTATTCAATAACATATTCACAGGCATGGACAACATCCGACAAGGCTTTGTGTTAATCTTTTTAGACATCGCTGCAGCCTTTGACTCGGTTCATCATGAGATTCTCCTCGGGAGACTGAAAGAAAAGGGAATTTGCAATACTGCACTTGATTGGTGCAGCTCTTATCTAAGTGGACGATGTCAATATGTGAAATCCGGAACAGAAGAGTCCAAACAATTCCATCAAACACAGGGTGTGCCGCAAGGATCCTCATTGTCATCTCTACTTTTCAACATATACATGCAGCCCATTTGCAACATCATTAGAGCATTTAACGTGAGCTGTCTGATATATGCTGATGACATCCTCCTATATATGCCTTTCTCAACCGTACAAATGGACCTTACTCCTATTATAGAATGTTTCAATACCATAGACTGGCTACAAGCACAAAACCTCCGCATCCAGCACAAGAAAACGGAGGTACTGTTCATCGCTAGAGACACAAACTTCACCCCACCAACACATATAAAGGTCAAGGAGGCGGAATTACAAACCAGAGACTCAATAAAATACCTGGGAGTCACCTTAGACAAACACTTGGACATGAAATGCCATATAGGCAACGTCGTGAAAGCGGTCTATTTTAAGATCCGTTCACTCAAGCATCTGCGCTCCCTACTGGAACCAGATAATTTCCGGACTATATTCCAAGCTCTGATACTACCGCACTTTGACTTTGCTAACTCCATCCTGCAAGGGCTCCCGCAGTCCACACTGAACCCGCTGCAACTGGCCATGAATGCTGCAGCAAGGATTCTCCATGGAGCCACCAGAAGCGACCATGTGACTCCGATTCTAAAACAGCTTCATTGGCTACCTATACACGGAAGAATTATCTTCAAAACATTAATCCTCTCATTCAAGGCCATCAAGCGCCTGTCCCCCACAGCACTTACTGATCTCATTCAAACAGTGCCCCCCAACAGAGCCAGGAGGTCAACCGCCTTAAATCTATTAACTACCCCGAAAACCTTGACTAAATGCAATAACATGACAGCGAATAGGGCTTTCAGCCTTTACGTCCCCAAAATTTGGAATACACTCCCACCAAACATTCGAGCCATTGCTGACCTGACCCAATTCAGGAAGGCTATCAAATATCACCTCTTCCTCCAATACTACCCAGCCAGCGATGATTCCAGATAACACCAACTAAAAAACACAGCCAGCGTTGTTTCTAGATAACACCACCAAGAAACACTGCCTTTCTTACAGCCCATCCTCACAATGTCTTTTGTATTTGAAAAGGGCTTATTTTATACTGTTCAAATCAATTCACGACTTATTTTATACTGTTCAATTCAATCATGTTATAGGTCTTTTACGTCATGCTTTTGACCTATTTCATGTTTATATTTCATGTATATATTTCATGCATATAGTTCAACCCCCCCTGTTATCCAAGTTTATACCCCTGTTCGATGTAAAACCAAACAGAAGTGTGTTTTGGTCATTTTGTTATACTGTGAACCGCGCTGATGCCGAATAGTGCGGTATATAAGCAACTGTAATAAATAAATAAATAAATAAATAAATATATCTACATATATGTAGATATATATAGATATACATATATGTAGATATATATAGATATATATATAGATATGTTTATGGAGAGATCCAGGGGGTATAGTCTATGCACACATTGCTGACAGACATATGCGTCTAAAGAAAGCATATAGACATATGAACCTATATGAATATATTTATATATATAGATATATATATATGTCTAAAGAGAAATGTCTGCAAGTAAGCAGAAAGAGATATGTCTACAGGAATCTTCACATGGAAGATGTGAAGAGGAATGATTCATCTCATAACAAGAAGGTGGAACCTACTTGAGAAGATATAGAGAATCTATTCCCTCTGGTAAAGATGGAGTAGAATGCTACCCAGTAAAATAACCAGGCTGGTTGCGAGAACACAGAGGATAATATTAGTCTGTAAACAGCAAGTCCTGAGTCCAGCAGAACTCTAAAATGGTGAAGGGACAGAATACGCATAGGAAGAGACACCAGGTAGACCCACTTGGGGGACAAGGGGTGGGGTATCATGCGTTATTTATTTATTTATTTATTTTATTTAGTGTACACTTGTATCCCGCCACTTCCAGCGATCAGTGGCGGTTTTCTATACAAAAGGGAGCGGTTGTACAGACCAGAATTTAAGCATACAGTAGGATTGCAGGGGAGGGTGAAAGTCACAGCAAACGGTTACAGATTTACATTTCATTTCTTGAGAGGGGGCTTTACATATATACATAAATTACATAATTGCAGGATGCATTTCTTGTTGAATATGATTTTTAGTAGCTATGTTGTTCGAAAGGATTACATTGACTAGGTTAGGTTGTAATGAGTCTGAAATAAGGGAGTCTTTAGTTTTTTCCTGAAGTGCTTCAGGTCCTTATTTGCTCTCAGTTCGTGGGGCATTTGGTTCCAGAGTCGTGGAGCCATAAAGGAGAACGCTCTGTTAGTGGTGCTAGCATTGAAATTTCTCAGGCTACTCGTGACTTGAAGGGTATTGCTATTCACTGTTCTTCTGCTTCTGTTGATTGGTTGTGCTGAGATTAAGGTGTTGAGGTAAGAGGGTGCTACATTATGAACAAGCTTGAATGTGGTTACTAATATCTTATATTGGATGCGGGCCATGATGGGGAGCCAATGTAGCTCAATTAGGACAGGAGAGATGTGCTCTGTTAGACCTTTTTTCATGATGACTCGGGCTGCTACGTTTTGTGCCAGTTGAAGAATGTTAATGGTTTTTTTAGGCAGACCTTGTAGAATGGCGTTGCAATAATCCAGGTGGGGAATGATGAGGGCTTGTGCCACTGTTCTGAAGTCGGAGTGATCAATAATGTTCCGTAGCGGTTGCAGGACTCTTAATTTGTGGAAAATGGCCCGATTGGTAATTCGGAGGTGCTTGTCCATATTTAGGTTGCTGTCCAGCATTACTCCTAGGTATTTTATTTCGGGCTTTGTGGTATAAAACGTTGTTGTTCATGGTAACCGTTGGTGGAGGGTTGAATTCTTGTTTCCTGGAGATGCACATCACTTCTGTTTTTTTATGGTTGATTGACATATTGTTGCGTTGCAGCCAGGTTTGTAGTTCGCTTAGGCATTTTTCGAGTTGGGTGAGGTCAGGGTTGTTTATGTCGAGGTGAGTGTAGAGCATCAGGTCGTCTGCATAGATGTGGTAACTGATCTTGTGGTCCTGTAGGATTTCACAAATGTAGTTAAATATATGCTGTCCATGAAGGATTAGGATACCATGAGGACGAGCTGCAAGGAAAAAGAGCATATTTCCTGTAGGAATTTAGTAACTCTTTAGACCCGGGGTCTCAAACACGCGGCCCGCGGGCCGCATGCGGCCCGCAACCGAACTTTGTGCGGCCCGCGACGGAGGAAAAAAAAAAACACAAACCCTGTCTTCTGCTGCTGCTGCCGCCGTGGTAGCAGCACAATCAGCTGTTCGCGGTCCCTTCTCCTCAGCCCGGAAGAGCCCCGAGTCTGCTCCTTTAGCGGCGGGCTTTTCAAGATGCAAAGAGAATATTTCCCTCTCGCGCGGCTTGTCAAGCCGCGCGAGAGGAAAATACTCTCTTCGCGGCTTGAAAAGCTCACCGCTAAAGGAGCAGACTCGGGGCTCTTCCGGGCATAGGAGAAGGGACCGCGAACAGCTGATTGTGCTGCTACCGCGGCGGCGGCAGCAGCAGCAGCAGACAAGGTTTTGTTGTTAGTTTATTTACATGGCCTGATGGGGGGGGGGGGGGGTTAGGACTGGAGGTGGTCTGATTGGGGGGGGGCTAAGACTAAAAATGGGGTTATGGGGGGGGGCTAAGAATGAAAATGGGGTGATGGGAGGGTTAGGACTGGAAGTGGGCTGTTGGGGGGCTTAGGAATGGTAATGGGCTATGGGGGGGCGAGGACTGGAAATGGGCAGATGGGGTTAGGACTGGAGGTGGTCTGATTGGGGGGGGCTAAGACTAAAAATGGGGTGATGGGGGGGCTAAGAATGAAAATGGGGTGATGGGAGGGTTAGGACTGGAAGTGGGCTGTTGGGGGGCTTAGGAATGGTAATGGGCTATGGGGGGGCGAGGACTGGAAATGGGCAGATGGGGTTAGGACTGGAGGTGGTCTGATTGGGGGGGGCTAAGACTGAAAATGGGGTTATGGGGGGGCTAAGAATGAAAATGGGGTGATGGGAGGGTTAGGACTGGAAGTGGGCTGTTGGGGGGCTTAGGACTGGTAATGGGCTATGGGGGGGCTAGAAACTGGTAATGGACTGGGGGGGTTGCTAGGACTGGAAATGGGCTGAGTAGAAGGGGGGGCTTGAACTGCAAATAACTGATGGGGACGGGGTTTTGGAATGGAAATGGGCTGAGTGGAAGGGGGCTTGGAATGGAAATGGGCTGATGGGGAGGGGGGCTTGGAATGGAAATGGGCTGATGGGGAGGGGGCTTAGAAAGGAAATGGGCTGTGAGGGGAGGGAGCTAGGACTGGAAATGGGCTTAGTTGGGGGGAGCAAGGACAGGAAATGGGCTGATGGTGGGGCTAGAATAGGACTGGAATGGGCTGATGATGCGGGGACTAGAAGGGAGCAGATGCTGGGTGGGGCTGAAACTACAAGGGAGCTGATGGTTGGGTAGGATTAGAATGGGATAGGGCTGGGAGAGTAAAATGGAGAGGGGAAAAAATATTTTGTGTGGGAGGGAAGAAAAATCTACAATTGGCCAGGTACTGGGTGAGTAAGTGTGGATTGAGAATGGAGGGGTAAAATTTGAGTGGATGAAATAGGAATGAGGAAAGAGCAAAAGGAAAAAGATTAGTATGTTAAAGCAGATGCAGAGAGAGAAAGGAAAAAAAACTAGAAGAGAGAAGAAAGTACAAATGGACAGCAGACCATGGAGAGTTAGCAGAAGACACCAAGAAACCAGAAGAAAGTGGCTGGCACAATTGCAACTGAAAAAAAAAATGCACAAAAGGTAGAAAAATATCTCTTTATTTTGAATTAACTGGAATATGTCAGCTCTGGGAAATGTGCATCATTAACGTCTGTGCTTTATTTAATACAAGAGGAAATTAATTTATAGTTTTATTTCTACAGTGTTGTTGTACATTCCAAGTTTGGCTTTTGGGGTTCCCAGTTTAATTATTGTCTTCCTGTTTCTAAATTTTGATTCCTTGTTTGGTGATGGTGTATGTTCTGCATGTGTAACTGAGCTGAGGTATTCTGTTTATGTAATTCCTATTTGACATTGCCACTTGTTCTCTTTCCCCAGTAGGTCATGTATTGTTATTCTCTGAAATGTATTGGTTTAATATTTGCAGTGTTGCCTTTTGATAGTTAGGGTATGGTGCTTTGTGAGTCCTGGTAGTGCTGTTACGATACGGTGGGTTTGCTATGGGTTCTAAATGGGCAGTGTTTGTAGTAGTTCCTAATGTGCCTGGCGGTTGGCACTGGATTATAGTAATGTAGAAATCTTTTAGTCTTTCTTTATCCATACGCTCATTAAGAGGCATGTTTACTAAAAGTTAGTTTATGGTAACATTATGCAAATATTTATGCAAATGAGGTCCCTTATGCAAATTAGGCCTGCGTCTTGTGCGGCCCCCGGGTTACTTTACAAGTCCTCATTTGGCCCTCAAAGCAATTTGAGTTTGAGACCCCTGCTTTAGACTGTCACGTAGGAAAGGCTTATGTCCTTTATTAAAAGGAAATAGAAGGGTGTAAGAACCCTCACAGTCATGGGAGGTGACTGAGGAAGCCCTTTTCAACCATATAGGATAGTCATTAGAGAAAAAACCCTCATGCTCTCTAGCAAGGGCCCATAGTGGAAAGCTTCTCTGTAAGATTGCAGAGAGCATTAAGCAGGAGAGTTGGGAAAGAAAACTGGCTGTTGGAGACAACCAGCTGCCAGCTCAACTATGCTGTCAACTCCAAGGATTTGGAGATGGCAGAAGTTATAAGGATTATCCAAGATAGAAGAGCACTATCTTGGAAGCACTACTAAGGTTAGATAAAAGTAGTGGAAGACAATACTGGAACTTATAGAAAAGTACCAGTAGACCAATCACTGAAGCTCTTGCATGGGCAGCTGCTGAATGGCAGAGCAGAAAGATATTTCTGTTTTTAACAGAGAACAGACAGAACAAGAGGAGAATATCCCGTCCCTGTCTGACAAGCTGCCCAGATGAGGAAAAAAGGGGTTTACTCAAGAGAAAGAACTCTACACTGGAATGGAAAGGAAGACTGGAAAGGCTAAGAAAGCCTTCCATTGGTATGATACCACTCTTACAGGGGAACCCTGGAAAAGAAGGTAAAGAAAAAATAGGAGCTGAGGTGAGACATGCCATACGGTAAGTCTGTAGAAAGAAAAAATTCATGGTAGTACAGGAAAACTATCATGAGATAGTTGGCAAACCTCTCTTCAGTGTAGGAAGAGGAGGAAAATCCTGTGACCCATAGACATGAATATCCTGACAGCTCAGCATACCTAAAAACAAGTGGATGTCCTGGAAACAGGAATCCAAGTGTAGAGGTTTAAATGAAAAAACAGTGAAAAATCTTCTAATGAGAAGAAGTGGACTGTATGTTATAACAGATTAATTGGAACCCTATTGAGTGTTAATTTTTCTGGCTTGAGTTTGGATTCTTCAGACCAGGGCGAGGTTTCCCCTGTTTGGGAACATCGGCATGATGGGCAGGAGAAGAACGAAACCTTCTTTTAGGAAAAGGAGGTTTGGTAGGGCATTTCTTACCTGCTGGGGAAGGAGAAGGTTTAGGATGGCCCTCAGAAGCAGGGAAGTCAGTGGAACAATGAGCAACCTGACGCAAAGACTCCTTGTTGAAGAGATTTTCTCCAGTACAAGGCGTGTTACCCAGTCTTTGTTGTGCCCATCTGCTCAAGTCTGAAGCTTGGAGCCAGGCTCTACGTCATGCTCCTATGGCTATAGCAGAGGTTCTGCTAACAGACTCAAAGGAGTCTAGGGAAGCACGAGAAAGAAACCTAGAGATATTCTGGCTATGACTAAGAAGGAATAGTCTGCAGCCTTGGGCTCTGAAAGAAAAGGAGTCAAAAGAGATAATGTCTCTGTGACCTCCTGAAGGGATAGACTCATAAAAAATATATGAGAGAATCCTTGTTGCCAGCATAGATGTTTGGAAGGTTTGACGTCCAAAGGCAACTAGTGTTCTAGATGGACGACCTGGCGGGAAAGAAGAATGCTTCTTCTTGCTTTTTACCTTCCTCATTGCTGATTCCACTACAATGGAATGATGGGGAAATTGAGTCTTTTGAAACCCTGGAGAGGGGGGCACCTGATACAGAAGAGCAGTTGCTGTAGAAGGTGAGGAAGCCCTTAAAGGTGTTTCCCATATTTTCAGAAGAAGATCCTGTAAAGAATGATGTAAAGGAAGCATTATATTTTCCTTTTCCCCAGAAAATCCTTGTGTAGGATCATAGCCAGGGATAGGAATAGCCAGGAATGTTGCCATGTCAAGGAGAAATTTCTGAAAAGAAGGATCTCCAATGGGAACAATCCCTGGACAGGCTAAACTCGAAGAACTAGGCTGGGCACCAGTACTTGTCCGGTGCAAAGCAGGATTTCTAATGAATGGATACTGGGGACTGGCGGGTATGACCTGAAACCGTCAGTACTGTATCGTCCATGCTAGGTATAGACTCCAAACTAGGTATAGAAAGGAGCGATCCTGGTGAAAAAAGCATGGATGAAGCTGGTCCCGATGTTCCTGCAGGTACTAGCATCTACACCGATACCGGTAGCTGAGCCGGAATCGAAGGCAATACCGACATCGAAACAGTCATCGGAGGCTGCTCAAATGGTACCGAGGAAACTTGAAAGTCTCGGTGAATATCCTCGATACTGCGCATCCGGAATCGGTGCGTGTCGGTTCCGAGACGCGTCGGTACCCAGTCTTCCAGACTAGATATCGATTCTAGACTCGGTATCGAAGGAAGCGAATCTATCGATGCATGTCTAGATGGTACCGACGTCAGGGGTCGTATTGACAGAGCTGCCGATACTGGAAAGTCAATCTGGGTATCGATCGGTCCCGAAGTCACCGAGTACACCAGATGACGATCCCTGGTGAGGAGTGGATCGCTCAACACCAGTGCCGATGCCGGGTTATCGGTACCGCTCAAAGCAGATGCCACCTCCGAGCATGGCTCAGGTATGTTCTGTGTGGGGTGAGCCCCAGGAACAACCTGAAACCCCTGAAAGGCTTTGGAGACCGAAGACTCCCGCCGGGGTTTTGAAGCCAATGAGGTCTTGAGGGCAAGGCCGGAGCCATCATCATGCTTGGCATGAGACCTACCACCCAAGAATTGGCTAGTCTTAACAGACTGTTTGTGGGTTACCTGATCCTGTAGAGAAGAAAAGGTCGGTGCCCTTACACTGGAAGGGAAAACTGCAGCGAGGGAAACTCGAAATGGAGAATTTCTTCTCATAAAATTGTAGCCTGATGGCTCTGGAGGAAAGGGGTCAGGACCCAAACAGGTTAGACAGCAGTATTGGAGTCTAAAAAGAAAACTGTATTTCCACAGTTAAGGCACTTCTTAGGAGAAGGCTCCATAATGGAGAGGCCTTACAGGCCCAAAAATTCAAGACAGAAACAGAGGGAAAAAAACTCCCTGAGTTTTAGGAAAAATAAAAGAAAAAACCACCGGCGGTACCGGTGGAGTCGGGGAGGGAAACAGCCGCGACCACAAGAAAACAAAAAGTAAAAGATTTAAAGAAAAAATTTTCTGCGGTGACAGGAAGACGTCCTGCCGGCTCCGCGGAAAAATGAAAACTGAGGAGAGACAGTTGGAAAGGCGGGAAGACAGCACGCAGGCGCTGAGGGATGCTCCCAAAAGCTATCTGATTGGACGCTGGGGAGCGTTCCCGCGCAGGCTCCATCGGTACCGACGTACCCATATGTGAAGACTCATTCCTGCTTGTTCCTGGAGATCAAGCTATATCCGGGGAAGAAGCCTCAGTTTAAGGAGACTTTGATAGGTGATTAAATTTCTCACCCTCTCTTATTCGGATTGAGAATAATCAAAGGGGGGAATGTGGTAGGCTATGGCCTGTAAACTAGGCCTAGATCCTAACCCCCACCTGAGTGTAGTATTGAAAAGAACCAAAGTTTAGAAATCTGCTTTAAACTGCTTTTTGAAAGTCCCTTTCCTTCCCCCATGAAGTTTGTATAAGTTATTTATGCTTGGTTTGTTCTGTTCTGTTCTTGCATTCTCTGAGCTAGAAATGTCCTTGAAGTAGAAATGTATCTATGTCTAAGACTATGCCTTTGTTAGAATAAGCCAGAAAGGGGGAACAAGGAGCCAGGCCCAGAGAGGGTCCCCGATTGGAGAGGTGCAGGGGGCGTTGGGACAAATAGAAAGTCTGCTTGTATCGAACTGTGAAATTGTATATAATGAATCTGCTGTAGTTTTTCATTGCTCAGTCCCTTTTAGTCTGTTCTGAGCCTGTGCACATTAAATGGCTTGGATCCTGCAACTGACTCCTGGTATTATTTATTGCATGCAATCAGCTGCTACAGTTTAAATACCTCCGTGGCATAAATGTTCAGGGGGAGAGCCTCTTTCAATTGAAAACAAGTTCTGCTACGAGGGGACATGGGATGAGGGTGAAGGTGGACAGATTCAGGAGTGATATGCGGAAATATTTCTTTACGGAAAGGGTGGTGGATCCGTGGAATAGTCTCCCAGTGGAGGTGGTAGAGATGAGGACAGTAACTTTATTTAGCTGTATTTATATCCCGCTTTTCACCAGGTCAAAGCGGTCAATTGGGAGATACATTTAACACGAGGGGATATGACACACATACACTAATACTTACAGGGAACATGAGCAATGGAGGGTTAAGTGGCTTGCCCAAGACCACAAGGAGTGCCTATAGGACTAGAAATCACAGTCCCTCCGGCCTGAGATTGCTGTCCCCAGGTGGGACTTGAACCCCCGGCCCTCCGGCCTGAAGTACCTTGTCCTAACCACTAGGCCACTCCTCCACTGAACTCAAAAAAGCATGGGACAAACACAGAGGATCTGTAAAGGAAAGAAGGAGACTGTTGTAGTTGTTGATATGGAAGGACAGACTAGATAGGCCATGTGGGGTTTTTTCTGTCATATTTCTATGTTTCTATGTTTCTAAATGGCTGCAGAAGCTACCGAGCTTCGCTCCACCCACGAGGACACTTGCACTCACATAGAATGGACATGCAAACTCTCCAGAACCGGCCAGTTCCACAACAGATACGCCAAAGCGAAGGCCTCCTTAATCCAGTACCCCAATGCAAGACGTTCATTCATTTATTTGCTTTTTTATATCACTTTTTCCAGTAGATCGAAGGCGGTTTACATAGAATAGAATCAATTACACCATGTTCTATGTAAACTGCTCAGTGCAGTAAGAGTTAAGTTATCTGTAAACCGCCTTATGTGATAAAGCAGTATATAAAATCCGCAAATAAATATGCACAGGTGTTATTAACTTTGTACAGAAAGCATTAACATAACTATATTACAAATATAAGCGATAAGAACTGACACCGTTTTAAAGTGGCCACAGCGTCACCTTGCACAGGCCAGCAAACAGCACAAAAAATGGTCGGACTTACAAAAAGAATTCGTAACCTCCAAGAAATGGAGAAGCACCCTTGGACATCTCACAAGGTGAAGATCCTTACCATTCCCCTGATACTACGCGCCTTAGAGGAGGGCAGGCAAACAACTTGGTTTACATGAAAGGAGAAGAATTCACTTCAGGGAAGAAGGAAGGTACAAGCCAAATGGAAATGGCCGCCTCAGAAAAAGCACAGTTACTTACCTGTAACAGGTGATCTCTGGGAACAGCAGGAATAAGTCTTCACATATGGGTACGTCGGTACCGACGGAGCCTGCGCGGGAACGCTCCCCAGCTTCCCAAAAAGGAAAGCTTTTGGGAGCATCCCACAGCGCCTGCGCGCTGCCTTCCTGCCTTTCCTAACCGCCTCTCCCCAGTTCGAGTTTTAAAGCTGAGACAAAGAGAGAGAGGAAAGGAAAAAATAGATAGAGAGATACAATTCCTAGGGGAGGTGGGTGGGTTGTGAAGACTTATTCCTGCTGTTCCCAGAGATCACCTGTTACAGGTAAGTAACTGTGCTATCTCCAGGAACAAGCAGGAATGAGTCTTCACATATGGGGACTCCCTAGCTAGAGATGCCTGGGAGATCCACAAGGTTATGAAACCCTGTGAAGGGCTCTATCTCCTCCTATGGATCTCAGGCATCCATTCAGGGAAGGAGGGCAGGAGTTGATTAAGCATGGAACAGGTGTTTGAGAACAGCATGACCAAACAAGGCATCCCGGCGGGAGTCCTTGTCCAAACAGTAATGGGCTGTGAAGGTATGAACCGAGGCCCAGGTGACTGCTCGACAGATCTGGTCAATGGACACAGAATTTAGATGAGCCATAGAGGTGGCCATGGCCCTCACATTATGAGCTGTGACATGGCCTTCCAGAGAAAGGTTCTTACTCTGGTAGGCGAAAGAAATACACTGAGCAATCCAATTGGACAGTGTCCTCTTAGAGACTGGAAGTCCCAAATGAGAGGGATCAAAGCCAACAAAGAGTTGAGAAGACTTTCTATGTTGCTGTCTCCTTTGTAAGTAAAAGGCGAGAGCCCTCTTACAATCCAGGGTATGAAGATTCCTCTCTGCAGTTGATGCATGAGGACCTGGAAAAAAGACAGATAAATACACTTCTTGATTAAGATGAAAAGGTGAAACCACTTTAGGCATAAAGTGTGGATTGGTTCTAAGGACTACCTTATCATGATGGAACCTTGTATAAGGTGGATTAGCCACTAAGGCCTGCAGTTCACTGATGCGGCGAGCTGAGGTGACTGCAATGAGGAAAATAACCTTCCAGGAAAGAAACTTCAAGGAGGTGGTGGCTAAGGGTTCAAAAGGTGGCTTCATAAGCTGACCAAGAACCAGATTTAAATCCCATGCCACCAGAGGAGGCCTAATGGGAGGTTTAGTTAAAGTTAGGCCTCTCATGAATCTTGCAATAAGAGGATGAGAAGAAATAGGCTGTCCATTAATAGGCTTAAGGGATGCTGCAATAGCACTCAAATGGACCCTTACTGAATTCGTCTTAAGACCTGCATTGGAGAGATGCAGGAGATATTCCAATAGAGAATTCAAAGGTAGTGCTAGAGGGTCAAGACCCTTCTCAGCACACCAAATGGAAAACCTTATCCATTTAAAAGCATAGGAACGTCTAGTAGAAGGTTTTCTGGAAGCATGGAGAATATCCTTCACCTTCTGAGAAAGAGTCCAACCTTGAAGGTCTAGGCCTTCAGCAACCAAGCTCTGAGGTGAAGGGACTTGGGTGCCACAAAGTCCCCTCCTCCTGGGACAGAAGGTCTGGAGCAGTTCCCAAGTCTAGGGAGGGAGCTCGGGAGAGATGCAGAAGTAGAGGGTACCACACTTGGCGTGGCCAGCGTGGAGCTATGAGGATCATGGATCCTTGATCCCTCTGGAGCTTGAACAGAGTCTTGGGAATTAAAGGAATGGGTGGAAAGGCATAGAGGAAGTCTTGACCCCAGTGAAGGAGGAAGGCATCCTTGGCCTGAACTCCCTGACACGGAATTCTGGAACAGAACCGGGGAAGTTTGGCATTCCACGGACTTGCAAAGAGGTCTATGTCCGGGGTGACCCACTCTTGAAAGATTCTGAGTACTTGGTCCATGTGCAGGGACCATTCATGTGGAAGCAGAACTCGACTGAGTCTGTCTGCCCGCCCAAGAGTTTTGGATTCCTGGGAGGTATACGGCCAGGAGATGGATTTGATGCTCTCTGGCAAAAGCCCACAATCTTAAAGCTTTGTTGCAAAGCAACAGAGAGTCAGTTCCTCCTTGCTTGTTTATGTAAAACATGGCTATCTGATTGTCCGTATGAATGAGGACTGTCTTGTAGCTGAGCAGGGTATGAAAGACCTTGAGAGCTAGAAAAACTGCTCGAAGCTCCAAGTGGTTGATATGTAGAGAGGTCTCCTGTGGAGACCAAATGCCCTGAGTGGAGAGGTCTTGTAGATGAGCTCCCCAACCTGTTTGGGAGGCATCTGTTGTGAGGGTTGCCTGGGGCAACAACTGTTGGAAGGGGGACCCCAGCAACAGATTTTGGGTGGACATCCACCACTGGAGAGACCAAAAAAGGCGTTTGGAGGTTGCTATTTGGTCTGAGAGAGCTCCTGATGCTTGAGTCCACTGGGTGGACAAAGTCCATTTAGCTGCTCTCATGTGAAGGCGAGCATAGGGTACCACATGCACTGTGGATGCCATGTGGCCTAGCAGTTGTAGCATCTCCCGGGCAGTTAAATGGCTCTTTGACTGAATTTGGGAGGCTAACTGCACTAGGCGTAGGCAACGGGCCTGAGGAAGATAGGCCCTTGCAGTGATAGTATCCAGCCAGGCCCCTATGAACTCTAGGGACTGAGTAGGGGTGAGCTGGGACTTTGGGAGGTTTACCACAAGTTCCAGATACTGCAGAATGTGCCTTGTGCAGTCCAGGGAAGTCTGGGCCTCTGACTGAGATGGAGCTCGGATGAGCCAGTCGTCCAGGTATGGGAATACAAATATTCCCAGAGTGCGAAGAAATGCAGCTACTACTGCCATGCATTTGGTGAACACTCTTGGAGCAGAGGCCAGACCGAAAGGAAGCACCCTGTATTGGTAATGCTTTCCTTGGAAAAGAAAACGGAGGAACCTTCTGTGAGATGGATGGTTGAGGACATGTGTGTACGCATCCTTGAGATCTAGAGAACAAAGCCAATCCTGACTCTGAAGGTATGGAAGGAGAGTGCCTAGAGAAAGCATCTTGAATTTCTCCTTGTATAGAAATTTGTTCAATTCTCTGAGATCTAATATGGGTCTGTAGCCCCCTGTTTTCTTTGGGATCAGAAAGTAGGGGGAGTAAAACCCTGACCCTTGTTGAAGAGGAGGCACTTCTTCTATTGCCCCTTGGACAAGAAGGGCAGCTACCTCCCGACCTAGAAGGTCGAGGAGAGATGCTGGAGAATTGAAATGTCTCACCATAGTGTGAGGGGGAAGGTTTGAGAAATGAAGCTTGTAGCCCTCCCTTATGATGGAGAGGGTCCACTGCTCTGTTGTAATTTGCTCCCATCTGGGAGCAAAATGAGCCAACCTTCCTGGAATGGTGAGAGGCTCTGGCTGTTTCAGAGCCAGAAAGACTAAGTTCTCTAGCATCAAGTCAAAAACCCTGAGGAGGCTGGGTCTGCTGAGTTGCAGCAGCCCCTGTAGGCTTAGGCCTGGCCTGTTTAGGTTGCTGACGCTTAGCAGCAAAACGACCTGTAGATGATTGTTGGCCAGAAGTAGGATGGAATCTGCCTTTCTTGAAAAAAGACTTTTTGAAAGGTTTTTTCTTGGCAGGGATGGAGGTTGACTTGGAAAGTCTATCCAAAGCAGAATTTTCTGCATCCATTTGAGTGGCTTTTATTTGCCAATCTTTGCCAAACAAGTTTTCTCCTGTACAGGGAAGATTTCCCAAGCCATCTTGGACCCAAGATTCCAGATCAGAAGCTTGGAGCCAAGCAATTCTGCGTGCAGCTATGGCAATGGCCAAAGCTCTGCTGGCACCCTCAAAGGAGTCAAAAGCTGCACGGTTGGAAAACTTTGAAACATCTTGAGTATGCTTAATCCAAATAAGAAATTCTTCCCTTTTATCCTCTGGAAGGAAAGGGAGGAAAGTGTGCAGCTTATCTGCAACTTCTTTCAGAAACATACCCATATAAAGACTATAGGAGTTGATTCTGGCAATGAGCATACTGGCTTGGAAGATTTTCTTACCAAAAGCATCCAAGGTCCTGCATTCTCTTCCTGGAGGAGCAGAGGAGTGTCCTTTTGCACTCTTTATCTTTTTCATAGCTGACTCTACCACAATAGAATGGTGAGGAAGCTGTGTTTTATGAAACCCAGGACAAGGAGGGACACAGTACATAGTGTCCAACCTACGAGAATGAGGAGAGATGGTGAGAGGAGTCTCCCATAAGTCAATCATGTGATCATAAAGAATCTCATGAATTGTCAAGGTGACTGCCTCCTTAGGAGCCTTAGAATAACCTAAAATATCTAATTTTTTAGCTCTAGGCTCTGATTCAGAGGATACTGAAATAGAAAGCCCTTTAGCCACTTCTTTGATGAAGTCTTGAAAGGACAAATCCTCTGGAGGAGACATTCTTTTTGGAGAAGGCGGCTCTTCAGGAAGAGCTATAGACACTTCAGCAGACTCCTCCGATGCATCAGAGTCTTCGGAGGAATCAAAGTATCGACTGCCAGGGTGCTCTTCTAAAGCTCGATACGCGTACCGAGCGGTATCGACATCGGGCGTCATTGGGACCGGTACGGTACCGATGGGCATCCCTGGACAGGGAACCGCTGCAGTTGGCATCCTGGTCGATGTCGATGCAGTCGGTACCGGAGCCGATACCGACAACAGAGTTTGTTGTGGTATCAGCAGCGTCGCAGCTTGAATGAAGGCCGTGATAGCCTGCTGCATGGATAGAACATTCTGATCCATCGACGCCATGAATGCCTGGAATTCGGTACCGGAAGGTTGCGCCGGTACCCCAGAACATTCTAACAGGTGATCGGTCGAGGCCGTACCATCGATGTCAACCTGTAACCCCATAGGAGGAGCTTTGGAAGCCGGAGCTTCCCGCCGGGGTTGTTTTGCCGGTGCGGAATCCAAGGGCAAGCCTGGAGGCATCTCGATGCTTGGAAGGAGATCTACCCTTCGAGGACCGGCTGGATTTATGTTTGGTTACCTGAGATCCATGAGAGGAAGTAGAGGCCCTGGAAGACATCGATGCCACTGAAGCTGCATCAGAGGGAAACAGCACATGGAGCTTAGCTGCTCGGTTCTGTAAACCTCGTTTAGACATCAAGGAGCAGGATGGACAATCCAAAATGGAGTGGTCAGGACCCAAACATTTAAGACACCATTCATGGGTATCGGTGACAGAAATAGTACCGCTGCACTTAGTACATTTTTTAAACCCGGAGGCTGGTTTTTCCATGAGGAAAATTTCCCGCGGGGCCTAAGGCCCAAAGAGGAAAAACACACTGAGGGAAAAATATGTTGTTGTTTTTTTTAACATTTGTTGGATACTAGCAACCCCAGGAGACTCGACTCAAAGGCGATGAAAAGTTGGGAAGCTTTTCTGTGCTCTCGAGTTCTCTGGAGATAAAAAGCAAGTTTGCAAGCTAGAATGTGAAGGGTTGCTTCTGCCTTAGAGGAATGAGGTCTAGGGAAAAAGACAGGGAGGTAAACCGACTGGTTTAAATGGAAGGGCGAGACCACCTTTGGCATAAAGTGGGGATGAGTTCTAAGGACTACCTTATCATGGTGGAATCGTGTATAAGGAGCGTCAGCCACCAAGGCCTGGGAGTTCACTAATACATCTTGCTGAAGTGAGGGCAATAAGGAAAGTGATCTTCCAGGTGAGAAACAGAGAAGTGGTAGCTAGAGGTTTAAAGGGCAGCTTTAGAAGCTGTCCTAAAACAACATTAAGATCCCATGTCACTCAAGGTGGCTTAATGGGAAGTTTAGTCAATAGAACCACCTCATGAAGCGTGTTACAAGCAGCTGAGAAGAGATGGGCTGACCACCCACGGGTATGTGAGAGGCCACAATGGCACTTAGGTGCACTCTTACTGCATTAGTTTCGAGTCCAGAAGACGACAGATGGAGAAGGTATTCAAGTAATGCATCCACCGGAGCTGAGAAGGGGTTAAGATCCCTTTCAGAACACCAGAGAGAGAATCTACACCACTTGAAAACGTAGGAGCGTCTGGTGGAAGGCTTCCTAGAAGCTAAGAGGATATCTTTTACCTGTTGAGAGAGGTTGGTGTCCTGGAAGACTATGCCTCCAGAAGCCATGCTGTAAGATGTACGGACTGCGGATTGGGATGCAGTAGTGTCCCGTCCACCTGACCCGTCCACCTGCGAGGAGATCTGGAGCAGACCCCAAATCTACAGGCTGAGCTTGAGACAGACGAAGGAGGAGAGGATACCACGGTTGTCATAGCCAACGCGGGGCTATAAGAATCATGTAGCCCCTGTCTCTGGAGTTTGAAAAGAGTTTTGGGAATTAGGGAATGGGAGGGAAGGCATATAGTTTGTACTCCTGTTCGATGTAAACCAAACAGCTTGTTGTTATGGTCTTTATGTTATAATGTAAACCGCGCTGATGCCGAATAGTGCGGTATATAAGAACTTGTAATAAATAAATAAATAAATATAGAAAGCCTTAATCCCAGTGAAGATGAAAGGCATCTATCTGCTGGTTGTTCTGTGCGGGCGTCATGGAGCAGAAACGTGGAAGCTTGGCATTCTGAGGACTCGAACAGGTCTATATCTGGGGTTCCCCAGATCTGAAAAATGTGAGTGACCTTGTCTGCAAGGACAGACCGCTCGTGGGGTAGCAGGCTTCAACAGTTTGTCCACCAAGAAAATCTGCTTGCATGCATCACATTCACCTACTTGTGGTGCTGCAAAAGACCACAGATGCAGGGCTTCAGTGCAAAGGGTCCAAGAGCCTGTTCCACCCTGCTTGTTCAAATAGAACATGGCTACTTGATTATCCGTCTAGACTAGAACTATCCGGAAGCGAAGATGGTCCTGGAACACCTTCAGAGCATTGTAGATGGCTCTGAGTTCCAGCAGATTTATGTGGAGTTGTAATGAGACCAAAGACCCTGAGTGGACAGAGATTGTCCAGATGAGCTCCCCAGCCCAATTTGGACACGTCCATAGTCAGGGTATATTGATGTGGAGGCTTCTGAAAGGGTGACCCTAAGAGAAGGTTTTCTGGGGATTGCCACCACTGGAGAGGGGCAATTAGACGTGTGGAGACCATTATTTTCTCTTACAGGCGACCCGACACCTGAGACCACAGGGAAGCCAGGATCCATTGAGCTGCACGCATAGGAGTGGCCTAGTGGATGGGGCAAGATATCTTGGGAAGGAGGGCCAGGAGTTAGAATCCCACTAGAGGACAGCAACCTTGGCCAGAAGGACTGGGGTTTCTAGTTGCACAGGTGTTCCTTGTGGCTTGGGCAAGCCACTTTACCCTAAATTGTCTCAGGTACAAAAAAAAAAAAAAAAAAAAACTATGAGCCCTTCGGGGACAAGGAAAACAAGCAGAGTTACTCAACTGTAACAAGTGATCTATGGGAACAGCAGGAATGTAGTCTTCACATATGGGTATCGTCGGTATCAACGGAGCCTGCGCGGGAACACTCCCAAGCATCCAATAGGAAAGCTTTTGGCAGCATCTCACAGTGCCTGCATGCTGCCTTCCCGCCTTTCCCAACTGTCCCTCTCCAGTTGAGTTTAAAGCTGAGACAAAGAGAGAAGGAAAGAGAAAGAGAGAGATAGAGAGATACAACTCCTAGGGGAGGTGGGTGGATTGTGAAGACTAAATTTCTGCTGTTCCCAGAGATCACCTGCTACAGGTGAGTAACTATGCTAACTCCAGGAATAAGCAGGAAAGCATAGTTACTCACCTGTAACAGGTGATCTCCAGGAACAGCAGGAATTTAGTCCTCACATATGGGTATCGTCGGTATCGACGGAGCCTGCGCGGGAACGCTCCAGTTGAGTTTTAGAGCTGAGACAGAGAGAGAGCGCGAGGAAAAGGAAAAGAGAGATAGAGAGATACAACTCCTAGGGGAGGTGGGTGGGTTGTGAGGACTAAATTCCTGCTGTTCCCAGAGATCACCTGTTACAGGTGAGTAACTATGCTATCTCCAGGAACAAGCAGGAATGTAGTCATCACATATGGGGACTCCCTAGCTTTAGGTGCCAGGGAGAGACCCCAGAAGTTGTGTCCCCCTAAGAAGGGCTCCACTTCCCCCCATGGATCTCTGGCATCCAACCAGGGATGGTGGGCAGGAGTTGATTAAGTATGGAACAGGTGTTTGAGAACAGCCTGACCAAACAAGGCATCCTGGCGGGAGTCCTTGTCCAAGCAGTAATGGGCTGTGAAGGTATGAACCGAGGCCCAGGTGGCTGCTCGACAGATGTCATCGATAGACACAGAGTTCAGATGAGCCATTGAGGCTGCCATGGCTCTCACATTGTGAGCTGTGACATGGCCCTCCAGAGAAAGGTTCTGACTCTGATAGGCGAAATACACTGAGCAATCCAGTTAGATAGTGTTCTCTTGGAGACTGGAAGTCCCAAATGAGAAGGATCAAAAGCAACAAAGAGTTGAGAGGACTTTCTATGTTGCTGTGTCCTTTGTAAGTAAAAAGCTAGAGCTCTTTTACAGTCCAAGGTATGAAGATTCCTCTCTGCATTTGATGCATGAGGGCCTGGAAAAAAAGACAGGTAGGAAGACCTCTTGGTTGAGATGAAAAGGCGAGACCACCTTAGGCATAAAGTGTGGATGAGTCCTAAGGACTACCTTGTCATGATGGAACCTTGTATAAGGTGGATTAGCTACTAGTGCTTGCAATTCACTAATGCGACGTGCTGATGTGATTGCAATGAGAAAGATAACCTTCCAAGAAAGGAATTTCAGGGAGGTGGTAGCTAAGGGTTCGAAAGGTGACTTCATGAGCTGCCCAAGAACCAGGTTCAAATCCCATGCCACCGGAGGTGGTCTAATGGGAGGCTTAGTTAGAAGGCGGCCTCTCATGAATCTTGCTATAAGAGGATGAGAGGAAATAGGTTGTCCATTTAGAGGTTTAAGAGAAGCTGCAATAGCACTCAAATGGACTCTTACTGAATTTGTCTTAAGGCCTGCATTAGACAAATGGAGGAGATACTCCAGTAAAGATTCCAGAGATATAGCAAGGGTGTTAAGACCCTTTTCTGAACACCAAATAGTAAACCTTTTCCACTTGAAAGCATAAGAACGTCTAGTGGAAGGCTTTCTGGAAGCATAAAGAACATCTTTCACTTGCTGAGAAAGATGAAGATCTTGAAGATCTAGGCCTTCAGCAACCAAGCCCTGAGATGCAGGGACTGGGGATTGGGATGCCATAACATCCCGTTCTCCTGAGATAGGAGATCTGGAGCAGACCCTATATCTAGGGAGGGAGCTCGAGAGAGATGTAGAAGCAGAGGGTACCACACTTGCCGTGGCCAATGTGGTGCTATGAGGATCATGTGGCCTCTGTCTCTCTGAAGCTTGAAGAGGGTTTTGGGAATTAGGGGAATGGGTGGAAAGGCATATAGGAAGTCTTGACCCCAGTAAAGGAGGAAAGCATCCCTGGCCTGAGCTGCCCGAGCCGGAATTCTGGAACAGAACCAGGGAAGTTTGGCATTCCACGGACTTGCAAAGAGGTCTATGTCCGGGGTTCCCCAAAGTTGAAATATCCTGGTCACCTGGTCTGTATGCAGAGACCACTCGTGTGGAAGGAGAACTCGACTGAGTCTGTCCGCCCAAGAGTTTTGAATGCCTGGAAGATATACTGCCAGCAGATGAATCTGATGCTCTCTGGCGAGGGCCCATAGTCGCAAAGCTTTGTTGCAAAGCGACAGAGAGCCCGCTCCCAGCTGCTTGTTCACATAAAACATGGCTACCTGATTGTCCGTGTGAATGAGGACTGTCTTGTAGCTGAGCAGGCAGTGGAACACTCGCAGAGCCAGGAAAATTGCTCTGAGTTCCAAGAGATTGATATGTAGACAACTGTCTTGTGGAGACCAGGTGCCCTGGGTGAAGAAGTCTTGCAGATGAGCTCCCCAACCCTTTGGAGAAGCATCTGTTGTGAGAGTTGCTTGGGGTAAGGGTTGTTGGAAGGGGCACCCCAGCAACAGATTTTGAGTGGACCTCCACCATTGGAGGGACAAAATGAGGCGACTTGTGTTTACTATTTTGTCTGACAGGCACCCTGATGCCTGGGTCCATTGGGTGGATAAAGTCCACTGAGCTGCCCTCATGTGGAGGCGAGCATATGGAACCACATGCACGGTGGATGCCATGTGGCCCAGCAACTGCAACATTTCTCGAGCAGTTAGATGAGGCTTTAGCACTGCTTGAGAAGCTAACTGCACTAAGCGAAGGCAACAAGCCTGGGGGAGATAGGCCCTTGCTCTTGTGGTATCCAGAAGAGCTCCTATGAACTCTAAAGACTGAGTGGGAGTCAGACTGGATTTTGGGATGTTTATTACCAGCCCTAAATACTGGAGGATACGCATTGTGCAGGATAGAGAAGTCTTGGCCTCTGATTGTGTTGGAGCTCGAATTAGCCAGTCGTCCAAGTAAGGGGAAGACGAATATTCCCAGAGTACGGAGGAATGCTGCTACCACAGCCATGCATTTCGTGAACACCCTTGGAGCAGAGGCCAGACCAAAAGGAAGCACCCTGTATTGGTATTGCTTTCCTTGAAAAAGGAACCGAAGGAACTTTCTTTGGGTTGGATGGATGAGTACATGGGTGTATGCATCCTTGAGATCTAGAGAACAAAGCCAATCCTGACTCTGAAGGTATGGAAGCAGAGCAGCGAGAGAAATCATTTTGAATTTCTCCTCGACAAGGAATTTGTTCAATTCTCTGAGATCTAATATAGGCCTGTATTCCTGTTTTCTTTGGGATAAGAAAATAAGGGGAATAGAACCCTGTGCCTCGTTGATGGAGAGGCACTTCTTCTATTGCCCCTTGGGGAAGAAGAATGGCAACCTCTTGACCTAAGAGGTTGATGAGAGGTGTCGGAGAATTGAACTGTTTTACCATTGTGTGAGGGGGCATGCTTGAAAAATGAATTTATTCCCCTCCTTTATGATGGAGAGTGTCCAATGCTCTGCTGTTATTTGCCCCCATCTGGGGGCAAAATGACATAACCTTCCTGGAATGGTGGGCGGTTCTGGTCCTTCCATAACTAGAAAGGCTAAGTTCTCTAGCCGAAAGTCAAAGGCCTTGAGGAGGCTGAGGCTGTTGAGCCGGTGGAGGCCTAGCAGCCTTTGCTTTCTTCTGTTTGGGTGGTTGCTGACGTTTGGTTGAAAACTGACCTGCAGAAGATGCCTGCTGAGTATAAGCAGGATAAAATCTTTTCTTTTTAGAAAAAGGTGTTTTCTTGAACAACTTCTAACAGGATCAGCAGTGGACTTGGATAGCCTATCCAAGGTGGAATTTTCAGCATCCATTTCATTGGCTTTTTCCTGCCAATCTTTCCCAAACAGGTTCTCACCAGTACAAGGGATATTTCCCAATTTATCTTGTACCCGGAGCTCTAAATCAGATGCCTGGAGCCAGGCAATTCTACGTGCACCTACGGCAATAGCCGAGGTTCTGCTTATACACTCAAAGCAGTCAAAGGCTGCACGATTCAAAAACTTGGAAACATCCTGGGCATGTTTGACAAGGGCGAGGTAATCTTGTCTCTTATCAGGAAGGAGAGGGCTCAAGCTCTAAATCTCCTGTGACCTCCTTAAGAAACATTCTCATATATAAGATATAGGAACTGATTCTAGCAGAAAGCATGGAAGCCTGGAAGGTTCGACGTCCAAAGGCGTCAAGAGTCCTACACTCATGTCCTGGAGGATTAGATGCATGCCTTTTTGCACTCTTTATCCTTCTCATAGCTGATTCCACCACCATGGAATGGTGTGGTAATTGAGTCTTCTGAAACCCAGGACAAGGAGGAACTTGATACATGGTGTCGAGTCTTCGATAGTGAGGAGAGGTGGTTAGAAGTGTTTCCCAAATCCTTAACATGAGATCATGCAAGATCTCATGAATAGGTAAAGTAGCTGCCTCCTTGGGAGCTTTAGGGTATTGCAGGATTTCTAATTCCTTTGACCTAGGCTCTTTTTCAGGAGCCACTGTGATGGCAAGACTGAGCCACATCTCGGATAAAATCCTGAAAGGACATATCCTCTGGTGGAGACATCCTACGCTGAGAAGAGGAATCCTCAGGAAGAAGTACTCTGGTATCAGCAGAGCTTTCAGAGTCTTTAGACTCATCCAAGGATTCAAAGTATCACCGATCCAGGTGATCGTGAAAGGCACGGTACCGGTACCGATCGAAGTCGGCATCGGAGTGGTCTGGTACCGACTTGTCAATGCCGGATAGACACGCATGACTCGGTAGACATGTAAACCGCATCTGATCAATGGAAGAAGCGGTATAGAAAAACCTGTTAATTAAATTAAATTAAATAATACCTTCCGATGTCAATGCAGTCGGTGCTGGCACCAGAGTCAGTGCCAGTACCGGTTGAATTGTCTGAAGCAGTTTCAGGGGCATCGAGGCCGTGAGAAGAGCCGCCAGACTGCGTTCAATAGCCAAGAATCTCTGGTCTATCGACGCTGCCGATGCTTGGGTATCGGTACTGGATGAAGCGGCCGATACCCCATAGCATGGCACTAGTAGTTCTGCCGAGGATGAAGCCTTGAGAACATCCTGGAGCCCCGTTAGTGCTTTGGAAGCCGAAGCCTCCCGCCAGGGTAATTTTGCCGGTGAAAGTCCCTCAAGGACAACACCAGAGGCATCTCGATGTCTAGAAGGAGCTCTACCCTTTGAGGACCAGCTAGATTTATATTTAGTTACCCGAGATCCATGGGAGGAAGACGAAGCCCTGGAAGACGTTGATGCCACGGAAGCTGCATCGGAGGTAAAAAGGGTGCTAATTTTAGCAGCTCGGTTTTGCCGGCCCCTTTTCATCATCATCCCACAGGCAACACACTCAGAAATAGAGTGGTCAGGGCCTAAACATTTGAGGCACCACTCATGGGTGTCGGTAACGGAGATGGTACCGCCACGCTTAGAACACGTTTTATAACCCAAAGCGGGTTTTTCCATTTTGAAGGAAAAAGATGGGCCTAGTGCCCAAAATGGCGCATGGCACCTGAAGAGAAAATTACTGGAAAGACTCCAGAAGAAAGGGGGGTTTTTTGGTGTTTTTTTTTAAAGAAGAAAAGAAAGAACCACCAGCGGTACCGGTGTAGCATCGAGGGAAGGCAGACACGACCACAAAAAAGAATAGAAGGGATTTTTTTCTGCGGTGACAGGATGTGCGACCTGTCGGCTCTGCTGAAAATGAAAAACTGCAGAGGGACAGTTGGGAAAGGCAGCACGCAGGCGCTGTGGGATGTTCCCAAAAGCTTTCCTATTGGACGCTGGGGAGCATTCCCGTGCAGGCTCCATCGGTACCACCGATACCCATATGTGAAGACTACATTCCTGCTTGTTCCTGGAGACATATACATATACACACACACAGTACCCGAATGTACACCGCTTTGAATGGTAGAAAAGCGGTATATAAGCTTAGCTAAATAAATATGTAGATGAGCATATGGAACATGTACAGTTGATGCCATATGACTCAGAAGTTGCAGAATTTCTCAAGCAGTGAGAAAGGTCTTGAGGCATGCCTGAGATGCAAGCTGATTGAGTCGAGTGCAGCAGGTTTGGGGCAGAAAAGCCCTTGATTGTTGAGAGTCTAGGACAGCCCCTATGAACTCTCGAGTTTGAGAGGGAACAAGTTGGGACTTTGGAAGATTTATTGCAAATCTCAAGTGTTGCAGCATCTACATGGTGGTGAGAGAAAGATTGGCCTCAGTTCAGCTCTGAGGTCCAGAATGGGCCTGTATCCTCCTGTTTTCTTTGGAATAAGGAAGTATGGAGAATAAAAGCCCAGTCCCTGCTGGGATAATGGTACCTCCTCTATTGCGCCCTGCGAGAGAAGGGAGGTGATGTCTTGTAACAAAATCGGTGAGAGGGGGTTGAGAAGACAACTCTCTTGGAGGAGTCCAGGGGGGGTAGATTTGTAAATGAAGTTTGTACTCTTCCCATATTATGGAGAGAGTCCACTGCTCTGATGTTACAAGATGCCACCTGTGGACAAAGTGACAGTCTGCCGGGAATGGGGATGGGATCTGGCATCTCCAGAGGCAGAATGGCTATGTTCCCCAGAAAGGAGTCAAAGACCCTGAGGAGGCTGGGTCTGCTGAGGTGGCTGTGACTTAGGAGTCTGAGCCTTCCTATGTTGTTTCAGTGGCTGCTGCCCTTTCTGGGGAGCATGGATTGGGCCCTGCACCACAGCGTTTGTAAGAAGGGTAGTATTTCTTTTTCTTGTTGAAAAAAAAAGCCTTCTTTGCTGTCTTTTTTCTAGCTGGGTTGGCAGAAGATCTAGATAGTCTATTAAGAGTTCTAGCTCAGATTCTAGCTGAGAAGCCTTGTCCTGCCAATCCTTGCCAAAAAAAGAAGGTTTTCACCAGTGCAAGGGATATTACTCAGCTTATCTTGAACCCACTGTTCAAGATCAAATGGTTGGAGCCAAGCAATCCTGCGTGCACTGATGCATTTAGCTGAAGTTCTGCTGATACAGTCAAAACAGTCAAAAGTTGCCCTGTTAAACTTTGAAACATTTTGGGCATGCTTTACAAGGGTGAGAATCAGCTGTCTTATCTGGGAGAAGAGGAGCCATGAACTCCAAATCTTTAGCCAACTCCCTAAGGAACATACCCAGAGTATGTAGGAACCGATTCTGGCCGATAACATGGAGGCCTGAAAACAACAATGACCAAAAGCGTGGAGGGTTCCCGATTCCCTACCTGGTGGGTTCAAGGAATGTGTCTTAGCACTTTTTATTCAATGCATTGCCGATGTCACCACCATGGAATGGTGTGGTAATTGCGTCTTTTAAAAGCCAGGACACTCCAGTAATCGGTACATTGTATCGAGTCGTCGAGTATGTACAGAGATGGTTAGGGGTGTCTCCCACATACGAAGCATAAGGTCATGAAGTATGCGATGAATAGGGAGAGTAGTAGTTTCTTTTGGGGCTGCAGGGTATTGAAGGATTTCAAGTTCCTCAACCCCAGGTTCCTTCTCCGAAGTCACTGTTATGGACAGACCTCGAGCAACATCGCGAATGAAGTCTTGGAAAGACATGTCCTCCGGAGGGGACATACAACATTGTGGAGACTGAGATGGGTCTTCCGGGAGAGTTCTCATTTCCTGGGTACCAGTCGATTCGTTGTCTGACGAATCAGAGTCCGAAGACTCCAAGTATCAACGGGCAGGGTGTTCGTGCTCTGCACATGCTCGATACCATTCAAAACCGGTATCTGAAGCTTGCGGTGCCGGCACCTCGGTACCGGAAATGGACTCAAGGGCCGGCATGGGTGGTAGCATGGCAAGTGACAAAAAAGTTGATGCAGGCTCTCTCGGTACCATAGCCAGTGCCAATGCCTGACAAATCAACTGTAAAGGCTTTACCGGCATGGAGGCCATCAGTAAGGCCGCTAAGCTCCGCTCGATGGCCAGGATACGTTGATCCATGGAGCTTGCCGATGCTTGGTATCAGTTACGGAATTGCAGGCCACGATCCCTGAGCACGGCACCAGGAGCTCTCAGGAGGTGGAGGCTTCGGGAGCTTCCTGGGACCCCACTAAGGCTTTGGAGGCAAGGTCCTATTGCCGGGATTGTTTGGTCGATGTGTCCCCTTCCAGGGCAACACCCGAGGCATCTCAATGCCTAGGAGGAGATCTATCCTTGAAGGGCTGGCCAGTCTTCGATGAATACTTCGGGTTCGATACCTGAGATCCTTGAGAGGACGATGAAGCTCTCGATGATGTTGATGCTAAAGACACTGCATCAGAGACAAACAGGATGCCCAGTTTTGCAGCTCGATTCCTTAGGCCTCTCTATCATCTTCCTACAGAGGACATTCTGACAGTTGATGATCCAGTCCTAAACACTTTAGACACCAGTCATGGGTGTCTGTGGCCGAAACTGTACTGCCACATTTGGAACACGTCTTAAAACCATTGGATGGTTTTTCCATTTTGTCTGTGACAAAAGGGAGAGGCCTAAGCCTAAAATGGTGTCCATGCGCTTGAAGGAAAAAAGTTTTCTTCCCTCACTAAAAAAAAACCAAACACACACTCTTCAAAGAAAAGAAAGCAGTTACTTACCTGTAACAGGTGATCTCTGGAAACAGCAGGAATAAGTCTTCACATATGGGTACGTTGGTACCGACGGAGTCTGCGTGGGAACGCTTGACAGCGTCCAATCAAAAATCTTTTGGAAGCATCACACCACGCCTGCGTGCTTCCTTCCCGCCTTTCCCAACTGCCTCTCCTCAGTTAAGTTTCAAGCTGAGACAAAGAGAGAGAGAGAGAAGGGAAAGACAGAGATAGAGAGATACAACTCCTAGGGGAGGTGGGTGGGTTGTGAAGACTTATTCCTGCTGTTCCCAGAGATCACCTGTTACAGGTAAGTAACTGTGCTATCTCCAGGAACAAGCAGGAATGAGTCTTCACATATGGGGACTCCCAAGCTAAGATGCCTGGAGTCCCAGCATGTCAGATTGGAACATGCTAACCCCCACAACACCAGGCATATCGAGAATGAAGGGTAGGAGTTGAAAAGAAAGGCGCTGTGGAACAGCTAACGTAGCAAAGGACTGCAGATAAGGAGTCCATGTGTGGATGATAATTATCATCAATGATATTACAAGAAAGCGTAGTTACTCACCTGTAACAGGTGTTCTCCAGGAGCAGCAGGAATCAGTCCTCACTTATGGGTGACGTCGGCGCCGACGGAGCCCTCGCGGAGCAATTTTCCCCAGCTTTCAAAGAAAGCCTTTGGGAATTGCAGCGCGCATGCGCGGTCCTCTTCCCGCCCAAGGGTGCCATCTTAGCCAGTCAGATGACATAGCTAAAAAAGACAGCATAAAAAAATTTGCAAAAAGAACATAAGCAGACGATTGCAACTCCAAGGGGAAGAGGGAGGGTAGTGAGGACTGATTCCTGCTGCTCCTGGAGAACACCTGTTACAGGTGAGTAACTACGCTTTCTCCAGGACCAAGCAGGAAGTCAGTCCTCACTTATGGGACTCCCAAGCTCAAGGCTACCGGAGACCCTAAGCACAAAAATGAGCTCCCTCCAGCTCAGCAGCACAGAAGGAAAGAATCTTCGCTGAATTATCACCCACCGGTAGCCCACATCCGGGATGGAGGGTAGGAGTTGCTCAGACCTCAAAGAGATTCCGGAGGACTGCCTGTCCGAAAGCACTGTCCCTGCGGGACTCCCTCTCGAGACAGTAATGGACCGCAAAAGTCTGGCTCGAAGACCAAGTAGCGGCCCGGCAGATGTCTGCCAGCGGAACAGAGCAGAGGTAAGCCACTGACGTAGCCTTTGCCCGAACGCAATGAGCCGTGACTCTACTTTCTAAGGAGAGTCCGGCTGCCCCATAAGCCCAAGAGATACAGTCCGCAACCCAGATGGACAGAGTACGCTTGGAGACCGGGAGCCCCAATTTATTGGGGTCAAAAGACACAAAAAGCTGAGCAGCTTTACGGTGCTCCCGCGTACGGTCAAGGTAGAAGTTCAATGCCCTTCTACAGTCCAGGGTATGGAGGACCGTTTCAGCTCGGCTGGAGTGTGGTCTGGGAAAGAAGGTTGGAAGTACCACCTCCTGATTGATGTGAAAAGGGGAGACCACTTTTGGAAGAAATTTTGGGTGAGTCCGTAGGACTACCCTATTTTTGTAGAACCGAGTGTAAGGGGGATCAGACACGAGGGCCTGCAATTCACTTACGCGTCTAGCGGAAGTGAAGGCTATCAAGAACAGTGTTTTCCAAGACAGAAAACGGAGAGAACAGGTAGCCATAGGTTCAAAAGGCGGACAGGTGATCCGCTGCAAAACCACATTCAGGTCCCAGTCAGGCGCTGGCGGGCGTAGAGGTGGTTTAAGTAGAAGGAGACCTCGGAGAAACCTCGCTACGAGAGGGTCGCTGGAGAGAGGTCTACCGTCCACCGGCACATGATGTGCCGAAAGAGCACTGAGGTGAACTCTGACGGAGTTGGACTTAAGTCCCAGATTAGAGAGGTGTAGCAAGTACTGCAAGATCACCGACACCGGGCAGGAGAAGGGATCCTGAAACTGTTGGGTACACCAGACGGCAAAGCGACGCCATTTAAGGGCGTAGCATTTGCGGGTAGAAGGCCGTCGCGAAGCCAAGACGACCTCCTCCACCTCTGCCGGCAGGAGAAGGGGAGCAAGGACTACCCTCTCAGCAGCCAGGCCATGAGATTGAGAGACCTGAGGTTGGGGTGTAGTAGAGACCCCTGATCCTGAGTGAGGAGATCCGGTTGTACCCCCAGAGGGAATGCATCCTCCACCGCTAATTGCAGAAGGAGCGGAAACCACGGCTGTCTGGGCCAGCGAGGGGCCACCAGGATCATGAAGGCTTTGTCTCGGAGAACCTTGAAAAGAGTCCGAGAGACTAGCGGGATGGGAGGGAAAGCGTACAGAAGGCTCCCCGACCATGAAATTAGAAAAGCGTCCGCCGCAACCCGAAGGGGGTGTGGCTGACGAGAGCAGAAGCGAGGAAGCTGCCGGTTGTGAGGACTGGCAAAGAGATCCACCGTGGGGAGGCCCCACTTTAGGAAGAGCTTCTGAACTACCAAGGGATCCAGACGCCACTCGTGCGGCTGGAGGATCCTGCTGAGTTTGTCCGCCAGGCAATTCTCTTGGCCCGGGAGATAAACTGCCTTGAGGAGAATGCCATGACTGACGGCCCAAGAGCAGAGCTTCTGTGCCTCCCGGCAGAGGAGTAAGGAGCCCGTGCCCCCCTGCTTGTTCACGTAGAACATGGCAACTTGATTGTCCGTCTGGACAAGGACGGACTGGTGGGAAGTCAGGTGGGAGAAAGCCTTGAGAGCCAGGCGGATCGCCCTGAGCTCCAGGAAGTTGATCTGCTGAGCAGACTCCCACCTTGTCCAGAGGCCCTGAGTACGTGCCCCTTGGCAATGTGCTCCCCAGCCCAGGAGGGATGCATCCGTGGTCAGCACCCGGGTCGGCTGAGGTGACTGGAAAGGCATTCCGAACATCAGGTTCGGCTGCCGAAGCCACCACCGGAGAGACGAGATCAGCGGCTCGGAGACGCGCACTAGGTCTGCTAGGCCGCCTGTGGCTTGTCGCCACTGCTGGCGGAGACACCATTGAGCAGGCCGCATATTCAGGCGGGCATTGGGGGTCACATGGACGGTGGAAGCCATATGGCCGAGCAGTCTCAGGAAGCGCCTGGCGGAGACCAGGGGCTGGCTGCGAAAACGGTCGGCTAGGTCCATGAGCCGTTGAGCCCTGTCGAGCGGTAGGTACGCTCGTGCCTGAGGAGTGTGGAGCCTTGCGCCGATGAACTCGAGATCCTGTGAGGGGAGCAAAGTGGACTTTGCGAAATTTATAACAAAGCCCAAGTACTGCAGAAGAGTCACCGTGCGGTGCGTGGCGCTGGTGACCTCCGGAGCGAACGCCGCTCTGATGAGCCAGTCGTCGAGGTACGGAAAGACATATAGGCCGTGAAGCCGGAGATGGGCCGCCACCACCGCGAGACATTTTGTGAAGACTCGCGGTGCGGAGGACAGGCCAAAGGGCAGTACTCTGTACTGGTAATGATTTCCTGCCACCACAAACCTTAGGTATTGGCGGTGGCTTGGGTGGATGAGGATGTGCGTGTAGGCATCCTTTAGATCCAAGGAGCATAGCCAATCTCCCTGCTGGAGGTAGGGCAGAAGGATTCCAAGGGTAAGCATTTTGAACTTCTCCCGCACAAGGAACTTGTTGAGGTTGCGCAAGTCCAGGATGGGTCTGAGGCCCCCTGTTCTCTTTGGTATTAGAAAATACCTGGAATAAAAGCCTTGACCTCTCAGGTGGTGTGGCACCGGTTCCACCGCCTGTTCCTGCAGAAGACCTGCTAACTCCTGAAGGAGTAATTCCCTGTGCAGAGGGGGTCGTGGAGGTTCTCCCGGAAAATAGGAGGGAGGGACCTGGTGGAAGTGGAGAAGATAGCCTTCTCGCACGACTTGAAGCACCCAGGCATCTGCGGTGATGTTGGACCACCTGTGGGCGAAGTGAACCAGCCGGCCTCCGGTGCTGGGAGGAACCAGCGGGGGGGGAGAGGCTATGCTTAGTGAGTCAAAAACCCCCACCCTGCTGAGCAGGGGCTGGTGGTGCAGGCTTGGGGGCTTGCTGCCTACGGGACCCGTTACCCCGTCCCTTGGCCTGCTGGCCCTGTTGGGGAGCTGCAGGGGCCTGATAATGGGGGTATTGTTTGTAGGCAGCCGCCTTTCTCGGGTAAAAGGACTTTTTCCCCGAGCCCTTCTTTTTCTGGGAAGGGGGAGAGGTCTTCCTAGAAAGCCTGGTCCTGGTGAGAGTCTCAGTCTCAATTTGTGCAGCCTTTTCAGCCATGGGCTTGCCAAAGAGGTTTTCGCCTCGGCAGGGGACATCGACCAACTTGTCCTGCACCCAGGGCTCAAGGTCTGACGACTGAAGCCAAGCCTGTCGGCGGGCCACTCGAGCCGATGCTTCAAAGCCATCGTAGGCTGCTCGGGACATGAACTTTGAGCATTCCCGAATGCCAGTGGACAAGGCCAGGAACCTCCGCAAGGGTTCCTCGGACAAACCAGCGGAGAATCCGGCTAGCTCTTTAGCCAGATCTCGGAGATACATGCCCATGTATAGCTGGTAAGTCTGGACACGACATGCGAGCATAGAGCCCTGGAAACACTTCTTACCAAGGCCATCCAGGTTACGGGCCTCCCTGCCAGGAGGCACCGAGGAGTGCATCTTCTGGCTCTTAAGACGGTGCATGGCCGATTCCACTACCATGGAATGGTGTGGTAGCTGTGCCTTTTGAAAGCCAGGGCTCTTGCGGACCCGATAGATAGAATCGACCCGCTTGCTCAGGACCGGCGAGGAGGCCGGACTCTCCCACATGCGGAAGAGTAGTCGTTCCAGCATAGGAGGAACCGGTACAGTAAAGTGTTCCCTTGCGGGAGAGTCATACTGGAGGGCGTCGAGCTCTTCGGCTCGAGGCTCCTCCTCGGGGTCCGCAGGGAAGGCCAAAGCCTTGGCCATATCCCTGACGAAGTCCGAGAACCGGGCATCCTCCGGGGGGGACTGCTTCCGAGGATCGGACCCCGGTGAGTCCGAGGGGACACACCGAGTCCGGAAAGAATCAGGCGACTCTTCCTCTTCAGACTCCCAGACCGACTCCGACGAGGACTCGGTGGGGTCGGCCCGGGCAGGGCGCGGCGCCTGCCGCCCCGACGCCGAGGGAGTCGGCGTCGGCGACCTCGGTCCCGAACGGGAGGCCGAGGGTGACCTCGACCGAGGATCGACTCGAGTTCGCATCGACTCGAGGATCGGCTCGGTCTCCGGGGTCGACTTGGACGTCGACGTCCCGGCGGTCGGGGCAGCGGCGCCAGCGAGGCCAGCGAGCAGTGCCCGCTGCTGGTCCATGAAGGCAGACAGTCTGCTCTCCAAGGCCGTCAACCTGAGTCCGAGCTCAGGTGACCCAGCAGCCCCCGACTCGGGCCCCGACGGCGTCGGGCCCGACGTCGGCTGTCGCGGAGGTGAGTCCAGAAGGACCACAGGACTTACCCGAGCAGGCATCTCCGACTCCAGGCGAGGTTGCTTCGTGAGGTGCTCCTTCTCCAAGGACCCGGGGCGGCTGTCGGGGCTATGCGACCTGGCCCTCGCGGAACCAGGAGCGTCCACTGACGCCGCCCTCGCGGGTTTCACCTGCCGACGATGGTCCCCGGAGGGAGAACCCCTGTCGGAGGAACTCCGGCGACGGTCCGAGCTGGAGCCTTTGGACGCGGAGGCCTCCGACGATGTCCGGGTACGGCTGGGGTCAGCGAAGATCCTATCACGCTGATGCCGCCGACTTCTCAACGCTTTGGAGGACATTTTGCCGCAGGGCCCACAGATCAGTTCCTCATGATCTGGGCCCAGGCAGCGGAGGCAAAAGTCGTGTGTGTCAGTTAGTGACATATTTCGGTCACACTGACCACACCGCTTAAAACCACTGGCAGCCATCGGGGGAAAAAGGGCCCCTGCGAGGTCAAAGGACCGGGCTGCCAGGGAAAAAGCGAAAACGAAAGCTGACTAAGTCAGAAAAACCGAAAAAAGGAAGAGGACTCGTGACCGGCGTCGCGAGTCCGGGCGGGAAAAAGACCGGCGTCGAACCGAAGGAAAAAGAATAAAATAATGAAGAAATATCGACTTTTTCGCGGGGACAAGACGGGGACGTCTGTAGGGCTCCGCGGAAAAAAGAAGACTGGCTAAGATGGCACCCTTGGGCGGGAAGAGGACCGCGCATGCGCGCTGCAATTCCCAAAGGCTTTCTTTGAAAGCTGGGGAAAATTGCTCCGCGAGGGCTCCGTCGGCGCCGACGTCACCCATAAGTGAGGACTGACTTCCTGCTTGGTCCTGGAGAAATATTGCAATATGGACCTCCCCTAACAGGATTACACAGCAGTAAGGAGGTTCATGGGATCTACTGGGGAACCCAGTAGAGGAACCTCAAGGGGGACCTCACTGTGAAGTGGAGGTAATAAACCTGTAGGAAAAAAAACAGTGGAGGTCAGATTCCTGAAAGGTAAGAGGGAACCCCAGTAATAACTGGGGTAGTACCAAAAACGGTGGGCCTTCAGCGGAAGGCTTTATGACAAAAGCCGAACTCCTTTGGCAACAGAGTGGCACACCCTTAGGAGCAAAATGAGAAGGCTGACCGATTTGGACAAACAGACAGTCCCTGGAGTCAGCTAGGAGAGATACTGGAACATGTAGAGCTTCAGAGGTACCTAAACCTTAAGGTGGAAGTTGTTAACTACCACAGAAAGTGGTTGTGCGTGTAGAACCCCAAACATGCTGGATAGCATAGGTATGGGTAAAGCCCATCTGTCAGAATCATATAGCTATATGAGCTTAGACAGTCAGGTAGAAGAAAAACATGCAGATACATATCTACCAATAATAGAATATCTCAACAGATGTATGTGTGAATATATATATATATATATATATATATATATATATATATATATATATATATATATATATATACACATATATATACATACACATATATATACATACATATACACATACATACATCTCAATCTGGTACTAAATGCAATGGTCGGGGAACCCTTTGAGCCGGCAAAGAGGGCCTCCCTGAAGGGTTTAACCCTCAAGACAGTCTTTCTGGTCGCTATCTGCTCGGCCAGGCGAGTCTCCGAATTGCAAGCGCTGTCCTCCCAGCCTCCTTTCCTATCCTTTTTCAGGGACAAGGTGGTCCTACGGACAGTGCCTTCCTTCCTACCCAAGGTCATTTCCCCATTTCATTTGAACCAGACAGTAACCCTCCCGGCCTGGCCGGCCTAAGTCCCGGAAGGCAGGGATAGTAAGCTACGATTTCTAGACGTCCAAAGGATCTTGAAGCGATACCTCTCCCACACAGCCCCTTTCCAGAAATCCGAACATCTGTTCGTCCAGTTCGGAGGTCCGCACAAAGGGGAGGTGGCAGCCAAGGCCTCCATCTCCAGGTGGATCAGAGAAGCGATTGCCTCCGCCTACATCCTAAAAGAGAAGCAGGTCCCAGTGGGACTACGGGCGCACTCTACCCGAGCTCAGGCCACCTCGTGGGCAGAATACAGTCTAGTTCCCCCTTTGGATATTGGTAGAGCGGCGACTTGGTCCTCGCTGCATACCTTCACGAAACACTATAGGCTGGACGTACAGAGCGCAGCGGACGCGCGGTTTGGTCTGGCGGTTCTTCAGTCCGGTGTGCCGGACCCCTCCCGGAGTTGAACTGCTCTGATACATGGGATGCTAGCTAGTGAAAAAAACCAGGACGGTTACGTGAAAAGCAGAGGATGATATCAGTCTGCAGCCAGCAAGTCCCGAGTATTCCAGAACTCTAGCATGGTAAGTGAACAGAAGACGCATAAAAATGAGATACCATGCTGACCTGTTTAAGGGCAAAAAGGTATCATGCGTTCTTACCATGAGGACGAGCTGCAAGGAGAAAAGCATATTCCCGATTGGAAATACTATGGACCAAAGCAGGGAATCGGCAACTCCTTAAGCTTTCACGTAAGAGAAGGCCTATGTCCTTTATATTAAAAAGGAGATAGTGAAAAAAGGGAGTACCTTTCTAGTCATGGGAAACATGACTGAAAAAGCCTTTTCCAACCATCTAGGATAGCTGTTGGAGGAAAAACCCCCATGCTCTCTAGCAAGGGCCCATAGTGGAGAGCTTCTCTGTAGAATTGCAGAGAGCATGATGCAGGAGAATGAGGAGATAGGTACTGGCTTTTCCAACAGCCAGTTCTATGTCAACTATGCTGCCAAACCCAGAGGAATGGAGATGGCAGAAAGAGAAGACAATCCAACAAGCCTGTAGTGAAGCAGTTTCCAAGACAGATGACAGCACTGACTTGGAGCCACTACTAAGACCAGACAGAATGTTAGTGGAGGACAACCTGGTTGCTGGTGGACAAGAACCAGTGGTCCAAACATTAAGGCTCCTGCATAGGCAGCTGCTTGCCAGACAGCAGAAGAATCTTACTGTTTAAAAACAGAAAGAACAGACAGGAGTAGAAAACACTGGACCTGTCTGATGAACTGCCTCAAAGCAAGATTGAAAAAGAGGAGTTAACTCAGAGAGGAAACTCTGCACTGGAAAAGTAACAAACTAAAGAGGCTGAAGAAAAAGCCCTCCAGTGAAGCAATACCGCTCTTACAGGGGAAAAACTCGGTAAGAGGGTAAAGAGAATGGAGCTGAAGAAGACTTACAAAGTAGTAAGTCTATAGAAAGGAAAAAAAGACATGCTGGTACAGGAAACTATCATTTGATAGTGGTTAGACCTCTTTCCCTAGCAGGAAAAAGAGGAGAACCCTGTGACCTATAGGCATGAACATCCTGACAGCTCATAGAACATAGAAAAAAATGGATGTCTTTTGGGAAGAGATCCATGTCTAGGGTTTAGAATGAAAGCAGTGAATGGCCTCTATTGAGAAGAAGCAACTGCAGATTCTAACCCCAAAAGTCACAAGCATCTGATGAAGATTAATCAGAAACCCTGCGGTTGCTGGGTTTGCTGAGCCTGGTGAGAGGTTGAATTCTGCAGACCAGGACGATGCTTCCCTTGTTTGGGAACATCTGTATAATGGGCAGATGATACATAAAACCTTCTTCTCCTATGGGAAGAAAGTTTGGCAGGACATTTTCTACCTATTGGGACAGAAGAAAGTTCAGAACAGCACCCAGGAACAGGTAAGTCAGTGGACAACTGAGTAACCTGACGTAAAGACTCCTTGTTGAAAAGATCGTCTCCAGTGCAAGGAGTATGTCCCAGTCTTTGCTGTGCCCATTTGTCCAAGTCTGAAGCTTGGAGCCAGACTGTACGTCGTGCCCCTATAGTTATAGCAGAAGTCCTGCTAACAGACTCAAAATAGCCTAAGGAAGCACGAGTTAGAAACCAAGAGATATTCTGAAGATGCTTAAGCAGTGAAGAATAGCCTGCAGTCTTGGACTCTGGAAGGGAAGGAGTCAAAAGATGTAATTGCTTTGTGACCTCCTCAAGAGATAGACTCATAAAAAATATATGAGAGAATTCTTGCAGAAAGCATAGATGTCTGGAAGGTTTGACGTCCAAAGGCATCTAGTGTCTTAGACTCACGACCTGGCGGATAAGAAGAGTACTTTTTCTTACTCTTTACCTGCCTCACTGCTGATTCCAGTACTATGGAATGATGAGGAAGTTGAGTCTTTTGAAACCCTGGAGAGGGGGGCACCTGATATAAGAGATCAGTTGCTCTGGAAGGTGGGGGTACCTTTAAAGGTGCTTCCCACATTCCTAGGAGGAGATCCTGCAAGGAATGATGCAAAGAAAGCATTATGTTCTCCTTTGCTTTGGTAGAAACAGAGCCTTGTGCAGGATCATATCCAGGGATAGGAATGGCAAGAGATCTTGCTATATCCAGGAGGAAACTCTGAAAAGAGGGATCTCCAATTGGAATCTCCTTTGGACAGGTTAGATCTGAAGAACTAGCCTGAGCACCGAAAGAGCTATCCAAATATATAGGAATAGAAGATCCTGCACGGTGCAGTGTGGAATCCTTAGGGGATGGTCGCTGGTACTGGCTGTCAGGAGCAGTGACCGTCAGTACCACATCGTCCATGCCAGGTATCGACTTGAAGCTTGTTATAGAAGGGAGCGAGCCTGTTGAAAGAAGCATGGCAAGAGTTTGCCACGATGGTACTGTGGATACCGGTACCGGTGTCAATACCGGTACCGATGTCGGAGCAGAGCCCGACACAGACAGACATCGGAGCAGCCATCGGTGACAGTTCAATCGGTACCGAGGTAACCGAAGACCTCCGGCCACTATCCTCGGTACCGAGCCTCCGGTATCGATCGGTGTCGGTACCAAAGTGTGTTGGTACCCAGTCATCCAGACTAGAGATCGATTCCAAACTCGGCATCGAGGGCAAAGAACCTGATGAGCGAAGCATGGAAGGCACCGACCACAAGGGTAATGTGGACATCGGTAGCGACTTTGGTACCGTGTCTGATACTGGTGGATGAAGGCCAACTAGTGGCAACTCAAACGGTCTCGAAGGAACCGAGAGTTGCGGATCCGAATCATTGGAACAGAGCCTTTGGTACCGCCGGGAGCCGGTACCAAGGCGAGTCGGTACCCAGTCCTCCAGACTGGAGATCGATTCCAGATTCAGCATCGAAGGAAGCGAGGCTATCGATGCATGTCTGGAGGGTACCGACATCGGTGGTAGTATCGGTGCTGGTACCGATAATGGAAAGTCAGTATGGAGAGTATCCACCGGTCCTGAAGGCACCGAGGACGCCAGATGACCATCCCTGGTGAGGAGTGTTTCATCCAGCACCAGTGCCGATGCCAGGGTATCGGTACCGCTCGAAGCGGATGCCACCACCGGACACGGCTCAGGTATGTTCTGTGAGGGGTGAACCCCAGGAACAACCTGAAACCCCTCATACGTTTTGGAGACCGAAGACTCCCGCCGCGGTTTTGAAGCCCGTGGGCCCTCGAGGGCAAGGCCGAAGCCATCTACATGCTGTGCATGAGACGTACCCCTCGAGGGCTGGCTAGTCTTAACAGACTGTTTGTGGGTTACCTGATCCTGTGTAGAAGGGGACGGTGCCCTGAAGTTGGAGGGAAACCGTGTATCGAGGGAACCTCGATGTTGAAAACCTCTTCTCACCAAACTCTTGTCTAAAGGCTCCGGAGGAAAAAGGTCAGGACCCAAGCAGGTTAGACACAGACTTTGAGGGTCTAAAAAGTTGTACCGCCACAGTTTGAACATTTCTTGGAGAAAGTGGCTGGCGGCTCCATGAAGGAAAAAGAAGAGGCCTAGAAGGCCTGAGAAACCGTGAGACACTATGAAGAAAAAAATATTCCTCGAAAAAGGAAGATTTCACAAAAAAGAAAAGAAAAGAAAAACACCGGCGGTACCGGTGGCGTCGGGGAAGACAGCCGCGACCACAAGAAAACTAAACAAAACAAAACAAGAATTTTCTGCGGTGACAGGAGGACGTCCTGCCAGCTCCGCAGAAAACGAAAACTGAGGAGAGGCAGTTGGGAAAGGCGGGAAGGCAGCACGCAGGCATGGTGGGATGCTTCCAAAAGCTTTTTGATTGGACGCTGGGAAGCGTTCCCGCGCAGACTCTGTCGGTACCGACGTACCCATATGTGAAGACTCATTCCTGCTTGTTCCTGGAGATAGCAAGCAAGCACCAATGGAGTCGGTACCAGCGTCAACGGGAAGGCAGACAACCACAAAAAATAAGAAAAAACAATTTTCTATCCTGACAGGACTTGCTTCTTGCCGACTCTGCGGAAAATGAAAAATTGAGGATGGAGAGTGGGAAAGGTAGGAAAACATCTACGAAGGTGCAGTGGGACTCTCCCAAAAGCTTTCCTATTGAAATCTGGGGAGCGTTCCAGCACAGCCTCCATCTGTACTGATGTCACCCATATGTGAAGACTACATTCCTGCTTGTTCCTGGAGATACAACAGTGCCTCCTTCAGCGGAGAATCGTATTGGAGAATCTCTAGCTCCTCTGTATGAAAATCTTCCTCTGACTCCATGGAGATAGCCAGTGCCCTAGACATGACCCGCATGAAGTCAAGGAACGTGTCCTCGGGCCATGACAGACACCATGTCGCCAGAAGGGACAGGTCCAATGGGACATTGTGGTGTCTGCGAGTGTCCGGTGATGTCGCATCCTCGGACTCCCAGTTGGAGTAGTCTGTGAAGGATTCGGCACCATGTTGGGCCTGCGGGGCCGATGGATCATGGCAGCTTCGTGGCTGAAGCCGTGAGCACTTGCAGATCAGGATCTCATTCTAGAGGAGTGGGACACTGATTGAGACCTCTGCAAAGGATCGAATTGAGGCAGTGGGCTCACGAGGATCTGCTCAACAACGGTGGAAGTCCTCGATGTCAAGGTCCCAGTGGTCTAGGCAGATGCACCAGCACAGACAGGCATTAGTGCTTGCTGCATGGCGAGGAAGGCAGACCAACTGCACTCCAAAGCCACCATCCTGGTTTCGCACTCAGGTGGTGTTGCAGACTTCAAACCGGATGCCGGGGTTACCAAGTACAGTGTCGGCGAGGAGAAGGAGTCCTCAACGAGGATGGCCTTGGGTGTCCGATGCAATCACCGGAGGCCTCCGAATCCTTCCAGGGGACCTTGACCGGCAACTCCCGCTTCGACTCCTTCTCTGCGCAGGCTGAAGGACCTAGGTCGAAGACCCAAGGAGCCAGCGGTGGAAAAAAAGGTGTGAATCTGCGTTGAGGGAAAAACTACAAAACAGGTCCAAGATGCGATGCCGGGGCAAGTGAGCTCGGAGGCAGGAAAGGAACTGGTCACAAATGGAGAAAAAGGAAAACACTTCATTGAGAATTTAATCAACTTTATCCAGGGAAATCAGAGACACGTCCAGTGGGCTCCACGGAAAAAAGGAGACTGAGCAAGATGGCTCCCTAAAGCAGGAGGGGGACCATTCATGCTTGGTGGCATCTCCCAAAAGCTTTCTTTGAAAGCTGGGAAGATTCTTCGGCAAGGGCTCCATCGGCGTCGACATCATCCATAATGTGAAGACTGACTTCCTGCTTGTTTCCCAGAAAAAGTCCATAAGCCACTGTTAAAGTCGGGGAAGGCATTACTTAACCCCAGAGGTAAGCAGCATGCAATCTAACTATCTTTTAGGATCTTGCCAGGTACTTGTGATTTGCATTGGCCATTGCTGGAAACAGGACAGTGGGCTAGATGGACCTTTTGATTTATATTGTGAATGATGGCCTGCTAAGTGTGCATTCTTTCACAAAGCAAGCAACTTTCATTACAAACATTTCTCCCCTAATATTAGTCCAAGTATTCATAATATATCTGGACTTTGGGTGTTCTGCAGACCTAACCAACTCCTCACTATTGATTAGTACTTCTGTTAATACACGACAAAAAATATAACAGGAGACTTAAAAAACTGAAAAATGAACTTTACTTTAGATTTCATATTTGTGTTATCTTCTTTCTAGCGGCATACCAAGGGTGGGATGGTGGGTGCAGTCCACCAAATCCCAGGCCCACATGGCATAGTCAGCATGGCAAACCTACCTTAAGGTGGTTAGGCTTGCCACACTGCCTCCTCTCCAAACCTGGTGTGCTGTTCCCTCCCAGGCCAAAGTCTCATGGCTCACAAGACCGGCCCAGGAGGGAACAGTGGTCAGGCCTGGAGCGTAGGCAGTGTGATAAGCTAACCACCACATTAAGGTAGGTTTGCTGCATTGGCTCTGCATTGGACTCAGCAGGGGAAGGGATGCACGCTGTGAGGGGGGCACCCACTCCGGGTGCAGACAGGTTATTTCTATTACAGAGCACAGTGTGAGATACAAGAAAGCCACTTTTTCAGGTACAGCAGGTATTTCCTTGTCCACAGACGGCTTACAATCTCCACTTGTACCTGAGTGAAAGGAAAATAAGCAAGGAGCTTCTTTGCTTAAAAAAAAAATTGTGTTCCTCTGTAACCAATAAGGCAAACTTTGCATTTCATCAATGATAAACATCCCTGGTTAGTTATAACATTACCTGTAACATGCAGCTAAGTCCAAATACCACAGGACGATGCTGTGAGCACTGGAGGAGGTCACTGAAAGGTGTGGTGGGTGGGTTTCCTGCAGGAGGCTGAGAAGTGGGGGTGGAAGGTAGGGGGCCCCCTGCCTGAGCTGTGATGATGTGGGGTGGATGCCCTGCAATACCATCTAGTTGCATTGCCAGTCTGCGGGTACAGAAATATGCCAGGCGTCTGGAAAGGTATGCAGACTGAACGAACTCCCCCGAGTACTGTACAAAAGAGAAAAGACAAGAACAATCTTCAGGTTCTGTGCAGGCTGAGTTTCATCAAAAGGGACAAGGGAACAATAGAAAGCATGGGGATGGAGGAGATGGAAAGCATGTGGATGAGTCAGTATAAAGGAAGTGGAGGAAGAAGGAAGTGAAGGAAGAAGGGACCTGCATAAAAGAAAAGGGAAAGCCAGCAAGACAAAGAAGAAATGTCTGAAGGATTTACCCGCAGCAAGAGGGGCAGAAGTAGTTTCAGCAGCTCATCTTCCCCTGGTCGAATCTTTTCGAAGCATTCCAGAACCCAGGTCAGGAACTCATGTCTATCCAACATACCATCCTAAAGGAAGGAAAATCAACATGTTGCCGACTGTGGAGAAAGTCTCTGCACACTAAACCACAAGGTTGTCAACAAGCATTCGCTTTCTCGTACCCTTTCTCCTCAAGATGACCACAACATATTCTGTGCATTAATACTCCAGAAAGAGTAGTTACTCACCTGTAACAGGTGTTCTCCAGGAGCAGCAGGAATCAGTCCTCACATATGGGTGTCATCGACACCTATGAAGCCCCAGCGGAGCATTTCCCCAGCTTTCCATGAAAGACTTTGGGAATGCAGGAACGCATGCGCGGTTCCCTTCCCACCTAAAGGTGCCATCTTACCTCAGTCAAATGACATAGCTAAGAACAGCACACAAAAATGAAAAATAAACTATGTACAACTGCAACTCCCAGGGGAGGAGGGAGGGTTGTGAGGACTGATTCCTGCTGCTCCTGGAGAACACCTGTTACAGGTGAGTAACTATTCTTTCTCCAAGACCAAGCAGGAAGTCAGTCCTCACATATGGGTGACTCCCTAGCTCTGGGCTACCGAGGAAACCAGGCTGAAGAAGTAATTAGATCTTACCTGCTAATTAGTGTTCCTGAAGGAACGACAGTCCAGTCCCTTTACTTCTGGGTTACGCAACCCTTCCAGCAGCTTGGAGGCTGAGCCCAACCTTTTTGGAGGTGGAGCGGTATAACTACCACTGGGACCACCCACCCACTCCAGTATTCGAATGACAAAGCAAACTGTAGCAATTTCTATGAATAAACATCAAACTAAAAATCTAACTCCCCTAGGGGATGATTAACGAACAGCCCAGCAAAAGGACCGCCTTTTTTTTTTTTTTTTTTTGGAAATGGGAAATAGGAACAAGAAGGAACACTGAGGAGGGAGGGCAACGGAGGGAGGCGGTATGCCCGACACTGTCAGAGGAGACTTTCTTTTGCTCTCCTTCACTCAGACCTGGATCTCCGCTTGGTCCGCCATCCCGCCCTCGTCTGATAGGTCTTCAAGTCCGGCCGAGCCGGGTGGGATCAGGGACTGGACTGTCGTTCCTTCAGGAACACTAATTAGCAGGTAAGATCTAATTACTTCTTCCTTATCGTCACTCCAGTCCAGTCCCTTTACTTCTGGGATGTATCAGAGCAGTTCAACTCCGGGAGGGGTCCGGCACACCGGACTGAAGAACCGCCAGACCAAACCGCGCGTCCGCTGCGCTCTGTACGTCCAGCCTATAGTGTTTCGTGAAGGTATGCAGCGAGGACCAAGTCGCCGCTCTACCAATATCCAAAGGGGGAACTAGACTGTATTCTGCCCACGAGGTGGCCTGAGCTCGGGTAGAGTGCGCCCGTAGTCCCACTGGGACCTGCTTCCCTTTTAGGATGTAGGCGGAGGCAATCGCTTCTCTGATCCACCTGGAGATGGAGGCCTTGGCTGCCACCTCCCCTTTGTGCGGACCTCCGAACTGGACGAACAGATGTTCGGATTTCTGGAAAGGGGCTGTGCGGGAGAGGTATCGCTTCAAGATCCTTTGGACGTCTAGAAATCGTAGCTTACTATCCCTGCCTTCCGGGACTTCGGCCGGCCAGGCCGGGAGGGTTACTGTCTGGTTCAAATGAAATGGGGAAATGACCTTGGGTAGGAAGGAAGGCACTGTCCGTAGGACCACCTTGTCCCTGAAAAAGGATAGGAAAGGAGGCTGGGAGGACAGCGCTTGCAATTTGGAGACTCGCCTGGCCGAGCAGATAGCGACCAGAAAGACTGTCTTGAGGGTTAAATCCTTCAGGGAGGCCCTCTTTGCCGGCTCAAAGGGTTCCCCGACCATTGCATTTAGTACCAGATTGAGATCCCACGGGGGGGATCACTGATCTCCGTTGCGGACGCAGGCGTCTGACTGCCCTCAGGAACCTGGATACGTCCGCGTGGGCCCCTAGGGGCTTGCCGCGGACCTTACCTCTGTAGCAAGCGATGGCTGCTAGTTGGACTAGTAAGGAGCTGTGTGCCAGACCCTTGTCAAAACCGGCTTGCAAGAATTCCAGAACCTCAGGGACTGAGGCCGAAAGGGGTTTCCTTCGGTGTTCCGCACACCATGCTTCAAAGATGTGCCAGACCCTTACATAGGACAAACAGGTCGAGCGTTTCTTCGCATTTAACAGCGTTGAGATTACTGCTCCCGAATAACCTCGCTTCAAGAGCCGCGCCCTTTCAATAACCAGGCCGTAAGCGAGAATCGATCCACTTGAGGGCATCAGAACCGGGCCCTGCTTGAGCAGGCCCCTTTTGCAGGGGAGCCGCCAAGGCTGGTCGGCTAGCAACCTCACCAGATCTGCATACCAAGGGCGCCGCGGCCAATCCGGGGCAATGAGGATCACCAGGCCCTGGTGAGACTCCACCCGCTGAAGGACCTTTCCGATGAGGACCCAAGGGGGGAACACGTAGAGGAGACCCTCCGCCGGCCACTTCTAAGACAAGGCATCCAGGCCTTCGGACATTCTTTCCTTCCGCCAACTGAAGAACCTGTCCACTTTGGCTGACGAGAAACTTGCAATGAGATCCATTACTGGGAGTCCCCAGCGGGTCACTATCTTGTCGAAGGTCTCCTTCTCCAGCTCCCACTCTGTGTGGTCTATCCTGTGCCTGCTGAGGTAATCGGCCGTGAGATTGTCCGTGCCTGCCACGTGTTGTGCCGAAAGTGCTTCCAGGCGGGGCTCCGCCCACTGGAAAAGGAGGTCCGCCTCCTTCTCCAGGGAGGGGCTGCTGGTGCCGCCCTGGTGGTTGATGTAAGCTACCGTGGTGACGTTGTCGGAGAGGACGCGAATTGCCCTTCTCAGTACTAGAGGTTCGAGCGCTCTGAGTGCTAGAGAGACGGCCCACAACTCCAGTCTGTTGATGGGCCATTGGGATTCCAGCGGAGACCAGCGGCCCTGAACAAACTGGTCCTCGCAGTGAGCCCCCCAGCCTGACAGACTGGCATCTGTTGTCAACAGTACCCAGAGATGAGGCTCGAGAGGCATTCCCCGCTCCAGATTCTTTGTGCACTGCCACCAGAGAAGGGCCCGTTTGGTCCTTGGAGCACACGGTAACTGAGTTGAGAGGGGATGGATTTGCGGGGACCACCGACGCAATAGAGCGCGCTGTAATGGCCTCATGTGGGCCCTGGCCCAAGGCACTAGCTCTATTGCTGCCGCCATCGTGCCCAGCACCTGAAGATAATGCCATGCTGAGGGGTTTCGTCTGCTCTGGAACTGCGCAACTAGCAGTCTTAAGTCCCTTGATCGCGTTCGTGAGAGGAACACTCTGCCCATTCCGGTGTCGAATCTTGCCCCAAGATATTCGAGGTCCTGGGAGGGGGTCATCCTGCTTTTTGCTCGGTTGATGACCCACCCCAACTCCTCTAGGACCTGCATAACTCTGTCCGTCGCCGAGCGGCTTTCTGCTACCGATTTTGCCCGGATCAGCCAATCGTCTAGGTAAGGGTGTACTAGAATTCCCTCCTTGCGGAGGAAGGCTGCTACTACCACCATCACTTTGGTGAATGTCTGTGGGGCCGTCGCCAGGCCGAAGGGAAGGGCCTGGAATTGAAAGTGGCCCCCCGGAACCGCGAACCTTAGGAACTGTTGATGGGACTTCCTGACTGGAATATGTAGGTAGGCTTCTGTCAAGTCGAGGGACGTCAGGAACTCTCCGGCCCTTACTGCTGCGATCACTGATCGTAGGGTCTCCATGCGGAAATGTGGTACCCTGAGACAGCGGTTGACCTGTTTCAAGTCCAGGATTGGCCGAAAGGACCCCTCCTTCTTTGGGACTACGAAGTAAATCGAGTATCGACCCGATCCGAACTGGTCTGCTGGTACTGGTACCACTGCCCCTAGTGCAATTAGCCGTGCGAGGGTTGTCTCTATTGCCGACCTCTTTGCAGGAGATCCGCTGGGAGATTGAATGAATGCTGGAGGTAATTGCTTTGCGAATTCGAGAGCGTAGCCCTCTCTGATCACCTCCAGTACCCATTGATCCGAAGTGACCCGGGACCAGGCGGGGAGGAACTGCCTTAGGCGGCCTCCCACTGGCCGTTCTTCCCCCTGGTCCCCCGTCGCTTCATTGTTGTTTTCTAGGGGCCGAGGAGAAGGAGGAGGAGGCCCCAAACCTGCGACCTGCTCCCCGAAACCCCCGGAAACCTTGACTCCTGGAGGGGAAGCGTCCCCTGGAGGGGGGGTTGGATCTGGCAGGGCGAAACCTCCGAGAATCCCTGGACTGGGGGCGATTCGGAGGCAGAGGACGACTTTGTTTCGGCCTGTCTTCTGGTAGCCTGCCTCCTTTGGACTCGCCAAGGTCCTTTACCAGCTTCTCCAAATCCTCTCCAAACAGTAGCTTCCCCTTAAAAGGGGAGTCGACTCAGGCGTGCCTTTGAAGAGGCATCCGCTGCCCAATTTCGTAACCACAAATAACGCCTGGCTGCCACCACCGAGGCCATGCTCTTGGCCAGACTTCTGATGAGGTCATACTGACTATCCGCTAAGTAGGCTGCTCCGGATTCCAACCTAGCGGCGTTGGGCCAGGCGTCCCCCGCGGTAACCTCCGCTGCTTGCAGTTGCTGTGACCACCTTAAGCAGGCCCGAGCAACCCAAGCTCCCGAGATGGAGGCCTGTAAGGCGAGAGCGCTTACGTCAAATGCTTGTTTCAGGAGCGTGTCCAACTTTCTGTCCTGAGAATCCCTTAAGGCCGTGCTGCCTTCAACTGGGATAGTAGTCTTCTTAGTGACTGCTGATACCGCTGCATCCACTCTGGGGGACTTCAGCAGCTCCTTATCTGCCTCTGGGAGAGGGTATAGGCGCAGCATGGGGCGGGTCCCCCTTAGGCTAGATTCCGGCTGGTCCCATTCTTCCTGGATCATCTGACGTACCACTCTGTGGACCGGAAAGACCTTCTGGGATCTCCTAATGGCCTGGATCAATGGGTCCTCCAGCGCCTCTTCCTCAGCAGGCGTATCTGAGGCCACATTGAGTACCTTTAGGGACTCATTAATTAGTGCCGGGAGCTCCTCCCGACGAAAGACTCTGATGATCCTGGATTGGTCTTCCTCCGGGATCTCTCCCTCTTCCAGCTCCTCCTCCTCTTCGTCCAAGTACATCTCCTCCGGAGTACCCTGTGAGAGGGTCGCAAGGGGCTCCTCCTCACTCAGACGGGGGCGCTTCGTTGGCACGCCGGATTCTGAGGCTGAATTGTCCTTTGACGTCCCGGCCTCAACTGCCCCTAAGCCCTGCTTCCGCAAGCAATAGGCCTTGTGCAGTAAAAGTATGAAGTCCGGGGAGAAAAAATCCACGGACCCTCCTTCCCCCGCAGGGAGGGGGATAGGGAAGGAGAAGGTATGTCCGAGGACGTAGGAGGAGGTACCTGTGACCCTCCCTCCGCACCTAGGAGGTCTCCTGCCCCCTGAGGAGGGAGAGCTACAGCCAGATTAATTTCCTGCTCAACTGAGGCCGCCGCTGCGGCGCAGCTCCTGCAGATTCCTGCCTCTGCGGAGGTGCCTCTGCGTGTTCCGCAGGAGGGGCAGCGGGGCTTGGTTGCCATGCCCTAGGATCTGGACTTCCCTCTGTAAATATATAAATTCAATATATATGCAATATTTCACTTCAACACTTCTCCCCTCTGCTCCTCTTGGAGGGGAGTCAGCCAAATTGCTTAGGCCCAAAGGAAAATAAACACGAACCAAAATTAAACTAAGATTAAAATTAAGAATAAACAAATCAAATAAAATTAAATAAAGTTTAGCTCTTCTTTCCTCCAACGGAGGTACTTGCGTTTAAGATGCTGCCACTGGATCCTGCACCCGGCTCGGCGATCCTGGCCCGCAGGCTCTACACGTGGTGGGCCTCACCACGTGGAGCCAGATCGGGGTAGCGCGAGGTTAGCCGTCGGGCCGTGCCGTGCTTCAAGAGAAGACTTGCGGCGAAATCGAGCCCCTCGTTGCTTTCGCAGCTCCGCCGATGTCGGGAAGGCCAGTTCTCGCTGCCACAGCTATCCGTCCGCCCCTGGACGGAATTGGCGGTAGGCCCCGAATGGCGGTCTTGCCTCTAGCGCTCAGCCACCCTGAGGGCTTCGGCGCGAGGCAGAGAATGGCGGCGGGGTTTTCCTTTGGCCCGACTGTTCTCGACCGGAGCAGGAGAGAATCGAAGTTCTCCCTGACGCTGCAGGCCGCCGCTTACCTCCGTTCCCCGGCCCGATCAGGAGTGGGGGGGGGGGAGAAGAGAGCCGGCAGAAATTTAAAGTCGCAGGAGCTTGCAAAGGAAAAACTTCAATCAGCAAAATAAATGTAAGTAAATTAGGAATAAACAAATAAAATTATTAAATAAAGAATTAACTAAAAGAAGGACTCCAGTAAGCCCCAGGCTTACGGAACCCTCCAGCTGCTTGGAGGCTGAGAATACTGGAGTGGGTGGGTGGTCCCAGTGGTAGTTATACCGCTCCACCTCCAAAAAGGTTGGGCTCAGCCTCCAAGCTGCTGGAAGGGTTACGTAACCCAGAAGTAAAGGGACTGGACTGGAGTGACGATAAGGAACAAGAGAACTCCCTCTAGTCCCAGCATCAAAGAAAGGCTTTTCACTGACACAACCTCCACCGGTAGCCCAACAGAGGGCAGGAGGGCAGGAGTTGCCTAAACCTCAAAGAGATTCCGGAGTACTGCCTGGCCAAAAGCACTGTCCCTACGGGACTCCCTCTCCAGACAGTAATGGGTCGCAAAAGTCTGGCTTAAAGACCAAGTTGCAGCCCTGCAGATGTCTACCAACGGTACAGAGCGGAGATGAGCCACTGAAGCAGCCATTGCCCTGACACGGTGGGCCATGACCCGACCCTGCAAAGGAAGGTCAGCCGCCTTGTAAGCCCAGGTGATACAGTCAGTCAGCCACCCAGATGGACAAGGTACGCTTGGACACAGCTAACCCCAAATTATTAGGGTCAAAAAGATATGAAGAGCTGAGTAGCCCTTCTGTGCCCTTGCGTACGGATAAAGTAGAAGGATAAGGTCCTCCTACAGTCCAGGGTATGCAGAACTGCTTCAGCCTGGCTTGGTTGAGGCGTAGGGAAGAATGTTGGAAGAACCACCTCCTGGTTGAGGTGGAAGGAGGAGACAACCTTTGGGAGGAACTTTGGATGAGTCCTGAGGACTACCCTGTTCCTATAAATTCTGGTGTAAGGCCTATCACAGACCAGAGCCTGAAGCTCACTCACTCGCCTAGCCAAGGTAAGGGCTATCAGGAAGAGTGTCTTCCAGGACAGGAAGCGTAGTGGACAAGTAGCCATCGGCTCAAAAGGTGGGCGAGTCAGTTGCAAGACCACATTCAACTCCCACTCAGGGGGCAGGAGGACGGATTGGAGGCTAGAGCAAGAGCAAGCCCCTGAGAAACCGGGACACCAAGGGGTGAACCGATAGAGAGTGTCCTTCCACCAGAGAGTGGTGAGCAAAGACCTTGATTGGATAAGTGAAGTAAGTATTGAAGCACTACTGGTACTGTACAGGAGAAAGGATCCTCTGTACGCAACTGACACCACGCTGAAAACCTTTTCCATTTAAGAGCATAGGTTTTCCTAGTGGACTGTTTTCTAGAGGCTAGAACCTCCTCTACCTCATGAGGTAAGCCCCAGGGAGCCAAAGCTACCCTTGCAGCCTCCAGGCCATCAAATTTAGAGCCTTGAGCTTGGGGTGCAGAAGGGTACCCTGATCCTGAGAGAGAAAGTCGGGTTGAAATCCCAGAGGCAGAGGGGGATCCACTGCCAATTGAAGTAGAAGTGGAAACCAGGGCTGTCTGGGCCACCTGGGAGCTACCAGCAGGACTGAGGCCTTGTCCTGAACAATCTTGAACAGAGTTCGGGCCACCAAGGGCATGGGAGGAAATGCATACAGGAGGCCCTGAGACCAGGGAATCAGAAAAGCATCTGCTGCTACCCGCAGAGGATGCGGTTGCCTGGAGCAGAGGTTTGGCAGCTGTTTGTTCAGAGGACTGGCAAAGAGGTCTATGGATGGAAGTCCAAAATATTTTCCTGAAATGGGAACTACCAAAGGATGGAGCTGCCACTCGTGGGGTCGCAGAATCCTGCTCAACCTGTCCGCCAGGTAGTTCTCCTGGCCAGGTAGATATACTGTTTGAGGAGCATGTTGTGTCTGAGAGCAAACAAGCAAAGGTCCTGTGCTTTCTGACAGAGGAGCCTGGACCCAGTTCCGCCACGCTTGTTCACATAGAACATGGCTACCTGGTTTGTCTGTTTGAACTAGGACAGACTGATGAGCCAGGGTTTGAGAGAAAGCCTTGAGGGCTAAGCGAATAGCTCTGAGTTCCAGGAGATTGATTTGCTGAGCAGATTCCCAGGGAGACCACAGGCCCTGGGTGCACTTGTCTAGACAATGAGCTCCCCAGCCTTGGAGGAAGGCATCCATGGTCAAGACCACTGTGAATGCAGGACTCTGAAAATGTACTCCTTTCAACAGATTGGGTGGGTGTAGCCACCATATGAGGGAGTGCAGCAAGTGTCTGGACACCCTTATCCTGTCTGTGAGGTGGCCTGAGGCCTGTGACCACCGAGTCCGCAGGCACCACTGTGCAGGCCTCATATGGAGCCTGGCATTGGGGGTCACATGTACTGTCGAATCCATGTGGCCAAGAAGCCTCAGGCAGAGTCTGGCGGAGACCAGCGACCTGAGGAGAAAATGGTTTGCTAAGTCTATCAGTCTCTGGGCTCGGTCTTTTGGCAAGAAGGCCTTTGCCAGCAGCGAGTCCAACCTTGCTCCTGTGAACTCCAAGTTCTGGGAGGGGAGCAAAGTGGACTTTGCGAAGTTTATTACAAACCCCAGGCTTTGAATTAGAGCAATAGTTCTGAGGTGGCTTGTCTGGCCTCCTGGCATGTCTGAGCCCTGATGAGCCAGTTGTCCAGATAGGGGAAGACAAAGATTCCCTGATTCCTCAGGTAGGCCGCCACCACTGCCAGGCATTTGGTACTCTGGGGGCGGAGGTAAGGCCAAAAGGTAGTACTCTGTACTGATAATGGTTTCCTCCCACAATGAACCTGAGGTACTTTCTGTGGTCTGGATGAATGAGGATGTGGGTATACGCATCCTTTAGATCTAAGGAGCATAGCCAATCTCCCTGCTGGAGGTAGGGCAGAAGTGTTCCAAGAGTAAGCATCTTGAACTTTTCCTTCTCCAGGAACTTGAGGTTTCTGAGATTCAGAATAGGTCGAAGACCACCGGTTCTTTTGGGTACCAGGAAATACCTGGAGTAGAACCCTTGACCTTGCAAGTAGGGAGGCACAGGCTCCACCGCTCTGTCTTGTAACAGAGCCTGGAGCTCCTGAAGGAGAAGGTCTGTGTGCAGGGGAGGCCTTGGAGGATCCCCTGGAAAATATGGAGGAGGTAGTTGTTGGAAGTGTAGTGCATAGCCCTTCTGGACTATGCTTAATACCCAACTGTCTCCAGGAATGAGTGGCCACTGGTAGGCAAACAGAGCGAGGCGACCTCCTGTGCAGGGTTGGGAGAGCAGGGACGGAGAGGCTATGCTGAAGGAGTCAAAAAAAATCCCACCCTGCTGAGTGGGAGCAGGGGCCGGAGGCTTGGGGGTCCTCTGCCTACGGGGCCCATCACCCTGCCCCTTGGCTTGCTGACCCTGAGGGGCAGCTTGGGCAGCCTGATATTGCGGGTACTGTTTGTAGGCAGTGCCCTTCCTCGGGTAAAAGGGCTTTTTACCCAAGCCCTTCTTTTTGTGAGAAGGGGCAGAGGTCTTCCTTTACAGCCTTGTCCTTGTAAGGTGCTCGGTCTCGAGCTGTGCGGCCTTCTCGGCCATGGGTTTGCCAAACAGGTTCTCACCTCGGCAAGGGACATCGACCAACTTGTCCTGAACCCATGGCTTGAGGTCCGATGACTGCAGCCATGCCTGGCGTCGAGCCGCGATGCCGGCTGCCGCAACTCGGGTCGAAGCCTCTAAGCCATCGTAGGCGGCACGGGACATAAACTTGGAGCAGTCCAGAATCCCCGAGGACAAGGACTTGAATCTCTGCAAGGGCTCCCCTGAGAGACCAGCAGAGAACCCAGCCAACTCCTTGGCCAGGTCTCGCAAGTACATGCCCATGTACAGCTGGTAAGACTGGACACGGCAAGCAAGCATCGAGCCCTGGAAGCACTTCTTACCAAAACCATCGAGGTTCCGGGCCTCTCTACCGCGGGGCACCGCGGAGTGCATCTTCTGACTCTTCAGGCGATGCATGGCCGATTCCACAACCATGAAATGGTGTGGCAGCTGTGCCTTCTGAAAGCCAGGGCTCTTCCGGAGTCGATAGATCGAATCGACCCGCTTGCTTAAAACCGGCGCCAAGGCCAATGCCTCCCACATCCGGAAGAGGAGCCATTCCAGCATCGGAGGAACCAGGACAGTAAAGGTCTCCTTCGGAGGAGAGTCGTACTGCAGAGCCTCGAGCTCCTTGGCTCGAGGCTCTTCCTCGGGGTCCGCTGGGATAGCCAACGCGGTGGCCATATCCCGGACAAACTCTGAGAACCGGGTATCCTCCGGAGGGGATCTACTCCGGGGTTCAGACTGCGGTGAGTCCGACGGGATGCACCGAGTCTTGAAAGTGTCGGGGGACTCCTCATCCTCCGTCTCCCAGGCGGACGCGTCCAACGAGGAGTCAGGATCCGACCCCGCGGGGCCCGGGATCACCCGCCCCGATGCCGGAGGCACCGGCGTCGACGCCCTCGGTCCCGAACGGCATCATGGACTCGAGTATCGGCTCGGTCTCCGGGGTCGCTTCGATGTCGATGTCCCGGTGGTCGTGGCAGATGCGCCAGACAGGCTGACCATCAGTGCCCGCTGCTGCTCCATGAAGGCAGACAGTCTGCACTCCAAGGCCGTCATCCTGAGACTCAGCTCGGGAGACGCAGTAGCCACCGACTCGGGCGGACGTCGGTTCTCTGGGAGGAGAGTCCTCGAGGACTACAGGGCTTACGTGTCCAGCAGACTCCGGCTCCACGCAAGGAACTTTGGCAGGCTTCTCTTGCTCCACGGGCCCGGGGCGATGGTCGGGGGTCTTAGACCTGGCCCTCGAGGAGCCAGGGACCTCTTCCGACGATGCCCTCATGAGCCGCTTCTTCCTCTTGCGTTCCCGGTCGGGGGACCACCTGTCCGAGGAGCCACGACGGCGCTCGGGATCCAAATCCCGAGATGTCGAGGCCTCAGACAAGGTCTGGGCCCGGCCGGAGGCTGAGTCAGAGAAAAGCCTTTCTTTCTGCTGCTGGCGACTTCGCAGTGCCTTGGAAAACATCTTCCCACATGGTCCACACGTCTTAGGGTCGTGATCAGGACCGAGGCACCGAAGGCAGCAGTCGTGTGTGTCGGTGAGAGAAATCAACCTCTTACACCGATCACACTTTTTAAAACCGCTGGAAGCCATCGGGGGAAAAAAAAAAAAAAAGAGTCCCCGGGAGGTCAAAGGACCAGCCTTCCAGGGAAAAAGGGCACGAACTCCAGCCACGAAGGGCAAAAAATTAAAAAATAGCGAGAATCGTCGAAAAAAATCAAACTTTTATCCGGGATGACAGGACACACGTCCGGTGGGCTTCTCGGAAAAAGAGAGACTGAGGTAAGATGGCACCTTTAGGCGGGAAGGGAACCGCGCATGCGTGCCTGCATTCCCAAAGGCTTTCATGGAAAGCTGGGGAAATGCTCCGCTGGGGCTTCATCGGCGTCGATGACACCCATATGTGAGGACTGACTTCCTGCTTGGTCCTGGAGAAAATGCACCTACAGCCATCTCTGTACAGCAACACATTTCTGGCATCACTGCGACATAGAGGCCTCCAAGAAGATAGGCAAATTGAGTTATTAGTCAAATGCAGTCAACTGAAAAGCAATGAGCAATAAATCTCTAGGTAGCAAAAAGTACGACGACAGTCTATCCCACTTCCATACCTGCCGCTCAACTTTACTACTTCATGTCATTTCATTTATTACATCTTTATACCACAAAACACAACATAACAATGTGCTTTACATAAAAGCATCCATAGAACATATAAATATAATTAAAGAACAATAACACACCACATTATCATATATACACATGCTCCTTAATGTTGGCAAGTACTCCATTCAATGGCATAGCACTTATTAACACCAGACAAGCATGAAAACAGACAGAGAAAGAGAAGACAGGGATCAGTCTGCCCATCGGCTACGACTCCTCCTCCCTCGGAGATCCTTGCTGCTTGTCCCATGCTTTCACATCCACCTATCTTTCTCAACTAATCCAGAATCTTTATGGACTTTGCAACGAGATCAGTGTTTAGTCCTGACAGAAGCTCACGTAACATTAAAGGCAGTATCATTTCAACTGCCAAGACAGAAAATGACCACTAATCAATGACTTCTCTATCCAGGTATGTTAAGAACATAAGATATGCCATACTGGGTTAGACCAAGAGTCCATCAAGCCCAGTATCCTGTTTCCAACAGTGGCCAATCCAGGTCACAAGTACCTGACAGATTCCATGCCGCTTATCCTATGAGTAAACAATGGATTTCCTTGGTCCTCTTTAATAATGGTTTATGGACTCTTGGTCTGACCCAGTATGGCATACCTTATGTTCTTAATAGGAGTGGAAAAGTAGACTAGTGGTTAGAGCAACAGCCTAACACCCAGGAGACTGGGGTTTTATTCCTACTGGCACTCCTGATGACCTTGGGGAAGTCACTTTACACTCCCTTGCCTGGGAAGAAAAGGCCTGGCAATCTACTAACGGTCACACTTTGCCAAGAAAACCCAGGGACTGCTGGGTTGCCAGGAGTCAGCATTGACTTGATGGCACTTAAACAAATGTCCTCAACATACCCGGATTCGAAAGCCATTAATTAGTGGTTATTTTGCAGCCTAGCAGTAGTTACTCCCAAAGTTTAATCACACTGTACCTTGCCATGAAAACAGGTGTCAGCGCAGATTGTCTGTATTTCTAGGGTTGCCCAGAAAGCAAGTCTTAAATAAGAATACTTGTTAAGTAACAGATGCGCATTCAAGCAATTTTAAAAACATTGTGTTTCACTTTTTGAAATGTTTCTTTGTAAATTATTGGGGCTCTGGACCCTTTATAAAAGGAAGGAAAGGGGCCAGCCAAATTGCCATTTGGCAAAATGAGAACACGAGAACATGCATAAAAACATTAAAAATACCTTACTGGGTCAGACCAAGGTCCATAAAGCCTAGTATCCTATTTCCAACAGTGGCCAATCCAGGTCACAAGTACCTGGCAGGTACCCAAAGTCCACAGCTTCTACAATGCGCGTCCTGGGGCAAGCAGTGGATTTCTCAGGTCCTCTTTATGGTTTATGGACTTTTCTTTCAGGAACTCGTCCAAACCTTTTTTAAACCCAGCTACACTAACAGCTTTTACTACATCCTCCGGTAATGAAGCCCAGAGTTTGATTACGCATTGAATGAAAAAATATTTTCTCCTCTTAGTCTTAAATGGGTTACACTGTAGCTTCATTGTGTCTCTAGCCTTTATATTTTGATGGCATAAACCACCGATCTACATTGACCCGTTTCACTTCATTATTAATTTATAGACTTCTATCAAATCTCTCCTCAGCCTTCTCTTTTCCAAGATAAAGAGCCCCAACCTTTTAAGCCTTTCCTCATAGGGGTAATCCCTTCCATCCTCTACCATTTTGGTGGCTCTTCTCTGTATCTTTTCTAATAACGCTATATCCTTTTTAAGATACGGCGAGCAGAATGCACACAATATTCAAGATGCGGTCAAATCACGGAACAATATAGAGGTATTATAATATCCTTTTATTCTCCATTCTTTTCCTTATGATGCCTAGCATTCTGTTTGCTTTCTTGGCTGCTGCTGCACACTGAGCGGAGGGTTTCAATGTATTATCCACCTAAATCTTTTTCCTGGGTGGTGGTTTCTAAGATGGTACCCTTGCATCATGTAACCAAAATTTGGGTTCTTTCCTAGGTGCATAACTTTGCACTTGTCCACATTAAATTTCATCTGCTACTTGGATGCCCAGTCTTACAATTTATCAAGGACCTCTTGCAATTTTTCACAATCCTCTTGGGTTTTAACAACTTTGAATAATTTTGTGTCATCTGCAAATTTGATCACCTCACTTGTTATTCCCATTTCCAGGTCATTCATGAATATGTTAAAAAGCAGCAGGCCCAGAACAGATCCCTGGAGTACTCCACTATTTACTTTTCTCCACTGAGAAAACTAACCATTTAGCCCTACACTCTGCCTTCTATCTTTTAACCAGTTTCTGGATCCACAATACTACACTGCCTCAAATCCCATAACTTTTAAAATTTCGCCAAGAGTCTCTCAGGAGGGACCTTGTCAAAGGCTTTCTGAAAATCCAAATACACTGTATCAACCAGCTCACCTTTGTCTACTTGTTTATTCACACCTTAAAAAAAATACAACAGATTAGTAAGACAAGACTTTCCTTGGCTAAATCCATGTTGGCCTTCTCCCATTAAACCATGACTATATATATATATGATCAATAATTGTATTCTTTATAATAGTTTCTACCAGGGAGTGTTGCCTGCAGTTTCACATGCTGTGGAGAGTGAGAACAGCTGGTGCTGGAGAGAGCCGGCCCGTGCGAGGCAGTCACTGCTGAGGTCATTTTGAGGCTCCATAAAGGATCTGTGCACGGAGCTGTTTCTTGGGAGTGTTGCCTGCAGTTTCACACACTGTGGAGAGTGAGAACAGCTCGTGCTGGAGAGAGCCGGACTGTGCGGGGCAGTCACTGCTGACATCATTTTGAAGCTCCTTAATATATCTAGAGTGCTTTACGGCGCTTGTTAGGGCATTTTTTATGGGGTGTTTTCCAAGGGGGACGTATGCACCTTGTGAGTCCCTTAGGAGTAAATTGGGAGCATTTATAGATCTGTGAAGTGGTGATGCCCGGTGGTAAAAGGAAAAAGAAAACTCTCGTGGTTGTCTCTGCTGGTGGCCTGTTTTTTGGAATTGTCTGCTGTGCCTCAGTCCGGTGTTTTGAGTTCACAGAGGAAGTTATGCTCCCCAAAATGGTTTCTTGGTCGGAGCCCTCCATTCCTCCTGGTGACAAGTCTCCTCCATCTCTCTTCTGGATATCTGGCAAGTAGTCAATCATACTGAAAGGATTCTTGCTGATACTGTTCCCCCCTTTATGTCAATTTACTAGGGACACTTATTAAATTTCAGAATCTTGATAGATTGGAACTTTGCATTGATCTATTTTGAGTATAGATACACAGGTTAAATCGTTTTCTTTAATCCAGTCTGCTACCATGAAAGAAAGTTCTATTATGTGTCAAAAACTTGAGAATTTAGAGAATATGGCTAGGTCTAAGAATTTGAGAGTTTTAAAATTTCCTTCTAGTAGTTTATTATCTCCATCAATACTGTTTAGGAAACATTTAAAAGATGTTCTTCTCCTCCCCACCGCCGATGCTATAGTATTTGCTAAATGTTATATTTCCTCAAAAAATTGTTTCTCCAGGTGTTGGGGAAAGGGAAGTAGCTGTTCTTGAAGATAAAAATGGGTTTAATTTGACTGCCTTCTTGGAAGACACTCAAGATATTTTGACTAGAGCCACATTAGTAGTAACTTTGGTTTCTGAAGAAGATAAAGTTCTCTATTCTTAAAGCTTATTTTCGGAAAAGGGACAATCTCTATTGTGGTGATAAGGTCTCTATTTTTCCTGATGTATCTCGCTCAAGACAAGCACGTAGGAAGTCCTTTCTTGCTCTCAAGTCTAGAACTCTTGCCTTAGGCGCTACTTTTTTCTTGCGCTACCCTTGTAAATGGCTTAGTATCTCTTGGATATGACAGGTTTGTCTTTGCCATTTTCGGATTTGGAAAGGTGGATTCTTGATAAGGAAAAGGCGCAGTGACTTTTGCTTTTCCTTTATGTCATTATGCTGTCATTTAGAAATTGTCAGGCGGTGGGAGGGTATAATTAAATGACTGCTCTGTGTGGCTGGGACACCTTTCTTTGGTTTGGTTTTCCTTGCCCCGTTTTTTCTTGTTATTGATTTCTTATGGTTTTCTCCCCGAGATGTGGGCTAATGTACTTGTTTGTATTTCTTTTGAATTATTTATATTGTTGACTTATTGTCTCTCTCTATACTTTGTGAACATTGTATAGTTTTTGAAATTTTCAATAAACAGAATTAAAGTAATAATAGTTTCTACCATTTTGCCTGGTACTGATGTCATATTCACAGGTCTGTAGTTTCCTGGATCACCCCTGGAACCCTTTTTAAATATTGGCGTTACACTGGCCATTCTCCACTCTTCAGGTACTACAGTTGATTTTAACGATAGTTCACAGATTACTAATAGTGGGTCTGCAATCTCATATTTCAGTTCTTTCAATACCCTTGCACATATACCATCCAGTCGAGATGATTTGGTACTCTTCAGTTCATCAAATAGTTGTAATGCATCTTCGCAGTTTATCAATATTTCTTTCAGTTCTTCCGATACATCATCTTTATATAACATTTCAGGCACGGGTAAATTCCCTATATCTTCCTTAGTAAAGACCAAAGCAAAGAATTCATTCAGTCTCTCAGCTATGGCCTTGTCTTCACTTAGCGCCCCCTTTTACTCCTCTGTCATCCAATGGTCCAACTGACTGTCTCTCAGGTTTTTTGCTACGAATGTACTTGAAAAAGTCATTATACATTTTTGCTTCTACGGCAAGCTTTTATTTCAAATTCTCTCTTTGCCTGCCTTATCAATGCCCTGCATCTAACTTGGCAATGCTTATGTTGTTTCCTGCTTTCGTCATTTGGCTCCTTTTTCCATTTCCTGAAAGATGTTTTACTGGCTGCAACAGTCTCTCTGACCTCGCCTTTAAACCATGCTGACAGTTTTTTGGCCGGCCTTCCTTCCACTTTTCTTCAAATGTGGAATACATTTGCTCTGGGCTTCCAAAGATAGTATTTTTAAACAATGCTCATGCTTATCCCAGTGCTTGTCCTGGGGTAAGCAGTGGATTTCTAGGGTCCTCTAAAATTATGGCTTATGGACCTTTCCTCCAAGAACTTGCCCAAAGGTTTTTCAAACCCAGTTACACTAACAGCTTTTGCTACATCCACCAGTAACAAATTCCAGAGTTTGATTATGCGTTGAGTGACAAAATATTTTTTCATTAGTATTAAATGGGTTACACATTATAGCTTCATTGTGTGTCCCCTAGTCTTTCTACTTTTTCATTTACCCATTCCACTCCATTCATTAATTTACAGACCTCTATCATATCTCCCCTCAGCAGTCTCTTTTCCAAGTTGAAGAGCCCTAATATTGAGGGGAAAAGATCTCAGAGACATTGAATATTTTCAATAAGTCCTTTTCATATATTTTTGCTGATCAACATACTCCACATTTTCAATGTGGAAGAACTAAGGACGAAGATATTCAGTGGCAGCAGCTAGCACTGATAAAGCGGCTATCTGCTGCTGAATCTTGAACTCAGATATTCAAAGTCAAAGGACTGAATATCCGCGTTGGCTGATAGCACATTAGCTAATTGGCTAGTAGCAATATTCAGCCACTGGCCAGTTAGTTGCAGTGGCTAAAGTTAGACGAGCTTTTCAGGTGCCTAACTTTATCTTCTGTAGGTTAACTAGCTAGCTCCTGAATATTCTTCCTAGCTGGTTCCCATGCTTCACCTCCACAGCCTTCCCACTGGCTGGATCCTAACCAAAATCTGTGACAAAAGCAACATTCCAGCGCTCTGCCCCCAAAACCTACCCTTTGGCTGGATCCTACCCATGGTCTGTGACTAGAGCAGCATTCAGTGCTCTGTCCCCAGTCTTCCCATTAGCTGCATCATGTCTCTGTAGCCATTTACATTGGCTCACTCACACTGGTAGGAGGCTCACTCACACTGGGAGGCGGCAGCTACTTATACTGCAGATAGATGTTAGCCTTCTTTCTAGCTTCCAGACATTAATGAAAAAAATCAGTAGAATCCTGGAAAAAAAAAGCCAGACAGCTGTCAATACTATCTCCCGAGTGCTGAGTGTATCCTACTGTCTGTCTTTGTTTCGGTATTTTAGTAATTTTGGTTGGGTTTTATGTTTGTTTGTCTTTACAGTATTTTCCCCTGATGCAGCGAGTTCGCTCGCGAAACGTACAAGAACTCACCAGTTACGTCGGGGTAGCGGCTTGTCATCAACTCCTGCCCTTCTTTCATGTTAAAAGCTAAGTGTTTTTTGGGGCTGATGCAGTTGCTTGTTTATCATTCATTTTGTTGAAGAGTTTTTGTATATGTGGAAGGTGGTGGCAGCAGGTCCTTGATGTTATTGGGCTTAAGTTAAGTAGCAATATCTAGACGTTTTATAATATTTGCCATTGCCCATGGAAAGCTGAGACCTTGCTGGCCACATTTGAGTGTTTTTCATTCCACTATTGCTGCTAATTTTTCATTTTTATTTTGGGAAACAATCATATTTGTGGTTTTGACATCAAGAAACAAGTTTTGTTTTAATTGGAGTGAGTTTCGTGTTATATTGCTATTTACACTCCACAACGTGACCTTAAGAACTGAGCGTATCCTACAGCATTCCCCTGAACTCTGGACCCTAGGTATGTTCCTAGTTTGTCAGTTCCTTAATCTAGCCATGCCCATGGCAACATATATTAGCTGACAGCACAGATAGCAGTACAATTCAGTCAGTAGCTTTCACAGTAGAAACAGCAAAGAAAATGAAAAATATTTGCTCATAAAATAAAATCCATCACAGATGTGTGTGTGTGTGCTCTGTTCATGTGTTTGTAAGTGTCTCTCTTTGTTACCCATGATGTTACCCATGACTGAAGTGGTATTTAAAGGTGCAGAAGAATTGAAGGAAATATCGATACATCGAGAAGATGTATTACAACTATTAGATAAGCTGAAGAGTAGCAAATCACCTGGGCCAGATGGTATACATCCAAGGGTATTGAAAGAGCTGAAATATGAGATTGCAGACCTGCTATTAGTAATCTGTGAACTATCATTAAAATCATCTCTAATACCTGAAGATTGGAGGATCGCCAATGTAACACCAATTTTTAAAAAGGGTTCCAGGGGTGATCCGGGAAACTACAGACCGGTGAGCCTGACGTCAATACCGGGAAAAATGATAGAAACCATCATAAAGAATAAAATTACTCAGCATGTAGATAGTCATGAACTAATGAGAGACAGCCAACATGGCTTTAGACAAGGAAGATCCTGTCTTACTAATCTGTTATGTTTTTTTGAAGGAGTGAATAATCAGGTGGACAAAGGTGAGTCGGTTGATATTGTGTATCTGGACTTTCAGAAAGCCTTTGACAAGGTCCCTCATGAGAGACTTTTGGCAATACTAAAGAGTCATGGGATAGGAGGCAGTGTACTATTGTGGATCAGGAACTGCTTAAAAGATAGAAAGCAGAGGGTAGGGCTAAATGGCCAATTTTCCCAATGGAGAAAGGTGAATAGTGGTGTACCCCAGGGATCTGTGCTGGGTCCGCTGCTTTTTGACATTCATAAATGACCTGGAAAGTGGAATAACGAGAAGGGTTATCAAATTTGCAGATGACACAAAACTATTTAAAGTTGTTAAAACCCAAGAGGATTGTGGAAAATTGCAAGAGTATCTTGATAAATTGGAAGACTGGGCATCAAAATGGCAGATGAAATTTAATGTGGACAAGTGCAAGGTTATGCACCTAGGGAAGAACAACCCAAACTATGGTTACACGATGCAAGGTTCCACATTAGGAACCAACACCCAGGAAAAAGATTTAGGCGTCATTGTGGATACCATGTTAAAACCCTCGGCCCAGTGTGCAGCGGCGGCCAAGAGAGCAAATAGAATGCTAGGTATGATAAGGAAAGGAATGGAAAATAAAACAAAGGATATTATAATGCCTCTATATCGTTCCATGGTGAGACCGCACCTTGAATATTGTGTGCAATTCTGGTCGCCGTATCTTAAAAAGGATATAGAGTTATTAGAAAAGGTTCAGAGAAGAGCCACCAAAATGGTAAAGGGGATGGAAGGATACTCCTATGAAGAAAGGCTAAAAAGGTTAGGGCTCTTTAACCTGGAAAAGAGACGGCTGAGGGGAGATATGATAGAAGTCTATAAATTAATGAGCGGAGTGGAACGGGTAAACGTAGATCGATTGTTTACCTTATCAGAATATAGAAAGACTAGGGGACATGCAATGAAGCTACAGGGTAAACTATTTAAGACTAATAAGAGAAAATATTTTTTCACTCAACGTGTAATCAAACTCTGGAATTTGTTACCGGAGGATGTAGTAAAGGCTGTTAGTGTAGCTGGGTTTAAAAAAGGTTTATTAAGAAGGGACCCAGGATATCAATGCTTGAACCAATACAAGCATTGTGGAACCTGTGTCCCTTGGGGAAACTGCTAGGTACATATGACCTAGATTGGCCACTGTTGGAAACAGAATACTGGGCTTGATGGACCTTGGTCTGACCCAGTATGGCATATCTTATGTTCTTATGTTTGCATATTCCTTGCATGTGTTGGAATCTGTGGAGGGGTGTTTACGAAGGATGACGTTTTGGCGTTTGGTGACTTGTCAGAGGATAGTTTTGGGGGTGGAAGTAGTTTGTAAGATGGTGGAGCAGTTACAGTGGGGAGTTTTGGGGGGTGGGGCATTTGCATGGGGGATATTTTTGGAGGTGGAAAAGTTGCAGGGTGGTAGTTTTTGGGAGTACAGGAAATTGGCAGGGTGGTGGGGCAAATGCAGGGGCATTTGGTAAGGTGGACAGCCAGTTGCAGGGGGATGGTTTTAGGGGTAGTAGGCCAGCTGTGCGGAAGTGTTTTTAGGGATGGGGAAGCAGTGCGTGGATTAGTGGAGCAGTTTTTGGGGTGGTGGTGCACATGCAAAGGGAAGTTGATTAGAGTTGAAGGAGAGTAATTTTGAGTGAGCATTTTGTGAACTGGTGGGACAGTTGTGAAAGGATTTTCTTTCTTTTTTTAGGGGTGAAGCAGTTTGAGGGGGTGTTTAAGGGAAGAGCAGTGTGCAAGTCCGTGAGGCAGTTGTGTCATGATAGTTTTTGAGGGTGAGGTGTTGCAGGGGCAGCTTATTGGAGAATAGGGCAGTTTGTGGAATAGGACAGCTGCGAGGGAATCATTTTTGTGGTGTTGGAGAGTATGGGGGAGGTCGTTTATTGAGCTACAGCAGTTGCACTGAAGCGTTATAGTTTGGGGGTGGGGCTGTTTACAGGATGGTCAGGCAGTTGTAGGGGTTTTTTGTTTCATTGTGGCAGCATTTGGCAAGTTGGTAGAACAGATGTGAAGGAGTATTTTATAGGGGGCAAGGATTGGCATTTTTTGATGGTAGGGGTAGTTTGGGGGTTGGCAGAGTAGGGAAGAGGGACAGGGAGTTTGAAAGGAGTAATTCCCTAACTATATTTCACTGTATAAGTTTCTATGTTAGAAACATTGGAATGCTTTCTCCCACAGAAATACGATGGGCTAGGGTTTTTTGGGGTGCTTAGTTCTCTAGAACCCCAGTTCAATTTTGCCCATTTTAGAACTTGATTGGCTTTTTACCAGTTTTTCACCACATGCCAAGTTTCATCCCATTCTATTAAATTTTCGGGTGGGGGGCAAGATGGTGGCAGGAAGCTGACTCTCGGCGGCTGCACCACAGTAAGCTCCGCGTTACTGTGCCGGCGGCAAACCTCGGCTCTACGGGTGATGGGGTGGAGAAAAAGGAAGCAAGCGGGCTTACCCAGAGCTCCCTTTCAGGCTTCTGTTGCTGGCCAGAGGACCTTGGAACTTTGTGGGTTTGCAGCAGCAGGGTCCGGAGCGGCGTCTTCGCCAGCACGACAGAAAGAGCAGTTGTCTGTGCTGGGTGCATCTAGAGCGAGTCTTTCTCCAGATCAGCGGGCACCCCTGACACAACCAGGAAGTGTGTCAACTCCCGACGGCGTTTGTTTTCTGTCTTCGCCGGGTCTTCAAGTCAGCACTCTGCAGCCTGGTGGTGAGGGACAAGTGCGCAAGGGTTTGCCCTACCTTTCAGAGGGGAGAGTCAGCTTGAGGGAGGCTGCGTATCCGAACCGTCCCCTCGTGCGGTGAATCTGCAGCTGTTGGAGCCTGGAGGAGGGCTGCTTCCTGTGAGTCGGGTGTTAGAGAAGCCGGCGGTGATTACCTTAGACGTGCTGTGGGACGCCATCTCTGCACTAACCACAACCCTATCTACAGTCGTGGGTTCTGTAAGTACTGAGATATCATTTTTGAAATTGGAGGCTTCCAAGAACCAGGAGTTGCAAGAGGGATCTTTGTTAAAGGTGAAGGAGGATGTCAGTCATCTTCGGGAGGAGCATGTGGCTCTAATGAAAGAGAGAGTAGTGCAGACACAAAAACCTTCTTGGGCCGCTATGCTCCAATATTTAAAAACCCGGATCTTTCCACGAGAATTACGGATGCCACGGGCTCCAAAACTATTCTTGTCAGATGTGGAATTTGTGTCTAAATGGAACAGCATTTTAAACAAATGCAGTTTCGATCCGACTGCCCTCATCATAGATCGCACTACGCTGGAGAAAACGGCTATTTCCATTGAGGTGGAGGAGTTAAAAAGTTTCCTTCAGGAGTCTCTAGGGAAAGACTTCCACGAACAAAATGGAAGACATGGAAAGCCAGCTTCAAGAATTCTTTGAATATCTGTGAGGATTTAAATCAAACAAATTTCAGAGAGATAAGACGGATTATGACACAGATAAGGTCTACCGTTGGATTATGAAAAAGGCCAATTCAGAAGTTACGGAACCAGCACAAGGGAAACGAGTCACGTTTGATCATTTATCTGAGGACACGGATTCCAGTGACACTTCACGTGAGAGGACGAGAACTATGGCGGAAGCCGAATCATCGGCAGGTTTTTGCACGGGCCGACGAAGGGGCGGTCGCTCTCGTCGGCCCTACACGAACGACTGCTGGCAGAGATCACGTCGACAACAGTTATCAACACCTCAGAACTGGTACTGACACCAACACAACTGGAAGTGCTGGATCTTGGTCTCTCGTTCATACCGACAGTTCCCTACGATCCTTTTAGGATGCGAGTAGCATTATTTCGATTCTTCCGTAAGTTGCGAATGATGCATTATTTTGCGGACAAAACTTCAATCTCGGACGGATCTATCTTGAGCCCTCCGTCACGTTGGGTTCCTCTGGGTGTCATGGATTCGGCAATCCTCACTTTCCAAATACTGGTCATGAATGAATTAACATCTTGTGAAAAGACCTTTACACAACATCATTCTAATGTCTCCAAGGAACAACGTTCAGCCCTTAAACAGCTTACCATGATCATTAATTTGGTTATTCGCGGGGCTGACAAGGGCGGAGCAGTGGTGGTACAGTCTTTGGATTCATACTGGGAGCTTCTGTTATCTCAATTAAGAGATACAAAGTATTATAAACCATTATTGGGAGATCCTACGCCCCAGTTACAGATCATCATTCGTTCTTTGATCATGGAGGCTCGATCTAAAAGTTGGATCACTGCTTGAGAAGTTGCATTTTTGGTTCAGCGGCACCCTAATATCCCTGTCATCTACACTGTACCCAAGGTGCACAAATTTCTGTCTTCCCCTCCGGGACACCCTATTGTTTCTTGCAGGGGTTCGGTGATAGAACCCTTGTCACAGATTAGTGATGTGTTTTTAAAACAGGAAGCTCAGTGTGTCAAGTCATATCTAAGGGACACGTCCCATTTTCTAAGCATTCTGACTGAATTTGCGGAACCATTGGATAATGTGTTACCGGTGACTTTAGATGTTGCTGCACTTTACACTAACATTCATCAGGAGGAGGTCTTGTCCCTTTTGGAGTCAGCATTCACTATAGCACTGACCAGAATCCCAAAGTCCTTTTTGTTGGACATCACTAGGCTGGTCTTAAAGAACTATTTTTTGTTTCAGGGGCAATTCTACCAGCAGTGTTACGGCATAGCTATGAGAGCTACCGTAGCCCCTTCCATTGCCACTCTATATTTGGCTGCCATGGAAGAGCAATATATTTACCCAGCAGGCGATTTTCAATTTGTGAGATTATGGTTGAGGTTTTTGGATGATATTTTCTTCCTGTGGACATCGACAAGAGAGGAGTTAACACATTTTATCATGTGGCTCAATATCATAAAAGTGAACATACAGTTCACGGCTCACATTAGTGACTGCCAAATTGAGTTCCTTGATGTGCTTGTTGGAACACAAGGGGGAATGTTATTTATTAATTTACATTCTCTTATATACCGTGCTATTCTGCATCAGTGCGGTTTACATTGAACAAACTGAAATTACATTGAACAGGGCATTATAACTTGGAGATAACTATTTTACAGGGAACATGGGCTATGGAGGGTTAAGTGGCTTGCCCAAGACCACAAGGAGCACCTGTGGGACTAGAAACCCCAGTCCTTCCGGCCCAAGGTTGCTGTCCTCTAGTGGGATTTGAACCCCCGACCTTACGGCCTGAAGTACCTTGCCCCAACCACTAGGCCACTCCTCCACTCATGTTTTCCACGACGTTGTTCCGCAAATCCAGTCAGCGGAACAGCTTACTTCGATACCACAGCCATCACCATTTCTCCTTAAGGAGAGGTCTCCCCTTCGGTCAATTTTTACGTCTGCGAAGAATTCGTTCTTCCTTGGATGACTATAAGTAACAGGCTTGCGAATTTGTCTCTTGGAACGGGGCAACCTTAAGGTGGTGGTGAGGGGTGCGGACGTTAGAGAGCGTTTTTCACACCGGGAGTGGTTGTTAAATGCCTCTGGTTCTCAGGCTGCTTCTGGGGATGGTAGGGAATTGGATACAATTACGAGTGTTTTACCCTTTATGACCCATATGGTTCAGGTGACTAGACTTTTGAAAAAATACTGGCAGGTTTTGCAGATGCATTCCTGTTTTCAAAAACCTGTCAGGTTTGCATACACTAGGGGCCAAAATCTGAGGGATCATTTAGTTCACACTGCCTCAAGATATAAGATTCCCCTCGGGGGAGGGGGGGGGTAATTTAAGACAGGGCCATTGGGCTGGTCAAAATTGTAGGTATTGCGATACTACCTTGGAAGGTATCCAGTGGTCTCATCCCACTACGACTGAGTCTTTTGCTTTTATAGAGGATTCCACATATCAATCAAGTTTTGTGGTTTACATGCTCATTTGCCCTTGTGACCTGTTATATATCGGCAGGACGATTCGTCCGGTGAAGGTCAGGTTAGGGTAACATGCCTCCAGGATTAGATCGAAGACTCTCTTGGCACCAGTGGTGGAACACTGTATACAGAGGAATCACTCCTTCGGTGACTTTAGATGGAGGATTATTGATTGGGTTCCTGTCAACCCCCCAGGGGGGGGGGGGGTGATCCCGAGCGTCAGCTGCAATGGCGTGAACAACGTTGGATCTTTCGCCTTCAAACAGTAATTCCATTGGGCCTCAATTTAGAATATGGAGCCTTTTGTGATGAACCGCTTATTATCACTAGCATTATCATTATTAATTTTATATCAGCCAGCATCTTTATATTAGTCAGCATCTTTAGTCTAAAAGGTTTCTCGGGGACTTTTTTCTGAAGTTCATCAATATGTTTAAGAGCATTAAAGACGTATTTTTAGAAACCCCCAAGACACTCCTCATATGACGTGTTTTCACTATCCAATCAGATGCCATTATAGCTACATATAAGAACCGTTGGGTTCGGCGTTTTCTTTAGGGCGATTACTTTGATTGTTGAACGGGAACACTTGACACAGGGCTCTTTGGGGGCCCAAAATATGCATGTCATGCAGATTCAAAACCAATGTTTACTTATGGAGGACGAACATCGCCTGTTCATAAGATAAGTGTTGGACACACTATTTTTCATGTGGTTTTGGGTGATTTACTCACTGAATAAAATGGGTTCTCCTGACATTGAGGGGAGAGTGGTTGTCTCATGTTCGTGTCGGTTGATCCCAACAAAACCCATAGTTGCGGTAAGCTGAAAATGAATTTGGTTATCGGTAGCACCCAATGGTGTATTCATCAATGACTTTCATTATATATTGACAACACGAAAAATTGAGCATCTTGAAAATCTTGCACGACGAAACAATCTTGGTCTTTTGAACTTCCCAAGGTCTCCACTCTTGTCCCCCTTGGAAGTGGTACGGAAGAATTTTGGGGGAAGTACTAAAAATTCCAGCTGAGCACTTGCCCCCAGTAGCTAGGGGGTCAGTATTTGACTGTTAACATCTCTGGAGCACAGGGAAATAACTTGGAGGCATCAGTGAGTAGAATTGGGGACTTGACAGGATTCCTGGAAAGTTCTATGGACATGATCACCGAAAGAACTATCATGCTTGTGACACTGGCTCTGGAGGCTGATAAGGCATTAATTCTTCTGTCTTTTTTCAAAAATATTAAATGGAAATTACACTAACCTGGTAATTGTAGTTCCTGGAGGGTCCAGTTTAGTCCTCCACAATCGGGTAGTGCCCCTCCTCCTGCAGCCTGGAGACTGGACCAATCAAGTCTTCTGTAGTATATATGCAGACGGAGCTCCCAGAAGCCCCCCAGTGTACTAGTAACAAAGCATACTTAACGAAGCAACACATTAGATTAATATACAAAATGACATAATGAAAATGACATAATTAAGGAACAATTTGTTTCCCCCCCCCAAACATATCCAACTTTCTCCCCAAACGAGGAAGTCAGAACACTGTATTGCGCTGGAACAGACGCCCCAGAAATCAAAACACAGCTCCATATCAGAAATCTCAGGAGCTGACTGAACACCTGAGAAAGAAAGAGCCATAGCCAAAAACGCGGCTGCAAAAAAAAGGTTCGAACGGCAAGAGGAACCGTCTTATGATCCACCGTTCGGAAAGCGCGCCGCATTATTATATCATATAGTCGGGAGGGAAGGAGGACTAAACTGGACCCTCCAGGAACTACAATTACCAGGTTAGTGTAATTTCCATTTCCTGTTCGGTAATCCAGTTTAGTCCTCCACAATCGGGATGTAACAGAGCAGTCAAGACTGGGCGGGACCTTACCATCCGGCGCGCCGAACCGCCGAACAAAACAGGAATCCCGAGCCGCTGACACATCTAAACGATAGTGTTTACTGAAAGCATGCAGAGACGACCAAGCGGCCGCCTTACAGATATCTGCTGGCAGAACTAGGCTATACTCCGCCCAAGAGGTCGCCTGAGCCCTAGTGGAATGAGCCAGTAGCCCCTCCGGAAGAGACCGCTGCTGCAAAAGATACGCAGACGCGAACGCTTCCTTGAGGCATCTTGCAATGGAGGCCTTAGCCACCGCTTCTCCTTTACGTGCACCACCGAAGAGCATGAATAGCCGGTCAGTCTTCCTAAAAGATTCGGTAGCCTTCAAATAACGACGAAGTGCACAACCCACATCGAGACGGTGAAGACTTTTGTCCGCCGACCCGACAGAGTGCGAAGAAAGAACTGGAAGAAACACTGCCTGATTCACATGAATAGGAGAAACCACCATTGGCAAAAAGGAAGAGACCGGGGAAAAAGACAAAAAAGGTTCTCGGCAGGACAACGCATGTAGATCTGAAATACGCCGTGCCGAACAGACGGCTACAAGAAAAACCGTCTTCAGCGTAAGATCTTTCAGAGACGCCCTACTCAGGGGTTCAAAAGGTTCACGAACCAGGGCCCGCGGCACTAGATTCAAGTCCCACGGAGGAACGAAAATCCTGCGGGAGGGCCGCAAATGAACAGCCGTAACAAAATGACGTACGTCCGGATAAGAACCGAGGAGACGGCCTAAAACTTTGCCTCGATAACAAGAGATAGCCGCCAACCGGACTTTCAGGGAACTAGCCGCAAGGCCCTTATCAAAAGCATCCTGAAGAAACTTAAAACGACGGAAACGGAAACCGTCGCCGCCCGGACTCCACGCCGGGAGCACCAGTCTTCAAAGATCCCCCAAATCCGAACGTAAGTAAGAGAAGTGGACTTTTTCCTCGCCCGCCGTAGGGTAGAAATCACCGCGGGGGAGTAACCCATCTTTTTCAGCCGAGCCCTCTCAATGGCCAAACCGTAAGCGAGAATCGATCCACGTGGGGCATCCGCAAGGGTCCCTGAAGAAGAAGATCCGGCCGCGCGGACCGGATCCAAGGAATGCCGTCGCGCAACCGGACCAGATCGGCATACCGGGGCCTCCGAGGCCAATCCAGGGCCACCAGGAACACTCGACCCCGATGGCCCTCGATGCGCTGAACGACCCGGCCGATCAGAGCCCACGGAGGAAAGACATAAGGAAGACCGGACGTTGGCCACGGCTGAATGAGAGCGTTGAGCCCCTCGGACATGCGCTCCCTTCGCCTGCTGAAGAAGCGTCCTGTCCTGGCCGATTGAAATGTCGCCATGAGATCCATGATGGGCGGCCCCCACCGACAAACTATTTGCGCGTAAACTTGCGGGCTTAGCTGCCACCCTCCGGGGTCCACCCGCACTCTGCTGAGAAAATCGGCCTGACCATTGTCTGCGCCTGCAATATGCGCTGCCGGGATGGCCAGAAGACGAGACTGCACCCAATTGACCAAGGCCGTCGCTTCTGAATCCAGGGCCACGCTGCCGGTGCCCCCTTGGCGATTGATGTAAGCTACGCTGGTCGCCTTGTCAGAGAGGACTCGCACCGGCCGGTCGAGAACTAGGGCTTCGAGGGCCAAGAGGGCTAGCCGCACCGCCCGTAATTCGAGGCGGATTGATCGACCAAGAAGTCTCCATGGGAGACCATTCCCCTTGAGCGAAGCGGGTCTCGCAGTGAGCCCCCCAGCCGGTTAAGCTGGCATCCGTTGTGAACGGAACCCAAAGTGGAGGCTCCAGGGAATCCCCGCGTCAGGTTCTCGGAGGAGAGCCACCACCGGAGTGAACGGCGAACCGCCCTTGAGCAAGGCAATCTCCTGTTCAACGAGTCGAACTGGTTGGACCAACGGCGCAGCAGAGCACTCTGCAGCGGGCGCATGTGGAAGCGCGCCCAGGGCACCACCTCCAAGGTTGCTGCCATCGTACCGAGGAGCTGCAGGTACCATCATGCAGACGGAGCGGGCATCCCCTTGAAGAGTCGGACAAAAGACCGAATGCGGCGCTCCGGCAGGCACACCAAGCCCCGTGCTGTGTCGAGGCGCACTCCCAGATACTCGAGATCCTGCGTCGGGCACAGACAACTCTTGCATTCTTTCACCACCCAGCCGAGGGACCGCAGCAGAGCCACCACCCTGCTCGTGACGTGCACACACTCCCGACTGGACTTTGCCCGAATCAACCAGTCGTCGAGATACGGATGGACCAGGACGCCCTCTTTGCACAAGGCCGCCGCGACCACTACCATCACGTTTGTGAAGGTGCGGGGGGCCGTGGCGAGACCAAACGGCATGGCCGGAAATTGGAAGGGGCCCCACGGAAGAGCGAAGCGGAGAATCCGTTGATGAGACGGCCGGATGGGAATGTGTAATGTGGTCTTCAGCGGCTGTGGAAGATCCTGCAGCAGGGGCTCTGAGGAGGGGGGAGATAAGGTGCTGAGGGACCCAGCTAGCAACGCAGTGGGTATGGGGAAAACCTCCGGGATGCAGCGTGCAGGTGGAACACAAGCAAGCTGTTAATGTTCCCTTCGGCTGAGTACATTTCACCTATAATACAGCCAGAGAAAAAGGCATTGTAGAGACTTAAACCACCTTTCCTCTTCTTGTGTGGGGTTTTATTTATTTCTTTTTTTTTTTTTTGCATTGAAAACAAAAAGCAAGGAAGGCTCAGGGAAACCCAAGACTCTTCAAGAAACGGATTGTGAAACTACACGTGCCTCCACAGCATGATTAAATGTGTGGAAACTGCTGTTTAGAGCTGTTTCCTCTACAAAGAAACACTGAAGAGAAAAACAAAACAGCCGCTGGCACCGAAAAACTGTCAGGTATTCACAGAACTGAGAAGGGAACTGGCAGTCATTCACTGTGCTGGCATAGAGAAACTTTCAAAGTCAGGGTAAGGCAATTACAGTGACTGAAAGTAGGGAAATTAGAGTGGGATCCCTCCGCTGCCATTCAGACCTCCATGGTAGGGGCTGAAAGGTGTTTCTGGGGAGGGATGTAGAAGTGCAATCCAGCCGTAGGAAAATTACAGTGAGCATGCTTAATTAGGCCGAGCCCAAAACAGACAGGATCCAAAACACTGACTTAAAACCTCAACCAAATGGTATATTGAATAAGACAGGTACAATAATCAGTAGGACGTACAAAGTAACCCGGCTGCAGTTTGGGGACTAAATCATCCCAGAGCAGCTGAGGCGAGGAAGAAAAAACAAAAACAGAGTACTCACAGTTTTCATACAAAAAATGATACCTGAACTCTCATGGTAGAGACTCAGTGCAGCGTAAAGCCAATGGAGAGCTCCCCTGAAGCCAAGCTCCGGAGTTCCCAAGGTCATCTGGGGAAGCAAGATGCTGGGGGAAGAGCAGAGCGGATGCATGAGGTCCCTGTGTCTCTTCTGACAGCCTATGCAGCGTAACCGGAATAAGGCACAGGGAGAACTAAAAACAAATAACTGCGTCCCGCAAGAACAGGCATTCAACAATATTCCCCATAATAGGTAATGCCTCAGCCAGCCTTCTTTGTTGGGCACAGTGGGGAATGTAACCCATGAGCCCTGCACCCTTCGTCAGTGACTCAGCATTGTACTGTGGCTCTGAATTGCATACTGTTCTCTATCCATGCCTTCTGTACTTTCTATCCCTTATGTTCATACATAGGCAGAGAAAAAAGTAACCTCTGCACAACTGACATCTAGCAAGTGTTGTGGAAAAAAACTGAAACAGCAATATAGCTGTGAGAAGCCAGCAGAGAAGCAATCTGGCTTCCCGCCCAAAACCGAGGATCATTAGCTATTCAAAATGGCCGCCAGCAAAAATAAAACACAAAAGAGTGAATTAAAACCCCCAAAAACTAAGGAATTAACTTAAAAAGTCAAAGGAGAAGGTGGGAGGGTTGCAGGCATGAGAGAAATGCCTAAAATCGCTGAAAAATCAAGAAAAATCAATCGAGTTACCACAGAGCTGCAGACAGCAGTGGGAGAAAGACATTCCAGGTCTGAAGAAACTGAGGTGCAGACCCTGCAGATGCTAGAGTCAGTCACTGCACACCTCTGCGGGACCCGCAAATCACGTATTGGGGTTTGGCATACATGCTAAGGCAACCTCCGCTCAGCGGGAAAGAATGGAACAGAACCAGGGAAGCCCACACCAAAGGGACCAACCCTATGTAAAACAGTACAGACTGAAATTTAAAACTTTTTTTTTTTTTTTTTTTTACAGACAAAACACTTCCCAGAATCCTAGGGGTGCCCTGAGCAAAATCGCCAGCAAAAGAAACCCCAAAAATGCAAGGGGAACCCGTGCACAAGTGTTAAAAAGTGTCTTTAAAAGGCACACTTTAGAAATTCAAAATGGCCGCCGCACTTTTTCACCCGCGGTAAAAAAGGGTGCGAAAATACAAAGATAACCAAATAATATGGAAAAGAAAGAAAACGACCCTCTAATACAGGGCAAGCGAAAAAAATCAGGAAAAAGTGCAATTTGGGAGCCAGGGGAGCCGACAGAGCCTCTGACAATGCAAACAACAGGGAGCTGAAAAGATAAAGCAAGGAAAATTCCTACCAGCTCAGGAAACAGCAAGGAACTCAGCCAACTTCTCCAAGTGACAGGCAATGCTGAATCAGGTATGGCTCTTCCCCGTACAGCCTAGGGGAGAGCTTAACCCAGGGTTCAGAAATTCCCAGGCAGGAAGGCAGGAGCCCAAGCAGGTCTGGCTTCCCCCAGGATGTCCCCTGTGCAATGCTTTTTTTTTTTTTTTTTTTAAAGATACAGCTACCTAGCAAATAAATGGTAAATAAATGGTAAATAAAGGACCAAAAACAAAACCCCAAAAGAACTAACTAGTGTTGCTCCTTCAAGTGTCACTTAGTGTGCCCAGAAAGGGCACAGAAGTCCTCAAGCTGCAAGGAGACTAGACACACTGGGGGGCTTCTGGGAGCTCCGTCTGCATATATACTACAGAAGACTTGATTGGTCCAGTCTCCAGGCTGCAGGAGGAGGGGCACTACCCGATTGTGGAGGACTAAACTGGATTACCGAACAGGAATGAGAAGTTTTTAGGTTCAAATGTACGCATATTTCCTGATCTCTCTCATGCCACCCAATTGAAAAGCGAAGAAAAAGAGGGAGGCCTTCCTGAAAAACAAGAGATCACAGAGAAAGACAGGCATCTATATTTGGAAAAACTTTAAAAAGCTAGCAAAGTAGTCAGGAAGGCAAAGATTCAAAAGGAGGAAATAGACAATGCAATAAAATGGGGGGATGAGACATTTTTCAGATATGTTAGTGAGACGAGGAAGGGCAAAAGTGGTATTCTCAGACTCAAGGGTGCAGGGTAGGAATATGTAGAAGCTGATAAGGATAAAGCGGAAATGCTTAACAAATATTTCTGTTCTGTGTTCACAGATGAAGAACCAGGAGCAGGACCTCAGAAAACAACCACAAACAGGAACAGAAGCGAGGGACATCTTGAACAATTTTCAGAAGACTCTGTTCATGAGAAACTAGCTCAATTTAAAGTAGACAAAGCGATGGGACCGGATGGGATACACCATAGAATACTGAGGGAACTTGGGGACGTTCTAGCAGCTCCAATGACTGACCTTTTCAATGCCTCAGAGTCGGGAGTGGTGCCAAAGGACTGGAGAGAAGTTCATGTGGTGCCTTTACACAAAAGTGGAAGTAAGGATGTGGTTGAAAACTACAGGCTGGTTAGTTTAACTTCGGTGGTGAGTAAATTATTGGAAACGCTGCTGAAAGAGAAAATAGTGAGGTTTCTGGAGTCCAGCGGATTACAGGATCCGAGGCAGCATGGATTCACCAGAGGCAGGTCTTGTCAGACAAATCTGATCGATTTCTTTGACTGGGTGAGCAGGGAGTTGGACCGAGGGAGAGCCCTAGATGTGGTGACACTGTTCCTCACAGGTGGCTTATAAACAAACTGAGCACCCTAGGGATGGACCCTAAAGTTACTGCTTGGGTTAGAAATTGGTTGGGTGGGAGGCGACAGAGTACAGGTAAATGGAGCTCACTCTGGGGAGAAGGATGTTACCAGTGGTGTGCCCCAGGGATCTGTCCTTGGTCCGATTCTTTTTAACATCTTTGTTAGTGATATAGTGGAAGGGCTGTCAGGTAAGGTTTGCCTCCTTGCGGATGATATCGAAATCTGCAATAGAGTAGACACCCAAGAAGGTGTAGATAACATGAGGAGAAATCTAGCTAAGCTTGAAGAATGGTCTAGAATTTGGCAGCTGGGATTTAATGTTTGAAAAATGTAAGGTCATGCATTTGGGCTGCAGCAATCCAAGGGAGCAATATAGTATAGGGGGTGAAGTACTTTTGTCCACTAAAGAAGAGCAGGACCTAAGCGTGGTTGTGTCTGATGATCTTAAAGTAGCTAAACAGGTAGAAAAGGTGACAGCAAAAGCTAGGAGGATGCTTGGGTGCATACGGAGAGGAATGACTAGCAGAAAAAAGGAGGTGATAAGTATAAGTCTTTGGTGCGACCTCATTTGGAGTATAGTGTGCAATTCTGGAAACCGCACCTTCAAAAGGATGTGAACAGGATGGAGTCGGTGCAGAGGGTGGCTACTAAAATAATTAGTGGTCTTCATTATAAAGCATATGAGGACAGACTTAAGGATCTTAATATGTACACCTTAGAGGAAAGGCGGGATAGAGGTGATATGATTGAGATGTTTAAATACCTCCGTGGCATAAATGTTCAGGGAGAGAGCCTCTTTCAATTGAAAGCAAGTTCTGCTATGAGGGCACATGGATGAGGGTGAGGGGAGATAGATTCAGGAGCGATATGCGGAAATATTTCTTTACGGAAAGAGTAGTGGATCCGTGGAATAGTCTCCCAGTGGAGGTAGTAGAGATGAGGACAGTAACTGAATTTACAAAAGCATGGGACAAACACAGAGGATCTCTAAAGGTAAAAAGAGGACTGTTGTAGTTGCTGATATGGAAGGACAGACTAGATAGGCCATGTGGTCTTTTTCTGTTGTCATATTTCTATGTTTCTATGTTTCAATTATGGAGGAAGGAAATCCTGGCTTATCGTGCTAGGACCATCTCCTTGGGTGCTGCTTTTGTGTTAAAATATCCTTCTAAGGGGACTTCCAGTGACGTCAGAAGACTGGATGGCAGCGAACTAGAAGAGCTCCGCCGCCCATCCATGCCAAAAGAGCAAAAAAGCAGCTTTAAACACTGGCAAGCCAAAGGGTAATGCAGAGGTAGCCCCGATTAAAGAGGAAGCCAGAGCGGGACGTGCAAGCTACGGAAACAACTAGCAGCAATGGAGAGAAGTGAGCGACTGGGGAGCCACATGGCCGCGTTGCAAAGCGGACGGGGAGGCCTCGGGGGAGAAAAGAGAAAGGAAAAAAAAAAAAACGAACAGAGGAAGGAGAGTAGTGCCAAGCAGTGCGGAGGTAAAAAGGAGAAGCACCCGCACTAGAATTTACAGAGGCCGGGCGCTGAGAGTACCTCCCACGTCGACCAGGAAGTGGAACTGGCTGGCCAGACAGTAAAGCAGGCTGGAGAACATCGCCAGTGAGGCAGGAGAGCCAGTGGGCTGCAAGTGCAGTGCAGCGCAGCAGCGGAGCCCAGGAGAGCAGCTGCATCGGAGGTGAGCAGAGGCTGAAAAGAGCGGCTGAGAGGGGGGCGCTCAAAAGAAGAGGCTGAGAACAACAGAGGGCCCAGCGAGAGGAAGAGACAGCGGAGAGCATACAGGCACAGAGCTGCCAGCACCAGCATCAGACACGGGGGAGAGAAAACCTAAACAGCCCAGAGAACACCAGGGCTAGAGAAGTATAATTTAAAAAATAAAAGAAAGAAATAAAAGAAAAAAAACATAGCAGTGCGGAGAAAAGGTCAAGGAGGACACACTCCGCTTTCTGAGGAGAAGGACCCGGTAAGCCAGCATATAAGCTGGGGAAGTGTTCAGAGGAAAGACAGTAGCCAAATCCATACAGGAGCAACAGCGAAGCCAAAGGAAGGAGTGATTCACTGCTGAAACAATACCGCTAGGAAGAGGAAACTAGGGGAGAGTGATAAAGAGAGAGAGGCTTAAGGAGAAAGGTTTTTTTATAAACAAGCATGGAGAAAGCAAAAAGAGAAGGGGCAGTGAAAAAAAAGCTGGCAGAGTTTCGCTCATCCTACATGCCATTACGAGGAGGAAAGGAACATAACATAAAAACATAAGATATGCCATACTGGGTCAGACCAAGGTCCATCAAGCCCAGTATCCTGTTTCCAACAGTGGCCAATCTAGGTCATACGTACCTAGCAGTTTCCCCAAAAGACACAGGTTCCGCAATGCTTGTACTGGGTCAAGCATTGATATCCTGGGTCCCTTCTTAATAATGGTTTATGGACCTTTCCTCCAGGAACTTGTCCAAACCTTTTTTTAAACCCAGCTACACTAACAGCCTTTACTACATCCTCCGGTAACAAATTCCAGAGTTTGATTACGCGTTGAGTGAAGAAATATTTTCTTTTATTAGTTTTAGTTTACCCTGTAGCTTCATTGCATGTCCCCTAGTCTTTCTATATTCTGATAACGTAAACAATCGATCTACGTTTACCCGTTCCACTCCGTTCATTAATTTATAGACTTCTATCATAGCTCCCCTCAGTCGTCTCTTTTCCAGGTTAAAGAGCCCTAACCTTTTTAGCCTTTCTTCATAGGAGTATCCTTCCATCCCCTTTACCATTTTGGTGGCTCTTCTCTGAACCTTTTCTAATAACGCTATATCCTTTTTAAGATACGGCGACCAGAATTGCACACAATATTCAAGGTGCAGTCTCACCATGGAACGACAGAGGCATTATAATATCTTTTGTTTTAGTTTCCATTCCTTTCCTTATGATACCTAGCATTCTATTTGCTCTCTTGGCTGCCGCTGCACACTGGGCTAAGGGTTTTAACATGCTATCCACAATGACGCCTAAATTTTTCCTAGGTGGTGGTTCCTAATGTGGAACCTTGCATCGTGTAACCATAGTTTGGGTTGTTCTTCCCTAGGTGCATAACTTTGCACTTGTCCTCATTAAATTTCATCTGCCATTTTGATGCCCAGTCTTCCAATTTATCAAGATCCTCTTGCAATTTTCCACAATCCTCTTGGGTTTTAACAACTTTAAATAGTTTTGTGTCATCTGCAAATTTGAAAACCTCACTCGTTATTCTACGTTCCAGGTCATTTATGAATATGTCAAAAAGCAGCGAACCCAGCACAGATCCCTGGGTACACCACTATTCACTTTTCTCCATTGGGAAAATTGGCCATTTAGCCCAACCCTCTGCTTTCTATCTTTTAACCAGTTCCTGATCCACAGTAGTACACTGCCTCCTATTCCCATGACTTTAGTTTTGCCAAAAGTCTCTGATGAAGGACCTTGTCAAAGGCTTTCTGAAAGTCCAGATACATTATATCAACCGACTCACCTTTGTCCACCTGTTTATTCACACTTTCCAAAAAACATAATAGATTAGTAAGACAAGATCTTCCTTGTCTAAAACCATGTTGGCTGTCTCCCATTAGGCCATGACTAACTACATGCTGAGTAGTTTTATTCTTTATGATGGTTTCTACCATTTTTCCTGGTACTGACGTGAGGCTCACCGGTCTGTAGTTTCCCGGATCACTCCTGGAACCCTTTTTAAAAATTGGCGTTACATTGGCGATCCTCCCATCTTCAGGTATTACAGATGATTTTAATGAAAATTCACAGATTACTATAACAGTAATTCAGTTCTCATATTTCAGTTCTTTCAACACCCTTGGATGTATACCATCCGGCCCAGGTGATTTGCTACTCTTCAGTTTATCTAATAGTTGTAATACATCTTCCCGATGTATCGATATTTCCTTCAATTCTTCCGCACCTTTAAATACCACTTCAGTCATGGGTAACATCCCCACATCTTCCTCAGTAAAGACTGAAGCAAAGAATTCATTCAGTCTCTCCGCTATCGCCTTGTCGCCTCTTAGTGCCCCTTTAACTCCTCTATCATCTAATGGACCAACTGACTCACAGGTTTTTTGCTACGAATGTACTTGAAAAAAATCTTTATTTTGCGTTTTTGCTTCCGCAGCAAGCTTCTTCTCAAATTCTCCCTTTGCCTGTTTTATCAGTGCCTTGCATTTGACTTGCCATTGCTTGTGCTGTTTCCAGGTTTCGTCGTTTGGCTCTTTTCCCCCATTTCCGGAAAGATGCTTTTTTGGCAACAGCCTCTCTGACCTCCCCTTTAAACCATGCTGGCAGTTTTTTGGACTTCCTTCCACTTTTCTTAAAGCGTGGAATACAGCTGTTCTGGGCTTCCAAGATAGTATTTTTCAACACCACCGAAGCTTGATGTAAGTCTAACATTTGCAACTGCTCCTTTTAGTTTTTTCTTAACTATTTTCCTCATTTTATCATAGTCTCCCTTTCGAAAGTTAATAGGTAGTACTGTGGATTTCCTTACACATCTCACCATGGAAACTCACATCAGCAATACGATAAAGAAAATTTACTTCAAACTAAATACGCTCAAACAACTACGTCCTCTTGTATTCTCACAAGATTTCATTAATATAATCCAGGCTACTATAACTCCTCACTTTGATTTTGCCAATATAATACTCATGGGCATATCAAAACAAAACATCAAACGTATACAATTAGCACAAAATGCAGCTGCAAGAATTATATTGAAAGTTAACTCACTCCAACACAACACCAATACTAGCTTCCCTCCATTGGCTTCCAATTCAAAGCAGAATAATTTACAAAATAATAATTACTTCATTCAAAGCCTTATACGATTTAGCTCCAACCACACTATGCAACCTAATACACAAAGAACCACCTAAACCTACACAAAGAAAAGGCCAATTAAACAAACTAAAAACCACCAAAAGATTACACAAGAGCTCACAAATCAACAAACCACAGAGCATTTTCCCACGTAGCCCCCACCATCTGGAATTCCCTCCCCGAGGAGCTACGAACACTAACCGAGATCACGGAACTCCGCAAGAATTTGAAAACTCATCTGTTCACCAAATACTATAACAACACAGAGACTCTCCCACCTGCTTTAGATAAAGGCTAAACAGGCTTCTGGCTGTTCCAATTTAAATCCTTTCACCCAACACAGCTCTTATAGTTACGCCCCTTGATGACCCCACATCTTATGCCCTTTTACTCCCATAGGTGTATGTATGTGTATATGTAAGCATATATATATATATATATATATATATATATATATATATATATGCATGTATGTGTGTATGTGTGTATATGTATATATATTTTTATGTGTGTATACACATCTATATATATATATATCTGTAAATAGTTTATTCTGTTATGTTATGTTCACATTGTTAGAATTATATTATGACGTTCCTTGTAAATTTATATTCGGTTAATTATACTAACATTGACGTTCCTTGTAAAACAACTTGCGTTGTCAAGTGTTAAGTTTTGTTCTCTGTAAACCGCAACTGATCTGTGGAAGATGCGGTATATAAATGTGTATAAAATAAATAAAATAAATTAATAAAATTCTCCACTAATTAAATCAAAGGTGATCATGCTATGATCAGTATTGCCAAGTGGCCCCAACACCTTTATCTCTTGCACTAGATCTGGTGTTCCACTAAGGACTAGGTCTAAAATGGCTTCCCCTCTGTTCGGTTCATGAACCATCTGCTCCAAGAAGCAGTCATTTATGTCATCTAGGAACTTTATCTCCCTAGCATGTCCTGCCATGACACTGACCCAGTCGATACCGGGGTAATTGAAATCACCCATTATTATTACTGTGCTGTAACTTTTGTTAGCTTCCTTGATTTCTTTGAGCATTTCATCATCCATTTGTTCATTCTGGCCAGGCGGTCGATAGTACACCCCCACTGCTATCGCCTTCCCCTTTTTACATGGAATTTCAATCCATAGAGATTCTATCACAAATTTTGTTTCCTGCAAAACTTTAATTCTTTCTGACTCAATGCCCTCTCTAACAGAGCGCAACCCCTCCACTAATTTGATCAGCTCTATCATTACGATATAGTTTGTATCCAGGTATCAGTGTCCCACTGGTTGTCCTCCTTCCACCATGTCTCTGATATCCCAATCATATCTAACCTCTCATTTAGTGCTATATATTCTAACTCTCCCATCTTATTTTTTAGACTACTAGCATTTGCATACAAGCATTTTAGAGACTGTATTTTATTCATATTAGTTTGGCTGTTGGTAGGACATGGGTAATTTGGGATCTTTAAGCTCTGTCTGCTCCATACTCGAGGGCATTTGGGCTACTTTACTCTTTTTTGGAACCTCTCTGCTTTTGGTAGTATCCTTCAAGGATACATTCTTCCGAACCATCCGCTCTTCGGCGACTGTTGGCTTTCCCCTATTATCTAGTTTAAAAGCTGCTCTATCTCCTTTTTAAAGCAGGGTGAGAAGATGGGCAAGACAATGGGGGAACTCTCGCCGGGGCGCAAGGAGGAGACAGAAGGAGAGGAGCACTTGGGAATGGCTGAGAAAATCAAGCAGTGGCTTATGGAGCTAAAAAGAGGATTTAAAGGAAGAAATCAGAGGAGTAAGAAATGAGCTAAAAGAAACTTTGCATACAATTAAGCAAGACATCATTGAACTGGGAGGACGCGTAGTGGAATCGGAGAATCAATTGAAACAGCATGGGGCAGCGCTGGAGCAAATTCAGAAAAGATGGGAGGAGATAAAGCGTAGTTACTCACCTGTAACAGGTGTTCTCCAGGAGCAGCAGGAATCAGTCCTCACTTATGGGTGACGTCGGCGCCGACGGAGCCCTCGCGGAGCAATTTTCCCCAGCTTTCAAAGAAAGCCTTTGGGAATTGCAGCGCGCATGCGCGGTCCTCTTCCCGCCCAAGGGTGCCATCTTAGCCAGTCAGATGACATAGCTAAAAAAGACAGCATAAAAATTTGCAAAAAAAGTAAAGCAGACGATTGCAACTCCAAGGGGAGGAGGGAGGGTTGTGAGGACTGATTCCTGCTGCTCCTGGAGAACACCTGTTACAGGTGAGTAACTACGCTTTCTCCAGGACCAAGCAGGAAGTCAGTCCTCACTTATGGGACTCCCAAGCTTAAGGCTACCGGAGACCCTAAGCACAAAAATGAGCTCCCTCTAGCTCAGCAGCACAGAAGGAAAGGATCTTCGCTGAATTATTACCCACCGGTAGCCCACATCCGGGATGGAGGGTAGGAGTTGCTCAGACCTCAAAGAGATTACGGAGGACTGCCTGTCCGAAAGCACTGTCCCTGCGGGACTCCCTCTCGAGACAGTAATGGACCGCAAAAGTCTGGCTCGAAGACCAAGTAGCGGCCCGGCAGATGTCTGCCAGCGGAACAGAGCGGAGGAAAGCCACTGACGTGGCCTTTGCCCGAACGCAATGAGCCGTGACTCGACCGTCCAAGGAGAGTCCGGCTGCCCCATAAGCCCAAGTGATACAGTCTGCAACCCAGATGGACAGCGTACGCTTGGAGACCGGGAGCCCCAATTTATTGGGGTCAAAAGATACAAAAAGCTGAGCAGCCTTACGGTGTTCCCGCGTACGGTCAAGGTAGAAGTTCAAAGCCCTTCTACAGTCCAGGGTATGGAGGACCGTTTCAGCTCGGCTGGAGTGTGGTCTGGGAAAGAAGGTTGGAAGTACCACCTCCTGATTGATATGAAAAGGGGAGACCACTTTTGGAAGAAATTTTGGGTGAGTCAGTAGGACTACCCTATTTTTGTAGAACCGAGTGTAAGGGGGATCAGACACGAGGGCCTGCAATTCACTTACGCGTCTAGCGGAAGTGAGGGCTATCAAGAACAGTGTTTTCCAAGAAAGAAAACGGAGAGAGAACAGGTAGCCATAGGTTCAAAAGGCAGACAGGTGATCCGCTGTAAAAACCACATTCAGATCCCAGTCAGGCGCTGGCGGGCGCAGAGGTGGTTTAAGTAGAAGGAGACCTCGGAGAAACCTCGCTACAAGAGGGTCGCTGGAAAGAGGTCTGCCGTCCACCGGCACATGATGTGCTGAAAGAGCACTGAGGTGAACTTTGACGGAGTTGGACTTAAGTCCCAGATTAGAGAGGTAGAGCAAGTACTGCAGGATCACCGACACCGGGCAGGAGAAGGGATCCTGAGACTGTTGGCCACACCAAACGGAAAAAGCGACGCCATTTAAGGGCGTAGCATTTGCGGGTAGAAGGTCGCCGAGAAGCTAGGACGACCTCCTCCACTTCTGCCGGCAGGAGAAGGGGAGCGAGGACTACCCTCTCAGCAGCCAGGCCATCAGGTTGAGAGACCTGAGGTTGGGGTGTAGCAGAGACCCCTGATCCTGAGTGAGGAGATCTGGTTGTAACCCCAGAGGGAATGGATCCTCCACCGCTAATTGCAGCAGGAGCGGAAACCACGGCTGTCTGGGCCAGCGAGGGGCCACCAGGATCATGAGGGCTTTGTCTCGGAGAACCTTGAAAAGAGTCCGAGAGACTAGCGGGATGGGAGGGAAAGCGTACAGAAGGCTCCCCGACCATGAGAGTAGAAAAGCGTCCGCCGCAACCCGAAGGGGGTGTGGCTGACGAGAGCAGAAGCGAGGAAGGGAAGTTGCCGGTTGTGAGGACTGGCAAAGAGATCCATCGTGGGGAGTCCCCACTTTAGAAAGAGCTTCTGAACTACCAAGGGATCCAGACGCCACTCGTGCGGCTGGAGGATCCTGCTGAGTTTGTCCGCCAGGTAATTCTCTTGGCCTGGGAGATAAACTGCCTTGAGGAGAATGCCGTGACTGACGGCCCAAGAGCAGAGCTTCTGTGCCTCCCGGCAGAGGAGGAAGGAGCCCGTGCCCCCCTGCTTGTTCACGTAGAACATGGCAACTTGATTGTCCGTCTGGACAAGGACGGACTGGTGAGAAGTCAGGTGGGAGAAGGCCTTGAGAGCCAGGCGGATCGCCCTGAGCTCCAGGAAGTTGATCTGCTGAGCAGACTCCCACGTGGTCCAGAGGCCCTGAGTGCGTGCCCCTTGGCAATGCGCTCCCCAGCCAGGAGGGATGCATCTGTTGTCAGCACCCGGGCCGGCTGAGGTGACTGGAAAGGCATTCCGCAGATCAGGTTCGGCTGCTGAAGCCACCACCGGAGAGACGAGATCAGCGGCTCGGAGGACACGCACTAGGTCTGCTAGGCCGCCTGTGGCTTGTCGCCACTGCTGGCGGAGACACCATTGAGCAGGCCGCATATGCAGGCGGGCATTGGGGGTCACATGGACGGTGGAAGCCATATGGCCGAGTAGTCTCAGGAAGCGCCTGGCAGAGACCAGGGGCTGGCTGCGAAAACGGTCGGCTAGGTCCATGAGCCGTTGAGCCCTGTCGAGCGGTAGGTACGCTCGTGCCTGAGGAGTGTGCAGCCTTGCGCCGATGAACTCAAGATCCTGTGAGGGGAGCAAAGTGGACTTTGCGAAGTTTATAACAAAGCCCAAGTGCTGCAGAAGAGTCACCGTGCGGCGCGTGGCGTTGGTGACCTCCAGAGCGGACGCTGCTCTGATGAGCCAGTCGTCGAGGTACGGAAAGACATAGAGGCCGTGAAGCCGGAGATGGGCCGCCACCACCGCGAGACATTTTGTGAAGACTCGCGGTGCGGAGGACAGGCCAAAGGGCAGTACTCTGTACTGGTAATGATTTCCTGCCACCACAAACCTTAGGTATTGTCGGTGGCTTGGGTGGATGAGGATGTGCGTGTAGGCATCCTTTAGATCCAAGGAGCATAGCCAATCTCCCTGCTGGAGGTAGGGCAGAAGGATTCCAAGGGTAAGCATCTTGAACTTCTCTCGCACGAGGAACTTGTTGAGGTTGCGCAGGTCCAGGATGGGTCTGAGGCCTCCTGTTCTCTTTGGTATCAGAAAATACCTGGAGTAAAAGCCTTGACCCTTTCAGGTGGTGGGGCACCGGTTCCACCGCCTGTTCCTGTAGAAGACCTGTTAACTCCTGAAGGAGTAATTCCCTGTGCAGAGGGGGTCGTGGAGGTTCTCCCGGAAAAAAGGAGGGAGGGACCTGGTGGAAGTGGAGAAGATAGCCTTCTCGCACGACTTGAAGCACCCAGGCATCTGAGGTGATGCTGGACCACCTGTGGGCGAAGTGAACCAGCCGGCCTCCGGTGCTGGGAGGAACCAGCGGGGGGGGAGAGGCTATGCTTAGTGAGTCAAAAACCCCCACCCTGCTGAGCAGGGGCTGGTGGTGCAGGCTTGGGGGCTTGCTGCCTACGGGACCCGTTACCCCGTCCCTTGGCCTGCTGGCCCTGTTGGGGAGCTGCAGGGGCCTGATAATGGGGGTATTGTTTGTAGGCAGCCGCCTTCCTCGGGTAAAAGGACTTCTTTCCCGAGCCCTTCTTTTTCTGGGAAGGGGCGGAGGTCTTCCTAGAAAGCCTAGTCCTGGTGAGAGTCTCCGTCTCAATTTGTGCAGCCTTTTCAGCCATGGGCTTGCCAAAGAGGTTTTCGCCTCGGCAGGGGACATCGACCAACTTGTCCTGCACCCAGGGCTCAAGGTCAGATGACTGAAGCCAAGCCTGTCGGCGGGCACCGATGCCGGCTGCGGCCACTCGAGCCGACGCTTCAAAGCCATCGTAGGCTGCTTGGGATATGAATTTTGAGCATTCCCGAATACCAGTGGACAAGGCCAGGAACCTCCGCAAGGGTTCCTCGGACAAACCAGCGGAGAATCCGGCTAGCTCTTTAGCCAGGTCTCGGAGATACATGCCCATGTATAGCTGGTCGGTCTGGACACGACACGCAAGCATAGAGCCCTGGAAACACTTCTTGCCAAGGCCATCCAGGTTACGGGCCTCCCTGCCAGGAGGCACCGAGGAGTGCATCTTCTGGCTCTTAAGACGATGCATGGCCGATTCCACTACCATGGAATGGTGTGGCAGCTGTGCTTTTTGGAAGCCAGGGCTCTTGCGGACTCGATAGATAGAATCGACCCGCTTGCTCAGGACCGGCGAGGTGGCCGGACTCTCCCACATGCGGAAGAGTAGTCGTTCCAGCATGGGAGGAACCGGTACAGTAAAGTGTTCCCTTGCGGGAGAGTCATACTGGAGGGCGTCGAGCTCTTCGGCTCGAGGCTCCTCCTCAGGGTCCGCAGGGAAGGCCAAAGCCTTGGCCATATCCCTGACGAAGTCCGAGAACCGGGCATCCTCCGGGGGGGACTGCTTCCGAGGCTCGGACTCCGGTGAGTCCGAGGGGACACACCGAGTCCGGAAAGAATCAGGCGACTCTTCCTCTTCAGACTCCCAGACCGACTCCGACGAGGACTCGGTGGGGTCGGCCCGGGCAGGGCGCGGCGCCTGCCGCCCCGACGCCGAGGGAGTCGGCGTCGGCGACCTCGGTCCCGAACGGGAGGCCGAGGGTGACCTCGACCGAGGATCGACTCGAGTTCGCATCGACTCGAGGATCGGCTCGGACTCCGGGGTCGACTTGGACGTCGACGTCCCGGCGGTCGGGGCAGCGGCGCCAGCGAAGCCAGCGAGCAGTGCCCGCTGCTGGTCCATGAAGGCAGACAATCTGCTCTCCAAGGCCGTCAACCTGAGTCCGAGCTCAGGTGACCCAGCAGCCCCCGACTCGGGCCCTGACGGCGTCGGGCCCGACGTCGGCTGTCTCGGAGGCGAGTCCAGGAGGACCACAGGACTTACCCGAGCAGGCAGCTCCGACTCCAGGCGAGGTCGCTTCGTGAGATGCTCCTTCTCCAAGGACCCGGGACGGCTATCGGGGCTATGCGACCTGGCCCTCGCGGAGCCAGGAGCGTCCACCGACGCCGCCCTCGCGGGTTTCACCTTACGACGATGGTCCCCGGAGGGAGAACCCCTGTCGGAGGAACTCCGGCGACGGTCCGAGCTGGAACCTTTGGATGCGGAGGCCTCCGACGAGGTCCGGGTACGGCTGGGGTCAGCGAAGATCCTATCCCGCTGATGCCGCCGACTTCTCAACGCTTTGGAGGACATTTTGCCGCAGGGCCCACAGATAATTTCTTCATGATCCGGGCCCAGGCAGCGGAGGCAAAAGTCGTGTGTGTCAGTTAGTGACATATTTCGGTCACACTGACCACACCGCTTGAAACCACTGGCAGCCATCGGGGGAAAAAGGGCCCCGGCGAGGTCAAAGGACCGGGCTGCCAGGGAAAAACCGAAACGAAAAACTGACTAAGTCAGAAAAACTGAAAAATAAGAAGAGGACTCGAGACCGGCGTCGCGAGTCCGGCGGGAAATAGACCGGCGTCGAACCGAATGGAAAAAAAGAGAAATTCTGAAGAAAAATCAACTTTTTCGCGGGGACACGACGGGTACGTCTGTAGGGCTCCGCGGAAAAGAGAAGACTGGCTAAGATGGCACCCTTGGGCGGGAAGAGGACCGCGCATGCGCGCTGCAATTCCCAAAGGCTTTCTTTGAAAGCTGGGGAAAATTGCTCCGCGAGGGCTCCGTCGGCGCCGACGTCACCCATAAGTGAGGACTGACTTCCTGCTTGGTCCTGGAGAAGAGGGAGGCTCAAGAGGAGCTGAAGGCAAAAGCGGAAGACTTGGAAGACCGGTCACGCAGATGCAACATCAGGGTGAGGGGCGTACCGGAGGATCCCAAATACAGGAACAGTGAAGCAGTGGTACAAAAAATATTTGGAGAAATTTTAAAAGAGGGGGAAACGCACAGAGGAGTAAAGAGCACAGCTGAAAATAGAAAGGGCCCACAGAGGGTTGGGGCCCATAAGGGAGAATTGTCCGACAGACATTATAGTTTGTCTGGCGTCCTATAAGTGGAAAGAACGTATACTAGGAGCAGCGCGAAAGTTAAAACACTTTCACTGGGAAGGACACAAACTGGAACTGTTTCAGGACTTGTCCCAGGGGACGCTCCAGCACAGACGAGAGATAAAAGAGGTCACGGCCTATTTGAGGAGGACCGATCTGAGATACAAGTGGCTGTACCCGTTTGGATTATTAATAACGGTGCAGGGACGATCGAGGAAAGTAAAGACAAGCGCAGAAGCCTGGGGAGCGCTGAGGGATTTAGGAGTTGAAAATCTACCAGAAGAGGCTAGAAGTCCAGCCACGTTGATGGACGGCAATGCCACTAACACTAAGGCGGAGAGTTCAAGGTGGCAGAGAGCAGCTGAAGGAGGGAGACGACTGGTGAGACTGGTCCAGGAGCGTCGGCGAGAAACAGAGGGAGGAGGAAGCCGGCTGAAGCAGCCGATAGTAGATGGATTTGAATTATATGTTTTGCATGATGAAAAGGGGTTTGGGGAACAGTATTAATTAATGAAGGAGGGGGGGAGAGGGGGAGGTAAGACGGATAAGGGTGGGAAGGAGAGGGGGGGAAGGAAGAACAGGGGAGATGTAGGTTGGAAGGAAAGTGGGAGATGCGGGGGTAGAAGGGGCGAAGGCAGGTGGTGGTTCGATCTTCGGTCATCGTTTTGGAAGTCAGAGCTCCAAGATGGAGAAGAGGAAAGGGGGGGGGAGGGGGAAGGGAAGGGAAGAAAGGAAAGGAGGGAGATAGGCGAGGAGAGATTCACAAGGAAGGTATGGAGGAGGGGAGAGGGAGGAGGGGAGGGGGCGGAGGGAGGAGGGAAGGGTGGGCAAAGAGGTGGGGGGCAGGGGGGAGCATGCAGGGAGGAGGCTTTAAAAATTGTTACGCTAAATGTGAAGGGGTTGAACTCACCTTGGACGAGACAAACTGCATAAAGAGTTAACACAACCCAGGGCAGCAATTGTAATGTTGCAGGAGACACATTTACAAAAAAACCCATGAAACATTAGTGCAGCCGAAGGGGTATAGGGAGTGCATTTTTGCATCAAATGTAGAGGAACCTTCCGGAAGAAAGGAGGGGTGGCGATTCTTATAAATGGGGAGCATAAAACTGAAGTCCAGTCGGTGGTGAAAGACAAGGGGGGAGGTACTTGCTACTGCGTGTGAAAGTCGGGGAGGAGTGGTTTTGTGTGGTGAATGCGTATGCGCCCACGGGATCCCAGAAAGAATTTTGGGAGGAGTTAGGAAAACAGGTAGCAGTGATGGGGGAGGGGGCAATGATTTGTGGAGGCGACTTCAACATGCCTTGGGATGTGGAGAGACACCTGACGGGAAAGAGGGAAGGGCGTAGGGCGGATAGAAAGAGATATCATAGGTTTGTGAATGAGAATGACTTGATAGATGCATGGAGATTGATGAACCCAGACAAGCGCCAGTTCCTTCTTCTCAGCAGTCCATGGTACATACTCGAGATTAGATGTTATTTGGGTGGGGAAGGCGTTGGCAGGCAGGATTATGGGAGGAGAAATTGAGCCCATTACCTGGTCGGATCACGCACCAGTGGTAGTAAAGGTGAGGGTGAGGGGGGGAAAACAAAGGGGGACAATTTTGGAGGTTAAATGAAGGCCTGCTAGAGGATAAGAGGGTAGTGAAAGAGGTAGAACAGTTAATACCAGAGTACTTTGAAAAGAATGGGGGGGAGGTAAAAGAGGGAGGGGCCTGGGATGCGTTTAAAGCAGTGGTTAGGGGGGTGTTGATAAAGTGGGGGGCAAGGCTAAAGAGGGAAAAGGAGGAGTAGGAACTACAATTAAGGCATCAACTCATGGAACTGGAAGAGAAGGATGCTCAGGGGGATGGGGGGGGGAAGTTAGAGGAGCGGTGTTGGAGGCGAGGGCTAAACTAAATGCGCTGGAGGTGGGGCGGATACGATATAACCTGCAACTATTGAGGCAGAACTTCTTTGAAGGGGGCAACAAGGCGGGGAAGTATTTGGCTAGGCAACTGAAAAAGAGAAAGGAATGGAACTATATTATTCAGATTAGAGGAAGAGGGGGGATAGTGAGAGAGGATCACCAGATCAGAGAAGTTTGCAGCATTCTATCAAAAGCTATATGAGGGTCAGGCAGAGGGGCCAGAGGGCGCGATCGATAAATATCTGGGAGAAGTGGGTTTGCCACGGCTGTAGGACGGGGAGAAGCAGAATCTGGGGAAAGAGATAGGAATGGAGGAAGTACTAAGGGCGATTAAGGAGATGAAGCTAGGAAAAACCCTGGGCGGCGGGTTTTTATAAAAAATTTGGGAATTCGTTGCTGCAACCATTAACATCAGTATTTAATGCAGCGAGACGGGGGGAGCAGTTGGCGGAGACGATGGGCTGGGCAGGCATCACCCTTATACATAAGGAAGGGAAAGATCCGCAGGAGTGTGCGTCCTATAGACCAATCTCGCTGTTAAACCATGATGCGAAATTGTTAGCAAGGGTACTGGCGACGCGGCTTAATAAAGTCCTTGGTAAGTTAGTACATGAGGACAAAGCAGTGTTTATCCCGGGGAGGCAGGTGGCGGATAATATCAGGAAGGTACTCAATGTGATGTGGGCGGCAAAGTGAGTGGGGGATCCAACACTGCTGGTCTCTTTGGACGCTGAAAAGGCATTTGATCAAGTGTCATGGAAATTCCTATTTTCTGTACTAGAAGTTATGGGGTTTGGGGCAGAGTTTGGGAATTGGGTTAAGGCACTGTATGCACGTCCCAAGGCATGCATGAGAGTGAATGGAGGGTACTCAGGATTTTTTCCTCTGAGGAGAGGAACGAGGCAGGGATGCCTGCTGTCGCCGCTGCTCTTCACGCTCTCGTTGGAGCCTTTAGCGGCGAGGATAAGGGCGAGTCAAGAGATAAAGGGGGTGCAGGTGGGACATACAGAATATCGGATGTCGCTCTTTGCAGATGGCATCTTGTTGACAATAACAAATCAAGGGGAAACATTACCAGCCATAATGGAATATGGGGGGATGGCAGGGTTCCGAATCAACTGGGGAAAATCAGAAATTTTGAGCGCAGTAGGAGAGGAGGAACAGCAAAGGGAGATTCAATAACTGTTCCCTTTTAAATGGGCAAGGAGATCGATTAGGTATTTGGGGGTACAGGTGGGAAGGGCCCTGGAGGATTTATTTGAATTATAAAAAACTACTAGGACAATTGGAGTTGCAGTTAGGGGGATGGAGTAGGGGGTACTACTCTTGGTTTGGACGGATGGCGATCATCAAGATGATGCTGCTTTCTCAGTTTCTGTTCTACTTCCAAGTGTTACCAATAGAGATACCGAGCAGGGTTTTGAAAAAGGTGCAAAAACAAGTGGAGGGCTTTATCTGGGGGAGGGGGAAAAGCCTAGGGTGGCGGCACGGACATTACAAACACAGGGAATGGAGGGAGGGATGGGGGTCCCTAACTTTACATTATATTATAAGGCAGCGCAGCTTAGAGGGGTGTATTCATGGTTAAGGGAACCTTTTAAGCACTGGGTGAGGATGGAGGCAGCAGAGTTTGGACCCGGAGAGCTGGAAAGGCTAATCTGGGGGGGGAAGGGGGCGAGGGGGGTAATCCTTTTGTTGAGCACACTTTAAATATTTGGCAACAGAATAAGCAAAGGATGGTGGGGGATAAGAAATGGTCACCTACTATGTCCCTTCAGGCGTGTTGTGAAAAGGGAGTGGGGCCGAGCAGTGTAGTACTGCGGAGATGGGCGGAGCAGGGGTTGAGTCAGATTTCACAGATAATAATGGGGAAGGAGATAAGGGGCTTTGAAGGTATTCGAGATATATATCGGCTGCTGGAAACAGATAGGTATGCGTATATGCAATTGGTGTCATTGATTAGTAAAAAGCAGAGGGGGCAGGGTGGAGGGGGGGAATGGATTGGTTTGAGGGGGCATGTTTGGGGTCCATGGGGCAGAAGGGTATGTTATCTAGAATATATAAAGGGTTAATAGCGCGGGGAGTCGGGAAATTGAGTTACATGGAAGCATGGGAAAGGGACTTGGGGGTGAAGTGGGAGGTGGAGGAATGAGACGGAGTGGCGATGGGAGTCGCTAAGTTCTCCACTGCCACAGCACTACGTGAAAATGGTTTTAAGATGCTGAGTAGGTGGTACCTCACACCTGAGCGACTATATAATGTGGGGGTATTGAAGTTGAACAAATGCTGGAGGCAGTGTGGCAAGGAGGGCACATGGACGCATATGTGCTGGTCCTGTCCAGTGGTTTAAAGGTATTGGAGGAGAATAGGGGGCATAATCAATAAAATTGTGGGAGTACGAATAGAGCTGACTCCTGAAATGTGTCTCCTGCAAAAGGATGGGCAGTGGGGAGGGGAGTGGAATATTATCTGGTATTGTGTCACGGCGGCCAGATGTGAAATAGCATGGCACTGGAATAGGACGGCTTTGCCATCTATGAACAGCTATGCGAAGAGAAAGCGTAGTTACTCACCTGTAACAGGTGTTCTCCAGGAGCAGCAGGAATCAGTCCTCACATATGGGTGACGTCGGCGCCGACGGAGCCCTCACAGAGCAATTTTCCCCAGCTTTCAAAGAAAGCCTTTGGGAATTGCAGCGCGCATGCGCGGTCCCCTTCCCGCCCAAAGGTGCCATCTTGGCCAGTCTGATGACATACAAAAAGACAGCAAAAAAAAATTGCGAAAACTAAATCATAGGATTGCAACTCCAAGGGGAGGAGGGAGGGTTGTGAGGACTGATTCCTGCTGCTCCTGGAGAACACCTGTTACAGGTGAGTAACTACGCTTTCTCCAGGACCAAGCAGGAAGTCAGTCCTCACATATGGGACTCCCCAGCTTAAGGCTACCGGAGACCCTAAGCACAAAAATGAGCTCCCTCTAGCTCAGCAGCACAGAAGGAAGGAATCTTCTCTGAATAATCTCCAACCGGTAGCCCAACATCCGGGATGGAGGGTAGGAGTTGCCTAAACCTCGAAGAGATTACGGAGGACTGCCTGTCCGAAAGCACTGTCCCTGCGGGACTCCCTCTCGAGGCAGTAATGGGCCGCAAAAGTCTGGCCCGAAGACCAAGTAGCGGCCCGGCAGATGTCTGCCAACGGAACAGAGCAGAGGTAAGCCACTGACGCAGCCTTCGCCCGAACCCGATGAGCAGTGACTCGACTCTCCAGCGAGAGGCCTGCCGCCGCATAAGTCCAAGCGATACAGTCAGCTACCCAGATGGACAGAGTACGCTTAGAGACAGGGAGCCCTAATTTATTAGGGTCGTAAGACAGGAAGAGCTGGACAGTCTTACGGTGCTCCCGCGTACGATCAAGGTAGAAGTTCAGCGCCCTTCTACAGTCCATGGTATGCAAGACCATCTCAGCTCGGCTGGAGTGTGGCCTGGGAAAGAAGGTCGGAAGCACCACCTCCTGATTGATGTGAAAAGGGGAGACCACCTTTGGAAGAAACTTAGGGTGAGTCCGCAGGACTACCCTGTTCTTGTAGAACCGAGTGTAGGGAGGATCAGACACCAGGGCCTGCAGTTCACTAACGCGTCTAGCGGAAGTGAGGGCCACCAGGAATAAGGTTTTCCAAGAGAGAAAACGGAGAGGACAGGTAGCCATGGGTTCAAAAGGCGGACAGGTGATCCGCTGTAAAACCACGTTCAGGTCCCAGTCAGGGGCTGGGGGGCACAAAGGTGGTTTAAGGAGAAGGAGACCTCGGGAGAACCGTGCCACGAGAGGGTGGCCGGAAAGAGGCCTGCCTTCCACTGGCACATGATGTGCAGAAATAGCACTGAGGTGAACTTTGACCGAGTTGGACTTGAGTCCAAGATTGGAGAGAGAGAGCAAGTACTGCAAGACCACCGACACCGAGCAGGAGAAGGGATCTTGAGACTGTTGAGTACACCAGGTGGAGAAGCGACGCCATTTAAGGGCATAGGATTTTCGGGTAGAGGGTCGCCTGGAAGCCAGCACGACCTCCTCCACCTCCGGAGGCAGCAGGAGGGGAGCAAGGACTACCCTTTCAGCAGCCAGGCCATCAGATGAAGAGATCTGAGGTTGGGGTGTAGGAGAGACCCCTGATCCTGGGTCAGGAGATCGGGTTGAAACCCCAGAGGCAACGGGGTATCCACCGCCAGCTGCATCAGAAGCGGGAACCACGGTTGCCTGGGCCACCGGGGAGCTATCAGGATCACCGAGGCCTTGTCCTGGAGAACCTTGAAAAGTGTTCGAGACACCAGAGGCATGGGAGGAAAGGCATACAGAAGGCCCGTGGACCATGAGAGCAGAAAAGCATCCGCCGCTACTCGGAGGGGATGCGGTTCTCGGGAGCAGAATCGAGGAAGTTGCCTGTTCAGAGGACTGGCGAAGAGATCCAGCGTGGGGAGGCCCCACCGCAGGAAGATCCGTTGGGCCACCAACGGGTCCAATCTCCACTCGTGCGGTTGGAGGATTCTGCTCAGTTTGTCTGCCAGGTGATTTTCTTGACCTGGGAGATAGACAGCTTTGAGGAGGATTCCCCGGCTGACGGCCCAAGCGCAGAGCTTTTGTGCTTCCCGGCAGAGAAGGAAGGAGCCCGTGCCCCCCTGCTTGTTCACGTAGAACATAGCAACTTGATTGTCCGTCTGGACCAGCACAGACTGGTGAAACGTGAGTTGGGAGAAGGCCTTCAGAGCCAGGCGAATGGCCCTGAGCTCCAGGAAGTTGATCTGCTGGGCAGATTCCCACGGGGTCCAGAGACCCTGAGTACATGACCCCTGGCAATGTGCTCCCCAACCCAGGAGAGAAGCGTCGGTCGTCAGAACCTGGACCGGCGGCGGAGGAGACTGGAAAAGCATTCCGAGCACTAGGTTGGGTAGGTGAAGCCACCATCGTAGGGAAGAGACTAGCGGGCCGGAGATGTGTACCGAGTCCGCCAGTCTCCCCGAGGCCTGACGCCATTGAGAGTGAAGGCACCACTGAGCTGGCCGCATGTTCAGGCGGGCATTGGGGGTCACATGGACCGTGGACGCCATATGGCCGAGCAGTTTCAGGAAGAGCCGGGCCGAGACCCGGGGATGGCTGCGAAAACGGCTGGCGAGAGCCATGAGCCGGTGAGCCCTGTCGAGCGGCAGAAAAGCCCGCGCCGGAAGCGTGTCCAGTCTGGCGCCGATGAACTCGAGGTCCTGAGAGGGGAGCAAAGTGGACTTTTCGAAGTTTATGACAAAGCCCAAGTACTGGAGTAGAGTTACAGTACGTTTTGTGGCGTGAGTGGCCTCCGTGGCCCTGATAAGCCAGTCGTCCAGGTAAGGAAAGACGAAGAGGCCTTGAAGCCGGAGATAAGCCGCAACCACTGCGAGACATTTTGTGAAGACTCGTGGTGCGGAGGATAGGCCAAAGGGCAGTACTCTGTATTGGTAATGATTGCCCGCCACCACAAACCTTAGGTATTGTCGGTGGCTTGGGTGGATGAGGATGTGAGTGTAGGCATCCTTTAGGATCCAAGGAGCATAGCCAATCTCCCTGCCGGAGGTAGGGCAGCAGGATTCCAAGGGTAAGCATCTTGAACTTTTCCCTCTCCAGGAACTTGTTGAGGTTCCGCAAGTCTAGGATGGGTCTGAGGCCTCCAGTCCGCTTTGGTACCAGGAAGTACCGGGAATAAAAACCGTGACCCCGCAGGTGGTGGGGCACCGGCTCCACTGCCTGTTCCCAAATAAGACTTGCCAACTCCTGACGGAGTAAGTCCCGGTGAAGAGGGGGTCGCAGAGGCTCCCCTGGAAAGTAGGGGGGAGGTACCTGGTGGAAGTGCAGAAGATAGCCCTCTCGGACTATGTGGAGCACCCAGGCGTCTGACGTGATGTTGGACCACCTGTGGGCAAAGTGGATCAGCCGGCCTCCCGTGCTGAGAGGAACCAGCGGAGGGGGAGAGGCTATGCTGAACGAGTCAAAAACCCCCACCCTGCGGAGCAGGGGCCGGTGGCGCAGGCTTGGGGGCTTGCTGCCTACGGGATCCGTTACCCCGTCCCTTGGCCTGCTGACCCTGATGGGGAGCTGCGGAGGCCTGATAATGGGGGTAGTCTTTATAGGCAGCCGCCTTCCTCGGGTAAAAGGGCTTTTTCCCCGAGCCCTTCTTTTGGGAAGGGGCAGAGGTTTTCCTGGAGAGCCGAGTCCTGGTGAGAGTCTCTGTCTCGAGCTGAGCAGCCTTCTCGTCCATAGGTTTACCAAAGAGGTTATCACCTTTGCAGGGGACATCGACCAACTTGTCCTGCACCCAGGGCTCGAGGTCGGATGACTGGAGCCAAGCCTGGCGGCAGGCTCCGATGCCGGCCGTGGCCACTCGAGCCGATGCCTCGAAGCCATCATAGGCTGCTCGAGAAATGAACTTGGAACACTTACGAATACCAGTGGACAAGGCCAGGAACCTCCGCAAAGGTTCCTCGGAGAGACCAGCAGAGAATCCGGCTAGTTCCTTAGCCAGGTCCCGGAGATACATGCCCATGTAGAGCTGGTAAGTCTGGACCCGACAAGCAAGCATAGAGCCCTGAAAACACTTCTTACCGATGCCATCCAGGCTGCGGGCTTCCCTGCCGGGAGGCACCGAGGAGTGCATCTTCTGGCTCTTGAGCCGATGCATGGCCGATTCCACCACCATGGAATGGTGCGGCAGCTGTGCTTTCTGGAAGCCAGGGCTCTTGCGGACTCGATATATGGCATCGACCCGCTTGCTTAAGACCGGCGACGACGCCGGACTCTCCCACATGCGGAAGAGAAGTCGTTCCAGCATTGGAGGAACTGGTACAGTAAAGTGCTCCTTCGCAGGAGAGTCATACTGGAGGGCATCGAGCTCCTCGGCTCGAGGCTCCTCCTCGGGATCCGCAGGGAAGGCCAAGGCCTTGGCCATATCCCTTATGAAGTCCGAGAACCGGGCATCCTCCGGGGGGGACTGTCTCCGAGGCTCGGACTCGGGGGAGTCAGAAGGGACACACCGAGTCCGGAAAGAACCAGGTGACTCATCCACCTCGGATTCCCAGGCCGACTCCTCGGAGGAGTCGTCGAGCGGCTCTGGTCGGGCGGGCACAGACGCCGTCCGCACAGACGAACGGGAGGCCGAAGGTGACCTCGACCGAGGATCGACTCGAGCCCGCATGGACTCGAGGATCGGCTCAGTCTCTGGGGTCGACTTAGACGTCGACGTTCCGGCGGTCAGGGCAGATGCGCCAGCGAGGCCAGCGATCAATGCCCGCTGCTGGTCCATGAAGGCAGTCAAGCTGCGCTCCAAGGCCGTCAACCTGAGTCCGAACTCAGGAGACCCAGCAGCCCCCGACTCGGGCCCCGACGGCGTCGGGCCCGACGTCGGACCACTTGGAGGTGAGTCTACGAAGACAACAGCACTTACGTGAGCAGAGGAGTCCATCTCCAGATGAGGCTGTTTGGACGGCCGCTCCAGCTCCAAAGACCCGGGACGGCTGTCGGGGCTATGCGACCTGGCCCTCGAGGAGCCAGGAGCGTCCACCGACGCCGCCCTCGCGGGTTTCTTCTTCCGCTGATGTTCCCGGTTAGGGGACCCCCTCTCAGAAGAGCTCCGGCGGTGTTCAGAGCCAGATTCTCTGGACACCGAAGCTTCTGACGAGGTCCGGGTACGGCTGGGGTCAGAGAAGATTCTCTCCCGCTGATGCTGCCGACTCCGCAAAGACTTCGCGGACATCTTGCTACAGGGCCCACAGATCATTTCTTCATGATCGGGGCCCAGGCAACGGAGGCAGCAATCGTGTGTGTCGGTAAGAGACATACGTTTCTTACACTTAACACACTTTTTAAAGCCACTGGTGGCCATCGGGGGAAAAAGGGCCCCTGCGAGGTCGAACGAAAGGGCCGCCAGGGGAAAGTGAAAAAGCACGAATTTGTCACGAAGGACAGAAAAAACGAAAAAGAAGGGGAGGCCTCGCAACCGGCGTCGCGAGGCCGGACGGAAAAAGGACCGGCGTCGAACCGAAGAAATACTTAAAATAAGAAAGAAAATCAACTTTTCCAGCGGCGACTGTTAGACAACGTCTGTAGGGCTCTGCGGAAAAAAGAAGACTGGCCAAGATGGCACCTTTGGGCGGGAAGGGGACCGCGCATGCGCGCTGCAATTCCCAAAGGCTTTCTTTGAAAGCTGGGGAAAATTGCTCCGCGAGGGCTCCGTCGGCGCCGACGTCACCCATATGTGAGGACTGACTTCCTGCTTGGTCCTGGAGAATGTCAAATATTTATCTTATGTATAAAATCACAGGGGAAAAACAGGGCAAGGGGGAACAAAGGGAGAGACGGTGGGAGGGGGTATGGAGATGGCTAAGAGAGTACGTGGGAGGAGGGAGTGGCTGCGGGGGGGAGGGGGGTTAGAGTTAAGACAGTAGTAGGCAATTTAGTGGATAGAGGAAGGTGGGGAAGGTAGGGATAGGATAGGGGAGGGGGAGCATAGGGAGGGGAGCAAAGGATGGTGGAGTGCAGGTAAAGGGGAGAAAGTGATGTTGAACTGAGCATGCCATGGGGCTAATGTTATAGACTTTTCAATTGATGTTAACTGTTGAACGGAATGTGATGTATTTTACCTGTTAAAAGAAATAATAAATCTTTACAAATTAAAAAAAAAATCCTTCTACGTGTTATATTTCCTATCAAGGGAAGAATTTCCTGTTTTTTGAACCTAAGTAACTGATTTTTTAGGTGCAAGGGAAGAAGCCAGGGTGGTGGTTGGTCCCATTTCAGCTGACGCGTAAGTCTTATCCTGCTAATAACAGGTTCTTTTTTCTTCAGGCCCTGCTTTACTCAAGATGGGATTGTAAATTGAGGTCATTGGTATTTCCTATAGCCCCCCATACTATTGTAGACTAATGTTTGGGATAAGATGTGCTTTGTTATTTTCTTTATATATGTATTAACATATCTAGTTTGTTGTGGAGTTCCCATATTTTTCTGTTTTCATTCATGTGAATACCCGAGTGTTATTATAAATGCTAATAAAGATTATAAATATAAATATTAAACTTTCGGAGAGTTATTTGACACCAAACAGAGACACACTCAACCCCTTTTATATAATTCTTTCAAACTTCCGTTGGGTTGGAAAGAATAAAAACAATTAATGGAGTCTTGCATCTATGATACGCATTGACCTCCTTCAACTAAGTTTGCAAGGTGCATCCACTGATGCCATTTGTCAAATTTAATTTTCCCACCCTAGGAGCAAAGTTAGAGTAGAATCTGTCTCACATGTGAGAAACTTGTGTTGCCTTTCTTCTCTCATTTGTTTCCTTTTCAGCTTGTGTTCACATTTGATTTCCAGGCTTTGGGTAACAGAGTGAGAAAGCTGATGCCAAATGACCTTGCCCAAAGCAGTGTCCTGGCAATTGTTGTGGACCTTACAGGGTTTTAGGTTCTGCTTGAAGGTGTCCTTAAATCTGACGTATCATCTTCCCCAAGATCTTTGCCATTTTTCAGCTGGCCATCAAGCACAAATTCAGGAATTCCTGAATCCTCCATTCTTATGACATGGCCTGCCCACCAAAGCCAAGTTTCATTGCTATACCCTTCCTACTAGAAATTTGACACCTTTCAAGGTGAAATTAGGGCTTACCTGCTAATTGGCTTTCCTTGAGTAACTCCAGTCCAGTCCCGACCTCTGGGTAGTCAACCCCCACCAGCAGCTTGGAGACTAAGCATGTCATCTTTTGATGACAGAGTACTTAGGCAGCTGGCCCCACCTACCAGCCCCAGTAACCTACTGACAAAGCAGACTCAAAGAATCAACAAATTAGAAGCTAAAACATAACAAGATTCCAAACAATCCAACTATGAAAACAGTCCCCTCCACCCTTCCAGGGACCCTCCATCACAAGTCCCCTCCACCACCCGTCTGTCTTCTGGGCGCTCGCCAACCGCGAGCCCTGAAGGCTCTTCCACACTTGGAATGCACCAATATTTCTTTTCTTTTTTTTTTAAATCTTTTACTCCACATCATGGATCCACCTTGAGATGGACACCTTAGAGGCTGTCTCTCCTTTACGAGTGCCTCCAAACAAGATGAATAACCAGTCAGACTTTCTGAATGGCTCAGTCCTCTTCAAATTGCGTCGTAAGACTCATCACTCATCTAACAGGCATAGCTGCAGGTCTGAAACCCCTTCCGACACCTCAGAGAAGACCAGCAAACCAAACACATTACACTGGCAAATCAAATTTACATCGTTGCCTCACTGTACAAGGATCACTGCACAAAGTTTTAGTGATCTGTACTACTTTAAAAATGCATAGAGCCGTGCAGACAGAATTTGCTGACGTCCCCTCATTCTTAATGCTAGGTTAGACAACCTTGCTTTATGGAATTCCCTCCAGAAGAGTAAGGGCACTCATCTACATTCTTATCTTCAGGAAGCACTTTAATGCACTTTTGTTCAAGCAGGCTTTCGGCTTGCCTGGTATTTGAACTTATGAGTCACTGTTTCTAAGGGAAAGCGTTTTACCACAGTTTTATGCACGCGCGCACACACACTATACTTTGCCTGCATGTAAACTGTATCCCATCTAGGACTGTAGACAGTGCAAACTCTGATATCTGTTTAATAAGATACATTCTTAGATCCCAGCTGGTGGGGGTTGTGAAGAGACAGTTCATGCAAAACCTCAGCACCCCACTGCCGAGTGAGAGTGATAACAAACCTTCAGAAAGAATCCCCTACTCCTCACACTGAAACTGACCCCAAATATGACCCTCAAGTTATAAAGTACTAGAGGGTCTTGATATCAATTCAAAGACATAATAAGTCAAATGACAAAGGTGCATTTGGTCATCCATTCCCTCTCTCCAGCTCACACTGCCCTCCCAAGCCCACTCACACATTCAGCTATTTGATTTAGTCTTTCCACACAATCCCAGGTATTTGCCCACACTCTCCTTCACCCCCAGTCATGCTTGCCTTTCCAGTCTATCTACTACCCTCTACTTCTCTCCTTTCTACCCGACTCCCAGCATGTCTTACTGAATGGCAGTGACCCAAACTACACTAAACCAACTTGATCAATGAGCTCAGGTTTTCTTTAAACCTAATACAGTTCTTTAAAAAAAGAGAGAAGAGAGAAAAGACACAAAGACAGTCAGACACAGACAGACAAAAATCAGGAACAGCAAAAAGAAAAAAAAAAAGGAGGAATTGGAGAGCTCTATCCTTTCCTTTGCCTCTTACCTGAAACATAAATAAAGCAAGCTTTTCATTATATTCCCATTGCTTCAGCCCCTGTTCCACCTCCTGCGGCATGGGCCCCCGGGCATTCACACAGCCCACACCTGCAGGCCCCGATGGAGACATGCAGCCAGTGTTTGCCATCTGTCGGTAGAATTCGGCAATCTTTTGCAGCTGCTCCCACAGGTACTTGGTGATAATCTGTGTCCATTCTACAAAGGAACAAGAAAAGAATATAAGAACTACTCAACATACCTCATTGACATTCGTCTGAAGCATGTCTTTCATAAAAAAATAAATTTTCCAGCCCTGGTCAAAATTTCAGGAAACTTAACTAAGCAAAGACTCAACTATACATTGCCCTGCAAGTTTCAAATGGATTGCTCCTGCCATAAAAGGCAGAATTGGGGATGAGTGTGTGGTTCCTATAAAGAAAAATGCAATATACATCTGAGAATTCAAATATAAAAAGAATACTTATATGACACACAAGACACACAACTCTATCCCCCTCCCCCATCTACTACATGCAGATTCTTCACAACCAGCCTGAATTAACTATCGTCACCCAAAAGGAAAGTCTTTCTATGCACTGATCTAAACGCACACTCCAGAAAGCAACCATGGAACAGTTCATTTCCTTTTGATTCACTGCTTTTATGTAAACTTCCTTCCTGGTTTCAAAAACTGAGACAGCCCAAATTGGTGTAAGAATGGGGAAAGCGTGCACAGCATGGCTCTTTAAAACCTGCATGTGTGCACGTGTGTTTCCACACCTCGTGGCATCTGCATTGCCTGTGTCTCTCTCTGTTTTGTAGGTTTATGTGTACACTCGGGCACGTGTGCCTCGTATCTGTGTGCACGTCAGCTTTGTCTCTTCGGCTTCCAGAACACACAGCTGAGGGGAGCTAGGATAGAAGTTTATAAATTAATGAAAGCAGTGGAACAGGTAAATTTATTTCGGTGCTTTACACCATCAGAAAAGTAGAAAGACTAGGGGAACATGCTATGAATCTATAATGTAACACATTTAAGACTAATTGGAGAAAGCATAGTTACTCACCTGTAACAGGTTATCTCCAGGAACAGCAGGAATGAAGTCTTTGCATATGGGTATTGTCTGTACCAACGGAGCCAGCACGGGAACGCTCCCCAGCATCCAATAGGAAAGCTTTTGGGAGCATCCCACTGAGCCTGCGTCACTGCCTTCCCGCCTTTCCAACTCTCCCTCTTCAGTTGAGTTTATAGCTGAGACAAAAGGAGAGAAAAAGAGAGAGAGAGAAAGACAAATCTTAGGGGAGGTGGGTGGGTTGTGAAGAATTAATTCCTGCTGTTCCCGGAGATCACCTGTTACAGGTGAGTAACTACGCTATCTCCAGAAACAAGCAGGAATGTAGTCTTCACATATGGGGGCTCCCCAGCTGAGAGATGCCAAGGAGATGACCCCAGAAAGCTGTGAAACCTAGGTTGAGATGGGTCATGCTTCCTTCCCATGGATCTCTGGCATCAAAACCTGGGCCGGCAGGTAGGAGTTGTTCTGTCTGGAAGAGAGGCTTGAGAATAGCCTGGCCAAACGAGGCATCCCGACGGGAGTCCTTGTCTAAGCAGTAGTGGGCTGCAAAGGTGTGTACTGAAGCCCAAGTGGCTGCTCTACAAATGTCATCAATGGACACTGAGCGAAGGTTAGCCATAGAGGCTGCCATTGCTCTCACATTGTGAGTTGTGACATAACCTTCGAGAGAAATTCCCTTACTCTCCTATGCAAAGCATAGCAATTTGCAATAGATTTAGACAACGTTCGCTTGGAAACTGGTAGTCCAAGATGACTAGAGTCAAAGGCAACAAAAAGCTGGGAAGACTTTCTATGTTGCTTAGTTCTCTGAAGGTAAAAGGCCAAGGCTCTTTTACAATCCAGAGTGTGAAGATTCCTTTCTGCATTGGAGGCGTGAAGCCTAGGGAAACATACAGGAAGTAAAACCGATTGTTTTAAATGAAAGGCCGAAACCACTTTGGCATAAAATGAGGGTGAGTTCTAAGAACTACTTTATCATGGTGGAACCTTGTATAAGAAGGATCAGCCACTAAAGCCTAGAGCTCACTGATGCGTCTTGCAGAAGTGAGAGCAATTAGGAAGATTACTTTCCAAGAAAGAAACTTTAGAGATGTAGTGGCCAAGGGTTCGAAGGGCAGTTTCATGAGCTGCCAAGGACAAGATTCAAATCCCATGCCACAGGTGGTGGCTTAATGGGCGCTTTAGTCAAGAATAGACCTCTCATAAACCTTGCTACAAGTGGTTGAGAGGAAAGCACAGTTACTTACCTGTAACAGGTGATCTCTGGGAACAGCAGGAATAAGTCTTCACATATGGGTATCGTCGGTACCGACGGAGCCTGAGTGGGAACGCTCCCCAGCGTCCAGTAAGAAAGCTTTTGGGAGCATCCCACAGCGCCTGCGCGCTGCCTTCAAGCCTTTCCTAACCGCCTCTCTCCAGTTCGAGTTTTAAAGCTGAGACAAAGAGAGAGAGAGAGAGAGGAAAGGAAAGATAGAGAGATACAACTCCTAGGGGAGGTGGGTGGGTTGTGAAGACTTATTCCTGCTGGTTCCCAGAGATCACCTGTTACAGGTAAGTAACTGTGCTACCTCCAGGAACAAGCAGGAATGAGTCTTCACATATGGGGACTCCCCAGCTAGAGATGCCAGGGAGATCTCCAAAGTTGTGAGTACCTGAGAAGGGCTCTACCTCACCCCATGGATCTCGGGCATCCAACCAGGGATGGGGGATAGGAGTTGATTAGGTATGGAAAAGGTGTTTGAGAACAGCCTGACCAAACAAGGCATCCCGGCGGGAGTCCTTGTCCAAGCAGTAATGGGCTGTAAAGGTATGAACCGAGGCCCAGGTGGCCGCACGACAGATTTGGTCGATGGACACAGAGTTTAGATGAGCCATAGAGGCTGCCATGGCCCTCACATTGTGAGAAGTGACATGGCCCTCCAGAGAAAGGTTCTTACTCTGGTAGGCGAAGGAAATACACTGAGCAATCCAATTGGACAGAGTTCTCTTAGAGACTGGAAGTCCTAAATGAGAGGGATCAAAAGCAACAAAGAGTTGAGAGGACTTTCTATGTTGCTGTGTCCTTTGTAAGTAAAAAGCGAGTGCTCTTTTATAATCCAGGGTATGGAGATTCCTCTCTGCAGTTGATGCATGAGGTCCTGGAAAAAAGACAGGTAAATATACCTCCTGATTTAGATGAAAAGGTGAAACCACTTTAGGCATAAAGTGTGGATTGGTCCTGAGGACTACCTTGTCATGATGGAACCTTGTATAAGGAGGATTAGCCACCAAGGCTTGCAGCTCACTGATGCGGCGAGCTGAGGTGACTGCAATGAGAAAAATAACCTTCCAGGAAAGACATTTCAAGGAGGTAGAGGTTAAGGGTTCAAAGGGTGGCTTCATAAGCTGGCCAAGAACCAGATTCAAGTCCCATGCCACTGGAGGTGGTCTAATGGGAGGTTTAGTCAAAAGAAGGCCTCTCATGAATCTTGCTATAAGAGGATGAGAGGAAATAGGCTGTCCATTGAGAGGCTTAAGGGATGCTGCAATAGCACTCAAATGGACTCTTACTGAATTCATTTTAAGGCCTGCATGAGATAAATGCAGCAAATACTCTAGTAAAGAATTCAGAGGTATTGCAAGAGGGTTAAGACCCTTCTCTGCACACCAAATGGTAAACCTCTTCCATTTAAAAGCATAGGAACGTCTGGTGGAAGGCTTTCTGGAAGCATGAAGGATATCCTTCACTTGCTGAGAAAGATGCAGATCTTGAAGGTCTAGGCCAGTGGTTCTCAACCCTGTCCTCGGGACCCCACTAGCCAGTCGGGTTTTCAGGCTATCCACAATGAATATGAATGAGATATATATGCATTAGAAATAGCCTGCCAAACTGACTGGCTTGTGGCCCTCCAATGCTGGATTTGGGGACCCCGGCCTTACACCTCTGTCATTTAAGATTGTGAGTGGGCAAGGTACAGATGTCCAAGACATCAAAAAGATTAGATGGAATATGTCACATACCTCCTCGCCTCTCACCACCACCAAAATATTGTCTATTAGACAACTTTTTGGTGGTGGTGAGAAACTAGGAGGGATGTGACACATTCTATCTACCCTTTTGATGTCGAGGACATCTGTACCTTGCCCACTCACAATCGTACTTGACAGAGGTGTACGGCAGGGGTCCCCAAATCCAGCACTGGAGGGCCACAAACCAGTCAGTTTGGCAGGCTATTTCTAATGCATATATATCTCATTCATATTCATTGTGGATAGCCTGAAAACCCGACTGGCTAGTGGGGTCCCGAGGACAGGGTTGAGAACCCCTGGTCTAGGCCTTCAGCAACCAGGCCCTGAGATGGAGACTGGGGATTTGGGTGCCACAACATTCCCTCCTCTTGGGAGAGGAGGTCTGGAGCAAATCCCAAGTCCAGGGAGGGAGCTTGAGAGAGATGCAGAAGTAGAGGGTACCACACTTGGCGTGGCCAACGTGGTGCTATGAGGATCATAGACCCCCTGTCTCTCTGAAGCTTGAACAGTGTCTTGGGAATTAGGGGAATGGGTGGAAAGGCATAGAGGAAGTCTTGCCCCCAATGAAGGAGGAAGGCATCCCTGGCCTGAACTCCCTGACATGGAATCCTGGAACAGAACCGGGGATGTTTGGCATTCCACGGACTTGCAAACAGGTCTATGTCTGGGGTTCCCCAAATTTGAAAGATCCTGGTTATCTGGTCCCCATAGAGGGACCATTCGTGTGAAAGCAGAACTCGACTGAGTCTGTCTGCCCAAGAGTTTTCAACACCTGGAAGATACACTGCCATGAGATGAATTTGATGCTCTCTGGCGAAGGCCCACAATCTCAGAGCTTCGTTGCAAAGCGACAGAGCCAGTTCCCCCCTGCTTGTTCATGTAGAACATGACTACCTGGTTGTCCGTGTGGATGAGGACTGTCTTGTAGCTGAGCAGGGTGTGGAAGACTCTTAGAGCTAGAAAAATTGCTCTGAGCTCTAAGAGGTTGATATGTAGAGATGTCTCCTGTGGAGACCAGATGCCTTGGGTGGAGAGATCTTGTAGATGAGCCCCCCCAACCCTTTGGGGAGGCATCTGTTGTGAGGGTTGCTTGGGGTAACACTTGTTGAAAGGGGGACCCCAGCAACAGATTTTGGGTGGACTTCCACCACTGGAGAGAGCAAAAAAGGCGACTGGAAGTTGCTATTTTGTCTGACAGGCACCCTGATGCCTGGGTCCATTAGGTGGACAAAGTCCATTGAGCTGCCCTCATGTGAAGGCGAGCATAAGGGACCACATGCACAGTGGATGCCATGTGGCCTAACAGTTGTAACATCTCTCGAGCAGTTAAGTGGGACTTTAACTGAATCTGGGAGGCTAACTGCACCAAGCGTAGGCAACGGGCCTGGGGAAGATAGGCCCTTGCAGTGGTGGTATCCAGTAAGGCCCCTATGAACTCCAGAGATTGAGTAGGGGTGAGATGGGATTTTGGGATGTTTATTACAAGTCCCAGATACTGAAGGATACGGCTTGTGCAGGCCAGGGAAGCCTGGGCCTCTGACTGGGATGGAGCTCGGATGAGCCAGTCGTCCAGATATGGGAATACAAATATTCCTAGAGTGCGTAGAAATGCAGCTACTACTGCCATGCATTTTGTGAACACCCTTGGGGCAGAGGCCAGACCGAAGGGAAGCACTCTGTATTGATAGTGCTTTCCTTGGAAAAGGAACCGAAGGAACCTTCTGTGTGTTGGATGGATGAGGACATGGGTGTACGCATCCTTGAAATCTAGAGAACAAAGCCAGTCCTGACTCTGGAGGTATGGAAGGAGAGTACCGAGAGAAGTCATCTTGAATTTCTCCCTGCATAGAAACTTGTTCAATTCTCTGAGATCTAAAATGGGTCTTTAGCCCCCTGTTTTCTTTGGGATGAGAAAGTAGGGGGAGTAGAACCCTGAGCCCTGTTGAAGAAGGGGTACTTCTTCTATTGCCCCTTGGGCAAGAAGGGTAGCAATCTCCTGACCCAGAAGGTTGAGGAGAGATGTTGGAGAATTGAACTGTCTCACCATGGTGTGAGGGGGAAGGTTTAAGAAATGAAGCTTGTACCCGTCCCTTATGATGGAGAGGGTCCATTGCTCTGCTGTGATTTGTTCCCATCTGGGAGCAAAGTGAGCTAACCTTCCTGGAATGGTGAGAGGCTCTGGATGTTCTAGAGCCAGAAAGGCTAAGTTCTCTAGTTGTAAGTCAAAGGCCCTGAGGAGGCTGAGGCTGTTGGGCCGTAGCAGTCCTAGCAGCCTTAGGCTTGGCCTGTTTCTGTTGTTGCTGTCTCTTTGTAGCAAAACGACCTGCAGAAGATGTCTGCTGACCATAAGCAGAATAATATTTCCCTTTCTTTGGGAAAAATCCCTTTTTGAACAACCTTTTCTTAAAAGGAGCTGAAGTAGACTTTGAAAGTCTATCTAAAGCAGAATTTTCAGCATCCATCTGGGTGGCCTTTGCTTGCCAATCTTTGCCAAAAAGGTTTTCACCTGTACAAGGAAGGTTTCCTAGTCCATCCTGAACCCAGGGTTCCAAATCAGAAGCTTGTAACCAAGCAACTCTGTGTGCACCTATGGCAATAGCCGAGGCTCTGCTGGCACCTTCAAAAGAATCAAAGGCTGCACGGTTGGAAAACTTGGAAATATCCTGGGCATGTTTAAGCCAGGTGAGAAACTCTTCCCTTTTATCTTCTGAAATACAAGGAGACAAAGTTTGCAGATGATCTGTAACTTCTTTTAGAAACATCCCCATATAGAGACTATAGGAGTTGATTCTGGCAACAAGCATACCGGCCTGGAAAATTCTCCTACCAAAGGCATCTAAGGTTCTGCATTCTCTTCCTGGAGGAGTAGAAGAGTGCCTTTTTGCACTCTTGATCTTTTTCATAGCAGACTCCACCACAATGGAGTGGTGAGGAAGCTGAGTCTTATGAAAGCCAGGACAAGGAGGAACACGATACATGGTGTCCAACCTACGAGAATGAGGGGAGGTGGTGAGAGGAGTCTCCCAGATGCCCAACATGTGATCATAAAGAATCTCATGTATTGGTAAAGTGGCTGCCTCTTTAGGAGCCTTAGGATATTGTAAAATATCTAATTTTTTGGCTCTAGGCTCTGTCTCAGGGGCCACTGAGATGGAAAGGCCCATGGCCAGTTCCCTAACGAAGTCTTGAAAAGACAAGTCTTCTGGAGGAGACCGTCTCCTTTTTGGAGAAGAGGGCTCCTGAGGAAGGATCACCGATGCTTCGATAGAGGCCTCTGATTCATCAGAGTCTTCAGAGGAATCGAAGTATCGCCTGTCTGGATGCTCCTGCAGAGCCCGATACGCGTACCGGGTGGTATCGACATCGGGAGTGATCGGTACCGATTCGGTACTGATGGGCATCACAGAACTGTGTACCGCTGCCGTCGACACCGAAGCCAATGTCGATGTCGATGCAATCGGTACCGGCACCGGAACCAATATCGGTTCCAGTGCCGGAACCGGTACCGACAGAGTTTGTTGCGGTACCGGAGGTGTCGCAGCTTGTATGAATGCCGTGATGGCACGCTGCATGGTCAGAATATTCTGATCCATCGACGCCACCAATGTCTGGATGTCAGTACCAGTGGAAACCACCGGTACCCCAGAACATGGCAACAGGTGATCGGTCGAGGCCGAGCCATCGATGTCAACCTGTGACCCCATAGATAAAGCTTTGGAAGCCAGAGCCTCCCGCCGGGGTAATTTTGCCGGTGCGGATTCCTCGAGAGCAAGCCCGGAGGCATCTCGATACTTAGAGGGAGATCTACTCTTCGAGGACCGGCTGGACTTAAGTTTGGTTATCTGAGATCCATGGGAGGAAGAAGCCCTAGAAGACGTCGATGCCACCGAAGCTGCATCAGAGGGAAACAGGGTACTGAGCTTGGCTGCTCGATTCTGTAGACCTCTTTCAGACATCATGGAACAGGACTCACAATCCGTAATGGAATGGTCAGGACCTAAACATTTTAGACACCAGTCATGGGTGTCGGTGACAGAAATAGTGCCGCTGCACTTCATGCACTTTTTAAACCAGGAGGCAGGCTTTTCCATGAGGAAAAGTTTTCGTAGGCCTAAGGCCACTGAAAGAAAAAATGCACTGAAGTGAGAAAACAGTAGGTTTTTTGTTTGTTTTTTTTTAGAAGAAAGAAAGAAAAGACCGGCGGTACCGGTCCGGCGTCGAGAAGGCAGACACGCGACCAAAGAAATAAAAGAAAATAAGAAATTCTTCAGCGGTGACAGGAACACGACCTGCTGGCTCCGCGGAAAAGAGGAACTGGAGAGAGGCAGTTAGGAAAGGCGGGAAGGCAGCGCGCAGGTGCTGTGGGATGCTCCCAAAAGCTTTCTTACTGGACGCTGGGGAGCATTCCCGCACAGGCTCCATTGGTACCGACGATACCCATATGTGAAGACTCATTCCTGCTTCACAGCCGCAGTTTCATCAGGAGAGCTCCGTTTTCAAGAAGATTTATATATCCTGTAGATGCGGGCAGCATAAGTTCTTACACGGAGTGGCTGGGTAGCTACGATCTCCTGATGAAACTGCAGCTGTGAAACGCCTCAGTGGCGCCCAGGAAGTGCGTTGAGATCGTTATCAGAGATATCTACAGCCTGAAATGGAATGGCAGTTAAGTGCTAGTGAATGATTTCTAATTGTGTCATTACGAGAGATAGCTACACAAAAGTACATGTTGCACTTAACATTTTCTATTTGGGCTGAGTTTTTGAGAACAACAATGATAATGATTGGGAATCACTAAAAGGTCGTTGATGCAAAAAGGCACTACAAGACAGACATCAGTCTGAAATTTGTGCCATGTTAAGTCTGAGACCTGGGTGAGTCCCATGCCATATTGTATGTGATCTACACTAGCAATGTAGTACACCTCGTGCTTTGAAAAGTTTCAAAAGTGTTTGCATTGAACGTTAATTTTTAACATACGTCAGAAAACATTCAGAAAGAGACCTAAGTGGATGAATAACTTCACAATATGGATGCTTTGTGTCTAGACAAGCCCCTATAAACTCTAGAGACTGAGAAGGGGGCGAGATGAGATTTTGGGAGGTTTATGACCAGTCCCAGGTACTTCAGGATCTGCATTGTGTGGGAGAGAGCAAAGCTGGCTTCTGGAGCTGTTGATGCTCGGATGAGCCAGTCGTCTAAGTAGGGGAAGATGAATATTCCCAGAGTTCTTAGGAATGCTGCTACTACTGCCATGCATTTTGTGAAGACTCTTGGGGCAGAGGCCAGTCCGAAGGGAAGAGCCCTGTACTGATAATGTCTTCCTTGAAAAATGAATCTTAGAAACCTCATGTGATCTGTATGGATGAGGATATGCGTGTATGCATCCTTTAGATCTACAGAACATAGCCAATCCTGACTATGAATGTAAGGAAGAAGTGTTCCGAGGGAGACCATCTTGAATTTTTCTCGGAACAGACACTTATTCAACTCTTTGAGGTCCAGTATGGGTCTGTATCCCCCTGTCTTCTTTGGAATGAGGAAGTAGGGGGAGTAGAAACTCATGCCCTGTTGGGATATGGGTACCTCTTCTATTGCCCCTTGAACAAATAGTGAGGTGACCTCTTGACACAAGAGAGTGGTGGAAGGGCCCTGAGAACTGAACTGTCTTGTTATGGTGGGAGGGGGCATACTGTGAAAATGGAGTTTGTACCCCTCTCATACAATGGAAAGGGTCCAGTTTTCCGATGTTATTTGTTGCCATCTTCTGGCAAAATGACAGTCTGCCGGGGATGGTGAGAGGTTCTGGACCTTTCAGGGGCAGGATGACCAAGTTCTCTAGGAAGGAGTCAAAGCCCCTGAGGAGGTTGAGTCTGCTGAGCTGGTTGAGCTCTGGGGACTTGGGCCTTCCTTTGCTGTCTGGGCTGCTGTTGCCCCTTCTAAGGACCATGAACTGGACAGTCGACAACCTGGGTGTAAGATGGATAGAATTTCTTTTTCTTGTTGAAAAAGGGTTTCTTAATTGCCTTTTTCTTTGCTGGGTTGGCTGTGGCCCTATAATCTGTTCAAGGTGGTATTTGCAGACTCAAGCTGATTAGCCTTGTCCTGCCAATCTTTGCCAAAGAGATTTTCTCCTGTGCAAGGAATATTCCTCAGCTTATCTTGCACCAATTGTTCTAAATCTGATACTTGAAGCCAGGCAATATGACATGCACGAATGGAAATAAGAGAGGTTCTGCTAATGCACTCAAAGCAATCAAAGGTTGCACAATTTATAAACCTAGGCACATTCTGGGCATGTTTGACCAGAGTGAGGAAGTTTGTTCTTTTATCATCAGGGAGAAGTGGAGCCATGAGCTCCAGATTTCCTGTAACCTCCTTAAGGAACATTCCCATATAAAAACGGTAGGAGCTGATCCTGGCTGATAGCATCGAGGATTGCAAGCATCGACACCCAAAAGTATCGCTTCACGGCCTGGAGGATTGGAAGAATGCATTTTAGCACTCTTGACCCTACGCATTGCCGATTCAACTACCATTGAATGGTGTGGTAATTGTGTTTTTTGAAAACCAGGGCATTGTGGAACTCGGTACATGGTATCGAGTCTCAAAGTGTGCAGACACCGTTAAAGGAGTTTCCCACATTCTTAGCATAAGGTCATGCAAGATTCAGTGAATGGGAAGGGTAGCTGCTTCTTTAGGAGCTGCCTGGTACTGAAGAATTTCTAATTCTTCTGCTCTCGGTTCCTTCTCAGGGGTCATGGTGATGGAGAGTCCTCGTGCTACAACACATATGAAATCCTGAAAAGACATGTCCTCTGGAGAAGACATCCTACGCTGAGGAGAAGGAGAGGGATCCTCCAGAAATATCACTCCAGTACCGGCAGAGTCCTCAGAGTCATCGGAATCGGAGGACTCGAAGTATCTCCACGCCGGGTGTTCTTGCATTGCTTGATGCCGGTATCGATCGAAGTCGACATCGGACTGTCTCAATACCGGACCCTCGATAACAGATACTGATTCAAGAGCCGGCATGTGGGGAAGCACATCGGTTAAAGCAGGTGCAGTTGGTACTGGTATCGATGACTGCAAAACCGTTTGAAGCGGCCATAGCGGTACCGAGGCTGCTAAGAGGGCCACTAGGCGCTCTTCGATGGCCAGGATGTGCTGATCCATAGCTCCTGCCAATGACTGGATATAGGTACCGGTGGAAAAGGCCACGACACCTGAACATGGCACCAGGAGTTCTCCCGAGGTGGAGCCTCCCACCGGGGCTGTTTTCCCAGTATGTTTTCCTTGAGGGCAACGCTAGTAGCATCTCAATGCTTCGAAGGAGATCTACCCTTTGAGGACCGACCGGTCTTGGAAGACCTGGGTTCAGTTACCTGAGATCTATGGGAGGAAGATGAAGCCCTGGAAGACTTCGATGCAACAGACATCGCATCTGCGGCAAAGAGGGTGCCGAGTTTTGTAGCTCTGTTCTGCAGGCCTCTCGGTCATTTTTCTACAGAGGAGACACTGCAATGGTAAATGGTCAGGACCTAAACATTTAAGACACCAGTCATGGGTGTCAGTAGCAGAAATGGTACCGCTACACTTTGAACATTTTTTGAAACCACTAGATGGTTTCTCCATTTTAGAAGAAAAGAGGGCCTAGTGCCCAAAATGGCGCCTGGCACCTAGAGGGGACAGACCCTCCAAAAAGAAGAATTCTTTTTTTATTTAGGAAAAAAAGTAAAAAAATGAAGAAAAGACCGGTGTACTGGTATAGGCGTCGACGAAGGCAGATGCGACCACAAAAAGAAAATCTTCTGCAGTGACAGGGTTTGCTGCCTGTCGGCTCTCCGGAAAATGAAAAACTGAAGAGGGAGTTGGAAAGGCAGGAAGGCAGCGATGCAGGCGCAGTGAGATGCTCCCAAAAGCTTTCCTATTGGACACCGGGGAGCGTTCCTGCGCAGGCTCCGTCAGTAACGATACCCATATGTGAAGACTAAATTCCTGCTTGTTTCTGGAGATAATATTTTATCACAATGTGTAATAAAACTCTGGAATTCATTACCAGAGGATGTAGTAAAAACTTAGTGTAGCTGGGATTTAAAAAGGTTGACAAGTTCCTAGAGGAAAGGTCCATTAACCATTATTAAAGTGGATTGGGGGGAGGAAGTGACATTACCTGGAGTGAAGGTGGCTTAAGAGCAGATGGTGTACCAGTGGCCAAGAGTCCTGCAGCAGTGGAAATAACCATCCAGAGGAAGGCGGCCAACCTAAAGGAATTTGTCTACATGGGAGGTAGTCAAGAGGGCCGTAGAGAACACAATGATGATGGCAGGTGATGCCAGCGGCACTGTTCAGGCAGTGCTGGAGTGGGGAGATGGACTCCAATGCGCAGGAAATAGTAGCACAATGAAAAGCAGAACTCCATGAATGGTTCAGGGACCTCAAATCCGAGCTGATGGCAGTAAAAATGAAGCTGAGTACATATACCAGTGAAATGAGAGAGGAGATTGCGGATTTGGGGCACCACGTGGGTGATCATGAAGATCGGCTGGAGCAGATGTGGCAAAGCTGGAAGAGGCAGTGACCTAGAGGGAGCAGATGATATGAAAATGGAAGAAGATCGGGAAAGCATAGTTACTCACCTGTAACATGTGATCTCCGGGAACAGCAGGAATTTAGTCTTCACATATGGGTATCATCGGTACCGATGGAGCCTGCGTGGGAACGCTCCCCAGCGTCCAATTAGAAAGCTTTTGGGAGCATCCCACAGCGCATGCGTACTGCCTTCCCGCCTTTCCCAACTGCCTCTCTCCAGTTGAGTTTTAAAGCTGAGACAAAGAGAGAGAGAGAGAGAGAGGGAAAGAAAAGAAAAGAAAAGAGATACAACTCCTAGGGGAGGTGGGTGGGTTGTGAAGACTAAATTCCTGCTGTTCCCGGAGATCACCTGTTACAGGTGAGTAACTATGCTATCTCCAGAAACAAGCAGGAATGTAGTCTTCACATATGGGGACTCCCTAGCTACAGATGCCAGGGAGAGACCCCAGAAATTGTGTGCCCCTGTGAAAGGGCTCCACGTCCCCCCATGGATCTCTGGCATCCTACCGGGAATGGTGGGTAGGAGTTGATTAAGTATGGAACAGGTGTCGCAGAACAGCCTGACCAAACAAGGCATCCCAGCAGGAGTCCTTGTCTAAGCAGTAATGGGCTGTGAAGGTATGAACCGAGGCCCAAGTGGCTGCTCGACAGATGTCGTCGATAGACACAGAGTGTAAATGAGCCATTGAGACTGCCATGGCTCTCACATTGTGAGCTGTGACATGGCCTTCCAGAGAAAGATTCTTACTCTGATAGGTAAAAGAAATACACTGTGCAATCCAGTTGGACAATGTTCTCTTGGAGACTGGAAGTCCCAAATGAGAAGGATCAAAAGCAACAAAGATTTGAGAGGACTTTCTATGTTGCTGTGTCCTTTGTAAGTAAAAAGCAAGTGCTCTTTTACAGTCCAAAGTATGAAGATTTCTTTCTGCATTTGAAGCATGAGGCCTTGGAAAAATACAGGCAGGTAAACTGCTTTGTTTAAATGAAAAGGTGAGACCACCTTTGGCATAAAGCGTGGATGAGTCCTAAGGACTACCTTATCATGATGGAATCTCGTATAAGGAGGATCAGCCACTAATGCTTGCAACTCACTAATGCGACGTGCTGATGTGATTGCAATGAGAAAGACAACCTTCCAGGAAAGGAATTTCAAGGATGTAGTAGCTAGAGGTTCAAAAGGCGGCTTCATGAGCTGTCCAAGAACCAGATTTAGGTCCCATGTCACCGGTGGTGGCCCAATGGGAGGCTTAGTTAGAAGGAGGCCCCTCAAATCTCGCTATGAGAGGATGAGAGGAAATAGGTTGTCCATTTAAAGGCTTGAAAGAAGCTGAAATAGCACTTAAATGGACTCGTACTGAGTTAGTCTTAAGCCCTGCATTAGATAAATGAAGGAGACACTCCAATAATGATTCCAGAGGTATCGCCAGGGGGTCAAGACCCTTCTGCGAACACCATATGGAAAATCTTTTCCACTTGAAAGCATAAGAGCATCTTGTGGAAGGCTTTCTAGAAGCACAAAGGATGTCCTTTACTTGTTGAGACAGGTTAAGACCATGAAGGTCTAGGCCCTCAGCAACCAGGCCCTGAGAGGGAGAGAGTGGGGATCGGGATGCCACAATATCCCGTCCTCCTGAGACAGGAGATCTGGAGCAGATCCTAACTCCAGAGATGGAGCTTGAGAGAGATGTAGGAGCAGAGGGCACCACACCTGCAGTGGCCAATTTGGAGCTATGAGAATCATATGGCCTCTGTCTCTCTGAAGCTTGAATAGGGTTTTGGGAATTAGGGGAATGGGTGGAAAGGCATATAGGAAGTCCTGACCCCAATGGAGGAGGAAAGCATCCCTGGCCTGAGAACCCTGAGCCGGAATTCTGGAACAGAATCGGGGAAGTTTGGCATTCAAACAGACTTGCAAAGAGGTCTATGTCCGGAGTTCCCCAAATTTGAAAATTTTTGCTACCTGGTCTGCACGAAGAGACCACTCGTGTGGAAGCAGAACTCGACTGAGTGTCTGCCCAAGAGTTTTGAATGCCTGGCAGATACACCGCAAGGAGATGAATCTGATGCTCTCTGGCAAGGGCCCATAGTCGCAAAGCTTCGTTGCAAAGCAACAAAGAGCCTGTTCCTCCCTGCTTGTTCAGATAGAACATAGCTACTTGATTGTCCGTCTGAATTAGGACTGTCTTGTAGCTCAGCTGGGTGTGGAACACTCGAAGAGCAAGGAAGATTGCTCTGAGCTCCAGGAGATTGATGTGTAGATGGGTCTCCTGTGGAGTCCAGGTGCCTTGGGTAGAGAGATCTTGCAGGTCAGCTCCCCAGCCCACCTGTGAGGCGTTTGTTAGAGTGACCCGGGGTGGGGGCTGTTGGAAAGGGGACCCCACCAACAGGTTTTGGGTTGACTGCCACCATTGTAGGGACAAAATAAGGTGACTTGAGTTTGCTATTTTGTCTGATAGGCAGCCTGATGCTTGAGTCCACTGAGTGGATAGAGTCCATTGGGCTGCTCTCATATGGAGGCGAGCATAGGGAACCACATGCACAGTAGAAGTCATGTGGCCTAGCAATTGTAAAATTTCCCGAGCAGTGAGATGAGTTTTTAACACTGCTTGGGAAGCTAACTGCACAATGCGAAAGCAGCGGGGCTGTGGGAGATAGGCCCTTGCTTTCCTGGTATCCAGAATTGCTCCTATAAACTCTAGAGATTGAGTGGGAGTTAGGTTAGATTTTGGGATGTTTATGACCAGGCCCAAATACTGAAAGATACGCATTGTGCAAGATAGGGAAATTCTGGCCTCTGACTCTGATGGGGCTCGAATGAGCCAGTCGTCTAAGTAGGGGAAAACGAATATTCCTAGAATGAGAAGAAAAGCTGCCACTACAGCCATGCATTTCATAAACATCCTTGGTGCTGAGGCCAGGCCAAAAGGAAGAACCCTGTAGTGGTAGTGCTTCCCTTGAAATAGAAACTGAAGGAATCCGGTGAGTTGGATGGATGAGAACATGGGTGTACGCATCCTTGAGATCTAGAGAACAAAGCCAATCCTGACTGAAGGTATGGCAGAAGAGTTCCTAGAGAAATAATCTTGAACTTCTCCTTGAACAGGAATTTGTTCAATTCTCTGAGGTCTAAAATGGGTCTGTCCCCCCCTGTTTTCTTTGGGATAAGGAAATAGGGGCGTAAAACCCTGTACCCTGGGCAAGAAGTAAATTGACCTCTTGACAACTGATTTTCGAGTGAAATCTGAGAATTGAACCGCATTACAACTGTAGGAGGGGGCATGTTGAGGAAATGAAGCTTGTACCCCTCCTTTACAATGGAGAGAGTCCATTCTTCTGTTGTTATCTGCTCCCATCTGGGGGGCAAAATGACAACCTTCCTGGAATGGTGGAGGGCTCTGGCCCGTTGAGGGCCAGGAAGGCCAAGTTCTCTAGATGGGAGTCAAAGCCCCTGTGGAGGCAGAGTCTGCTGGGCCTGTTGAGGCTTAGCAGACAGTTTTTCTTTGTTTTGGTGGCTGCTGTCCCTTTTGGGCAGACTGACCTGCAGAATGCCCCTGCTGGGTATAGGAGGGGTCAAACTTCTTTTTAGAGAAGAATGGTTTCTTGTAGGACTTTCTCCTTGCAGGATCAGCTGTAGCCTTGGATAGTCTATCCAAAGTGGTGTTATCAGCATCCAGCTCATTAGCTTTCTCTTGCCAATTTTTGCCAAAGAGAATTTCGCCTGTACAAGGAATATTCCCCAGTTTGTCCTGTACCCAGAGTTCTAAGTCAGATGCCTGGAGCCAGGCAATCCTACGAGCACCTATGGCAATGGCAGAGGTTCTCCTTATGCACTCAAAGCAGTCAAAAGCTGCACGATTAACAAACTTGGAAACATCTTGGGCATGTTTGACAAGTGTAAGATAATCTTGCCTCTTATCAGGAAGGAGAGGGCTCATCAGTTCTAGATCTCCTGTAACCTCCTTAAGGAACATTCACATATATAAAATGTAGGAACCAATCCTGGCAGACAGCATAGAGGCCTGGAAGGTTCGACGCCCAAAGGCATCAAGAGTCCTACATTCACGTCCTGGCGGATTAGATGCATGTCTTTTTGCACTCTTGATCCTCCTCATAGCTGATTCCACTACCATGGAGTGGTGTGGTAACTGGGTTTTTTGAAATCCAGGACAAGGAGGTACTCGATACATAGTATCAAGCTTACGAGAATGAGGAGAGGTGGTAAGAGGCGTTTCCCACATCCTTAACATGAGATCATGCAAGATCTCATGAATAGGCAAAGTAGCTGCCTCCTTGGGAGCTTTAGGATATTGTTAAATCTCCAATTCCTTTGCTCTGGGCTCTGCTTCTGGAGCCACTGTGATGGAAAGACCTCTAGCCACCTTCCGGACGAAATCCTGAAAGGATATATCCTCTGGAGGAGACATTCTATGCTTAGGAGAGGAAGGCTCCTCAGAGAGAAGTACTTCGGTACCGACAGAGCTGTCAGAATCCTCAGACTCATCGGAGGATTCAAAATATCTCCTGTCCAGGTGCTCTTGTAAAGCACGATACCGGTACCAATCGAAGTCGGTACCGGAGGGGTCTGGTACCAGCCTATCGATACCAGAGGAAACAGCATGACTCAGTGTCGGTAACACAGTCGCCGATGTCAATGCTGTCGGTACCGATATCGGTGCCGGAACCGGTGTCGGTACCGGCTGAACAGCCTGAAGCAGTCCCGAAGGCACCAAAGCTGCAAGGAGAGCTGCCAGACTGCGTTCAATAGCCAAGAACCTCTGGTCTATTGACGCTGCCGATGCCTGGGTATTAGTACCGGACGAAGCAGCTGGTACCCCAGAGCATGGCACTGAGTAGTTCTGCCGAGGTTGAGGCCTCGAGAACATCCTGGATCCCCGATAGTGCTTTGGAAGCCAAAGCCTCCCACCAGGGCAATTTTGCCGGTACAAGTCCCTCAAGGGCAACGCCAGAGGCATCTCAATGCTTGGAAGGAGATCTACCCTTTGAGGACCGTCCAGATTTATGTTTGGTTACCTGAGATCCATGGGAGGAAGACGAAGCCCTGGGAGATGTCGATGCCACGGATGCTACATCGGAGGGAAAAAGGGTGCTAAGCTTAGCAGCTCAGTTTTGCCGACCCCTCTTTGACATCATCCCACAGGCAACACACTCCGAGATGGAGTGGTCAGGACCTAAACATTTAAGGCACCACTCGTGGGTGTCGGTGACGGAGATGGCACCGCCACACTTAGAACACTTTTTAAAACCAGAGGCAGGTTTTTCCGTTCTGAAGGAAAAATTGGGCCTAGTGCCCAAATGGCGCATGGTACCCGACAGAAAAAAGACTGGAAAAAAAAAAAGATTACAATTTTTATTTTTTTTTTGAAGACAGACAGAAAAAAACGGCGGTACCGGTATAGCATCAAGGAAGGCAGACGCTACCACAAAAAAGAATGAAAAAGATGGGATAATTTCTGCGGTGACAAGAAAACGACCTGCTGGCTACGTGGAAAACAAAGAACTGGAGAGAGGCAGTTGGGAAAGGCGGGAAAGCAGCACACAGGTTTATGTTTATGTTTATTTAGAAATTTGATATACCGCCCTTTATTACAGCAGGGCGGTTTACAATACAGTAGCAAATTGAGGGAGGGGCACAGGCCCGGAAATATAGAAAGGAACTACATCGTTGAGACAGGAAACAAAGAGAATAGTAAGCAATAGGTCAAGCGGTTGAGAGCGGGGAGGACAAAACACAAAGAAAAGTGCAAACATAGATAAACCAGGTCAGCTGGGTGTGGCCGGGAGGTTATATGCCGAGGTGAACAGATGGGACTTAAGTAGGGACCTGAAAGTGGTGTAGTTATCTTCCAGACGGAGTGGGCAGAGAGTTCCACAGAGCTGGACCAAGGAAGAAAAAGGCAGAATGATGGGTAGACTGTAGATGTGCACGAGATGGTGGGGGGGAGGTGAAGTCGATTAATGTGAAGAGAACGAAGACTACGTGTGGGGATGTGGAAGCGGAGAAAATCAGTGAGGTACTGGGGTGTGTGTGTGTACAGGACGCGGTGAACCAGAGTTAGTATTTTGAATTTGATACGATGGTCGACTGGCAGCCAATGTAGGTGAAGCAATAGGGGGGTAATGTGGTCATTGCGAGAAGAGTGGGAGATAATGCGGGCAGCGGTGTTTTGAATAAGTTGTAGCCGACGGAGTTGAACTTTGGTGATCCCAGTGAAGACAGAATTGCAGTAGTCTAGTCGTGATAGGACAGTGGATAAAGTGAGTGTAGTTAAAGCTGAAGGGGACAAAAAAGGGCGTATGGAACGTATCTGTCGAAGGAAGAAATAAGATGTCTTGGCTAGATGCGAAATGTGGTCTTTAAGGGTGAGGTGTGAGTCAAGAAGGACACCGAGGTATTTAAAAGAGGAGGCAATGGGGATTACAGAGTGATCAAGAATGGGGGCAAGAGAAGGGCAGGGACCACCAAAGGTGAACCAGGTGGCTGAGGTTTTGGCGACATTGAGGTGAAGGCAGTTTGAGGAAAGCCAGTTGGAGACCAGAGATAGACAGGAGTTCAAGGGAGTGACATCTGGGTGTGCTGGGCTAGTGTGATGGATGATGATTATATCGTCTGCATAGAAGGTGGTGGATAGACCGGTCTGTTGAATGCAAAGGGCCAGTGGTGCAAGGAACAGATTAAAGAGTAGGGGGGCCAAGACAGCGCCTTGAGGAACACCACAGGGAAGAGGAACAGCCTTGGAAAAGGAGTGTGGGTCTGTGGAGGGAGCTATGGAGAAGGAACGAGAAGCGAGATAGGAATGGAACCAGTGAAGAACAGCACCTCGGAGGCCTACACCCTGTAGACGTGAGAGAAGAGAGTGATCTACAAGGTCAAAGGCAGAGGAGAGATCCAAGGAAACCACCAATGTGATGTCACCACAATCGTGTGAAGTGTGTAATTCGTTGAGAAAAGCAGTTAAGGTTGTTTCCACACTATGGCCCTGATGGAAGCCGGATTGTCGGGGATGAAGATTATTAATAGAGTGAAGATGTTGGGATAGCTGATCAAAGACAAATTCTTCCAGTAATTTTGAGAGAAATGGGAGGTTGGAAATTGGGCGGTAGTGAGCGGGAACCAGCGGATCGAGGAGTGGTTTTTTGAGGATGGGACGTACAAGGGCATGTTTCCAAGGGGAGGGGAAAGTGCCACTAGAGAGACTGGAATTTATTAATGTGCAAATGTGGGATATTAGGGCAAGGGAGGGTTCCAGGAACCATTTGGTTGGGATGGGATCCAGAGGACAAGTGGTCTTACGAACAGAGGTGAGGGAGGTGACAAGCTCAGAGGTAGTAATAGGGTAGAAAGTAGACCAAGTGTGAGACAGGGAGGAAGGGGAGGAAGAGAGAGGGGAGAGTGGGGGAAGGGAGGACAGAGGAGGGGGACAGGAAGGAAGACTAGCACGGAGATCATGGATTTTTGTAGAGAAATGTTGAGCCAGTTGGGTGGGAGATGGCATGGGTGGAGGGGGAGCAGGGGAGGGACCAGAGTGAATGGATGTGAGGGAATGAAGAACAGAAAAAAGCTGTCGAGAAGGGTTGGCGGCAGAAGTAATAGAGTTGGAAAAGAAGGAGAGTTTGGCTTGACGGACAGAGGAGCGGTAGTGCTGGTGAAGATCACGGAATTGGGCGAGAGCGTGGGGTGTGCGATGCTCACGCCAGATGCGCTCCAATCTACGAAGATGGGAGCGCAAAAGGCGAAGACCTGGATGGAACCAAGGGTGGCGAGTGGAAGAACGTTTCAGATGGGTGGGCTGGAGGGGAGCAAGAGAGTCAAGAATTGCTGAGAGTGTGGAATTAAAGACGGTAACCTGGGAGCTAGGGGAGAGAACAGAGAATTCAGAAGGTAGGAGTTGGGAGGCTGGTGGAAAGAGTTGTAAGGTGCTGTGGGATGCTCCCAAAAGCTTTCTAATTGGACGCTGGGGAGCGTTCCCGCGCAGGCTCCGTCAGTACCGACGATACCCATATGTGAAGACTACATTCCTGCTTGTTCCTGGAGATAATAGGACCCAGAGGAAGAACTTGAGGATACAGGGGGTCACAGAGGAAAGTGAGTTTGAAGACAGTGGTAAAGTGGTGCTAGTGGTATATAAGAAGGCACTGCAAAACGAAGGAGAGGAGGACATTCCGCACACTATAGTGCTGGATAGGGCGCTGGGCCCGCCACAAAAGAATGTTCCTGGAGACAGAAGTATGCGTCCAGGACTAGTGCCTCAAAGAAAGAGTGGCAGCCAAGATAAAGGGTCTGCAAAAGTTCAACTGGCAGGAGTATCAGGTGGCTATTTATGCAGACTTGGCCAGTGGTACCCTTCAGCATCGAAGAACATGGCACATACTACAAAGGCACTTCGGGCAGCGCAGTTGAAATACCACTGGCTGCATTCGCTTTGGACTGGCCTTCTCTAAAGAGGGGCACATGTGGAAAGTGACCACAGCTGGAGAGGCGGAGAAAGTGCTACAAGAGATTGGTATCCCTATGGAAACAGTACCCATGGCAGAGTGGCAACGGCAGGAGCTATGCTACCTCTTGCTGGGGCAGGAGCAGCAGAGGTGTCACGGCTCTCTACCGCTCCTCCCTCCCTCTCCAGGAGCTTTCCTCCACTGCGCTGCACTATCCTGAGTCCTTGCTCCTCCGTCTGGGTACCTCTCCCCCTCTTCATTTTCTCCTTATCTATGCTCCCCCCCCTCTTTGTCTGCCCAGCTATGGGACACCCTCTTATCCACACTGTCTGAAGCTTCTCTTCTCTATCCCCATCTTTTAATCTCAGAAGACTTTAATATTCATGTTGACTCTCCCCTCCACACCCCCTCCAGGACCTTGCTTTTCTGACTTTCTTGTCTGACCTTTCCCTCGGTCAGTTTGTCTTTCCCTACCCACTCTGCCAGGCACTCCTTAGATCTCCTTATTTCCCATGCCACCTCCCCCTTTCCTCATCCCTCCCCTGGACCGACCATTCCTGCCTCCTTTTTCTCGAAAAAAAACAAACCTCCAAAATAGGATGACTCACAATGAGAAGAAGAAGAAAGAAAAAGTCATCACAACCTAACCCTTGAATTCGTCCTTTTCAAACAAGTCTTTTACATTAAGATTTTACTGTCGGGATCAGTCGGCATGAGAAGGGGAGAGGAAAACCCCCACTCTCCGCATCGGCAGAACCCTTTTTATTGGATTTTCAAAAGATGTGGAAAACAATGCGCAATTTAAGTAGTGGTGCAACAAACACTTATCTGTGAAAAGGTGATGTCCATTCATCAGGAAAGGCAACAAGTATCCAAAGCAACACGACATGCATGTTTCGAGCCCACTGAGAGCCCTGTGTCAAGTGTACCCTTCAAAACTCTTCGCCCTTTTGAAGGGTACACTTGACACAGGGCTCTCAGTGGGCTCGAAACATGCATGTCGTGTTGCTTTGGATACTTGTTGCCTTTCCTGATGAATGGACATCGCCTTTTCACAGATAAGTGTTTGTTGCACTACTTCTTAAATTGCGCACTGTTTTCCACATCTTTTGAAAATTCAATAAAAAGGGTTCTGCCGACGCGGAGAGGGGGAGTTTTTCCTCTCCCCTTCTCATGCCGACGGATCCTGACAATAAAATCTTAATGTAAAAGACTTGTTTGAAAAGGACGAATTCAAGGGTTAGGTTGTGATGACTTTCTTTATCCTTTTTTCTCTTGCCTGTTCCTCTCATCCTCTGACCTCTTCTCTTAGTTCACATTCTGGTCCTGCCCCTCCTACTTTCTCCCGTTGTATCAATGCTAATACCCTCCTTCAGTTTCCCTCCTCAGATACTCTGTTACCCTCCAATTTCATCTTCTTCCTCCTGACATCCAGGCACGTACCTGGAACACGACTCTTTCTTCAACTCTTGACACTCTTGCTCCTCTTCGCCCTCGCCGTTCCCCTCCACCGGCCTACCCATCACCCCTGGTTTAACTCTGGTCTTTTCATTCACCGTAGATACCTCCGCCGAGCTGAGCGTCTGTGGCGAAAACATCCCTGTCCCTCCAATCTGCTTAATTTCCGTCTGTCCCATTGTCACTACCATTCTCTTATTCACTCTGCTACACAGAACTACGTCTCCGACCTTATCTCCTCCTCTGCTAACTCTTCTCACAAATTACACTCCATTCTCCGTTCTCTCTCCACTCCACATTCTTCCCCCGCACCCCCTTCCTCCCCTTCTATCCTTGATCATGCTTCCCTAGCATCTCACTTTGTTTCCAAGGTCCTTTCTCTTCGCCTCTCCTTTCCTTCATGCCCTCCTCCCCTCTCCCCACCTTCACCGGCGACTCTCCCAACACCTCTTTCCCCCCTCCCTCCCCCTCTTTTTTCCTCCCCTCCTTCCCTTTCCCATCATTGGTCTACTTTTGAACCAATCTCTCTTTCTACTCTCTCTAAAGTCTTTGCTTCCACCCGCAAGAATACCTGCCCCGCTGATCCAATCCCTTCCCACTGGTTGTTGGAACCCTCCCTTGCCCTTTCCCCTATCATCATTTCTATTTTCAACTCTAGTTTAGCCTCTGGTACCTTTCCCACCCCTTGGAAGCACGCCTCTGTTTGCCCCATTCTTAAGAAAGGTTCTCTGGATCCCTCTTCCCCTTCCAGCTGGTGCCCCATCTCCAAATCTTCCTTTCCTTTCTAAACCTTTGGAAAAACTGGTTTTCTCCCAGCTCTCATCCCACCTCGAGGCTTCCCTTACCCTCCCACCCCTGGCAATCTGGTTTCCGTCCTGGCCACAGCACAGAATCTGTCCTCCTTTCTCTTCTCAATGACCTGCATGCTGTTCACGATCACGGTTTGCTTTCTCTTGCTGTTTCCCTTGATCTCTCTGCTGTTTTCGACATGGTTGATCATCACACTGTCGCCTTCAGGATGCTGGCCTCTCCAGTCTGGTTCTTCAATGGTTTTGTCCTTTCCTTTCCTGTCGCTCCTTTTCGGTTCTAACTGGGTCTGTTTCTTCCTCTTCCACTCCCCTCTCCTGCGGTGTCCCCCAGGGATCTGTTCTTGCTCCCCTTCTTTTCGACGTCTTTCTAGCGCCTCTAGCTCTTCTAGTCCAGCAACACGGTCTTTCCGCTTACTACTACGCAGATGACATCTTCCTTCTTTACCACATCGATTCTTCTGCTCCGGATATCACTCCCTTTAATACTTGTCTTTCCTCTGTTGCTTACTGGCTTTCTTCTAATTTTCTCCGTATTAACCTCTCCAAATCTTCCGCTATTTGGTTCACCCTTGGTAGTCCCCTCTCTCCCCTCGTCCCTTTGTTTTCCTCTTTACCTATCCCGTTTCTTCTTTACGATATGTAGGTGTAACTCTCAATTCTTCTCTTTCCTTTAAAGACCATATCTCCTCAGTTGCCCAACATTCTTTCTTCACTCTGAAACAACTTCGCGCTATCCGTCCCTTCCTCACTTCCTCTTCTATGACTACCCTGCTTCTTTCTCTTATGTCCCGTCTTGATTATTGTAATGTTTGTCTTGCCGGTATCCCCCAGTCTCAAATTTGTCTGCAACGTGTTCAAAATACTGCTGTTCGTATTCTAACTCATGCTTCACATTTTGATCACATCACCCCCCTCCTAATAAACCTGCACTGGCTTCCTATTGTTTTTCAGATACAGTTTAAATTTCTCATTTTTGTTCACAGGGCAATTCATTCAGGTACCCCTCTTTACCTCGCTGACCAGGTTCATCTTCACACCCCTCACCGTTCTCTCCAATCCACTCTCATTAATCGCATGTTCCTCCCCTCCCCTTCCCAGGCCCACTTGGAATCCACCCGGTCCTCAGCTTTATACTTCCTAGATCCTAGACTCTGGAACTCACTCCCCCTTGCACTCCACTTAGAATCCTCCTTTAAAGCTAAACTAAAGACTCATCTCTTCTGCTCTGCCTTTGACCTCCCTTTTCCATCCTCACCTCTCTCCCCTCCTCCTCGTTAAAGATACAACTCTCCTTCCCTTCTGCCCCTCCCCCTCCTCACCCACTTGTTCACCTTTCCCACACCAACGTACATTGTTTTGTCCATTTTGTATATTACCTCTCTCTTCTATTGTATGTACTTTTGCCTTTTCTGTCTGATCCTTTTCTTCCCTGTCTTTTTTTTTAAAGATTTTATGGCATACCTTTCCTCTCTTTTTCACAGCTTTTTTTAACCTTTGTAAACCTCCCAGATGCTACTGTTTATGGGCGCTATGTAAAGTTTTAAATAAACAAACAATGGCTAGGGGTGTCGAAAGACTGCAGCAAGAATGACATTACTCAAAAGCTTCAGACATTAATTATTTTGAGAACAAAGGGGATATTGTAAGGGGTGGCAGAGGGGAAGTGGGAGTTTTGAGTGAGTGGAGTAATAGAAGGAATGGGTGATGGGGTACGGTTGGGTGGGGGTGGGGAGCTAGGAGGGGCGGTGAGTGCAAATGGGGTGGAAGAGGAGGTGGCAGGAGGTTTGTTAGGAGGGGAGGATCACTAGAGTGGTGAGAGGAAGAATGGGGATTGGGCCAGGTGCGCACAACTCCAGAGAGGTCTCTGGAGAGTGAAGCAAGAAGGGGGGGAGGAGAGGAAGGGGGGGAGGAGAGCAAGGGGGACAGGGGGGGAGGAGAGCAAGGGGGACAGGGGGGGAGGAGAGCAAGGGGGACAAGTGGGGGCGGGACTGGGGATGGGAGTGATGGAGGGGGAGGGGCAGGGGAAAGGGGGAGGGGATAGCCAGATTACTACCCTCGTAAGAGAAAGGAGAGGAAGGGACTGTTGCGGTTGAAGGAAAGGTTAGAAAAGGTGGATGCCTGAAGAAGCAGACACCTGGGGGAATGGGGTTACATGTTCTACTCCCACCCTCGTGGTTGTGTCTGATGATCCTAAAGTAGCTAAACAGGTAGAAAAGGTGACAGCAAAAGCTAGAAGGATGCTTGGGTGCATACGGAGAGGAATGGCTAGCAGAAGGAGGTGATATAGTGCCTCGGTATAAGTCTGTGGTGCGACCTCATTTGGAGTATAGTGTGCAATTCGAGACCGCACCTTCAAAAGGATATAAGCAGGACAGAGTCAGTACAGAGGGCGACTACTAAACTGGTTAGTGGTCTTCATTATAAAGCATATGAGGACAGACTTAAGGATCTTAATAGGTACACCTTAGAGGAAAGGCGGGATAGAGGTGATATGATTGAGATGTTTAAATACCTCCATGGCATAAATGTACAGGGGGAGAGCCTCTTTCAATTGAAAGCAAGTTCTGCTATGAGGGGACATAAGAACATAAGAACATAAGATATGCCATACTGGGTCAGACCAAGGTCCATCAAGCCCAATATTCTGTTTCCAACAGTAGATAATCTAGGTCATATGTACCTAGCAGTTTCCCCAAGGGACACATGTTCCATAATGCTTGTACTGGGTTAAGCATTGATATCTTCGGTCACTTCTTAATAATGGTTTATGGACCTTTCCTCGGGGAACTTGTCCAAACCTTTTTTAAACCCAGCTACACTAACAGCCTTTACTACATCCTCTGGTAACAAATTCCAGAGTTTGATTACACGTTGAGTGAAAAAATATTTTCTTTTATTAGTCTTAAATAGTTTACCCTGTAGCTTCATTGCATGTCCCCTAGTCTTTCTATATTCTGATAACGTAAACAATCGATCTACGTTTACCCATTCCACTCCGTTCATTAATTTATAGACTTCTATCATATCTCCCCTCAGCCGTCTCTTTTCCAGGTTAAAGAGCCCTAACCTTTTTAGCCTTTCCTCATAGGAGTATCCTTCCATCCCCTTTACCATTTTGGTGGCTCTTCTCTGAACCTTTTCTAAAATCGCTATATCCTTTTTAAGATATGGCGACCAGAATTGCAAACAATATTCAAGGTGCGGGCTCACCATGGAACGATATAGAGGCATTATAATATCTTTTGTTTTATTTTCCATTCTTTTCCTTATCATACCTAGCATTCTATTTGCTCTCTTGGCCGCCGCTGCACACTGGGCCGAGGGTTTTAACATGGTATCCACAATGACGCCTAAATCTTTTTCCTGGGTGGTGGTTCCTAATGTGGAACCTTGTATCGTGTAACCATAGTTTGGGTTGTTCTTCCCTAGGTGCATAACCTTGCACTTGTCCACATTAAATTTCATCTGCCATTTTGATGCCCAGTCTTCCAATTTATCAAGATTCTCTTGCAATTTCTCACAATCCTCTTGGGTTTTAACAACTTTAAATAGTTGTGTCATCTGCAAATTTGATAACCTCACTCGTTATTCCACTTTCCAGGTCATTTATGAATATGTCAAAAAGCAGCGGACCCAGCACAGATCCCTGGGATACACCACTATTCAACTTTCTCCATTGGGAAAATTGGCCATTTAGCCCTACCCTCTGCTTTCTATCTTTTAACCAGTTCCTGATCCACAATAGTACACTGCCTCCTATCCCATGACTCTTTAGTTTTGCCAAAAGTCTCTGATGAGGGACCTTGTCAAAGGCTTTCTGAAAGTCCAGATACACAATATCAACCAACTCACCTTTGTCCACCTGTTTATTCACTCCTTCAAAAAAACATAACAGATTAGTAAGACAAGATCTTCTTTGTCTAAAGCCATGTTGGCTGTCTCCCATTAGGTCGTGACTATCTACATGCTGAGTAATTTTATTCTTTATGATGGTTTCTACCATTTTTCCCGGTACTGACGTCAGGCTCACCGGTCTGTAGTTTCCCGGATCACCTCTGGAACCCTTTTTAAAAATTGGTATTACATTGGCGATCCTCCAATCTTCAGGTATTAGAGATGATTTTAATGATAGTTCACAGATTACTGATAGCAGGTCTGCAATCTCATATTTCAGTTCTTTCAACACCCTTGGATGTATACCATCCGGCCCAGGTGATTTGCTACTCTTCCGTTTATCTAATAGTTGTAAGACATCTTCCCGATGTATCGATATTTCCTTCAATTCTTCCGCACCTTTAAATACCACTTCAGTAGTGGGTAACATCCCTACATCTTCCTCAGTAAAGACCGAAGCAAAGAATTCATTCAGTCTCTCCGCTATCGCCTTGTCGCCTCTTAGTGCTCCTTTAACCCCTTTATCATCTAATGGACCAACTGACTCTCTCACAGGTTTTTTGCTACGAATGTACTTGAAAAGGTCTTTATTTCGCGTTTTTGCTTCCGCAGCAAGCTTCTTCTCAAATTCTCTCTTTGCCTGCCTTATCAATGCCTTGCATTTGACTTGCCAGTGCTTGTGCTGTTTCCAGGTTTTGTCGTTTGGCTCTTTTTTCCGTTTCCTGAAAGATGCTTTTTTTGGCCACAACAGCCTCTCTGACCTCACCTTTAAACCATGCTGGCAGTTTTTTGGACTTCCTTCCACTTTTCTTAAAGCGTGGAATACAGCTGGTCTGGGCTTCCAAGATAGTATTTTTCAACAACACCCAAGCTTGGTGTACGTCTTTAACCTTTGCAACTTCTCCTTTTAGTTTTTTCTTAACTGTTTTCCTCATTTTATCATAGTCTCCCTTTCGAAAGTTAAAGGGTAGTACTGTGGATTTCCTTACTATCCCTCCTCCACTAATTAAATCGAAGGCGATCATGCTATGATCACTATTGCCAAGTGGCCCCAACACCCTTATCTCTTGCACTAGATCTGGTGTTCCACTAAGAACTAGGTCTAATATGGCTTCCCCTCTGGTCGGTTCATGAACCGGCTGCTCCAAGAAGCAGTCATTTATTTCATCTAGGAACTTTATCTCCCTAGCATGTCCTGACATGACACTGACCCAGTCGATACCGGGGTAATTGAAATCACCCATTATCATTACTGTGGGATGAGGGTGAAGGGAGATAGATTCAGGAGTGATATGCTGAAATATTTCTTTACGGAAAGAGTGGTGGATCCGTGGAATAGTCCCCCAGTGGAGGTGGTAGAGATGAGGACAGTACTGAATTCAAAAAAGCATGGGACAAACACAGAGGATCTCTAAAGGAAAAAAGGGGACTGTTGTAGTTGTTGATATGGACGTGTAATAGCGAAGGGCCCGCAACGAATAAAACCAGGAGTCTATTGACTAGAATTCAAACCAGTTTAATGTGCACAGTCTCAGGCCAATGTCACATACAAAATGTCTGAGCCCTGAGCTCAGAAAAACGACAGTTTATATACTGTTCTTCTCCAGTCTAATACAGGCAAAACTCCTCATTGGTCTCGGTGGCCCCCCTCCCTCTCCCAATAGCCACCTCTGATCTGGCTTGTACCTGTTCTTATTCTGTGCAGGCTTTTCTAACAGTGGCTCAAATCTCTAGACATAATACTTCTGCTACAGTACATTTCGCTGCTTTTGCAAGGTCAGTTAGCCGGCAGAGATAGTGGAAAGCACAGCTGTGCGTATCATAACAGTGGAAAAGTTTTACTTTTGTTTATCAGAAGCATTCTTATCAAAAGCAGAGCAGAGTAGTGATTCTAACAGCTACTGGTATTTTCTGTCTGTCTGGTTTGCTATAATATTCCAAAGTCAGTTATAATATTCTAAAATAAGGGAGGGGGACTCAGGCCTAGCTGACAGGCCTCTGCTACAGGATGGACTAGGCCATCGCCTATCACAGAAGGACAGACTAGATAGAAATATGACGATAGAAATATGACGACAGAAAAAGACCACATGGCCTATGTTTCTATGACTCCTATAGTAAAGATTGGCATGTGTGGGTTATTGGAAGTCTTATGTGCAAAGTACAACCAACTGAACATGAGAGCATCACTTGGTCAGATCATGCTCCAGTAGAGGAGGATTTGGACTTAGGACGGAGGGAGGATGGGTTGTGTTTTTGGAGGCTCAATGATTCACTATTGGTGGAACCCCAGCCAGTCAAGGGGTGATAGAGTATCTTATCCTAAAAAGAGGGGTGGGAGTGGAACTGGGGAACATCTGGGATCGGTTAAAGGTAATGGTGAGAGAACATCTGGTTAAGTATTGCGACTAGGACAAAGAGAAAAGGGAGGCAGAAAGCACAGTTACTTACCTGTAACAGGTGATCTCTGGGAACAGCAGGAATAAGTCTTCACATATGGGTACGTCGGTACCGACGGAGCCAGCGCGGGAACGCTCCCCAGCGTCCAGAAAGAAAGTTTTTGGGAGCATCCCACGCGCATGCGCGCTGCCTTCCCGCCCATTTACTTCCCTCTCATCAGTTGGGTTTGTAGCTGAGACTGAAGGAGGGAAGTAGACAAATGAGAGCGAGCGAGAGCGAGCGAGCAAGAGCGAGCAACTCCTAGGGGAGGTGGGTGGGTTGTGAAGACTTATTCCTGCTGTTCCCAGAGATCACCTGTTGCAGGTAAGTAACTATGCTATCTCCAGGAACAAGCAGGAATGGGGACTCCACATATGGGGACTCCCAAGCTAAGATGCCTGGAGGAGGCCCCAACATGTTGCAAATCTAAAGATGGGCCATGCTTATCCCTCAAACATCCAAGGGATGGGGGGTAGGAGTTGAACTAGAAAAAAAAAAAAAAAAAAAAAGAGGTGCTGTGGAACAGCTTGACTAAACAAGGTATCCAGAGGGGAGTCCTTGTGTAAATCATAAATATTAGAAAAAATATTGAGTCCCAATTTTCTAATGTGGATCTCACTCAAAAATATTGCAGTAATACTTGAGGGTAATATGGGTCTGTGGTTGAGAGCCAGTACATTGTCCTAAAAAAAAATTCCCTCAATGTGAAGTAGAGGGGAAAAAATAAATTTTGCAATACAGGAAGAGATGAGAAGCCTTAATGGCCAGAACTAACCCCAGAAGAAAGTACTGAGGGAGTTCAATGAGGTTGGACTTTGGAGAAATAGCTAAAGCTTCTGTAAAGTCCAAAAAATTGAACTTCTTGTCCTTGGAGCAGAATAAGGTCCTAGGAAAGAGTGGAGATAATCTGACTGGTTTGGATGAAAAGGTAGAAATACCCTTTGCAGAAAAAAGGGGATAGGTCTTTAAGACCCCCTTTATTCCAATGAAAAACAAAGACACTTGTACTAGGCGTTGAGCCTCCAATTTCTTGAAGATCAGTAAAGTCTTTCGTAAGTGATGTCACTTATGACGACGACCTTACATGCAGAGCTTCAGATGTGACGTAACCTAAAAGGTAATAGAAGGTATTTCCTAATTTACCATAGAAATTGGTTGTCCATTGAGTTTTATGGTATGCTGGGGCAGCATTAATATGGACAGTAAACAAATCTTTAAAAGTCAGATGTTGTATAGAGATTGACCCAATAACAAGTAGGATTAAGACTTACTTGAGAATATTGATGGAGAATCTCTGTCTGGTTAAATATGGAAGAACCAATCGAGAAAGTTTCGTGGAAACTGGTATTATGTTCTTCACTTATAGGGATAGGACTAGACTTCTTGAAAAGATCTAGCCCCTGAATAATCAGGTCTCAAGACGTACGTGAATGAGTGCAGAGGAGATCCTTAGTCTTAAGACAGCAAGTCTGGATCCTTCTATAACTTCAAATAGTAGCTGGAGAAAAAGACGCAATATAAGGGGATACCATGTTTGCCTCTCTATGAGGGCAATATGAGTATCATGCGTTCTCTTGTTCATTATAAGCTACCATGAAGTATAGGAAATTAGAAGGAAAGTAGCGAATAAGGACCAACTGCAGTGAAAAAAATGCATCCTTGTTGTGGAAGTTCCAGTGAGATGTGGAACGAACCAGGGAATTGTGCAATTTTCTACGCTTTCACGTGGTCTAAACCCTGATTACTTTTTCTTAAAAGGAAATTTTAAGGAATATGGTAAGAGTAGGAAAAAAACAGTCATGTAGGAGCATGACTGGCAGAGTCTACCAGCTGAAGCCCTTCTTAAACATCTGGAAGCTACCTACTAGGAGTAGCTCTGAAGCTCTCTGGCAAAGGCCCACAGTTGCAGAGCTTTGTTGTATAATTGCAGAGAGCATGTTGTAGGTTGCTTAGATCTGGCTGTTGAATTGCCAGTGTGCAACTTAATCTATTCTGTTGGAGCCAAAGAGAATTGAAGATGGCTAAGAATAGTAGACAGGCCTGATGCCTGCAACAATAAATAGTCCAAATGGGTTCTGGACCTCTTTTGGAATTATCTGTTATTAAGGCAGCATAAAAAGTTAGGTCCTATAGATTGGAGAGGACCGACAGACATAATTTGGAGTAGTGATACCCAATTTCTGTCCGAAAAGCTGCCTTAAAAAAGTATCTGATAAGGTTAGCTCAAAGATACACAGAGAAGATGAACCGCAAAGGAGGAGAAAAACTCTGTATGGAAACTACTTACTGGAGTAGGTATTGAAGAAAATCCTATGGCTTAGAGAATAAGCCCTCCAGTTGATTAGTAGTACTCTTAGAGACTGAATGTCTGGGCTAAGAGGAATAGAAAGTAATACAGAGTTGAGAAGACTTACAATTTGGTAAGTCTTTGAAGAGATAGGGTCCCCTTGCAGTTAAAAGCATGAGATATCCTCGTACAGGAAACTGTCAAGGTGAAGGGTATAGCTCACCTTGTTAGTTGTTAGTGCTCCTTTTGTTTTAAAAGGAGAAACCTGTTATCTCTGGGGTATGATAGTTCTTAAAAGCTCTTAGAGCTAAAAGGATAGATTTCTCTTGTAGCAAGAGATTCATGCCCAGAGTCGAGGATTGACTCAATGTATGACTGATATCTCAGCATGGATGAGATGAATTTTAGATGCTTCTGTTGAAAAGAAGTAGGCTCAAAAGTTCTAAACCTCACACAGAAAAAGTGAATAAAACATCAGAAACCCTGCGACTGCTGGGTTTGCTGAGCCTGTTGAGGCTTTGATTTTCTTAGCCTGGTGTGATGTTGCCCTTCTTTGGAAACATCTGCATAATGGGTAGAAGATGGATAAAACTTTTTCCCCTAGGGGGATAAAGCTTTTTAGGAGATTTTTTATTAGCTGGGATAGAGGAAAGTTTTGACAATCCTCTGAAAGTAATATCATCAGTGTTTAACTGATTAGCTTGAAATAAAGCATCCTTGTTAAAGAGATTTACACCAGTACAAGGAGTATTCCCCAGCCTTTCTTGTACCCATCTGTCCAAGTCTGAAGCTTGGAGCCAGGCCATGCGTCGTGCTCCTATGGCTATAGCAGAAGTTCTGCTAATAGACTCAAAACAGTCCAGGGAAGCACGATTAAGGAACCTAGAGATATTTTGAGCATGATTGACTAGTAAGAAATAGTCTGCTCTTTTATGCTCTTGAAAAGAAGGGTTCAAAAGCTTTAAGCTCTTTGTGACCTCTTCAAGAGATAATCCCATATGGAAAATATATGAGATAATTCTTGCAGAAGGCACGGATGCCTGGAAGCATCGACGTCCAAAGGCACCTAAAGTTCTAGACTCACGACCTGGAGGATAAGAGTGCTTTTTTGCACTCTTAATAATCCTCATTGCTGATTCTACAACAATAGAATGATGAGGAAGTTGAGTCTTTTGAAAACCTGGAGAAGGTGGCACCTTGTAAATGAAGTCAAGTGTCTTAGAATGTGGTGATACCATTAAAGGAGTTTCCCACATTTTTAAAAGGAGATCTTGTAAGATCTGATGCAAAGGAAGCATGACGACCTCCTTTGGAATCCAGGAGGATCGCAGGGTCTCTGAATCCCCTGGCAAGGACTCTTTACCAGGTATAGAAATGGCAAGTAACTTTGCCATATCAAGCAAAAAAGCTTGAAAAGCAATCTCCCCTGAGGATCCTTTAAAATGAGGGGTAAAGGCTAGATTTGTGGAAAATTAAGCCTTGGTACCGATGGATTCATCGCAGTCATCGGGATCGGAAGACTTGAAAGGATGAAGCATTGGATTTTCTTTAAAGCGATGTCTTCGATACCCGAAATCGATACAGAGACAAATCGGTACCGAATCCTCCATGCTAGAGATCGATTCCAGGCTCGGCATCGAAGGAAGCGAGTCTGTCGAAGCAAGCATGGATGGTACCGACACCGATGCCGACACAGATACTGGAGGAACAGTCTGCAGCAACTCCAGCGGTACCGAGGTAACCAAGAGCGCTAGACTACGTTAATCGGTGAGGAGTATTTCATCCATCACCATAGCCGATCCCGGGGTGTCGGTACCACCCGAAGCGGCCACAACCACCGAGCATGGCCCAGGTATGTTCTCCGAGGTAGGAACCCCGGGAACAACCTGAAGCCCCGTTAATGCTTTGGAGCCCGAAGACTCCTGCCGTGGCTTTATTGCCAAGATGTCCTCTAGGGCAAGGCCGGAGCAATCTCGATACTGGAAAGGAGATCTACCACTCGAGGACTGGCTAGTCTTTACAGACTTTTGTTTGGTTACCTGATCCTGTGGAGATATTCTAGCTGGTGACATCGAGAGCGATGTGAACCGGGTATCGAGTTGTGCTCGATTCTGAAGATTTCTTCTGTTTGAGGTCCAGCAGGAAAGACACTCCAGTGAGCAGTGGTCAGGACCCAAACATTTAAGACACCAAGTATGGGTGTCTGAAAAAATATTTGTACTGCCACACTTAGAGCATTTCTTAAGGATAGTGGCTGGCTTTTCCATAACGGAAAAATAGAGGCCCAGTGGCCTAGCAAACCGTCAGACACTAAACAGGAAACATTTCTGAAGAAAAGAAGAAATTCTTTAGAAAAAAGAAAGAAAAGCACCAGCGGTACCGGTGGCATCAGGGGAAGGCAGACGCGACCACAAAAAACAAAGAATAAAAAGAACAATTTTCTGCGGTGACAGGAATACGTCCTGCCGGCTCCGTGGAAAACGGAAAACTGATGAGGGAAGTAAATGGGCAGGAAAGCAACGCACATGCGCATGGGATGCTCCCAAAAGCTTTCTTTCTGGACGCTGGGGAGCATTCCCGTGCGGGCTCCGTCGGTACCGACGTACCCATATGTGAAGACTCATTCCTGCTTGTTCCTGGAGATTGGGTGTTATGTGATAAGTTGAAGGCTCTAGAGAAACGTCAGAGTGATAGAGACCCAAGGGTGCTGGAGGAGTTGGCATGGCTAAGACAAGAGCTGGACAGGCTTAGCGCCAGTCAAATTGCACACGAGTTGAATGTGCTCAGGCCCAGTTTGAGGGGGAGTAACCGGGCTGGTAGGATGTTGGCTAGTCATTTGAGAGCTCAGGTACAGCAAAGCCAGATAGTCAACATCAGAAAAAAAAAGGGGGGAGGTGGATACAGGAATGGACCAAATTCAGAAAGTGTCTAAGGAATTTTATGAACACCTCTATAAAGCTGAGGTACCGGTGGAGGGCTCCAGAGGGGGGGCGGACTACCTTCAGAGCTGTCTCTTGGGGAAGCTAGCAGAAGAGGAGGTGGGCAGATAGGACAGGGCTATCAGCAGCAAGGAGGTTGGGTAAGCAACACAGTCCCTAAAATTAAGAAAGACACTTGACCTGGATGGCCTAACAGCCAAGTTTTACACAAAGTTCCAGGCTCTTGTTAGTGGAGGTTTTGAATGGGATATTGATAGAGGGCAGAGTGACAGCATCCATGGCAGAGGCAGGAATAACAGTCCTACCGAAACTGGGGAAAGATTGTTCAGTTTGTGGATCCTATAGACCCGTATCCTTAGTAAACTTGGATGTGAAAATTCTAGCAAAAATACTGGCAACGTGTCTGCAGAGGTATCTCCCCAAGTTAATTCATCCAGATCAAACGGGCTTTGTGAGAGGTAGGTTGGGGGGGACAATATAAGGATTCTTAATCTAACCTGGCAGCTACAACAGGGCAGGGAGAAAGAAGTGTTTCTGACTGTAGACAGACTGTAGACTGTGACTGAAAAAGCATTTGATAGGCTGGACTTAGCCTTTATATTTCAAGTGCTGGAGAAGATGGACCAAATTTTCTGAACTGGGTGAGAGCTCTGTATGTGGAGGCCCCAAAGCACGGATCTGTATCAATGGGGGATATTCTGAAGCGTTTGCGCTAGGATGGGGCACAAGACGGGGTGCCTACTGTTCCTGCTATTCGCCCTGGTGATTGAACCCCTGAGTGAGGATCTGGGTGCAGGGGGATCTTCGTAGGGTGAAGATGGGGGGCGGGAGGCAAAGAGGCCTGTTTGCAGATGACATCTTTATGGTGGGGGCACCATTCACCTCTCTACTGGTGTTGAAGGAGATAGAGGCATGTAGTGCAGTCTCAGGATATAAAATTAATGTAGGGAAGATGGAGATTTTAGGCTTTAATCTTCCCCCCAGATCTAGAGGTTAGGTTGAGGGCAAGCTTCCCATTCAAGTAGATGCCACAGACTTTCCAATATTTGGGAGTACAACTGGGCAATAAGTTGCAGCATTTTGTTAGGTGGAACTCTGAGCCGCTTCTGCGGGAGTTGAAAAGGGGCTTTATCTGACTTGGTGGGGCGTCCAGCGATATTGCCTAGGATTGTTTCTGATCATGTTTCTCCCATGTGCGGTCCTGAGGAAATACTTGAAGGCACTGCAGAGTGTCGCCATGGCATACATTTGGGAAGGGAATGCTCCTAAAGTTAATCGATTAGTTATGCGTCGGAAGCAGGAGGAGGGGTCTGGGGGTCCCATGCTTTGCTACTTATTACAAGGCAGCACAGTTGATGGCTCTTCTAGCCTAGAAGGGTGGTGTAGGAGCTCCACAGTGGGCAAGGATGGAGCAGAGGAGTGGAATTCCTTTGGATTGGCAGCTGTGGGATGTGCAAAGTGCTGAAGGGGAGAAGGGGGGGGGAACCCCATGGTGGAACCGTAATTATGTCCAAAAGGAGGGTCTGTTTGAACCTGAAGGTAGCAGATACACCATTTGAGGTGCAAATGTAAAAAGGAGTGAGAAGGCAGCTGTTGTCCATCCTGGGAAACTGTCTATAGGGGATGGGCAGTTGCCGTATCAATGCAAGTGGGAATGAGAGCTCCAGGGAAGATGAGAGGAGCTAGTTGCCTCAAAGATATGCTTCCAACTGCTTGAAAACTAGGTTACGGATGTACTGGACTCTGGTACGTACACATGGATGTTATCATTGGGAACTACAGTCCAGATTGTTGGAAGGGGTGGGGGGTGGAGGAAGGGGGATTTAAAGCATATGCTCTGGGACTGCCCAAGGGTGCAATGCTTATGAGAGGCGATAGAGTTGCTGGGGGAAATTACAGGAATGGGACCAAGTTTTACTCCAGTGGAAAAGATATTGAATGAGACTCAGAAAGGGGAGGAGGGGGACCCTGGGGAGGTTTAAGGGGCTGTGTGTGACTGACTCGTATAGAACAGATGAAGATGTAGAAGAGGCCTTAGGTCCTACAAGGAGTATGGTGCTTAGGCGCTTGGAGCATTTTTATGTTTAAATCTGTTTATTCAGTGTACACAGCAAACAAAAAGAAAAGTACACCCACTAATAGTAGAAGCAGTACAGTGGTGGAATATACAATAGAACAGTACATCATCAAAACGAACTATACTGTAAACCATAATGACCAGTAAACCATGATGGACAGCCCCCAGCTCCACCAACCCTCGTGTGCCATAGATCTACAAAAATTGGCAGCAGCATATTCGTACAGAGTGCCATACAGCAACCAAGCATTAAGCTACTACCCAAAGACGCTAGACTGGGATACCCTCTGCAGGAGGAGCATGTCACACAACTACGGGTAGCAATATGACACAGATGTGACGCCATCCAACAGACCCATACCTCCTGCCAGCTTCCCATCCTAGAACATTAACGTGTACCATAAGTTGAGGAGTTCCCCCCAAAAAAAAATATATATATATATTATAATAATATCCACGGTAAAGGTGGAAAGAGGACAGGAAAGACACCAAAGAGCCAGAACAGAGGGCTGCATAAACAACCAGCCCCGCAGTCCATCCCATCTCCCATCTCCCATCCACCCAGGACCTCCCCCCCAAAGCGTTACCCCATAGCTAGCGTCGTCCACCAAGTACTCCTCCCTCCTCAATGTACCCCCCCTTCCCCTCCCCCCCCCTCTATTACTGACCGGCCCACCAAACGTACACCTATGGAGAGATACCAGTAAACCCAGGGTTGAGTCTTCTCCTGGGTCCACCCGTATGCACCCAATCGACTAGGCCAAAGGTACTCATATATTCCACCTACCTACCCCCCCTACCCACCCCCCACCCTCCCAATAGCACACTATAAGAAGGAAGTGCGATCGAATACAATAAACCTACAAATATATGAGGGCAGACAGACGTGAGCAAAGTGCCCTCCCCAATGCTAACACCATGACCAACCCAGATGTTTCTCCATAGAGGAACTAAAGAGGCTCCCCCAAAAGGCGTCGCCGCACCCCAGCAGGCATCAGTTGGAGCATTTTTATTGTACATGGGAGATAATGGCCTACCAGCACCATGCGCAGGCACAGTTCTTGAGAGTGTGGCAGGGGTATATGGAATGGAAGCAAGAACGGGGAGAGTCTGAATACCATAGTAGAGAGAAAGGGGTCGGGAATGCAACTCCAAAAGAAATGGCAAGGGGTAAATGCATTATGAATCTTGTTCATTTATATGGTAGATTATCTTGCACACTGCCATGTACGAGTGTGTGGCAATTTTTGGACTCTAGGTTATCCTTTGACTAATGATGGGAGATAATTATTGTTCGGGGTGACGGTGGTGGTTGGGGGGGGGGAGAATGGGTGGGGTGGATTAGGAGAGACAGATGATATATATGGGGCATAAGACAGAGTAGGAAAGGAGCTGTCTAGGTAATGAACACACTGTTGGGATTGATAACTATTTTAGGACTATTGGTGTTATAATGGTCCAGGCTGAATGGACAAATTATACTATTGTTGGTATTGGAAAATGTAAAATAAAAATTACAAAAAAAAAATGGATTGGGGGAAATCTACTGCTTACCCCTGGAATAAGCAGCATGGAATCTGCATACCTTTTAGGAACCCAACAAGTACCTGTGACCTGGACTGGCCACTGCTGGAAACAGGACACTGGGCTTGATGGATTCTCTGGTCCAATCCACTATAGAAAATCTTATGTTCTTATTATGCACCAAAGCCAATAGACTCAACACCCTACTTTACCTTCACTTGAATTGTAAAACTAGTATACAGTTCCCAAAATAGAAGCGAAGTCATTCCAGGAAAGAGGAAAACCCAGGCTCATAGACCCCAAAAAATGCAAGATCAGCAACCTCTATAGTGAGTAAATTAATGGAAACACTGCTAAGACACAGGATAGTGAGGTTTCTGAACTCCAATGGATAGCAGGATCCAAGGCAACATGCTTTTACTAGAGACAGGTCTTCTCAGACAGTTGGACAGAGGAAGAGAGATAGATGTGGTATACTTAGATTTCTGTAAAGCCTTTGACACTGTTCTGCACAGGCAACTTTAAACTGAGCATCCTTGGGATAGACTCTAAAGTGACTGACTGGGATAGAAACTAGTTGAGGGGAAGGCAAAAAGAGTCCAAGTAAATGGAGCTCTTTCTGAGCTCATCGTAGATAGCATGTGGAAATCCTCTGCCCAGTGTGCAGTAGCGGCCAAGAAAGCAGTTACTCACCTGTAAGAGGTGATCTCCAGGAACAGCAGGAATTTAGTCTTCACATATGGGTGACGTCTGTACCGATGGAGCCTGCACAGGAATGCTCCCCAGCGTTCAATAGGAAAGCTTTTGGGAGCATCCCACTGCACCTGCATTACTACCTTACCACTTTTGGAACTCTCCCTCCTCAGTTGAGTTTGTAGCCGAGATAAAAGAAGAGAAAGAGAAAAGAGAAACCCTACAACTCCTAGGGGAGGAGAGTGGGTTGTGAAGACTAAATTCCTGCTGTTCCCGGAGATCACCTTACAGGTGAGTAGCTACACTATCTCCAGGAACAAGCAGGAATGTAGTCTTTACATATGAGACTCCCTAGCTCCCAGATGTCAGAGAAATGGCCTCAGAATCGGCAGATTTGTCTCTGAGTAGGCATCAAGAGGTCATGGATCCTCCATGGATGTCTGGTATCATAAAAGTTTGGGACGGAGGGTAGGAGTTGCCCTAAGTCTGAAAGATATGCTGGCGTACAGCCCCGACCAAACATGGCATCCCAGCGGGAGCCCTTGTCAAGACAGAAATGAGCAGCAAAGATATGCACTGAAGAACAGGTAGCTGGCTTTGCAGATTTTGTCAATGGCTACAGAATGTAGGTTTGCCGTCAAGGCAGCCATGGTACGAACATTATGGGCAGTGACATGTCCCTCAAAGGATAGTCCTGCCATAGCATAAGCAAATGTGATGCAATCTGCTATCCAACTGGACAGAGTATGTTTAGAAACTGGGAGACCCAAGTGACTAGGGTCAAAGGAAATGAACAACTGAGAGGAGTCTCCCACATGCCCAACATGAGATCATAAAGAATCTCATGAATAGGTAAGGTAGCTGTTTCCTTAGGAGCCTTAGGATATTGCAAAATATCTAATTGCTTGGCTCTAGGCTCTGACTCAGAGGCCACTGTGATGGAGAGGCCTCTAGCCACTTCCCTAATGAAGTCTTGAAAAGACAAGTCCTCTGGAGGAGACATTCTTCGTTTTGGAGAAGCAGACTCCTGAGGAAGAAGTACCGGTGCATCGACAGAAGCCTCCGACTCAGAGTCTTCGTAGGAATCGAAGTATCGCCTGTCTGGATGCTCCTGTAAAGCCCGATACGCATACCGAGTGGGATCGACATCGGGAGTAAGCGGTACCAGTTCGGTACCGATGGGCATCATAGGACAGGGTACCGTTGCAGTCGACACCGAAGCCGATGTTGATGCAATCGGTACCGGCACCGGGAACGGTGCCGGGGTCGGTACCGGCAACGGAGATTGTTGCAGTACCGGAGGCGTCGAAGCCTGCATAAACACCATAAGGGTGCGCTGCATGGACAGGATTTTCTGATCCATTGATGCCACCAAAGTCTGGATGTCGGTACCAGTGGAGGCCACCGGAACCCCAGAACACGGCAACAGGTGATCGGTCGAGGCCGAGCCATCGATGTCAACCTGTGACCCCATAGACAATGCTTTGGAAGACGGAACTTCCCGCCGGGGTAATTTTGCCGGAGCGGAATCCTCGAGGACAAGCCCGGAGGCATCTCGATGCTTAGAGGGAGATTTGCCCTTCGAGGACCGGCTAGATTTATGTTTGGTTACCTGAGATCCATGGGAGGAAGAAGCAGCCCTGGAAGACGTCGATGCCACCGAGGCTGCATCAGAGGGAAACAGGGTACTGAGCTTGGCTGCTCGGTTCTGCCGACCTCTTTTAGACATGGTGCAGGAGAGACAATCCGTGATGGAATGGTCAGGACCCAAACATTTCAGACACCAATCATGGGTGTCTGTGACAGAAATAGTACCGCCACATTTTGTGCACTTTTTGAACCCGGAAGCGGGCTTCTCCATGAGGAGAAAATATTTAGGCCTAAGGCCCAAAGTGAAAATGCACAGCTGAATAAAGAAAAGGGTTGTTTTTATTTTTTATTTTTTAAAGAAGAAAAGACCGGTAGTACCGATCTGATGTCGAAGGCAGACGCGACACAGAAGAAAAGAAAAAGATAAAGAACTTCTTCTGCGGTGACAGGAACACGACCTGCTGGATCCGCGGAAAAGAAGAACTGGAGAGAGGTGGTTGGGAAAGGCGGGAAGGCAGCGCGCAGGCGCTGTGGGATGCTCCCAAAAGCTTTCTTACTGGACGCTGGGGAGCGTTCCCGCGCAGGCTCCGTCGGTACCGACGATACCCATATGTGAAGACTTATTCCTGCTTGTTCCTGGAGATACAATCAATCTACATTTACCCGTTCCACTCCATTCATTAATTTATAGACCTCTATCATATCTCCCCCTCAGCCATCTCTTTTCCAGGTTGAAGAGCCCCAACCTTCTTAGCCTCTCTTCATAGGAGTAGCCTTCCATCCCCTTTACCATTTTGGTGGCTCTTCTCTGCACCTTTTCTAATAATGTTATATTCTTTTTAAGATATGGCGACCACAATTGCACACAATATTCAAGGTGCGGTTGTACCATGGAACGATACAGAGGCATTATAATATCCTTTGCTTTATTTTCCATTCCTTTCCTTATGATACCTAGCATTTTATTTGCTCTCTTTGCCGCCGCTGCACACTGGGCGGAGGGTTTCAACATGTTATCCATGACGCCGCCTAAATCTTTTTCCTGGGTAGTGGTTCCCAATGTGGAACCTTGCATCGTGTAACCATAGTTTGGGTTGTTCTTTCCTAGGTGCATAACATTGCACTTATCCACATTAAATTTCATCTGCCATTTGGATGCCCAGTCTTCCAATTTATCAAGATCCTCTTGCAATTTTCCACAATCCTCTTGGGTTTTAACAACTTTAAAAAGTTGTGTCATCTGCAAATTTGATAACCTCACTTGTTATTCCCTTTTCCAGCAGCGGACCCAGCATAGATCCCTGTGGAACTCCACTATTCACCTTTTTCCACTGGGAAAATTGGCCATTTAGCCCTACCCTCTGCTATCTTTCGATTTACGCCATCAAAATACAGAAAGACTAGGGAACATGCAATGAAGCTACAGTGTAACCTATTAAAGACTAATAAGATCAAATATTTTTTCTCTCAACATGTAACCAAATTCTGGAATTCATTACCAGAGGATGTAATAAAAGCTGTTAGTGAAGCTGGGTTTTAAAAAAGGTTTGGACAAGCTCCTGGAGAAAAGGTCCATAAATCATTATTAAAGGGGACCCAGGAAATCCACTGCTTATCCTAGTACAAGCATTGTGGAACCTGAGTCTTTTGGGTTAATTGCTAGGTACTTGTGACCTGGATTGGCCACTGTTGGAAACAGGATACCAGGCTTGATGGACCTTGGTCTGACCTAGTATGGCATATCTTATGTTTTTATGAGGATAAGGATGTTACCATGTAATGCCGCAGGGATCTGACTTGGTCCAATTCTTCAACTTTTTTGTAAGCGATATTGCAGAAGGGCTGTCAGTTGAGGTTTGCCTCTGTGGATGATATCAAAATCTGAAATAGGGTAGAAATCCAGCGAGGTGTAGATAACATGGAGGGATCTGGTGAAGCTTTAATAGTCTAGCATTTGGCAGCGGAGACTTAACACTAAAAATGCAGGGTCATGCATTCGGGCAGCAAAAAATGCTAGGGAGCAGCAAGGGGGTGAAGTACATCGATCCACAAAAGAAGAGTGGGATCTGGGGTGATTGTAATTAACCAAGTAGAAAAGGTGAGGGCAAAAGCAAGGATGCTTGAGGGCATAGGGAGATCTATTTTTAAGTATTGTGTGCAATTCTGGAGACCACAGCTTTAAAAGGATATAAACAAGATGGAGTTAGTGCAGTGAGTGGCTACTAAAATGGTCAGTCTGTCAAAGGGCATACATGGGGACAAAGACCTCAATATGTATACTCTGAAATAAAAGTGGGAGAGGGAAGATATGATAGATGTTTACCTCCTTGGCATATATGCACAGAAGAAAGGTCTGCAACAAAGGGTGGGGGCATAGGATGAAGATGGCACAAATGCACAAGAGGAGAAAACTCCGTAATAAAGGAGTATAGGATGAGGGTGAAAAGAAGATAGACTTGGGAGCAATTTAAGAAATATTTCTTTATGGAGAGAGTGACAGATGTGTGTAATAGCCTCCCAAAGGATGTGTGTAATAGCCTCCCAAAGGATGTGTGTAATAGCCTCCCAAAGGATGTGTGCAATAGCCTCCCAAAGGATGTGTGCAATAGCCTCCCAAAGGATGTGTGCAATAGTCTCCCAAAGGATGTGTGCAATAGCCTCCCAAAGGATGTGTGTAATAGCCTCCCAAAGGATGTGTGTAATAGCCTCCCAAAGGATGTGTGTAATAGCCTCCCAAAGGATGTGGTAGACGCAAGGACTGTATTTGAATTCAAGAAGGCATGGGACAAAACACAGAGGATCTCTAAAGGGGGGGGGGGAGGAAGTATAAAACTTAGTAGCTGGTATGAAAGGGCAGACTGGATAGGCTGTATCTGCCGTCATTTTTCTGTTTCCAACCACTGTGAATCCCTTCTAAGGGGCATACATGAAATCCTGGGAAGTGTACTGCCTGCTATGTGGCAAGATCAACATTATTACAGAGAGCCTGCTGAAACTCCTCAATCCTATCGACTATTATACATGTTGGCACAAATGATACTGCTACGTATCCTCTATAAATGTAATCACTGTCAAGGTTACTCTATCTTTTACATTCTATGTTCAAATGTAATCATTGTTGATGTTCCTTTTGACTTTAAGATAAATTGGCCAAACAAATAAAATTAAAAAAAATATATCAAAAGTAATTTCATGGCTCTGGGATAAAGGATGTACGGTGCTATTCTCCTCAATCCTCCCAGTCAAAGATAAAGACCACATTCTGGAGATTAACCCACGAGTGTACAGATTGCGTTGACAAAAGCATTTTGGCTTTCTGGACGATGGGATGAGTGAGCAGAGATGCAATCAACCTGTCAAAGTAGGGGCAAAGCATCTTCCAGAACAGACTGGCTAAATTTCTGAGGGGGCTTTAAGCTAGGATCGTCAGACATAGATCGACAATGGGCCCTCAGGTAAATAAAACAAACTGCAAAATATGCAAAGCTGCATATACTGATGCCCACAGCATGGGAAATAAAGTCCCAAACACATCACTTACTGTTAATTTCCTTTCCCGGAATCCTGCCAGACCAGACCAGACAAGTGTGTTAAGTCCCCCTGCCAGTAGATGTTGGAGACAGAGAAAGTGCCAGAAGCATCAGAGACAGGGCTCTAGCATAGAGAGAGGCTCCCCTAGGTGTCACCTCAAGTATACTCCTGTAAAAGCAGAGGAACCCCTTGGCAATTTTGACCATGACTATGAGCCATCTTGAAAGGGAACTGAGAACACCAACAGGTGTAACTATGTACACAAAGTTCGGGAGGACTAAGCTGATACCGAAAACGTAAGGCAAACCATACAGCCGTAATATCAAGGCGGCTCTGCTGACTACTGACAAGTCGGCCAAAGGCTGTTTCCAGAGAAGACAGTGAGGGGCGGGTCCTGGACTGGTCTAGCAGGATTCCAGGAAAGGAAATTAACAGTAAGTGAAATTTCTCCTTCCAATTCATCCTACTAGAGCAGTCCAAACAAGTGGGAACTACCAAGCTATACCACCCCTGGATAGGAAGAGAGAGCAGTCTCCACCACACTGGCCACAAAACGTAATATGCTAAAGATCTGACCTCTCTCACTGTCTACATCAGTGGTTCCCAACCCAGTCCTTGGGGAACCCCAGCCCAGTCAGGTTTTCAGAGTACCCACAATGAATATGCACGAGATAGACCTGCATACAATGGAAGCAGTGCATGCAGATCTATCTCGTGCATATTCATTGTGGGTACTCTGAAAAACTGACTGGCCTGGGGTTCCCCGAGGACCGACGTTGGGAATCTCTGGTCTACATGTTATCTACATGACATAAGATGATGTTACTGATAAACGGAAGTCTAAGATTGGATATCTGTTGAAAAAAATTAGCTGGCTGCTATCACCGGTGGTAAGGTTAATTCAGTAATACATAACTGCACGGGTAACGACTGTTAATCTGCCGATATTGAACACTGCTTAACCTGATGAGGCATAGTGCTTAGATATTGCTTTTGTTACTTTATTGGTCATGTATTAGGACTAGCTCTCGGCATAATATTTCACTAATATCTAAATTCTGTGCTCATTGTTTTGTTCAGCATTTTTCTAGTTACACATAATCCCACATTTCTCATTATATCCCTGAGAGCTTTTATCAAGCAAAAAGCTATATTTTGTTAAAACAATACCAGAGATAGTTATATCAAACATGGAGACTAGATAATTACTACAAATTATCTTTTGCTTGACTATTATCTTTCTCATAACCACCAATGGTCATGCTCTCACTTAAGCATCACCCCAACATCACAATATACCAATAATTCATAACCATGTCAGACATGTCCTTACAATATTTGATCATAGATCATTCAAGGTACATAAGCAACATTATAACAGACTCATTTACCTAACCCCTCAGCACAGCAATTTAGGTTGCAAACTCAAAAACAACCTTAGGCCTATTAAATGTCTTCTTGCCAATGCAAGATCCATTAGAAATAAAACAGTCATACTTGACAAGGTGATTGACAATGAGCCAGATCTATGCTGCATTACAGAAACTTGGTTATCAGACTGATTCTGTATTGAGTAACCAACTGAAAGTCCCTGGATATGAATACACCAACTGTCCAAGGACTAGTCATGGAGGAGGTGTCCTCTAACAAAACAGCAACTTAAAACATCTCTTTACTAAACAAATATTGATGGCATAGACACTCTCCAGATAGAGAATAAAAATCTCTCAATATGCCTCATATACAGACCACCAAGTTCTAAACCAGATAACCTTACCCCAATTACTGAAACCGTATGTACCTCCGCCATAAAGAAGCCACTAGTAATACTAAGTGACTTTAATCTTCTGTCATTCACACTCCATGATTTTTTATCAACTCTATGGCTGACATGGGTTTTCAACAGATTGTACATGTACCAACCCATATAAAAGGCAACACTCTTGACTTAGTATCCGTACCCAAGGATATCATTCAACATCACCTCTATTCTCCTCCACATGGGATGCTGTTCTAAGGGTTCCAGAGCAGAGATGGTGTCCATCTGTCCAAGAAAGGTCGACATGTCTTCAGTAGCAGACTGGCTAATCTACTGAAGAGGGCTTTAAATTAAATTCGTTGGGGATGGGTGAAGAAAGCCCCCAGGTAAGTGAAACATTAAATACCTTTATGGAAATGGGTAAAAGGGGCAACATATGGAAAGCGGTATGTATAAATGCCCGTAGCATGGTAAATAAGATCCCAGATGTTGAAGCTTTAATGGGAGTGGCTGACTTGGATTTAGTGGCAGTTACAGAAACATTGTTCACAGAAAACCAAGACAGGGCTGTAGCTATACCAGGCTATACTTTATTCAGAAAGGACAGGGTAGAAAGAAGGAGAGGAGGAGTGGCACTATATGTAAAAAATATTAAAGCTTTGGAATTACAGAGCTTAAAAGGGAGCGAGGAGGCACTGTGGGTTAAACTAGAAAAAGGGAAAGAGAAATCTATTTGCATTGGCATGATATACAGACCTCCCTCACAAGACAAAGAAGTGGATGGAGAGTTAATTGAAGACATGCGCAGCATTGCTAGGAATGGAGAAGTGCTATTGATAGGGGATTTAAATATGGCAGGTGTTGATGGGCACATACCTAATGCAGTATCATCTAGAAGTAAGGAGATACTGGATTCTCTACAGGGAGAACTATTCAGGCAATTGGTAACAGACACCACACATGAAGGGGCCATACTGGACTTGGTGCTTACCAATGGTGAAAGTGTTTAGCATAGTTACTCACCTGTAACAGGTGTTCTCCGGGGACAACAGGAATCAGTCCTCACATATGGGTGACATCGATGCCGACAGAGCCTGTGCAGAGCAAATCCCCAGCTTTCAAAGAAAGCTTTTGGGAGTTGCTACCACGCATGCGTGGTCCCCTTCCCGCCAAAAGGAGCCATCTTGCTCAGTCAAATGACATAGCTAAAGATGGCAAAAAGAACAAAACAGTAAATATAGGAGGAGGACTGCAACTTCAAGGGAAGGAGGTAGGTTTGTGAGGACTGATTCCTGCTGCCCCCGGAGAACACCTGTTACAGGTGAGTAACTACACTTTCTCTGGGAACAAGCAGAAAGTCAGTCCTCACATATGGGACACCCCAGCTACAGGCTACCATGAACCCATAGCCAAAAAAAGGCTCCCTCATCGAGAGCCGCAAGCAGCTGCAATGGAAACTCTCAGCTGTCAAGGAATTAGCACTCTGGTAGCCTGAATCCAGAAGGGTCAGAGGGCAGGAGTTGCCTAGACCTCAAAAAAGGTTACGGAGTACAGTCTGGCCAAAGGCAATGTCCTGTCGGGACTCCCTATCCAGGTAGTAATGGGCTGCGAAGATATGAATTGGACCAGGTGGCGGCCTGGCAGATGTCTGCTAGAGGAACGGAGCACAGATGAGCCACTGAGGTTGCCATGGCCCTGACCTTGTGAGCTGTGACACGGCCCTCCAAAGGCTCATAGGCCTGGGCAATACAGTCCGGGTGGACAGAGTACGCTTGGTCACCGCCTACCCCAGCTTACTGAGGTCGCAGAAAACAAAAAGCTGAGATGCTTTCCGGTGGCCTTGAGAGTGCCCATCCGGTCCCATCGTTTTGTCTACTTTAAGTTTAGCTAGTTTCTCACGAACACAGTCTTCTGAAAATTGTTCAAGATGTCCCTCGCTTCTGTTCTTATTTGTGGGTGTTTTCTGAGGTCCTGCTCCTGGTTCTTCATCTGCGAACACAGAACAAAAATATTTGTTAAGCAATTCCGCTTTATCCTTATCAGCTTCTACATATTCCCCCCCTGCACCCTTGAGTCTGACAATACCACTTTTGCCCTTCCTCTTCTCACTAATATATCTGAAAAATGTCTTATCCCCCCCATTTTATTGCATTGGCTATTTCCTCCTCCTTTTGAATCTTTGCCTTCTTGATTACTTTGCTAGCTTCTCTAAGTTTTTCCAAATACAGATGCCTGTCTTCCTCTCTCTGTGATCTCTTGTATTTCATGAAGGCCTCCCTCTTTTTCTTCACTTTTTCAGCTACTTCCTTCGAAAACCATAGCGGTCTCCTTTTCCTTTTGCCTTTATTTACCATTTTTAACAAAAAGGTTGGTTGCCCTTAAAATACCCCCTTTCAGTTTTGCCCACTGTTTTTCTACATCCCCCAGCTGTTCCCATCCCACTAACGACTCCCTGAGGTATTGGCCCATCTTCGCAAAGTTAGTCTTCTTAAAGTCTAAGATCCTCACCTTGGAATGGATTCTAACAGCCCTAGTCCTAATACTGAACCACACCATCTGGTGATCACTGGATGCAAAATGATCTCCCACTACAACATCAGAAACACTTTCACCATTGGTAAGCACCAAGTCCAGTATGGCCCCTTCACGTGTGGGGTCTGTTACCAATTGCCTGAATAGTTCTCCCTGTAGAGAATCCAGGATCTCCTTACTTCTAGATGATACTGCAGCAGGAATGTGCCAATCAACATCTGGCATATTGAAATCTCCTAGCAGTAGCACTTCCCCTTTCCTAGCAATGCTGCGTATGTCTTCAATTAACTCTCTGTCCACCTCTTCCTCTTGTGAGGGAGGTCTGTATATCACACCAATGCAAATAGATTTATCTTTCCCTATTTCTAGTTTAACCCACAATGCCTCCTCTCTCCCTTTTAAGCTCTGTAATTCCAAAGCTTTAATAGTAGTTTTTACATATAGTGCCACTCCTCCTCCCCTTCTTCCTACCCTGTCCTTTCTGAATAAAGTATAGCCAGGTATAGTTACATCCCAATCATGGTTTTCTGTGAACCATGTTTCTGTAACTGCCACTATTATTTATTATTTATTTATTTATTTATATTCTCTTATATACCGCGCTATTCTGCATCAGTGCGGTTTACATTGAACAAACTGAAATTACATTGAACAGGGCATTATAACTTGGAGATAACTATTTTACAGGGAACATGGGCTATGGAGGGTTAAGTGGCTTGCCCAAGACCACAAGGAGCACCTGTGGGACTAGAAACCCCAGTCCTTCCGGCCCAAGGTTGCTGTCCTCTAGTGGATTTGAACCCCCAACCTTCCGGCCTGAAGTACCTTGCCCCAACCACTAGGCCACTCCTCCACTCCACTAAATCCAAGTCAGCCACTCCCACCAAAGCTTCAACTTCAGGGATCTTATTTCCCATGCTACGGGCATTAATACACACTGCTTTCCATATGTTACCCCTGTTACCCATTTCCATTAAGGTATTTAATGTATCTCCTACCTGGGGGCTTTCACTTACCTGGGGGCTTTCTTGACCCATCCCCAACGAATCTAGTTTAAAGCCCTCTTCAGTAGATTACCCAGTCTACTACCAAAGATGCGTTGACCTTTCTTGGACAGATGGATGCCATCTCTGCTCTGCAACCCTTGGAACAGCATCCCATGGTCTAGGAAACCAAAACATTCTCGATGACACCATCCACGCAGCCATGCATTCATCTCCAGGATGCGAGCCTCTCTGCCTTGGCCTTTACCCTCAACAGGGAGGATTGAAGAGAACACCACCTGTGCACCTAACTGCTTCACCCTCTGTCCCAGAGCCATGAAGTCACTTTTGATACGTTCCGAGGTATACCTGGCAGTATCATTTGTTCCAACATGGATTAGCAACATTGGGTAGTAGTCAGTGGGCTTGATGAGTCTCAGCAAACTCTCCGTAACATCTTGGATTTTGGCACCAGGCAGACAGCATACCTCTCTGGACATCAAGTCTGGTCGGCAGATGGACGCCTCAGTACCCCTCAGAAGAGAGTCTCCAACCACCACTACCCTTCGTTTCCTTCTGGTCACCGATTCTGCAACTTTGGGGTACTTGAACTCTGGTTCTTCCCTTTCCAGGGTTGCTTTCACCTCCTCCACTTCCAGGGCTGCATAATGGTTCTTCAATTCAAGGGCTGGAGAAGTTGGATTGGTGATTTTGCAGGCCCTGGTGACTTGTGTCCAACCATCGACATTCTGTTGGCACCCATCTTCTCCTGTGCTGGAGAGCTTGGTTGCTGCAAGAAGCATCTCATCAATGTACTTCTCACTGCCTTCAACTGGCATTAGGACCTCTGTCTGGACCGAGGCAGAAGCTGTAACGGGGGCAACAGTTTTAGCAATACGATTTTTCCCAGCCATTGTTCTGTTCGTGGAGCTTAGGTATCTGTTAAAGCAAAAGAGAGAGATCTACCAAGTACCAGCCGATTTCGCAGCTGTCCTTTCAGAGAAAAAGCAGTTAAATCTCTTTAATTATATTCAAAATGTGCTGGTCCAATTCTCTGTGATTTGTTAAAGGGGGAGGTGCCCTATAAAGCAAGGCTGCTCACTAGGGGTGGGTGGGAGTTGGGGTGGGTAGGGAGGGAACTAACACCTGATTAGGTGTTAGCAGTTTCTAAACCTGAGGAGGTTACTGGAGTTCAGCAACCTACTGTGCACAAGGAAAGTTCCCCTAAAGCACCAAAAGAAAGTAACCTTGCTTTAAAAAAAATATATACAAAATACCCTTTTAAGAGCTCCCAGTCAGAGAGCTAGCAATGTAATATAATAAAACAAACAAACCCTCAAATCCTTACTGTTTGTTGATCTGTGCAGCCCTGGTTAGGAAAGCCTCAACAGGGCAGGGCACAGGAGCCTTTTATGCAGGCTTCAACTGCACTCAGTAAACAGGCCCACTAACTCCTGATTAGGTGTTAGCAGTTAGCATGCCCATGTACAGCTGGTAGGCCTGGATCAGACATGTCAGCATTGAACCCTGGAAGCACTTCTTGCCAAGGGCGTCCAAGTTGCGGGCCTCCCTGCCAGGAGGCACCGAGGAGTGTCTCTTCTGGCTCTTCAGCCTGCACATAGCCGATTCCACAACCATGGAGTTGTGTGGCAATTGTGCTTTTTGAAATCCAGGACTCTTACGGACTCGTTACATGGAGTCGATCCATTTGCTGATCACCGGCGTTGTCTCCCACATGCGGAGCATCAGTTGTTCTAGGATCGGAGGCACGGGTACAGTAAGGGCCTCGCGAGGGGGAGAGTCATACTGGAGTATCTCAAGCTCTTCAGCTCGAGGACCCTCCTCAGACTCTGTGGGGAATGCCAAAGCCTTTGACATGTCCCTCATGAAGTCCAAGAACCTAGTGTCCTCCAGGAGGGACTTTCTCCGAGGTTCAAACACCGGGGAATTGCACGGGACGTCCCTGTGCCAACAGGTGTCCAGGGACTCTTCCTCCTCCGTCTCCCATCCCGATGCCTCCGAGGAGGAATCGAGGGCCCTGGCATCGACTGCACCGGCGGCAAAAACCAGCCCCTAGAGGGAAGCCAAGAGGGACCTTGGCCGAGGATCGACTCGAGTCCGCATGGTCTTGAGGATTGGCTCAGCCTCTGGGGTCGACTTGGACGTCGATGGCCCAGTGGTCGGGGCAGAAGGACCAGTCAGACCGGCAATCAGCGCCCACTGCTGCTCCATGAAAGCAGACATACTGCGCTCCAGGGCCACCATTCTGATTCCGAGCTCAGAAGGCTCCGCAGCCACCGGGTCGGTTCGGGTCCCGACACAGTCGGGCCCAACGCTGGTTTCCCCGGAGAGGAGTCCTCGACAAGGACAGTTGTTACCTGCCTCTGCTGCTCCGATTCCCGTTGAGGTAACATCGCTCGACACTCCTTCTCTGAGGATCCGGGCTGGGGCCAGGGCTCGGGGCTCCGTGTCCAATCCCGGGAGGGACCATGCCATTCAGAGCCATCCAACAAAGCCGCCTTCGAGGATTTTCTCTTCCTTCGATGTTCCCGCGAGGTACCCCTCTAACGCTCGGGTTCGGAGTGTTCCCCCCCTCCCCCCCCCCGAGACGTAGAGGCCTCAGACGAGGTCCAGGCCCATGAAGGTACAGAATCAGGAAAAATCCTACCGTGCTGCTGCTGGCAGCTTCTCAGGGCCTTCGAGGACATCTTCCTACATGGGCCACAGACCTTCGGGTCATGGTCAGGCCCGAGGCACCGGAGACAGCAGTCATGTGTATCGGTGAGAGACATTAGTTTAGCAAACCGATCACATTTCTTAAACCCGCTGGCAGCCATGGGGGGGAAAAAGAGCCCCTGCGAGGTCAAAGACCCGAGCTGCCACTGAAAAAGAAAAAGCGTGAACACTAGTCACGAATGACAAAAAACGAAAAATCAGTCCGAACTCAATACCGGTCTACCTAGCCAAAGGGGGAACCAATGTCGATCCGGTAGGAAAGAAAACACATTTCTAACTTTTTAAAATCTTTTTCCATGGCGATAGTTGGACCACATCCAGAGGGCTCCGTGGAAAAAAGGAGACTGAGCAAGATGGCACCCTTGGGCGGGAAGGGAACCGCGCATGCGTGATGCAATTCCCAAAGGCTTTCTCTGAAAACTGGGGATTTACTCCGCACGAGGGCTCCATCGGCGCCGACATCACCCATATGTGAGGACTGACTTCCTGCTTGTTCCCAGAGAATAACGAGTTAGATGATCATATTTGCAGATGACAAAATTATTCAAAGTTTTAAAACACAAGAGGATTGTGAAAAATTGCAAGAGAACCTTGATTAATTGGAAGATTGGACGTCCAAATGGCAGATGAAATTTAATGTGAACAAGTGCAAAGTTATGCACCTAGGAAAGAATCCCCCAAATTATGGTTGCACGAAGCAAGGTTCCACATTAAGAACCACCTCACAGGAAAAAGATTAAGGCGTCATCGTAGATAATACGTTGATGGAGTGTGCAATTATGGTCGCCATATCTTAAAAGAATATAGCGGCATTAGAAAAGGTACAGAGGAGAGCCTCCAAAATAGTAAAGGGGATGGAAGGATACTTCAATGAGGAAAGGCTTAAAAGGTTAGGGTTCTTCAACTTGGAAAAGAGACGGCTGAAGAGAGATGGAGTGGAACACGTATAGTAGTTGATATGGAAGTAGAAAGACTAGGGGGGACACAATGAAGTTACAATGTGACCCATTTAAGATTAATATGAGAAAATATTACTTCACTCAATGCATAATTAAACTCTGGAATTTGTTACCAGAGGATGTAGTAAAAGCTGTTAGTGTAGCTGGATTTAAAAAAGGTTTGGATAATTTCCTGGAGGAAAGGTCCATAAACCATTCTTAAAGAAGACCCAGGAAATCCACTGCTTACCCTGGGACACACAATGTGAAATCGTTTACCTTTTTGGGAACCCAACAGGTATGTGTGACCTGGATTGGACACTGCTGGAAACAGGATATTGGGCTTGATCGACCTTGGTCTGACTCAGTATGGCATTTCTTATGCTTTTATGTAGTCCAGTAAGAAACCTAGAGGCATTACAGGAGCCCATTTGGTTTCAAACCCCTCCCCCCCAGATGTAACCCGCCGCTGAGCAGCCTGTTGTTGGGCCATCCTGGCAGATTATGCAGGCCCTACAATGCACAGCCAGAAGTTGGCAAATGATAAAACTCATGCTTTGATTAGGCCTTGAGGCTAGAAAACAAAATGAAAGATATGGAGAACATCATGCATCACAAGCAGGCCACATCCCTGATGAGGCGACTCCTACCAGAATAAAGGCCCTCTAAGATCAGGCTAGCCCTCAAGCCACTGCTATACTCTCCAGAGTTTTGTTGCTCACTCTACAGCATACCTGTGGAGAATCCGCTCAGTTGGTCTCAGAACCTTGTCCCCCCCAAGGGGGAACCAGTCCAGACAGGAAAGCTTGCCACCTGAAAATGCACCTGGAATTCATCCTATGACATGAAGGCAATTTAACCTTGATTAAATCGTGGAACTGTCCATGGTCAGAACTGTGCCAACTGCATCATATGCCTAGGAATTCAACACAATGGTGGTCATTTTAAAAGGTTTAGTCGTGATTTAAGGCATCTGAAGATACACATGGACACAAATCACAGAGATTCATTTTGTTCTTTCCTTACTGCGCGATCCTTCGCTGTCCAGTCTGGTCTCTCAACCTCCCCTGCAGTGTTCCCCCAAGGCTCTATTCTGTCCCCTCTCCTCTTCACTATCTTCCTCACTCTCCTTGCCCTCATTGTCCAGCAGCACGCTGTGTCGGCTTATTATAATCATACAATATACAATATAATCCTTCTTTACCACACTAGTCCCACCGCTCCCGATCTGGCCCCACTAACGCCTGCCTCTCCCATATCTCCTCCTGGCTGTCCACAAATTATCTACACCTGAACTCCTCGAAATCCACTGCAATTTGGTTTACGTTGCCCCCTGGTCCCTTCGTTTGTTCGCACCCGTCCCATTGATATCATTCCTCCGCTACCTTGGTGTTAACCCTTGCTTCCTCCTTATCCTTCCACGAATGCCTTTCATCCCTTGTCCGCCGCTCCTTTTTCATTCCTTATGTCAGATCCATGCAATTCAGCACGTCGACTCCCTCATTCCTGACCATCCTTTTCTCTCATATCATTCAAAGACTTGATTAACAATGTTGCCCTAGCAGGCCTTCCACATTATCAGCTACAACTATTAGCTTCTTCAAAATACTGCGGCATGTCTTATCACTCACTCCTCCTGTTCAGATCACATCACCCCTCATCATTCATCTCCACTGGCTCCCACTCCAATAAAGAATCCAATACAAGATCCTTACTCTTGTTCACAAAACCATTTATACCTCTACCCCACAGTAGCTAGCTGACCTTATCCACCTCCACGCACCCCCCCCCCCGCTTGCTTTGCTCAGTTCATGCTAATCGTTTATTCCTCCCACCTGCTTCCCTTGCCCATCTAGAACGCACCTGTACTTCCGCCTTTTATTTCCTTGGTCCCACACTCTGAACTCCCTACCCCACACACTTCGACTGGAACCATCTTTTCAAAGATTCAAAACAATGTTAAAAACTCACCTCTTCCATCTGGCCTTTAACCTCCCCTCCCTTCATGATCGACTACCCTGTTTCCTTCTCTTCCTTTACCCCACCTGTTGTATTTTTTCCCCCTTTTTAACTGCATAGTGGTCCACTTTCTATACTGTTAAACGATGGCATTCCTTTCGCCCTCTACTGTTTCGCAGTGTTATTATTGTAACCGCTCTGATGCTACTGCCTGGACAGTATATCAAGTGCATAAATAAAGATAAAGATATCTCCGAAGCCATTCCACAAAGGATGTTTACAGATGTCTCCAGTGCAGGAATGTCCAAGTAGGCGGGGGGGGGGGGGCATGTCTGGGGAGGTGCAATGGACTTACACATCTCCGTTCGATATCAGGAACAAAAGCACAAACAGGCATCAGGAAAGTGATTGTTTTGGCCTTAGAACATCCAGAGAGTATAGAGAAGTTGGAGAGTTAAGTGACTAATCTAAAATCACAGACCCATACTGGGATTTGAATCATGGTCATCATGCTCCCAACCCACTACTTTAACCATTATGCTCTTAGACATCCATGTTCTGAGATGCTATTCTGGGGATGTCTATACAGACGTTTCTACAGACGTCCATGTTTCTGAAAGGGTGCCTGAACTTGTAAAATGTGCCTTCAAATACACAAACTGTCCCCCTATACCAAGCAGAGGTGCACCATCTAGACAATTGAAAACTTTGAAGAGCTCCTTGCAAGTTTACACACCTACCTGGACCATGATGGTCCCCATACACTAGCATGCCCTATGCGCGCTTGCAATCATAACATTGCTGCTGCTACCCTGAAGGAAGCCATAACACCCAACAAAAGGCTACAAGACCTGCTCACTAGTAATGAGACTGCTTTCGGGAGAGCATCAGCTGGGTCCAGTTCTTTCAAGTGAGTGTGACCCAAGCTCTCCCAGGAAGGATTGAGCTCCCAACCAGGTCCACACCGCCCTCAATCTCAGTCGGACGTACATCTGGAACTGCAAGTATTACCAACACCATTAGAACAGTATTAACCTCTGTCATATTTCTTATCCCCCAACGCCGCCCTCTTAAACGTCCCAAATCACCTTACTGTTGCAATTAGCTCATTCTCACTCATTATACTAAAGTCGTCACTGTTGCCAGTAATCCAATCTCAAGCAACTGTGTTAACCGATTTACCGTTGCCAATATTTACTGTTGCCAGTATCTACTCATTTACTGTATTTACTGCTGCCTGTATTTACTGTTGCCAGTATCCACTCTCATTTACCGTATTTACTGTTGTCATTATTTACTGTTGCCAGTATCTACTCTCATTTACCGTATTTACTGTTCTCATTATTTACTGTTGCCAGTATCTACTCATTTACTGTATTTACTGCTGCCTGTATTTACTGTTGCCAGTATCTACTCTCATTTACCGTATTTACTGTTGTCATTATTTACTGTCGCCAGTATCTACTCTCATTTACTGTATTTACTGTTGCCTGTATTTACTCTTGCTGGTATTTACGTCATTTACCGTATCTACTGTTGCCAGTATTCACTCTCATTCTACTCTAATTCTACTGTGGTACCTTCTACTGTTGACAGTAATTCTACCCTCACTGAACTGGGTCGCCGTACTACTCTCACCAGTAACTTACCCTCATTCAACTGTGTTAATCTTCCTGAATCACATTAGAAGCAACCGCCTGAGGAAAACATCCTCAGCCAGAAGCCACACCAACTCGTCTTACACATACCTCTGCCCCCCCTGTACCGGCTCAGAAAGACCCAAAATGAAGCACATAATCTTCACCCTAATGAGTCTCTACCTTCTACTCACAATTTTGCCATCCAGCTCACTAGCACTAATGACAACACAAAATCACATCCCAACGCTCTCAAATGGTGGAAGAAAATGGCCCGATGACTCCAACAACCTCCATCATGGAGCTAGCTATCCACGCCGTCCCCACCTAGTTTATATCCCACTACAAAATTCCTCAATACCTAAGCAAAATAAACGCCCACATACTAGCAGCCTGAGGTGCGCACTCATTAACTCTCGATCACTTCGCAAAAAATGGCCAGCAATCACTGAAACAATAACGCATTTTAAATTAGATATCATTATGATCACCGAGACCTGGCTCTCACCGGAAGATAACACCATCCTCAATCAACTTCTACCACCCAACTTTGTTACTTTCACCAGCCACAGGCAAAACAAAAGGGGTGGAGGAGTTGCCGTCATCACCAGATCTGACCTTCAATTCAAAATGGTAGAATCCAACAGCATCAATACCCTTGAAACAGTATCTATATCCAACCACTCCTGCTCCATAAACCTTATTTATAGAGCGCCTTCTGCTGATCCAGACAACCTCTCCAATATCATAAACCTAGCATCCAATACCCATGTTCCACATAGACCAAATTGGATCCTAGCAGCGGTAAAAAGCAGCCCGCGATCGGCGGGAAAACCGCCATCTTCACCTCCCCCTGCAACGGGGTTGAGCACCAGCCCATCTCTTGCCTGCTGACCTGCTCGGTTACTCCGGCCCAATCGGGGCTGTGGGAGGAGGAGCAGCAGCGGTAAAAAGCAGCCCGCGATCGGCGGGAAAACCGCCATCTTCACCTCCCCCTGCAACGGGGTTGAGCACCAGCCCATCTCTTGCCTGCTGACCTGCTCGGTTACTCCGGCCCAATCGGGGCTGTGGGAGGAGGAGCAGCAGCGGTAAAAAGCAGCCTGCGATCGGCGGGAAAACCGCCATCTTCACCTCCCCCTGCAACGGGGTTGAGCACCAGCCCATCTCTTGCCTGCTCGGTTACTCCGGCCCAATCGGGGCTGTGGGAGGAGGAGCAGCAGCGGTAAAAAACAACCCACTCTCAAGCAGGCCCGCGCCTGTCGGGCCTCGCCAGAGGGCCCTTTGGCGTGGCCCTTAGGCGTGGAACCAGTCGAAGGACACCTACAAGCCCGGAAGACACTTTTAGCAGCAACAGCCGAACGCCTGAGAACCAGAATAAGCCACAGAACCAAAGACTAAGTATTGACTCGATCCATCTGATTAACACAAATGATAATACTTAACTTCTAGATATGATCTATAATGTATGCTAATACCTATGCCTAATAATTACAATTTATAACTTAGATTAGCTATCAACTCCTTGGTACTTGACTATGTATACAATATACTTGATCCCCCCTACTGCTTGCTACTAAGTGTCTACTGCTTGCTACTAAGTGTCTTTACAAAGTATTCTCCACTAAGTAACCAACCATTGTCACAAAGTAGATACAGTGTAACAATCTAAGCTTAGCTGTTACCTGAAAGTTACCAAACATATACATAGCCATTACGATATATTCCACTGAAGGACCTATACGGATGTTATTCATTGAATTAGCTTGCTGTTCTTTATACCCTATACTGATATTTACATGCTGAATTAGCTTACTGAAGTTACTATATATCCACTCAAAAGCAGCACAGACTCATTCTACAGGAGACCTCCTTACTCTCCCAGCTTACTTATACTCTCGCCTTAAATACCTTACTACTATATTGAGCCTTATTTCTTCTCGTACGGCTACACTACAATTTAGTACCTTCCACACACCCAGCAAAGCCAACACAACAACCACCAAGCCACTATGTCCATCCCACTATTTATCATTACTACCTTATTCCTAGCATTAAACACTTTGCAATGCTCCATAGCCCTCTCCCCAGGGCAACACTATATCACCACCTTACCCTACCTGGGCAAGAAGAACCAATCTAACCCTTACCATTCTGCAACCAGCTTCCCACAACACCTACGACGCTCTCACCTGCTGTATGTGGACCTCAATCATTCAGACAAACTCAAAAAAGATCTAAAACTCAACTCTTCCTCAACTGTGCCCTTATAAACTCATGCTCTGTGCGTAAGAAATGGCCAGTGATACCGGACCTGATATCAGTGCATAACCTGGATCTCCTCATGGTGACAGAATCCTGGCTCAAGGATACTGACAAAGCTATCATAAACCAATTAATACCTTCCAACTTTTCCATCCATACTTGCCATAAGACCAACCGAAAAGGAGGTGGAGTATTTATTCTTTCAAAAACAGACCTAGAATTTCGACTTCTCACATCCAAGAGCTCCTCCCATGCGGACTTTATCACCATTGCCAATAAAGACTTCACCATAAACCTTATTTACAGATCCCCCTCTTCTCCTCCTGAAGTTATCTCCACATTTATAGACTTAGCCTGCAACCCAGCCGACCCACACAGCTCCAATTGGCTGCTTGGAGACTTCAACTTACCCTCCCTGCAACCCAACCAAGCAGATACCTTCCTAGACGCCATGCAAGTACTCGGTTTTGATCAACTTGTAAACACTTCCACACACAATAAAGGAAACCTACTGGACCTAATCTTCGCTCCCCACGCTGCATTCAGTCAAAACTCCATCCTTAACACTACTATCACCTCCATTCCCTGGTCGGATCATAAACTAATTATGTTTCAGATGCCCACTCTTCACTCTAAGCACCCACCTAACAATCCAAGTGCAGTATCCAAACCTACCTCTCAATTCAAACCATTGGACAAGGAGGAATTCATTAGGCATGCCTTACCACTACTCAATCCAATACATTCTGACCTCGGAGAAGCTATCACCAACTGGAACACCACATTAAAGTCTATTGCACAACTACCAGCCTCAACCAAAAGCAACAAGACAAAACAAAACAAGAGACAGCCATCACCATGGTTCACAGCAGATCTCCGTTCATCCCTCCTCTCCCTCAGGAAACTTGAAAGGAAATGGAGAAGATCTCGCTCCGAAGCCAATAAAGTAATATACTTGAACCACCTCAAACTCCACCGTGAAACTATATATCTCAAAATGAGTGAATACCATGCTAATCTTCTCCTCCGCTCACTAAATAAACCCAGAGACCTTTTCAACATAGCAAAATCCCTAATTAAAGAACCATCATCTACCCAATTAGTTCCTATCCCCCCCCCAGTCCTACGCCGACTATCTCCAATCCAAGACCTCCATAACTGACACAATCTCAATCACAACATTATCTCACTCTCACTCCCCATTTCCTACAATCACAACGTTCACAACACCCTCTGTGAAAAACATTCAAGATCTCATCACCTCCATCAACACTTCTACAGCTCCAAGTGACCCTTGCCCAGCATACTGGGTCAGATCGCTGCGTGCCGAACTGAGCCCAATCCTAGTCAACATCATTGGTCTATCCTTCACAACAGGCGCGTTCCCATCTCTCCTTAAACAAACCTCTATAAGACCTCTACTGAAGAACTCTAGGTTTGACCCACTAAAGCCAGACTCCTACCGTCCAATCTCGAGCATACCTCTATTAGCCAAAATAATAGAGAAGGTTGTTCAGAGACAGATACAACATCACATTGATACAACTTCACCGCTCGATCCCTGTCAACACGGCTTCAGGGAATCACACGGTGTAGAAACTCTCCTTACCACCCTAACTAATACGCTGAACAGAGGTCTTGATAAAGCAGAAAACGGCTTTGCTCTAATATTCCTAGATATCTCCGCTGCCTTCGATTCAGTTAATCATAATCTACTCCTTGCCCGACTCCTCGAGAAGAGAATCGGAGGTCTCGCCTGGGAATGGTGTAGGTCATACCTGTCTGAGCGATGGCAACATGTCAGAGTCGGTCCCACCACATCCACTTCTTTCCACCAACATCAAGGTGTTCCGCAAGGATCGTCCTTATCTGCACTTCTATTTAATGTATACTTACAGCCGATTTGTGACATCATACGCACCTTCAATATCTCCTCATTAATCTACGCCGACGATGTTCTACTGTTTACCCCATTTAAAGTCAGTCAACCAGACTTCACCAACCTTATTCAATGCTTCAATGCCATCAGACTGGTTAGCATCTCAAAACCTCCGTATAAACTTCAAAAAGACTGAAGTTCTGTTCATATCAAGAAACAAAGCATTCACACCTCCATCCTCTCTAAAAGTAAGAGATGCGGATCTCCCCTGTAAACCATCTATTCGCTACCTAGGGATTACTCTGGATCAGCATTTTGAATTTAAGGAACACATTCGGAACGTCACAAAGGCTGTCTACAATAAAATAAGAACGCTAAGGCAACTCAGACCCATGCTACCTCACAACAACTTTCGGACCATCTTCCAGGCCCTCACACTACCTCATTTTGATTATGCTAATGTAGTATTATACGGTCTCCCCAAAAACACCATTAATCCAATACAACTGGCGATGAACGCGGCTGCTAGGGTGCTTTGTGGTCTAGCAAGATCAGACCATATCACCCCGACTCTCATGGAACTACACTGGCTACCAATTCATTGCAGGATAACCTATAAAATCCTCATCATCACTTTCAAGATCATCAACAACTTTGCCCCCACGTCTCTTAATGATCTCATCTCCCTCACCCCAAAAAACAGAGCGAGAAGGACAACAACGAACACCCCCCTGATTATCCCCAAGGAGTCCATCAAATGTACCCAATCAACCAAGAAAAGGACCTTCGCCTTCTATGCACCTAAATGCTGGAATGACCTCACACCTGAAATAAGAGCAATTAAAGACCTCTCTCAATTTCGCAAGGCAATCAAGCACCACATCTTCCTTCTCCATTTTGCACAAGCATCCAATCCTCATCTGATCATCAGCACTCCTAAACCAACAAACTCTCACTCTTCACCCCCAATTCCCTCATAAGTAATTCTGCCTCAAGTTCTCGTATATCCTACCTTATTCCGACCATACTCTGTCTGTGAATACTATAGAACCCAATATGTTTATACATAGTTACAGTTTTTACACTGTTGTTTGTACATAATTACACTGTGTGTACATAGTTATAGTTTTATTACCCTCTGTTCCAAGTTTAAGTTTCCTGTTATAATGTAAGCACACCAGTGTTTTCTGATTGTGCAGCTTCTGTTACTTGTAAACCGCACTGAAAACAAATAGCGCGGTATATAAAAGATGTTAAATAAATAAATAAATAAATAAATAAATTTCAACTTGCCATCCCTACAGGACAATCAAGCAGACGCCTTCATAGAAGCCCTAGATATCCTGGGATACACCCAGTTGGTACAAGAACCAACACACACAAAGGGCAACATTCTCGACCTGATATTCGCCCCACAAACAGTGCTTCAACAAGCACAAAACATCACGTTATCATTAACAGCAGTTCCATGGTCGGATCACAAGCTCATCTCCTTCCAGATTCCGACCCCCATCAAGTCACAAAGGCCCAGTACGAACTCACGTACGAACACAATCTCAACTGCCAGAAGCTTTCACCCGTTTAACAAAGAACGCATCCTGGCTGAAACAAACACTCTCTTTGACATGACCTCACAAGACCTAGATGTCCTAATTTCCACATGAAACAGCAAACTCAGCGCTATCGCAATCCGTCCCCCCACAACTAAAGCTCCAAATAAAAGACCATCCGCACCATGGTTCACGGCCGACCTAAGGGCGTCACTAACCCTTCTACGGAGATTGGAAAAGCGCTGGAGGAAATCACGTACCAGCAGTGACCAAGCAGCATACACCCAACACTTACACACACATCGCAGGGCTGTTACAGACAAGATGAAACATCACACAGACACCCTGAAACGTTCATTAAACAAGCCGCACGACCTCTTCAACCTGGTCAAATCCCTTGCCAAAGAACCGACCCCGGAGCACCCAGGAACTATACACCCGCAGGATTTTGCTGTCTTTATGCAATCGAAACTATGCAAGACTGATAAAATGGTGATACCGGACCCCCCTGATGCTCAAGTATGCTCAGCGTATCTAACTACCTTTACCACACCATCTAAGAGAACTATTGAAGACACCATCGCTACCCTAAATACTTCCACTGCATACTCAGACCCATGTCCAGCATTCTGGATAAAAGATCTGCGATCCGACCTTGCCCCAATCTTGGCTAAAATGATAGGACTATCTTTTAGCACCGGGTCTTTCCCATCCACGCTCAAACAGACCTCCGTTAGACCGCTGCTTAAGGACACCAAATTAGACCCTCAAAAGGTCGAGTCCTACAGACCCATATCCAGAATCCCGATGCTCGCTAAAATCGTTGAAAAGATAGTCTACAGGCAGCTACAAGATCATCTGGACACCAACGCACCTCTAGATTCATCGCAACACGGATTCAGAGAGTCACATGGAGTGGAAACACTACTCACTACTCTTTTCAACACCATAATCTCAGGCATTGACAACTCACGTACAGGTTTCGCACTCATCTTTTTAGATATAGCTGCAGCCTTCGACTCAGTCCGCCACGAGATTCTCCTGATTCGGCTAAGAGAGAAAGGCATTACCGAAACAGCTCTGGAGTGGTGCAGGTCTTACCTGTCTGGAAGATGGCAACACGTCCGAGCAAATGGAACCACATCCGAGCCATTCCTACAAAGTCAAGGAGTCCCTCAAGGATCCTCCCTATCATCACTTATGTTTAACATCTATATCCAACCCATTTGTAACATCATTAGATCGTTCAACGTGAGTTGCATGATATACGCAGACGATGTCCTACTGTACCTGCCAATATCCCTGGACTGCCCGGACCTCACCCCACTAACTAAGTGTTTCAACGCAATATCCAAATGGCTCCTCTCCCAAAATCTGCGTATCCAACATAAGAAAACGGAGGTCCTGTTCATCTCCAGAAATCCTGAGTTTACACCACCTAGCCACTTGGAAGTGGACAACGCCGAGTTGCAAGTAAAATCAGCTATATGGTATCTCGGAGTCACCTTGGAGCAGAACCTCAACATGAAGCAGCACATAGCCAAAACAGTAAGAGCGATCTACTTCAAGATCAGATCCCTCAGATACATACGCCCCCTACTCGAACTGAGCGACTTCCGCACCATCTATCAAGCCCTCATCATCCCTCATTTTGATTATTCAAACGCCATCCTACAAGGACTCCCTCAGGCAACCTTACATCCCTTACAACTCGCCATGAACAGTGCAGCGCGAATCCTCTTCGGATCACCAAGGAGAGAGCATATCACACCCCTCCTGAAGCAGCTGCACTGGCTCCCCATTCAAGCCAGGATTAGCTTCAAGACCTTAGTGATGACATTCAAGGCTATCAAGGGACTCTCCTCCTCGTCACTATGTGACCTAATCCAACCACCCACAACCAACAGGCTAAGAAGAACCGCAGTAGCCAACATGCTAGCGATACCGAGAGACATAACAAAATGCTCCAAAGTAACATCAAATTTAGTCTAAGTGCCCCAAGTCTCTGGAACTCCCTACCACCATACATCAGAGCCATCCCCAACCTGAGCCAGTTCAGGAAGGCCTTAAAACACCTCCTCTTTATTAAATACCTCACAGACTCCCCTGAATCCCAGCCACCATGTATGATCAACGCACAATAACTCCATCTCACATGTATATAGTTACCTATTTCAATGTTCCGCACATGTAGATAGTTTCCCCTGTTATCCAAGTTGATTGCTCCTGTTCATTGTAATGACCTGACTCTAGTTTGTCGGATACTGTTTGCTTTTATGTAAACCACGCTGATCGCAAATAGTGCGGTATATAAGAAATGTAAATAAATAAATAAAAATAAAATACACCCAACTTCAGGAAGATATTAGCTAAGTAGATGGTGCCACCAGACTCCCCCCAAAGAGCCTTAGACCCCCAAAGAAGCAAAACCTTAACTACAATATGCCAAATGATATACTATCCTGTGTTTTTTCTTTTTTCGAGAAAAACAGCAGCTAGAGCCCAGCTAGGACCCGCACAGGCCCTTCGGGCTGGCTATGAAGCGAGAGCGCTCCTTCAGAAAGCCAATCTCCTTGCACAGTGAGGACACACCTTATTGCATCGGCTCACCTGCTAGAGAGATTGTTGTGGGGGGTGGTTTAACCTCTTCTAGATTGACATGCTAGGAAAATCCATCGACTTCCCTCTGAATGCACCAAAATAGAGGACAGTGCGAGACAACTAAAATGGCAGCTTCAGCTTTGCTGTCCGTTCTGCCATGGTGGTCTTGGACCAAGCACTGCTCTCTCTGAGCATTTCAAGCATCATCTATCAGCTTCTCTCTTTATGTAAGCTCAGCAGGGCTCCAGGACTAAGCAGCAAACATTCAAAGCCTGCTGAGGGAAATACTATTGTTGAAACAGGGAACCCTCCAATGTGGCACAAAACAAAAAATTACAGCATGTTCCGGCAGCCATGTGACAATGGATCTTAGACAGCGGCTACCGCAGCCGCAGTCGACAGAAGGCAGGCTCTGGTTGTTTTGTTTGGTTTTTTTAACCAGGATCAGATCGCATATCCACAGTCACAGTCTTCTCCCCACTAAGGGGGCGTGGGCCATCAAGGTCCCCACACTACAAAGAATGTAGAGACCTCAGACTTCATCCTACCCACAGAAGACTGCCCAAGAGTGCGCTACAGCCCCATCGAGGCACTCTGACTCTGCCGCTCTTCTTGCCACAGTCACCAACCTCTCCCAGAAACTGGAAGGGAGAAGGGAAATTGTCTCCATCCAGGTTACTCCACACAAGCTTCCTAAAGTTAATGAAGCATGGTAGCTGGGTAGTGGAAAGGGGAAGGGACCTGGTGCCACCATGCTCTGCACTCCAGGAGCAATGGCTGACATATCTCCCAAATTTCCCATCATCCTCCTCTTCAGATCAGTACAACCTGCAGAGGTTTCACCAGCCTTCATCTGCTGGAGACTGAGAAATACTGGGAAACGGAGAGCTGCACAGGACCTTTATACCATGGCATCAAACTCAGTGGCTCTCAGTCTCCATCTGCTGGTGGGGAGACATAACACATCTGAACAGGACTGGAGGGACAATAAAGAAATACCAGTTTTATCCTGCGAGCAGGTCAGAACTAGAGGAAATACAGATCATGAGAATCCTAGAACTGCACTCCTCTGTGCTTTGCAAATCTTGACTACTTAAATGTATCCCATTACTAACATAACGTGTGTGTGCGTGAGTGTGTGTATGTATGTGCGCGCACATGCTGTGAAGGCTTCTTGAATGTTTGAATAAGAGCAAGCATAGACAGAGGTACCTATAAAGGGATCAATGACATGGCATGTGTGTGTATGTGCGTGCGCGTGTGTGTGTGTGTGTGTGTGTGTGTATACACGTGCGAGAGTGTGTGTACGTGCGAGAGTGTGTGTATGTGCGTGCGCACATGCTGTGAAGGCTTCTTGAATGTTTGAATAAGAGCGAGGTACCTATAAAGGGGTCAATGACATGGCATGAGTGTATGTACGTGCGTGAGTGTGTGTATGTGCGTGCGCACATGCTGTGAAGGCTTCTTGAATGTTTGAATAAGAGCGAGCATAGACAGAGGTACCTATAAAGGGGTCAATGACATGGCATGAGTGTATGTACGTGCGTGAGTGTGTGTATGTGCGTGCGCACATGCTGTGAAGGCTTCTTGAATGTTTGAATAAGAGCGAGGTACCTATAAAGGGGTCAATGACATGGCGCTTCTTCACTTTGGTCTCTGTAATCGCAGCATAGTAAGCACAAGTCATCTTGATAAGCCACGCTGCTCTCATCACAGGCACACTGTACTTTGCCAAGTATCCAAACACTTCCTCCTTCTTACTGAAGATTGGCACCTGTCACCAAAACAGAGTTAAACAACAAATATCAGGTCAGAAATCCACCTGCAAAGGGACACACGTGTGAGATGCTCTAATGTCTCTCTCTTCAGTCAGCAGAGTTGCACATGCATATATATTTATTTTTTCATACCACCTTTCCCCAAAGGCTACAAGGCGGTTCACAATATAAATATATACAATAACGTTTGCACAACTTAATACAACAATCATAAAACCACTCAAATAAAATTACATTCACACAATCAAAAGCAATAGTACAGAGCCAGGTTTCAAACAGCTTACAGAACCTTAGAACATCAAGTCATTTTTCATCAAATGGATTACAATACCATGGTAATGGACAAACAGATGAAAAGGCCCTATGGTTGGTAGTCAGCAATGGAAAACCCCTGAAACCATCAAGCATGCATGGTTCACTTATCACAAAGTTCAAATGGACAGCTCCCTGCAAATATCAGAGCTTTTATGATCTGGCATTTTCCTATACAGCCTTAAAAATCCTACAGTAGGATAAACTGGTAGCCAACGTAAGGATGCCAGCAGAGTGAGAAACCACTGTCACAGCCATCCCGTTAGCCAGAAGCATGCAATGCGAGGGCCTCCTGGCCATCTCTTCAGCCAGGAGGAGGAAAGGCACGCAAACACAATGTGCACTCTGACGTACCTTTTTTGCCAGGTGAGTGAGGGACTTGGTTCCAGACAAATCAGTAAACCAGTTGTTGATGGCGCTCTGCGAGCGCGCGGTTACTAACCAGAAGTTATCTTTCTGGTTCACCTGGGGTTTCCTTCGTCCAGTGTCTGGTAATGTGTTGCAACGTAACTTTTCAGCAATGATACTACTAAAGTTGGAACTAATCTGTGGGAAAAAGAAAAGGGAATGGGGAATTAGACACCAAATGCTGCAAATACCCCAGTAACCCCCACTCCTCAGGATTTCTATCTGCTTTACATCAAAAGACGAGCAAAATTTACCCTCATGTGTTCCCAGGGAAAACAATTACCTATAACTGCTGTCCAAAGCTTGTAGTTTTAAGGAAAGTAAACTGATGTGTCACCACATCATCACCGATGCAACCAGCACCTACAACCACATACCCCCAGGCCCCATAACTTCAGCCTGTATATGCAACATAACTGGATCCACACTTTAAAATGTTTACCCTATATAAACATAATGGTAGCATCATCACCTACTAGTTGAAGACTAACACTTTAAATGTTATCAATGCAACACTGCACTATTTATGTAATATCTATATACTGCTTTGCTGCTTGCACTAAAAATCCAAGTGGCTTAGACTTGAGACATTTTTTAAAGCTATTGAAAAACTGCAGAACTTTCTGCAAGTCCTTCTACCTCCGACTGTTAAATTCAAAGGAGCAGGTACTGGGTATCTACAAGGAGGCTCCAGCAGCCTTGAACGCCCGTTTCAGGAGTCTCCAGCCTCCTGGTCCTGTATATCCCTCAAATCCTCTCCCCTTTTTATTGGAATGGTGATATGGTTGGCATCACTAATACATCCCACTTAGATATGCTGAAGAGCTGTTCCTGCTTCTCCTTGGGTAAGGAGTACAAATTATTCATAGTCTTAGCCTCCTAATTATTGAGTCAAGAACAAACCCAAGCTTCCTGTACCATCTGCCTAATCCAACAGTTCTCAAAATGTGGGTCATGATCCCAAAAATAGCTCACAAAATCCTCATCTGGAGTCACAGCCACTGTTGCCTTCATACCCCCCCCCCCCCCACACACACACAATACCACAGGCCACACACAACATCACCCCCACCCTGATCTGTAACAGTAGCCTGTATCTTCATTATAAATAGAAAGCTCATATAACCCTTTCAAGTCACTTCACTGGCTCCCTATCAGTTTCCACAACCAGTTCAAACTTCTCCTACTGCCAAGGAGTAAGTGATGTCACTGCCAAGGATGAAGTGATGTCACTGCCAAGGATGAAGTGATGTCACTGCCAAGGATGAAGTGATGTCACTGCCAAGGATGAAGTGATGTCACTGCCAAGGAGAAAGTGATGTCACTGCCAAGGAGAAAGTGATGTCACTGCCAAGGAATGGCCGCTTAGCCGTGAGGCTCTGCAAGCTGCATTATAAATCCGTTTTTTGGCATCACCTCCCCTACTTAAATGGTGATATACTACTTGTTGGTGAGGGGAGTTGAATGGAGGTTCATGTCAGGGAAAATGTCTGCTTTTCTCTGATCAGAGAAAGGCTGAACTTTTACAGAGCTCTGCTAGTGAGTGGATTTTTGCCTCCTGGGACATCTTACTGTGAGTTCTAGCTGTTTATTTAATTATTTACTGTTTGTCTAACTGTTGTTTGTTTAATTATTTAGTGTTTGTCTTAGTGGTGTGCAAGTTTCAGCCTTCTCAGCTGTACTTACCTTGCCTCTCTCAACTGGGCTTTGTGTGGTAGCCATTTTGAATTAATCTCTCTCCCCAGAGCCTGTTGTTTGTTAAGCTTTTCCTGTCCTTGCCTGCCTGAGTGACTCCTCCCCCTGTGTGTGTGGTAGCCATTTTGAATTAATCTCTCTCCCCAGAGCCTGCTGTTAAGCTTTTTCCTGTCCTTGCCTGCCTGAGTGACTCCTCCCCCTGACCCCCTCCCCCTGAGGTATCCTGTAACCTTGTTCCTGTTTTCTCCACGTGTGCATAGGCTGTTTTAGTTTGCTTTTCTCTGATCAGAGAAAGGCTGAACTTTTACAGAGCTCTGCTAGTGAGTGGATTTTTGCCTCCTGGGACATCTTACTGTGAGTTCTAGCTGTTTATTTAATTATTTACTGTTTGTCTAACTGTTGTTTGTTTAATTATTTAGTGTTTGTCTTAGTGGTGTGCAAGTTTCAGCCTTCTCAGCTGTACTTACCTTGCCTCTCTCAACTGGGCTTTGTGTGGTACCCCCATCCCCCTGCTGAGGGTTCAGGACAGGGTACCTTGTAACTGCCCTCTTTAATAGGACTTATCTCCCCCCCTCCCTCCCCAGCACCCACCCACCCCTGGGGAAATTGTAGTTTTATAGGTACTTGGACATCTTAGAGGAAAGGGGCTGCTCTCAGGTGCAGCTCTTAATCCAAATCAGTCATACACAGAGGACCTGTGATTAATTAGCTTCAGGTACACAGGGTGTATTAGGGGTATTAGATACACTTTTATTAGTATAAGCATCTACACCAATCCTTATTATATACCGATTTAAAAGACCTAAACACAAGCTTTAAACTCAGATGCAGTCAGAGGTCCAGCAACGAGATGGGGGTTCTCCAGTCTTTTGCATCGAGTGTCACATGTATGATTATCTCCCAGTTGGTGAGAGGTCCTACATATGCATTAAGTGCAGGGAGCTCTTTGCTCTCAGGGAACGAGTCCGTTCTCTAGAGGCTAGAGTAGCAGACCTGGAAGACATAAGAAAGACAGAGAAGTACATGGACGAGACCTACAGGGATATAGTCCTGAAGTCCCACCTCCAGTCTGGCAGCATCCCTGTTGCCATGGAGGAGAGAGGTCACGTGACAGGAGAGCATCACCCTGGTGTGGCAGGAAGTGATCCTGTAACTAGGACCTGTCCTCCAGGTGATGTAAAACCCTCTCGCACCGAGGACGTTTCTCCAGGGCCATGTCCCCATGAGGGGAGGGTCAGGACAGCTGTTATAGTTGGTGATTCAATCATTAGGAATGTAGATAGCTGGGTGGCTGGTGGACGTGAGGATCGCCTGGTAACATGCCTGCCTGGTGCGAAGGTAGCAGATCTCACGCACCGCCTAGATAGGATCATAGATAGTGCTGGGGGGGAGTCTGCTGTCTTGGTACATGTTGGTACCAATGACATAGGAAAATGTGGTAGGGAAGTTCTGGAGGCTAAATTTAAGCTTTTAGGTAGGAAGTTGAAATCCAGAACTTCCAGGATAGCGTTCTCCGAAATGCTTCCTGTTCCACGTGCAGGACCCAAAAGACAGGCAGAGCTCCGGAGTCTCAATGCGTGGATGAGACAATGGTGCAAGGATGAGGGTTTTGGATTTGCTAGGAACTGGGGAACATTCTGGGGAAAGGGGGGGCTCTTCCGAAGGGATGGGCTTCACCTTAATCAGGATGGGACCAGACTGCTGGCATTAACCTTTAAAAAAGAGATAGAGAAGCTTTTAAACTAGAAAATAGGGGAAAGCCGACAGTCACCCAGGAGCGCACGGTTCGGACAAAGGTATCCTTGAAGGATACTACCAAAAGCAGTGAGGTTCCAAAAGGGAGTATAGTAGCCCAAATGCCCTTGAGTAAGGAGCAGACAGAGCATAAAGATTCCCCATTACCCATGCCTACCAATAGCCAGATTAATATTAATAAAATACAGTCTCTAAAATGCTTGTATGCCAATGCTAGAAGTCTAAACAATAAGATGGGAGAATTAGAATATATAGCATTAAATGAGAGGTTAGATATGATTGCACTCTCAGAGACATGGTGGAAGGAGGATAACCAGTGGGACACTGTGATACCTGGATACAAACTATATCGTAATGATAGAGCTGAACAAATTGGTGGAGGGGTTGCACTCTATGTTAGAGAGGGCATTGAGTCAGAAAGGATTAAAGTTTTGCAGGGAACAAAATATGCTGTAGAATCTCTATGGATTGAAATTCCATTTATGAAGGGGAAGGTGATGGCAGTGGGAGTATACTATCGACCACCTGGCCAGAATGAACAAATGGATGATGAAATGCTCAAAGAAATCAAGGAAGCTAACAAAAGCCACAACAGAGTAGTAATAATGGGTGATTTCAATTACCCCGGTATCGACTGGGACAGTGTCACAGCAGGACAAGCTAAAGAGATAAAGTTTCTAGATGAAATGAATGACTGCTTCTTGGAGCAGCTGGTTCATGAACCGACCAGAGGGGAAGCCATACTGGACCTAGTCCTTAGTGGAACGCCAGATCTGGTGCAAGAAATAAGGGTGTTGGGACCACTTGGCAATAGTGATCATAGTATGATCATGTTTGATTTAATCAGTGGAGGACAGATAGTAAAGGAATCCACAGTACTACCTTTTAACTTTCAAAAGGGTGACTATGATAGAATGAGGAATATAGTTCGGAAAAAACTAAAAGGAGCGGTTCCAAAGGTTAAAGACTTACAGCAAGCTTGGGTGTTATTTAAAAATACTATCCTCGAAGCCCAGACCAGCTGTATTCCACGCATTAAGAAAAGTGGAAGAAAGTCCAAAAAACTGCCAGCATGGTTTAAAGGTGAGGTCAGAGAGGCTGTTGCTGCCAAAAGAGCAACCTTCAGAAAATGGAAAAAAGAGCCAAATGATGAAAACTGGAAACAGCACAAGCACTGGCAAGTTAAATGCAAAGCATTGATAAGGCAGGCAAAGCGGGAATTTGAGAAGAAACTTGCTACGGAAGCAAAAACACGAAATAAAGACTTTTTCAAGTACATTCGTAGCAAAAGGCCTGTGAGAGAGTCAATTGGACCATTAGATGATAGAGGGGTAAAAGGTGCAATAAGAGGAGACAAGGCTATAGCAGAGAGACTGAATGAATTCTTTGCTTCGGTCTTTACTGAGGAAGATGTAGGGGTGTTACCCAAGACTGAAGTGGTATTTAAAGGTGATACTGCAGAGGAATTGAGAGAAATATCGCTACACCGGGAAGATATATTACAACTATTTGATAAACTGAATAGTAGCAAATCACCTGGACCGGATGGTATACATCCCAGAGTGTTGAAAGAACTGAAATATGAGATTGCAGACCTGTTATTGGTAATCTGTGAACTTTCATTAAAATCATCTGTAATACCTGAAGATTGGAGGGTCGCCAACGTAACACCAATTTTTAAAAAGGGTTCCAGGGGTGACCCGGGAAATTACAGACCGGTGAGCTTGACGTCAGTACCAGGGAAAATGGTAGAAGCCATCATAAAGAACAAAATTACACAGCATGTAGATAGTCATGGCCTAATGGGAGACAGCCAACATGGCTTTAGACAAGGAAGATCTTGTCTTACTAATCTGATATGTTTTTTTGAAGGTGTGCATAAACAGGTAGACAAAGGTGAGTCGGTTGATATAGTGTATCTGGACTTTCAGAAAGCTTTTGACAAGGTCCCCCATCAGAGACTTTTGGCGAAGCTAAAAAGTCATGGGATAGGAGGCAGTGTACTATTGTGGATCGGGAACTGGTTAAAAGATAGAAAGCAGAGGGTAGGGCTAAATGGCCAATATTCCCAATGGAAAAAGGTGAATAGTGGAGTACCCCAGGGATCTGTACTGGGTCCGCTACTTTTTGACATATTCATAAATGACCTGGAAAAGGGAATAACTAGTGAGGTAATCAAATTTGCAGATGACACAAAGCTGTTTAAAGTTGTTAAAACCCAAGAGGAATGTGGAAAACTGCAGGAGGATCTGGATAAATTGGAAGACTGGGCATCCAAATGGCAGATGAAATTTAATGTGGACAAGTGCAAAGTTATGCACCTAGGAAAGAACAACCCACACTATAGTTACAAGATGCAAGGCTCCACATTAGAAACCACCACCCAGGAAAAAGATTTAGGAGTCATCGTGGATAACATGTTAAAACCCTCCGCCCAGTGTGCAGCGGCGGCCAAGAAAGCAAATAGAATGCTAGGTATCATAAGGAAAGGGATGGAGAATAAAACAAAGGATATTATAATGCCTCTGTATCGCTCCATGGTACGACCGCACCTTGAATATTGTGTGCAATTCTGGTCACCGTATCTTAAAAAGGACATAGAGTTATTAGAAAAAGTACAGAGAAGAGCCACCAAATTGGTGAAGGGGATGGAAGGCTACTCCTATGAAGAGAGGCTAAAAAGGTTAGGGCTCTTTAACCTAGAAAAGAGGCGGCTGAGGGGAGATATGATAGAGGTGTATAAATTAATGAATGGAGTGGAACGGATAAACGTGGATAAATTGTTTACGCTATCAGAATATAGAAGGACTAGGGGGCATGTAATGAAGCTACAGGGTAAACTATTTAAGACAAATAGGAGAAAATATTTCTTCTCTCAACGTGTAATCAAACTCTGGAATCTGTTACCGGAGGATGTAGTAAGGGCTGTTAGTATAGCTGGGTTTAAAAAAGGTTTGGACAAGTTCCTGGAGGAAAGGTCCATAAACCACTATTAAAAAGGGACCCAGGATATCAATGCTTGGCCTAGTACAAGCACTGCAGAACCTGTGTCTTTTGGGGAAACTGCTAGGTACGTATGACCTAGATTGGCCACTGTTGGAAACAGGATACTGGGCTTGATGGACCTCGGTCTGACCCAGTATGGCATTTCTTATGTTCTTATGTTCTTATAGACCTGAAGTCTTATGCATTTAAGGCAGCGGCTGGAGCAAAGCAGAGCCGACCCAAGATGGCACCTGCAGGAGGAGCTGAGATGCGGATGGAGAGCGAGGACTTGGAAAAGAGGGCAAACGGCGAGCTCTGTAAGCTACGAGGAGAAATTAAGGACTGGTTCTCAATCCTGAAGCAGGATCTGAGGGAGTTTAAGGAGGCGGCACAAACATGGATATCAGACTTAAAGGCAGATCTAATCAATTTCGGTCAGCATTTAGAGGAGGTGGAAGGACAGATTGAGGAGCAGCAGGAGACCGTCCAGGCCCGGAGTGCTCCAAGAAACAAAGAAGAACATCCTTCTCAAACTGGAAGATTTGGAAAACCATTCTAGGTGATCTAATATACAGTTGAGCGATGTCCCTGAAACAGAGGCGGCCCAAGATTACAGAACTCTTGAATGAGCAACTCTGCAAGGCAGTGATTTATGATGCGGAAATGGAGGACTCTAGAATGTGTTTCAAGGTGGAGTGAGTGGAGCAGGCGCACTGTGCACTGGGGCCCAGGAGGAGAGGAGGCCCAGGGACACTGACCTGCCTCAACAAATTTTCCACCAAAATAGCTGTAATGGCAGCAGCGTGCAAACTGGGCAAGATTCAGTGGGAAGGACACTCCTTGGAGATCTTTGTGGGTTTATCTGACTTAACCATTAAGAAGAGAAGAGTAAGTATCTGATGGTGACTAAAAGATTATGGGATGAGTGTGTCCGATACAAGGGGCTCTTCCTCTTTGGTATTCAATTCACTATATCGGGTGTAACCACCTATGCAAAATTGGTGGAAGAGGTCCTCGAGAGAATGCATAAAGTGGGTTGGAAGAATCTGCCTATGGACCAATAGAGATAAAAGTGAGGCCTCAAGAGAGGAAAGGCAGTTCTCCCAGATGGTAAAGATTGTTTTCGGAGCCTCTTATTCCCCTGAGACAGAGGGTGTGGCCTGGAGTTACATCAGAAAGCATGGACTCAGAAAGCGTAGTTACTCACCTATAACAGGTGTTCTCCAGGGACAGCAAGAATCAGTCCTCACACATGGGTAACGTCGGCACCGACGGAGCCCTCGTGCAGAGCAATTCCCCAGCTTTCAAAGAAAGCCTTTGGGATTGCATCGCGCATGCGTGGTCCCCTTCCCACCCAAGGGTGCCATCTTGCTCAGTCATAGCTAAAAAGACAGCAAAAATGAGAAAAAAATAATCAAAGGACTGCAACTCCAGGGGAGGAGGGATGGTCGTGAGGACTCATTCCTGCTGTCCCTGGAGAACACCTGTTACAGGTGAGTAACTACGCTTTCTCCAGGAACAAGCAGGAAGTCAGTCCTCACAAATGGGACTCCCTACCTATAGGCTACCGAGAACTCATAGCTGAAAATGGCTCCCTCTAGAAGAGTCGCAGCAGCAGTGAAAGGATTTTTCTCTGAGAACACAACCCCCAAGGTAGCCTGACACCAAAGGGTCGGAGTTGCCTAAATCTCGAATAGGTTATGGAGTACTGCCTGACCGATAACAGTGTCCCGCCAAGACTCTCTCTCCAGGCAGTAGTGGGCTGCAAAAGTCTGACTTGATGACCAAGTTGCAGCCCTGCAAATGTCTGCCAACGGAATAGAGCAGTGGTTAGCCACTGATGCGGCCTTAGCCCTGACAGAGTGGGCCGTGATTCGGCCCTGCAGTTGGAGGTCAGCTGCCCTGTATGCCCAGGTGATGCAGTCTGCCACCCAAGTGGATAACGTGCGCTTGGAGACAGGTAGACCCAATTTACTAGGGTCATAAGAAGCGAAGAGCTGGGAAGCTCTCTGATGTCCCCGTGTACGTTCCAAGTAGAAGGCGAGCACCCTCTTACAGTCCAGCATATGCAGAACCACTTCTGCCCTGCTGGTATGTGGCCTGGGGAAGAAGGTTGGAAGAACCATCTCTTGGTTAAGGTGAAACGAGGAAAACACTTTTGGAAGGAACTTGGGGTGAGTACGTAGGACCACTCTGTTTTTGTAAAACCGTGTATACGGTCTATCCGATACTAAAGCTTGCAGCTCGCTCACACATCGAGCAGACATGAGTGCCACCAGAAAGAGTGCTTTCCAGGAAAGAAAGCGGAGATGACAGGTGGACATTGGTTCAAAAGGTGGGCAAGTAAGCCACTGCAAGACCACATTTAAGTCCCACTCTGTAGCCGGTGGGCGAATCAGAGGCTTCAAGAGTAGGAGGCCTCTGAGGAATCGGGATACCAAAGGGTGAGCTGAAAGAGGTTGTCCGTCCACTGGAGAGTGATTAGCTGATAGCACACTCAGGTGGACCCTGACAGAGTTAGACTTGAGGCCCAACTCTGAGAGGTGGAGCAAGTACTGCAAAACCTGAGGTACTTGGCAAGTGAACGGGTTCTCCTTATTTTGGGCACACCACCCTTCAAATCTACACCACTTGAACGCGTAGGATTTTCTAGTGGATAGCCTCTTAGAGGCCAGCAACACCTCCTCAACCTCCTTGGGAAGGAGTAGAGGAGAAAGTACTACCCACTCAGCAGCCAGGCCATTAAGTTGAGGGATCTAAGATTGGGGTGTAGCAAGGAACCCTGTTCCTGGGTCAAGAGGTCGGGCTGCACCCCCAGTGGGAGTGGCGTTTTGACCGCCAGTTGCAGGAGAAGAGGGAACCAAGGCTGTTTGGGCCACCTGGGGGCTACCAGGATGACAGAGGCCTTGTCCCGAAGAATCTTGAACACAGTGCGTGCCACCAGGGGCGTGGGTGGGAACGCATAGAGAAGGCCCTGTGCCCATGAGATCAGGAAAGCATCTGCCGCCACGCTCAGCGGATGCGGCTGCCTCGAGAAGAACCGGGGCAACTGATGGTTTTGCGGACTGGCAAAGAGATCCAGGGATGGGAGACCCCAGCAGTTGAAGATCTGCTGGGCTACATCCCAGTTCAGTTGCCATTCGTGAGGCTGAAGAATCCTGCTCAACTTGTCGGCCAGGAGGTTCTCATGACCTGGCAGATAAACTGCCTTTAGGGACATGTGATGTGCCACTGCAAAAGAGCAGAGGTCCAGAGTTTCCTGGCATAGGATGCGAGATTCTGTGCCTCCCTGTTTGCTGATGTAGAACAGCGCTACCTGATTGTCTGTCTGTATCAGCACCGACTGATGGGAAAGAAGATGACAGAAGGCTTGAAGAGCTAGGCGGATGGCTCAAAGCTCTAGAAGATTGATTTGAAGTGCGGCCTCTCGCGAGGACCACAGACCCTGAGCGCATGAGCCCTGGCAATGGGCTCCCCAGCACAGCAATGGGGCATCTGTCGTCAGCACGCTGGTGTGAGAGGGAGGTTGGAATGGTACTCCCTGAAGCAAGTTGGGGGGTGAAGCCACCATTGCAAGGCTGTCACCAGCAGCTTGGAAATTGCTACCCTATCTGAGATGGCCAGTGGCTTGCATCCACTGGTCTCTGAGGCTCCATTGAGCTGTGCGCATGTGGAATCTAGCATATGGAGTCACATGCACAGTGAAGGCCATGTGGCCCAGGAGGCATAGGAAGACCCTTGCAGAGACTTGAGGTCTGTGCTGGACCTGCTGGCCTAAGTCCAGCAACCACCTCGCCCTGTCCAGTGGTAGGTAAGCCCTTGCCTGAAGTGTGTCCAGTCTTGCCCCTATGAACTCCAAGTTCTGAGTAGGGAGTAAAGTGGACTTTTCGTGATTTATAACTAACCCTAGGTGCTGGAGCAGGGTGACTGTGCGAGCAGTGGCCTGCTGTGCCTCCTGCGCCGACTGGCCACTGATGAGCCAGTCGTCTAGGTATGGAAAGATGAAGACTCCCTGGCTTCTGAGGAAGGCCGCCACCACTGCTAGGCATTTGGTAAATACTCTGGGAGCGGAAGCTAGGCCAAAGGGAAGCACCTTGTACTGGAAGTGGTTTCCTCCGACCACAAACCTGAGATATTTTCATGGTCTGGGTGTATGAGGATGTGAGTATAAGCATCCCTTAAGTCTAAGGAGCATAGCCAGTCTTCCTGGTGGAGGTAAGGCAATAGGATCCCAAGGGAAAGCATCTTGAACTTTTCCCTCACCAGGAACTTGTTCAGATTTCAAAAGTCTAGGATGGGGCGAAGGCCTCCTTTTCCTTTTGGTATGAGGAAAAACCTGGAGTAGAAGCCTTGCCCCTGCAGGTGGTGGGGCACCGGTTCCACCGCCTGATCCTTTAGCAGACCTGTCAACTCCTGCAGGAGGAGGTTCCTGTGAAGAGGGGTCCTGAGAGGCTCTCCTGGGAAAAAGGAGGTGGGCACCTGGTTGAAATGAAGTAAATAGCCCTGCTGGACTATTTTCAAAACCCAGGCGTCGGTAGTAATGGCTGGCCACCTGTGAGCATACAGGGCCAGCATTCCTCTTGTGCAGGGCCAAACCACTGGTGGGAGAGGAGCTATGCACTGGGAGTCAAAAAAACCCTCCCGGCTGGGTAGGAGCCGGAGCTAGAGGCTTGGGGGTCTTCGGCTTATGTGGGCCATGCCCCTGTCCCCTGGCCTGCTGCCCCTGTTGGGGAGCCGGAGTGGCCTGGTAGGTGGAGTAGTTTCTGTAAGCCGTACCCCTTCCTCGGGAAAAAGGGCGTTTTCCCGGAGGCCTTCTTCTTGTGAGAAGGTGCAGATGTCTTCTTCGACAACCTTGTCCGGGTCAAGTACTCTGACTCGATTTCCGCAGCTTTTTCAGTCATGGGTTTGCCAAAGAGGTTGTCTCTCGGCACGGGACATCGACCAACTTGCCCTGAACCCATGGCTCCAGGTTCGATGACATGAGTCAGGCCTGACGGCGTGCACCGATGCCAGCTGCGGCTACTCAGGCCGAAGCCTCGATGCAGTCGTAAGCTGCTCGAGACATGAACTTCGAGCACTCTCGGATCCCTGTGGACAAGGCTTTGAAGAACTGCAAGGGTTCCTCAGAGAGACCAGCTGAGAACCCAGCAATCTCCTTTGCCAGGTCCCGCAAGTACATGCCCATGAACAGCTGGTAGGCTTGGACACAGCATGACAGCACGAAGCCCTGGAAGCACTTTCTGCCAAGGGCGTCCAGGTTCCAGGCCTCCCGTTCGGGAGGCACCGAGGAGTGCGTCTTTTGGCTTTTCAACCGTTGCATGGCCGATTCCTGCGCTTTCTGGAACCCATAACTCTTGCGGACTATAGATGGAATCAACCCGCTTGCTGAGCACCAGCATTGAGGCCGGGGACTCCCACATGCGGAGCATCAGTCGTTCCCACATCGGAGGCACCGGTACAGTAAGGGCCTCCTTCGGGGGAGTGTCATACTGGAGGGCATTGAGCTCCTCGGCTCAAGGCTCCTCCTCGGCGTCCGCAGGGAATGCCAAAGCCTTGGCCATGTCCCTGACGAAGTCCGAGAACCGAGTGTCCTCCGGAGGGGACCTACTCCGAGGCTCCGAACCCAGAGAGTCCGATCAGATACACTGGGTTCGGTAGGTGTCTGGGGAGTCTTCCTCTTCTGTCTCCCACGCCGAGTCCTCCGAGGAGGACTCAATGGGCTCCGGCCTCGAGCCCGACCGCCCTGATGCCGTGGGCACCAGCGCCAACAACCTTGGTCCCGAATGGCAGGTCAAGGGGGACCTTGGCCGAGGATCGACTCGAGAATCTGCTCAGCCTCCAGTGTCGACTTCAACGTCGAAGTCCCGGTGGTCGGGGCAGATGGACCGGCGAGACCGGCCATCAGCGCCCGCTGCTGCTCCATGAAGGCAGCCATGCTGCTCTCCAGGGCCGCCAACCTGAGACCAAGCTCAGAAGGCTCTGCAACTCCCAGCTTGGGTCCCGACGTCGGCTCTCCCAGAGGAGAGTCTACAAGGACAACAGATATTACTTTGTCCGACATCTCCGGTTCCTTGCGAGGTTGTTTAACCGGCCGCTCCGACTCCGAGAACCCGGGGCGGCAGTCCGGGCTCCGCAGCCTGGAACCCAAGGGCCCAAGCCGATCAGAGGCATCCAGCGACACCACCCTCACAAGTTTTTTCTTTCTCTGGTGTTCCCTGAAGGGAGACCACCACTCAGAAGACACATGACGGTGCTCGGACTCCGAGTCCCGAGATGTCGAGGCCTCTGATGAGGCCCGGGCCCGGGCGGATGCAGACTCAGGAAAAATCCTGTCATGCTGATGCTGCCTGATCTTCAAAGATTTCAAAGACATCTTACCACATGGCCCACAGACCACCAGGTCATGGTCAGGACTGAGGCATCGTGTGTGTCTGTGAGAGACATTAACTTCTTACACCGATCATACTTTTTAAACCCGCTGGCAGACATCGGGGGAAAAAGGGCCCCTGCAAGGTCAAACGACCAGGCTGCCAGTGAAAAATAAAAAGAGCGAACAGGCTAGTCACGAAGGACAAAAACGAAAAATATGACTGAACTCGATACCGGTGTACCGAGCCGAAGGCGGGAAGGGGAACCGGCGTCAAACTGGGAATCTGACAGAAATAATTAAACTTTTCTACTTTTTCCACAGTGAAAACAGGACCACATCCGTTGGGCTCCGTGGAAAAAAGAAGACTGAGCAAGATAGCACCCTTGGACGGGAAGGGGACCGCGCATGCGTGATGCAATACCAAAGGCTTTCTTTGAAAGCTGGGTAATTGCTCCGCATGAGGGCTCTGTCGGCACCAACGTCACCCATATGTGAGGACTGACTTCCTGCTTGTTCCTGGAGAAATGAACATTAGATTTGGTTTGATATGGGGCTATGCCATAGAGAATGTGGCATATGGACTGGCTTGGGGAACGGGGTGGCATAATAGTGTGCCAGTGAATTGGGGGGGGGGGGGTGTATCTATGCCTTACATGTGTTGGGTTGCTAAATGGAGTTTGTGGTTTCAGGGTGGCGAGGAAGGGAGCATTAGGAAAAGAGGGGAGGCGGAGGGCAATGGATTGTCTCATGCCCATGACCTATGGAGCATCAAATATGTTTGATCTAAACGGCAATGACAATGGGCAAGTTCAAGGTGGTTTCTCTTAATGTGCACGATTTGAGCTCGTATAGCAAACAGCTATTTAAAAAAAATGGGAAGGTTAAAGTGTGATATCTATTTTATCCAGGAGACACATTTCTTGACTAGAGATGAAGGGAGAGTCTACAGCCCCAAATATTCCTATAGGCATTATGCCTCTAATAAGCTTGAGAAAAAGAAAGGTGGGGTGGGGATTCTAGTTTCAAGAATCCAGCACCAGGTGTTGGAAAAGGGCACAAGAGGTTTATATATATATATATATATATATATATATATATATATATATATATATATATATATAAGTGCCGTCGAGTCGGAGACGACACAAGGCGACCCTCTGGATAGCAATCCAAAATTTTGAACGAACTTCAGTCAGGCGGCTCATTGTTGACAGACTGGTACCCGTAGCTGCTGTTATTGTATCGATCCATCTCATTGCTGGCCTTCCTCTTTTGCGTTGACCTTCTATCTTGCCAAGCATGATGTCTTTCTCTAATGATCTCTCTCTCCGCATGATGTGTACAAAGTATGAAAGTCGAAGTCTTGTCATCTGAGCTTCTAAAGAAAGCTTAGGTTTGATCTCCTCTAGTACAGACTGGTTTGTTCTTCGGGCAGTCCATGGTATACACAGTATTCGCCACCAGCACCATAATTCAAAGGCATCAATTTTCTTCCTGTCTATCTTTTTCACTGTCCAGCTTTCACATCCATATGATGTTATTGAAAATACCATGGCTTGAACAAGTCGAATCTTTGTATGGAGAGAGACATCTCTGCTCTTGAGAATCTTATCTAGGTCTTTCATAGCCATTCTGCCAAGAGCAATGCGTCGTCTGATTTCTTGACTGCTTGTTGCTTCTTTATTGATAGTTGATCCAAGTAGGTTAAAGTTATTCACGATTTCAATTTCTTCTCCTTCGACGATGAACCTGTTGATTATGCCAGTTGTCATGATCTTTGTCTTCTTTACATTAAGGTGCAGGCCCATTTTGAGACTATGTTCTTTGATTGTGAGAAGCAAATGTTTCAGATCATCTTCACTTTCCACCAGTAATGTGGTATCATCAGCATAGCGAAGGTTGTTGATGAGTCTTCCACCAATCTTCACACCTCTGTTGTCTTCATACAATCCTGCTTCTCTGATGATTTGTTCTGCATATAAATTAAATAGGTAGGGGGAAGTATGCAGCCTTGTCTTACACCTTTGCTTATTTTAAACCATTCTGTTTCTCCTTGTTCCGTTCGAACTGTTGCTTCTTGATCAATGTACAGATTGTGCAAAAGAACGATCAAGTGTTCTGGTATACCCATGCTTCTTAATGTGGCCCAGAGTTTCTCATGGTTTACACAGTCAAAAGCTTTGCTATAGTCGATAAAGCACAAATAGATATCCTTTTGGTATTCTTTAGTCTTTTCAAGGATCCATCTCACATCCGCAATGATGTCTCTCGTTCCTCGCCCTTTTCTGAACCCTGCTTGCACTTCAGGTAGTTCTCGTTCCAGGTATGATTGTAGTCTCTTTTGAATAATCTTCAGTAGAATTTTGCTGGCATGTGGGATCAGAGCGACTGTGCGATAATTTCCACAGTCAGTTGGATCACCTTTCTTTAGTACTGGTATAAACACAGATCTTTTCCAGTCAGTTGGCCATGATGCTGTCTTCCATGTTTCTTGGCAGAGCCTTGTAAGTACGGTAACAGCTGCATCAGATTGCTGTAATACTTCTATGGGAATGCAATCAATGCCTGGTGCTTTGTTCTTTGATAAGGCTTTCAATGCTGCTTCAACTTCTTCTTTCATCACCAATGGTTCCAGATCACAAGGTACAGGTTGAAACGGCTGTTGGTCCACTTGATCTTTATCATATAAAAACTCTGTATATTCCTTCCATCTTTTCTTGATCTTCTCAGCATCATTCAACATAGAACCTTGAGCATCTTGTAACATTCCAATTCGAGGCTGGAACTTTTTCTTTAACTCTCGTAGCTTTAGGAAAGCTGATCTTGTTCTTCCTCTAATAGTTTCTGCTTCTATTTCCTTGCATGCGTCATTGTAGTACTTTTCCTTGTCCTGTCTTGCTGCACGTTGGAAATCTCTGTTGAGTTCTGTGATTGTCTTTCTCCTCTGGCTTTAGCTTCTCTGCGTTTCTGGGCAATTTTCAGAGTTTCTTCCGTCATCCATTTTGGCCGTTTTTTTCTTTTTTACCTTTTGTAGAGACTTCTCGCTTTCTTCCAACACAACCTTCTTGATGTCATTCCATAACTCTTCTGGAACTCTATCATTTGTATCTAAAGCAGCAAATCGATTTTCCAGGCAGTCTTTAAATTCCAGTGGTATATTCTCAAGGTCATATTTTGCTGCATTCATGAGTGGTTTTCTCTTTTTCAGCTTTAGCTTGAGTTTGCATACTAGTAGTTGATGATCTGTACCACAGTCAGCTCCAGGTTTTGTCTTTGTTGATGTTATAGAGCTTTTCCATCGTTGACTTCCACAGATGTAGTCAATTTGATTTTTATACAATCCATTGGGTGAAGTCCATGTGTACAGTCTCCGCTTGTGTTGCTGGAAGAAGGTGTTCGAGATGAATAGATCGTTGGTCTTGCAGAATTCTATCAGTCTTTCTCCAGCTTCATTTCTGTTGCCAAGTCCATATTTTCCAACTACTTTGTCTTCTTCTTTGTTGCCAACCTTTGCGTTCCAATCACCCATGACTATCAGGATATCCTGTTTGCATGTTCTGTCAATTTCAGCTTGTACTTGTTCATAGAACTCTTCAATTTCATTCTCTTCTGCAGCTGTTGTTGGGGCATATACTTGAATTATAGTTGTGTTGATAGGCATTCCTCGTAGACGAATAGAGATTAAGCGTTCGCTGACTGCATTGTATTTCATTACAGTTCTTGCAAGTTTCTTCTTTATTATAAATGCAACACCATTTCTTCTTTGTCTTTCATTTCCAGCATAGTAGACCATGTGATCATCTGATGCAAAGTGCCCGATGCCAGTCCATTTCAGTTCGCTGACACCCAACAGATCAAGTTGTACACGTTCCATTTCATTCTTGACCACCTCCAACTTCCCTTGGCTCATGCTTCGTACGTTCCATGTTCCAATGTGTAAGACATCTTTACAGCTTCTGACTCTCATTTCATGCGCAGCTACATCAGCAGTCAGACGTCCCGAGGGCTTTGATCCAACCACATCATAAATGCTGGCTTTACTCTGAAAGGTCTTCAGCTCTATATGTGTTTGTGTGTGTATAGATATCTCCTACTTTATAGGGCACCTCCCCAACTATACAGGGACTTGGAACAGCATATTTTGAACACACTAAAAAGAGATCTAACTGCTTTTTCTCTGAAAGGACAGCTGGGAAACTGGCTGGTACTTTGGTAGGTCTCTCTCTTTCTTTTGCTTTAACAGATACCTAAGCTCCACCAAATGAATAATGGCTGGGAAAAAACATACCGCCAAAGCTGTTGACCCCATTACAGCTTCTGCCTCTGTCCAGACAGAGGTCCCAATGCCAGTTGGAGGACCGGTTCCATGTGCAGGATGCCTGCATGCTGAAGTTCTTAGGAAACAAGTGGAGGAATTCAGAGGAGGTGGCGAGGCTGAGAAACATTCAAGACACTGAGAAGTACATTGATGAAATGCTTCTTGCAACATCCAAGCTCTCCAGCAGAGGAGAAGATGGGAGTCCACAGAATGACGAAGGTTTGACACAAGTCACCAGGGCCTGAAGAATCACCAATCCAATTTCTCCAGCCCTTGAATTGAAGAACCATTATGCAGCCCTGGAAGCAGAGGAGGTGAAAGCATCCTTGGAAAGGGAAGAACCAGAGCTTGAGCAACCTCAAAGTTGCAGAATCAGTGACCACAAGGAAGCGAAGAGTAGTGGTGATAGGTGACACTCTTCTGAGGAGGCACTGAGGCATCCATCTGCTGACCAGACTTGACATCCAGAGAGGTATGTTGTCTGCCAGGTGCCAAAATCCAAGACATTACGGAGAGTTTGCCAAGATTCATCAAGCCCACTGACTATGATCCAATGTTGCTAATCCATGTCAGCACAAATGATACTGCCAGGTGCCCCTCTGAGCATATCAAAAGTGACTTCATGGCTCTGGGACAGAGGGTGAAGCAGATAGGGGCGCAGGCGGTGTTCTCGTCAATCCTCCCTGTTGAGGGTAAAGGCCAAGGCAGAGAAGCTTGCATCCTGGAGATGAATGCATGGCTGCGTAGATGGTGTCAGAGAGAGCTTTTTGGTTTCCTGGACCATGGGATGCTGTTCCAAGGGTTGCAGCGCAGAGATGGTGTCCATCTCTACAAGAAAAGTCAATTTGTGTTCAGTAGCAGACTGGCTAAGCTACTAAAGAGGGCTTTAAGTTAGATTCATTGGGGATGGGTGAAGAAAGCCCCCAGGTAAGTGAATCATTAAATACCTTTAAGGAAATGAGTAAAAGGGGCAACATATGGAAAGCAGTGTGTATAAATGCTAGTAGTATGGGAACTAAGATCCTAGATGTTGAAGTTTTAATGGGAGAGGCTGACTTGAATTTAGTGGCAGTTACAGAAACATGTTTCACAGAAAATCATGACTGGGATGTAACTATACCAGGCTATATACTTCATTCAGAAAAGACAGTGTAGGAAGATGAGGAGTGGCGGCACTATATGTAAAAAATATTAAAGCTTTGGAACCACAGAGCTTAAAAGGGAGAGAGGAGGCACTGTGGGTTAAACTAGAAAGAGGGAAAAAGAAATCTATTTGCATTGGCGTGATATACATGCCAGGAAAGGGGAAGTGATACTGATAGGGGATTTCAATATGCCAGATGTTGACTGGCACATTCCTGCTATAGTATCTCCTATAAGTAAGGAGATCCTGGATACTCTACCTGGAGAACTATTCAGGAAACTGGTAATAGAAGCCACACGTGAAGGGGCCACACTGGACTTGGTGCTTACCAATGGTGAAAGGTGTTTCTGATGTTATAGTGTGAGATCATTTTGCATCCAGGAATCACCAGATGGTGTGGTTCAGTATTAGGACTAGGGCTGTTAAAATCCATACAAAAGCAAGGGTCAGACTTTAGGAAAACTAACTTTCCCAAGATGGGCCAATATCTCAGGGAGTCGTTAGCGGGATGGGAACAACTGGGTAATGTAGGAAAACAGTGGGCAAAACTGAAAGGGGATATTTTAAGGGCAACCAACCTTTTTGTTAAAAAGGTAAACGAAGGTAAAAGAAAAAGGAGACCGCTATGGTTTTCGAAAGAAGTAGTTGAAAAGGTGAAGAAAAAGGAAGCCTTCATGAAATACAAGAGATCACAGAGAGAGGAAAACAGGCATCTATAATTGGAAAAACTTAGAGAAGCTAGCAAAGTAGTCAGAAAAACAAAGATTCAAAAAGGAGAAGGAAATAGCCAATGCAATAAAATGGGGGGTTAAGATCTTTTTCAGATATGTCAGTGAGAAGAGGAAGGGCAACAGTGGTATTGTCAGACTCAAGGGTGAAGGGGAGGAATATGTAGAAGCTGATGAGGATAAAGCGAAATTGCTTAACAAATATTTCTGTTCTGTGTTCACAGATGAAGAACCAGGAACAGGACCTCAAAAAACACCCACAAACAGGAACAGAAGCGAGGGGCATCTTGAACCTTTTTCAGAAGACTGTTCGTGAGTAACTAGCTGAATTTAAAGTAGACAAAGCGATGGGACCAGATGGGATACACCATAGAATACTGAGGGAACTTGGGGACGGTTCTAGCAGCTCCAGTGACTAACCTTTTCAATGCCTCTGAGTCGGGACTGGTGCCAAAGGACTGGAGAGAGGCATATGGGGTCCCTTTACACAAAAGCGGAAGTAAGGATGTGGTTGAAAATTATAGGCTGGTTAGTTTAACCGGTGGTGAGTAAATTATTGGAAGCGCTGCTGAAAGAGAAAATAGTGAGGTTTCTGCAGTCCAGTGGATTACATGATCCAAGGCAGCATGGATTCACCAGAGGCAGGTCTTGTCAGACAAATCTGATTGATTTCTTTGACTGGGTGACCAGGAAATTGGGCCAAGGGAGAGCCCTAGATGTGGTGTATTTAGATTTCAGTAAAGCACAGTTACTTACCTGTAACAGGTGATCTCTGGGAACAGCAGGAATAAGTCTTCACATATGGGTACGTCGGTACCGATGGAGTCTGCGCGGGAACGCTTCCCAGCGTCCAATCAAAAAGCATTTGGAAGCATCCCACCACGCCTGCGTGCTGCCTTCCCGCCTTTCCCAACTGCCTCTCCTCAGTTAAGTTTCAAGCTGAGACAAAGAGAGAGAGAGAGAGAGAGAGAAGGGAAAGAGAGATAGAGAGATACATCTCCTAGGGGAGGTGGGTGGATTGTGAAGACTTATTCCTGCTGTTCCCAGAGATCTCCTGTTACAGGTAAGTAACTGTGCTATCTCCAGGAACAAGCAGGAATGAGTCTTCACATATGGGGACTCATATGGAGTCCCAGCATGTCATAGATTGGAACATGCTATCCCCCACAACACCAGGCATCCTGAGGATGGAGGGTAGGAGTTGAAAAAGAAAGGCGCTGTGGAACAGCTAACCGAGCATAGGACTGCAGACAAGGAGTCCATGTGTGGATGATAATTATCATCAATGATATTGGAAGGAATATTGCAATATGGACCTCCCCTAACAGGATTACACAGCAGTAAGGAGGTTCAAGGGATCTACTGGGGAACCCAGTAGAGGAACCTCAAGGAGGACCTCACTGTGAAGTGGAGGTAATAAACCTGTAGGAAAAAACAGTGGTCAGATTCCTGAAAGGTAAGAGGGAACCCCAGTAATAACTGGGGTAGTAGAAAAACGGTGGGCCTTCAGCGGAAGGCTTTATGACAAAAGCCAAACTCTTTCGGCAACAGTGGCTCACCCTTAGGGGCAAAAAGAGAAGGCTGACCGATTTGGACAAACAGGCACAGTCCTTGTGGGAGGAAAAGGTATGGAAACCCCTTGTATCCCAAAAGAAAGGACAAATGCCTGAGGCATTAGAGTCTGTGATTAACTGAAGATCCGCAATGTCTCTCCTAACTGGAGTCAGCTAGGAGAGATACTGGAACATGGAGAGCTTCAGAGGTACCTAAACCTTAAGGTTATGGTAGAAGTAGTTAACTACCACAGAGAGTGGTTGTGCGTGTAGAACCCCAAACCTGCTGGATAGCATAGGTATGGGTAAAGCCCATCTGTCAGAATCATATAGCTATATGAGCCTAGACAGTCAGGTAGATAAATATGCAGATACATATTGTCACAAGGTAAACCCAGGGGACCCAGAGGAAATGGAGATTAACGGAGAAAATCAGGCAGAACCTGATGAGGTAAACAAAAACATGCCAAATAGTTACTATGAGCAACCACAGCACACGTGGAAAAAGGGTAAAAAGACACACCCAGCCAGCATGAGAATGGAGGTTGATTTACCTGATAGGGATCAGCTGAGAAGGGGTGGAACCCGGGGACAGATACATAAGGCACACTCACAAGCAGTGAGGGAGAGTGAGCACGGACAGAGGTGGAAGCAACAACCTCAGTCGTGGGAACGGAGGGAAAGAGAAAGAAACACTATAAGCCAATCTCATCTCCAGGACCAAAGTTGGTGGAAGGAAGGAAATGAGAGAGAGTGTCAGCAATATATATACCAGAGGACAGCTTGAATGAGTCTCAGGACTATGTGAGTACGTGTGGAGATCAGCTGTTGAACACAGAGTGTGTGTGTGAAAGCCAGAAGAGAAGAGGGAGGAATCCTGTTGCAGGAAGCAAGGCATTCAAAGTGGAACAGGACTGTTTTACACCCGAATGGGCTAAGTCCAGGATTAATAGAAGAAGCCAGCCTAGAGCAGAGATAAAGGGAAAAGGAAACAACTTCTTTCCTTGTACGGGCAGTTACAAGAGAAAGGAAGGTCTCTTACCTTATAATTCTGCTAGCAACTTTAAATGCTCAGACTTCTCTCGAGTGCCGTTGTCAGCACTGGAAACTCCCACAGCTGTATCAGAGGAATTAGCCTTTAACCCATTCAAGGCAGGACACAAGCTGTTTGACTCTAATACCAGTGTTTATGGGCAGTTACCTCATAGCTTTACACAGGAGGAGTGCTCTTACAAGCCATTATCCAGAGTATACGGTAATACCCAGCAGTGTTTTAGCCTAAAGCCAGGAAGCAGTCACGTAGCTGACGTGATTAACCAGAGTGAGCTCGGCAGGACAGCTGCTACAGAAAACGTAGGTACAAATGGTTATCCTTTAATGCCATATGATATTTCTAATGTACCAGATAACACTGAACCCATGGAATGCTCGTTAGTGACAACTGAAGAGGAAGAGTTTTCACTGAGATAAGAAAATACATGTACAAGGAAGGTTTAAACAGCAACACAGTAACTGGCAGAAGTTGCTTGGTTTAAAGTGAATCCTGATTGATTTATATCAGCAAAAGAAAAGGATTAAGTGCTCATGAAGAGAACTGTTTTTCTTTTGTTAAAAAGTTAAAGCTGAGGAAAGCACTTTTTGTTCAATGTTTGCTTCTGTTATTTGCCAGAGTGGCTTTTGATTATTTTGTTCTTCAAGAAAAAGAATACCTCATTGGACGGGGAATAAAGCCCTTGATTTAAAGTGTGAACTGTGTGTTTGAGTGATTACAAGAAGACGGTACAACTACCACCCACAGAGGGCCAGGCAGGGCTATCTATAGCATATAGAAAGCCAAGAAAAGGTATTAAGCCATAATACCAGTCTCCACCGGAGGGGCCCGATGAGGGTGTGACAATATCTACCGATAAAGCACAGTTACTTACCTGTAACAGGTGATCTCTGGGAACAGCAGGAATTAGTCCTCACATATGGGTACGTCGGTACCGACGGAGCCTGAGCGGGAAAGCTCCCCAGCTTCCCAGAAGGAAAGCTTTTGGGGCCTTCCACTGCGCATGCGCGCTGCCTTCCCGCCTTCCTGACCAACTCTCCTCAGTTCGAGTTTATAGCTGAGACAATAGAGAGAGGAAAGGAAGAGAGAGAGAGATACAACTCCTAGGGGAGGTGGGCGGGTTGTGAGGACTAATTCCTGCTGTTCCCAGAGATCACCTGTTACAGGTAAGTAACTGTGCTATCTCCAGGAACAAGCAGGAATAAGTCCTCACATATGGGGACTCCCTAGCTAAGATGCCCGGGAGATCACCTGAAGGGTATGAGACCCTGAAAGGTTCTTCATCTTCCTATGGATCTCAGGCATCCATTCAGGGAAGGTGGGCTGGAGTTGTTCAAGAATGGAACAGGTGTCTGAGGACAGCCTGACCAAACAAGGCTTCCCGGTGGGAGTCCTTGTCCAAACAGTAATGGGCTGTAAAGGTATGAACCGAGGCCCAGGTGGCTGCTCGACAGATCTGATCAATGGACACAGAGTTTAAATGAGCCATAGAGGTGGCCATGGCCCTCACGTTGTGAGCGGTGACATGGCCCTCCAGAGAAAGGTTCTTACTCTGGTAAGCAAAAGAGATACACTGAGCAATCCAATTGGAGAGTGTTCTTTTGGAGACGAAGTCCTAAATGAGAAGGATCAAAAGCAACAAAAAGCTGAGAAGACTTTCGATGTTGCTGTGTCCTGTGGAGGTAAAAGGCAAGAGCTCTTTTTACAGTCTAGAGTATGAAGGTTCCTCTCTGCATTGGATGCATGAGGAGCTGGAAAAAAGACAGGTAAATATACCTCTTGATTAAGATGAAACGGTGAGACCACTTTAGGCATAAAGTGAGGATTTGTCCTAAGGACTACCTTATCATGATGGAACCTTGTATAAGGTGGATTAGCCACTAAGGCCTGCAGTTCACTGATGCGGCGAGCTGAAGTGACTGCAATGAGGAAAATAACCTTCCAGGAAAGAAATTTGAAGGAAGTAGTGGCTAAGGGTTCAAAAGGTGGCTTCATAAGCTGACCAAGAACCAAGTTTAAGCCCCATGCCACCGGAGGAGGTCGAATGGGAGGTTTAGTTAAAGTTAGGTCTCTCATGAATCTTGCAATAAGAGGATGAGAGGAAACAGGTTGTCCATTGATGGGCTTAAGTGATGCCGCAATAGCACTCAAATGGACTCTTACTCTTACTGAATTTGTTTTGAGTCCTGCATTGGAGAGATGCAGGAGATATTCCAAAAGAGAATTCAATGGGAGTGCCGGAGGGTTAAGACCCTTTTGAGCACACCAAATGGAAAATCTTTTCCATTTAAAAGCGTAAGAACGCCTAGTGGAAGGTTTCCTAGAGGCATGTAGGATATCCTTCACTTGCTGCGTTGAAGTGTTGAAGGTCTAGGCCAGCGATGGCGAACCTATGGCACGCGTGCCAGCTGTGGCACGCGAAGGCCTTGCAGCTGGCACGCGGGAAGGTCCGCAAAAAAAGAAAAAGCTGGCTCAGACTGCTGCCGCGGACGCGGCAAGGGCAGAATGCAGCGTCCCGCGGGGCCCCCTCCGCCCGCTAAGCCCCTCTGCAAGAGCTTTCAGATTCGCGAGGGAGAGCGTCTCCCTCGCGTCTCTGTTAAGCCCGCAGGGGCTAATGGGAAATTTCCCATCAGCCCCTTTAGACGCGAGGGACTGATGGGAAATTTCCCATTAGCCCCTGCGGGCTTAACAGAGACGCGAGGGAGATGCTCTCCCTCGCGAATCTGAAAGCCCTTGCAGAGGGGCTTAGCGGGCGGAGGGGGCCCCGCGGGACATTGCAATCTGACGCGGCAGCAGCCAGAGCCTGCTTTTGTTTTTAAAAAATATGCCGGGGGGGGGGGGTTAGGACTTCTAATGGGCTGGGGGGGTTAGGACTTCTGCTGGGCTGGGCTGGGCTGGGCTGGGGGGGGGGGGTTAGGACTTCTGCTGGGCTGGGCTGGGCTGGGCTGGGGGGGGGGGGTTAGGACTTCTAATGGGCTGGGCTGGGCTGGGCTGGGGGGGGGTTAGGACTTCTAATGGGCTGGGCTGGGCTGGGGGGGGTTAGGACTTCTAATGGGCTGGGCTGGGCTGGGCTGGGGGGGGTTAGGACTTCTAATGGGCTGGGCTGGGCTGGGCTGGGCTGGGCTGGGCTGGGGGGGGTTAGGACTGCTAATGGGCTAGGGGGGGGTTAGGACTGCTAATGGGCAGGGGGGGGTTAGGACTGCTAATGGGCAGGGGGGGGTTAGGACTGCTAATGGGTTAGGACTGCTAATGGGCTAGGGGGGGGGTTAGGACTGCTAATGGGCGGGCGGCGGGGGGGGGTTAGGACTGCTAATGGGCAGGGGGGGGTTAGGACTGCTAATGGGCTAGGGGGGGGCGGGCGGGCGGGGGGGTTAGGACTACTAATGGGCAGGGGGGGTTAGGACTGCTAATGGGCTGGGGGGGTTAGGACTGCTAATGGGCGGGCGGGCGGGGGGTAGGACTGCTAATGGGCTGGGGAGGTAGGACTGCTAATGGGCTGTGGGCTGATGGGGGCTGTCTGGAAATGGGGTGATGGGGGTTTAGGACTGGAAGTGGGTGGATGGGGGGGGGCTAGGACTGGTATTGGGTTGGGGGGTTGCTAGGACTGGAAATGGGCTGATGGGGGGCTAGGACTGGAAATGGGCTGATGCAGGGACTAGAAGGGAATGGATGCTGGGTGAGGCTGGAACTAGAAGGGAGCTGATGTTGGGGGAGGATTAGAATGGGATGGGGCTGGGAGAGTAAAATGGAGAGGGGAAAAATATTTTGTGTGGGAGGGATAAAAAATCTACAATTGGCCGGGTATTGGGAGAGTAAGTGGGGATTGAGGATGGAGGGGTAAAATTTGAGTGGATGAAATAGGAATGAGGAAAGAGCAAAAGGAGAAAGATTAGTATGTTAAAGCGGATGTAGAGAGAGAGAATGGAAAAAAAAAAACTAGAAGAGAGAAGAAAGGACAAATGGACAGCAGATGATGGAGAGTTAGCAGAAAACATGAAGAAACCAGAAGAAAGTGGCTGGAGCAATTGCAACTGTGTAACTGAGCTGAGGTATTCTGTTTATGTAATTCCTTTTTGACATTGCCACTTGTTCTTTCCCCAGTAGGTCATGTATTGTTATTGTCTGAAATGTATTGGTTTAATATTTGCAGTGTTGCCTTTTGATAGGTATGATGTGGTGCTTTGTGAGTCCTGGTAGTGCTGTTAGGATACGGCGGGTTTGCTATTGGTTCTAAATGGGCAGTGTTTGTAGTAGTTCCTAATGTGCCTGGCGGTTGGCACTGGATTATAGTAATGTAGAAATCTTTTAGTCTGTCCTTATCCATACACTCATTAAGAGACATGTTTACTAAAAGTTAGTGTATGTTAGCATTATGCAAATATTTATGCAAATTGACGTGCTGGCACTTTGAGGAAATTCTTTGGTTTGTGCGGCAGTTTGGGCACTCGGGCTCAAAAAGGTTAGCCATCACTGGTCTAGGCCTTCAGTAACCAAGCTCTGAGGTGAAGGGACTTGGGGTTTGGGTGCCACAAAGTCCCCTCCTCCTGAGACAGAAGGTCTGGAGTCGCTCCCAAGTCCAGGGAGGGGGGAGATGCAGAAGTAGAGGGTACCACACTTGGCGTGGCCAGCGTGGAGCTATGAGGATCATGGACCCTTGATCCCTTTGAAGTTTGAACAGAGTTTTGGGAATCAAAGGAATGGGTGGAAAGGCAGACAGGAAACCCTAACCCCAATGCAGGAGGAAGGCATCCTTGGTCTGAACTCCCTGACACGGATTTCTGGAACAGAACCGGGGAAGTTTGGCATTCCACGGACTTGCAAAGAGGTCTATGTCCGGGGTTCCCCATTTCTGGAAGATTCTGAGTACCTGATCCATGTGCAGGGACCACTCGTGTGGAAGCAGAACTCGACTGAGTCTGTCTGCCCAAGAGTTTTGGATTCCTGGAAGATATACTGCCAGGAGATGGATTTGATGCTCTCTGGCGAAGGCCCATAATCGTAGAGCTTCGTTGCAAAGCGACAGAGAGCCAGTCCCTCCTTGTTTGTTTATGTAAAACATGGCTACTTGATTGTCCATGTGAATAAGGACTGTCATGTTGCTGAGGAGGGTATGAAAAACTTTGAGAGCTAGAAAGATTGCTCGAAGTTCCAAGTGGTTGATATGAAGGGTGGTCTCCTGTGGAGACCAAGTGCCCTGAGTGGAGAGATCTTGGAGATGAGCCCTCAACCTGTTTGGGAGGCATCTGTTGTGAGGGTTGCTTGGGGCAACAATGATTGAAAGGGGGCCCCCAACAACAGATTTTGAGTGGATATCCACCATTGGAGAGACCAAAAGAGACGATTGGAGTTTGCTATTTGGTCTGAGAGAGCTCCTGATGCTTGAGTCCACTGGGTGGATAAAGTCCATTGAGCTGCTCTCATATGTAGGCGAGCATAAGGCACCACATGCACTGTGGAGGCCATGTGGCCTAATAGTTGTAGCATCTCTCTGGCAGTCAAGTGGCTTCTGGACTGAGTCTGAGAGGCTAAGTGCACTAGACATTGGCAACGGGCCTGAGGTAGATAGGCCCTTGCAGTGGTGGTATCCAACCAGGCCCCTATGAATTATAGGGATTGAGTAGGGGTGAGTTGGGACTTTGGCAGATTGATCACAAGTCCCAGATACTGTAGAATTCGCCTGGTGCGATCCAGGGAAGTCTGAGCCTCGGACTGAGACGGAGCTCGGATGAGCCAGTCGTCCAGGTATGGGAAGACAAAAATTCCCAGGGCGCGTAGAAATGCAGCTACTATTGCCATGCATTTGGTAAATACCCTTGGAGCAGAGGCTAGACCGAAGGGAAGTACTCTGTATTAGAAATGTTTTCCCTAGAACAGAAACCGTAGGAATTTTCTGTGGGATGGATGGATGGATGAATATATGTGTGTACGCATCCTTGAGATCTAGAGAACAAAGCCAATCCTGACTCTGTAGGTATGGAAGGAGAGTACCTAGAGAAAGCATCTTGAATTTCTCCTTGTATAGAAATTTGTTCAATTCTCTGAGATCCAGAATGGGTCTGTACCCCCCTGTTTTCTTGGGAATGAGAAAATAAGGGGAGTAAAAACCTGACCCCTGTTGAGGAAGAGGAACCTCTATTGCCTTTTGGGCAAGAGTGGTCACCTCCTGACCCAACAGGTCTAGGAGAGATGGGGGAGAATTGAAACTTCTCACCATGGTATGGGGAGGAAGGTTGGAGAAATGTAGTTTGTAGCCCTCTCTGATGATAGAGAGGGTACATTGCTCTGATGTGATTTGCTCCCATCTGGGAGCAAAATGAGTTAACCTTCCTGGAATGGTGAGAGGTTCTGGATGTTTTAGAGCCAGAAAGGTTAAGTTCTCTAGTATCAAGTCAAAAACCCTGAGGGGGTTGGGACTGTTGGGCTGTAGCAGCCCCTGCAGGTTTTGCCCTGGGCTGTTTAGGCTGCTGACGCTTAGGAGCAAAGCGAGCTGCAGAAGATTGTTGGCCAGTATTTGTGGCAAATCTGGCCTTCTTGTAGAAAGGCTTTTTGAAAGATTTCTTCTTGACAGGGGTAGAGGTAGACTTAGAAAGTCCATCTAAAGCAGCATTTTCTGCATCCATTTGAGTGGCTTTGATTTGCCACTCCTTACCAAACAGATTCTCACCTGTACAGGGCAAATTTCCCAACCCATCCTGGACCCAGGGTTCTAGGTTAGAGGCCTGGAGCCAAGCAATTCTGCAAGCCGCTATGGCAATACCTGAGGCTCTGCTAGCACCCTCAAAGGAGTCAAAGGCTGCTCTGTTGGAGAACTTTGAAATATCTTGGGTATGCTTCAGCAAAAGAAGGAACTCCTCCTTTCTATCCTCTGGGATAAAGGGGAGAAAATGGCGTATTTTTAATGTAATTTCCTTCAGAAACATGCCCATATAGAGGCTGTATGAGTTGATTCTGCCAATAAGCATACTTGCTTGGAAGATTTTACTTCCAAAAGCATCCAGAGTCCTACATTCTCTTCCTGGGGGAGTAGAAGAGTGTCTTTTAGTACTCTTGATCCTTTTCATAGCTGACTGCACCACGATGGAGTGGTGCGGAAGCTGAGTTTTTTGAAACCCAGGAGAAGGGGAGGACACGATACATGGTGTCCAGACGACGAGAAAGTGGAGATAGGGTGAGAGGAGTCTCCCATAAGTCCATCATGTGTTCTTGAAGAATTTCATGGATGGGCAAGGTGACTGCCTCTTTGGGAACCTTAGAGTATCCTAAAATGTCTAACTTTTTTGCTCTAGGTTCTTTTTCAGAGGATACAGAAATAGAAAGACCTTTAGCTACTTCAATGATGAAGTCTTGAAAGGATAAATCCTCTGGAGGATACATCCTCCTCTTTGGAGAAGAGGGCTCCTCAGGTAGAGTAAGGGATACTTCAGCAGAGTCATCTGATGAATCAGAATCATCAGAAGACTCAAAGTATCGTCTGTTTGCTTCCAGGGATCGATAAGCGTATCGACCGGTATCGACATCGGGGGTACCCGGAACCGGATCGGTATCGGGAAAAACCCCGGAACCGGGAACCGGAATCGGTATCCTGGTCGATGTGGATGGCCTGGGTACCGGTATTGGTTGTGGTACCAGAACCGGAGTCGGTACCGCAGGGTGCGGTACCGAGGGCGTCGCAGCCTTAATAAAAGCCAGAATGGCCTGCTGCATGGATTGAACTGTATGATCCATGGACGCCACGACTGTCTGGATGTCGGTACCGGATGATTGAGCCGGTACCCCAGAACAGTCTAACAGGTGATCGGTCGAGGCCGTGCCATCGATGTCAACCTGTAACCCCATAGGAGGAGCTTTGGAAGCCGGAGCTTCCCGCCGGGGTTGTTTGGCTGGGGCAGGGTCCTCAGGGTCAAGCCCAGGAGTATCTCGATACTTAGAGGGAGATTTGCCCTTTGAGGACCTGCCAGAGGAATGTTTGGTTACCTGAGATCCATCAGGAGAGGAAGACCTGGAAGATGTCGATGCTGGAGTATCTGTAGAAAACAGCATGTGAAACTTGGCTGCCCGGTTCTGTAAGCCACGTTTAGACATCAAAGAACAGGATGGGCAATCCGGAATGGAATGGTCAGGCCCCAAACACTTAAGACACCATTCATGGGTGTCTGTGACTGAAATAGTACCGCTGCACTTGGTGCATTTTTTAAACCCAGAGGCTTGTTTCTCCATGAGGGAGAATTAGTGAAGGCCTAAAGGCCTCACAGAACTAACACACCAAGTGAGGGAAAAAAAGAAGATTTTTTTTTTTTTTAAGAAATAAAGGAAAAAAGACCGGCGGTACCGGTCTGGAATCGGGGAAGGCAGACACGCGGCCAAAGAAATAAATTAAAACAACAACTTCTTCAGCGGTGACAGGAACACGACCTGCTGGCTCCGCGGAAAAAGAAGAACTGAGGAGAGTTGGTCAGGAAGGCGGGAAGGCAGCGCGCATGCGCAGTGGGAGGCCCCAAAAGCTTTCCTTCTGGGAAGCTGGGGAGCTTTCCCGCTCAGGCTCCGTCGGTACCGACGTACCCATATGTGAGGACTTATTCCTGCTTGTTCCTGGAGATCAGGAGGTGCTGGGGGGGGGGGAAGAGGGACCATCAGCAGAATAACAGGAGGTGCTGGGGGGGGGGGGGGAGAGGGACCGTCAGCAGGGTAACAGGAGGTGATGGGGGGGGGGGGGAAGAGGGACCGTCAGCAGAATAACAGGAGGTGCGGGGGGGGGGGGGAAGAGGGACCGTCAGCAAATGCTGGAGACAGAAGTAGGGAAGCTGAGATGCTGGATATGGGAGTCAGAGGAAATACTAAGCATGGGGGTGATTAGGGAGATATGAAGGAGGGAAAGAGAGAGAAGATGATGGACATGGGAGTAAACTAGGGAGACAGAAATGCTGAACACAAGCAGAGAACAGGAGAGACAGACAGTGAAAGGCTGGGTAATAAGAGGCTTGGAAAGGGGAGAGGGGGAATATGAGGTCTGAGTGAGAAAAAGCAAGCAAGCAGTAGGTAAATACAGAAAAAAATCAGGAGCTTGAGGACTAAATAAGGAGGATGTGAAAATCTGAAACATGAAATCTGAATAGAAAAGTAGAAAAATACATGGAAGAAAAACAAAGAGAGGTCAATGTTGGAGATAAACTATATGTAGGGGAGGCAGTGAAGACAGAAGAGAGAAGAAATGGCAAATGGACAGTAGAAATAAACAAAAGACAGGGGAAAGGAGAAATCAGGCCTTACCTCCCTGCATTCCTCCTCTGGAACTCCGCTCCTCTAGCAGATTCCTTTTATCTATGCCCTCCTCTGCCACTGCCAACTCCAGACTGCTTATTCCATCTGCCCGAGTTAGTGCACCAGTCTCCTTCTCTGACACTATTCATATGCAGGCTAAAAAGCCACGAGGCTGAGTTTGGATCCTGATCCCCTTATTCTTCCGCTTATCACTTGTCTGTATCTTGCCATTCCCCTAGTCCCCATTTGTATATTCTGTCTGGATTTAGATTGTAAACTGATGAGCAGGAGCTCTCTCTCTTATTTGTACGTGTATGGTGCTACATATGCTTTGTAGCACTATACAAGTAGTAGTAGGTTGCCAAATAATCATAGTAGCCGCAGAACTGTAGAAGATGAGTTGCTGTAGATAGCTGGAGGCCGCAAATGAAGCATTACAACAAGGTACATTGTGCCACTTCAGTAGTCAGCAGCATTATGAGCAGTGACCGAGATGGCAAGAAGCTACTGTCCCTAATAATGTAGGTTTAAGCCAATGGGGACCGATATGGTAGATGGCTGGACACAGGCTGTGAAGGGGGGGGTAGTCTTAGCCAAACCCCCCCCCCCCCCTCCTTCCCACCTGATGTGGCTGAAGCGGAGCACTTCCCTGGAATTTAAAGAAGAGGAGGAGATGCGATTTTCCTCCTTTCCTTTCTTGGGATGGGTGATGTCTCAAGACCTAGGAGAGGGGCTGGTGGGGGTTTCTGTGGGAACTTAAGCAGAGCTTGGTAGTGCCACAGCAGGAAGCCAGTGGGAGCATGGCGGCTCTCAGGGAGAGAAGGGGAATGGGAAGAGAGAAGATCAGGTGAGGTGCTAGGGGGGGGTGGGATGCTCGTTCTTCAAAAGGTGAGGAATAATGGGACATAAGCCTATGGAGACCATAGAGCCAGGCTATCAATGAGGCGAAGAGCTCTGCTGGGCCACGTTTCACCTGAGTTCATGGTGATATGGCAATCAAGAAGCTCCTGGGGGATAGCATCTACTGAAGTGGTATTTAAAGGTGCAGAAGAATTGAAGGAAATATCGATACATCGGGAAGATGTATTACAACTATTAGATAAACTGAAGAGTAGCAAATCACCTGGGCCGGATGGTATACATCCAAGGGTGTTGAAAGAACTGAAATATGAGATTGCAGACCTGCTATTAGTAATCTGTGAATTATCATTAAAATCATCTCTAATACCTGAAGATTGGAGGATCGCCAATGTAACACCAATTTTTTAAAAGGGTTCCAGGGGTGATCCAGGAAACTACAAACCAGTGAGCCTGACGTCAGTACCGGGAAAAATGGTAGAAACCATCATAAAGAATAAAATTACTCACAGCATGTAGATAGTCATGGCCTAATGGGAGACAGCCAACATGACTTTAGACAAGGAAGATCTTGTCTTACTAATCTGTTGTTTTTTTGAAAGTGTGAATAAACAGGTGGACAAAGGTGAGTCGGTTGATATAGTGTATCTGGACTTTCAGAAAGCCTTTGATAAGGTCCCTCATCAGAGACTTTTGGCAAAACTAAAGAGTCATGGGATAGGAGGCAGTGTACTACTGTGGATCAAGAACTGGTTAAAAGATAGAAAGCAGAGGGTTGGGCTAAATGGCCAATTTTCCCAATGGAGAAAGGTGAATAGTGGTGTACCCCAGGGATCTGTGCTGGGTCTGCTGCTTTTTGACATATTCATAAATGACCTGGAAAGTGGAATAACTAGTAAGGTTATGAAATTTGCAGATGACACAAAACTATTTAAAGTTGTTAAAACCCAAGAGGATTGTGGAAAATTGCAAAATTAGAAGACTGGGCATCAAGATGGCAGATGAAATTTAATGTGGACAAGTGCAAAGTTATGCACCTAGGGAAGAACAACCCAAACTATGGTTACACAATGCAAGGTTCCATATTAGGAACCACCACCCAGGAAAAAGATTTAGGCGTCATTGTGGATAACATGTTAAAACCCTTGGCCCAGTGTGCAGCGGCAGCCAAGAGAGCAATTAGAATGCTAGGTATCTTAAGGAAAGGAATGGAAAATAAAACAAAAAATATTATGCCTCTATATCGTTCCATGGTGAGACCGCACCTTGAATATTGTGTGCAATTCTGGTCGCCGTATCTTAAAAAGGATATAGAGTTATTAGATAAGGTTCAGAGAAGAGCCACCAAAATGGTAAAGGGGATGGAAGGATACTCCTATGAAGAAAGGCTAAAAAGGTTAGGGCTCTTTAACCTGGAAAAGAGACGGCTGAGGGGAGATATGATAGAAGTCTATAAATTAATGAACGGAGTTGAATGGGTAAACGTAGATCGATTGCTTACGTTATCAGAATATAGAAAGACTAGGGGACATGCAATGAAGCTACAGGGTAAACTATTTAAGACTAATAAAAGAAAATATTTTTTCACTCAACGTGTAATCAAACTCTGGAATTTGTTACCGGAGGATGTAGTAAAGGCCGTTAGTGTAGATGGGTTTAAAAAAGGTTTGGACAAGTTCCTGGAGGAAAGGTCCATAAACCATTATTAAGAAGGGACCCAGGATATCAATGCTTGACCCAGTACAAGCATTGCGGAACCTGTGTGTTTTGGGGAAACTGCTAGGTACGTATGACCTAGATTGGCTACTTTTGGAAACAGGATACTGGGCTTGATGGACCTTGGTCTGACCCAGTATGGCATATCTAATGTTCTTATCTAGCCGTTGGGCTGGAGGCAGAACCCCTGGCGAAGACGACGAGAAGTTGCTGGCCATCTGCCTCCCCTCCACTCTGCAGACTCGGTTCCTTTTAGGAGTTCTCAGAGACCAGTAAAGAGCCAGAGAGAATGGTGGTCGTGAGATTTTTCAGGAAAGAGCTGTATGACCACCTTGACCAAGATATGAGAGCTTTGAGGAAATCAGCATACTAGAAGCAAGATTTCCACTGCTTGCCCCAATACAAGCATTGTGGAACCTGTGTCTTTTTGGGAAGTTGCTAGGTACTTGTGACTTGGATTAGCCACTGTTGGAAACAGGATACTGGGCTTGATGGACCTTGGTCTGACCCACTATGGCATCTCTTATGTTCTTATGTCTAGCTTTCTCTCCTCCCCAGTGCCATCTCCCACTTATCCAGCCTATTCCATCCTCCATGTCTAGTGTCTCCCCTATCTTACTAATTTCCTCTCCCCAGTAGTAGTTCGGCATCTAGCCTTCCCCTCCCCAATAGTTCATTATCGAACCTTTTCCTGCCCCACCCCCATCCAGCACCTCCTGTTATCCTGCTGACAGTCTCTCTTCCCCCCACCTCATCTTCCTGCCTTTGGAGTATATCAGGACTCAGTAGAGCAGCACAATGTGCAATACTCCCAGGCAGCAAGTCTAGATTCATGGATTCCCCATCTGACCTCAAAGAAAGCCATGCAAGGAGTGCTGCAACAGAAGCTCTCTAGCCACTACTCATCTAAAATACCTCCTAGGATCCTGGACGTCCAGCTTCACAGAAGTAGTAAACAGATAAGGGCCTCTGCTACCAGAGCTGCTTACTGCTTCATTGCTGCACAAGTCCAGGTATGTCTTCTGCTGGAGACAATAATACTGATTGGCTTCTCCACTGCACCAACATATATTTATTTTATTTATTTAGCATTTCTTTTATACCACTTTTCAAGAATATCAAGACGGTTTACAACAAACACAACTGAACTGAACTTACATAGAACAATTAGATGAATATGATTAAAGATACATGAGAACAGTGGCTAATATAACTATCCAGACAATAGGAGGGGCAAGGGAATACCATGCACGTGAACCTATTTGCAGTGTTAAATCAACAAGAGGTAATCTTTTGAATGCATGTAGGGGTCTTTAGGAAGTGTTTGTCCTGTAGAAATCTTGGAAAACATGCGTTTAAAGCTTCTTGCTGAACGCCTTTAAGTCTTATTGCTCTCATGCTGCTTGGAAGGGAATTCCATAAGGTTGGGCCATAGCTGGAGAATGTGCATTGGCATGTTTGTTGTGTGCTGGATGTTTTATGCATAGGAATTTGAAGTAGGTTTATGTTTTGGTCTCTTCTCTGTCCATTATCTGAGGTAGTGTGTACCAGCGACTGTGGGCAGCCAGCAGTTATGTTGTATATGCTCTTATATGTGTTCATGATTGATTTGTATTTTATGCGTGCTTGGATGGATAGCCAGTGTAGATCTTTCAGGACCAGGGTGAAATGCTCTTATTTAGGTGTACGTGAGATCACGCAAGCTGCAGACTTTTGGGCAATTTGTAAGAGGAGGCGTACACATTTTGGTAGGCCTTGGAGACAGCCACTAGTTTTGCACTGTTTCCATCTGTTGGTAGGATTGATCTGACAAGGCCAAAGAGGGACCACTCATCTAAGTTATGCTAGAGGCTTTACTTTAATCAGAAATGTTCAAAAGCAGTTTTGAATGAAAATACAATCTATCCCTCCAACAGTTCAGTTTTTTTATTTATTGAGTCCATTTCTCATTTGCTGAAGGACACCAACCCACTTCGAATCCACAAGTGAACATTGAAAATATCTTAGGCTTTCATTGCACAGTCCTGCAAGGTGCAGAATTTATTGTAAGATGAATTTAAAAAAAAAAAAAAAAAAAAAACAAACTTACTTTAGCAGGGTTGAAGTTGACATTTTTAGCAGTTCCATGCTCATCACCAGAGACAGCTGGCTGGTTATTAAAGCCCTGCTTCACATTCAAAGCGGTCAATTCATCCTGCCAACAGAAGAGAGATTTTCATACTTCTTTCTGTGGTGTAATGCAAAGGAACAGAGAATTCTAACTTAGAGCTCACTCATCCAAGTCACTGTCACATGAAGCCTAAAATGGAAATTAAACTTACCTGGTATTTGTTGTTCCTTGAGGGAGTACAGTTCAGTCCTCCACCTCTGGCTTGTGCACCTCCTCCTGCAGCATGGAGACTGGACAAATCAAACTTGTGACATCACCGGGTATATCTTGCTGGTCTTCTCCCATCATTCCCCAGTGACCTACTGACAAAGCAGACTCAAAGGAGCAACAAATGACCAGTTAAGGCACCAATTACAATGCTATGCTTAAACTTTAACTTCTAGAGTACAGTGCCCTAGGATAAAGGACAGAAAACAGACAGAAAGAAGGAAGGAGTACTAAGGAAGAGCATAGGAAGAAAAGATGCTCCTGTGATTACCGGCCGAGCAGAGCTCTTTGCCATCTCATGAACCGGAACCCCCTCCAAACTGACGCCTCACGTCTAAGTTGTTCATCTACTACTTGTAACCACACCTTTATCCCCCGGCTGAACATCCACTGCTTAGCATACGACCCCGGGTGGGAATGAGGACTGAACTGTACTCCCTCAAGAAACAATTACCAGGTAAGTGTAATTTCCATTTCCTTATCGGTCCTACAGTTCAGTCCTCCACCTCTGGGATGTAACAGAGCAGTAATCATTGGGAGGGATTTTTTTCCCAGCCAGATCTCCACACCACCAACCCGGAACAGGCCACACCCAACATCTGAGGATCCGGACAATTGTGCCTACTGAAGATATGAAGGGACACACATGCTGCCGCTCTGCCAACTTCTATCAGCGGGACGAATGCTCCTCCCTAACAGTCGCCCGCCCTCTAGAAGAGAAAAAAAAACGCAACTCCACGAGCACCCAACGTGCATGCAAGAGACATGTCGATGTCACTGTCCCTCGGGACCAGCTGGATAATGCAGCAGAGGCTGCCACTTTACCTTGCGGGGGCCACCGGAAAGAACAAACGCACGCCCCGAATTTCGGAAGGCCTCCGAAACCAAAAAGAGTATTGACGTAGAGCCCGTTTGAAAATCCCAAACTGGGAACGAGCCCGACCGATACACAAGAAAAGGTTGAACTACTCTGGACAAGAAGAATGGTACTGACCGCAACACCATGTTTGTTTTTTTTCTCCTAGAAAAATACCAGACCACTGCTTCTAAAGCCAAATACCAGACTGAACCTGATGCCAAGATCCGAAGGAGCCTAGTCCTTGCTCCCCCCCCCCCCAGGCCAAAATTGAAATCCCTCGGCGGAACCGCCATTGTGCAAGAGGACCGCAACCTGACCGACAAGCACCGAGACACACCGGGGCAGAGCCCGAGAAATCATAACCGTACCGCTGAGTGCACAAGTCCTCGAATATACGTCGCACATGCCCATACCACCGAGAAGAGGACTCCTTTCTCGCTTAAAGAACAATCGCACCGCGCTCCAGGCTCGCCCTTCATAGTTAACCTTGCGCTTTCGATGGCCAATCCGGAAGCGAGAACCGGTCCACCTGAGAAAGACGAAGAGGGCCCCGGGGTCGAACGATTATGAACAATCACCAAGGTTCCCTGTCCAGCAGCATGACCCAGTCGGCCCCCCAAGGACGCCTTGACGAGTTGGGCGCCACCAACACCACTGTCCCCTGATGCGCCTTGACACGCTGAAGCACTCTCCCCTATGAGCGCCTCGGGGTAAGACCTAGATAGCGCCGGGCGATGGTCCTGGTTGCCTCTGAACCTCGACTCCCTCCATATTTTTTTATTTTATTTTATTTTTTACACATCCTTCCTCGTGTTCCAAGCGCCTTGACCGAACAAAGGGTTGCCAAGAGAGCCATGACCGGAGAACCCAACCTGATGACCATCGATGTGAACCCTTTTGAGTGAAGTTCCCCCTCTGCGGTGTCCACCCGTACTGCCCCTGACAATTCAGTTCCATCACCTGGTTGGCCCCTGCAACAAGCACTGTCAGACACGCCTGCCGCCGAGGCTCCAGCAGCGTGACCCAAACCTCTAACTCCTCTTTTAGGGTCGCACAGCCTGTGCCCCCCTGCTGGCTGAGATAAGCCACTTTCGCGGAATGCCGTACCGCACTCCCGTGACCTAACCTGCACCTCAGATTCGAATGCTGGAAGCACCCGAGCTACCTCCCTCAGCTTCAAACCGTTGCCCAACCAACGGGCCTCCTGTTTACACCAAACCTCGTATGCAAAAAAAGCCCCGCAACGATCTCCCAGCCTGCGGAACTAGTATTTATTTAGCTTATTTATTTAGCTGTATTTATATCCCGCTTTTCACCAGGTCAAAGCGGTCAATTGGGGATACATTTAACACGAGGGGATATGAGAGACATACGCTAATACTTACAGGGAACATGGGCAATGGAGGGTTAAGTGGCTTGCCCACGACCACAAGGAGTGCCTATAGCACAAGTGGTGCTTCAACAAGTACAAAACATCAAGTTATCACTAACAGCAGTTCCATGGTCGGCTTGCCCACGACCACAAGGAGTGCCTATAGCACAAGTGGTGCTTCAACAAGTACAAAACATCAAGTTATCACTAACAGCAGTTCCATGGTCGGATCATAAGCTCATTTCATTCCAAATTCCGACCCCTACCAGGTCTCAAAGGTCCATCACGAACGAACAAACAATCACAACCTCAAATGCCAGAAGTTTTCACCCGTTTAACAAAGAACGCATCCTGGATGAAATAAACCCTCTCCTTGACAATACCCCACAAGACCTGGATGTCCTAATTTCCACATGGAACAGCAAGCTCAGTGCGATCGCAATCCGCCCTCCCACGACTAAAGCCTCAAAGAAAAGACCTTCCGCACCTTGGTTCACACCTGACTTAAAGGCATCTTTAACTCTCCTACGAAGATCGGAAAAAACGCTGGAGGAAATCACGGACCAGCAGCGATCAAGCAGCATACATCCAACTCTTACACACTCATCGTAGGGCTGTAACAGACAAAATGAAACTACATCACACCAACACTCTGAAACGCTCATTAAACAAGCCGCACGACCTCTTTAACCTGGTCAAATCTCTTGCCAGAGAACCGACCCCTGAGCGCACAGAATCTATACACCCTCAGGATTATGCCAACTTTATGCAATCAAAGCTATGCAGAACCGACAAGATGGTGATACCGGACCCCCCTTATGCTCAAGCATGCGCAACGTATCTATCCACCTTTACCACTCCGTCTAAGACAGGGGTCTCAAACTCAAATTGCTTTGAGGGCCAAATGAGGACTTGTAAAGTAACCCGGGGGCCGCACAAGACGCAGGCCTAATTTGCATAAGGGACCTCATTTGCATAATGTTACCATAAACTAACTTTTAGTAAACATGCCTCTTAATGAGCGTATGGATAAAGAAAGACTAAAAGATTTCTACATTACTATAATCCAGTGCCAACCGCCAGGCACATTAGGAACTACTACAAACACTACCCATTTAGAACCCATAGCAAACCCACCGTATCGTAACAGCACTACCAGGACTCACAAAGCACCATACCCTAACTATCAAAAGGCAACACTGCAAATATTAAACCAATACATTTCAGAGAATAACAATACATGACCTACTGGGGAAAGAGAACAAGTGGCAATGTCAAATAGGAATTACATAAACAGAATACCTCAGCTCAGTTACACATGCAGAACATACACCATCACCAAACAAGGAATCAAAATTTAGAAACAGGAAGACAATAATTAAACTGGGAACCCCAAAAGCCAAACTTGGAATGTACAACAACACTGTAGAAATAAAACTATAAATTAATTTCCTCTTGTATTAAATAAAGCACAGACGTTAATGATGCACATTTCCCAGAGCTGACATATTCCAGTTAATTCAAAATAAAGAGATATTTTTCTACCTTTTGTGCATTTTTTTTTTCAGTTGCAATTGTGCCAGCCACTTTCTTCTGGTTTCTTGGTGTCTTCTGCTAACTCTCCATGGTCTGCTGTCCATTTGTACTTTCTTCTCTCTTCTAGTTTTTTTTCCTTTCTCTCTCTGCATCTGCTTTAACATACTAATCTTTTTCCTTTTGCTCTTTCCTCATTCCTATTTCATCCACTCAAATTTTACCCCTCCATTCTCAATCCACACTTACTCACCCAGTACCTGGCCAATTGTAGATTTTTCTTCCCTCCCACACAAAATATTTTTTCCCCTCTCCATTTTACTCTCCCAGCCCTATCCCATTCTAATCCTCCCCCAACATCAGCTCCCTTGTAGTTTCAGCCCCACCCAGCATCTGCTCCCTTCTAGTCCCCGCATCATCAGCCCATTCCAGTCCTATTCTAGCCCCACCATCAGCCCATTTCCTGTCCTTGCTCCCCCCAACTAAGCCCATTTCCAGTCCTAGCTCCCTCCCCTCACAGCCCATTTCCTTTCTAAGCCCCCTCCCCATCAGCCCATTTCCATTCCAAGCCCCCCTCCCCATCAGCCCATTTCCATTCCAAGCCCCCTTCCACTCAGCCCATTTCCATTCCAAAACCCCGTCCCCATCAGTTATTTGCAGTTCAAGCCCCCCCTTCTACTCAGCCCATTTCCAGTCCTAGCAACCCCCCCAGTTCATTACCAGTTCTAGCCCCCCCCTAGCCCATTACCAGTCCTAAGCCCCCAACAGCCCACTTCCAGTCCTAACCCTCCCATCACCCCATTTTCATTCTTAGCCCCCCATAACCCCATTTTCAGTCTTAGAACCCCCCAATCAGACTACCTCCAGTACTAACCCCATCTGCCCATTTCCAGTCCTCGCCCCCCCATAGCCCATTACCATTCCTAACCCTCCCATCACCCCATTTTCATTCTTAGCCCCCCCATCACCCCATTTTTAGTCTTAGCCCCCCCCAATCAGTCCAACTCCAGTCCTAAACCCATCTTGCCATTTCCACTTCTAGCCCCCCCCATAGCCCATTACCATTCCTAAGCCCCCCAACCGCCCACTTCCAGTCCTAATCCCTCCCTCACCCCAATTTCCTTCTTAGCCCCCCCCCATAACCCCATTTTTTGTCTTAGCACCCCCCCAATCAGACCACCTCCCGTCCTAACCCCCTCTGCCCATTTCCAGTCCTAACCCCCCCCCCCCCCCCATCAGGCCAAGTAAATAAACTAAAAACAAAACCCTGTCTGCTGCTGCTGCTGCTGCTGCCGCCGCCGCCGTGGTAGCAGCACAATCAGCTGTTCGCGGTCCCTTCTCCTATGCCCGGAAGAGCCCCGAGTCTGCTCCTTTAGCGGTGAGCTTTTCAAGCCGCGAAGAGAGTATTTTCCTCTCGCGCGGCTTGACAAGCCGCGCGAGAGGGAAATATTCTCTTTGCATCTTGAAAAGCCCGCCGCTAAAGGAGCAGACTCGGGGCTCTTCCGGGCTGAGGAGAAGGGACCGCGAACAGCTGATTGTGCTGCTACCACGGCGGCAGCAGCAGCAGACAGGGTTTGTGTTTTTTTTTTTCCTCCGTCGCGGGCCGCACAAAGTTCGGTTGCGGGCCGCATGCGGCCCGCGGGCCGCGTGTTTGAGACCCCGGGTCTAAGATAATTATTGAAGACACCATTGCTACCCTAAATACCTCTACTTCATACTCAGATCCATGTCCAGCATTCTGGATAAAAGATCTGCGATCTGACCTTGCCCCAATATTAGCCAAAATGATGCGACTATCATTTAGCACCGGATCATTCCCATCCATGCTCAAACAGACCTCTGTTAGACCGCTGCTTAAGGACACCAAATTAGACCCTCTAAAGGTCGAGTCTTACAGACCCATATCCAGTATCCCGATGCTCTCTAAAATCATTGAAAAAATAGTATACAGGCAGCTACAAGATCATGTGGACACCTATGCACCTCTAGATCCATCACAACACGGGTTCAGAGAGTCACATGGAGTGGAAACACTACTTACCACTCTCTTCAACACCATAATCTCAGGCATTGACAACTCACGTACAGGTTTCGCACTTATCTTTTTAGATATTGCGGCAGCCTTCGACTCTGTCTGCCACGAGATCCTCCTGATTCGGCTAAGAGAGAAAGGCATCACTGAAACAGCGCTGGAGTGGTGCAGATCTTACCTGTCTGGAAGATGGCAACACGTACGAGCAAATGGAACCACATCTGAGCCATTCCTACAAAGTCAAGGAGTCCCTCAAGGATCCTCCCTATCGTCTCTTATGTTTAACATTTATATCCAACCCATATGTAACATCATTAGACACTTTAATGTGAGTTGCATGATTTACGCCGACGATGTCCTACTTTACCTGCCAATATCCCTGGATTGCCCAGACCTCACCCCAATAACTAAGTGTTTCAATGCAGTATCCGAATGGCTCCTCTCTCAAAATCTGCGCATCCAACATAAGAAAACAGAGGTCCTATTTATCTCTAGAAATCTTGAGTTTATTCCACCTAACCACTTAGAAGTCGACAACGCCAAGCTGCAGGTAAAATCAGCCATACGATACCTCGGAGTCACACTGGATCAGAACCTCGACATGAAGCAGCACATAGCAAAAACAGTAAGAGCGATCTACTTCAAGATCAGATCCCTCAGACACATACCCCCTCTACTCGAGCTGAATGACTTCCGTACCATCTACCAAGCCCTCATCATCCCTCATTTTGATTATGCAAACGCCATCCTACAAGATCTCCCTAAAGCAACCTTACATCCCTTACAACTCGCCATGAACAGCGCTGCGCGAATCCTTTTAGGAGCACCAAGGAAAGAGCACATCACACCCCTCCTGATGCAGCTGCACTGGCTCCCCATCCAAGCCAGGATTAACTTCAAGATCTTAGTAATGACATTCAAGGCCATCAATGGGTTATCCTCTTCTTCAATATGTGACCTCATACAACAACCCATGCCCAACAGGATAAGAAGAACGGCTGCAACCAACATGCTAGCAATACCAAAAGCTATGACAAGATGCGCCATATCAACTTCAAATAGAGCCTACAGCCTGAGCGCCCCAAGCCTCTGGAACTCCTTACCACCACACATCAGAGCTATCCCCAATTTGAGCCAGTTCAGGAAGGCCTTAAAACACCTCCTCTTTATTAAATACCTCACAGCCTCCCTCGAACCCCAGCCTCCAGGTACGAACAACACACAATGAACTCATCTCACATATAGACAGTTACCAATTTCAGTATCCCATTTGTGTACATAGTTTACCAATTTCAGTAGTCCATTTATGTACATAGTTTCCCCCGTTATCCAAGTTGACTGCTCCTGTTCATTGTAATGACCTGACTCTTGTTCATTGTCGGATTCTGTTTCGTTTTATGTAAACCGCGCTGATCGTAAATAGTGCGGTATATAAGAAATGTAAAATAAAAATAAATAAAAAAATAAATAATAGGACTAGAAATCCCAGTCCCTCCGGCCTGAGATTGCTGTCCCCAGGTGGGACTTGAACCCCCAGCCCTCCGGCCTGAAGTACCTTGTCCTAACCACTAGACCACTCCTCCCTAGTATCCCTCAACAAAGGAGCCCCTGCGGAAGCTTCAGCGACATTCCCACTGCAAGCTCTCCCGGAAGTAGCCCTCCCAGTAAAGGACTCGTCTGACCTGCGCAGGCCAAGGGAACGTTAGTTCAGAGCATATTCGTGGTGCAACCTGCGCCGCACTAAGAACCTTTGTTAGGGGTGTATGCGAACTCTGGCCCACAGGACTACCTTCAGAATTGCCGACATTGCCCCGATTCGTTGCCAAAAACCTGCACACTAGCTGCAGTAGGGCCTGATCTCTCTGCTCCGGCCGAAACACTGCTCTCCCCTTGATAGCCGAACGGTACCCCCAAGAACTGCAGGACCGGAGACTGACTAAGCGATGTCTAACCGCATTGGACTACTCAGCCGAGAGCCTGACGAACATTTACTACCCTGTTGATCAACGGGCACTCTCGGCCCTGGGCTCTGGAGGAATCAGCCAATCGACGAGACAATGATGAACTCATATTCCTCCTTTCCACATCCAATGCCAGCACTACCATACCCTTGGTGAAGGTGCGTGAGGTCGCTACCCAACCGAAGGACTTCTGAAGAGTTGCCCTCATTGAAATGAAGAATTATGGTTCTGAAAGAAGGAGAACTGAGAAGAACTTCTCTTGCAGAACCATCACTCCTACCAATTATAACGGCTCCCTAACCGATGAAACTCTCAGAGGCAGCGATTCACTTTCTAGAAAACTAGAAAGAACGGGATACCCGGCCTTCCTTGGAATCATGAACTAAATAGGACAGCGCCCGACGCTGAAAACTTTGTATGGGCTCAGTGCAAAATACGACTCAAAGCTTGCCGAAGTGCGGTTGCTCACCGCTGCCCCTTGTAAGGGGCCAGAACCAACAAATGTAGGCCCGGGCAAGCGATGTCTAGGAATACCCATCACGTATCGTCCCTAACACCGACTGCTCTGTCTTTATCCGGACCCCGGTAGGAAGAAATCCCCGAATATGTCCTCCTATCGACTGAACTGCTATCTGGGCCCGCCTGGCTTCATTGTGGTTTTCGGGCAGATGCGGTAGAGGGAATCGAGAATCTTGTTCCTGCTCTCGAAAAACCCCTGCGCTCCTTCACAGAAGGGAAGCTCCCATATGCTTCCTATCCACCAGTTTTTTTTAACGACCTGCATGTCCTGATTGCAGGTACCTCTTAATGTCCGCAGAGCTGTAGCTGCTACAAACCTACCCGCAATTTAAAACACATCTTTCTCTGCATTATATCAGAGCCTTTCTGGAAAACCAACAAGAAACCCACGAGGCCTCAATCCTTTGGATCACCTGAGCCGGGTTCCCCGCACTCTCTACCTTTGCGCCGCCACGACCATGACTATTCAATAAGACCTTTCCCCCATGCCGGAATCAAGTCATGGCGCCCTAAACAAACGTGCACTGTGTAACCAGGAATGCTTAAGGATAAAGTGGGAGTCACACCCCTTGAATCCCTCCCATACCAGCCCGGAGATCTGGCCGGCATGGAGAAGGGCCTGGGAACCCAGGTAAATAACCGGATCTCCAGCACAGTGCACCTCCAGCGGCTCCCATAGCCTTTGAAGAAATAGAAATAAAAACCAATGCAATTAACTGAACAAAAAGTAAACTATAACAGCCCCCTGGGAAGAAGCTGCGACGTCCGGCCTGATCCTGCAGTGTCTGCCCTTTCCCCGGCACCCACCCCACTGCAATGGGGGGGGGGGGGGGCAACCCATGCGGGCCGAATAAGAAGGAATCCATCTGGGCCCGCCTGCGCCTAAATGCAGGCGGTTGCCATGAGCCAGAAGACTCTGGGCCTCCGAATGAGCGGTACTGAAGCAGCCAGTTGCACCAACAGCTTCCTTAACCAACCGTCAGCCAGCTGCCAGCGCCCAAAGCCTACTGAACCTGCCCGCATGCTGAAGGGGAAACCAAAGTTAGAGCCCCTGAGACTCCAACCGGGCCTCGGTCTTGAGAACAGAACCTACCGGCCCCAGAAGCAACAACGGTATTAACTAAGCATGCACAAGGTTCCACATACCTTTGCAGAGCAAGATGCCCCACTAAAAAGGGACCCTTATATCTATTGCATTTTTTTCCCCATATCTGTTTTTTTTTTTTTTTTTTCTTTTTGTGTGGCCCCTTAAAGCAATAAAAAACACTAAATCAAACTACTCTCTTTAACTAAGTCGATCATTCCAAGTCCCTCTTCTCTATTTATTTTTTTTTTATACAAGGGACAAATATCCTGCTGTTAAGATTACTCCCAAAATGAGGAAGAAACCCATTTTGTACAGTAGGCTCTTGATTGCACTATATCAACACCTCCTATACAACCAGGGGTGAAGTTAAACTAAGTAAAACCAAAGGGATTAACGAACATGACTCAGGACCGTGCCATGTGCGTTCCCCCGAAAGCGAGCCTCCGCACTCAGCCGCCACGTGGCGATAACAGCTTGCACCAATGGCCGTGACGCCTGCCGGCACTTCTCAGTGCCAAAAACTAGCTGGAGGCTAACCATACCAACAGGGATAAATAAATACATAAACAAATTACAAAAATACAAAATTACCCAGGGTATAGTCTCCTCAGGTAAGACTGCTAAAGCTTGGCTGCCTTCATCCCCGTTGTGGACTGCCCCATGCAGACCCCCTCGTGGCCTGCATGCAGGGGACAACGGCCGCGCTGAAGTCGAGCCCCGTCTTGGCGCTCAAACCATTAGGACACCCAGCAATGTGCTTCAGCTCTCGTCCCGGCCTGAAAGCACGGGAAGAAGGGCACGCCGACAAATCCAATCGCCACTACCGGACCTAGTCTGTAGCCGCGGTCCTCAGCGCTGCTGTCTGTGCCGCCCAAAAGCACTCACCTCACTCCGACAGATCGGGGAGTCGAAGCCTCGGCTCACACAGCCGCTTTGAAATGACTTCCGGCCCTGCTAACCGCTACTGTGTCCAAACGCCACGTGGACAGTGAGGCGGTGAGGGCTCCTCTCCACACATTAAGCTGTGTGCTCTGCCATATTAGTGCGGGAAGAAGCGACTTCTCCTTCGCAGGGCTCCCTCCCGTACCATCTAGGGAAGGAGATCCACTGCGGAAGCCCAGCTGAGTGAATCAGGCAAGGGCAAGAGCAAGGGCAATTCTTTCTTTTTCTTTTGCTTTTAAAGGGACAACAACCCCAAAGGAAAATTAAATAGAAGTTAAACTTAAAATAAATTAAATCAAACCAAATTCAATTAAATGAAACAGTAAAACAAAATTTAACCCTATAAATCTAAGGTTTGCTCCCTATCTGTTCCACAGTGAGCCCAGCACCTAGGCTCACTATGTCCTCCTGCTGCATAGAGACTGGACACACTGGGGAATGATGGGAGAAGACTAGCAGGATATACCCGGTGATGTCACAAGTTTGATTTGTCCAGTCTCCATGCTGCAAGAGGAGGTGCACAACCCAGAGGTGAAGGACTGAACTGTAGGACCGATAAGGAATTAACTATTAGCTCAAAGGAAGTTTGACTGCTATGGTCAGCTCTTTGCATCTGGAATTGCGTGCGCTATTCTTCTATGCACAAAAATGCGCAGTGAATAGAAATAGCATGCAAAACTATATTATGCCACACTTCGAAAAAAGAGCTGCACCTCAAAGGTTATTTGCTTTTCTTTTTATTGCAAAACACACTGTGGATATTTTGCACACATTTTTGTGGCCAAACCTCGGTTAAAGAACTGCTTTGCATTGGAATAAAATGTCACGCATAAAAACATATAATCTGCTATTTGCAAATATGAAAAACTTTGCATGTGACACTTTGCATGCTAAATGCAGAAAAAGCATTAAGTATAACAAGCACTGCATCAGGATATGGCGAACAAAAGCTGCATTTGCAGATTTTTCAGCTCCTCAATACAGAGATAAAATAGCTTTAAAGATTTCAAAAGAATATTTTACATTCAAAAAAGTTCAGAATACTGCAAAAAGGGCATTTAATACAAACTATGAAATTGACGCAAAACCATTTGAGATCAAAAAAATCCAGGACAAAGAATTATCACCAGACCCAAATAAATCGTGCACTTATGTACATAAGAAGCCATGCTGTGTCATACCAAGATCCATCATACACAGCAGTCTGTCTCAAACGGTCGCCAGTCCAGGTCACATATACCTGACCAATCCCAGAAAACTGATCTATTTCTCATAGCTCCTTTCCAAATATCAGCAATCGCTCTCGCAAGTCAACATGGTAATCCCTTTATGGACCTTTCCTCCCAGATGTTGCCCAAAATGACATTCTACTTAGCAGTTAATGTCCTTTCCTTGAGTCCTGCTAGACCAGTGGGTTGTGTTCCCCTATCAGCAGACTGATGGAGAAAAAGAACAAATGGAAAGTCCAAGTTTCAATGATATCACTCCTATGCCTCTATTCACCTCAGCCACGAGAGGTCTGTTCAGTATTCATCCCAAAACATATGGGAGATACATGGCAAGCCTCACACAACCTCAATCATGGGCAACAAAGGGTAACCAACAGTAGAGAACTATTGTACAGTCAAGCAGTAGAAGAGGAGAGCCAAATATAAAAATCAGAGCAGACCCAAGGGTACCACAACAGAAGAACAGAACACATACATTTTCGAGGATGGGAAAAGATACCAGATGTTGAGACTTTAATGGAAGAGGCTGCCTTGGATTCAGTGGTGGTTACGGAGACATGGTTCACGGACAACCATGACTGGGATGTAATTATACCGGGCTGTGCTTTGTTCAGGAAAGACAGGGTAGGAGAAAGTGGAGGAGGAGTGGTACTAATATGTAAAAATTATTATTAAACTATAGAATTACAGGGCTTAAAAACGGAGCTAGGAGGCACTGTGGGTTAAACTAGAAAGAGGAAACAGGAAACCATTTGCATATACAGATCTCCTTTACAGGGAGAAGTGGTGGACAGAGTATTGCCATGAGAGGATAAGTGCAACTGATAAGCTATTTCAATATGGCAGATAATGATTGGCACATCCCTGCTGCGGTGTCATCTAGAAGTAAGGAGATAAGAACATAAGATCCTGGATTCTCTACAGGGACAACTATTTTACATTATATGGATGCATTTTTTACATTTACTGTACATATGTTGATGCCTGCAATAACACCCTCAGCGTACTGTACCCATAAGGTGCCTCTGAGGGTGCTTTATTGGGCGCCCTATAGGGCACTTTATGGTTGGCATCCATATAGGGTGCACTATACATTATCCTGTGTCGCAACATACATGCTGCCCTATAGGGGACATTCTAGGGTGCCTTGGCGGACGGTGCACTGTAACATGTGCCTTATGGTCCGCCTTATGTTAACATGCTGTGAGAGTACGTTTGCTAGTAGTTATCACAAAATAGAATTTAAAAACCTCCTAAAGCACTCCACAACATAAAATATACTGCCTCAGCTAGCCTTTTTCAATGGGCATTGTGAGGGATTGAACCCCTGGTCCCTGCACCATTGGTCAGTGTCTTAACCATTGTGCTGTGGCTGTGTTCCTTTGCTTTAGCATCAGCACGCCGCCTTGTGGCCATCAGCGCGCCGCATCCTGCTGCCCACAATTAACAGTGCGCCGCCTTATGCCGCCCCACAATGAACAGTGCGCCGCCTTATGCCGCCCCACAATGAACAGTGCGCCGCCTTATGCCGCCCCACAATGAACAGTGCGCCGCCTTATGCCGCCCCACAATGAACAGTGCGCCGCCTTATGCCGCCCCACAATGAACAGTGCGCCGCCTTATGCCGCCCCACAATGAACAGTGCGCCGCCTTATGCCGCCCCACAATGAACAGTGCGCCGCCTTATGCCGCCCCACAATGAACAGTGCGCCGCCTTATGCCGCCCCACAATGAACAGTGCGCCGCCTTATGCCGCCCCACAATGAACAGTGCGCCGCCTTATGCCGCCCCAATATGAACAGTGCGCCGCCTTATGCCGCCCCAATATGAACAGTGCGCCGCCTTATGCCGCCCCAATATGAACAGTGCGCCGCCTTATGCCGCCCCAATATGAACAGTGCGCCGCCTTATGCCGCCCCAATATGAACAGTGCGCCGCCTTATGCCGCCCCAATATGAACAGTGCGCCGCCTTATGCCGCCCCAATATGAACAGTGCGCCGCCTTATGCCGCCCCAATATGAACAGTGCGCCGCCTTATGCCGCCCCAATATGAACAGTGCGCCGCCTTATGCCGCCCCAATATGAACAGTGCGCCGCCTTATGCCGCCCCAATATGAACAGTGTGCCGCCTTATGCCGCCCCAAAATTATTTTGCCTCCTGACACACATTTCCACATTCAAGGTGGTGCCTCAGCCAGCCTTTTTGGGCTGCACACACTGGGGGATTGAACCCGTGGCCCCTGCACCATTGGTTATTGTCTTCACCGTTGTGCTACGGCTCTGTTCCTTTATGTGCCCAGCTGCGCCCCGCTTATTAGCCTTCCCACGCGCTAATGTGGGCCCCGCACATTAACGCGACGCGCACACATACGGTCTTTTTTTTTCCTTTTTCGGCCTGAACCGCCCACTCCTTATATGGCACAGGCACACTACCGCGGCCCCGCACGTTAGGAATGTTTAGTAAACATGCCCCTTAGTTTCAGCGCTCAAATGTACGCAGAAGCGGGCGTCTTAGCATGCTACTCAATTTGGCAGGACACGAACAACGCCGAGCTCAAAAGTAAGAATTTTCTCTCTTTATGCATTATTTCGATATGAAAGCACAGATTCGTTTGGAAGCTCGATGAGCAATAAGGGTTGGTTCCATGATTAAGTCTAGAATAAGAGGAATTAAATATCAATTAATCCCTAGAAGCAGACTAAGGGGTCCCTACCGGTATTGACACCTGTAGTATGATGCCCTTGAGATAAAGTGGCAACATATATGTATAAGTATATATCGCGTAGGGCAAACGTTTTATAGTTTCACAATACACTGGCTTTTCTATAGTTAAATATGTTTTCCCCCCTTCACCTTTTAAATAAGTATAGAGGGGTTTCCTCAATGGAAAATGTTGCCATTACAATTTATTTGAACAGACAGTATAGGCTAATATATCCTTTTAGAATTGTTTGTCAATTCATTGCGGCATAATATGCTTTTGTACCTCCTACGCTCCTGCTGCGTTTTCTCTCATAGACATGTTCTATTATAACGCTTGCTCCATTTAATGAGATATAATTAGGTAGTGTGTGGCTATATGTTAAATGTATTATATAATGACAAGCATTATGTATGTGTGTGGTTTTTAAGCTTTTCTAATTTTTATTTTGGTTATCACTTTTAGTCGATACAATTGTAGTTTTACATAAAGGCCACAAGTTCGATGGGCCCTCACTATTCAACATAGAGGTAACTATTCATATGCAGTTTGTCTCATCCCTGGTACATTCATTTTAATGTTTAATTTTATTTTTGTTTTTATGTAATATGATTATATTATTTATTAGTTTGATCATCATTTTACTATATTTTTATCCCTCATATATAGTAATTATGATATTTATGTTATTTATAAGGCATATTTATGATTTTACTCATACGTTGTCCTGTAAGTTTGGTTTAATTCCAACATGCTGTAGTCATCTGCTCTCACATGTTTTTAATTGTGTAATGTGTAATACATGTTTATGTCTTTCTATGTTTTAGTACCTTTACCTGATCAACCCCTGATGAAGGTAGCAAAACATGGCCTGTGTCGGTTGGTAATAGGTCTACATAACAGATATTTAATTAAAGGTTGTTTTTCCACAACGATCACAGTTTGGACTGTGTCTTTATGATCTACGTGATCTTTTGCCTCACCTGTGGTGCATCAAAAGACACTTCCGCCAGCACTGACAGCAATAAATTGATGTCCCAGGAAGGAATCACCACCCGCTTCGGCAGAAAGACCTGCTTGACCACTCTGAGAAACGGTACTACATCTGGGTGCATCCCCAAGGACATGCCTTGGATTCTGCCACAGTAGCAAGTTATCGCTGTCACCTGCACATGCAAGGATCCGCATCGCCAGCCCTTTATCAAGATCTGACTGGAAGGAGGACAGTACCTCAGGCACAGATGCTGACAAAGGCAGGCACTGCCCTTTTGCACACCTATCCTCAAAAATGCACAACACTCGGATATAAGACAACGAAGTCAACCTCTTCCGGGCCTTCAATAAGGTGGAAATTACTGGTGCCGAGTAGTCCCGCCTTCTCAACTGAGCCCTTTCAAGAGCCAGGCCGTAAGCGAGGATCGATCCACCTGAGGAATCTACACCAGACCCTGGATCAACAGGTCAGATTGGACCAGCAGGCGTCACAGCTGATCCACTATCATCCGTATTACATCAGTATACCACAGTCTCCTAGGCCAGTTGGGGGCGATGAGAATTACTCGCCCCCGATGCACTTCAATGCGCTGTACTACACACTGGTAAGCACCCAAGGAGGGGGTGGAAGATATAGAGCAGCCCCTCCGTGGGCCAATGCTGCACTAGAGCATCTAGGCTTTCCAACATTCTCTCCCGTCTCCTGCTAAAGAATCTGTTTGCCTTCACCGACGTAAAGGTCGCTATGAGATCCATGATCTGTTTGCACCACTTCCGTGTTATCTGCAAGAAGACAGCCTCATTGAGCATCCACTCTCTGGAGTCCAGACGCATGTGACTTAGTCAGTCAGCCATCACATTCTTGGTGCCAGCAGTGCCCAATTCAGCAGAGCACTGACTTAGCTTTCCAGGCACACACTCCCAGTGCCCCCTTGCCAATTATGTAGGCCACTGATGGCGTTGTCTGAGAAGACCCGAACTGGTTTGCCCTGTAGCAAGGGCTGAAATTCCAGTAGAGTGAGGAGTACCTCCCTCATCTCAAGCTGGTTGATCGGCCAGCCGCTTTCCTCTGGTGTCCATCACCCTTGGGCCACCCAGTCCTTGTAATGTGCCCTCCAGCCGAGGAGACTGGCGTCAGTCATTAGGGTCATCCAGTGTGGTGCCTCCAAGGGATCTCTGCTGGCAGCTGTTCTGGGCATGGCCACCATTCTGAGCACCTTCTGGGCTGCCCTCCGGCAGGGCAAGGATTGGCTCAGTGGATGTTGTGGAGACCATCAGCACAGCAGCGCTCTCTGCAATGGCTGCATATGGGCATGTGCCCAAGGGACCAATTTGACTGTACCCATCATGCTCCAATAGCTGGAGATAATGCCACACCGTCGGCAACTGCATTCAGAGGAATTGCCGCAACGATTGTGCCCTCTGCTCCGGCAGTAAGACCCTGCCGCTGCGTGTGTCAAAGTGCACTCCCAGGTACTCCAGATCTTGCAATTGGACCAGCTGACTTTGCAAAATTGATGACCCAACCAAGGCTCTGCAGAAACTATGACCCTTGCTGTGGCCTGTTCACTCTCCTCTCGGGACTTTGCTAGAATGAGCCAATCATTGAAGTAGGGATGAACCAATATCCTCTCCTGGCACAATGCTGCCGCTATTACCATCATGATCTTGGTGAATGTGCACAGCACCAGCTCCTGGCTGAACAGCAGCACCCAGAACTGAAAATGCCCCATGGGCACCGCAAAGCAGACAAACTGATGGTGCTCCACACTGATTGAATGTGCAAAATAAGCCTCCATGAGGTTGAGGGAGGTAAGAAATTCTCCTTCCCGAATGGCTATGATAACCAACCGGAGTGTCTCCATGTGAAACCTGGGCACCCACAGACATCGGTTTACGTGCCCGAGGTCTAGAATGGGTCGAAAACTTCCCTCCTTTTTTGGTATGAAGAAATAAATGGCATATTATTCTCTGCCATACTGGTCCTGGGAAACAAGATCTATAGCCCCTAATTGTAGAAAAAAAGCACAAGAGTGTTTTGCACGGCCTTTGCCTTGCCCCAGGCCTTGCATGGGGACCATACAAAGGAGGGGGCGAGTGGACTGGCAAACCCTAGCACGTATCCCTCCCGAATAACCACCAGAACCCAATGTTCAGACGTGAAATGGACTCCACGACCACCCGGACCCGCCTCATTTCATTGCATCTTTTTCGGGGCCGAGGCGGTAAAGGCAGCGTAGTATCTTTGTCCCATCCTTTCAAACCCCCGATAGGCCTATCCTTGAAAGGGAAACCGCCACCCTCTGGTACAGCACAAAACGCACCATGCGAAACAGCCAAAACTCCCTTAACTAACCTCACGCCGGAGTACACCCCTGCTTCTGCTTGTCCTCAGGCAGGCATCCCCTCTTTAGACTCCCACAAGTCCTTAACCAACTTCTCCAAACAAGAGCTTACCATTAAAGCAGGGGTGTCCAACCCTGTCCTGGAGGGCCGCAACCGTGGCAGGTTTTCGGGTAGCCCTAATGATATGCATGAGATATATATGCATTAGAGATATTAGGAATGTGACAAATTTTATCTACCCTTTTGATGTTTAGGACATCTGCACCTTGCCCACTCACAATCTTAAATGACAGAGGTGTAAGGCAGGGGTCTCCAAATCCAGTCCTGGAGGGCCATAAACCAGTCAGGTTGGCAGGATATTTCTAATGCATATATAATCTCATGCATATCACTAGGGCTATCCCGAAAACCTGCCAGGGTTGCACACCCCTGCCTTAAAGGGTAGCTTACTTAACAGAGTTTGAGGAAACATCCGCCAACCAAGTCCGTAACCACAGGTAACGGCGCACCACTATCACCGAGTCCATACCCTATGAAAGGCCCCTGATAAGATCATCTAAGGCATCTGGCCAGATAAGCAGCCCCAGACTGCAGCTTTGCCGCTGCCGCTTCTGGCCCTTGGAACTACTCTGCCAGCTCCAGAACACCCTGCACCTAATGAAAGCTCTGGCTACGAATGCACCACAAACAGATGCCTTTAAGCACAGGGCATTGCCTGATTCAACAAAGTATCCAACTTCCTGTCCTGGACATCCCTGAGGGCCAAGCTACCCTCCACAGAAATTGTAGTCTCCTTGGTCATTGCCGACACTGCAGCATCCACACCTTTGGGGAATGGAGGAGCTCCTTTTCGTGTGCCGGCAACAAGTAAAGAGGGACAAGGACCATGACTCACCTAAAACAGGCCTCCAGGAGGTCCCACTCATCCTGGATCATCTGCTTAATCATGCGATGCAGTGTAAAAACATTTGCGATTTCCAGGCAGCTTGAAACAGCAGGTCTTTCAGTGCGTTTTCCTCTGGAGGGCCCCCAGTAGGCATATTAAGAGTCTGAAGTGACTGGGATATAAGGGACACCAACTCCTCGCGGTGGAAGACCCAGATGATTCAAGACTCGCCTTTAAGTGGGATCTTGCTTTCTTCCAACTCCTCTGGCTCCCCTGTGTCCTCGTGATCATCCAAGTGAAGACAGCCCATCTCCTCTCCCAGGTCCTCCTCCAGTCAGCTCCTACTGGTGACCAGCTCGTCCTCCGGCATCCAGTCAGCCAATGCTGCTCACTTCTTCCTCCGGTCTGACCCTGAAAGGGAATGCCCTTACCCCTCTGTTTCAGGCACAAGTCCTTGTGCATGAGCAGCGGGAACCCCCCACCCCCAGAGTCACCACCTCTAAATCTTCCTGCGATATTGAGGGCCTGCGAGAGGAACACGCCATGCCACACACCAATAGCAAAGAACCTACTCCTCTCTCTGGAGGGCAAAGAAAGCCCTCCCACCCCCTTTGTACAAACAGAGCTCTCAGAAGCCCCCGAGGGCCCCGCACAACACGAATTACCTGTACTGTCCTGCAAGTCTTCCTCCACCATGCGTGCATTAGTCTTGCAACCTCAACATATTCCCAAGGCTGAGACCATGCCCTGTCACGCCCCACAGACACATGTGGCTTTTTCCAGCATGACACAGCGTGGAATAAGGAAGTGCACTGGTGCCCCTTCAAGCCCTGCTGGCTAACCTTTTGAAAGGATGGTGCACTTACCCCGTCCTTTCAGTTGAGGGATGCATCAAATCTCTCCAGTAACTGTTATCAGTCTTTAAGAATTTGTTTTTTATTGCACACCACAAATTGCAAAAAAAAAAACCAAACCCACAAACGGAAGGGACCCCAACCAAAAACAACTGTAAAAGAAATATAAAAACAAAAAAACACAGAGGAGCAGCCCCTAGTGTCCGAGAAGCCCTCCCCCTTCTTTTCTGGCTCCGTGCTGAGAAGTTCCCTGCTTTTACTACTATTGAGCATTTGTATAGCGCTACAAGACGTATGCAGCGCTGCAAAGACATGTACAAGATAGTCCCTGCTCATCAGAGCTTACAATCTAGTCAAGACAGACAACACAGACGGTGTAGACAGGGATACATCTAGAGGGAATGGTGCAGCTTCCTGTGCTACAGGAAAACGGCACTGAAACCATGAGGTTCGTGGCAGCTATCCGCGCTATGAAAAAGGAGACAGAGTACTGGCACAGCAAAGAAATGGCCTGGAGAAGGGAGCTCTGCACTTGCGGCCTCGAACTAAAAGCCCCCCTCCAGCTCAGCCCCCACTTACGGGCTTTGGCAGGGAGACTGGAGCCTGACAGAGCCCCACACTGCCTGGCCTTGTCTCCCCACGCGGCTCCTCACCCACTGATCAGTTCAGGAGCTGCAGCAGCCATCAAAGAGGCACCGGTGAGCCTTTTCCTCCTCAGAGAGCACCCCTGCCCCTAACGCTACCTTTCTGGATGGTAAACCTTTTTTTTCCAGTAAAAAGCTTTATTTGGAAGACTTCCAGTTTAGCCACGGAGGAGGTGAGACACGTGTAAGAGAGCTCCCTGATCCGCACCCCTAAAAGCGAGGTAGGAGAGGCTCCCTCCTGGCTCCCTTGCCGGTAAAAATGCCTAAAGTGGTGAAGCTCAAGCCGGGGTCCACCATCAAAGAATTGTATACGGCAAAGGCAAGTGGAGGGGAAAAAAGCGGCGGCGAGTTCGGGCGCGCAGTCGGCGCCAGTATCCCCGAGCAGCTCTGAGGAGGTGGATGGGGAGGAGAGAGAAGACCTGCAGCAGGCAGATCTGGCGGCGATCCTCCGAGAAATTCAGGAATCGAAGGAGGAGATTGTGGACCGTGTCTGCGGGCGGCGGGAGGAGAAATTTGCGACGATCAGGCAGCGTCTGGAGGAAGTGGAAAGTAGAGTGAGCCAGACTGAGGATGCCCAGGCCTCGACGGACCGCGTGGCGAGCTCGCTGCAACAGCAATTAAGTTGGCTGCAGGCAAAAACGGAGGACATGGAGAATAGAGACCGGCGCTCCAATTTGCGCATTTTCAGTGTCCCAGAGGGAGCGGAAGGGGACGATGTGATCTCTTTTGTAAAGGATTTGTTAGCTACCTGCTTCCCGGACCCTCCCTCGACGCCGCAATTTGAAATAGAGAGGGCACAGAGAGCTGCAGCCTAGACCAGAAAGGGGAGGCAATCCACGTGCTCTCATAGTTAAAATGCTGCGGTTTCAGGACCGGGAACATGTCATCAGAGCAGCGTGGAGAACCAAGAGTGTACAGTATAAAGCCTGGACTGTGTACGTCTTCCCAGATTTCGCCTCTGAGACAGTGAAGAGGTGGAAAGATCTGTTGCGGCTGAGAGACCAGTTGGCGAAACAGGGGGTACAGATTGCGATATGGTACCCGGCCAGGATAACGATGATGGTGAATGGAGTCCGACGGTTCTTTGCCTCCAAAGAGATGCTGGAGAAATACCTGAAGTCCCAGAACAGCTCACCTAGAGAGGGCCCGGCGCGTCCGATTGGAGAGGGGGACCATCATTTGGTGAGCGGCGAGGCCGGCGGGCGGCAGAGCCCCGGAGAGTGAAGAGACGACAGGAGCTGCACTGGAAAGTTACAGGGAGGGGGTGGAGGGGCGGATAAGTGGGACTGTTTGATATGCTTGCTAGGCTTTCATTAAGGAATTAAGGGGGGCTGGTTGGATATGTCTATGTGAATGTAGAGGTTGCGGTATACGGGGGTAGGGGGAAGACAAGCGGGAGAAGGGTGCGGGGGGAGGGGAGCGGTTGGAGTTGGAAGGAGAGGGGCTAATGAGGTCTGTAAACAAAAATGTGATGGGCGGGGAGTGATTGAACAGTTTGGGGGGGCTTGGGTTGGTGCAAATTGTGTGTGCTGTGAGAGTGCCGGGGCTGATGCTGTTTTTCGGGGTTGGATGGGGAGAGGGGTGGTGGACGGAAGAGAGATACAATGATGATGGGGGGACATAAAATTGCATCGTATAATGTACGGGGGATTAATAGCCCTATCAAGCGGAAGAGGATTCTCACGCAGCTGACCAAGAACAAGATTGAGGTAGCCATGCTGCAGGAGACTCACTTAATAGAGGCGGAGCAGGTTAAATTAAAGGCCCAAGGGTTTGAGCAACTGTTTGGAGCGCCGTATAATTCTAAAAAGAGGGGAGTGGTGATTTTGGTGCACAAAAGGTTTAAGTTTGTTCCCTACGCTTCTGGGGGGGACAAGATGGGGAGGGTAGTCTGGGTGGTGGGAAGGGTGGATCAGACGGAGGTGTCCTTTCTGAATTTGTATGCACCCAATGGGCCGAAGGGGTCTTTCTTCCGGAAGGCACTGCAGGATTTTGGAGAACATGCCCGGGGGGGGGGGGGGGGGGGGGGGGTGGATTATTGGGGGTGATATTAATTGTGCGGTGGGACCGGAGGATAGGTCTAATTATCAGAGAATGAAGCATCGACGGGAAGGGAGGGAGCTGAGGAAGTGCATGGCAGACTAGGGGCTGGTAGATATATGGCGGTGGGAGAACCCGGGGGAGAGGGACTTTACCTGTTACACACCCCGATTGGGGAGTTATTCCAGGATTGATAGGTTCTTCGGGAGGAAGGGACAGCTGGGGGCCCTGGGTAATGTGCAATTGCACCCAGTGCTTATTTCGGACCACGGTATGGTTACTGGGGAATGGAAGCCCGGGGGGGGGGGGAGGGGAAGAGGGACAGAAGGGGGGTGGAGGGGGAATATAGCCTTGATTCAGTCAGAGGAAGGGCAAGTGCGGCTTAAGAAGACCTGGAGGAAATTTCTGGAGTGGAATGATAATGGGGAGGTCTCGGATGCCATGGTCTGGGACAGTGGGAAAGCGTATATGAGAGGGCTGATGATGCAGATGGGGAGTCAGAGGAAGCGGGAGAGGGAGGCATAGAGACGGGCGTTGATGAGGGAGTTGGAAGAGGCGCAGGGGGAACACAGTAAGACAAGCTCCAAGGCAGCTCGTATGCGGGCAGCCATGCTGAGGGCGAGAGTGAACAGGTTAGATCTGGATGGGGTGGAGAAGTTGATGAGGGCATCCAAGAGAAATTTCATGGAAGGAGGGAACAAGGCGGAGAAGCTGCTCGCAAGGCAGCTCAAGCAACGGCGGGAGAGTAGGATAGTGGCGGAAGTTAGGAATGAGAAAGGGGAAAGGGTGGCGGATAACCAGGGGATATGTAGGGCCTTTTGGAGGTTCTACGAGCAGTTGTATATGGGACAGAAAGAGGCCTGTCGGGAGAAAATAGCGGACTATTTAGAAGGGATGAACATCCCGAGGATTAGTGAGGATCAGGAGAACTGGCTTGGGCGGCCCATTGAGGTGGGGGAGGTGCTGAGGGAAATTCAGCAGCTTCCCAGGGGAAAGGCGGCAGGGGAGGACGGATACCCGGTGGAGTACTTCCACGCGCTGAGGGAAGAGTTGGCGCCATTCTTGGCCCGGCTGTTCACTGGGCTTTTGAGGGGGGGACGCTGCCGGAGACGATGTCACAGGCGAATGTGGTGGTCCTTCCAAAGGATGGTAGAGACCCGGACAGATGTGAGAATTATAGACCGATCGCGTTGATTAACTGTAATGCGAAATTATACGCAAGGGTGTTTGGCAGGGAGGTTGGAGGGGCTTCTCCCGGACTTGATCCACCCTGACCAGACCTGGTTTATACAGGGGAGAGTAATAGCGGATAATGTGAGGCGGGCGGTGGGGCTTCTCCACTCTGTGAAGGAGGCACGCATACCAGCAGTGTGCATTGCCTTGGACGCAGAGAAGGCTTTCGATCGGGTGGAGTGGGAGTTCCTGTTCGCTATGATGGATAAGATGGGGCTGGGGGAGAGCTTTGTGCAGGGGGTAAGGGCCCTTTATAGACATCCGACGGCCAGGATATTGGTGAATGGGCAGTGCTCGGAGTGGTTCGACCTGCAGAGGGGGACTAGGCAGGGCTGCCCTTTATCCCCCTTGCTCTTTGCGATAGCGATTGAGGCGCTGGCAGTTCGCATATGGACCAGAAAGGAAATTCAACCGGTTCAGGTAGGGCAGGGGGAGCATAAGATTCTCTTGTACGCTGACGACACGTTAGTATTCATGACGGATCCAGTAAACTCCCTCCCGGTGTTGGTGGAAGAGTTGGAGGAGTTCGCGGAAGTGTCGGGTTTCAAGGTGAACATGGCCAAAACGGAGGCCATGGCCCTAGGTGGGGTCAGGAGGGAGGTGTGAACTTTCCCTTCAAATGGGCGCCGGGGCATTTTAAATACTTAGGGGTCTGGATATCGGAAGATCCCAGGAGACTATACGAGCTTAATTATCAGAAGTTGGGGGAACAGATCGGGAAATTATTGGATAGTTGGAAATCCCTGCAGTTGAGCTGGATGGGGAGGATAGAGGCCTTCAAGATGAGTGTGTTGCCAAAGTTCCTGTATATTTTCACGCAACTGCCGGTGGCGATCCCTGGGGGGGGGGGGGTAATTCAGCAATGGGAGGAGAAGCTGCGGAGATTTGCCTGGGGGGGAGGAAGGCCAAGATTAAGGCAAATCAGCTTCGGATGGCTAAGGATAAAGGGGGAGTCAGGATGCCCTCCCTGCGGTGGTACTACCAGGCAAGTATACTTAAGGCCTGGAGGGATCACTACCGTAGAGGTGGGGAGACGGCGTGGGTGGACTTGGAAAGAACGCTAATGGGGGCCCTGTCACTGGCTCAGTGGTTGGAAGAGAAGAGGAGTACGATTTCAGGGGGTAAGGGGAAAGAACACCCCTTCTTGGGGGCCATGTGGAGAGTTTATCAGCGGGGGGAGGGGAGGTGGTGGTTTCCTAGCCCAGTGTCGGCTTGGACCAGGGTGCGGGATTCTTTCCCCTTTGGGGAGTCGGAATGGCTTCAGGGAAAAATAGTTAAATTTGGGGATTGCATGGTGCACGGGGGGGGGGGTGTTCTCACAGTGAGTTGGAGAACAGAACACAGCTCAAAATACCCTTTTACCAGTACTTTCAAATTAGGCACTTTATTAACACGGGGGAGAACCGTAGGTTGGTCTGTCGGCCCAGCACAGAGATGGAGATAGCGTTGTTCCAGGGGAATAGGGATAAAGGGGATCATCTCTAAGATATACAGGGTATTGATGGATGAGGCAGTGGATAAAGAGGATAAAGAGGGGCAGGGACACAGGGAAAGGTGGCATAAATAGGTAAGGGAAGAGTGGGACGAGGGTCAGTGGCTGAGGATATATGGGGCCGTTTACCAGACTACAGCGGTCACCTCTTGGAGGCAAACACAGTTGCAGATCGTACACGGGGCCTATGTCACACCGAGTAGGATGGCTTGGGTAGGGGGGGCAAGGGTCAGCAGGGTGTTGGCGGGGTTGTGGGGAACAGGGAGATTTTCTGCACATGTGGTGGGGCTGTCGGGTCATTCAGCGGTTCTGGAGGTTGGTGCAGGAGGGGATGAGTATGAGGGCGGGGGGACGGCAGGGGGGGGGGGAGGGGAGAGGGGGGGCCACGGGAGTGGGTGTTGGGGGGAGGGGAACGGGGAGGAGAAGCTCAAGTTAGCAGCGCGTGTAGCGATAGCATGGCGCTGGAAGAGGAGGGGGGACCGACAGTGGAGGATTGGCACAGGAAAGTGGAGGAGATGATTCAGTTTGATTGGCTGACATATCGATTGCGGGGCCGGGAGTGGGAATTCCATAAGATATGGGACCCGTACTTCAGGAGCAGAGAGGAGAGGGTCAGGTGGGCTAGGAACGACTGGGGGGGGGTGGGGGTGAAGCATCAGCACACGGCACACGGTTTTACCTGTTTGTTACAGTTGTAAATGTTCTTATGGTTAAGAGGTTCTTTATTTAAGACTTCGGTTTTCTGTTTGTTTGTTTTTGGCTGTGGATGGGGGACAGGACTACTAAGTGTATTCTGAACGGGGGATGCCGGAAGGGGGATTTGTATCGGATGGCACTGTATGCTGTTCACCTGTCTTTCACATGCTTAATAAAAACAAAGTCTCAAAAACAAAAAAAGCTTTATTTGTGCAGCCTTGTGCTGCCAGTCACACTGAGAAAAAGGCCAAAAAATTCCACCAATCTTTGCAGAGAGGCTACAACTAAACAAAGTCATCATGATTACTGTTCCTCACAGGCGACTTATAAACAAACTGAGCACCCTAGGGATGGACCCTAAAGTTACTGCTTGGGTTAGAAATTGGTTGAGTGGGAGGCAACAGAGTACAGGTAAATGGAGCTCACTCTGAGGAGAAGGATGTTACCAGTGGTGTGCCCCAGGGATCTGTCCTTGGTCCAATTCTTTTTAACATCTTGGTTAGTGATATAATGGAAGGGCTGTCGGGTAAGGTTTGCCTCTTTGCAGTTGATACCAAAATCTGCAATAGAGTAGACACTCAGGAAGGTGTAGATAACATGAGGAGGGATCTAGCTAAGCTTGAAGAATGGTCTAGAATTTGGCAGCTGGGATTTAATGTTAAAAAATGTAAGGTCATGCATTTGGGCTGCAGCAATCCAAGGGAGCAATATAGTATAGGGGGTGAAGTACTTTTGTCCACAAGAAGAAGAGCGGGATCTAAACGTGGTTGTGTCTGATGATCTTAAAGTAGCTAAACAGGTAGAAAGGCGATGGTAAAAGCTAGAAGGATGCTTGGGTACATACAGAGAGGAATGGCTAGCAGAAAAAAAAGGGAGGTGATAGTGCCTCTGTATAAGTCTTTGGTGCGACCTCATTTGGAGTACAGTGTGCAATTCTGGAGACCACACCTTCAAAAGGATGTGAACGGGATGGAGGCGATGCAGAGGGTGGCTACTAAAATGGTTAGTGGTCTTCATTATAAAAGCATATGAGGACAGACTTAAGGATCTTAATATGTACACCTTAGAGGAACAGCAGGATAGAGGTGATTTATTTATTTATTTATTTATTTATTAACAATTCTTATATACCGCACTATTAGACATCAGCGCGGTTTACATTGAACAAAAAACATCCGACAATTTACATATGTCTGGTCAATTACATTTAACAGGAGATATAAACTTGGGAAATAGGGGAAACTATATACAAAGGTGTGTTATCTGACAAGAGATATCATGGTTAACTATATACAAAGGTGGTGCAATAGTATATGGAACTGTTTGTATTTACATTGTGTAGTTGGCCTGTTGCGATGGTCTGTCTGTTTGGCCACTCCTGCTATTCACCTGGAGGTTATGTTCTGAGCTGTCATTGAGATATTTAAGGAAGAGAAAATGTTTCAGTGACTTTCTGAACTGACTCAAATTTGGTACTGATCTGATTTGTGCTGGTAAGGTGTTCCATAAAGTGGGGGCACAGAGTCGGAATGCTCTGTTGGCTGTTGATCTGGCACATCTTGTGGTGTCGTTTGGGATAGCTAGTGTGTTCATTTCTGCTGTTCTTCTTGGCCTGTTTGGTGCAAGTGGTAGTATGAGGTTGGAGAGAGAAGAAGAGGTGAGCCCCTTGGTCGCTTTAAATGTTAGCAGTACAGTCTTGAAACTGATCCTTGCTTGAATGGGAAGCCAGTGTAGCTGTTTTAGGAGTGGTGTCACGTGGTCTCTCCTAGATGCCCCGAGGAGTACCCTCGCTGCACTATTCATGGCCAGTTGCAGGGGGTTCAGGGTGGACCGGGGGAGCCCCTGTAGAATAGAGTTTGAAAAGTCGAAATGGGGAAGTATAAGGGCTTGATAAATGGTACGGAAATCATCTGGTTCAAGTAGTGTGCGTAGGTGTCTGAGGGATCTAATTTTAAAGTAGATTGCCTTGACTGTGTTGGCTATGTGACTCTTCATGTCAAGGTTTTGGTCCAGTGTTACTCCAAGGTAACGTATTGCAGGTTTCACTTGATTGAGATGTTTAAATACCTCCGTGGCATAAATGCTCAGGGGGAGAGCCACTTTCAATTGAAAGCAAGTTCTGCTACGAGGGGACATGGGATGAGGGTGAAGGGAGATAGATTCAGGAGTGATATGCGGAAATATTTCTTTACGGAAAGAATAGTGGATCCGTGGAATAGTCTCCCAGTGGAGGTGGTAGAGATGAGGACAGTAACTGAATTCAAAAAAGCATGGGACAAACACAGAGGATCTCTAAAGGTAAAAAGGGGACTGTTGTAGTTGTTGATATGGAAGGACAGACTAGATAGGCCATGTGGTCTTTTTCTGTCGTCATATTTCTATGTTTCTATGATTACCAAGCAAAGCAAAAAACTCAAATAAAAAAGCTTTCTTATTTGCTAACAGGTTTTAATATAGCATTTTCTACCAGTATAAACAGTTTACATTTAACTGAGTGAATTTAATGAACTTATGTATACAGCTGGAAAATATAAAATTTGTAAACTAAAAGTTTAAACTAATTTTAAAATAAGGCATTGAAACTATTAACACAGTTGGTATAGGCTTGAAGGGGGTATGGTAGAGTTTCTAAGAAGAGAACTTTAGGGAGGGGGGTGGGAGAAATGATAATTACACTTACCTGGTAATTGTAGTTCCTTGAGTGACGACAGTGCAGTCCTCTACTTCTGGGTCGTCAACCTCTTTCTGCAGCATGGAGACTGGCATGACAAACTTGTGACATCACTAGATATAGCCTGCTGTAGACTCCGACTCCTCCCAGTGTGATCTATTAACAAAGCAGACTAAGGAGCAAAAAATAAGAAGCAATGAAAGAACACCCTTACAAGGGTAACCTAAACTGAACTAGAACCGCTTGTCCCCTTCCCCCAAGGCTTTCGTACCCTTTGCCCTGACAGAAGGGAAACTAACACCCCCCCCGAAACTCGCGAGGGATTTTTTTTTTTTTTTTTTAAACGCACTCACCTGCAACACTCCCCTCTTAGACCAATTACGACTGTCGCTTGAGTATCCGGGTGGGACGGAGGACTGCACTGTCGTCACTCAAGGAACTACAATTACCAGGTAAGTGTAATTATCATTTCCTTATCGTTCCTCCAGTGCAGTCCTCTACTTCTGGGAAGTACCAGAGCAGTAATTAACGGGTGGGATCCCTCAAACCGAAAGACAATACCGCCGCTCCGAACCGGGCATCAGCGGAAGCCGCCACGTCCAGACGATAATGCTTACTGAAAGAATGTGACGACGACCAGGTTGCTGCTCTACAAATGTCCCCCGGCGGAACCAGGCTACGCTCCGCCCAGGAGCACGCTTGCGCTCTAGTAGAATGTGCCCGCAAACCAACGGGTACCACTCTGCCCTTAAGCAGATAAGCCGTAGCAATGGCCTCCCGAATCCACCGAGCAATGGAAGCCTTAGCTGCCGCCTCGCCCTTGCGCACCCCACCAAACAGCACAAACAACCGATCTGATTTTCGAACCGACTGTCACCTTCAAATACTGACGCAACACCCTTCGCACATCTAAACAATGGAGCATACGATCCGCCTCATCGCCCTCCCGAGACCCGAGAACGGGAAGACAAACCATTTGATTCAGATGGAAGGGACAAACCACTTTAGGCAAAAAGGACGGAACCGGACGTAAGACCACTTTTTCCCTAGAAAAGGAAAGAAAGGGTTCCCTACACGAAAGGGCCTGCAACTCCGAGATACATCGTGCCGAACAAATAGCCACCAAAAACACTGTTTTCAAAGTCAAATCCTTTACTGAAGCTCAACGCAAGGGTTCAAACGGCAGCCTGGATAACGCTGTCAAAACCAGGTTGAGATCCCAAGGCGGAACGCTCACTCTACGCCCTGGCCGCAACTTAGAAACCGCCTTAAGGAAATGGCACACGTCAGGGTGCGCCCCTAGGGACACGCCCTGAACCTTACCCCGGTAGCAGGAAAGAGCCGCTAACTGCACGCGCAAAGAACTGGCTGCTAGCCCCTTCTCGTAGCCAGCCTGCAAGAAATCCAACACAAACGGCACCGCTACTGTAGCCGCCCGTATCTGACGATGCGAACACCAATCCTCAAAGAGCCGCCAGACCCGCACATACGCCAAGAACGTTGAAGGTTTCCGCGCCCGTAGCAAAGTGGACACCACCACAGACGAATAGCCCTTCTTTCTCAACTTAGCCCTTTCAATGGCCAGACCGTGAGAACCGACCCACTTGCGGCATGAACAACGGACCTTGCACCAATAGATCTGCCCGTGCCGGAAGCCGCACAAGGTCCGCGTACCAAGGCCGACGAGGCCAGTCGGGCGCCACCAGCAGAACGCGTCCCGGGTGAGCCCCAATCTTTTGAATCACCCGGCCGATTAACGCCCACGGAGGAAAGACGTACAAGAGCCCCTCCTGAGGCCACCGAAGCATCAATGCATCGATACCTTCTGCCATCCTTTCGCGCCTTCTGCTGAAAAACCGGCCCACCTTCACTGAGCGGAATGTTGCCATAAGATCCATTATCGGTAGACCCCACCGATTCGCTATCTGCTCGAACACCTCGGGATGCAACTCCCACTCTCCGGCGTCCACCTGCACTCTGCTGAGAAAGTCCGCTGCAACATTGTCCTTTCCCGCAATATGAGCCGCTGAAATCGCCGGCTGTTTGCAATATCATCAGGTCCTTCAATGTTGAATGCTTGATATACGCGGACGACATCCTTCTATACATGCCTTTCTCCACAGTCCATATGGACCTTTCCCCGCTAGCCAAATGTTTTGATGCAGTATCTGAATGGCTTCAATCCCAGAACCTCCGAATTCAACACAAAAAGACCGAGGTTCTTTTCATCACTAGAGACCCACTTTTCACCCCCCCATCCCATATAAAGGTGAAAGAAGCTGAGCTCCAATCCAAACCTTCCATTCGTTACCTTGGGGTCACTTTGGACCAGCGCATGGATTTGAAACTACATATAACCAACGTAGTCAGAGCCATCTACCTCAAGATCCGGACACTCCGCCATCTTCGCCCCCTGCTTGATCCTGATGACTTCCGGACGATATTTCAAGCCTTAACCCTACCACACCTTGACTAAGGTTTAAGGTTTAATAATTTGATAAAAACCGCCTTTCAAAGCAATCAAGGCGGTGTACAATAATAAAATACATAAAAAGTCATAAAATACATAAATCACATAATACGTATAGACAGTACATAGTACATAAAAACTGTGACCAATGGTGGTGAAACAGATAAAAAGGTCATAAAATGTATAAATCACAAAATACATATAAACAATACATAGTACATAAAAACGATGGCCAAAGCCAGAAAAGGAAAAAAGAAATGTACATATTTTATAAAGGACAGAAGAGTGAAAGTAGGGGAGCACAGGACAGGAAACAAAAGGCAGATAGATACAGTGGAAAAGAACTCACACAAATGGGGAGGGAACATTAAAGGCTATGGAGAACAGATGGGTTTTGAGATTTTGCTTAAAGATAGAGAATTGTGGTTCCAGACGGAGGGAGGAAGGGAGGGAGTTCCAGTGTGCGGGGCCAGCGAAGTAGAATGCAGATGAGCGTGTGAATTGGAGATGGGCATGGGAGGGGGAGGGAAGAACAAGACGATTAAGGTGAAAAGAACGGGGTGTGTACCGAGGGGAGTGGAAGGATAGAAGGTCGGACAGGTAGGATGGAGTACCAGTGTGATAAACCTTGTGAAGGAGGGTCAATAGCTTAAACTGTGAACGAAAAGAAACAGGCAGCCAGTGAAGATTGAAAAGCAAGGGAGTAACGTGATCTCGAAGGGTGGAGTATGTGACAAGACGTGCAGCAGTGTTCTGTATTCTTTGAAGCCGCACCACCTGATTCTTAGGAAGACCAAGGAAGAGAGCATTAGAAAAATCCACCCGTGACATGACTAAGGATAATACCAGTGTCGACAGAGCGGAGGAAGAGAGAAAAGGACGAATTGACCGAATTTGTCGAAGAAAGAAAAAAGAAGTTTTAGTGATATGGGAGATATGAGAACGAAAGGAAAGATCTGAGTCAAAGTGAACACCTAGATATTTAAATGTGGAGACCAATGGGACAGGGGAATTGGAAAAAGAAGGGGCCAAAGTGGGGGGGGGGTCACATAAGTAAACCAGATGGCAAGAGTCTTAGTAAGATTAAGATGGAGACAATTAGTGGTAAGCCAGTTTGCAACAGAGGAAAGACAGGAATTCAGAGGGGTGAGGTCAGGACAGGAAGGGGAGGTGTGATGGAGCAGGAGGATATCATCGGCGTAGAAAAAAGCTGAAAGACCTGACTGTTGAATAAGAAGAGCTAGAGGGGCAAGAAAGAGATTAAAGAGAAGAGGGGCAAGAACGGAACCCTGGGGGACCCCACAAGGAAGGGGCTGTGGATCGGAGGAGGAGGCCGTAGACGAAGAAGAGAGGACTGTGCAGGAGCGAGAGGAGAGAAAAGAGTGAAACCAATGGTGAACAGTGCCGCAAAGACCAGCTTCCCGGAGCCGGTGAAGAAGAAGAGAGTGATCGACTAAATCAAACGCCGCTGAAAGATCCAAGGCAACCGCCACCGAAATATCACCTCGATCGTGAGCTACGTGAAGTGCATTGGTGAAAGCCAAGAGAGAACGGTGTCGACACTGTGCCCTGAGCGAAAACCTGATTGACGAGGGTGAAGAAAATTAATAGAGTCAAGATGGTGTGAAAGTTGTGCGAAAACAAACTTCTCTAAGAGCTTAGATAGAAAAGGGAGATTAGAGACAGGACGATAGTTAGATGGAAGGGAAGGGTCAAGAGAAGGATTTTTCAAGAGAGGGCGAACCAAAGCGTGCTTCCATGATTTAGGAAAAGTCCCAGTAGAAAGACTAGAATTAAACATAGTGAGGATAAAAGGAAGGACACCCAGGGAGGGAGTGAGGAGCCAAGAAGAAGGAATAGGATCAAGCGGGCAAGTGGTCTTTCGAGAAGAGGAGATCAGATGATGAAGTTCAGGTGCAGTGATGAGGGAGAAAGTGGCCCAGAAGTGAGAAAGTTGAGAAACCGGCGGAGGTGAAGGAAGAGGAGGAGGAGAGGTGATAGGAGAAGGACAGGAAGGCAAGGAGTCTCTCAAGGCAGCAACCTTTGAGGTGAAAAAAGAGGCCAGTTGAGTGGGCGAAGGAGAGGACTGGACAGAAGGAGTTGATGCAGGAGTGTGTAGAGAGATAAGGGAGCGAAAGGTGGAATATAAATGACGGGTTTGGTTGGGGGCGTGTAAAATGGCATTAGAAAAGAACTCCCGTTTGGCAGTGTGAAGTTGAGTGCGGTAGAAAGAGTGGTGGGTTTTGAATATGGATAGATTAGCGGGGGAAGGATCCTTGCGCCAAAGTCGCTCGGCCCTTCCAAGATGTCTGCGTAAGAGCCGCAGACCACCATGGAACCAGGGGTGAGAGGGACGTCGACGGGAGAGTGACAAGGACGAATGGGGGCTAAGAGGTCAAGTGTAGCATTAAGAGAAGAGAACCAGAGTGCAGCTTGAGAGTTAGGTGAAAGGAGTGAAAAATCGTTTGGCAGAAGCTCGGAAGCAGGAGGAAACCTTTGTAAAGTGAGAGGGGTGAGGGCTCGGGAAGGACGCTTAGGGGAAGATGAAGAGGAAGAGACTGGAACCGGGGAAGGAGAAACTGCTAGGAAAGAGCAGGACAAGGTAAGATAGAAATGATCCGTCCATGGAAGAGGTGTGGCAGTTAAAGCTGATAAAGTTAAAGAAGAAGAAACGGGGGATAGAAACAAGTCAAGGGTGTGACCAGCTTGGTGAGTGGGAATGGTGACATGCTGAGTTAGGGAAAGATCCTGGAGAAATGAGAGAAAAGAAAGCTCTCTTGATGAAGAGGGAGAATCCATGTGAAGATTAAAGTCGCCTGCTATGATTAAGTGAGGACTATGCTAATGCCATTCTCCAAGGCCTCCCACACTCCACATTAAACCCATTGCAACTCGCCATGAATACCGCTGCTAGAGTCCTCTACGGAGCATCAAGAAGGGACCATATAACACCCATCCTAGAGCAACTCCACTGGCTCCCCATACATGGCAGAATATTGTTCAAAACATTACTACTAACCTTCAAGGCCACTAAAATCATCACCTCTTCCTCTCTAATAGACCTCGTTCAGACTGTTCCACCCAATAGATCCAGGAGAACGATATCAACAAATGTACTAGTTATCCCTAAAGCAGCGACAAAATGCCTATCAATGACATCTAACAGGGCCTTCAGATTCTATGCCCCTAAGTGCTGGAACGCCCTACCTCCAGAGATTCGTGCTATCACTGATCTATCCCTTTTTAGAAAGGCTCTCAAATCCCACCTTTTCCCCCAATATTACCTGACCAGCTAACCAATCTCTATCCTTACCCTATAACTAATAACAAATCCTGTTGTGTATACTTGTAAATACTCATGTAAATAGTTGCAGTAATGACGTCCCATGTTTTATCCAAGTTCTCTGACCTTGTTCTCTGTAAAACCAAACAGTTTATTGTTCTGGTCTGTTATATTGTGAACCGCGCTGATGCTGAATAGAGCGGTATATAAGAGCCTGTAATAAATAAATAAATAAATAAACCGAGGCTCCACCCATGCGAATAGCCGGTCCGCTTCTGCGTCCATCGCGGCACTTCCCGTGCCGCCCTGCCGATTGATGTAGGCTACTGTCGCCAAATTGTCCGACAACACCCGAACTGGGCGACCCAATATCAGACTCTCGAAGGCTTGCAGAGCCCGGATCACCGCGCGAAGTTCCAGACGATTGATCGACCATGCGGCCTCCATGGTCGACCACCGCCCCTGCGCAAACCGGCCCTCGCAGTGCGCACCCCAGCCCCCCAGGCTGGCGTCCGTCAACAACGGTAGCCACTCCAGCTGTTCCAGCGGCATCCCCGCCAACACCGACTTGCGCAGCCACCACCGAAGCGATCGGCGGACCTCGACCGGACATGGAAGCCGCCTGCTCAGCGGATCTGTCTGATGCGACCACCGGCGCAAGAGAGCTCTCTGCAAGGGCCTCATATGCACCCTGGCCCATGGGACAGCCTCCAAAGTTGCGGCCATCGTCCCGAGCACTTGGAGATAGCGCCACGCCGTCGGAGCCGGCACTGAGAGAAACTGCCGGATAAGGTGTCTCAATGCCTCTGCCCTCCGCTCCGGCAGAAACACTAGCCCCTGTTGCGTATCGAAACGTACTCCCAGATACTCGAGGCGCTAAGAAGGAACCAACTGACTCTTTGACGGGTTGACCACCCAACCCAGGCCTTGCAAAAACTGCACCACTCTGCCCGTTACTCTTACACTCTCCTCCTGGGATCCCGCTCGAATCAACCAATCGTCTATATAAGGATGTACGAGAACGCCCTCTTTGCGCAACGCCGCCGCCACCACCACCATGAGCTTGGTGAAGGTGCGTGGCGCCGTGGCCAAGCCGAAGGGCAGCGCCTGAAACTGATAATGACCCCAGGGAAGGGCGAACCGCAGCAACCTCTGGTACGCCGCGCGAATCGGAATGTGCAAGTACGCCTCCGTAAGATCCAGAGACGTTAAAAACTCTCCTTGCCGCACTGCTACGATGACCGACCGGAGTCTCCATCCGAAAGTGGGGCACTCGAAGGCAGCGATTTACGGACTTGAGATCTAAAATAGGTCGCAGCATGCCGCCCTTTTTGGGCACCACGAAATAAATGGAGTATCGACCCTCACCGTACTCGGCTTTCGGTACCTAGACCACCGCTCCTATCTGGAGCAATCTGTCCATAGTCCCGCGAACCGCCGCCGCCGTCTTCCGGGGGCCTCTGCATGGCGATCGAACAAAGGAATCTCGTACGGGTCGCGCCAACTCTAAGGCATACCCCTGTTGGATGATCTCTAGCACCCACTGATCGGACGTGATGTGGGTCCAGGCGGAGAACTCCCGAAGCCGCCCGCCTATGAGAGGCTCCTCCACCTGAACCCGCCTCGCTTCATTGCGATTTACGTGGGCCAGGGGCCGAGGATGACGAGAAACCTCTATTGGCCCCCCGAAATCCACGAAACCCCGGCCCACGGGCCGGATAACGGCCCCTTTGGAAACTCCCAAAGCGTGTTGACCGGAACCTACGAAAATCCCGAAACTGGCCTCGAAAACCATGCGCCGCCTTCGCCTGCTTCAGCTTATCCTCTGGGAGCCTGCCCGCTGTGGACTTCCCAAGATCTTTCACCAACTTCTCCAAAGAGCAACCCCCCTTTAAAGGGGAGCTTGCTGAGACGCGACTTAGAGGGCCCGTCCGCCGCCCAATTTCGCAACCACACCGACTGGCGGGCGGCGACCAACGACCCCATACTGTTGGCCAGCGCCCTAATCAAATCGTAATGCACGTCTGCTAAGTACGCCGAACCGGACTCCAGGCGGTCCAACTCCTTAATCTCAACATCCAGATGGGACGACTGTCGCAGCCGCTGGACCCATCGCAAACAAGCGCGGGCTACCCACGCCCCACAGATGGATGCCTGCAGAGAAAGAGAATCTGCCTCAAATGCCTGCTTCAACAGACCATCCACTTTCCGATCCTGAGTATCCTTCAAAGCCGCACTGCCTTCCACCGGAATAGTGGTCTTCTTAGTCACCGCAGACACCACCGCATCGACCCGTGGTGCCCAGAACCGGTCCATATCCTTATCAGCCAGGGGATAAAGACGTTTCATCGTGCGGATGCCCCGAAGACCCGATTTGGGCTTGTTCCACTCTTCCTGGATCATGCGCTCGACCACTCGGTGGGCCAGAAACACCACCTGTGTTTGTCGCACCGCTTGAATGACCGGATCCTCCACCTCGTCGTCCATCGCCGCAGGCGTAGCCAAGTTCAGCATCTGCAAGGTCTCCGCGGAAAATCCTAATAATCTTAGCCTGATCTTCGGGCTCCGGAATCTCACCTTCTTCCAGATCCAGTAAGCCCTCTTCTGGATCCCATTCGGGTTCCTGCGTCTCAGGCCACTTGCCTGTCGCCAGAGGCGAGCCGGCCCACCGTGCCCGCTTAGGAGCTGGCGGTTCCTCATCAAGCTCCATAACCGCCTCCACCTTCGACGACGCCCCTGCGAGCACCGCCGCGCCGGGCTGTTTTCCCTGACGCCGTAAGCAAAACGCCTGATGCATCAGTAACACAAAGTCAGGGCTAAACTCTGACAGCTGCGCTGATAGGGAAACCCCCGAAGGCCCCGCGAGCTCCTCCATCACCTGGCCTTGCACCGGCGAACAGGGGGACTCCGTCCGCTCCGCCGCGGGCAGACCCTGTGCCTCTGAGCTATCCTTGCTCTCCATCTGCTGTTCAGAGGACGATAGGGTCGCACAAGCTCTGCAGACTCCCGTATCGGCCACTGCGCCCCGCCGAGTACCGCACACCAGACAAAGAGGCCATGCCGCCATCCCAACAAGCAGCAGCCACCTCCGGGTTTCCTAGCACGGCGAATATGTTTTTTTTTGGGGGGGGGGGGGGTTTACAGAAGCAGCTGGCTTAAAATATAAAGGAAGCCCTAAGGGCTAGCCCCAATGGCCCGCACCCGGAGTGCCCTAACACCCGCTGAAACCGAAGGCAGAACCAAAACCAAAGAAATAAACTAAAAGAAATCAAAAGGAACAAAGAAAGCAAATAAACAAAAGAAACAAACGAGAAACCGAAGAGGGAGCGAGAGAGAGCCACTGAGCCTTTCCCCCGCTCCACGTCCGCCAAAAACAAAGGGCACCGCAGGGACTCCGGGGCTACACGCGGCAGCAAAAATGGCTGCCGCAACAGCTAACCGCGCTGAAAAAGGGCGCCAAAGCACCGCAGCACCCTGGCGATCCCCTAACAGCTCCGGACCGCAACAAAGGCACTCCCCCCGGCGAAAACACCTACCGGGAGTCCTGCCGCGTTAGGAAAGCAGGAACGCCAAGGCCCTGAAAAGCAAAGCCGGCTCCGGAGCGCCACTGTCCACCTCGACAGAATCGCACTGCCGGGGAGACAAGCAGCGTGATCCCTCCGATATACAAAGGGAACTTGCTGTCACTGATGACTCCAAGAAGGGCTCTCTCCCGACAGTCCTGGGACAGAGAACCTCTGGTCCTATACGAGGAGACTAACCTCGAAGTCCTGAGGCAGCCCCTCCCCCTGACAGCTTGAAATGCCGGGCAAAGGAGCAAGAAGGCCCACAGCTATGCCATTAAAGGTACAGTTCCCCTATAAATTAAAGGAAACACACTAACCCCCAGTACTTAAATAAATCCTTTAAAAAAACACTAACACCTATCCTATTAGCTCCTTATTAATTCCTCCAGAGCCCTCCACCGGGCTCGCCAAGTCTTTCTGCTGCATGGAGACTGGTCACACTGGGAGGAGTCTACAGCAGGCTATATCTAGTGATGTCACAAGTTTGTCATGCCAGTCTCCATGCTGCAGGAAGAGGTTGACGACCCAGAAGTAGAGGACTGCACTGGAGGAACGATAAAGAAATCCCTTTAATTTGCAAAAGGTCATGTTGGTTTGCATTACACTGGGATTCAGTGCTGAAGTGTTTTTCATAGAGGTGGGGTTTTAATTTCTTTTGGAAGTCCACAATTGAGTATCTGTTTTTTAGTGTGGGGGGTAGCAAGTTCCAGAGGGTGTGACACTGTCCCTCACTCTTGGATAATAAATTGCCTTGAAATGTAGAAAATAAATTCTAAATTGATTTGAGTCCATAAAATTCACTATGAAAATGTGGCAAACCACAATCCACCCACAGTGAGCAGGACAGTTCACCATTCCTAACATAAGGATCCAGCGCACCTCACTACCGCACCACACACAGAGGCACCTCACGACCGCACCACACACACACACACACATACATGCGCCCACCCCATCTCACAGGCACAGAGGCACCACCATTGCACCACACACACATACATAGAAATTACACTTACCTGGTAATTGTAGTTCCTGGAGGGTCCCGTTTAGTCCTCCACATCAGGGTAGTGCACCTCCTCCTGCAGCAAGGAGACTGGACCAATCAAATCCTTTCCCTATGGGAATGTATACTACTGGAGCTCCCATCAGCCCCCCAGTGAACTGTTAACAAGCAAACTAAAACAAAGAATATGCAGAGAAAAAAACAGCAATGATCCCCCCCCTCAAAAAACTCGACTCCCTCCCCAAACGAGGGAACCGAAACTGTGCAAATTGCGCCCATCTGGACTACTGAGCGAAAAGAAGGCACGGCCACACCATGACAGAAAAAAGAACGGACCGGCCTCGAGTGCACCCAGGCAAAGCAGCACCCTCTCACACCGTATCCGCGCGCCGAATGTAAAAACAAAGATCCTCGGGAGGGAATGAGGACTAAACTGGACCCTCCAGGAACTACAATTACCAGGTAAGTGTAATTTCTATTTCCTGAGCGGTCCTCCAGATCAGGGATGTAACAGAGCAGTACTCAACGGGAGGGACCTACCCAAGCGGCGCGCAGAACCGCCGCACCGAAGCAAGAATCCTGGGATGCCAGAACATCCAGCCGGTAATGCTTACTAAAGGCATGTAGCGTCGACCATGTAGCCGCTCTGCAAATATCCAATGGCGGAACCAAACTGTGCTCCGCCCACGAAGTAGCCTGCGCCCGAGTAGAATGGGCCCGCAAGCCCACCGGAACTGTCCGGCCATGCAAGATATATGCCGACACAATAGCTTCCTTGATCCATCTAGCAATGGACGACTTCGACGCCGCCTCTCCCTTGCGTCGACCACCAAACAAAACAAAGAGACGGTCTGTCTTACGAACCGACTCGGTAGCCCGGAGGTAACGACGGAGCACCCGCCGAACGTCCAGACGATGCAACCCTCCAGACTCGTCTGCCTCCGGGGAGGCAAAAACCGGAAGGAAAACGGCTTGATTCAAATGGAAAGGAGACACCACCTTAGGAAGAAAGGAAGGGACAGGACGCAAGACAACTCTGTCCCGGGAAAAAGACAAGAAGGGCTCACGACACGAAAGCGCCTGCAATTCCGAGATACGGCGAGCCGAACAGATGGCCACCAAGAACACAGCCTTCAACGTGAGATCTTTGAGAGACGCAAGATGAAGAGGCTCAAAACGGCCGCTGAACCAAAGCCTGCAACACCAAATTCAAATCCCACGGAGGAACGGAGACACTGCGTAGAGGGCGCAGCTGAAAGACAGCTCTCAGAAAACATTGCACATCCGCGTAAGCCCCCAGGGGAGTCCCCGTGACCTTACCCCTGTAACACGCCAGAGCCGCCAATTGCACCTTTAGAGAGTTTGCAGCAAGACCCTTGTCAAAGCCGTCCTGCAAGAAATTAAGAATGGTGGGAACGGAAGCCGTCGCGGCTTGGAGATCGTGCCTCGAACACCAATCTTCAAAAATTCGCCAGACGCGCACATAAGTGAGCGACGTAGAAGTCTTTCGCGCCCGAAGAGTTGCAATAACCACGGAAGAATAACCTTTCCACCTCAACTTAGCCCTCTCAATGGCCAGACCGTAAGCGAGAATCGATCCACTTGCGGCATCTGCAGCGGCCCTTGAAGTAAGAGGTCCCGCACGAGCGGCAACCGCCACGGAACGCCGTCGAGGAGCCGAATGAGATCTGCATACCACGGACGCCTGGGCCAATCCGGAGCCACGAGAAGGACCTTCCCCGGATGTGCTTCTATGTGTTGAATTACGCGACCGATCAATGCCCACGGAGGAAAGACGTAAAGAAGCCCGGGAATCGGCCATGGGCGAATGAGAGCGTCGATGCCCTCGGACATGGGTTCTCTCTGCCTGCTGAAGAACCAAGAGGTCTTGGCCGACTGAAAGGTGGCCATGAGATCCATGATCGGCGGCCCCCATCGGCGGACTATCTGAGCGTATACTTGCGGGTGAAGTTCCCACTCCCCGGCATCTACGTGCACTCTGCTGAGGAAATCCGCCATCACATTTTCTTTTCCGGCGATATGGCCCGCCGAAATGGCTAGTAGCCGCGGTTCCACCCACTGGAACAACATCATCTCGGCCTCCGCTTCCAGCGCTCTGCTGCCCGTGCCGCCCTGACGGTTGAGGTATGCAACTGTTGCCGAGTTGTCCGAAAGGATCCTCACCGCCCGGCCTGTCACCAGAGATTCGAACGCCTGAAGCGCCCGCAGCACTGCTCGCAGCTCGAGGCGGTTGATCGACCAAGAAGTCTCTAGAGCCGACCACGCTCCCTGCGCGAAGCGACTGTCGCAATGAGCCCCCCAGCCCGCCAGGCTCGCATCCGTTGTCACCGGCAGCCATACCGGCTGTTCTAGGGGAACTCCCGCCTGCAACGTCCGCGAACTCAGCTACCAGCGTAACGACTGCCGCACTTTCATCGGACAAGGCAACCGCTTGCTCAGAGAATCCGTCTGATTGGACCAACGCCGTAAAAGGGCCCGTTGCAGCAGACGCATATGAAACCTGGCCCAGGGAACCACATCTAGAGTCGCCGCCATCGTCCCCAGGACCCGAAGGTACCACCAAGCTGACGGAGCCGGGAACGCTAAAAACTTGCGAATCAAGAGTCGCAAGGCCCGCGCTCGACGATCCAGTAGGAACACCAACCCTTTCGCCGTATGGAAGAGAACCCCGAGGTACTCGAGGGACTGGGTTGGTACCAACTGGCTCTTTTTCCTGTTTACCACCCAGCCGAGACTCTGCAGAAGAGCCATTACCCGGCACGTGGCTTGGAAGCTCTCCACCTTGGTCTTTGCTCGAATTAACCAATCGTCGAGATAAGGGTGAACTAAAACCCCTTCCTTTCGCAATGCCTCAGCAACCACCACCATGACCTTGGTGAAAACCCGTGGCACCGTGGCTAGACCAAATGGCAGCGCTTGAAACTGGTAATGGCCCCACGGCAGAGCGAACCGGAGGAACGTTTGATGAGCCTCTCTGATCGGAATATGCAGGTAGGCTTCAGAAAGATCGAGAGACGTCAGAAACTCTCCCTGACGCACCGCAAATAGGACGGAGCGAAGAGTTTCCATCCGAAAATGAGGAACTCGAAGGCAGCGATTCACTCCTTTGAGGTCCAGGATAGGACGGAGGGACCCGTCCTTCTTTGGCACCACGAAATAAATAGAGTACCGACCGGCTCCGAGATCGGTATCCGGAACAGGCACCACCGCCCCCAAGGCTAGCAGATGGTCCAACGTTGCGCGCACGGCTAACACTTTTTGAGGACCCTTGCAGGGCGACAGAACGAAGGCATCCTGGAGAGGACAGGCGAATTCGAGAGCGTACCCCTCCCGGACGATCTCGAGGACCCACTGGTCCGAAGTTACCTGGACCCAGGAAGAAAGAAAATGATGAAGCCGCCCTCCAATCACCGGACTTCCTCCCGGGGTCCGCCTCACGACTAAAGGAAGAGGGTGATGAAGAGGAGGCAGCCGAGAATCCTCTACCCGCTCCTCGAAACCCTCGAAAACCCAAGGATCTAATTGCCAGTCGTCCGCGCTGGAACCCTCCAAACCTGGAGGCCCGGAATCGGCGAAAGTCACGAAACGAACCTCTAGTCGAGGAGACACCCCTAAGCTGTCGGGGCTTATCCTCCGGCAGACGCCCGCCTTTAGATTCACCGAGGTCCTTGACCAACTTATCCAGATCGTCCCCGAATAACAGCTTGCCCTTAAAGGGTAGTTTGCTGAGGCGCGCTTTAGAGGAGCCATCAGCAGCCCAGTTGCGCAGCCAAATAGAACGGCGCGCAGCCACGACAGACACCATAGTGTTGGCCAAAGTCCGGATCAAGTCGTAGTGAACATCCGCCAAATAGGCGGACCCCGATTCTAAAACGGGCAACCTCCAACAACCCCTGTTGGTCTAGACGGGAATCCTGTCGCAAATGTTGAGCCCATCGCAAACATGCCCTAGACACCCAGGCTCCACAGATAGAGGTCTGTAAGGCCAAGGCATTAGTCTCAAAGGCCTGCTTCAACAAACCATAAACCATCCACCTTCCTATCCTGGACATCCTTCAAGGCCGCGCTGCTCTCAACGGGAATTGTAGTTTTCTTAGTCACCGCCGAAACCGCAGCGTCAATCCGCGGGGAACGAAATCTCTCCTTATCCTTGTCCGCCAGAGGGTAGAGACGATTCATCGTCCTAATACCCTTCAAGCCTGAATCAGGGTGATCCCACTCAGCTTGAATCATCTGATCCACCACTCTATGAACCGGGAACACCGTTTGAGAAGCTCGGACCGCTTGAATGAGAGGATCCTCCAAAACCTCTTCCTCCCCGGGTTTCCCAACTGTCAAATTCAGGGCTTGAAAAGATTCTGTAATCAACGGAATCAGTTCTTCCCTGCGAAAAACCCTGATGATCCGAGCCTGGTCCTCAGGTTCCGGAATCTCCCCTTCCTCCAAATCCTCGAGTCTGTCCTCAGGATCCGCATCAGACCATTCCTGCTCCGGCCAGGCCAGCTCAGGTAGTTCCATCGCAGAAACACGAGGCCGCTTAGCCGCCATAGGGACGTCCGCCCCCGCTCCCTCTCTTCTGAGGGACGGCGGATCCGAGGGAGCCGTACACGGCTCCGGACCTTTCCCCAAGCGGCTCTTCTGAAAGGCCTGGTGCATAAGAAGCACAAACTCAGGAGAGAAATCCCCCCAGGCAACCTCGGCAGACGATAAGGCCGGGACAGCCGCTGGCGCCATCGAGGTAGATGGGAGAGAAGGCAGGATAGACCCTGCAGCCAAATCTTCTCCATTAGAAACTGAAGGGACCACGGAATCCACGGGAACGCTGGGCTCCATTGGCTGTTGGCACTCTGGTGGATTGCAGGCACAGCCCTTGCAAACTCCCGCGTCCGAGACGGAGCCTTTGCGGGACCCACAAATCACGCACTGCGACCGACGAGACATGTGAAGAGAACACTGCAACAGTGCAGAACTGTCCAGAGAAGAACGCAGCCCAAATGTGCCACAGGACTGCAAAGCTTAGCCCGTGTTGCAAAAGGACCTGTTTTTGTTTTTTTTGTGTGTTAGTTTTACACACCCCGACTCACTGCAATGCCAGCAATAAATTAAGCAAAGCTGTCCGAGTCTGAACGCCCCGTGCCAAACGCGCCAGAGCACAGCCCCCGAAGAAAAAAGCGGGATCTGAAAAAAAAAATGGCCGCCGGCGCTGCGGAGAGCAGAAAAAAGGCACGAAAAATAAAGAAAAGTAAAATCAACTAAAACAAAAGAAATCGCCACGGTCCAGCTGATCCGAGGAACGGGGGCACTGCAAACGGGCTAAAAATAAAAGTACACTTACCCCGAAGCCAGAACAGACAACAGCAACGGAGCTGAGCCCAAGACGGAGACAGCTGTAATGGCCCCGCGGTGTGAGAGAACACCGACTTACACGCTAAGCTACCTGGGGTCTCTCGAGTATAGGTAGCGGCCAGAAGTTATTCTCCAGCTAGGAGAGGGCAGCGGTGGCTAGATTCCTCCTCCGAACTGTCTTGGAGGGGAGATCAGCAATAACAGAAAAAACAGCCGACGTGCCGTGCTCAGCAGAAGGCAGACGGTCAGCACAAGCTTGGCTCCCTCCCACACAGAATTTAAAGACACAGAACACCTAAACTGCAATAAAAGAAAATGTGCTACAAGGAGCAATGAAAAAAGGAAAATAAGCAAAAAACTGAAAGTCCTAAGCACAAGTGAGCCCAGAAAGGCTCACACCGCCTCCTGCTGCAAGGAGACTGGACACACTGGGGGGCTGATGGGAGCTCCAGTAGTATACATTCCCATAGGGAAAGGATTTGATTGGTCCAGTCTCCTTGCTGCAGGAGGTGCACTACCCTGATGTGGAGGACTAAACTGGAGGACCGCTCAGGAAAGATGTTTAACATCTGAAGCTTTAACTTATCTGTATTTCCGTCTAAAGATGCCAAGTTGTATAGGTAGTCTGGTGCTGGTTTCAAGAGTTTTGAGAACATGAAAGCAGCTCGAGAGACAGCGGGAGGGGGGAGGAGCGGGAGGATATTACAAACACTGGCTCCTAAGATTTTGACTAGGTTACTGAATTCACAGAAAATGTGTCATGGCCTGTTTTTATATACATTTTTGAGTCACCTCTACTCCTTATCCCCAGGCCTTTTTTCCCCCCCATTTCATTCACTAGATTAAGAAACTGACACAAAGCTCTCATTAATGTAGCCACAGAAATGTGAGCTAACCTTTTTACTCCTCCTCAGACTATGAATAGCTAATGGCTTCCTTAGCACTGAATGTAAATGTGCTGTCTACACAATTATTTGCACACAGCTTTCTTGTACTCCAACTCCTCTGTGCATAGGGCACAAAAAAAAACCTGTATGTAGAACACATGCTAATCCCTCCCATGGTTTATAACACTGACCCCTCTTCCAAATTATCTGTACAAAATGTCAACTATCATGCCCCATATCTAGATTGGCAGGGAATAAGAGATTATTTAAGAATACATGTTTCAGCAGGAAAGAGTTAAGCACTCACTTCCCTCTCCGTGCAGTCTTCTCACATTCTTCTTTCCCCAACCCTTGGCCTGTGACCATACTATGGTCTCCCAGGCCCCCAACTGGGGCTGACACTCAGGTGCCCCCTACCAGCAAAAAAAGGGATGGTCAAAATCTTATTTATAGAACAAATATATATCACCTTCCTATGGTTTACAAAACAAAATCATAGTACATACCAAATATACACCGAAACATAAAAACTACAAACTATAAAGTGGCACTGCCCCCTCAGGTTGTCCATACACAGATTTAAACCATCCTTCCTTCTCTATTCATAGGAAAATAGTAATGACAGCACATAAAGGCCAAATTACCCATAGAATCTGTCAAGTAGTGATGTGCTTTGTATGCTCGTGTGTCTCCAATCTCCCAGCAGATATAGTCATGCTGCTGGCTCTAATTATGGCTTTCAGTATCTATTGTTTAGCCATCATTGTTTGTCCCTTGGATGCCAGCACAGTGCGTACAATCATTGCCTGATCAGAGGCAGGTGTCAATTGCACCTGTGCTACCTGTGTCATCTGTGGTCAGACATGACACTGGAATGGCCATGCTAGCTGCATCAGGCTGATCACGCCAATTGATCTGCCCTAACTCCACCTTTCTGAATGGTACGCATAAGCACAGGATTTCTGTATTTATTTTTAACAAGTTTTCTATACCGCTTTATCATTTAGTCAAAGCAGTTTACATTGTAACTTAAACTTGGTAATGTATATTTAACAGGGACATCGATAACTTGGATTCTTCTGAGGCAATGGAAGGTTAAGCGACTTGCAGAAGGCCACAAGGACTGCTAGTGGTTATCAAACCCTGGTTTCTTGGTTCCTAAACCAGTGCTCCAATCACTAGACCACTCCATGCACATGGATGTATATTCAGCAGGCAGAATCCCAGAAAGTCTATAAGCGGCAACTTAAGTCTTTTTTTTTTTAGCAAGCCTTTGGTGTAATTTAGTATGGTTTAGTAAGGTTCAGAGAAGACACACCAAAATGGTAAAGGGGATGGAAGGATACTCCTATGAAGAAAGGCTAAAGAACCTGGAAAAGAGACGGCTGAGGGGAGATATGATAGAAGTCTATAAATTAATGAACGGAGTGGAACGGGTAAACATAGATCGATTGTTTACGTTAGCAGAATATAGAAAAAGACTAGGAGACATGCAATGAAGCTACAGGGTAAAGCTATTTAAGACTAATAAAAGAAAACATTTTTTTCACTCAACGTGCAATCAAACTCTGGAATTTGTTATCGGAGGATGTAGTAAAGGCTGTTAGTGTAGCTGGGTTTAAAAAAAGGTTTGGACAAGTTCCTGGAGGAAAGGTCCATAAACCATTATTAAGAAGGGACCCAGGATATCAATGCTTGATCTAGTACAAGCATTGCAGAACCTGTGTCTTTTGGGGAAACGGCTACCTAGATTGGCCACTGTTGGAAACAGGATACTAGGCTTGATGGACCTTGGTCTTACCCAGTATGGCATATCTTATGTTCACTGCTTGTGTTTGTTGTTGTTTTTATTGTATGTGGATTTTACTTTTTTTTTTTACAAACCTCCTTGATGGATTTGCTAAAGGCGGGTAAACAAATCTGCAATAAACATACATCATTATTGCCTGTTCCAAAGCTACCATCGGAAAGAAACATACAAGATATCATCTCCTCCATAAACACCACCACAGCACCCAATGACCCATGTCCAGCATTCTGGATAAAATCCCTGCGGACCAAACTTAGCCCTTTTCTCTCCAGTCTCTTGGGACTCTCCTTTTCAATGGGGACATTCCCCAAAAGCCTGAAGCAGACAGCAATAAGACCACTACTAAAAAATAGTAAACTGGAACCTGCACGGATGGATTCATACAGGCCAATATCAAGTATCCCACTCTTGGCGAAAATCATTGAGAAGGTTGTACAACAGCAACTTCAACATCATATTGAGACAAGTGCACCCCTTGACCCCTGCCAGCATGGCTTTCGTGAATTGCATGGGGATGAAACACTCCTAACCACATTATTCAACACCCTTATCATGGGATTGGACAACATTAAACAAGGTTTCGCACTTGTCTTCCTGGACATTGCAGCTGCCTTTGACACTGTATGTCACGAAATACTTCTCTCCCGCCTCAGCGAGAAGGGCATCCAGGGTAACACCCTTACATGGTGTACATCATATCTAACAGATCGATGGCAACATGTGCGCGCTGGCCCCTCCACCTCTGCACCTTTCCTACAAGAAAAAGGCATGCCCAGGGATCATCACTTTCAGCCCCTATGTAATCTAATCCATTCCTTCAACATTAACTGTCTAATTTATGCCGATGATGTTCTCCTCTACATGCCTTTCCTGTTAGACAAACCAGACTTCACACCCCTCTCTGCCTGTTTCGATGCTGTTACAGACTGGCTACTCGCGCAGAAACTAAGAATAAATTTTAAGAAAACAGAGGTCCTTTAAAAAACTTTCATACCACCTAGCTCCCTGAAGGTCAGGGATGCGGAACTCCTAAGCAAGCCTTCAATCCAATACCTCTGAGTTATCCTTGACCAACATCTCAACATGAAGGACCAGATAAGCAATATGGTTAAGGCAATATACAACAAAATCAGAACACTTTGCCACCTCAGACAACTGCTGGAACCAGAAGATTTTCGGACAGTCTACCAAGCTTTAGTGACCCCGCATTTTGATTATGCAAACGCCATATTACATGGCCTCCCAAAAACCACCATAAACCCGCTGCAACTAGCCATGAATGCAGCCGCCAGAATTTTGCAAGGGGCATCAAGGAAGGAACATATAACACCAATCTTAAAAAACCTTCATTGGCTTACAGTCCAAAGCAGGATTGCATTCAAGGTGCTGACACTGTCTTTCAAAGCCATAAACAAATGTTCCTCTTCATCAGTCATAGATCTCATTCAGCCTACACCCCCCAACAGAGTTAGAAGGTCAACCGCTATCAATACTTTGATCCTCCCTAAACAGATCACAAAATGTTCACAAGCAACCAGATCAAGAGCCTTCTCGCTTTATGCCCCTACATGCTGGAACGCCCTACCATCCTATATCAGATCCATCAAGGACATCACCCAATTTAGGAAAGCACTTAAACACCACCTGTTCCTACAGTACTACATGGATCAGGGACACCCTCTACATCAAACCACGTGCGACGACCTATACAGACAACCCTCGAAAAACAACCACGTAATTCTGAATCCAAGCCTGCCAGACCCTGAGCCCCCTGACAAGTAACACATTCTCCTCAATTTCATCAAGATCCCTGATAAGCTAATTTGTACTTAGATGATTTATGCCATGATATATGATGTTAATCTACTTGTATATAGTTACCCTGTTAAAATCTCTGCATATCCCAATGTTTCATTGTAAGTTCATTGCAGTTCAGACCTCCTGCACTGCACAGTTAAATTGCTTGTATACAGTTACCCTGTTAAAACTATGTTTTATTGTAAGTTCAGTGCAGAGCTCCTGCACTGTTCAGTTTTGTTAGATGTAAACCGCACTGATCCCAAAGAGCACGGTATATAAGAAAGCTAAATAAATAAATAAATATCATCTCCTCTAGTTTTATAGTTTCCTTTCCTTTGGAAACGTTGTATCTTATACATATTAATGCTTTCCCAAAAATGTACAATATATATATTGTATCTCTCCTGACAACTCTTTCCTCTAGCAAGTCATCTCCTATATCTGGACAGACTAGATCAGGGGTCGGCAACCCGCGGCTCCGGAGCCGCATGCGGCTCTTTCTCACCTTTGCCGCAGCTCCGGAGCACACTGCCCGCCCGGTATTTATGGCGTTATGGGCTCCCTCCCTTCTTCTGCAGCCACGGCTCCCTGCATCTTAGGGAACCGCGGCTGTGCTTTTAAAATCATCTCGGAGCCCTTCCTGTCTTGACGGGCTCCGTGCAGCATTGTCCCGCCTCTAAAGGAAGTTTGGAGGCGGGACAATGCTGCACGGAGCCCGTCAAGACAGGAAGGGCTCCGAGATGATTTTAAAAGCACAGCCGCGGTTCCCTACGAGGCAGGGAGCCGCGGCTGCAGAAGAAGGGAGGGGAGCTGACAGGGTGGGATGGCGGGGGCTGACATGGAGGGAGGGGGGCTGATATGGATGGATGGATGGAGGGAGGGGGGCTGTCATGGAGGGAGGGAGCTGATATGGATGGAGGGGGGCTGACATGGATGGATGGAGGGAGGAGGGGCTGACATGGAGGGAGGGAGCTGATATGGATGGATGGATGGAGGGGCTGACATGGAGGGAGGGAGCTGATATGGATGGATGGATGGAGGGAGGGGGCTGACATGGAGGGAGGGAGCAGATATGGATGGATGGAGGGAGGGGGGCTGACATGGAGGGAGGGAGCAGATATGGATGGATGGAGGGAGGGGGGCTGACATGGAGGGAGGGAGCAGATATGGATGGATGGAGGGAGGGGGGCTGACATGGAGGGAGGGAGCAGATATGGATGGATGGAGGGAGGGGGGCTGACATGGAGGGAGGGAGCAGATATGGATGGATGGAGGGAGGGGGGCTGACATGGCGGGAGGGCGGGAGCTGATATGGATGGATGGAGGGAGGGGGGCTGACATGGAGGGAGGGAGCTGATATGGATGGAGGGAGGGGGGCTGACATGGAGGGATGGAGGGGGCTGACATGGAGGGAGGGAGCAGATATGGATGGAGGGAGGGGGGCTGACATGGAGGGATGGAGCTGATATGGATGGAGGGAGGGGAGCTGATATGGATGGAGGGAGGGGGGCTGACATGGAGGGATGGAGGGGGGCTGACATGGAGGGAGGGAGCTGATATGGATGGAGGGAGGGAGGGGGCTGGGAGGGATGGAGGGGGCTGACATGGAGGGAGGGAGCTGATATGGATGGATGGAGGGAGGGAGGGGGGCTGACATGGAGGGATGGAGCACTGGTAATGGGGTTGAGGGGACGAGCACTGGAAATGAGCTGATTAGGGGAGGCTAGGACTGGTAATGAGCTGATGGGGGTAGGACTGGTATTGGGCTGTTTAGGGGAGGCTAGCACTGGTAATGGGGTTGAGGGGGGATTAGCACTGGAAGGTACTGGGAGTGAGGACTGGAAAGGGGCTGATATTGGGGAGGGTTACTGGGACTGGAAATAGGCTGATGGAAAGAAGTGAAGAAAACGAAAGAAGAGATAAGAAATGGCAGATGGACCATAGACCACAGAAAGAGAGCTAAGAAGACAGGAAAGCAGAAGCCTCAGATCGGGACCAGCATGATCAAAGAATAAATTGGTCAGACAACAAAGGTAGAAAAAATAATTTTATTTCATATTAGTGATTTGACTACAAAATCATCATAATTTTGAAATCAAATATTGTTACTTGTTGTTGTGATATTTTCTGGCGTTTTTTTTTTTTGGTGTGTGAAGGAAGAGGGGTAGTCTTATACGGCGAGTATAGGCCAAACACCTATATTTTAACAGGAAAAGTAGGGGGTCGTATATAGCATTAAGGTAAGAAACAATATATGCAGTGTTAGATTTGTTTTAAATGTCGCAATGGTTTTGCGGCTCCCAGTTTTTTTTTTCCCTTCGGAAACGGGTCCAAGTGGCTCTTTACGTCTTAAAGGTTGCAGACCCCTGGACTAGATGGATCATGCTGGCCTTTATCTTCCACCATTTACTATGTTACTTACTGTAGCTATACAAACATTAAAAGCTCAAAGAATAAAACAAACATCTATCATCCCTGGTTTTAAATGTTGATTTGATAAGAGAAGCAGCACTCATTGCAAAATTAAACTTAGCAACTCTCCCGTATGTATATTTATTAAAAAGCTTTTATATACCACTAATTTGTACAGAACATTCAGACCTAAGACATCTTTAGCATAACAATTGAGACTTGCCAGGACCCTACCTACCGCCCAAACTCCCCAAACTACGCATCAATTATCCCCCAACACTCCTCAAATGGAGCTAAAAGTTTCCAGCATAGGGCGAACGCTGGCTCCGTGCTACCGCGCTGCGCGTTGCGGTCACTCGGTCCTTGCGCAGCAGCAGCGGCGGGCGGGCGCTCGGGGGTGGAAGGAAGAAGGCGGGGGAGGGCTCTGCGCCGTCGCTCTGTGCGCTCCGTCTCCCGCGGCTCGTGCAGGGCAGGAAGTAGCGGTAGCGTAAAGCCAGCCAGCCCCCCCCGGGAACTTCAGCCGCTCCAGGAAGTTCAGTGTGACAGGCGGGAAAGCGGAGCCCCCGCCGGGCACGGTACAAGCCGCTCGGCGCATCTCACCTCCTTCTGCTTCGGGTCTTGCGGATACACATCAGGCGGCCCGAGCCGCGGCCGTTTCAGCGCTCGGTGCTCGTAACTCAGCACCCCGAACGCCGCCATTCCCACGTCCCCGCACGCAGCGGCAGCACGTACGCCGGCGTCACGCGTTATCACGCCATTTTCTCTGGAACGCGCACGCACGACCGAAGGTCTCCGCCAGGGCGCGTCTACATGGCATCAAAACGCGTCCTCTTGAATAGACGTCGGAGCGTCTGTGCGCGTGCGCGCTCTTACAAGATGGCCTCGTGAGATTATCCACGCGCACTCTCTTTTTCCTGAAAGTGGGGAATAAGCACTGCGCGGCGGTGAAGTCAGAGACGCTGGCGTCGGCTTTTACGTGCTGGAACGTGCCTCCAAAGATGACGTAGACAGGACTGCAGTCAATGGACGGCACGTCGCTGAGGCGTTTCGTGTGCTGTTCGTGCTCGTCGTCAGAGCGTAGCGCGCGGGGCGAGCTCCTGCAGCCTCGGCCGCTCTTTATCAATTGAACTAATCTCACGCGCCGCTTACTCGGAAAGCCGAAACAGTTTACACAGAACAGGACCTTAAAGAGGGGCGGGGCACCTCATTCGCATATACTGCAAAATGCACCAGGCCCCTGTGAGCCCTTCACATTTACCCCACTTACAAGACTCTGCCAGGGAGGTAGGAAGACATCATGGCCACGTGACTGCAGGAGATCTCTGTTTATAGCAACACTGAAGAAAGGGGATCAGCTGACCGTGCAGACTATCGTACAATCGCTGTCATCCCACATGCCAGCCTCAAGATCATTCTGCAGAGGCCGCAGCCATACCTGGAAGCAGAATTGCCTGACGGGCAAGCAGGGCTCAGGAAAGAGGAGCAAGAGACATGCATTCTTGAAAAGACTAAAGAATAACAAAAGGATATCTTTATTTATTAATTTGATTTTATATACTGCACTATTTCAAAATCAGCGCAGTTCACAGAGAACAGGTATCAAAGAACGGAACAATAGAGTCAGGTATTGTGCTAGAAACGGTAAACATTTTCCAGTCAACAGGAATCTCAGCTTGGCTACATAAGATATGCCTTACTGGGTCAGACCAAGGTCTATCAGGCCCATTATCCTGTTTCCAGCAGTGGCCAATCCAGGTCACAAGTACCTCGCACTTTCCTCAAACTGTAGCAGCAGATAAGCATGCAATAAATAAAACCAGGAGTCGTTTCAAGGATCCAAGCCAGTTTAATGTGCACATGGCTCAAGCAAAGTCAATTTCAAAATGGCTGAGCAATGGTTTCTAGCAAAACAACAGCTTTTATAGCTTTCTTGTCCATTTTAAGCATAGGCAAACTTTTCATTGGTCCCAGTACCCCTCTCACCCATCTATTGGTCCCGGTACTGATATGGCTACCCAATCGGGACTCTGGTCTGGGCTCAGCACCTGGTTGCCCCCCTTCTAGTCCCAATTACAATGGTCAGTGTCTCTAACTTGTTACATCTTTCCTCCAAGGTCACTTAGCTTGTTAAAACATATGGGAAGCAGGGCACTGTAACCTTGCTTTTTGCAGAGTTAATTAATTCTATAGAAGCTGTGCTCTCTTATCAGTACCAATTAGAGCTGTTTTCTGTCTTTTCTAAGTTTCGATTCTGCTTAGCTATGTTCAGTTAAACTGAGTTAAGTTTCGATTCTATGGTGTCATCATTCAGGGGGGTTTTCATTCCTCTGGGCCTAACTACAGGCTTCAGTTACAGGTCAAGCTGCTCAGGCCTGTCTGCTTAGTTCAATTAGCATGGATCATAGGCCGTCGCCTACCACATTCCCCCCTTTGATTATTCTCACCCGCATGTTAATAAGGTGTGAGAATCAAATCACATAATACTAGGTAAAGGTATCACTCTGTGGTATAGGGTAGTAAGTTCACATAGCTAGTATCTTTGTAGCTGCCTTATGCTCTACAGTGTTATTAATAACTGAAGTTATCATTCGCAAGCAAAGTGGCAAGAAACAAGGGAGCAACAGGCAGATGGTCAAAGTCCATAGTTTGGCAAGAGTGGGAAAAAGAACTAAAGGATTAGAAGGTTCAGTTGCATCTTTGTTGTGCTGTCGTAAAGCTTCTGATTTAGACAGACCAGCTGTCCATCCTTCATAGTAGATTGTGGTCCAGTCCAAACAAAACACAAACTGTCAACAATGGGGTGGGCCAATACCCACTCACTAGTAGTATTATGTAAATCAGTCTGATTGTATAGGATAGAATAGTTCAGTTCTTGCGTCTCCCAGGGCCACTGATCTCCCATCTTAGTTCCTCCACAAAAGAAACAGTCAGAAGTGTGGAGACTAGATGCTATTGCTCCAGCAAGTTCAAGAAACAAGTTCTGGTGGTGGTATGAGGAATTGCAACGGTGGCTTGCATAGCCTTGTAGAAAGTCAAGATCTAGAACAACTTTTGGATTGGAGAGTATACCAATGCAAGTATAGGAAGAATGATAAAACAAGGTCAGAGTGACCTTCGGTCCAGTTCATGTTGTACTTATACAGGCTGCCCAGGGAGGCAAGGCAAAAGTCATTTCAAAGCACTCCAAGACTGTTGCCAGAATAAAGCAATAATAATAATTCATAATGGGCATAGTTTCTGAAAAATTGGAGGAACTGTCGGATTTCACAAAGGTAGAGTTGATTGTAGATCCTCAAGCTTCTGCCGTACGTAGACCTACCAGCTTTTTGGCAGGAGTAGGGCTGTAGATTCCAAAGTATCACTGTCTTCTGGGATGTCTCAATTTCTTAAAATATCATAGTATAGTCTCTTAGACTATTATTGCTTCCTTAGAGCAGTTCACTCTTTAGAAGATCAAAACAGTCTTTCCAGAGTATTTAAACACAGTCTCTTAGAAGATTCAATTTCTTAACACAACACAGTCTCTTTCGGATGATTGCAGGTTTTTTCAGATGCGAGGCTTACCTTCAGATAAACAAACAGTCTTGAAACAGTGCAGTTTCTGAGGGACCAATAAGTCTTAGGTCCGTGGTTGTTGTCGTAGGGTGAGGTGCAATGGAGTCTCAGGATGCTGTACAGTAGTCCAGTGATCAGGTTCAAGAGCAGCTGCTGGCTTCACTTGATTATGATGGATCCAAGGTTCAAATTCTGCGACTTTTACTGCAGTTGGAGTTGACAGGATGACGACATAGGGTCCCCTCCAATGCAGGGCTAACAGTATCTTTCTCCACTTTTTGATCCACACCGAGACTCCAGGCTTGAAAGGGTGCAGGCAAATTGATGAGTAATCGATTTTGTACTCAGGTATGAAGACTTCTGCAAAACAGAACTTAAAACCAATAGTTCATGTCTAATAATTTCAGATCCTATCTGTCTCATATCTCCTTTTATTTCCTATACAATAGGCAGGGGTTGCCCATACAAAATTTCAAAAAGGGAAACTCCTAAAGACTTAGCAGGGGCTAAGTATATCCTAAGAAGGGCTATGGGAAGAACCTGGCCACTTCAGGTAAACCTCTTGGCAAAGTTTGGACAACTGAGATTTCAGGGTTCTATTCATACATTCTACTTTTCCTAAATTCTGAGATCTATAGGCAGTATGTATCTGTTAATATCAATATCTTGGGGCTATACTTAATGGACTTGCTTCCTAAGGTTATCCACCCTCATTCTTTGTACAGGGTCCCATGTGCATGCAAGGTTGTAAGGGCATACTTGAAATCTGGGTACACATTTAGACAGGGCTCTTTTCCTATTGTTAGTGCTCTGGTGAGGACTATCAGTTCAGCTTTCTGTGGTGAAGTTTCTAGGGCCAGGGCTGAGGACTCAACTACCAAATCAGGGGTCACCACTGCATATCTAGCACAACAATGTCCATTGATGATGAAACTGCCTTCAGCCACAAAGAAAGTCTGTTCAGGGTTCTCCATAGGGACATCAGTCAAATCCAGGCGGCTTGAGAATACAGTGTCCATAATTTCTAAACAGTCATGATCAGGGGATCAAGACTAACTGATAACAACATAGCAGGATTGAAAGCTTGACTGACCCTTCAGTTGTATCTGGGGTTTTCACACAACATACTCTTAATACTTCAACATTCATAGATTTGTTAGCTAGTAATTTCCTTTGTATTTCATATTGGTTAGAACAGAGTGTGGTACAGTAACTTGAAGATTCTGTCTCAAAGGGATTTTTCTTTTAGTTTTTGCTTACTAGGAAGGCTGTAGCTGTAACAGCTTCTCAAATAAGGTCCAAGAGATTGAGTCAACACTCCTAGAACATTTCCTTGTGACTCATGAACATAGAGACTGTAAGGTTTTCTGGACATCTGGTAGACCCAGAGCTGGTGATAACATCAGCGTGGTTTTCAAAGATCAAAAGACTGCATTCCTATTCAAGTCCCCATTCCAATGGAGACTTTTTCATTCCTTTAGTAGCTTGATACAATGTGATACAATGGTTTTGCTAGCAGCGCGAAATTGGGGATCCATATACAACAGTACCCTGTGGCACCCAAGAAGGCTCTCACTTGCCTCCTGGTGGTTGGAGTAGGAATACTGCATACAGCTGCTTTGCGTTCTGGTAAGGGTTCCAGGCGTCGAATTCCGCTGGACAACTGGAATCCTAGGTATTTAACTTGTTTGACATAATTATGCTTTGGCTCTTGAGACTTTATATCCAGCCTCATTAAAAAGGTGCAAGAGTTCACTGGTGGCTTGTGGACATTCACTTTCTGAGTTGGTGGCTATAAGCAAGTTGTCCACATATTGCAGTAGAATTCTTTCTCCTGGAATTACTGGATAACTTGTCAAATCTTTTTGCTGAGTAAGGCGAGTTCTTGAATTCTTGAGGTAATCTTGTCTAGGTGAGTTGGCCCAACCTCCTTGTAGTGGGGTCTTGGGCTAAGCGTATACAGAAAAAGGCATCTTTTTAAGTCCAGAATGGTAAAATATATAGCTTCAGCAGAGATCAGTTCCAAGAGAATATAAGGATTTTGGTACCACTGGTTGTATAGTTTCAGCTGCATCATTCATTCTTTCTTAGATCCTGCACTGGGCGGTAATCACCTGTCCCAGGCTTCTTGACTGGCTTGAGGGTGACAATGACAGGGGCTATGTTCTTCGCTAGGCCAGGTGGATTATCTTCTGCCCATCCTCCAGGTGGGGCTATGAGGTTGGTAAGTGTACAGCTTGTTGCTTTGGATGCAGGTGAATAGAACCGCCATTCTTCTTCTTGGGGGACAGTTAACACCATCAGGCCAGCAGATTTTGAGTTTCATTTTTTTCCCCTTCAACAAAGGATATCTGTGCTTGAAGCTTTGCAAGCAGGTCTCGGCTCCAAAAATGGAATAGGGCATTCAGGCATATACAGGAACTGGTACATTATTATTATTATATTTTTTTTTTCTAGTTCACACATGCGGTTCTGCAGAAAAGGCTTTGTGGCCTTAGCCCCAGTAGCTCTGATAATGGTGGTGCATCTAGAAAAACACAGGGGCTACTGGCTTTAGTATTCTGCTCCTGTATCCCCCATAAAAGTCCATATATTGGTCCCCTATTTTTCAGACTGACTCCTGGGGACCCAGGGAAACTGGAGAGTCCGGTCTGGCCTAGTCTTCATCCATGCTGTAGCCCTCTTCGGCTGCCACTCACGCTATAGCTGCTTCACTCTCGTGCTGAAACACTGTGCTTGGTTTTATTCTATGACTCTGCAATCAAGTACTCCCTCCTCCCCTCCTGGGGTGGAGTCAAGATACGGGCATTCACTTCTCTAATGTCCTTCTTTTTCTATAATGGGTGCACTGATTTGCACCCAGTGGAGGCCTGCTACTTCTGCGGCCTCTTACACGTTCTCTGGTCCTTTGATTAGGAGAATCTCCTCCACATCATTCGACTAAAATATCTGTTCTCTTTTTCCATCTTACAATTTTTACATTCTCTGTCCTTCTTCAACAATCCACACACTTTCAAATCAACTCTTCCAGTAACTATCATGCCCGCAAATCCATCCAGTTTCATTTCTGTTTTGTATCTCTCTGGGACTGACTGACAAAAACACAACTTCTCCTGGGCTACTGGTCTGCATTATACTGTTCATTAGTTCAATCAAATCCTAAGGCTTCTCAGTGTATAATGCAGTTTTTTTTCAGTTCTAAACAAGTCTGGTCAGCTGACTTTCACTTCTGGTTCAGAGGGGGTGCACATCCCCCTCCTGCGGAGGTGGCTGGCAAACTAGGGAATCTACAGGGTGGATTCCCCCCCCCCCCCCCCTCTCCTGGGTTTCTCCTAGCAACGCTCTATCCAGGAGGTTGTTTGTTTGTTTTTTTAAATGATCTACTTCTCTGCTGTGGGCACATTAGTTCACGCCTACCGGGGGGTGACATCATCGGTGGAATGGGCTCCATCCCCCCCTTAAGCACTCTGAACAGAGCTACTTACAGAGAGAGAGAGAGCGAGACAGGATATCTAGAGATTCTGGGGCAAAATATAGTGAACTAAGGAAATATAACTAGCAGAAGTCACTCCCTTTCACATAGCATTCCTGATTGGGACAGAGACATTTCATAGTCTTCAGTAAATCCCTTACTGAAATTCTTGATCATACTTGAAAAGACACTTATTATTTCTGTAAACATAGGGCAGGCAGGAAACACTTAGATTGAGCACATACATCCATTATGCTTATTGCAACTTATTCCAAACAGGAACAATTTAGATACAGTTAGAATAAAAATAACTATCTGCCAGCCGTAATCAGCATGTCTCTGCAAAAGAAATTATTACTTTTTTTTAGTTCAGAAAGCAAATATTCAAAAGACATTCCGGATATTTTTCATAAAGTACAGCACACCTTTCCCTTTTTTCAAATACAGAAAAACAGATTAATTTATCTTAAAAGCCAATATTGTAAAGGTCACTGTAGCTAACTGATTTGTTCATTAGTAACTAGTACAGAGTTTCAAATGACTTATACTTGTTCATAAAAAGGTTAGTGCAAACACTCCACAAGATAAACTTTTTTTTTTTTTTTTTTAAACTGTGATTGAATGAATCCTTTATTTTAAATAAACAAGAGAGACTGCTCAATCGGGAATGGCTGTCTCATTCCCTAGTAAGCTGTGTGAGCCACACCCCTTCGCTCACTGGAAATGAAATAATCACAGTTTCACACAGACAGAGACATGCCGGCATTCGAATAAGAACTTAACCCTTTCCAGGCTAAGTACCAAAAACTATCGGGACCCACAATCCTGACTAAACATTCTTATTAAATGATATATAAATGATATATATATTACATAACCATAGCAGAACAGGTACAATTATCCTGAAATAAGCACAAACTAACAGCATTGAGATTTAAACCTGCACAGGTTTAGAAAGACGACACTGTACATTCTTTCCTTCAGACACGCCCCCTGTCAGTTCACACTGTCTGTGCTCTAGGAAAACAGAATGAGGGAGAGAAGTCCTTGATTTTAAAGTAGCGTTTTACGTCTTCTTTCTTCCTTTCTTAATACTATTTTCTTAACCGGTAAACTGTCACAAATTACCCAACAGAATAATCTCACATTTATAACAGAAGGGAAACTCGCAGTTTCAACAGATAACAAAAAACAGATACACAGTAGGGCAGACAATACACCAAACGCTTCCTCCGTTTCGCGACCTAGACGCAGTCACCCGGCTAGGAACTGCGCTAGTCCAGAGTCCACTCTCGCTTGGTCCGTACTGCCAGACCTCTCATTCACACTTCATTCACACAGTCATGCTAGCAACGTATACCAGAATGCATTCCTTTCTATCTATTCTGACTAGTCTTATCCAATTTCCCAATTACAAAAAGGATGGGGGTTTCACCCGGCGAATACCCATGCGGGGTTACTCGGCCCTTCCTTGAGAGGTGATCATGCTCTCTTACCAATTCCCAATATCTCGAGATTACAAATTCCAAGTTCCTGTCTGTTCTGACTAGGCTAAATCATGATTTATTTTTTTTTAACAGCTGTACCTCGCGAATACTCATGCAAGGATTTTCAAACAAAGACTTAAGTCTTACCAAACAAAAAGGACGATGGCTTCGCCTTGCGCATACTCATGCAAGGGTAATAGGACCGTCCTTGAGAGGGGATCAGTGCTCTCATTACCAAATTCCAAGTTTCAAGTTCCAAGTTCTCGAGATTACAAGTTACAAGTTTCAAATTCTTACCAAAGTTTCAAACTGCAGTTCTAACTCATCTGTCTAGATAGGTTTTCAAAACTATACTTACCAGATCTGGTTCCCAAGCTTCTGAGTTGGATCCTGGACTCCCCCGGGTCGGAAGTGTTGGCCAGCTGGATTCAGTGCCTGCCGAGGCCAGGCAGAACTCCCTCCGATACAAGGGGATCGGTGGGCCCAGGGAAATTCCCCTGCGTCGGATTGGCATGGCTCCAACTGGACCAAACCTCAAGGCGAATTACGTGGATTTATTCACTTGAACACCATCCACCACTCGCACTTCCCGGCCAACGCACCAAGAAATGTAGCAGCAGATAAGCATGCAATAAATAAAACCAGGAGTCGTTTCAAGGATCCAAGCCAGTTTAATGTGCACATGGCTCAAGCAAAGTCAATTTCAAAATGGCTGAGCAATGGTTTCTAGCAAAACAACAGCTTTTATAGCTTTCTTGTCCATTCTAAGCATAGGCAAACTTTTCATTGGTCCCAGTACCCCTCTCACCCATCTATTGGTCCCGGTACTGATATGGCTACCCAATCGGGACTCTGGTCTGGGCTCAGCACCTGGTTGCCCCCCTCTAGTCCCAATTACAATGTTCAGTGTCTCTAACTTGTTACATCTTTCCTCCAAGGTCACTTAGCTTGTTAAAACATATGGGAAGCAGGGCACTGTAACCTTGCTTTTTGCAGAGTTAATTCTATAGAAGCTGTGCTCTCTTATCAGTACCAATTAGAGCTGTTTTCTGTCTTTTCTAAGTTTCGATTCTGCTTAGCTATGTTCAGTTAAACTGAGTTAAGTTTCGATTCTATGGTGTCATCATTCAGGGGGGTTTTCATTCCTCTGGGCCTAACTACAGGCTTCAGTTACAGGTCAAGCTGCTCAGGCCTGTCTGCTTAGTTCAATTAGCATGGATCATAGGCCGTCACCTACCACAAAACGACACAGGTTCCAGGTTGTATTGTGGCAAGTGATGAATTTCCTGGTTCCCCTTTAATAATGGTTTATGGACCTTTCCTCCAGGAGCTTGTGCAAACCTTTTTTAAACCCAGCTACACTAACTACTACATCCTCTGGTAACAAATTCCAGACTTTGATTACGTCTTAAGTGAAAAAATATTTTCTCATATTAGTCGTGAATAGTTTACCCTGTTAGCTTCATTGCATGTCCCCTAGTCTTTCTATATTCTGATAAGGTAAACAATCGATCTACGTTTACCCGTTCCACTCCGTTCATTAATTTAAAGACCTTTATCATATCTCCCCTCAACTGTTTTTTTTTTCTTCCACGTTGAAGAGCCCTAACCTTTTTAGTCTCTTCATGGGAGTATCCTTCCATCCCCTTTACCATTTTGGTGGCTCTTCTCTGTACCTTTTTTAATAATACAATAGCTTTCTTAAGATACGGCGACCAGAATTGCACACAATATTCAAGGCGCACAGGCATTATAATATCCTTTGTTTTATTCTCCATGTGTCCACACTAAATTTCATCTGCCATTTGGATGCCCAGTCTTCCAGTTTATTAAGGTCCTCTTGCAATTTTTCACAATCCTCATGGGTTTTAACAACCTTGAAAATTTTTCTGTCAAATTTGATTACCTCAATCATTATTCCCATTTCCAGGTCATTTACAAATATGTTAAAAAGCAGCAGACCCAGCACAGATCCCTAGCATACTTAACCATTCACTTCTCTCCATTAGGAATATTGGCCATTTAGCCGTACCCTCTACTTTCTTTCTTTTAACCTGTTACTGATCCACAATGGTACACTGCCTCCTATCCCATGACTCATGAGGGACCTTGTCAAAGGCTTTCTGAAAGTCCCGATGCACTATATCAACTGACTCACCTTTGTCTACCTGTTTATTCACACCTTCAAAAAAACATAACAAATTAGTAAGACAAGACCTTCCTTGGCTAAAGCCATGTTGGCTGTCTCCCATTTATTTTATTTTTTTATTTATTTTATTATATTTTCTTATATACTTCGCTATTCTGCATCAGTGCGGTTTACATTGAACAAACTAAAATTACATTGAACAGGACATTATAACTTGGAGATAACTATTTTACAGGGAACATGGGCTATGGAGGGTTAAGTGGCTTGCCCAAGACCACAAGGAGCACCTGTGGAACTAGAAACCCCAGTCCTTCCAGCCCAAGGTTGCTGTCCTCTAGTGGCATTTGAACCCCCGACCTTCTGGCCTGAAGTACCTTGCCCCAGCCACTATTACACTCCTCCACCCAGCCACTAGGCCACTCCTCCACTTAAGCCATGACTATCTACATGTTCAATAATTTTGTTCTTTATGATGATTTCTACCATTTTCCCCAGTACTGACGTCAGGCTCACCAGTCTGTAGTTTCCCGGATAACTCCTGTAACCCTTTTTAAAAATTGGCGTTACATTGGCCATCCTCCGATCTTCGGGTATTACAGATGATTTTAATGATAGTTCAGATTTGCTACTAGTAGGTCTGCAATCTCATATTTCAGTTCTTTCAACACCCTGGGATGTATACCATCCGGTCCAGGTGATATGCTAGTCTTCAGTTTATCAAATAGTTGTAATACATCTTCCCGGTGTATAGATATTTCTTTCAATTCTTCTGCGGCATCACCTTTAAATACCATTTCAGAGATGGATGAGTTTCCTACATCTTCCTCATGAAAGCAAAGAATTCATTCAGTCCCTCTGCTATGTCCTTGTCCCCTCTTAGTGCCCCTTTTAGCCCTCTATCATCACATGATCCAACTGACTCACAGGTTTTTTTTGCTACAAATATACTTGAAAAACTCTTTATTACACGTTTTTGCTTCCACAGCTGCTTCTCAAATTCTCTCTTTGCCTGCCTTATCAATCAGTGCCTTGCATCTAACTTGCCAGTGCTTATGTTGTTTCCAGTTTTCATCATTTGGCTGTTTTCTCCATTTCCTGAAAGATGCGTTTTTGACAACAACAGCCTCTCTGACCTCACCATTAAACCATGCTGGCAGTTTTTTGGACTTCCTTCCACTTTTCTTAAAGCGTGGAATACATCTGGTCTGGGCTTCCAATATAGTATTTTTAAACAACACCCATGCTTGCTGTAAATCTTTAACCTTTGCAACTGCTGCTTTTATTTTTTTTTTTAACTGTTTTCCTCATTTTATCATAGTCTCCCTATTGAAAGTTAAAAGGTAGTACTGTGGAGTTCCTTACCGTCCTTCTTCCATTTATTAAATCAAACACAATCATGCTACATAAGAACATAAGATATGCCATACTGGGTCAGACCAAGGTCCATCAAGCCCAGTATCCTGTTTCCAACAGTGGCCAATCTAGGTCATACGTACCTAGCAGTTTCCCCAAAAGACACAGGTTCCGCAATGCTTGTACTGGGTCAAGCATTGATATCCTCGGTCCCTTCTTAATAATGGTTTATGGACCTTTCCTCCAGGAACATGTCCAAACTTTTTTTAAACCCAGCTACACTAACAGCCTTTACTACATCCTCTGGTAACAAATTCCAGAGTTTGATTACACGTTGAGTGAAAAAATATTTTCTTTTATTAGTCTTAAATAGTTTTACCTTGTAGCTTCATTGCATGTTCCCTAGTCTTTCTATATTCTGATAACGTAAACAATCGATCTACGTTTACCCGTTCCACTCCGTTCATTCATTTATAGACTTCTATCATATCTCCCCTCAGCCGTCTCTTTTCCAGGTTAAAGAGCCCTAACCTTTTTAGCCTTTCTTCATAGGAGTATCCTTCCATCCCCTTTACCATTTTGGTGGCTCTTCTCTGAACCTTTTCTAATAACGCTATATCCTTTTTAAGATACAGCAACCAGAATTGCACACAATATTCAAGGTGCGTTCTCACCATTGAACGATATAGAGGCATTATAATATCTTTTGTTTTGTTTTCCATTCCCTTCCTTATGATACCTAGCATTCTATTTGCTCTCTTGGCTGCCGCTGCACACTGGGCCGAGGGTTTTAATATGTCATCCACAATGACGCCTTAAGCTTTTTCCTGGGTGGTGGTTCCTAATGTGGAACCTTGCATTGTGTAACCATAGTTTGGGTTGTTCTTCCCTAGGTGCATAACTTTGCACTTGTCCACCTTAAATTTCATCTGCCATTTTGATGCCCAGTCTTCCAATTTATCAAGATCCTCTTGCAATTTTCCACAACTTTAAATAGTTTTGTGTCATCTGCAAATTTGATAACCTCACTCGTTATTCCACTTTCCAGGTCATTTATGAATATGTCAAAAAGCAGCGGACCCAACACAGATCCCTGGGGTACTCCACTATTCACCTTTCTCCATTGGGAAAATTGGCCATTTAGCCCAACCCTCTGCTTTCTATCTTTTAACCAGTTCTTGATCCACAGTAGTACACTGCCTCCTATCCCATGACTCTTTAGTTTTGCCAAAAGTCTCTGATGAGGGACCTTGTCAAAGGCTTTGTCAAAGTCCAGATACACTATATCAACCGACTCACCTTTGTCCACCTGTTTATTCACACTTTCAAAAAAACATAACAGATTAGTAAGACAAGAGTTTCCTTGTTTAAAGCTATGTTGGCTGTCTCCCATTAGGCCATGACTATCTACATGCTGAGTAATTTTATTCTTCATGATGGTTTCTACCATTTTTCCCGGTACTGACGTCAGGCTCACCGGTCTGTAGTTTCCCGGATCACCCCTGGAACCCTTTTTAAAAATTGGTGTTACATTGGCGATCCTCCAATCTTCAGGTATTAGAGATGATTTTACTGATAGTTCACAGATTACTAATAGCAGATCTGCAATCTCATATTTCAGTTCTTTCAACACCCTTGGATATATACCATCCGGCCCAGGTGATTTGCTACTCTTCAGTATATCTAATAGTTGTAATACATCTTCCCGATGTATTGATATTTCCTTCAAGTCTTCCGCACCTTTAAACACCACTTCAGTCATGGGTGCCATCCCTACATCTTCCTCAGTAAAGACCGAAGCAAAGAATTCATTCAGTCTCTCCGCTATCGCCTTGTCGCCTCTTAGTGCCCCTTTAACTCCTCTATCATCTAATGGACCAACTGACTCTCTTACAGGTTTTTTGCTACGAATGTACTTGAAAAAATCTTTATTTCGTGTTTTTGCTTCCGCAGCAAGCTTCTCAAATTCTCCCTTTGCCTGCTTTATCAATGCCTTGCATTTGACTTGCCAGTGCTTGTGCTGTTTCCAGGTTTCGTCGTTTGGCTCTTTTTTCCATGTCCTGAAAGTAGATTTTTTTGGCAACTACAGCCTCTCTGACCTCACCTTTAAACCATGCTGGCAGGTTTTTGGACTTCCTTCCACTTTTCTTAAAGCGTGGAATACAGCTGTTATGGGCTTCCAAGATAGTATTTTTCAACAACACCCAAGCTTGATGTAAGTCTTTAACCTTTGCAACTGCTCCTTTTATTTTTTTCTTAACTGTTTTCCTCATTTTATCATTGTCTCCCTTTCAAAAGTTAAAAGGTAGTACTGTGGATTTCCTTACTATCTCTCCTCCACTAATTAAATCAAAGGCGATCATGCTATGATCACTATTGCCAAGTGGCCCCAACACCCTTATCTCTTGCACTAGATCTGGTGTTTCACTAAGGACTAGGTCTAATATGGCTTCCCCTCTGGTCGGTTCATGAACGGCTGAGGGGAGATATGATAGAAGTCTATAAATTAATGAACGGAGTGGAACGGGTAAACGTAGATCCATTGTTTACGTTATCAGAATATAGAAAGACTAGGGGACATGCAATGAAGCTACAGGGTAAACTATTTAAGACTAATAAAAGAAAATATTTTTTCACTCAACGTGTAATCAAACTCTGGAATTTGTTACCTGAGGATGTAGTAAAGGCTGTTAGTGTAGCTGGGTTTAAAAAAGGTTTGGACAAGTTCCTGGAGGAAAGGTCCATAAACCATTATATTATTAAGAAGGGACCCAGGATATCAATGCTTGACCCAGTACAAGCGTTGCGGAACCTGTGTCTTTTGGGGAAACAGCTAGGTACGTACGACCTAGATTGGCCACTGTTGGAAACAGGATATTGGGCTTGATGGACCTTGGTCTGACCCAGTATGGCATATCTTATGTTCTTATGAACCAGCTGCTCCAAGAAGCAGTCATTTATGTCATCTAGGAACTTTATCTCCCTAGCATGTACTGCCGTGACACTGACCCAGTCGATACCGGGGTAATTGAAATTGCCTATTATTATTACTGCGCTGTAACTTTTGTTAGCTTCCTTGATTTCTTTGAGCATTTCATCATCCATTTGCTCATTTTGGCCAGGCGGTTGATAGTACACCCCCACCGCCATCGCCTTCCCCTTTTTACATGGAATTTCAATCCATAGAGATTCTACAGCAAATTTTGTTTCCTGCAAAACTTTAATCCTTTCTGACTCAATGCCCTCTCTAACATAGAGCGCAACCCCTCCACCAATTTGATCAACTCTATCATTACGATATAGTTTGTACCCAGGTATCACAGTGTCCCACTGGTTGTCTTCCTTCCACCATGTCTCTGAAATTCCAATCACATCTAACCTCTCATTTAGTGCCATATATTCTAACTCTCCCATCTTATTGTTTAGACTTCTAGCATTTGCATAAAAGCATTTTAGAGACTGTATTTTATTCATATCAATTTGGCTATTGGTAGACATGGTTAATTTGGGATCTTTAAGCTCTGTCTGCTCCATACTCGAGGGCATTTGGGCTACTTTATTCTTTTTTGGAACCTCTCTGCTTTTGGTAGTATCCTTCAAGGATACATTCTTCTGAACCATCTGCTCTTGGGCGACTGTCGGCTTTCCCCTATTATCTAGTTTCAAAGCTGCTCTATCTCCTTTTTAAAGGTTAATGCCAGCAGCCTGGTTTCATCCCGGTTAAGGTGAAGCCCATCCCTTCGGAAGAGCCCCTCCTTTCCACAGAATGTACCCCAGTTCCTAACAAATCTAAACCCCTCATCTCTGCACTATTGTCTCATCCACGCATTGAGACTCCGGAGCGCTGCCTGCCTTTTGGGTCCTGCACGTGGAACGGGAAGCATTTCGGAGAACGCAACCCTGGAAGTTCTGGATTTCAACTTCCTACCTAAAAGCCTAAATTTAGCCTCCAGAACCTCCCTACCACATTTTCCTATGTCATTGGTACCGACATGTACCAAGACAGCAGACTCCTCCCCAGCACTATCTAAGACCCTATCTAGGTGGCGCGTGAGGACCGCTACCTTCGAACCAGGCAGGCATGTTACCAGGCGATCCTCACGTCCACCAGCCACCCAGCTATCTACATGCCTAATGATCGAATCACCAACTATAACGGCTGTCCTAACCCTTCCCTCATGGGCACATGGCCCTGGAGAAACTTCCTCGGTGCGAGAGGGTTTTACATCACCTGGAGGACAGGTCCTAGTTACAGGATCACTTCCTGCCACACCATGGTGATGCTCTCCTGTCACATGACCTCCCTCCTCCATGGCAACAGGGTTGCTGCCAGACTGGATGTGGGACTTCAGGACTATATCCCTGTAGGTCTCGTCTATGTACCTCTCTGTCTGTCTTATGTTTTCCAAGTCTGCTACTCTAGCCTCTAGAGAATGGAGAGAAAATCATACATGTGACACTCAATGCAAAAGACTGGAAAGCCCCCATCCCGCTGCTGGACTGCTGTCTTCATCTTAGTTTTAAGTTTGTGTTTAGATCTAAGTTCTTTACTTACTAAGGGTTGCTATGGATATTTATACCAATAAAACTGTACCTAATACATTTAATATACCTTGTTCACCTGAAGCTTAATTAATCTCAGGTCCTTAGTGTATGTCTGATTTGGGTAACAAGCTTCACCTGAGAGCACCTCCTGTCTTTTAAGATGTGTAAGTACCTATAAAGCTACGATTATCCCGGGGGTGGGTGGGTGTGGGGAGGGAGGGAGGGAAATAACACTTATTAAAAGAGGGCTACTACACAGTACCATGTCCTGTGCTGCTGAGGTTAGCTATATTCTTATTTGATTTAAATTATAGCTCTTTGCTGCTGCTAGGCTCTAACTTATTATGAAATTTAAACTACAAGCTCTCTGTTGGGTTCTAAATTTAACCAGAAAGCTCTCTTCTGTGTTTTAAATTTAAACTAAAAGTACTTTGCTGATGCTAGGCCCTGAGTGACTATTAAATTTAAACTACAGCTCTCTGCTGGGTTTCAAATTTAACCAGAAAGCTCTCTTCTGTGTTTTAAATTTAGAGTCTGATCTGAGCTCAATGCCGAAACGCAAGGGTAAGCCTAAAGCTCCTCCCGCGGAGTCGACGGCTGCTGCTGTGGGCCCGATGGACAGATTTGTGCAGCTCAGTGCGGATCAGATAGGGGAGATTAGAGCGGGCTTGGTTTTGCCGCTTGAGGAAAGTGCGGCGTCTTCCGCCCTTGAGTTGTCTCTCTTCCCAGATGGCCGTTCACCTCCGGTGGCTCCAGGCTCTTCGGTGACCCCTCTAGCATGCGGTTCTTCTCCTCTCCCGGTGTGGGATGTGGTGGAGGACCAGGAGCGGGGCTTGCTGAGTGGAGATTCCGGAGTACAGCTGCCGGCTTCTAAGGTGGCTGTTTGTGATCCTGGAGCTTTAATTTCCATCGAGGTGAGCAATGAAGCCGGTTTGGCAAAGGACGTCGAATCATCGAAGGAAAGATCCTTTTCAATTGGGCCCCCGTTCTCTTTTTCACTTATTCGACCTGCTGTGGTGACTTTAGATAATATCTGGGAAGCAATTAGTCAGCTTTCACAGGCTGTGACTCAGCAATTGACTCTTTCATCTTCCACTGCTTCTAAACTTCATGAGGATGTGCTTTCTCTAACTAACGATATTGTGGAAGTTAAGAATAATGCTGTTATTTCTGATCAGAAGCTCTCACAGGTTTCTGACTTAACCTTTTCCCTAATGAAGGATAATTTAGGGGTATGTTTACTAAAGTGCGATAGTGTGATTCGCGGTAGGAGCCGCGGTAGAGATGGAAACCCCCAAATAAGGACATAGGCGGTACATCGTTACGGGCAACGCGCATTCCAAAACATAACGAGCGTGCGGTGGCGCGTTCCGGCGCGTTACCGCGCGTCAACCACAAAAAAGCGTACAGATACAAAACACAGGAACAGAGCTGTAGCACAATGGTTAGCTCACTGACCGCTGTTACAGGCAGCATGGGTTCGAATCCCCCGGGTTCCCCAGTATGCACAATGCAGAAGGCTGTCCCAGCCATCACCCAGTACCTAACGTAGGGAATGAGGAGGCAAGGTCTCATATTTTACCACCAGCAGTGTTGCCAGCAAACACACCAGCACAATGGTGCAACCAAAGGTGCCGCAGATGGCATCCCATAATGCAGTGGTCCTCAACCCAGTCGTCTGGGGCCCACAGGCCAGTCAGGTTTCCAGGATACCCACAATGAATATGCATGAGATAGATCTGCATACAATGGAAGCAGTACATGCAGATCTATCTCATGCATTGTGGGTATCCTGAAAACCTGACTGGCCTGTGGGCCCCAGACGACTGGGTTGAGGACCACTGCCATAATGCACCACACAGGCCACAGTAGAAAGTGCACTGTCCACAGAGGCCCACCAAAATGTCACCTATAGAACACCATAGCAGGCAATGTAAAGGGTGCCAGAGAAGGTGCCGCATGGGGCGCCCCCGAGGCACTGTAAGGTGGCATAATGCTGATGGGGTTTCGCTGGCAGCAGCAATGCGCCGAAAATATATGCAATGCTACAGTCAGTCCGATAAACAAAGCCCACTGTGCTATGAGCCCATGACCACTGGCCCCACAGCCTGGGACGGAACCACCGGGCAGCAGCCCCATAGCTGTGAACAACCCCCTGGCTGTCACCTGAAGGGCAGCAGGGTACCACCAAAATGGCCCGCTGTGATGGCTAGGATCTGCCCCAAAGCAAACATACCCATGGTGCAACGCACAGGAAGATCAGCGGCACAGAGATGAACACAGCAAGGGCTATGTACCTACACAGCTACCTGGGACGGGAGGGCGAAATGAGTGTGTGTCACTGTCACACAGTAGCAACAGACCTTAGCCCAACAGGGCGCCCCATAAGAATCTATAAAAGTTGTCGCCTAAGGTAGCCAGATCTGTAGCACAATGGGTAAGACACTGGCAGATGGTGCAAGGTCTGTGTGTTCAAACCCCCCGTGGTCCTAAGGACAAACGCTGCCTGCAACAGTACCCTCTGCAATCCACAGTCAGTGACGTGGATGACCAGTCAGTACACTTTTGAAGCCATACATATCCCCCAGCTTTTGTCGGCGATAAACAACCGGAGAGGTTGGAGAAAGTGCCCCCCCCCCCCATATGTAGGGCCCGTACAATCCAGAGAGCCTCAGCCCTCACAAGAAGAAAACATGGTGAATGTGTATCCAGAACCGTGGTTGAGAGATGTACATAGTCAAAAATATCCTCATATCATGTAATGAAGGAAAGCAAACCTCAAACAGATCCAGAAACAAGGCAGGTAAGAACCTAATTGCCATGCCCCCGTACCCCTGTAGGGAACCCTACCATGCCATGCATATGTCTGCCCAACTCTGGGCCCTGTATCATGTGAATGTGTACCTGACAGGCAGGTGGATCTGTGGAGGCATCAGCGACATCACCCACACACCAATATAGTGATGGCAGAAGCAGCCTGTCCTGTACGTATAACCGGCGCAGGTGGCAAGCACACATTCACACGGCTATACCCCGAGGGCGCTGTATAGGGCACCCTACAAGTCACACCATTGGGTAAAGTTAAATGTACACTGTCTGCCTGTGCACCCTATAGGGCGTGTTACAGAGAGCCCCACAGGTCATGCCCTAGGTGTTCCGATGAGGCCCCCTGAGGAGTCTGCACTGTGAGGGTGGTGCTGCTGTCATCACCAATGCAATGTAAAACTACAAGATGCCCTGCAAAGGGTCACCAAACCCTCCATATGTGGTCTGGAATCCATGACAATGGGGCCCCCACAGGTAATGAAATAGCTAGACGGCCAAATTGTCCGTGAAAAGTATACAGTCACAAAAATGAGGTGGCAAGCTCATGGAGCAGAACTGTGAAACGCTACAAATCACCACAACAGACCCCCAGCAATTGCGGCATGCACATACAAAGAAAGTGTGTCAATGAAAAAAAACAAGGTCTTAGCAAACAAGGGCATATGGCAAACACAATCCAGACTGAGGCCAAGATCATTACCAAATATAGAAGGCCCATTAACATCATAGACCTGTTCCATGAAGCAAGAGCCACTGGCGAGATCTAAAGGAAACACGAAAATACAATGAATATGTGCATAAAGAATATGCAGATGGCTGCACCACCACAACCCACAACCCCCAGACTGTGCAAAGAAAGCGTGTCATGCCACCACCCAAAGTGCCCGTTGGGGGGTAAGGATATGGGTGTAAGCGAAAACATGCATGGTGCACTGCACATGTACATCAGCAGAGTCGAGAGGAACATATGAGGGGGTAGTCACCCCTAACAGTGCCGTCCCAGGGATGGTCAAATGAATGTGTGCGCACTGCAATATAACAGGAAAAGACAGTAGCCCAACAGTGTGCCCAAGAGGAAGTATGAGAAAGATGACCAGTATGCTCCCGAGAAGGGTGGCCCAATGCTAAGTGAGATATGAGGTACACACGGATAGGAGAGGTCAGATGGAACCCTGGCTCACAGAACCAGGTGGCACGGTGCCCCAAAAAGGGTACGTGGGACATGGTCAGTGTGCCGTAGGGACTCCAGGTGGTGTCTGCAGGGACTGCAGAACCTGCGTGCAACAGAGACAGATGTAATACGAACACCACACAGAACCCACTGTAAAGACAAATGGATAGGTGACTGACCGAGGGACAGTAGTGCGTTACTGGACCCACATCCCTGTGGACATCCCATGTGTTATGAAGAAGTGCAGACAAACATGTTGCTGCCTAAAGCAACATAACAAAGTGTGTTGCCCACCCAGTATACTAGAGCAAAAGTGTGTGGCAGTTGGGGAGAAAATGTATGATTGTGTGTAGGCGGAGGTGGCCAGAGGAGTGGCCTTGCCATGCAGAACAGTCACAGGCCCGCCAAAAAAACAAAGATGAAATACAGACAAGGGTAGCAGTGCAGGATACGGGGTGACAGTGCACAGCAACATACTGGACATGTCACATCACACTGATGCAGAATGATCTACCAAAGGAAGATACCCAACGGTGATGACGATGATAAGTGAGGCCAGGAGCTAAAAGCAAATAGGTGACTGTTACCGTGACCACAGGTACCAGTGAAGGAAAGACATAACGACATGGGGACAGAGAGTGAAAAGCCATGAACACTAGGATGGAAAGCGTAGCTGGAAAATAATAACTACCTTAACACCAGAAGGCATACACAAATGGATGTAGACAGGACCACAGCATGTCACCATACATAACCACAGCTGTGTGCCAGGTGAGGGCACCCCAAAGACTAAACAGGATGCAAATCACATTCCGAGCAGGGGTACACAGACTATATCACAGTCCACAGGTGGGATGGGAGGTACATATGAACCGGTCCATACACGACCCTGTAAATATCATGCAGTGCAAACCAAATCCATGGGATGCTTTTCCAAGGGTTGCAAAGCAGAGATGGCATCCATCTGTCCAAGAGAGGTCAACGCATCTTTGGTAGTAGACTGGCTAATTTACTGAAAAGGGCTTTAAACTAGATTCCTTGGGGATGGGTGAAGAAAGCCCCCAGGTAAGTGAAAGCCCCCAGGTAGGTGATACATTAAATACCTTTATGGAAATGGGTAACAGGGGTAACATATGGAAAGCAGTGTGTATTAATGCCCGTAGCATGGGAAATAAGATCCCTGAGGTTGAAGCTTTGGTGGGAGTGGCTGACTTGGATTTAGTGGCAGTTACAGAAACATGGTTCACAGAAAACAATGACTGGGATGTAACTATACCTGGCTATACTTTATTCAGGAAGGACAGGGTAGGAAGAAGAGGAGGAGGAGTGGCACTATATGTAAAAACTACTATTAAAGCTTTGGAATTACAGAGCTTAAAAGGGAGAGAGGAGGCATTGTGGGTTAAACTAGAAAGAGGGAAAGAGAAATCTATTTGCATTGGAGTGATATACAGACCTCCCTCACAAGAGGAAGAGGTGGACAGAGAGTTAATTGAAGACATACGCAGCATTGCTAGGAAAGGGGAAGTGCTACTGATAGGAGATTTCAATATGCCAGATGTTGATTGGCACATTCCTGCTGCAGTATCATCTAGAAGTAAGGAGATCCTGGATTCTCTACAGGGAGAACTATTCAGGCAATTGGTAACAGACCCCACACGTGAAGGGGCCATACTGGACTTGGTGCTTACCAATGGTGAAAGTGTTTCTGATGTTGTAGTGGGAGATCATTTTGCATCCAGTGATCACCAGATGGTGTGGTTCAGTATTAGGACTAGGGCTGTTAGAATCCATTCCAAGGTGAGGATCTTAGACTTTAGGAAGACTAACTTTGCGAAGATGGGCCAATACCTCAGGGAGTCGTTAGTGGGATGGGAACAGCTGGGGGATGTAGAAAAACAGTGGGCAAAACTGAAAGGGGGTATTTTAAGGGCAACAAACCTTTTTGTTAAAATGGTAAATAAAGGCAAAAGGAACAGGAGACCGCTATGGTTTTCGAAGGAAGTAGCTGAAAAAGTGAAGAAAAAGAGGGAGGCCTTCATGAAATACAAGAGATCACAGAGAGCAGAAGACAGGCATCTGTATTTGGAAAAACTTAGAGAAGCTAGCAAAGTAGTCAAGAAGGCAAAGATTCAAAAGGAGGAGGAAATAGCCAATGCAATAAAATGGGGGGATAAGACATTTTTCAGATATATTAGTGAGAAGAGGAAGAGCAAAAGTGGTATTGTCAGACTCAAGGGTGCAGGGGGGGAATATGTAGAAGCTGATAAGGATAAAGCGGAATTGCTTAACAAATATTTTTGTTCTGTGTTCACAGATGAAGAACCAGGAGCAGGACCTCAGAAAACACCCACAAATAAGAACAGAAGCGAGGGACATCTTGAACTATTTTCAGAAGACTGTGTTCGTGAGAAACTAGCTCAACTTAAAGTAGACAAAGCGATGGGACCGGATGGGATACACCCTAGAATACTGAGGGAACTTGGGGACGTTCTAGCAGCTCCACTGACTGACCTTTTCAATGCCTCGTTGGAGTCGGGAGTGGTGCCAAAGGACTGGAGAGAGGCTCATGTGGTGCCTTTACACAAAAGCGGAAGTAAGGATGTGGTTGAAAACTACAGGCCGGTTAGTTTAACTTCGGTGGTGAGTAAATTATTGGAAACGCTGCTGAAAGAGAAAATAGTGAGGTTTCTGGAGTCCAGCGGATTACAGGATCCGAGGCAGCATGGATTCACCAGAGGCAGGTCTTGTCAGACAAATCTGATTGATTTTTTTGACTGGGTGACCAGGGAGTTGGACCAAGGGAGAGCTCTAGATGTGGTGTATTTAGATTTCCGTAAAGCCTTTGACACTGTTCCTCACAGGCGACTTATAAACAAACTGAGCACCCTAGGGATGGACCCTAAAGTTACTGCTTGGGTTAGAAGTTGGTTGGGTGGGAGGCGACAAAGAGTACAGGTAAATGGAGCTCACTCTGAGGAGAAGGATGTTGCCAGTGGTGTGCCCCAGGGATCTGTCCTTGGTCCGATTCTTTTTAACATCTTTGTTAGTGATATAGCGGAAGGGCTGTCGGGTAAGGTTTGCCTCTTTGCAGATGATACCAAAATCTGCAATAGAGTAGACACCCAGGAAGGGGTAGATAACATGAGGAGGGATCTAGCTAAGCTTGAAGAATGGTCTAGAATTTGGCAGCTGGGATTTAATGTTAAAAAATGTAAGGTCATGCATTTGGGCTGCAGCAATCCAAGGGAGCAATACAGTATAGGAGGTGAAGTACTTTTGTCCACTAAAGAAGAGCGGGACCTAGGCGTGGTTGTGTCTGATGATCTTAAAGTAGCTAAACAGGTGGAAAAGGCGACAGCAAAAGCTAGAAGGATGCTTGGGTGCATACGGAGAGGAATGGCTAGCAGAAAAAAGGAGGTGATAATGCCTCTGTATAAGTCTTTGGTGCGACCTCATTTGGAGTATGGTGTGCAATTCTGGAGACCGCACCTTCAAAAGGATGTGAACAGGATGGAGTCGGTGCAGAGGGTTGCTACCAAAATGATTAATGGGCTTCATTATAAAGCATATGAGGACAGACTTAAGGATCTTAATATGTACACCTTAGAGGAAAGGCGGGATAGAGGTGATATGATTGAGATGTTTAAATACCTCCGTGGCATAAATGTTCAGGGAGAGAGCCTCTTTCAATTGAAAGCAAGTTCTGCTACGAGGGGACATGGGATGAGGGTGAAGGGAGATAGATTCAGGAGTGATATGCGGAAATATTTCTTTACGGAAAGAGTAGTGGATCCGTGGAATAGTCTCCCAGTGGAGGTGGTAGAGATGAGGACAGTAACTGAATTCAAGAAAGCATGGGACCAACACAGAGGATCTCTAAAGGCAAAAAGTGGACTGTTGTAGTTGTTATGGAAGGACAGACTAGATAGGCCATGTGGTCTTTTTCTGTCGTCATATTTCTATGTTTCTAAATCCAATATATCAGGGGAGCGACAAGAAAGGGCCAGAAGGGGACAGGGCAATGGAGAGCCATGTGGATGGGCCGTGGTCAGGGACAAGCGAACGTAGGAGGAGCATGTGCCTGACAGAACAGTTGAGCCATGGTGGCTGGACCAAACGGCAGCAGTGGTACCAGTAAACAGGCAGGCCTGTCACATGCCCCGCCACATGTGTGACAAACCTAACCTAAGGGTGATGGGGAAGTGGGCCCGAGAGCATTGCAGCACCATAGGAGCAGTGGAGGGTAAGCAACATATATGGGTCACACCATGGCGACTGCAATGGAAAACGCACTGTATTGCAACTCACCCGAGTCAGCTGCCTGGTGCAGTTGTTCACACAGAAACATCACATGTAGCACAGCATCGGGCAGTATGATCAGTTATGTTCCGGGGTCCCGTAAAGCAGAAGCTCATCCTGGGGAGGCAAAAGCACATCTGACATGTTGCCACACGACATGGTACTGCTGCACAAATGACACACCTGTCCACACATGGTTAACCCAGATAAAGGTCACCAGCAGCCGTTGAACTTACAGGAGAAGAGCTCCCCGATCAGACGTTGCCTGGCCGCCATCCCAGCATGTGTGTCAACATGGCCAGGTGCAGGAGGGCACACAGGATCCACCCCAAGATCCTCATTAATATCGACTGGAACATTGTGCCTGAGAACAATGTTGTGTAGGATGCAACAGGCTAGTATGATCTTTGCCACAGTCAAGGGCCCGTACTGTAAGGCTCCGCCAGTCCTATTCAGACACCTGAAGCGACTTTTGAGAACGCCAAAGGTGCGCTCAATGACAGAGCGGCTGGAGGCATGGGCCTCATTGTACCGCATCTCTGCACCTGTCCGAGGGACACGCACAGGGGTCAGAAGCCAGGCACGACACCCATATCCTGCATCACCTGCAAACAGAAATGGAAGTAAGGCACATGTGAGAAGAAGAACCTATGGAAACCCGGATGTAGCAATGCACAAATGGACAGCAGGGAAACATGGTCACACACACATGATGGCACAGCATTGCACACAGTTGTGGTGCACTAGAGACCGCATCTGGGAGAACAGGATCACACGTGCCGTTACAAAGATGGTCAGGTGTGCAGGTAGCTGGGTCATGATGTGATATGGCACACAGGTGTTATGTCAGTGTACCACAACCCGGGTTGGTAAGGTGGGGGTGGCAGCGCAGACAGGCGAAAGCAGTCATGCAGCTGACATGTGTGATAGGTTCGCACATACACCCTGACACGTGCCACCCCCGACAAGGTGGATCAGTAGGTCACATACACACTGTACAGCTTGTCTATGGTCCTGTTCCGCCTGTAACCCAAACCCCCTCCCCCCCCTGGCTGCCACATGCACAGTCCCATGGCACATTGGGCATGAGATGGACACAAGACACAGGCCGACATATGTGAAACCTTTGCACCATGCATGTCCCGACTGACCATGGAAAAGGCTGATAGCGATGTAAACATCTAGGGCCGGGCAGAGACGACAACACATGGGTGCATGGTGACGCAGATGAGCACGAATAGGCACATGGTAGCCAAGGGGATGGGTGTGGATGCGCAGAGGTATGTGAGCACAGCCCAGGTGACAAGGTGCGCTGGGGCCACAGCACAAGAATAGTCTGCACAAGGACACTACAGCACCATGTCCTGCATGCAGAGGACACAGGTGACAATGGTGCCCACGTGAAACACATATGGTCGCTCAACACGGGATGTGTGAAATACCTACCCAGCAGGACACAGTCCTCATATTGACCGGCCTCAAACATTCCGAAGAGTGCTGAGTTCTGCAGGATATAGGAGTCATAGGCTGACCCTGGGAAACGCGGGACCACATTCATGATACGCATACCTGCATCACAGACAACCTGCACATTGAGGGAATGGAAGTGTTTGCGGTTGCGGTACACAACCTCCCTGTCACGTGGCGGGATGAGGGCAACATGTGTGCAATCTATTGCACCCATCACATGTGGTATCCCTGCAATCTGCTGGAATGCATGTCCCAGGGCCACCCAATGTTGCCTACTGTTGGGAATGGCAATGTAATTCCCAACCCGGCTGACCATGGCCCACAGTACCTGGTGGAAGCAGCGAGAGAACGTTGGTCGGCTCATTCCACCCACTGCGGCCACTGAGGTCTGGAAACAGCCAGAGGCAAAGAAATGTAGGGCAGCAAGGAGCTTGGCCATTCCCGGTATAGCATGTGACCGTGCAGTCAGGGGCTCGAGGTCAGGCCGGAGATCCTCATAGAGCTCCCTAATAGCCCCTGTGTCCAGCCGGTAGAGGGAGATCACCTGGTCCTCCCTGATGTTCTGTAGCAGGACCCTGGGCCTGTAGAGGCGTTGCAGGCGTGGCCGCCCCTCAGGACGCCTACGGCGCCGTTGTTCCACCACACCCGCATGTGGACCCTCCACAGCTGCAGGCCTGTGTTGCATCGGGTCAGGACCCATGCCCAGGGCCGCAGCCCCAGGACCAGCATCTCCCTCTGCCGGAAAGCGCAGCTCAGCTAGCTCCAGTAATGCAATGACTGCACCACCTGCATTCACAGTCTGAGACATGATAGACACAGGATGTGGGACAGGGGGCTGTGAAATAGGGTACAGGGTGGGAGCAGAAATCACACAAACAACATACACCTGGTCAATCAGAAGCATCCAGCACAACCAAACACCCTGTAGTCAGCAAGGTCCGAAAGCCCTCAGCATAGCGCGCGGAGGACCGCGCGTACCTCCGCATTGCCCCTGGCTAAAGGCATTCCGAGAATAAACCCCGTGTCCCCGTGTGACGCAGCATACCTTAAAGATCCCGCGGGGCATACACACTTCCAAATATGGAAGACGCCAAGATTTCACAGAGACGCGTACACGTAACGCACGTCCATGCGTGCGCAAGAGGAGAGCACGTACGGGACGCACCTGCGGAACGCGCGTACGCAACACGCTCAGAGACATACCCACACGAGATCTATATAAAGCTGTGGAGGACAACATGGCCCGCTCCTCAGCACACATTCATGATGGAACATACCAGCCAGACGTCGGACACTACAGCAGCACAGCAGGTTCCAGGAATGGACACCCACTGCACTGATGGGGAGAGGCCAGGGCCATCAGGCATGCAGGAGACCCCATGTCCACAGGGTCAGAAGCGGCGCAGGGCCACCCTCCCAGAGGAATATCGAAAGAGAGCCATCAGGTTCAGCCAGGAGGAGAATGACCTCCTCCTGTCAGCCATCCTGGACCGATACGAAATACTTTTCGGGCAGCAGAGCACCACCACAACAGGTGCCACACGTGCCAAGGCATGGGCCGAGGTACAGGCCCAAGTGTCCACCGCTGCTGGCCCGCACAGAGATGTTGAGAGCCTTCGCAAACGTTATTGCGACATCAAGCGCAATATCCGCAAGGAGCTGACAAGGGAGAGGAGAGGGGCCCAAAGCACCGGAGGCGGCCCAGCACAGGTTGCAAACCTTACTGATCTCGAAAGGCGATTGGCAGAGAGACTCGGCCCTACATATATACATGGCCTTCCACCTGAGCTGGACACTACGCACCCAGGTGCTGGTAAGTGTGTGAGTGACCTGTACCAGTGAGAGCGTGCAGGCGCACATGTGTGGGGGTGGCCCAGGGTGGACTGCGGTTCTGGTGCCATGATTGTGCAAACTGAGGACCCTGGGGGCAGCACAACCATGTAACCAGCCTCTGAGCCATGACCCAGTGGGTGAGTCATGCCCATGGTGTGCAGGGAGTGCCATAGCACAGTGTATGGGTGCGGTGCCAAAGCAAGAGGCCCCACAGTACCAGCAGAGGCTGTAAATGTCTTGCAGTGGAGAGGGTGCAGGGCTGGTGGAGGTAGCATGCCCGCGAATGTTTCAACATGGCCGACAGGGCAGCACAATGTACCTGTGTCGAACACGGACTGTGTTTGCAGTGCTGATAGCGGTAAGGGGGCTGCATGGGGTGTGTGGTAGCATGCACGGGGGATGAGGTCACTGGAAGTGGCAGGGCAATGGCCCCTCTCATCGGCCCCTCTAGGTATTGGGGAATGGGGGAGGGGGAAAGGGCCCCCACCAGGACCCATGTGGCTCACCCACACACATGTGCTCTTATGGGAGTGTGAGGCGTGCAGACAGGCAGTCGTGCTGTATCCGACCTATATGATACTCTGTCCCACAGGTGACATAGCTGCCATAGCTGCAGCCGCCGATGCGAATGGGGACAGCCAGCCCTGGACAGCCGCACCCATGGATCCAGTGCCGGAGCCGTTAGAGGTGGATGAAGGAGCTCCCCCAAACACACCCGTTGGTGACAGTGGCACTATCACCCCGCCTGCGTGTGGAGGGGGGACAGACGTGAGTGACGAGCCCGGGGACGTGCCAGCAGAGGGAGGACGACGTCACAGGGATGCAGCGCCATCAGCAGTGGCAGAGGTTATAGAACAAATGCAGGCACACACCGCAGCGACACACAGGGATGCAGAGGGTGAGTCCCAAAATGTCTGCTCTCAATGCGTCTGCATCGATAGTCCTGTCATTCCATGACGACAATGCACTACCTGCTGTCTTCACAGGTATACGGCATTTGCTGCGTGCATGTCTGCGGGAACAGCGGAGGCAAAGACGTGCCCTACGGAGACATCACGACATGATGTACAGGGTCCTGATGGGGGTCCCAAGGGTAGCCACAGCTGCGGAGAGCATGGCGGCCACCATGCAAGCCATAGCTGCACAAATGGGGGTGCCGCCACCACCACCATCGCAAGCTCCACCAACAACAGTGCGAGCAGCAGCAACGGCAGCAGTGCCGGCAACAGAGCCACCGGCATTGCAGGGTGGGAGGGGCCGGGCAAGGCGTGGCAGGGGAAGGGGAAAATAAACGCATGAACATGCGGCTGTAGAACATGTCATGTCTCCTATGTTTCTTGTGGGGGCCTGTATCACGCACAGCCCACCCATGCATGACCCTGGGGCATGGGCGCTGCAAACTATTTTGACATATGGTGTAGCCACCGACACTGCTGTGGGCAGCATGGGATGCCCCACCTGCTCTTGGGCGCACACCAGCAGGCACACATTGTCCAGCAGCTGCAGCCAACATCTGTTCGCCTCATCCGTTCCCCTTGAGCTAGGGGGCTGGGGGTTTGCAGCGAGTGCTCATGGGCCATGGAGGGGGACAGGGCATGGCATCATGTGGGCTGTGGGTGATGGGGGGGGGCAGAACTTGAAATGTGCAGTGGGATGATTGTCGGGGGGAAAGGTCTGGCAATGGCCTATTAGTGGCGTGCTGGAAATGACCTGATGGGGCCGCCACCAATTCTGGGCTGGTTGCATTGGCTCTGAATCGGGATGAGTGGTGGTGGTGGTGGTGGTTGACATACAGTGCACCCATGATGGTGCATGGCCGTTACATGGGCCCAGGGGAGGGGGGGGACAGATATCCGGGTGGGTGGGTGGAGCAAGGTTATGGCATGTGCCCAGTTTGCTTCCACACAATGGATATGTGTGACATCACATGGGTACTCGTAGGAGGACCTGACTTGCTGAGGGCACCAGTACATTGATGGGGTGTCTATGCCCCACTCACCATGCCTTGCTATCCCCTATGTTAACAGGATAGGACTCTACATATCCAAGTCTCGGGGAACACCAAAGGGATCAGGGTACAGCACATACACTTACCCAGACTGCGGGCACAGCTTTAGCAAAGGTACAGTATACCCTCAGTCATAGACAGGCACTACTGAGTCTATGCGCCGTGCTCCAATGACCATAGACAGTCCCAAAGGCACATTTCGCATGGCAGGCAGACCGCCAGTCCTCTCTGTTACGCATCCCACTGTGTCCGATACCTGTCCCTGTGGCCCCTGGTCAGCCATCAGTGTAGTGCTCAGAACAGCACACGGTTAGCCTTTCTCACATACCAACTACATGTCCGTCCCATCCCGTGCCACTAACATCGTGCACATAACAAACTATCCAGACCCTCCTGGGATGCCCCACAGGCACATGTGTGGAGGGACAGTCCATGTGGTTGCAAGGGTCAATGTCCATGCTGCTGTCCTGTGTTCTGTGCCACGCTATCATATATAGACGAATGGCACGAGTCACAGTGTAGCCCCCATGTGCATCACTTGCAAAGTGCCCCCCGACACCATGACATACACGGGTAATGGACCCAACATGTGGCACAGCCCATGTCACCGTGTGGCCATGTCCACTCTGTCCACCCATAGCCCTGTGCACATCTACGCTCAGTGTCCATTAGCCCACATGCTGTGTCCATGCCATCCTCCACCCTGGACTGCGCCCCTCACAGATGTTGCACATAGCCTTGCATGTTCCACCACTGCTGGTCCCTGGGCACTGTTACATGTGTGTGCTCTGGGACATGTGTGGCACTACCACATGTAATGTCCGTAGTATTGCTAGATGCATGACACTTGAAAAGTACCCTGCACACACCCTTTGTATCGTACACTGACACACATGTGTGTGCCCTCATGTGTCGCTCACAGACCACTGCCCCATAGCAAAGAAGGATATCTGGACAGCACAGTGTAATGCTAACAATGAACACCTTTATTTACACATTAACAGTATGTGGTGGCTGTGACATAGGCCATCATGGCAACATCCCAGTCATGCAGCCCTGCTGCCCTCCCTGCGTGGGGTAGGCCTCTGCATGGGCTGTCACAGGGCGGGTGTGCATTGCGTATCCACGCGCTACACACCCCGGGGACCCCTGTCACATGGTGGCTGATCCGGCGCACCCCCAGCTACGCGCTCCTCCAGCGAGCGCAGCCGGTCAGCCACCATGGTCAGGGTCGCCAGGACCTGCCCCATGATGAGGGCGTGCTGCCTCTGGGCGTGTGCATGTGCATGCACAGCCGCTGCCATGCGCAGTCCGCACATGCAGCCACACAGACACAGGTCTCCCCGTGTCTGTGTGGCTGCATCCACGGTGCGCCTGTCAGCGGCTATGTGTGCCATGTCCACGTCCAGGGGGGACGCATCAGCCTCACCATGGTGCAGGTGGCTGGCGACCCCGTAGCCCTGTGACAGCCCATGCGGATGGGCACATGGCCCACACGGAAGGTCCCTCCCCGCACCCGCCCCAACCCCCTCCAGCTCCGCCATGCCAGGATCATCCCCCTCCTACCCCTGTCCCCCCACAGCAGGGTCCCTCCCCTCCCAACCCACCTGTACCCGCCCCTCCGCCCCCTGCCCTCCCACCACCTCTGCCCTCTCCCCCTCCCCCCCCCCGCCACCCCCGCACCAGCCACCCGAAGCTGCTCCAGTCCCTCCTCTCCCAGCCCCCCCCCCTCTGCGTCCTCATCCCCCTCTGCGTTGTCAGCTGCAGCTTCGTCATGTTGCGGGGTGCCTTGCTCCTCCTCCACTGGGCCGGCCACCACCTCCTGTCCATCATCTTCCTCTGGCTCCCTGTGGCCCGCATCCTGCTCCCCAGGCTCCTCTGCAGCACGTGCATCTGCTGTGGGAAAGGGGAACAGGTGTCATAGCCATAGTCACACAGCAGCCACAGTATTCACATACATCTTGTGTTCAGGACAGCCAGTGCCCCACAGGGCCATGTCACCTCACGCACCGTCCTGTTGGGCCATCCGCTCCCTCCGGACACGTTCAACAAACCGGGGGTATTTCGCCCTCAGCTCCCGCGCCTTCTTACGGAGATCCTCGACCTATTGGATTAACAACACATATTGACATTAGGGGACAAACACCCTTTCATGACCTCTTCCAAAACACATATATATTTCTCAGTGTGCAACATAGCTAGGACCTCTGATCACAGACTGGGGCATTCCACACAGCACCAGGATGAGGGGTGGGGCTCTGGGGTAAGGCCTACTGCATCCTGGGGCTGTGGTCTGTTTCCTCTACTCACAAACAGGGACAGATACCATAGCACAGGGACTGGGTAGAGCCCTCATTTGGGGCCTGCTGCATCCCTGGGCTATAGCTCATCCCTGTATGCACAGACAGGGACAGATACCAGAGCACAGGGACTGGGAAGAGCCCTCATTTGGGGCCTGCATCATCACAGGGCTATATTCATGTCATTTCATCACAGACAGGGACAGATACCATAGCACAGGGACTGGGTAGAGCCCTCATTTGGGGCCTGCATCATCACAGGGCTATAGCTCATCCCTGTATGCACAGACAGGGACAGATACCAGAGCACAGGGAGTGGGAAGAGCCCTCATTTGGGGCCTGCATCATCACGGGGCTATAGTCATGTCATTTCATCACAGACAGGGACAGATACCATAGCACAGGGACTGGGTAGAGCCCTCATTTGGGGCCTGCATCATCCTTGGGCTATAGCTCATCCCTGTATGCACAGACAGGGACAGATACCAGAGCACAGGGACTGGGAAGAGCCCTCATTTGGGGCCTGCTGCATCCCTGGGCTATAGCTCATCCCTGTATGCACAGACAGGGACAGATACCAGAGCACAGGGACTGGGAAGAGCCCTCATTTGGGGCCTGCTGCATCCCTGGGCTATAGCTCATCCCTGTATGCACAGACAGGGACAGATACCAGAGCACAGGGACTGATCCCCAGTCCTCATTTGGGGCCTGCAGCATCCCGGGGCTATAGCTAGGTCCTCTAATCACAGACAGGGGCAGATACCAGAGCACCAGGACGGGGTAGGGCCCCTGAGGTGGGGCCTGGGGGAGTATCTTGGGGGGGACGGGACAGGCCTCACTCACAGCTGGATGTGGAGTCACCTTGCAGTCCCTATTTGTGCATATGTGATTGCTGACTTGGTTGCATGGTGTTCCTCTGCACATCCTGGATTGGGGTGCCTGTTCCCATGGACTTATCTCACGTGGGTAGTCTGCGCTGCGGTTGTAGCGCATGGTGAGGCACTCCCAGGCTCTTCGTACCCTTCCCAGATTCTGCCTTCTCGAGGACCCGGGGAATAGGCGCCTCTGCCTGAGGCAGAAGAGCTCTGTCAGCAGGTAGAGCTCCCGCTGGTTGAAGGCTGGCTTCCTCGACATTGAAGCCATGTCTGTGGTATGAGATATGCCTTGCCACGTGCGTTGCTACGGGCCTAGCCACGTGCGTTGCTACGGGCGTAAGAGCGTGCGTGGGTATGTGTGTTCTTACCTGCGGGGGCTCTCCATATGCAACTCCCAGGGTTTAGTACTGCTGCTACATCTCCTAGGTAAAGTTGTTTGGACTCTGCTCATTACAGGGTCTGCTTTATGGTTCCTAGCCCCTTCTGCTGCACACATCTCACATTTTCATACATTCACCTTCCTTTGCCTAGAGGTGCCCATGACATAGAGCTGTATCAGACATATGTGCTGTACCTTCTCTTTGGATGCATTGAGGGGAATGTGTGGTGACAGGGCCACAGAGGGAGTCGCAGTTTAATTAGCTGTAAGGTTCACTTTGGGGGACATGTGGGGGTGTTGTGAGGTTTACTTTCTGGGACTGCATAGCGTGGCATTGCTCATTTCCATGTGTTTTCTTTGACGTTTGCACTATATCCTCTCTGGCCTTTGGGCATAGACCATTGGCTTTGGTTCTCTATGGCACCTCAGGTCATGGTTTATTTCAGACACCACTGCTCGGAGAGTGATTGCATCTGATAGCCCTGCTACGTATCAGCACAGTGGGGTCGTACCCACAGCCTCTGGCTCCACAGTCGGTGCATTTGACAGTGGGTTGCAGTTATGTCTGTATCTGTATCTCCTTCTCTATGACTGACTGACTACAGAGGGACGTCAATTCCCCACACAGTCCATCCACAGTGGTTCTCAGGGTTTATTTGGCTAGGTCACACCCATGATGCACTTGATATGCAAATCAGATTTTCACAGATACACACCATGGGGAAAGCAAACCCACAGCACCTTGGCCTGGTGGTGTAACTGAACATGTGCACCCCCACAGCAGCTAGGCATGGTAGGGGTATCTGAGCGTGTGTTTTACTGGAACAGTGTACCTACACACCATCACATTTTTCTGGTACTGTGCTCACCGTGAGGGTGAGGTGATGCGTAAAGCAGCAGGTCCACAGCAACATCCATGGCAGACTTAGGCCATGCTGGCCCTCCACAGCAGTGTTGCTGTGTGGGATAGGTAGTTTCTGCACAAACACCTTGGATATATCCATCTGGATCAGTCAGGTGTGGTCCCTAGGGGGCTTCTGGTGGTAAACACAGTCTCCCATCACCTGATCCACCTTCACCCTCCCTGCACTGATGGCAGTGGAAGGGCCATCACCCCCAGTTCTACTGTGGGTCAGACACCCCTCTGGCCAGTTCCTGCAGCTCTCTACATATCCATAGCACAGTAGCATGCACGCATTAGGGCTGTATAGGCTAGGCTGCACCCCACCACTATATGATATTGTCCAGCACCAGGCCTTCAGCCAATGCACCCTGCCAGGCTCTCCATCTGGACATATACCAGCTGCATACAGTCTGCTAGTAGGTCCATGCTGCATGTTCCTGTTGGAACTGCATGCACCCACAACTGGACAGGGATGGGCAGCATACACAACCAGCAGATAAGTCAGTGACTGGCCCCCATAGGGAGACACATACATATCACCTGACAGAACTACAATATAGCACGATGGGAATGCCTAGCCATGCTGTGGTCACTGCACAGTCAGGGTGAGACTGAGCTCCCTACAGGACATACAGCGGTCACCCTGTCTGTGTAGGTGGTGGCCGGGCACTACTATGCCGCAGTCGGTGCCCTGTGTGCTGTGCAGATACAGCCAGCCCATGCCACCATGTCTGGGCTCTACCCATGGTACCTTGCTCCTCATTATGCACATTTGCTGGCCAATACTGGCAACAGTGCTGCGCGTGTGGCCTATGTAAGGTGTTTGCAGCCCCCACACACTGTAGAGACAGACACACACTCCAACACCTATGCCAGCATTCTGCTACTGTGGAGGGGGTCCAGCAGCCCTGCCCCCCACACCAGTCCTGGACACAGCCCAGGCATGGATATGATTCGCACTACTGTTGGCCGTCGCTCCCCAGGGTGGTAAACACTGTCAGTGACCTGACCTGTAGCACGCCCCGCAGACATCTGACTGATTGTTCTGATGGGGCTCGATGAGCAAACTGTGCTTGTCGTAGGACTTGATATCTACCGGTAATCATGCGACCTGTCTAATAGGTGCATACCATATACCCAGGTGTAGGGTGCCATTGCTAGGGTATGCCTGTGCTAGTATTGGGGGATGCACACAGGGCCCAATGTCCTGGCTCTTGAGGGGGCATTTGCCACTGGCGCCTGTGGGTGGGTGGGTGTGTCTGGCCCTGTTGGCTGTTACTTTACCGCAGAGGTTCCCAGATCAGGTCCTGGTGTGTCAAACACTGTTCGGGTTTCCCTGCTGTCCCACCTACATATGCATGGCCTACATCCGCATGCCATGGGGGTGGTGCATAGCTATGCAGCACAGGCATCTTCATTGGAGGCATCATAGAACCTGAATGGTGTGTGGCACTCCAGGGCTGCATTTGGGGGGCTCTGCTCTAGGTACTGCGGCTGTTTCTGGTGTCTGTGCTCGGAGTAGTAATATATAGGCGTAGTAACCCTGTGTATGTTCGCAGCACTACAGGTTTGTCATTACAGTCACGGTACAGTTGGGGGGCAAAAATGTTCACTAGAATGGACATTGACACAACTTGGCTTTGAACCTGTGACCTTCTGTTCTTGCACACACTGTCTGTGTGCACTGCACCACCGTGTTGCCACAGATATGCTGTGTTCCCTGGGTAGTCCATGACTGTACATCCAACAGGTCCTGTCTGCTGCTGTGGATGTGGCAGCCTGCCCATGGCTCAACCACTGTCTGCTGGGACTAGCAGCCACGACCCTCTCCATCACCTGTACCCTTCCGCCAACATGCTGACATGTCCTTATCTTGGGAAATGGATATAACCTGATCCAGGTGTGCCACTCCAGGACTGCATTTTGGGGACTCAGCTGTTGGTAATGGCCATTGTTATGGGGTGTGTGCGGTGTTGGGTAACATATTGGTGTTTGCACGATGCCTCTGTTCTCTGCAATAAAGGGGTGTCTTTACTATTTCTGCTTCGTGGAGGGAAAAATATGGCGACTGTGTTGGCAGCGGCCCCAGCTGGGATTTGAACCTGGGACCCTCTGGTCCTACAGGTATTGGCTATGTCCACTGCACCACACTGTCATCACAGTGACAGTGAGGTCCCTGCTGATGGGACACCTGGCCGAACGAGTCTGGTCTCTGCTCTGCACATTTTTACTTTGGCCTCATTCACCTTGTCTGGTGACATAGGTGCACATAACCCCCAACTATGCCCTCCGAATGAGAGGATGGGAACATAACCAGGCTGGCCAATAGTGATATTAATGGGGTACCCTGGAACACACTCCCAGGAGCGCTCAGGATTAGGATTCAAAGATGATCTTTGGAGGGGTCCACGCTCCGTGGCCACGACTCATTTTTTTTTGGGGGGTCTTTTCTTTTAGTTGTTGCCCATTAATATCACTGTTGGCATGCTTGTTTGTCGTTTTTCCGGATTTGGTTGTGGTCTTTTTCCATGCCTATTTGCTATTTTGTTCAGTGCACATATATCACACTGCTCACGTTTTGTAGGTTTCCCGGGTTTTGCTATACATTGCTGACGAAAATGGTTTCTCTTCCCTTTCATGTGCCTTTAACGACAGGTTTTCATTCGCGTTGGGATTTTGCTCTGCAATTCATCGCGTTCGTGTGAGGGGAGCCTCTCCCCGCCCACTCTCCGCCCATTGACCCCTTCTCTCCGCCCACTCTCCACCTTCCGCGCTGTTTTAACGCTCCGCGGAGGTTTACGATCGTTAACTGTGGTTAACGCGCGTAAGGTACGTTTAACGATCGTTTGCACGTCAGAACGCGCGTTCGGACGTGCGAACGATCGTTAAATATACTTTACGCGCGTTATTCACGATTACCGCACTTTAGTAAACATACCCCTTAATGTTGAAAACAAGGCTGGAGTCTTTGGAGAATGCTACTAGGGCCTCAAATCTTCGGTTGCTCAATTTTCCCATGGTTCCGGATGTAGCACCGTTGGAATTATTTAAGAAATATCTTCAAGAATCCCTAATGATTCCTGTGGACTTAATTCCTCCTGTACAGAGAGCTTTCTACTTGCCCTTGGGTAAGAAAGAGGGTCGGATTGCACATGGAACTGTGGATTTTGATTTTCTCAATGTCTCCGCTATGCTTTGTTCTCCTGGGGAGGGTGAAATTAGAACTTCTACTTTGTTGGTATCCCTTGCCCTTTCGTCAGATAGGGATTGGCTCCTTAAATGGTTTTATAAAAAAAGAGCCAATTTGTTTATGGGGAAAAAGATTTCTGTTTTTCCAGATGTTTCAAAGGAAACCCAGAAACGTCGAAAAGCTTTCTTCTTATTAAAACCTGGTGTAGCTCAATTGGGGGCTTCCTTCACGTTAAGATTTCCATGCAAATGTATAATACTCTTTGAATCTCAGAAGTATGTTTTTTTTCAACCTGGAGACCTTTCGTCGTTTATTAGTACACATACAATAACATCTTTGCCTTCTTAAAAGGCTTGCCATCTATTGTTAATATGATCCTAATCTCTTGTCACCATCTTTAATTTTTGAAATGATTTCCTGTATACTGTAGGTTGTTTCCTGCCTCCAGTTAATTAGGTAACCACCCCCCATACATGGGGACTACTGATGCTTCTTGTTATGTGTTTCTAGAGAAGTGATTTTCTTTTTTGTATAAGGTTACAAGAATTCATCTTTTCTGTAAACATTATTGATTGATGTTTAAATTGTAAACTTGCATAAACAAAAAAATAAATAAATAAATTTAAACTAAAAATACTTTGCTGATACTAGGCCCTGAGTGACTATTAAATTAAAACTATAAGCTCTCTGCTGGGTATGAAATGTAACCAGAAAGTTCTCTTCTGTGTTTTAAATTTAAACTTAAACTGCTGCTACTAGACCCTTACTGATTTAACAAAAAAATAGTGGGTTCACAGATTAAATAGCTTTAATAGAAAGAATTCCTTTCAGAAAATTCCCATTAGTATATACTCACAATTGCAGATCTCTCTCCAGAAGTAACAGTCCCTTTTTCTAGTCCTTCAAGACTCTAAGAAAGATCTACAAAAGCTGGAAGACTGGTCTAATGCTTGGCAACTATAATTTAATGCGAAAAAGTGCAGTGTTATGCACTTGGGTAGCAGAAATCCAAGGGAAATGTACACGATAGGGGCGAGAGGTTGATCTCCAGGAACAAGCAGGAATGAGTCTTCACATATGGGTACGTCGGTACCGACGGAGTCTGCGCGGGAACGCTTCCCAGCATCCAATCAAAGAGCTTTTGGAAGCATCTCACCACGCCTGCGTGCTGCCTTCCCGCCTTTCCCAACTGCCTCTCCTCAGTTTTCGTTTTCCGCGGAGCCGGCAGGACGTCCTCCTGTCACCGCAGAAAATTCTTGTTTTATTTCTTTAGTTTTCTTGTGGTCGCGGCTGTCTTCCCGACGCCACTGGTACCACCGGTGTTTTCTTTTCTTTCTTTTTTTGTAAAATCTTCCTTTTTCAAGGAATATTTTTTCTTCATAGTGTCTTAGGCCTTTTAGGCCTCTTCTTTTCCTTCATAGAACCGCCAGCCACTTTCTCCAAGAAATGTTCAAACTGTGGCGGTACAACTTTATTTTTAGACCCTCGAAGTCGGTGTCTAACCTGCTTGGGTCCTGACACCAGTTTGGTGAGAAGAGGTCTTCAATATCGAGGTTCCCTCGATACACGGTTTCCCTCCAGCTTCGGGGCACCGTCCCCTTCTTCTTCTACACAGGATCAGGTAACCCACAAACAGTCTGTTAAGACTAGCCAGCCCTCGAGTGGTAGGTCTCATGCACAGCATGTAGACGGCTCCGGCCTTGCCCTCGAGGGCCTACTGGCTTCAAAACCCCGACGGGCGTCTTCGGTCTCAAAAGCCTTTCAGGGGTTTCAGGTTGTTCCTGGGGTTCACCCCTCACAGAACATACCTGAGCCGTGTCCGGTGGTGGCATCCGCTTCGAGCGGTACCAATACCCCAACATCGGCACTGGTGTTGGATGAAACACTCCTCACCAGGGATGGTCATCTGGTGTCCTCGGTGCCTTCGGGACCGGTGGATACACTCCAGACTGACCTTCCATTATCGGTACCAGCACCGATACTACCACCGACGTCGGTACCCTCCAGACGTGCATCGATAGCCTCGCTTCCTTCGATGCCGAGTCTGGAATCGATCTCCAGTCTGGAGGACTGGGTACCGACTCGCTTTGGTACAGGCTCTCGGCGGTACCGAAGGCTCGGTTCCGATGTTTCAGATCCACAACTCTCGGTTCCCTCGAGGCCCATTGAGTTGCCACTGGTTGACCTTCATTCACCGGTATCAGACACGGTACCGAAGTCGGTGCCGATGTCCTTATTACCCTTACGGTTGGTGCCTTCCATGCTTCGCTTATCGATGCCGAGTTTAGAATCGCTCTCTAGTCTGGAAGACTCGGTAATAATATGCTTTGGTACCGACACCGATCGATACCGGTGGCTCGGTACCGAGGATAGCGGCTGGAGGTTGTCGGTTACCTCGGTACCGATTGAACTGTCACCGATGACTGCTCCGATGTCTCTGTCGGGCTCGACTCCGACATCGGTACCGGTATCCACAGTAGCATCGTGGCCAACTCCTGCCATGCTTTTTTCAACAGGATCGCTCCCTTCTATGCCAAGCTTGGAGTCGATACCTGGCATGGACAATGTGGTAATGACGGTCGCTGCTCCTGACAGTCAGTACCGGTGACCATCCCTTAAGCATTCCACACTGCACTGTGCAGGATCTTCTATTCCTATATATTTGGATAGCTCTGTCGGTGCTCAGGCTAGTTCTTCAGATCTAACCTGTCCAAGAGAGATTCCTGCTGGGGAACCCTCTTTTCAGAGTTTCCTTCTGGATATAGCAAGATCTCTTGCCATTCCTATCCCAGGACATGATCCTGCACAGGGCTCTCTTTCTACCAAAGCAAAGGAGAATGTAATGCTTCCTTTGCATCATTCCTTGCAGGATCTCCTTCTAGGAATGTGGGAAACACCTTTTAGGGTACCCCCACCTTCCACAGCAACTGATTTCTTATATCAGGTGCCCCCTTCTCCAGGGTTTCAAAAGACTCAACTTCCTCATCATTCCATAGTTGTGGAATCAGCAATGAGGTGGGTAAAGAGTAAGAAAAAGCACTCTTCTTATCCGCCAGGTCGTGAGTCTAAGACACTAGATGCCTTTGGACGTCAAACCTTCCAGACATCTATGCTTTCTGCAAGAATTCTCTCATATATTTTTTATATGAGTCTATCTCTTGAGGAGGTCGCAAAGCATTTACATCTTTTGACTCCTTTCCTTCCAGATTCCAAGAGTGCATACTATTCCTCACTGCTTATGCATATCCAGAATATCTCTTGGTTTCTTTCTCGTGCTTCCCTGGACTCTTTTGAGTCTGTTAGCAGGACTTCTGCTATAGCTATAGGGGCACGACGTAGAGCCTGGCTCCAAGCTTCAGACTTGGACAAATGGGCACAACAAAGACTGGGACATACACCTTGCACTGGAGAAAATCTCTTCAACAAGGAGTCTTTACGTCAGGTTAGTCAGTTGTCCACTGATTTCCCTGTTCCTAGGGGTTGTTCTACACCTTCTTCTGTCCCAGTAGGTAGGAAATGTCCTACCAAACTTTCTTCCCACAGGAGAAGAAGGTTTTATTCATCACTTGCCCATCATACAGATGTTCCCAAACAGGGGAGGCATCGTCCTGGTCTGCAGAATCCAACCTCTCACCAGGCTCAACAAACCCAGCAACCGCAGGGTTTCTGATCAATCATCATCAGATGCTTGTGACTCTTGGGGTTTAGAATCTGCAGTTGCTTCTTCGCAATAGAGGCAATCCACCGCTTCATTCAAACCCCTAGACATGGATCTCTTTCCAAAGACCTCCATTTTTTCTATATTTCTATGAGCTGTCAGAATGTTCATGCCTATAGGTCACAGGTTTCTCCTCTTCTTCCTGCTAGGGAAAGAGGTCTAACCACTATCAAATGATAGTTTCCTGTGCCAGCATGTCTTTTTCCTTCTATAGACTTACTACTTGGTAAGTCTTCTTCAGCTCCATTCCCTTCACCCTCTTACCAAGCTTTTCTCCTGTAAGAGTGGAATTACTTCACTGGAGGGCTTTTTCTTCAGCCTCTCTAATTTTGTCACTTTCCAGTGCGGAGTTTTCCTCTCTGAGTTAACTCCTCTGTTTCAATTTTGCTTTGTTTTCTACTCCTGTTCTGTCTGTTCTTTCTGTTTTTAAACAGTAAGATTATTTCTTCTGTCTTGATAGTAGCTGCCTATGCAGGAGCCTTAATGTTTGGATCACTGGTTCTTGTCCACAAACAACCAGATTTGTCCTCCACTAACATTCTGTCTAATCTTAGTAGTGACTCCAAGTCAGTGCTTTCTTCTGTCTTGGAGATTATCTCACTACAAGCTTTCTGGATTGTCTTCTATTTCTGCCATCTCCTTTCTCCTGGGTTTGGCAGCATAGTTGACATAGGTACTGGCTTTCCAGCAGCCAGTTCTATCTCCTCATTCTCCTGCATCATGCTCTCTGCAATTCTACAGAGAAGCTTTCCACTATGGGCCCTTGCTAGAGAGCATGGGGTTTTTTCTTCCAATAGCTATCCTAGATGGTTGGAAAAGGCTTTACAGTCATGTCTCCCATGACTAGAAGGGTTCTCCCTTCTCTTCCTATCTCCTTTTTGATATAAGGGACATAGGCCTTCTCTTACGTGAAAACTTAAGGAGTTGCCAATTCCCTGCTTTGGTCCATAGTATTCCCAATCGGGGATATGCTCTTTCTCCTTGCAGCTCGGCCTCATGGTAAGAACACATGATACCTTTTGCCCTTAAGCAGGTCAACATGGTATCTCATCTCTATGCGTCTTCTGTCCTCTTACCATGCTAGAGTTCTGGAAGACTCTGGACTTGCTGGCTGCAGACTCAGATTATCCTCTGTTTTTCACGTACCTGTCCTGGTTATTTCACTAGCTAGCATCCTTTCAGATCATAACCAGGAGGAATAGATTCTCTATATATCTTCTCAAGTAGGTTCCACCTCCTTGTTATTAGATGAATCTTTCCTCTCCACATATTCATATCTATTTTTTGTGTGTATTTTATGCCCTTCCATATCTCACTATAGATATATTCTTATATGTCTATCTATATATCTATATGTATATATATTGTGGCACTGCAGACCAGCTGCAGGCAGAAGGAAAGGTTTTAAACCCAGGAAAAAGAGGTAAACACCGGCTGCAGCATCACGAGGAGCCATATAGGGGGAGCCAGAGAGACCTCTGGAGGACTGAGGAACCACGCCCTAGAGCCAATGATGCAATACCAGCCAACACCCAATGTAGAAAGGGAAGAATTCCTTTTAAAAGCTCAGATGACTGGAGGAAGTCAGACTGGTACGCAGAGTGGCCAAGAGAGTGGCAAAGAGAAGGGCAAACAGACCGGTACGCAGAGTGGCCAAGAGAGTGGCAAAGAGAAGGGCAAACAGACCGGTACGCAGAGTGGCAAAGAGAGTGCCAAAGAGAGTCGCAAGGAGATTCGCAAGCAGATTGGCAAGGAGACTGCCAAGGAGACTGGCAAGGAGTGGTGCAAGGAGTTCCAGTTCCAGCTTTGCATGGATATTCGGAGGATCCAGGAATAGGAGTCCTGACCGAGGGAAACGGCCTAGCAGACTCAGCAGAGCCAGGTGAAGAAACTTGCTGTAAATGTTTTAAAAGAGGAAAAGATACACTTTCCAGGAAGGAAAGATACCATAAGGAAGCTGACCCTGAAAGGAGGAGGACTATACCCGAAAGTCCAAGGCCTGAGAGTAACAAGGGCCAGCCACTGTTGAAAGGTGCAACAAGGAGGTGAAAGGAGAATTGTGAAGGGTAACTTTCAAAGCCCTGGGAGAAAGGAGCTGTGGCACAAACAAGGCCTAACTCCAGCAGCAGGCAGACCTGAGAACCAAAGGCCTACCTGGACAGCTGAGAAACCAAGACCCAGCAGGAGTAGGCCTCAGCCCTCACCTCAATCTGAGAACCTTTGAAGAAAAGGTAATTGCCATTTTTATAACTATGATTTTAGGAATGATGTGATACCGAAGGAGCAGGGCACTAGAGAAGGCTGTCCTTCTAGAGGCATTCATGAGACAAGATACAAACCTGCATTAAACAGGAAACTTGCTAGAGAAGAAACAGGGTGCAGGAGAGACTGTTCCTGTTATAAAAGTATACAATGCAAGGACTTACCTTTTAATGCTGACCATTGGCACATCATACAAGCGTTACACAGAAGGCCTGAAAGAGAGTCCTCAGACATTCCGGACTGCGAGCCCATGCAGGTGGAATTCCCGGAGGATCCCTCGGATATTCCGATGGAATGTAGCTATTGCCTGACCAAGAGGATTGAGCCCTAGCAGAGGAATAGCTGTGGCCTGTATGTAAAGTTTGATGCTGTATTCCGTTTTTGACATTACTGTGAAGCTAACAGATTTTTCAGTTCATGTTTTTCCTTTAACCTGGAGCAAGGACATTTCTTTTGTGTGTGCTGTTGTATTCTGAGCCTAGGAACCTATTTGCAACGTGGGAAATAAAAGCCTTATAATTTCCCTACCCTCGGACTGTTATTTTCTTGGGAGCTCTTAGTTAACCAGAAGGCTACCAGGCCTATAAGAACCTGGGCCCTGCACTTGGAACTAAGCTCCCCCACAAACAAACTTTCTTCTTCCATGTCCACCCCCTTTCTGTTGGGTTCCGCCACTACCACCAAGGGGGCGGTGTGACAATATATATATATATATGTATCTGTCGAGATATTTTATTACAGATAGCTATGTATCCACATACTTATCTATCTGACTGTCTATGCTCATATAGCTATATGATTCCGACAGATGGGCTTACCCATTCCTATGCTATCCAGCAGGTTTGGGGTTCTACACACACAACCACTCCTGTGGTAGTCAACAACTTTTATACCATAACCTTAGGGTTTAGGTACCTCTGAAGCTCTCCGTGCTCCAATATTTCTCCTAGCTTACCTCAGTTCGGAGAGATATTGCTGATCTTCCTTTACTCACAGGCTTAACGCCTCAGGCATTTGTCCTCTCTTTTTGGGATACAAGGGGTTCCCATACCCTTTCTCCCCATAAGGACTGTACCTGTTTGTCCAAATCGGTTAGCCTTTCTCTTTTTGCTCCTAAGAGTGAGCCACTCTGCCGCCAAAAGAGTTCGGTTTTTGTCTTAAAGCCTTCCGCTGAAGGCCCACCGTTTTTGTACTACCCCAGTTTTTCTTACTGGGGTTACCTGTTACCTTTCAGGATTCTGACCTCCACTGTTTTTTCCTACAGTGAGGTCCTCTTCGAGATTCCTCTACTGGGTTCCCCAGTAGATCCCATGGACCTCCATACTTTTGTCAAATCCTATTAGGGGAGGTCCATATTGCAAAATTTCATTTCAATATCATTGATAACAATTATCATCCCCACATGGACTTCTTGTCTGCAGTCCTATGCTAGGTTAAGCTGTTTCCCACAGCACCTTTCTCTTTTCAACTCCTACCCTCCATCCTCAGGATGCCTGGTGTTATTAGGTATAGCATGTTCCAATCTATAACATGCTGGGACTCCAGGCATCTTAGCTTGGGAGTCCCCATTTGTGAAGACTCATTCCTGCTTGTTCCTGGAGATAACACAGTTACTTACCTGTAACAGGTGATCTCTGGGAACAGCAGGAATAAGTCTTCACAACCCACCCACCTCCCCTAGGAGTTGTATCTCTATCTATCTTTCCTTTCCTCTCTCTCTCTCTTTGTCTCAGCTTTAAAACTTAACTGAGGAGAGGCAGTTGGGAAAGGCGGGAAGGCAGCACGCAGGCGTGGGGGGATGCATCCAAAAGCTCTTTGATTGGACGCTGGGAAGCGTTCCCGCGCAGACTCCGTCGGTACCGACGTACCCATATGTGAAGACTTATTCCTGCTGTTCCCAGAGATCACCTGTTACAGGTAAGTAACTGTGCTTTATGCACAGTTCAGGAGAAGGACCTTGGTGTGATTATCTCTGATGATCTCAAGGTGGCAAAACAGTGCGACAAGGCGGTGGCAAAAGCCAGGAGGATGTTTGGGCTGCATACAAAGGTGGGATTACCAGCAGAAAGGAAGAGGTACTTATGCCACTGTACAAGTCACTGGTGAGGCCTCACTTGGAATACTGTGTTCAGTTCTGGAGACCATAACTTGCAAAAGATGTAAAAAGACTGGAAACTGTTCAGAGAAAGGCAACCAAAATGATTTGGAGCCTGCGTCAGAAGCCTTATGAGAAGAGACTTGAAGACCTAAATATGTACCCTTTGGAGCAGAGGAGGGACAGGGGAGATATGATTCAGATCTTTAAATACTTAAAGAGAAATGATGAACAAACAAACCTCTTCCAAAGACGGGGAAGCTGTAAAACTAGAGGGCATAACATGAAGCTGCAAGGTGGTAAATTGAAAGGCAATGTCAGGAAATATTTCTTCACTGAAAGGGTGGTGGATGCTTGGAATGCCCTCCCGATGGAAGTGGTGGGGGCAAACACGGTGACGGAATTCAAAACGGCATGGGACAGACACAGTGGATCCCGTTACAGCAACAGGATAAAAACAAAATAAACGGTACCATCTAACTTCTGAACCATCTAACGTCTCAACAAATAGGGGTGTCCTACATGGAGTGGTGGGTTCACTCCTAAACAAAGACATAGGGAGGGGTGGCCTGCACAGAGCGACAGGTGCACTTACTCTTGCCATCTTGCTGGGCAGACTAGATGGACCATGCTGGTCTTTATCTGCCGTCACTTACTATGTTACATTGCTTTTAGACTGGCTGCTAGGCCTGGTCTCCTACTTTAATTTTGTAGCAAGGGTATAATTTTAAGGTTACAGGGACCTTTGCTTAGTAGGCTGATACACAGCAGCAAGATTTCAGTTTGAGTACTTCAATTTCCTTTGTCTGTTACAAGCCTGTGTCACAGGGTGGGGCCTAATTGAATTTTGAAGCTGCTCTGCTACTGACCAAATACCTGAACCAGTCTGCTCATCAGAACTTCAAGAGACTACATGCAGGGGCGGCCCAAGGGGGGTGTGGGGCCATCTGCGGAGACTCGGTGCGGGGCCTCATTTGCATAAGTGGCCTTATTTGCATAAATATTTGCATAATGTTACCATACACTAACTTTTAGTAAACATGTCTCTTAATGAGTGTATGGATAAAGAAAGACTAAAAGATTTCTACATTACTATAATCCAGTGCCAACCGCCAGGCACATTAAGAACTACTACAAACGCTGCCCATTTAGAACCCATAGCAAACCCACCGTATCCTGACAGCATTACCAGGACTCACAAAGCACCATACCCTACCTATCAAAAGGCAACACTGCAAATATTAAACCAATACATTTCAGAGAATACTGGGGAAAGAGAACAAGTGGCAATGTCAAATAGGAATTACATAAACAGAATACCTCAGCTCAGTTACACATGCAGAACATAGACCATCACCAAACAAGAAATCACAATTTAGAAACAGGAAGGCAATAATTAAACTGGGAACCCCAAAAGCCAAACTTGGAATGTACAACAGCACTGTAGAAATAAAACTATAAATTAATTTCCTCTTGTACCAAACAAAGCGCAGACGTTAATGATGCACATTTCCCAGAGCTTTCATATTCCAGTTAATAAATTCAAAATAAAGAGATATCTTTCTACCTTTTGTGCATTTTTTTCAGTTGCAATTGCTCCAACCACTTTCTTCTGGTTTCTTCATGTTTTCTGCTAACTCTCCATCGTCTGCTGTCCATTTGTCCTTTCTTCTCTTTTCTAGTTTTTTTCCATTCTCTCTCTCTACATCTGCTTTAACATACTAATCTTTCTCCTTTTGCTCTTTCCTCATTCCTATTTCATCCACACAAATTTTACCCCTCCATCCTCAATCCCCACTTACTCTCCCAATACCTGGCCAATTGTAGATTTTTCATCCCTCCCACACAAAATATTTTTCCCCTCTCCATTTTACTCTCCCAGCCCCATCCCATTCTAATCCTCCCCCAACATCAGCTCCCTTCTAGTTCCAGTCTCATCCAGCATCCATTCCCTTCTAGTCCCTGCATCAGCCCATTTCCAGTCCTAGCCCCCCATCAGCCCATTTCCAGTCCTAGCTCCCCATCCATTTCCAGTCCGAGTCCCTTCATCAGCTCATTTCCAACCCTAGCCCCCCATCAGCCCTTTTCTAGTCATTTCCTAGCCCCACCATCAGCCCATGTCAAATCCTAGCTCCCCTCCACTCAGCCCAATTCCAGTCCAAGCCCCCCCCCCATGAGCCTACTTCCAGTTCTAGCCCCTCCATGAGTCCATTTCAATTCAAGCCCCCACCACAGCCCATTTCCAATCTTAGCTCCCCCCAACAGCCCATTTCCAGTCCTATCCTAGCTGCTCCATCAGCCCATTTTCAGTCCTAGCTCCCTTCCCTCACAGCCCATTTCCATTCCAAGCCCCCTCCCCATCAGCTATTTGCAGTTCAAGACTCCCCTTCCACTCAGCCCATTTCCAGTCCTAGCAACCCCCCAACCCATTACCAGTCCTAGCCCCCCATCAACCCACTTCCAGTCCTAACCCCCCATCACCCCATTTTCAGTTTAAGCCCCCCCTATAACCCATTACCAGTCCTAACCCCCCATCAGCTCACTTCCAGTCCTAACCCCATCAGCCCATTTCCAGTCAGCCCCCCATAGCCCATTGCCAGTCTTAACCACATCAGCTCACCTCAAGTCCTAACCCCTCCCCATCAGCCCATTTCCTGTCCTAGCCCCCCCATAGCCCATTATCAGTCCTAACCCCCCCATAGCCCATTACCAGTCCTAACTCCCCATCACCCCATTTCCAGACAGCTCCCATCAGCCCACAGCCCATTACCAGTCTTAACCCCCCATAGCCCATTACCAGTCCTAACCCCCCCAACAGCCCATAGCCCATTACCAGTCCTAACCCCATCAGCCCACCTCAAGTCCTAACCCCTCCCCATCAGCCCATTTCCTGTCCTAGCCCCCCATAGCCCATTATCAGTCCTAACCCCCCATCACCCCATTTCCAGACAGCCCGCATCAGCCCACAGCCCATTACCAGTCTTAACCCCCCCATAGCCCATTACCAGTCCTAACCCCCCCAAAAGCCCACTGCTCATTACCAGTCCTAACCCCATCAGCCCACCTCAAGTCCTAACCCCCCCATCAGCCCATTTCCTGTCCTAGCCTCCCCATAGCCCATTATCGGTCCTAACCCCACCATAGCCCATTACCAGTTCTAACCCCTGTCGCGCCCTTCCCCCGCCTAGGCGGCTGCCTGACGAGGTGAAGGGGGAGCGAATGTTACTTTCAAGTAACTTCTAAAGCAAAGGCTTCTGGGAGTTGTAGTGTTCAGAGCATGTGTAGTTGTAAAGCAAAGGCTTGAGCCGAGGTTTGAAAGCAAATGCAGGAATATTTTTATTAGCCTCCCTTAGTAACGGGAACTTCAAAAATGAAGCTTGGTATAACACGGGTACACTTATTCACAGGAAACTCAGGTAAGAAAAAAACTAATTGCTTACTTCAGCAAACAAAACTTTCCATTCAGTATAAAGCTTTTCTTCACAGTGCTTCAAACAAAACTGTTCATTGAAATCTTCAATGCAATCAATTCCAGCAGTAAAACATTTCTCCTTTTGTTTCAGAGCTTGTACTGGTTTTAATCAGTGGTTCTGAGACTTCTAGCAGCACTCCTGATCAAGTCTCATTCATGGCAGCAAGCATACTAATTAAAACTTGTTAGCTCTGTAACACATTAGGCATAACAAAGAAATATAGTTTTTCTTCAACACATATATTCTCACACTATTATTTTACTATCTGGGATAACTCACATTCCATTGGTTCCTCCAGCTCACTTAAAAGAATGTTTTCCCCGATATCCATAGATTCGCAGTCAGAGCAAGAGTGTTCTTTGACGTCGTTAACAAGCAGCTGTGCTTTCCCTCGGTGCACAGAATTCTTCTCTCTGTTAATTACTTCCTGGTATCTCAGCATACGCTGAACCAGTTTTAAAACATTTAACCCTTCCTTACTGAGAGGCTTTCTGTAACCTTGCTTCTGGTTAAACTCTGGGAGCTGGCAGTCTGAGAACTCTTCCTGAGACCTCTGGCTAATAGCTTTATCAGCATTAACTTTTGGGAGTTTCCTTAGCAGGGGTTCCTTGCTTTTTCCCTGGCCATGCTGTCTCTGGGTTAAAGCAGCCTTCTCGTCTCTCTTTCTCCTGGAGACATGAACCTCGTGTCCTGAGTGTGGCTCCCTTTCAGACTCCTCCTCTGAAACAGAGTCAGCTCTCTTCCTCTCGTGTCCTGGCAATCTCCTTGCCTCTCTTTGGATCCTTGCCAATCTCCCTTCCTCTCCCGGGAAGCTTGAGAATCTTTTTGATCCTGTGAGTCTCTCTCTCTCTGTTCTCTGGGGCTTATAAACATGTGACTGGCCGGTATCTTTCCACCCCGCCCCCAGCTGTGCTGCATCACCACCCTCAGTTGCTATGGAGCTGGGGCGTGGCTTTTGGTCAACAACTTTTGACAGGTTCTTTTTTTCAACCTTAGCTGCACTTTTAAACTGAGCATTTTTTTCTTTTTCCCTCTGCCTAGGGGAAATTGCCTGTACTTTTTCCACTTCCATAGGGACTTGGCTGTCTTCGCCATCACATATCCCCCCACTTAAGATATTACGGGCTGGCGCTTTTTCTTCCGCACAGCACGTAATACGGCTAAGGGCGTCAGCGTTGGTGTGTAACTTCCCAGCCCTATGCTCTATATGGAAGTCGTACGCCTGTAAGGCCATGTACCAACGAGTAAGACGGGGATTATGATCCTTCATCTGATTTAGCCAGCGTAACGGGGCATGATCCGTTACTAATAAAAACTTGCGGCCTGTCAGATAAAAACACAAGGCGTCCACCGCCCACCTTATGGCCAGACATTCCCTTTCCACTACCGAGTATTTCCTCTCTGGTGGTGTCAATTTTCTGCTGAGGAACATAATCGGATGTTCCTCTCTCTCAAATTTTTGGGACAACACAGCGCCTAACCCTGTGTCCGAGGCGTCTGTCTGTACGATAAAGGATTTACTAAAATCCACCCCCCTTAATATGGGTGCCTGACATAGCTCTTCCTTCAGACTAGAAAAGGCCTGTTCTGCTTCCACTGACCATTTGACCTGGTTAGGTGCATTTTTCTTCAGCCCCTCTGTTAAGGCAGCGCTCTTGGTAGCGAAATGGGGAATAAATCGGCAGTAATAGCCGATTAAACCCAGGAACCCACGGAGTTGCCTTTTTGTCAAGGGCCTAGGAAATGTCCTAACACTCTCTACCTTCTCTATCAGGGGTTTTACTGTGCCCCGCCCTACCAAATGTCCTAAATACTTTACTTGCTTTCCCCCAAACATACACTTGGCCGGGTTTAAAGTAATACCCGCACCACGCAAGGCCTTTAAATCCGCCTCAATGCGTGCCAAGTGCTCGTCCCAGCGAGAGCTATGGATCACTATGTCGTCCATGTACGCGGTCGCGTATTGTTGATGAGGATGAAGGATGACATCAACTAATCGCTGGCAAGTCGCAGCTGCCCCATGCAATCCAAAAGGCATGCGACGAAACTGGTACAAACCAATAGAGGTACTGAATGCGGTCTTTGGGCGAGATTCCCTGGTGAGGGGAATCTGCCAATACCCCTTGGTCATATCAAGGGTAGTAAGGTAAGACGCCTGGCCTAATCTGTCCAGCAACTCTTCTATCCTGGGCATGGGATAGGCGTCAAACCGGGAGATGGCATTCACCTTACGGAAATCAATGCAAAACCACATTGTCCCGTCTGGCTTGGGTACCAGCACTATGGGGCTGTTCCAGGGGCTATGGGATTCTTCGATTATCCCCATCTTAATCATGTCCTGCACTTGGGAAACTACCTCTTGGCGTTTTGCCTCAGGCAACCGGTAGGGTCTCTGGCGTACTATCTCCCCTGGAAGGGTAACAATCTCGTGAGCCACGAGTCTTGTCTCACCTGGAATAGGCGTTAACACATCGGGATATTTCTTTAATAGCCCTAATACCTCCTGCTGCTGGGACCAGGAAAGTTCCTCCCCTAACCTGGGGACTGGATCTGCCTTGCAATCGGGTAATTGCGGGCCTAGATCCTCCTCCTCAGTCACCTCAGAACTGGCAGCCAAACCTTTCACCGCTGTTGTACCGGTGGATCCAAAACCTCCGGTCCCCCTGGTGGTAGAAGTTAATTCCGTTGCCTCCTCCAGGGCCGGAAAACCCACCCGCTCACAAATCATCTGGGCTATACGATCCCCTATGTTTATCCTGAAATCTTCCTTGGCAAAGTTAAAGAGTAGGACCTTAATCGTCCCTCGGTAGTCCGGATCGATTACGCCGGCGCCTACATCTATAAAATTCTTCCAGGCTATGCCTGAACGGGTGCAATATGCCCATAACAACCTGGGGGTATTTGCACTTGTATGCCCGTCTCTACTAAGGCCTTTCCCTGATGGGGAACAACTGTCTCCTCGGCACTACATAGGTCAAATCCCGCTGCCATATGGGTAGCCCGCTTAGGAACTTTGGCATTGGGGGTAGTGCGACAAAACCTAAGAACAAATGGGCATTTCTTAGGGGTGTCCTCCCTCCTAGCTACCTCCCCTTTTGCCTGTTGCTGCTGGGTTCCAAATAATGGTTGAGGGACTGGCCTAGCCTTAGTGCTCCCTATACCTATAGGTGGGACTTGCTCTCCCTCACTCTCCTTTACCTGGGGTACTCTCCCCCCCTCCAAATGAGGTGAAGCCCCTGATGAGGGTTTTTCCTTGGCTTTGGGTGGTGCTAAAGCGGACGCTTTACCTGCCTTGCTCTGAAGACCCTCTGCCATCCCACGCCTGAACTGGGGCCAATCTCTTCACAGGACTAGTGCTTGTGGGAGCCTGGGGACTACTGCAACTGGTATTTGGCGCTTTATCCCTAAGCCTTTTACAGACACAGTATAAATGGGGTACGATGAGGCTGCCCCATGAATGCACCTTATCTTTATGGACCTTTCTTGAGGCTCGAGAGTCAGACCAGTCCGGGATGCTATTTCTCTCCAAAGCTTCCTCGAAATCATTGACTGGTCCGCTCCGGAGTCCAATAAAGCCTCCACAGGTACACCCTCTACCTCTACCTCTAGGAGAAAACCTTCTCCGCTCTCTTCAGAGTGGGAGGTCATCAATGCTGTCCTAGCTCGGCAGTTTCTTTTCATATGGCCTTCTTCTCCACATGCAAAACATTTCCTGGTTACATAATCAGGTTTAGCCGAGGACATTGTTTTCACACCTTCTTTCCATACATGTTTTTCCTTCCTTTCTGATGCTACATTTACTGCGGAGGACAGACCACCTACTTTAACTGGGCTCGCCACACTGGCCTCCAGGTAACGCTCAGCCAGTGCGGTCGCTGCCTCTGTGGTCCTGCAGTCTTGTAGGATCAGGAAGGACCTCATCTCTCGCGGAACAGCGTCCATAAACTGCTCCAATATGACACTATCCAATAAAGACTCTTTTGTCTGTGTCTCGGGCATTAGCCATTTTACCGCTAACCCCTTAATGCGTTGGCACAGCGCAGGCGGTGTTTCACCGGGCTTTAACCTGGCGCTTCTCAAAAGGCGGCGGTAGACCATGGGGCTTAGCCCTAGGCGGTCTCTTATCGCCTTTTGCACTTCTTTGTAATCCGTAGCTAACTCTACGGGCATGGCTCTATACGCCGCTAGCGCTTCCCCAGTTAATGAAGCGGCAAGGCGTATGGCCCACTGCTTCTCATCCCAGCCTGATAACAAGGCTACTCTCTCAAATGCGGCGAGAAAATCATCCACATTGTCCTCTTTGGTTAACTGTCCAAAGGCAAATGTCCCAGTACCATATATGCCCAACCCTGGGATATCACCCAAGTAACCTGGTACTGTCCTTGATGTCTCCGCTGTCGGTTTCTTCAGGCCTAGCCAACCGTCCATCTTCTCTAATAAGGGTTTCTGCTGTGCTTGGAGCATGGCTGCCGTATGTTCTAGTGTCCGTGCTGACATTTCCTGTTGTTCTTGGAACCGGTCAGCCATCCACCTTAGTAGCTCCGCCTGCTCCATGTTGGGTAGTAGCTGAAACGAGAGAAAACAGAGAAAGAACACCAAGTGCGGCCCTTCAAATGTATAGGCCCTCTCTCCTTTGGCCCCGCTGTACTGCTGCAGTCCCACCCGGCTATGGTATCCTTTTGTATTCCCTTATGAATACCTATTACCTTAAGCCGGTGTAGACTCAGGCTTATCAAGCAACAGGAACGGCCTCCGGAACTTCTCCACTCCGATCCTCAGCTGTTGATCCTGGCCTTCTCCATCAGCAGCTTGTATCACAGCCCAAAGAAAAAAAATCACTTTTCCTCTTTTCTTTTTTCTTCTTTCTTCTTCCTTATAAATCCAGTATTTTAGGACCACATGACCAAGGCTTGATCCTTAATACTACGCCACCTGTCGCGCCCTTCCCCCGCCTAGGCGGCTGCCTGACGAGGTGAAGGGGGAGCGAATGTTACTTTCAAGTAACTTCCAAAGCAAAGGCTTCTGGGAGTTGTAGTGTTCAGAGCATGTGTAGTTGTAAAGCAAAGGCTTGAGCCGAGGTTTGAAAGCAAACGCAGGAATATTTTTATTAGCCTCCCTTAGTAGCGGGAACTTCAAAAATGAAGCTTGGTATAACACGGGTACACTTATTCACAGGAAACTCAGGTAAGAAAAAAACTAATTGCTTACTTCAGCAAACAAAACTTTCCATTCAGTATAAAGCTTTTCTTCACAGTGCTTCAAACAAAACTGTTCATTGAAATCTTCAATGCAATCAATTCCAGCAGTAAAACTTTTCTCCTTTTGTTTCAGAGCTTTTACTGGTTTTAATCAGTGGGTCTGAGACTTCTAGCAGCACTCCTGATCAAGTCTCATTCATGGCAGCAAGCATACTAATTAAAACTTGTCAGCTCTGTAACACATTAGGCATAACAAAGAAATAGAGTTTTTCTTCAACACATATATTCTCACACTATTATTTTACTATCTGGGATAACTCACATTCCATTGGCTCCTCCAGCTCACTTAAAAGAATGTTTTCCCCGATATCCATAGATTCGCAGTCAGAGCAAGAGTGTTCTGTGACGTCGTCAACAAGCAGCTGTGCTTTCCCTCGGTGCACAGAATTCTTCTCTCTGTTAATTACTTCCTGGTCTCTCAGCATACGGTGAACCAGTTTTAAAACATTTAACCCTTCCTTACTGAGAGGCTTTCTGTAACCTTGCTTCTGGTTAAACTCTGGGAGCTGGCAGTCTGAGAACTCTTCCTGAGACCTCTGGCTAATAGCTTTATCAGCATTACTTTTTGGGAGTTTCCTTAGCAGGGGTTCCTTGCTCTTTCCCTGGCCATGCTGTCTCTGGGTTAAAGCAGCCTTCTCGTCTCTCTTTCTCCTGGAGACATGAACCTCGTGTCCTGAGTGTGACTCCCTTTCAGACTCCTCCTCTGAAACAGAGTCAGCTCTCTTCCTCTCGTGTCCTGGCAATCTCCTTGCCTCTCTTTGGATCCTTGCCAATCTCCCTTCCTCTCCCGGGAAGCTTGAGAATCTTTTTGATCCTGTGAGTCTCTCTCTCTCTGTTCTCTGGGGCTTATAAACATGTGACTGGCCGGTATCTTTCCACCCCGCCCCCAGCTGTGCTGCATCACCACCCTCAGTTGCTATGGAGCTGGGGCGTGGCTTTTGGTCAACAACTTTTGACAGGTTCTTTTTTTCAACCTTAGCTGCACTTTTAAACTGAGCATTTTTTTCTTTTTCCCTCTGCCTAGGGGAAATTGCCTGTACTTTTTCCACTTCCATAGGGACTTGGCTGTCTTCGCCATCACACCCCCCATCACCCCTATTCCAGAAAGCCCCCATCAGCCCACAGCCCATTACCAGTCTTAACCACCCCCCATAGCCCATTACCAAGTCAAGTCCTAAGCCCCTCCATAGCCCATTACCAGTGCTAACCCCACCCCCCACACCACACATCGGCTCATGGAAAATTTAAAAAAAAAAAAAAAAGCTGGCTGCTGCCGCTGCGGCAGAATGGAGTGTCCCGCGGGGCCCCCTCTGCCTGGCTGAGCCCCTCTGCGCCAGCTTTCAGATACGCGAAGGGAGAGTGTCTCCCTCGTGTCTCTGTTAAGCCTGCAGGGGCAGATGGGAAATTTCCCATCAGCCCCTGCTTCCCATCTGCCCCTGCGGGCTTAACAGAGACGTGAGGGAGACACTCTCCCTTCGTGTATCTGAAAGACAGCGCAGAGGGGCTCAGCAGGGCCGGGAGAGCTCAGCTGGGCAGAGGGGGCCCCACGGGACACTCCATTCTGCCGCTGCCGCGGCGGCAGCAGCAGCAGCCAGCTGTTTTTTTTTTTTTTAATTTAATTTTTAAAAAAGCAGAATGTTCTTTGCGCGGGGCCCCCTGAAACGCGGGGCCCTGTGCAAAAAACATTCTTGCTCAATGGACGGGCCGGCCCTGACTACATGCTCAGCTAAGACTTTCAAACTTTATCATTGCCTGTCTTTTGATAAAACTTTACCTTTTGCATATAGATTTTTAGGGATCTTCAGCCTGCCTGTGTTCCTTGCATAGCCTTTAAATCAGATATCTGAGTGTGCCCTCAGTTCATAGAAAGTCTACTGGCCAGGGACACTCAGGTTCCCACCCACCCTATCCCTCACCCCACCCACTGGGGTTGCGTTGCCTATATAGTCATCATATACATTGACATCTGTCCTTTAATTAGGTGTTACACCCACTTTTCTCCTTTTCTCCTTCGAGAACAGCTGAGTCAGAATGTTGTGTATTCAATGCAATAACTGTGGTGTTTTCATTCTGTGAAGAATCATTTGGAACCTAAGAGCTTGCCCTATATGCTTCAAGTTAGCTGCTATGCATGAAGAATTGACTCTACTAAGGGAAGAATTAGCTGCAATTAAACACACCTCCTCTAGGTTACAAACTGAACAAAATCCACCACCGCTTCCACAAAGAATCAAACAGCCCAGGAACAAATGGATCACAGTGGGCTCTGGTAGGCTGTGACCTGTAATGCAGAGACCCCCTATACATCAAGAGATATCCCTGCATAATGCCTTCTCTGCCTTGGATAATGAGGGTGCCCAATCCATGGAATCTGAAGTGCCCTTAAATGATAGATTTCATGCCAAATCTACTGATAATGTACCAAATAGGAAGAAAAAAAATCACAAAACAGAAAACTACTACTCCTTGGAGATTCCATCATCAGAGGCACCATCTTGGGAACACAGCTCAAAGGAGAGAGGATGGTCAAATGCCTCTCAGACTCTTCAGCCAGCAGGAATACAAACCAAGTTGCTGGTATAGTTAGTGCAGAAAGTAAGCACTCCAAAACTGATATTATCATCCACTTGGGTACAAATGACCTGGCTAGAAACAGTGCCTCTGCAGTTCAAAGGGACTTCCAGACTCTGAGAGAGAAACTCAAGCCCATTGTTAACACTGTAGAATTCTCAGAAGTTCTACCTGTTCATGGTAAGGGGGCAGAAAGGCTGCATCGCATAAACATCGACTGGGTCAGTGTCACAACAGGACATGCTAGGGAGATAAAGTTCCTAGATGAAATAAATGACTGCTTCTTGGAGCAGCTGGTTCATGAACCAACCAGAGGGGAAGCAATATTAGACCTAGTCCTTAGTGGAACACCAGATGTAGTGCAAGAGATAAGGGTGTTGGGGCCACTTGGCAATAGTGATCATAGCATGATCGCCTTTGATTTAATTAGTGGAGGAGGGATAGTAAGGAAATCCACAGTACTACCCTTTAACTTTCGAAAGGGAGACTATGATAGAATGAGGAAAACAGTTAAGAAAAAACTAAAAGGAGCAGTTGCAAAGGTTAAAGACGTACATCAAGCTTGGGTGTTGTTGAAAAATACTATCTTGGAAGCCCAGACCAGCTGTATTCCACGCTTTAAGAAAAGTGGAAGGAAGTCCAAAAAATTGCCAGCATTGTTTAAAGCTGAGGTCAGAGAGGCTGTTGTTGCCAAAAAAGCATCTTTCAAGAAATGGAAAAAAGAGCCAAATGATGAAACCTGGAAACAGCACAAGCACTGGCAAGTCAAATGCAAGGCATTGATAAGGCAGGCAAAGAGAGAATTTGAGAAGAAGCTTGCTGCGGAAGCAAAAACGCGAAATAAAGACCTTTTCAAGTACATTCGTAGCAAAAAACCCGTGAGAGAGTCAGTTGGTCCATTAGATGATAAAGGGGTTAAAGGAGCACTAAGAGGCGACAAGGCGATAGCGGAGAGACTGAATGAATTCTTTGCTTCGGTCTTTACTGAGGAAGATGTAGGGATGTTACCCACGACTGAAGTGGTATTTAAAGGTGTGGAAGAATTGAAGGAAATATCGATACATCGGGAAGATGTCCTACAACTATTAGATAAACTGAAGAGTAGCAAATCACCTGGGCCGGATGGTATACATCCAAGGGTGTTGAAAGAATTGAAATTTGAGATTGCAGACCTGCTATCAGTAATCTGTGAACTATCATTAAAATCATCTCTAATACCTGAGGATTGGAGGATCGCCAATGTAACACCAATTTTTAAAAAGGGTTCGAGGGGTGATCCGGGAAACTACAGACCGGTGAGCCTGACATCAGTACCGGGAAAAATGGTAGAAAACATCATAAAGAATAAAATTACTCAGCATATAGATAGTCATGACCTAATGGGAGACAGCCAACATGGCTTTAGACAAGGAAGATCTTGTCTTACTAATCTGTTATGTTTTTTTGAAGGAGTGAATAAACAGGTGGACAAAGGTGAGTCGGTTGATATTGTGTATCTGGACTTTCAGAAAGCCTTTGACAAGGTCCCTCATGAGAGACTTTTGGCAAAACTAAAGAGTCATGGGATAGGAGGCAGTGTACTACTGTGGATCAGGAACTGGTTAAAAGATAGAAAGCAGAGGGTAGGACTAAATGGCCAATTTTCCCAATGGAGAAAGGTGAATAGTGGTATACCCCAGGGATCTGTGCTGGGTCCGCTGCTTTTTGACATATTCATAAATGACCTGGAAAGTGGAATAACGAGTGAGGTTATCAAATTTGCTGATGACACAAAACTATTTAAAGTTGTTAAAACCCAGGAGGATTGTGGAAAATTGCAAGAGGATCTTGATAAATTGGAAGACTGGGCATCAAAATGGCAGATGAAATTTAATGTGGAGAAGTGCAAGGTTATGCACCTAGGGAAGAACAACCCAAACTATGGTTACACGATGCAAGGTTCCACATTAGGAACCACCACCCAAGAAAAAGATTTAGGCGTCCTTGTGGATACCATGTTAAAACCCTCGGCCCAGTGTGCAGCGGCGGCCAAGAGAGCAAATAGAATGCTAGGTATGATAAGGAAAGGAATGGAAAATAAAACAAAAGATATAATGCCTCTATATCGTTCCATGGTGAGACCGCACCTTGAATATTGTGTGCAATTCTGGTCGCCATATCTTAAAAAGGATATAGCAATTTTAGAAAAGGTTCAGAGAAGAGCCACCAAAATGGTAAAGGGGATGGAAGGCTACTCCTATGAAGAAAGGCTAAAAAGGTTGGGGCTCTTTAACCTGGAAAAGAGACGGCTGAGGGGAGATATGATAGAAGTCTATAAATTAATGAACGGAGTGGAACGGGTAAACGTAGATCGATTGTTTACCTTATCAGAATATAGAAAGACTAGGGGACATGCAATGAAGCTACAGGGTAAACTATTTAAGACTAATAAAAGAAAATATTTTTTCACTCAACGTGTAATCAAACTCTGGAATTTGTTACCGGAGGATGTAGTAAAGGCTGTTAGTGTAGCTGGGTTTAAAAAAGGTTTGGACAAGTTCCTGGAGGAAAGGTCCATAAACCATTATTAAGAAGGGACCCAGGATATCAATGCTTGAACCAATACAAGCATTGTGGAACCTGTGTCCCTTGGGGAAACTGCTAGGTACGTATGACCTAGATTGGCCACTGTTGGAAACAGAATACTGGGCTTGATGGACCTTGGTCTGACCCAGTATGGCATATCTTATGTTCTTATGTTCTTAACAACTTTAATACATGGCTCCAAACCTGGTGCAAACAAGAAGGATTTAGATATATATAGGCAACAGGGGAAACAGATGGATCAACAAGAGACTATACTGTGCTGATGGACTACATCTCTCCACCGCAGGGAAAAGGATCCTAAGTGAAAAATTCAGGCATTATGTGGACGGGTATTTAAACTAGGGAAAGGGGGTGACGGATGGAGAAGGACAAGTTCAGTACGTCACTCCCAGCAAAATAAAAACAACATTGGAATCAGCCACACTTTTGAACACCACATCAATGGCAAGCGAGAAGGGGCATGTAGAACAAACTCTGTGGAAAGCAACGAGTACAAATGCTCGAAGCCTAGCCAACAAAGTTCCTGATCTGGAAGCCCTGTTGGTGGAAATGGACTTGGACATTGTGGCCATTACAGAAACAAGGTTTAATGAGTCGCATGAATGGGATATAGCCATAGCTGGCTATAATCTATTTAGAAGAGATAGAGAGGGTAGAAAAGGAGGAGGAGGAGCCCTGTATGTCAAAAGCAATATTAAATCTTCTGAAATGTAGGGAACATGGGAAAAGAAGAAGCACTCTGGATTGTGTTGAAAGAGGAGATGGCACTGTCATCCATAGAGGTGTAGTCTACAGGCCTCCAACTCAAACCGAAGAAATGGATAGTGAATTGATTGTTGATACTGCAAAGATAGCCGTGAAGGGGGAAGTGATCACATTGGGTGACTTTAATCTACCCAATGTGGATTGGAGTATTTCTTCTGCAGATCTGGAAAGAAGTAAAAAAATTGTGGATGCCTTCCAAGATGCATTACTTAAACAAATAGTGATGGAACTGACCAGGGAGTGCTCCGTGTTGGATTTAGTGCTCACCAACAGAGATAGCATGTCGAATATCGAGGTGGGTGCCTGCAGCAGCGATTATCACATGGTGTAGTTTGAGATAAAAGCCAAGAGAGAATCTAATCATAGCAAGCTCAAAGTCCTAGACTTCAAAAACGCTGACTTCAGTAAAATGGCCAAGTACCTGAAGGAAGAGTTGGTAGGATGGGAGGGGATAAGGGAAGTGGAATCGCAATGGGTTAAACTAAAGGAGGTAATAAAAGGTACAACAGATACATATGTAAGGAAAGTAAATAAAAACAAGAGGAAAAGGATACCTATTTGGTTCTCCAAAGAAGTTGTTGTTGTTGTTAAGTGCTGTCGAGTCAGAGTGGACTCATGGCGACCCTCTGGATAGCTATCCTAAATTGTGTTCGGTCTTCAGGCAGGCGGCTCATTGTTGACAGACTGGTACCCGTAGCTGCTGTTATTGTATCGATTCATCTCATTGCTGGCCTTCCTCTTTTGCGTTGACCTTCTATCTTGCCAAGCATGATGTCTTTCTCTAATGATCTCTCTCTTCACATGATGTGTCCAAAGTATGAAAGTCGAAGTCTTGTCATCTGAGCTTCTAAAGAAAGCTTAGGTTTGATCTCCTCTAGTACCGACTGGTTTGTTCTTCGGGCAGTCCATGGTATACACAGTATACGCCGCCAGCACCATAATTCAAAGGCATCAATTTTCTTCCTGTCTGTCTTTTTCACTGTCCAGCTTTCACATCCATATGATGTTATTGAAAATACCTTGGCTTGAACAAGTTGAATCTTTGTATGGAGAGAGACATCTCTGCTCTTGAGAATCTTATCTCTAGGTCTTTCATAGCCATTCTGCCAAGAGCAATGCGTCGTCTGATTTCTTGACTGCTTGTTGCTTCTTTATTGATAGTTGATCCAAGTAGGTTAAAGTTGTTCACAATTTCAATTTCTTCTCCTTCAACGATGAACCTGTTGATTATGCCAGTTGTCATGATCTTTGTCTTCTTTACATTAAGGAGCAGGGCCATTTTGAGACTATGTTCTTTGATTGTGAGAAGCAAATGTTTCAGATCATCTTCACTTTCAGCCAGTAATGTAGTATCATCAACATAGCGAAGGTTGTTGATGAGTCTTCACCAATTTTCACACCTCTGTTGTCTTCATACAATCCTGCATTTCAAAGAAGTAGCTGCACAAATAAAGGCAAATAACACAGCTTTCACAAAATTCAGAAGCTCGCAAACAGAGGAACACAGAAAAGAATACAAGATCAAATAAAGAGACGAAAAGTGAAATAAGGATAGCAAAATCAAAGGCAGAAGAAAAGATGGCTAAAGATGTGGACTGTGGCGACAAAACCTTTTTCAGGAATATTTGGGAGAGGAGGAAAATCCGAGATGGACTTGCAGGACTCAAAAGTACTGGGAACGGATTTGTGGAAAATGACACTGAAAAAGCGAAAATGCTAAAGAAATACTTCTGCTCTGTTTTCACTAGAGTAAATCCTGGAGAAGGACCACCTGTAATTGATAAATCAACATAGCGATAAATCAACATAGCGATAAATCAACACTCCTAGTCTGAATACCTGCAACCACACCTTAACCGCCTCCATACTTAACTTACTCTGAGAAGCTCGTGCTGTGCACGTAACCATGTATATAGTTACATTAACTTGCCTGTATATAGTTATTGTTCTCCCTGTTCTCCCTGTTAAGAAACTTGTTCATTGTATACCCGAGTTATTTTAAATGTTTATTGTAAGCACAAATCACTAAACTGAGATGTGTAGTTTCAATGTTTATTGTAAACCGCACTGATCTTAAATAGCGCGGTATAAAAGAAAATGTAATAAATAAATAAAATAAATAAATATACAAATGGGAATGGAGTAGATACCACACCATTCACAGAAGATGATGTATTAGAAAAGCTTGCAAAACTGAAAGTGGACAAGTCTATGGGACCAGATGGGATACATCCCAGGATACTGAAAGAGCTCAGAGGTTCTTGCAGGGCCTTTAAAGGATGTTTTTAATAGATCCTTGGAGACAGGAGAATTTCTACAGGACTGGAGAAGGGCTGATGTGGTAGCTCTTCACAAAAGTGATAACAGGGAAGACGTGACAAACTATAGGCTGGTAAGCCTTATCTTGGTGGTGGGAAAAGTAATGGAGGCGCTCCTGAAAGAGCGAATAGTGGACTTCCTCGAAATCAAAAGGTTGCATGATTCGTGGCAACATGGTTTTACCAAAGGACGATCTTGCCAAACAAATCTGATTGAGTTCTTTGACTGGTGACCAGAGAACTAGATCAAGGGCATGCGATGGATGTGATCTACCTAGATTTCAGCAAAGCCTTTGATAATGTTCCTCATAGGAGGCTTATCAATAAACTCAATAGTTTGGGGATGGGTCCCAAGATGGTGAACTGGTTCAGAAATTGGTTGACTGACTGATGACTGAAGGTATTGGTAAATGGAACTCACTTGGGTGAAAGGAAGGTAATTAGCGATGTGTCCCAGGGTTCAGTCCTGGGACTAGTACTGTTCAATATATTTGTGAGTGATCTACTTCCGGTGACACTGCCAAGAAAACCCAGGAGCTTCTGGGTCGCCAGGAGTCAGGACTGACTTGAAGGCACACATTGGATTGGATTGCCGAAGGGCTGAATGGAAAAGTCTGTCTCTTTGCAGATGATACTAAAATTTGCAACAGATTGGACAGATAGGGAGTGGATAGCATGAGGAAAGATCTACAAAAGCTGGAAGAATGGTCTAATGCTTGACAGGCAAGATTTAATGTAAAGAAGTTTCTCTTGGAACAAGCAGGAAGTCTGTCCTCACATATGGGTGACGTTGACGCTGACAGAGCCCGCGCGGAGCAAATCCCCAGCTTTCAAAGAAAGCCTTTGGGAGTTGCCATCACGCATGTGTGGTCCCATCGTGCTCAGTCTCCTTTTTTCCCGCGGAGCCCATCGGGCGATTGTCCCTCATGTCCCGGAAAAAGTGATTTTTTTCTTTGTCTTTTGGCGACCGGTCGACACCGGTACCCTTCCCGCCTCTGGCTTCGATACTTCGGTATTGGATCGGTCCTATTTTTTCTTAGTTTTTTTACCTTGCACGTCTTCACGCCTTTTTTTCAACTTTTCCTCGCTGGCTGGTAAGGTCTTTGACCTAGCCGGGGTCCTTTTTCCCCCGATAGCCACCAGCGGGTTTAAAAAATGCGATCGGTGCGGGAAAATAATGTCCCTCACCGATATGCATGACTGCTGTCTCCAGTGCCTTGGTCTGGACCACGACCCAGCGGTCTGTCCTCTATGCAAGAAAATGTCATCCGAGGCCTTACGGAGCCACCAGCAACAGCACAACAAGATTTTTCTGGAATCCCCCATGCCTTCGAGAGTCAGGACCTCATCTGAGGCCTCGAAGTCTCAGGGGGATTACTCTGAGCCCGAGCATCATCAGGGCTCCTCAGAAAGGGGATCTCCCTTGCGGGAGCACAAGTCCTCGAAGGCGACGTCTCTGGATGGCTCCGAACAACCAGGTTCCTCGCGGGATAGATCGCGGAGCCACGAGCGTCGGCCGGGATTGTCAGAGAAGGAGTGCCTGGCCAAAGTCTCTCGATGAGAACTGGACCAGCCGAGCAAGTACCGACTGTTCTAGTCATGGACTCCCCTCCGGGGGAGCCGGCATTGGGTCTGACAGTGTCGGCCTCCAAGCCGGTAGCTGCAGAGCCTCTGGAACTCATGTCCAGGATGGCGGCCTTGGAGCGCAGTTTTACTGCCTTCATCGAGCAGCAGAGGGCGCAGATGTCCGGCATGTCCGGCTCCTCCACCCCGACCACCGGGCCCTCGACGACCAAGTCAATCCTGGAAGTCGAGCTAATCCTCAAGACCTTTCGGACTCGAGTCAGCACTCGGCCGATGTCACTCTTGGCCTCCCGTTTAGGGCCGAGGTCGTTGCCGCTGAGTCGATCGGCGTTGGGATGGACAGTGCCTGGATCCTTGATGCCTGGGGAGCCCCTCGAGTCCTCCTTGGAGGCCTCAGCCTGGGAGACGGAGGACAAAGAGTCCCCAGATACCTGGAGGCATCGGGATGTTCCCTCTGATTCCCCCGTGTCTGAACCTCGGAGAAGGTCCCCACTGGAAGATATGGGTTTCCTGGACTTCGTGCGGGATATTTCCAAGGCGTTGGCTTTCCCCACGGAGTCTGAGGAGGAGCCTCGAGCTGACGAGCTCGAGATCCTCCAGTATGAGGCTCCTCCTCAGGAGACCCTCACGGTACCTGTTCCTTTGATCCTGGAACGACTCATGCTCCGCATCAGCAAACGGATCGACTCGATGTATCGAGTTTGCCGGAGCCTTGGATTCCGAAATCACAGCTGATGCACAATTCCATGGTTGTGGAATCGACCATGCGTCGGCTGAAGAGCCAGAAGACGTATTCCTTGGTGCCCCCCGGCAGGGAGGCCCTCTACTTGGATGCCCCTGGCAGAAAGTGTTTCCAGGACGCAATGCTGAATTGTCAAGTCCAGGCGTACCAGTTGTACATGGGCATGTACCAGAGAGACCTAGCGAAGGAACTCACCAGGTTCTCGGCTGGTCTCTCCGAGGACCCCTTGCAGCGCTTCAAGGGCCTGTCCAAAGCTGTCCGTGAATGCTCCAAGCTTATGTCTCAGGCGGCCTATGATGGTTTGAGTCAGCGGTTTGAGTAGCCGTGGCGAGCATTGGCATGCGCCGCCAGGCTTGGCTGCTGTCATCCGACCTCGAGCAGTGGGTTCAGGACATTGGTCGATGTCACATGCAAGGGGAGAACCTCTTCGGTAAACCCATGACCGACAAGGCTGCAGAGCTGGAGACCGAGTTCATGACAAGGACATGGCTCTCTAAGAAGACCTCTGCCTCTCCTCGTAAGAAGGGCTTGGGTAAAAAGCCTTTTTACCCGAGAAAGGGAACTGCTTACTGAAACTACCCCCCTTACCGGGCCTTCCCGGCTCCTCCACAGGGGCAGCAGGCCAAGAGACAGGGGCATGGCCCATGTAAGCAGAAAGCCTCCAAGCCCCAGGCTCCAGCTCCGGCCCAACCTGGTAGGGATTTTTGACTCCATCAGCATGGCCCCTCTCCCAGCAGAGATAGGGCAGCCCACAGGGGGTTGGCTAGTCTTGTATGTCTACAGGTGGCGGGCCATCACCACTGATTTCTGGGCATTGCAAGTGGTCAGGGAGGGATACCTTCTCCATCTGGCCCTCCATGCTACTTCCCAGGAGAGCCTCTCAGGTCTCCCCTTCACCAGGACCTTCTTCTGAAGGAGTTGGCAGGTCTTCTCGAGGACCGTGCGGTGGAACTGGTGCCCCACCACCTCAAGGGCAAGGGGTTCTACTCCAGGTATTTCCTCGTCCCAAAGAGGACAAGGGGCCTGAGGCCCATCCTCGACCTGCGCAACCTGAACAAATTCCTGGTGAGGGAGAAGTTCAAGATGCTCTCCCTTGGAATATTGCTGCCTTACCCTCCGCCAGGGAGACTGGCTATGCTCCTTAGACCTAAAGGATGCTTACACAAACATCCTCATCCACCGAAGCCACAGGCAATATCTGCGCTTTGTAGTGCGGGACAACCACTACCAGTACAGAGTGCTTCCCTTTGGGCTTTCTTTGGCCCCCAGGGTGTTCACAAAGTGCCTGGTGGTGGTCGCCACCTTCCTCAGGCTTCAAGGGATTTTCATCTTCCTCTATCTCGACGACTGGCTTATTAGGGGCATGCCGGCCATAGACGTGCAGCAGGCCACAGCCCACACCATCCACGTCCTGCAGGACTTGGGGTTGGTAATCAGCTACCCCGTCTGTCCCAGGAGCGAGATTTCATTGGGGCAAGGCTCAATACCCTGCAGTCGAAGGCCTTCCTGCCCACAGACAGAGCAGAGAAGCTTATAGCCCTCTCAGGGAAAGTGTGCCGCAGCTCCTCAGTGTCAGTGAGGCAGCGGCTGCGCCTTCCTGGGCACATGGCCTCCATGGTCCATGTCACTCCAGACGCCCTCCTCCACATGCGGACTGCGCAGTGGTGCCTCAGAGACCAATGGTCCCAGGCCACTGGACACCTAAAGGACAGGATCAAGGTGACCAGATGTCTGGTGCAGTCCCTGGTCTGGTGGCTCTCGCCCCAGCATTTGAGGGCAGATATGCCTTTTCAGGCTCTTCCCCATTCAAGGATCCTCATCACAGATGCTTCCTTACTGGGCTGGGGGGCCCATTGCCAGTGTTTTCGCACACAAGGAGTGTGGTCTCCGGGGGAGAGTGCCCAACAGATCAACTTGTTGGAGCTCCGGGCCATCCGCCTCACCCTGAGGGTTTTCAGGAAGGATCTGGTCCACAGGTCAGTCCTGGTCCAAATGGACAACCAAGTGGCTATGTTCTATGTGAACAAACAGGGGGGCATGGGATCATGCACCCTCTGTCAGGAGGCCCTGGACCTGTGCTCTTTTGCAACCCGACAGGCGATTCTCCTCAACGCAGTTTACCTACCGGGCCAAGACAATTGGCTGGCTGACAGGTTCAGCAGGATCCTCCAGCTGCACAAGTGGCAGTTGGACCGGGCGGTGGCCAACAGGCTTTTCCAGGCCTGGGAGGAACTGGTGATGGACTTATTCGCGAGTCCATACAAACACCAGCTTCCACATTTCTGCTCAAGGCAGCAGCATCCATCCAGGCTGGCTGCTGATGCCTTCCTAATCTCATGGTTGAGGGGTCTTCTGTATGCTTTTCCCTCAATGCCTCTGATCGCACAGACTCTGTTCAAGATCCTTCGAGACAGAGCTATTGTTATTCTCATAGCCCCACGGTGGCCCTGGCAGCCATGGTTCCCGCTTCTCTTGCAGCTAACTATCTGATTATGCTAGCTGCATTGGTAGTTTAGTTGTTTGCGTATCCTGTCTGTTTCCTCCTCTCTCTACATGCTTTGTTTGTTTGTTTCATGCAGTCTAAAAAGCTTTTGATGTATTGTTTTAATTATTTTATTATGTTTTTATGTATAATTCTTATGTTTTTTAGCATTAGCATATAGTCTAAATGTCTGCACAATACAGTGTGAAGTAACACGTGGTTTATGATTTACAACAGAAGTTAGTATCTCAGTTTGACTTATGCACATTCTCATCAGGTCCCGAACACTATCGTCCCCTCCTTTTATATTTGTCATTTGTGTACATATATGATATTATTAATTTGAATTCTCCTGTTTTTATGTGTTTATGTTTTAGTTTCATTTATCATATATTTATTGTTTTAACATTTGTGTTTTATAATATAGCCATAGTCTTGGTTTGTTGTTCCTTTATTTCTTCAGATGCTTAATATGTTCATGTTTTTAGTTTTCTTGCCTGGCTAGCCCCTGACGAAGGGTACGAAACACGGCCTGTGTCGGGCGGCCGTTGGTTCAATAAAGGACTCTGTCTTTCCTCTCATTCACGTCTATGACTGTTTCCTTGTGCTCAGCGTGATTTGTGCTTTTTTGGTGTTGCACCTAGGGAGTCCCGACGGGACAGTGCCTTCGGCCAGGCTGTGCTCCGTAACCTGTTTGAGGTCTAGGCAATTCCTGCCCTCCGACCTCTCTGTGTTCAGGCTACCGGAATGCTACTTCCCTGATTAGGGTTTCATTGCGGCTGCTTGTGGCTTGAACCTTTTTTGGGCTAAAGGTTTCAGGTAGCCTGTAGCTGGGGAGTCCCATATGTAAGGACTGACTTCCTGATTGTTCCCGGAGAAAGCGTAGTTACTCACCTGTAAGAGGTGTTCTCCGGGGAGAGCAGGAATGAGTCCTTATAACCCTCCCTCCTCCCCTTGGATTTGCAGTCCAATTATTTTTGTTTTCTCTCATTACTTTGCCGTCTTTTTAGCTATGTCATTTGACTGAGCAAGATGGCACCGTTGGGCAGGAAGGGGACCGCGCATGCCTGGTGGCCACTGTTCCCTCTAAGCTGTGCGCGTGTGCGCACGCACACACCTCGCCGAGCGCGCGCACATACTTTACAACAGAGCGCACAAAAATTACAGTTCTGATTCTGATAGAAAACAACATAGACGTCTTAAAATTTAAAAGTTGTGATTGTAATTACTAGAAATTTTCAGCTTCATTTAGTAATTGTCTATTTTCATTTAATTTGATTAAAATCAATGTGGTATACATACTGTATTCTGACGTGTAGTCAAATTTTAAAGTATATAACTCCGAGTGTCGTTATGTGGCGCACAAAAATCGAACCTTCCTTCAAAAGCTGCACAGCTGATATTTTATGCGCACACAGCCTACAGAAAATTAGAGGGAACATTGCTGGTGGCAGCTCCCAAAGGCTTTCTTTGAAAGCTGGGGATTTGCTACGTGCGGGTTCCGTCGGCGTCGACATCACCCATATATGAGGACTGATTCCTGCTGTCCCCAAAGAACACCTGTTACAGGTGAGTAACTACCCTACAGTGTTATGCACTTGGGAAGCAGAAATCCAAGGAAATTGTATGCGATAGGGGGCAAGAGGTTGGTATGCATGGACAAGGAGCAGGACCTCGGAGTGATTGTTTCTGACAATCTCAAGGTGGCGAAACAGTGTGACAAGGCAGAGACAAAAGCCAGAAGGATGCTGGGTTGCATACAGAAAGAAATTACCAGCAGAAAGGAAGAGGTACTAATGCCACTATACAAGTTGCTGGTGAGGCCTCACTTGGAATATTGTGTTTAGTTTTGGAGACCATATCTACTACTACTACTATTTAGCACTTATATAGCACCACGCACACAGCGCTGTACAGACATGCATACAAGAGACAGTCCCTGCTCATCAGAGTCCAGCTCATCCGAGCTTACAATCTAGTCACGACAAGTACAATAAGGTCTTTACATTTCGGTCATAAAAGTTGAAGGGGTTAGGTTAAGATAAAGATTAGAGGTCATGATCTGAAAGCGACAGTGAAGAGGTGGGTCTTCAACCTGGATTTGAAGAGGGCCAGGGAGGGTGCTTGGCGTATCTCACAAAGGATATAAAAAGGCTGGAAGCGGTTCAGAGGAAGGCGAGCAAAATGATTTAGAGCCTGTGTCAGAAGACTTATGAGAAGAGAATTGGAGACCTAAATATGTACATTCTGAAGGAGAGGAGGTACAGGAGAGATTTGATACAGACCTTTAAATACTTAAAGAGTATTAATGAACAAACAAACCTCTTCCAAAGATGTGGAAGCTATAAAACTAGAGGGCATAACATGAAGCTGCAAGGGGGTAAACTGAAAGGCAATGTCAGGAAATACTTTTTCACTGAAAGCGTGGTGGATGCTTGGAATGCCCTCCCGACGGAAGTGGTGGGGAAAATACAGTGACAGAATTCAAAATGGCATGGGATAGACACAGTGGATCCCTTTATAGGAACAAGATAAAATCAAAATAAACGTAACTGTCTCTTATATCTAAACAAATAGGGGTGTCCTGCATGGAGTGGTGGGTACACCCCTAAACAAAGGCATGGGGAGGTGTGACCTGCATGGAGCGGCAGGTGCACCTACACTTGACCACCTTGCTGGGCAGACTAGATGGACCGTGCTGGTCTTTATCTGGCATCATATAATATGTTACTGTTTCACTATGTTATAATACAAGTTGACATGTGTTTCCATATTGTAAAATAAAGAGATTGTGGTGCTCATATCTAAGTTATAATCTCATCTATGTGAAGGGTCCACCTTCATAGGTGCTCATGCTAAAACTAACGCAGTGCCCCATAGAACGTTTTCCCATTACATGTATTTGTACAGGATCATTTTTGGTGAGGGTGTGAAGGTCATGATTATGGATTTAGTAATCAGAATCTTGGAGGGGTTCTAAGGGCCTGAACCCTGATTTCCTTCAGTATCTAGCTATACCTTTGCCTTCTGCTCATAGCCACTGTCCATCGCTTCTTTTCTCTCCCAACTTTGCAATTCCCTCCTCATAGTCTCACTGACTGCAAGAGAGGAGAGTAGAGACGGTGGCATGGCAGACAGCGCACTCTTCCTCTTGTTGGTAGGAGAAGCACCAGTTGCAGGAAGATGGACCTTCTGCCCGTCAGCTGCAATTCAACTGCCTTGCTGGAGGAGAGTATTTTGGGGGAGTGCTGGAACCCATGTATGCCGCTCTCCAGGGCCTGCATCACAGCCAGAAAGGAGGATGTTGGGATCACGACCGGTGGGAAATGGATGGAGACTTGCAAGGGCCACCAACACACCAAGTAACGGTGCCAACACTCCAGCCTCCATTCTTTTAACTCACCACCTTATTATTTATTTTATTTATTTATTTAACAATCATTTATATCCCGCATCTTCCAGAGTTCAGTTGCGGTTTACAATAAAACAACAATCCACAAAGCAAAAGCTTGTTTTACATCGAACATCTTGTAACAATAAACAATATAATAGATAACAGCATGAGCTAATACATGACAGCACAAAACTGGCTTGTAAACTATGTACAATAAACTATATACAATTACAAGTTGTGGGCATTTAAGGGATGAATCATAGTGTTTTTAGGTCAGTGTATTGTCTGTTATGTTGTTGGGTTTAGTATTGCTCAGTCAGGTGTTTTTTTATCCTTTATCTGAATAGATTGAGGGGTTATCTATGTTGCCATAGTGCATGGAGAATAGATGGGTTTTTTAATTTTTTTGCGGAATTCCATAATCTTGGTTATAGATCGTAGGTCCTCTGGGAGGGAATTCCAAATGAAAGGGGCTGCATGTGAAAAAGCTCTGTTATTAGTTAATTTATTTGCTTTTATGAAATCTTTAGGAGTCTTTAGTTTATTTGAGTGTCCTTTTCTTTGCGTAGTTTTTTGAGATTCCATGCTAATTAGGTTGCTTAGTGGGATTGGAGCCATGTCATTTAAGGCTTTAAATGTAGTTATTGTGGTTTTATATATTATCCTGCTTTGAATTGGCAACCAGTGTAGGGAAGCTAATATTGGTGTTATGTGCTGAAATGAGTGTGCTTTCATTATAATTCTAGCTGCTGCGTTTTGTGCTAATTGGATTCTTTTTTTTTTTTTTTTTTTTTTTATTGAAAGACTTCCAAAGAATACAAAGATACAAGAACCACAAAGATCTTCAAAAAGAATGCATCAGTAACAACACAACATCAGGTCACAATAGTAACCCACAATATGTCTTCATTTTTGCATGTTTATAATAAGGAAACCGGGACCCCCACCCCCCCAACCTCCCTTCCCCCCCCCCAAAATCACCCCAGTCCCGGGGCCCCCCACCCCCATCTCCCAACCCCCCCAACTATGGCTTGCTAATGCTAGGGCTCGGGACAGTGGTGAGCTAAGAGACACACATAGGGAGCAAACCTCCTGAGAGGTCGGCATATTACCCCCAGTTATCCAGAACAATCACGCGCCATAACGAGAGACAAAAGGTGCCCACACCAATTCAAAGTGAGCCAAACGCATCCTGCTAACCGCTACCCCCCGTTCCATGGAGTATGTATCCCACATGCGTTCCAGCCAGACCTGGAAAGAGGGGGCCAAAGCACGCTTCCATGCCGCCGCCAGGGATAGTCGGGCCGCATTCAGGCCGTGCCGGAGTAAGGCAAGTTGCAAAGCCCGGGTCCCCGGCAAGGAGGCCCCAAAAAGAAAAATCCCCGGATCCCAAGGGATACTCAGTCCCAGAAGCAATTGCAGCCGAAATTGTACACCTCTCCAAAAGGCACGAATGCGGGGACACGCCCACCAAATATGTCCCAGAGTGCCCCGTTGCCCACAGTTACGCCAACATAGGTCCCCAGCCCCGGGATACATACGAGCAATCCGCGCCGGGGTCATATACCACCTGTACAGCAGTTTATAGTTCGTTTCTCGGGCATTAGTCGCTACCGAGCTCTTCCACAGGCGCGTTTCCACTGTCTCCCACTGCTGATCAGTATAAGAGAGACTCAAGTCAGAGTTCCAAAGCACCCTATGACGTGTGGGGCACGCCCGGGCCCCCTGCAAATGGGCATATAATGTCGCCACAAGACCCCTTGTAGTAGTGCACCCCTCACAGTAGCGCTCCAGATCCGTCAGGTCCCGAGCAACCTGGGGCCGAACGGACCTAGAATTGACCCAATGCGTCACTTGCATATACTGATAGAGATGCCCAGCCGGAAGGTCAAATTCGTCCTGCAATGCACGAAAGGGTTGGAGCCGACCATCAGCAAAAAATTGGCCGACCCGGCTGAGGCCAAGGTGCCCCCATTGCCGAAAAACTACGTCATTCAAACCCGGTGGGAAAGAAGCGTTATGAACTATAGGGGCTAAAGGGGATAGATCCACGTCACGGGGACGAAAGTGCTGGTCCCAGCAACGGAGGGTATGAAAAACGTAGGGATTACTGGTGCACTTGCCGCGGCGAAGTTGTGGACCAAGCCACAGCCAGTCCCCCAATCCCGCACCCCCCGCCAAACTCATTTCCATCTGCACCCATCGCTTAGTGCTATCAGCAATCATCCATTCCACCCCCGCCCGACATTGCGCCGCCGCATAATACCATTGTAAATTGGGCATTCCCATACCGCCGGAACGCGTGCGGGCAAAAAGAACTTGCCGCGCTAGGCGCGGGCGACGATAATGCCACAAAAACTTCATAAGCAACTGTTGCCAGGTCGCCAGAGTAGCTCGCGGGATGGAAAGCGGGAGAACCTGAAAGAAATAAAGGAAGCGGGGGACAATCACCATCTTGACTACGGCTATACGCCCAAACCAGGAAAGGAGCAGGCCATTCCAAACCTCTAAGTCCCGCCGGACCTGACGAAGCAGGGGATCATAGTTAGCTTTAAAAAGATCCGCCCGTTCCACGGTTAGGTTCACCACTAAGTATCGCAGGGCTCCTGACACCCAGCGAAGAGGATAAGCCTCCTGAAGTTCCGCACAAACCGCCCTAGGGACCCCAACATTCAGGATCTCCGATTTAGTATAATTGATTTTGAAGCCGGAGACTCGAGAAAAATTTGCGAACAGCTACATCGCGATTGGGAGAGAGGCAGACGGATTCACCAAGGATAAGATGATATCATCCGCAAAGAGCGCGATCCGATATTCCGCAGGACCAATGCGGACCCCTCGCAAACCTAGGTGATCTCGAAAGCTCTGAGCCAAAGGTTCCATCGCTAGGACAAAGAGCAGGGGCGACAGAGGGCAACCCTGTCGTGTGCCTCTCTCCAAAAAGAAGTGTCTCGAGTGTCCCCCATTAATCCGAACGCACGCCTGGGGCTGCTGGTAAAGGCTACGAACCCAACCAATATAATTAGGGCCAAAGCCCAATATCTCCAGAACACACCATAGATATCCCCAATCCACCCGGTCGAATGCTTTTTCTGCGTCAATTCCCACTAGCAACGCTGGTTGTGGGTCCCGTTGGGCCACATGAATAATCTGCAACATACGCCGAATGTTGTCGGCGGCCTGGCAACCCGGCACAAAGCCAACCTGGTCTGGATGCACCAAGCCTGGAAGAACCCGATTAAGACGCGCAGCCAGCACAGAGGCAAAGATTTTAACGTCAACGTTTAACAAGGAGATGGGGCGGTACGACGCCGCATCGTGCAAGGGTTTACCGGGCTTGGGTATCATCACGATCAATGCCTCACGCTGGGACGGGGGAAGGGAAGCTGCCCCTAGGACCTCATTAAACAAACAGGTCAGGGATGGTGCTAGTTGTGCTCGGAACTTCTTATAGTATTCTGCCGGAAAACCATCACTACCCGGCGCGCTGCCAGTTTTCAGATGCCGGATTGCATTTTCCACTTCGTCAATCGTAAATTCCGAGTCCAACTGAGCCCGGTCAGAGTCAGAAAGACGCGGTAGAGCGGTCCGCTGAAGATAATCCTGCACGTGATCCCTACCAGAGGGCTCTGCTTTATAAAGCCGCTCCAAGTAATCGGCAAAAAGATCACGGATCTCCCGGGAGATAACCCTTTTCTGTCCCCCAGCGTCGCGTAATTCGCGGACCACTCTCGAGGACTGCTGTTGACGCAGGCGCAAAGCCAAAAGGCGGCCAGTTTTGTTCCCATGTTCATAAAAAGTTTGCCTTAATTTCCGGCGCTTATTATCTAATTCTCTCTGCATACACGCATCTAAATTCGCTCGAACCGTCCGCCACTGACGTAGGACTTGCCTCGACCCGGTTCGGGCATGCTCCAAGCCTAGGCGAGCAGATTCCCTCACCAAATGATCATGATCACGCGTCCACATTTTGCGCGTGCGGGTTGCCTCAGCCATAAGTTGACCGCGGGCTGTAGCCTTGTAAGCATCCCACACCGTGGGAAGGGGAACATCCCCAGTATCATTAAACTCAAAGAATTCCTTGATAAAGCGGGCATGATCCTGCACTGCACCCTGCCGCCGCAGGAACCTCGCGTCTAAACGCCAAAGACGGCGATACTCACTATATGTGCCATCCGGGAGGGTAAGCCAGCACGGGGCATGATCTGACCAAGTCAGCGCTCCAAGTCCAGCCTGCACTCTCCCGTCCATCAGGCGCTGATCCAATAGAAAATAATCAATGCGGGTATGGACCTGATGGACCGGAGAGTAGTAAGTATAACCCCTCTCTCCCGCATGGGTGTCTCTCCATATATCCCGTAGGCCCAAATCAAACATTAAGCGTTGAAGGGCTCTTGCTGGTCCCCCCATTCCCCCCCCCAGCGCGACCCGTAGAATCCAAATGGGGCACTAGATGCGTGTTGCAATCCCCACCCAAAACAATGGGGCCTTTTGCAAAATCCGCCAGTAGGGCTTTCAATCGTGTAAAAAAGGGCCCCTGACCTGTGTTTGGTGCATAAACATTAGCTAAAGTTAGCAGGTGTCCGTCTAAGCGAACATTCAGGAAAAGCCACCTCCCCAGGGTATCTCGTTTTATCTCTTCAATCTGCAAGGAGAGGCTCTGGTGGAATAGTAGAGCCACTCCCCGCTTCTTCCGGCCCTGCGTGTCGGAGGCCACCCGCACTTCAGTGTATGGGGACCGCTTTAGCCAGCCCTGCTTGGAGTTCTGAAGATGGGTCTCCTGCAGATAAACAGTGTCCCCTTGCAAAGTGCGCAATTCTGAGAACAGCAGGGACCGCTTCCTCGGGGAGTTAAGACCCTTAACATTTAAAGAGATAAAGCGCACCATTAAGAATTACAACCTAACCCCACACATCCGCCAGCCACCCAAAAAGTCCCAATGGGAGCTCCCCCCAGCAAACCCAGGAAATTAGTTAATCGGGCCCACCTATTCCACCCTCCAAGAACAAAAGCCATAGACCCTCCTCCCCAGCCCAAACATACCCTCCAGCTCCATATTGAAAGACCCCCCCTCCCACCCATCTCCCCCCCCCTTCCCATCAATACCACCTGCCTGTCTAGGTTAATACAGGACACGGTAAATTGACCACAAACCCCGTACCCCCCAGAACCCCACAAAGTGAGAACTCAACCTAAACATAGAAAAACATTCCCCCCACTGCTCCCCTACCCACCCCGGATCATCAATACCATCATGCCCCCTGTGATAAGGAAGCTTATCATAGCTCAGGAAGGAGCTATAGAAAAGGTGAAGTGACTCTGAACAAGCAACCTGTCAGTTCTGGTAGAAATAAGAAAACAGAATTTTCCCATAAAAGACTACCAGTCCCAGAATGCACCAGGTTTCCAACAGCCATTAGAGGAGCTGAAGTGGGGAAACGTGTGTTCAATCAGGAGGGCTATGAGGTAATCCCTAAGCACTCATCTCAAAGGGCAGGGCCTGATTCAGCACAGCTGCGCTGTGTTAGGGAGGAGCACTCATCTAAGCAGAATAAGAGTAGAGTTTATTCTACAGATGACCATCTTCATGATCACCTTGGATATCCAGAGAAGGATCATCAGTTTCATCTGAAGGATCAGCAGAAGCAGAAGCCAAACCAGACGGACAGAGAGAAAAAGAAACCCTCTGGAAGAAAGAGGAGAAAAGCCTTTGAGAGGTCTAGAAGAGTCCAAAGCAGTACATATACTGGGAGGTATCCCAAGGGCCAGCATACACCATTGGACTGGGGGAAACCAGAGGAGTGGTATTGCAGAGCCAGGAATCTCCAGACGGCACCTGTGAGGGAAACAGCTGCACGTGGAAGGGACCCTGAGACCCGTGCCAGAAGGTATGTGAAGAGAGATCCAGTGTCCAGGGATCTGGATTGGAAGGCTGGACATAAGAACTGGACTACATACTGGCCAGGCTATATAGAGAGGAACTCTAACAGCAATGGAAGCTCAGGTATGAACACTGATCTATGCCCTAGCTATAACCTTGAAAGACAGCAGGGAAACAAGTATTCTCCTGAAAGTGCTCCATTGAAAGATTCATCTGTGCCAATCCATGATATTGAACCCATGCTTGTTGAACAAGGGGGAATAATAGCAGATGAAGATCCTATTTATATGGACTGCTCTCTATCCAAACTCCGTTGGTAACTTTCTGTTATAAAGTACAGCAACCATCACAAAGAAATACAAATTTGTTCTTTAATCTACTCAGAAAAGCTCCTGAAGCAGGATTTGACCCACACAGTAGAAAGCAAGCCAGCTAAGGGGTTTCAGCTGGATAACTGCTAGCAATCAAGCCTTACCTAATTGCTTGTGAGCTAGGAGAGAATCACTTCTGTATCTATGTGGGAAGTAATCAGAAGTTAACCTGAAAAGAACAGTTTGTTTCTTGCTTTGTGGCTTTTCATTTGTTGTTTTCCTGATTTTGACTTTGTTTTTCCAAGTTAACACTGAAAGCAAGTTACCTGATTTATGTGCTACCAAGCATATCTGTGTTGGGAGAAATAACCCCATAAATAAATATCTTATTGGCTTTACCCAAGAGCACAACTAAATTATTGTCAGCAGCTGTGTCTGGTGTGAATGAACTACATTGCCCACAATACCTTGCAAATCATATAGATATATGCACTTGACAAGACTGTGAAGATTCTCACCCAGGCAGCCGTCTGACACCCCCCATCAGAACAATAACATTAGCAAAACATTTGCAGATCAACCGCCGCCCCCCATGGATAATGGAGTGGGGACCCCAAGCTAATACTGCCACCTTTTATCCAAAAATCAGGGGACCCACTGGATGAGGCTCCCTAAAAAAGGAAAAAGTAAGAGGAGCTCTTCAATTCCACAAAAGTGTCAAGTGGACTTGCCCACCCGGGTCCACTTGGAATGCTGGGGCTTAGGTGGCGGCGGATGAGGTTGGGCATTATCATCAACTAGGCCCGCCTGGCGAAGAGCTCGCCAAGCTTCAGAGTAGTCCTTTGCAGAAATCTTTTTGTTGCCCAAAAGGAAGTTCATCCGAAATGGGAAGGACCAAGAATAGCGAATCCCCTTGCTGTTCAAGACCGCCGAGACTGGTTTCATCTCTCTCCGGCACGCCAAAGTGAACGTCGAGAGATCCTGGTAGATAGACACTGTCGCGTCCTGGAAGCGGACCGTCTTCTTCTCCCGGCCTCGACGTATAAGAAGCTCAGCATCAGAATAGCGCAGAAATCTCGCAATGACATCTCGTGGTTGGTTGTTAGGGGGTTTTCCCAAAGCGCGGTGAACCCGCTCAATTTCCATTCCAGAAGCGTGCATAGCCAGCTCCTCCGCCGGAAGCAACTCCGCTATCAGCAGCTTAAGCACAGTCGGCAAGTCTTCCCCGCCCCCCACCGCCCCTGGAATTCCACGAAAATGCACGTTGTTGCGGCGGGAGCGATTTTCAATGTCATCAATTTTATAAGTCAGCTCCAGTGCCTGCGCACGCTGCCTGTCGAGAGCACATTGTAAATCCATCAGAGTCCCATCCTGATCAACCACTTTGGTCTCCACGTCCTCTACTCGGGCTCCCAGTTCCTTAACGTCGGTCCGGAGTTCTGCGACATCTTTCATCAAGTCTTCCCGTAGTGTGCGGAACTCATTGGCTAATTCTGCGAAGCCCCTACGGAGCTCTTGTTTGATTTGAGCCGAGGAGAATTGCTTATGAGAATCCAGTTCCTCTTCACTTACAGTCTCATCACCGGAACCCGATGGGGGAGATTGGCCGCGTGGGCTGCTTGAGGCTCCGGACTTACTCTGCAGTCGCTGGGAGGAGCGCATCCCCTCCCGAGTTTCAGAGTTTTTGGTTTTAGCAGCCATCGCACAGAGTCACCAAGTTCACACAGTGTTAGGAGAGAGATAGAGCCAATGCCAGCAACAGTGAAGGCACCAGAAAGATGATGGCGCTCGAGGTCACACCAGCCCGCAGAGTAGCCACCACTGCACAGTGTCAGGAGATGCGTACAGGCAATGTCAGTAAAGCAGAAGGGCCTGGTGTGACAGTGGGGCAGAGAGTAGTAAGCTGCCTCCGGCCCCCCTAGAGAAACAGCCTGGCACAGATGAGAATCAAAAGAGCAGTGTAAAGCGGTGTGGGGCTGTACCAGCAAGAGCCCATAGTTGTAGATTGTAAATCTTCAATGAGAGGCCTGGGGTCAGAGAGACCGCATGTGCAGACCTACAGGGCACCCAGGATCCATTCAGGAGGGCGGAGGCCTCGGCGGGACACAGGGCTGCCAAAGAGAAATAGCCCCGGTCACCAGCTCCAACTGCAGTTCAAAGGGTATGCAGGAGAAGAGGTAGCACTCAAACTTACCCCCCTCAAGGTGGCTCGTGCTAGTGAGAAAAGATGTTAGGTGCTGGCAGATGCCGCGGCAGTTGCCGCGTGGATTCCACGTGGTCTCGGCAGGTCTCCCCAGCAGTTCTTCAGCGCTACAGCCGAGCGCCACAGGCTTGAGAGTGCGCGCCCTCTCCCGATGAACGGACCGCCACTCGATCCACAGGCAACGAAAAGGGCCCAGCTCATAGGCCCCGCGGGAGTCTGCCGGGCGGTCTTCAATTGCGCCGGATACAGCAGCTGGCGGCAGAGTCAGTCGAGCGAGAGTCCGGCGGCAGGAAGCAGCATTCAGCAGGCCGCGCTGCAATGGCAAACTCCTCGGTTCTCCAGCCACCAGAGATCCCGCCGAATTGCTGGACCAGGCTCCGAGGGGGACCGCTGGCTTGCGCTGATCCAGGGAAGGTACGGGGGGGGGGGGGGTAAAATGCGGCTGTTAGCACATGCTTGCAAGATTTAGGGGTTGAGGGGACGGAGCTCTAGTAAAGTGCGGCCATCTTGCAGCGGGCTCACGAGCGCCCCCCCTAATTGGATTCTTTTAATATTTTGTTTCGTTATTCCTAAAAGAATTAGGTTGGCAAAATCAAAGTGTGGAGTTATTGTAGCCTGAATTATATTTATGAAGTCTTGTAGGTGTACTAAGGGACGTAGTTGTTTAAGGATTTTGAGCTTAAAATAAATTTTCTTTATGGTGTTTCTGATGTGAGTATTCATCGTCAGATGTGTATCTAGAATAACCCCTAGGTATCTTATTTCGTTTTTTATTTTAATGTCGTGATTTTGTATTGTTATGTGGGATGGAGGGATATATGATTGGTTTTTTGTTAGAATTAGTACTTCTGTTTTTGAATGATTAATGTGGAGGTTTTGAGCTTTTAGCCAAGTTGTGATTTCATCGAAACAATCTGATAGTAGTTTTATTGGTATGTTAGGGATTGTGAATGGGATGTACATCATAATATCATCTGCATATAGATGATAGTATACTCCGAATTTTTTAAAAATATTACAGACCGGTTTTATGTAAATATTGAACAGGAGGGCTGATAGCGCGGAGCCTTGTGGGAGTCCAATTTCTTGTTTATATATGGTTGATGTTTGGTTGCCTATTCTTACATTTTGCGTTCTATTATTTAAATATGAGGTGAACCATTTGTGTACAGTGGCATTTATTCCTATTTGTTTCAGGTTATTAAGCATTATAGTGTGATGAACACTATCAAATGCTGCCGAAATATCGATAAATAAGAGTATAAATGCTTGTTTATGATTATCAATCCCTCTCAGTAGTACATCAGTTAAGACTGTTAAGAGTGTTTCGACTCCATGGCGAGGCCTAAATCCATATTGGTGCTCATCAAGTGGGTAGGATGAATCTAGGTATTCTTGTGTCTGGATTTGTACCACTTTTTCTATTATTTTAGTCAAAAAAGAGATACTTGAGATGGGTCTGTAGGATTTTGGTGATGTTTTGTCAAGCGTGTTGTTTTTGAGAATTGGGCGGATTTGTGCATGTTTGAGTGTAGGTGGGAGGTGTCCTTGAAGTAACGAGAGGTTGACTATGGGGAGAATGTATGATAGTAGTATTGGAAGTGTGCTTTTTATCCATGTTACTGGGCATGGATCAAGAAAGGAAGTTGTGGTGTTGAGATTAGAAATGATATTTTTTAGTGAATCTTTTGATATAGGGTGAAAGTCTGACCATTCATCTGAGCAATGATGAACTATATTGATATTGTCTGGAGTCATTATAGGTTGTATAGATTTGTTTTGATAGTGATTGGTTAAGTTTTGTACCGAAATGTCAGTAATTTCATTGTTAGATGTTTGAGGGTTATTAGTTAGATTTCTAACAATGGAGAATAGTTCTCGTGGTCTGTTATAAGATTTTGATAAGATTGCTGCGTAGTAAGATTTTTTTGTGCTAAGGTGTCCTTGTATTTTGTGAGATAGTGAGCAGTATTGCTTTATAGGGCACCTCCCCCTTTAACAAATCACAGTGAATTGGACCAGCACATTTTGAATATAATTAAAGAGATTTAACTGCATTTTCTCTGAAAGGACAGCTGCGAAACCGGCTGGTACTTGGTAGATCTCTCTCTTTTTCTTTAACAGATACCTAAACTCCACAAACAGGACAATGGCTGGGAAAAATCGTATTGCTAAAGCTGTTGCCCCCGTTACAGCTTCTGCCTCGGTCCAGACAAAGGTCCTAATGCCAGTTGAGGAACCGGTTCCATGTGCAGGGTGCCTGCATGCTGAAGCTCTGAGGAAACAAGTGGAGGAACTCAGAGAGGAGGTGGCGAGGCTGAGGAGCATTCAAGACAGTGAGAAGTTCATTGATGAGATGCTTCTTGCAGCAACCAGGCTCTCCAGCACAGGAGAAGATGGGTGCCAACAGAATGTCGATGGTTGGACAAAAGTCACCAGAGCCTGCAAAATCACCAATCCAACTTCTCCAGCCCTTGAATTGAAGAACCATTATGCAGCCCTGGAAGTGGAGGAGGTGAAAGCATCCCTGGAAAGGGAAGAACCAGAGTTCAAGTACCCCATAGTTGCGGTATCAGTGACCAGAAGGAAACGAAGGGTAGTGGTGGTTGGAGACTCTCTTCTGAGGGGTACTGAGGCGTCCATCTGCCGACCAGACTTGATGTCCAGAGAGGTATGCTGTCTGCCTGGTGCCAAGATCCAAGATGTTACGGAGAGTTTGCCGAGACTCATCAAGCCCACTGACTATTACCCAATGTTGCTAATCCATGGAACAAATGATACTGCCAGGTATACCTCGGAACGTATCAAAAGTGACTTCATGGCTCTGGGACAGAGGGTGAAGCAGGTTGGTGCACAGGTGGTGTTCTCTTCAATCCTCCCTGTTGAGGGTAAAGGCCAAGGCAGAGAGGCTCGCATCCTGGAGATGAATGCATGGCTGCGTGGATGGTGTCTTCGAGAGCGTTTTGGTTTCCTAGACCATGGGATGCTGTTCCAAGGGTTGCAGAGCAGAGATGGCATCCATCTGTCCAAGAAAGGTCAACGCATCTTTGGTAGTAGACTGGCTAATCTACTGAAGAGGGCTTTAAACTAGATTCGTTGGGGATGGGTGAAGAAAGCCCCCAGGTAGGTGATACATTAAATACCTTTATGGAAATGGGTAACGGGTAACATATGGAAAGCAGTGTGTATTAATGCCCATAGCATGGGAAATAAGATACCTGAAGTTGAAGCTTTGGTGGGAGTGGCTGACTTGGATTTGGTGGCAGTTACAGAAACATGGTTCACAGAAAACCATGACTGGGATGTAACTATACCTGGCTATACTTTATTCAGAAAGGACAGGGTAGGAAGAAGGGGAGGAGGAGTGGCACTATATGTAAAAACTACTATTAAAGCTTTGGAATTACAGAGCTTAAAAGGGAGAGAGGAGGCATTGTGGGTTAAACTAGAAAGAGGGAAAGAGAAATCTATTTGCATTGGTGTGATATACAGACCTCCCTCACAAGAGGAAGAGGTGGACAGAGAGTTAATTTAAGACATACGCAGCATTGCTAGGAAAGGGGAAGTGCTTCTGCTAGGAGATTTCAATATGCCAGATGTTGATTGGCACATTCCTGCTGCAGTATCATCTAGAAGTAAGGAGATCCTGGATTCTCTACAGGGAGAACTATTCAGGCAATTGGTAACAGACCCCACACATGAAGGGGCCATACTGGACTTGGTGCTTACCAATGGTGAAAGTGTTTCTGATGTTGTAGTGGGAGAACATTTTGCATCCAGTGATCACCAGATGGTGTGGTTCAGTATTAGGACTAGGGCTGTTAAAATCCATTCCAAGGTGAAGATCTTAGACTTTAGGAAGACTAACTTTGCGAAGATGGGCCAATACCTCAGGGAGTCGTTAGTGGGATGGGAACAGCTGGGGGATGTAGAAAAACAGTGGGCAAAACTGAAAGGGGGTATTTTAAAGGCAACCAACCTTTTTGTTAAAATGGTAAATAAAGGCAAAAGGAACAGGAGACTGCTATGGTTTTCGAAGGAAGTAGCTGAAAAAGTGAAGAAAAAGAGGGAGGCCTTCACGAAATACAAGAGATCACAGAGAGAGGAAGACAGGCATCTGTATTTGGAAAAACTTAGAGAAGCTAGCAAAGTAGTCAAGAAGGCAAAGATTCAAAAGGAGGAGGAAATAGCCAATGCAATAAAATGGGGGGATAAGACATTTTTCAGATATATTAGTGAGAAGAGGAAGGGCAAAAGTGGTATTGTCAGACTCAAGGGTGCAGGGGGGGAATATGTAGAAGCTGATAAGGATAAAGCGGAATTGCTTAACAAATATTTTTGTTCTGTGTTCACAGATGAAGAACCAGGAGCAGGACCTCAGAAAACACCCACAAATAAGAACAGAAGCGAGGGACATCTTGAACAATTTTCAGAAGACTGTGTTCATGAGAAACTAGCTCAACTTAAAGTAGACAAAGCGATGGGACCGGATGGGATACACCCTAGAATACCGAGGGAACTTGGGGACGTTCTAGCAACTCCACTGACTGACCTTTTCAATGCCTCGTTGGAGTCGGGAGTGGTGCCAAAGGACTGGAGAGAGGCTCATGTGGTGCCTTTACACAAAAGCGGAAGTAAGGATGTGGTTGAAAACTACAGGCCGGTTAGTTTAACTTCGGTGGTGAGTAAATTATTGGAAACGCTGCTGAAAGAGAAAATAGTGAGGTTTCTGGAGTCCGGCGGATTACAGGATCCGAGGCAGCATGGATTCACCGAGGCAGGTCTTGTCAGACAAATCTGATTGATTTCTTTGACTGGGTGACCAGGGAGTTGGACCGAGGGAGAGCTCTAGATGTGGTGTATTTAGATTTCAGTAAAGCCTTTGACACTGTTCCTCATAGGCGACTTATAAACAAACTGAGCACCCTAGGGATGGACCCTAAAGTTACTGCTTGGGTTAGAAATTGGTTGGGTGGGAGGCGACAAAGAGTACAAGTAAATGGAGCTCACTCTGAGGAGAAGGATGTTACCAGTGGTGTGCCCCAGGGATCTGTCCTTGGTCCGATTCTTTTTAACATCTTTGTTAGTGATATAGCGGAAGGGCTGTCGGGTAAGGTTTGCCTCTTTGCGGATGATACCAAAATCTGCAATAGAGTAGACACCCAGGAAGGTGTAGATAACATGAGGAGGGATCTAGCTAAGCTTGAAGAATGGTCTAGAATTTGGCAGCTGGGATTTAATGTTAAAAAATGTAAGGTCATGCATTTGGGCTGCAGCAATCCAAGGGAGCAATACAGTATAGGAGGTGAAGTACTTTTGTCCACTAAAGAAGAGCGGGACCTAGACGTGGTTGTGTCTGATGATCTTAAAGTAGCTAAACAGGTAGAAAAGGCGACGGCAAAAGCTAGAAGGATGCTTGGGTGCATACGGAGAGGAATGGCTAGCAGAAAAAAGGAGGTGATAATGCCTCTGTATAAGTCTTTGGTGCGACCTCATTTGGAGTATGGTGTGCAATTCTGGAGACCACACCTTCAAAAGGATGTGAACAGGATGGAGTCGGTGCAGAGGGTTGCTACTAAAATGATTAATGGGCTTCATTATAAAGCATATGAGGACAGACTTAAGGATCTTAATATGTACACCTTAGAGGAAAGGCGGGATAGAGGTGATATGATTGAGATGTTTAAATACCTCCGTGGCATAAATGTTCAGGGAGAGAGCCTCTTTCAATTGAAAGCAAGTTCTGCTATGAGGGGACATGGGATGAGGGTGAAGGGAGATAGATTCAGGAGTGATATGCGGAAATATTTCTTTACGGAAAGAGTAGTGGATCCGTGGAATAGTCTTCCAGTGGAGGTGGTAGAGATGAGGACAGTAACTGAATTCAAAAAAGCATGGGACCAACACAGAGGATCTCTAAAGGTAAAAAGTGGACTGTTGTAGTTATGGAAGGACAGACTAGATGGGCCTTGTGGTCTTTTTCTGTCATCATGTTTCTATGTTTCTATATATTTCCTTATTTGTGATTGATTTGGTTTTGCGCCATTTGAGCTCTATTTTTCTTAGTTCTCTTTTCATTTGTTTTAGCGTGTTGTTGAACCATGGTGTTCTATTTGTTTTTATATTAGTGGGCTTTTTGATTCGTTGATCAAGTATGGCTGCATTGTTGATTGTGTCATGCCAGTTTTTGACAGCTTCATCTAGATCCGTTGGGGAAGACGAGAGGTAGGGTATTGTTGTATCCAAGAATTCAGTTTCATTAAATTTTTTGAATTTTGTAGTGGGATGACTTCGTGTGTTATTTTTGGTGTTATTGGTGTGGAATGTGAAGTTTGTTTTGATAATGTAATGATCGGACCAAGGTATTTGTGTGCATTCTATGGAATCTGGATTGAATAGCTTGAAGAGTGTGCTGGGGAGAAAAATAAGGTCAAGTGTGCCTCCTTTTATATGTGTTGTTGTATTGATTATTTGGTGAAAGTCCATGTCTGATATGGATTCTAGGAACAAGTTGGATTCTGATGTTGGAAGTGAAGGGAGGTTGAAATCGCCAAGCATGATTATGGGATTTTGTTCTGTAGATGAGCCAAGGAATTCAGTTAGTGAGTCTAGGCTATCTGCTTTTTGATCAGGGGGTCTATATATTAGGCAAATTCTAAAAATGTTGGTTTTTATAATTAAGGTGTCAATATTGTTGGCTATAATAGATGGTATTGTTTTTGCATTTAATCTCTTTTTTGCCATTATAAGTACTCCTCCTCCTTTTTTGTTGGTTCTATGTGTATAATTTATATCGTAGTCTTCGCTATTAAGTTGATTTAAGTAGACTGTATCCGTTTCAGTTAGCCAGGTTTCCGTTACGCATAAAATATCAGGTTTTGAGTCTGTTATTAAATCGTTGAATATGGGAAGTTTGTTTTTCATTGAGCGGGCATTTATAAGGATGCAAGTTAGAGAAGTAGTGTTGTTGATGCTAATTTCATTTGTTATTTGTTGTGAATTGGTTTGTTTTATTTGTATAAGTCGGTGGTAATTTAATTTGCATGGTGGTGTGGGTTTGTGTGTCCAATATGGCTGTAATTTCTAATTGTTGTTTGTATTATAGGGATTGCCATGTGATTTTTGGATGTTAAACTTAGTGTTAGGTCAATTAAGATTGTCAATAATAAACAGCTGTAAGTTATTTTTAGTATCATGGTGTTTGAGCGCGACATACTCAATGTATAGAGGGGGTTTGTTGTGGTTTATATTGCTAGAGGTTGGTTCGTGCCTAAGAGTAGCAATAACAGTAATCTGATATTGGCAACAGTGGTATCTTATACAGAGTAATATTGAAATGAGCTTGCTTGCAACAGTGGAAATCATGCAGTGGTTATAAATGACTTACTGGCAACAGTGGAAATCAGGCAGTGGTTATAAACCTTGGTCAGTGCTACCAGGGTATCCAGTTCCAGAAGTGAGATTCTAGACCAGTCCAGGATTTCTGATGCATTATGTGACCTGCAGCTGTGATTTCGGTGGTAAAATCAGGGACTACAAATGCTACGCTGCTTTAGGATGTAAGTTCAGAACCAGGAATGACCAAAAGGTCTCAGTTCTCAAACTTTATGACTTTCAGCTGTGCCTCAGTGAAGCATCCAAACGTTTACATTGGGGCTAGAGACAGTAGGCCACAGGCCATATGTTTAATTTTTTATTTATTAAATAAACTAAAAATGTTTGATGCCCTTGTCTTAGCAGATACACAGACAACTGCATAACCAGTCCTGTCTATGTGCTGGACCAGGGACCGTGGAGGTCGGACGCTCAAGCAACGGCCACCTTGTATTTGGTAGTTCTTTAGATTTTTAGAAGCTTTATAGCTCGACATGGAAAGGAAGGATAGCTGAGTGTGCACTAAATGGGATCCTCTAGGCTCATCTGCCCGGGAAGGTAGAGTACAAATGAAGAAGATGGCCAAATCTGTCCTAGAGAGGACTCTTTTACGAGTAGTCATGCCTTATGGCTGGCAGCTGGAATCTTTCATTGCATCATGCAATGTGTAAGCTGAGGAGTGCAGCCCAGTGCATAGGGCTGATTCAGCCGCTGGAATCCCATTAGCCTTCCCTCCCTTGCTATCGCCAGCCAGTGCTTGGCTGTGCTGACCACTCCTTATGCAGTCACTGAGTTATCAGGACAAATGCTATTCAAAGCACCTGAGTCAATGCAAATGAAAAGGGAGATAAGAGATGCCAGAAACACCCAGTCTGCCTATGCAGTGCTGTCACGGCTTCTACTTCATGATACCCAAACTGTGCATAACAACCTCAAACGGAGTCAGTAGATTAGTCACAAGAAATTGCACCTTCACTCCACCGTGCAAGCAGCAGCAGCAGTCATAAGAACTGGCATCCTAGCTCAGACCAAAGGTCCATGAAACCCAACGTCCTCCTTCCAACAGTGGCCCATCCAGGTCACAAGTACCTGACAGGCTCCTGAAAGATAGACAGATTCCAGGAGAAGCAGTGCAGTTCCCTACTCCACTTTAATAATGGTTTATAGACTTTTCCTCTACAAACTTGTCCAAGCATTTACTACATCTTCCAGCAATGAGTTCAAGAGTTTCATTATTCGTTGAGTGTTAGTATATTTTCTCCTATTCAACTGTGTAAACCTAGCAACTTAAATTATTAAAACAGACTTATGCGCACCTACCATTTTAAAAAAACTTGTTAAGTTTAAAAATACCAAAAAATCAATCCCAAAAACAGAGATACTTAAATGCACCCAAATAAAAATCCCCAAACAAAACCTCTACAGTGAAATCCTATATTTTAATCGTTTTTGTCGGATTCACCAAGGGAGGACAAGAAGTGTAACTTGACCCCTCCAGACAGGTGTATTCCTTTTTAATCATAAAATAGTTCTTTGGTAAATGCGCATGAAAAATTATAACTTATCTTAAACAATGAATAGAAGAATAGCCCGACTACTTGCGTGTACAAACACCAAAATCCTGGGACACGACGTGCACGTTTCGGGCCGCCAAAGCCCTGTATCAAGTGCTCCTACGAAAATCAAACAGGCTTTAATCTTCTTACTATTATGATTGAATGAATGAAGTAATTACCGGTTTTTAAAATGCCAGGAGTTCAGCGATCTCCAATCACTAAAGAGGATTTAAGCTGTTCTGATTGGCTACCCAATCCCGTTCATCAAAAAGGGAACTAATCACAGGTAAAGGGCCATCCCCCAACGAAGCCCTAACCGGAATGGATGAAATTTCAATGATGTAATGACCACGCCAGCCTGCCAAAGAACAACCAATCGGGAAGGGGATATCCCACTAACAGAGGAAACCCCTCAGCTGATTGGGCCTCACGTAACACTCAACCACTCGATTTCCCGATTCAAACCACCAGGGTGCACAGTGTCCAAAACGCAAATCCATCTCTGCTCACAACATTGTAAACGGGACTCCCTGTCACCCCCCCCTAGGATCCTCAGGAATGTGGTCGATCACTGTCCAGTGTAAATCTTCAAAAGAATGACCCCGCTCAATACAATGTTCCACAATCAGAGCCGAAAGAACCCGCTAGCGAATCCGAGAAGCATGTTCACCAATGCGAACCCTAATAGAGCGTATAGTACGTCCCACATAAAATAAAGAACAGTCACACTGGATCAGGTAAACCACAAATACGGAGGAACAGGTGGTAAACCATTTACGATGGTAAATATGCCCTGTTGAAAGGTGGGTCCAAGAAACCCCGGACATAGTGTTAAAACAAACTTTACAATTGTGACAGGGGAAATGACCCCTCAAATCACCCGGAGCTGTAGGTCTGTCAGACACTGTGGTAGATTTCACTAACATGTCACGTAAATTCGAAGCTTTATTAAATGCAGGTATAAAAGGATGAGCCAGACTGGAATGCACTGAAAGAATGGGCCAATGCTTGCGAAGGATCCCCATGACCTCATTGTTCCGGACCATGTAGGGAAAACCCCCCACTATCCGTTTATCAGCAGAGGCCCGTGAATGTACGGAAACAGGAGAAAAAAGCCAATCACGGTGGGTGTACCGAACGTGCTTGTAGGCTCGATTAACAACAAAGAGGGGATACCCCCGAGCTAACAACCGCCGCTTTAAATCCCGAGCGTGACGTTTGAACTCACAAAATGAAGAACATAAACGGCATAACCGTAAAAATTGTCCATAAGGCAGCCCTCTTCGAAGTGCGACCGGATGAAAGCTGGCATAATTAAGCAAGCTATTTCTCTGCACCGGCTTGCGAAACAAGGTGGTAGAAAGAAAATTATCCGTTCGATAAACCAGCATATCCAAAAACTCAATCTGGCATAAATCTGAATGTTCCGAAAACTTTATGTTGGGCTTTAATCCATTCAACCAAGTCAAAAATGCTTGTAATTCATCAAAACTGGCTGTCCACACAAAGAATATATCATCTAGGAAACGCTTCCAGATGGGAATGTTGACAAAAAAAGTAGAAGTGTAAATGTGAGTTTCCTCCATCTGTGCCAAATATAAAGTGGCAATAGAGGGAGCCACGGTCGCTCCCATGGCAATACCAAATATCTGCTGGTAGAAGGTGCCCTCAAAGATGAAATAATTTCTTGTCAAAACCAGAGTGATTAAATCCAATAAAAAAGATTTTGGTAATCTCGCAGGGGCTGTAGTGAATAAAGTTCATTCATTTGAAGATTTACACTGGACAGTGATCGACCACATTCCTGAGGATCCTAGGGGGGGTGACAGGGAGTCCCGTTTACAACATTGTGAGCAGAGATGGATTTACGTTTTAGACACCGTGCACCCCGGTGGTTTGAATCGGGAAATTGAGTGGTTGAGTGTTACGTGAGGCCCAATCAGCTGAGGGGTTCCCTCTGTTAGTGGGATATCCCCTTCCCGATTGGTTGTTCTTTGGCAGGCTGGCGTGGTCATTACATCACTGAAATTTCATCCATTCCGGTTAGGGCTTCGTTGGGGGATGGCCCTTTACCTGTGATTAGTTCCCTTTTTGATGAACGGGATTGGGTAGCCAATCAGAACAGCTTAAATCCTCTTTAGTGATTGGAGATCGCTGAACTCCCGGCATTTTAAAAACCGGTAATTACTTCATTCATTCAATCATAATAGTAAGAAGATTAACGCCTGTTTGATTTTCGTAGGAGCACTTGATACAGGGCTTTGGCAGCCCGAAACGTGCACGTCGTGTCCCAGGATTTTGGTGTTTGTACACGCAAGTAGTCGGGCTATTCTTCTATTCATTGTTTAAGATAAGTTATAATTTTTCATGAGCATTTACCAAAGAACTATTTTATGATTAAAAAGGAATACACCTGTCTGGAGGGGTCAAGTTACACTTCTTGTCCTCCCTTGGTGCAATCCGACAAAAACGATTAAAATATAGGATTTCACTTTAGAGGTTTTGTTTGGGGATTTTTAATAAGGTTAAAAATACAGCAACCGATATAGTGATCGCAGCGTTTCCACACCTGAGCCCATTTGCCTCATTTTACCAGCAAATGCTTACAGGGTCATTCCGAGACGCCCCCCTATTTGGGCCCTCTTCCAACCCCAACTAACTTTCCTGCACATTGTATGGGGAAGTTAGTTAGGGGCAGGGTGTTAGGCGGTCGGCGGCCCCAGACATACAGGGCCGATTCTAATGTTGGCCCTTTACATCCGGGGCTGGCTGCCTATACAAGGACCTTATTCCACCTCTGATGTGAAATAAGTTCCCCTAATCGTCGGGGGATGGCGGGCCCAGCCATCGGAAGAGGTAGGAGGGGGTAGAGGGAGATTCCCACAGCCCGACCCTGGCCTTGGGAGGCCAGATCGGGGGTTCGGCTGCAGGGAATAAACAGTTTGGTCTGGCAGCCGGGGATTGTGGCATTTGAATGGAGCCATGGTGCCACGGCAACTGGACACCATGGCGCCACGGCAACTGGACGCCATGGCGCAACGGCTACATTCAAAAGCCCTGACTGAGTTATCCAAGCAAAGCCTGTACATGCAGGTCGACCTGAATTGAGGTCCTGGCCTGCATGTACAGGCCTGGATGTGATTCTGATCCCGCGGGGCTAGACATGCCCCGTGGGATCAGAATTCCAGCTAACTCTGTGTATCTGGTTCCGACTGGGCGCACAGAGGGCTGGGATGTCCAAGACTGAATCAGATCCTTAGTGTTTTTTACTTTAGTGTATTTCTATGGGCAAACTGCATCCAATAGCAAAGACATGGTTATCCTAGAAAACATAAAGTCCCCCATGTCTTTGCTATTGGACGCAGTTTGCCCATAGAAATATCTGTCAAGTGAAAAACAGTAAGCATTTGCATGTAAAATGAGTCAAATGGGCTCAGGTGTGGAAACACTGTGATCATTATATTGCATGTTGTGAGGGGGGCACACCCCTGGCCTCATCGTGCTGCCCCCCCCCTCCCCACTGACACCACTCCCTCCCAGCTGCCACTGCCATTGATTGCGTCTACGGAGGGGAAAGTGGGCAGTGGCAGTATTTCCAAAAGCGGTGACTTTTGCTGCTGCTTTTGGAAATACTGCCGTTGCCCACCTCCCCCCCCAAATTGAATCAATGGCAGCTGGGGGGGGGGGGGGGTGACGGTGGCTGCCCATGTGTGCTGCTGCTGCCCACCTGTGCTGCTGCCACCGCCCAACCAGACTGGCCGCCCTATGCGGCTGCCTACCTCGCCTAGTGGACTGGCCGGCCCTGGGCCCAACAAAAAAAGTATTTTGGTCTATAACCATGATGAACGGTTTGATTTGGTTCTATACAAATAGGGCTTTTTGGAGTTATCGTGTATTTTTGGTCTAACTGTTTGTGATCCCCATCTCATCCGGACCCATGCCTTTGTCCTCTTTCAGTTTTTCACAATCTAAGCATTTTACCACACTGCAGAGATTCCACATCAGCGGGTGCAGCAAGAGAGAAGGCTCTCATGGATGTGGATTTGTTGGTTCTTGTGAATATACTAGGTGTTGGTATTGTATTTTGTGCTGTTTCTGTCTGGTCATTTGCTTGTTTTGGTTCTGATGAGTTCCTGTAGTATTTCTACTGACATGTTTTAATTTTGAAGATGGTGAGTGCTGATTTATATTTTGCCCGTGATATTGGTAGCCAGTGCAGATCATGTAGTATTGGAGCTATGTGGTCTTGTATTGAAGCGCTAGCAAAGATGCGGGCAGCAGTGTTCTGTATTATTTGTAGGGGACGGGTGGTTTGTTTAGGTAGACCCTGGAATAGTATATTACAATAATCCAGCACAAGTGTAATGATGGCCTGGCATACTGTGCGAAAATGCTCTTTGTTGAGGAGAGGTTTTAGTCTCCGTAGCATTGCAAGTTTGAAGAATGCTGTTTTGGATATCTTGTTTATATGTGGTTGGAGGGTAAGTTGCTTGTCTAGAATCACTCCAAGCTATCTGACTTCATTTTTTATTGCTATCAGTGTATTAGGTATGTTGATAGAGGTAGGATGAATGAATGTGGGGTCTCTCGTTATGATGATTGCTTCAGATTTTTTTATATTGATGTTTAAGTTATTGTTAGTTAGCCAGGTTGTCATTTCTTGACTGCAGGTAGATATGGTGGTGTAGTCTGGGGAGTCCAGTTGAATAGGGGTATATGCCATGATGTCATCAGTATATATGGCATATTGTATCTTGTATTTATTAAATATTTTGCATATGGGCTGAATATAGATGTTGAATAGAAGAGCTGATAGTGATGAGCCTTGGGGAACTCCTTGAGTAGTTTTGAATGGTGCTGAGGTGAGGTTTCCATATTTTACTTTACTTAGTTTTGTAAATAAGTTTATTTAATTTAATCCCTGTTTTCTTCTTCCCTGTTTATTGTAAGATTTTGAACTTCATTGTGAACTTCATTGTCAACCGCTTTGATTTTAGGAAAAAGCGGTATATAAGTCCTGTTAAATAAAATAAAATACATAAATAAATAAATAAATAAATAAAAAATGAGGGGCAGTAGAATGAATGCATTTATAGGTTAGAAGGAGAAGTTAGAAATGGATACAGAAACAGAAGGGGAAACAGTGAAGTAATTTCAGAAGAGGGGTTATAAGAGGGTATCGGGGCTGGCAGATTAGCCGCGCAGCAGAGTTCTGAATAGATTGAAGAGGAGAGAGATGACTCTGAGGGAGATCAGCAAGGAGGAGGTTGCAGTAGTCAAGACGGGATGTAACTAAAGAGTGGACAAGAATTTTAGTTGTGTGTTCATTGAGAAAGGGGTGAATTCTGATAATGTTATAGAGAAAGAAATGACAGGTTTTAGCAATCTGTTGAATATATGTGGAGAAGGGAAGGGAGGAGTCAAAGATGACCCCAAGGTTCGGGCTGAGGAAATAGGAAGAAGAAGAGTATTGTCAAAACTGATAGAGAAAGGAGGAAGGGGAGGAGGGTTTAGGGGGAAAGATAAGAAGTTTGGTTTTAGCCATGTTCAATTTCAGAAGGCAGTGAGACATCCAGGCAGCGATGTCAGATAAGCAGGCAGAGATACGAGCTTGGAGTGTAAGAGAAATGTCAGGTGAAAATAGATAGATAGATAGATTTGAGAGTCATCAACATAAAAATGATACTGAAAGCCATGGAAGATATTAGGGCACCAAGGGACTGGGTGTAGAGGGAGAGAAAGAGAGGACCTAGAACAAACCCTTAGGGAACATCAACTGAAAGAGGGATGGCAGTAGAGAAGGAACCACCAGAACGAACACTGAAAGAGCGATTGGAAAGATAAGAAGACAGCACAGAGCCCCTAAAACCAAGAAAGGATAATGTGTCAAGGAGGAGGAGGCGGTCAACAGTATCAAAAGCACCAGAAAGTTCAAGAAGAATGAGAACTGAGTAAAGGTCTTTGGACTTAGCCAGGAACAAGTCACTGGAGACTTTGGCAAGAACTGTTTTCAGTAGAATGAAAGGGACGAAAACCAGACTGGAGTAGATCAGGTAGGGCATGAGAAGAGAGAAATTTGAGACAGTGGTGGAGAACTGCATGTTCAAGACATTTGGAAATGAATGGAAGAAGGGAGATGGGTCAATAATTAGAAGGAAAAGTAGGGTCAAGTGAGAGTTTTTGGAGGAGTGGTTACAGCATGCGTGAAGGCTGCAGGGAAGGTTGCAGTGGAGAGTGAAAGGTTGAGAATATGTGAGATGGAAGGGATGATGGAGGAGGAGATGGAGGTGAGGAGATTGGTGGGATCAGAAGAACAGATAATGGGTTTAGAGGTGGAAAGAAGAAGGGAGGTTTCTTCAGAGATTTTAAAAAAGGATGAAAGGTGGTAGAAGTTGAGGGGAAAAGTTGGTATTGGAGAGGGGGAAGAGGTGGTAAAGAAGAATTAGTAGGGAATTGAAGAGTAATCTTATGGATTTTGTCATGGAAATAGTTGGCTAGGGTTTGGGCAGAAAGAGGAGGGATTGGAGGTGGTACCTAAAGAAGGGAACTGACTAATACCTAACTTCAACAGGAGTAAATTATGTCTATGTCTACCCAAATCATTAATTGTTGACCTTGGTGATGGCCCCACCCAAAAAATTACCCCGTCCTATGTTACGTGTTCCACCGCTTTGACCCGGTGAAAAGCGGGATATAAATGCAGTTAAATAAATAAAGAAAGAAAAATAAAGAAGAGATGGCGAAGGTTAGAGGCAAGACATTTAGATGGATAAAATAGTTTTGCTTAGTGAGTGCAATGGCGAATTGGAAAGAAGTAAGCATGAATTTGAAGTGAAGGAAGTCAGAAAGGGGGCGGGATCTGAGCCATTTGTTCAGCTGAGCGGGAACAGGAGCATAGGTAGTGGGTAGTTGAAGGTAGCCAGGGCTGAAGTGAAATGCGCCTCACAGGATGTGCTATGGGGAGAGCAAGAGTATCCAGAATAGAGGAGAGAGCGGTGTTATAGGAAACTATGGCCTAATCAAAAGACTTAGAGGACACAGTGGAAAAAACAAGAGAAGAGAAGGTAGTGGTCAGTTCATCAGGAGCATGAAGATTCCTAAAAAGATAGGAGGAGATTGGGCAAGATTGAGGCTGGGAGTGATGAAGGCCAACAGATTTCGCAGGTGTTTTTTTTTAGCCATGCCACCCTTCTTCCCTCCCCCCTACTGTTATGGCCTTGCACCCACCTCAAGGACCCATAAAGAAGACAATTGCTACAGGAACCTCTCCTAGCAACCCCTCCCCACAGTCCCCTCCCCCTGCTTCTGGTCTGCAAATCATGTAAATGCCTTTGAATAGCGGGCCCTAAAGGTTTAGTCGCATAAATTATAAGAACATAAGAGATAAGAACATAACATATGCCATACTGAGTCAGACCAAGGTCCATCAAGCCCAGTATCCTGTTTCCAACAGTGGCCAATCTAGGTCACAAATACCTAGCAGTCTCCCCAAAAGACACAGGTTCCTCAGTGCTTGTATTGGGTCAAGCAGTGATATCCTGGGTCCCTTTTAATAATGGTTTATGGACCTTTCCTCCAAGAATTTGTCCAAACCTTTTTTAAACCCAGCTACACTAACAGCTTTTACTACATCCTTCGGTAACAAATTCCAGAGTTTGATTACACGTTGAGTGAAAAAATATTTTCTCTTATTAGTCTTAAATAGGTTACCCTGTAGCTTCATTGCATGTCCCCTAGTCTTTTTATATTCTGATAACGTAAACAATCAAGCTACGTTTACCCATTCCACTCCATTCATTAATTTACAGACCTCTATCATATCTCCCCTCAGCCATCTCTTTTCCAGGTTGAAGAGCCCTATCCTTTTTAGCCTCTCTTCATAGGAGTATCCTTCCATCCCTTTTACCATTTTGGTGGCTCTTCTCTGTACCTTTTCTAATAAAGCTATATCCTTTTTAAGATACGACGACCAGAATTGCACACAATATTCAAGGTGCGGTCTCACCATGTAACGATATAGAGGCATTATAATAGCCTTTTTTTTATTCTCCATTCCTTTCCTTATGATACCTAGCATTCTATTTGCTCTCTTGGCCGCCGCTGCACACTGGGCAGAGGGTTTTAATATGTAAACCATGATGACACCTAAATCTTTTTCCTGGGTGGTGGTTCCCAATGTGGAACCTTGCATCATGTAACCATAGTTTGGGTTGTTCTTTCCTAGGTGCAATCCTCTTGGGTTTTAACAACTTTAAATAGTTTTGTGTCATCTGCAAATTTGATAACCTCACTCGTTATTCCCTTTTACAGGTCATTTATGAATATGTCAAAAAGCAGCGGACCTAGTACAGATCCCTGCGGTACTCTACCATTCACCTTTTTCCATTGGGAAAATTGGCCATTTATCCCTACCCTCTGCTTTCTATCTTTTAACCAGTTCCTGATCCACAATAGTACACTGCCTCCTATCCCATGACTTTTTAGTTTTGCCAAACGTCTCTGATGAAGGACCATGTCAAAGGCTTTCTGAAAGTCCAGATACACTATATCAATTGACTTACCTTTGTCTACCTGTTTATTGACACCTTAAAAAAACATAACAGATTAGTAAGACAAGATCTTCCTTGGTTAAAGCCATGTTGGCTATCTCCCATTAAGCCATGACTATCTACATGTTGAGTAAGTTTGTTCTTTACGATGGTTTCTACCATTTTTCCTGGTACTGATGTCAGGCTCACCGGTCTGTAGTTTCCCGGATCACCCCTGGAATCCTTTTTAAAAATTGGCGTTACATTGGCGATCCTCCAGGTATTAGAGATGATTTTAATGATAGTTCACAGATTACTAATAGCAGGTCTGCAATCTCATATTTCAGTTCTTTCAACACCCTTGGATGTATACCATCCGGTCCAGGTGATTTGCTACTCTTCAGTTTATCAAATAGTTGTAATGCATCTTCCCGGTGTATCGATATTTCTTTCAATTCTTCTGCAGTATCACCTTTAAATACCACTTCAGTCATGGGTAACATCACTACATCATCCTCAGTAAAGACTGAAGCAAAGAATTCATTTAGTCTCTCTGCTATGACCTTTCCCCTCTTAGTGCCCCTTTTACCCCTCTATCATCTAATGGTCCAACTGACTCTCTCACAGGTTTTTTGCTACGAAGGTACTTGAAAAACTCTTTATTACATGTTTTTGCCGCCAAAGCAAGTTTCTTCTCAAATTCTCTCTTTGCCTGCCTTATCAATGCCTTGCATTTAACTTGCCAGTGCTTGTGCTGTTTCCAGTTTTCGTCATTTGGCTCTTTTTTCCATTTTCTGAAAGATGCTTTATTGACAACAGCAGCCTCTCTGACCTCACCTTTAAACCATGCTGGCAGTTTTTTGGACTTCCTTCCACTTTTCTTAAAGTGTGGAATACAGCTGGTCTGGGCTTCCAAGACAGTATTTTTAAACACCACCCAAGCTTGATGTAAGTCTTTAACCTTTGGAACTGCTCCTTTTAGTTTTTTCTTAACTATTTCCCTCATTTTATCATAGTCTCCCTTTCAAAAGTTAAAAGGTAGTACTGTGAATTTCCTTACCATCCCTCCTCCACTATTAAATCAAATGCGATCATGCTATGATCACTATTGCCAAGTGGCTCCAACACCCTTATCTCTTGCACCAGATCTGGTGTTCCACTAAGAACTAGGTCCAAAATGGCTTCCCCTCTGGTCAGTTCATGAACCAGTTGCTCCAAGAAGCAGTCATTTATTTCATCTAGAAACTTTATCTCCCTAGCATGTCCTGCCGTGACACTGACCCAGTCAATACCGGAGTAATTGAAATCAACCATTATTATTACTGGTCTGTAACTTTTGTTAGCTTCCCTGATTTCTTTTAGCATTTCATCACCCCTTTGTTCATTCTGGCCAGATAGTTGATAGTACAACCCCACTGCCATTGCCTTCCCCTTTTTACATGCTATTTTGTTTCCTGCAAAACTTTAATCCTTTGTGACTCAATGCCCTCTCTAACATAGAGCGCAATCCCTCAACCAATTTGATCAGCTCTGTCATTACGATATAGTTTGTACCCAGGTATCACAGTGTCCCACTGGTTGTCCTCCTTCCACCATGTCTCTGAGTTACCAATCATATCTAACTTCTCATTTAGTGCTATATATTCTAGCTCTCCCATCTTATTTTTTAGACTTCTAGCATTTGCATACAAGCATTTTATAGACTGTATTTTATTCATGTTAATCTGGTTATCGGTTGGAATCTTTAAGCTCTGTCTGCTCTGTACTCAAGGGCATTTGGGCTACCTTTGTCTTTATTGGAACCTCTCTGCTGATGCGCCCTAACTTCATTTTTTTGGTAGCATCCTTCAAAGATACATTGTTCTGAACCATGCACTCTTGTGCGACTGTCAGCTCTCCCTTATTATCTAGTTTAAAAACTGCTCTATCTCTTTTTTAAAGGTTAATGCCAGCAGCCTGGTTCCATCCCGGTTAAGGTGAAGCCCATCCCTTCGGAAGAGCCCCTCCTTTCCCCAGAATGTTCCCCATTTCCTAACAAATCCAAAACCCTCATCCTTGCACCATCATCTCATCCACGCATTGAGACTCCGGAGCTCTGCCTGCCTTTTGGATCCTGCTTGTGGAACGGGAAGCATTTCAGAGAATGCTATCCTGTAAGTTCTGGATTTCAACTTCCTACCTAAAAGCCTAAATTTAGCCTCCAGAACTTCCCTACCATATTTTCCTATGTTATTGGTACCGACATGTACCAAGACAGCAGGCTCCTCCCCAGCACTAAGACCTTATCTAGGTGGCGTGTGAGGTCTGATACCTTTGCACCAGGCAGGCATGTTATCAAGCGATCCTCACGTCCACCAGCCACCCAGCTATCTACATGCCTAATGATCGAATCACCAACTATAACGGCTGTCCTAACCCTTCCCTCATGGGCACATGGCCCTGGAGAAACTAACTTGGTGCAAGAGGATTTTACATCACCTGGAGGACAGGTCCTAGCTATAGGATTACTTCCTGCCCTATCAGGGTGATGCTTTCTTGTCGCGTGACCTCTCTCCTCCATGGCAACAGGGATGCTGCCAGACTGGAGGTGGGACTTCAGGACTATATCTATGTACCTCTGTGTCTTCCTTATATCTTCCAAGTCTGCTACTCTTGCCTCCAGAGATTGGACTCGTTCTCTGAGAGCAAAGAGCTCCTTGCAGTTTGTGCACATGTAAGACCTCTTCACCAACTGGGAGAAAATCATACATGTGACACTTAATGCAAAATACTGGAAAGCCCCCATCTTGCTGCTGGACTGCTGTTTGCATCTTTGTTTCAAGGTTGTGTTTAGATATTTAAGTTCTTTACTTACTAAGAGTTGCTGGGGATACTTATACTAATAAAAGTATACCTAATATGTTTAATGTACTTTGTTCACCTGATGTTTAATCAATCTCAGGTCCTTAATGTATGCTGATGAGAATAAACAGCTGCACCTGAGAGTGAATATAGCACCTCCTTTTCTTTAAGAGGTTTAAGCACCTATAAAGCTATGATTATCCCAGGGGTGGGTGGATGTTGGGGAGGGAGGGAAAGAAGCCTCATTAAAAGCTGGCTGCAGTACCCTGTCCTATGCTTCTAAGGTAATCTGTGACCAATGTCCAGGGGGAGTCCCACAGCCCTTGCTTGGATATAGGGAGTCTTGGCTTCTAAATTTAACCAGAAAGCTCTCTGCTGTGTTTTAAATTTAAACTGAAAACTCTTTGTTGCTACTAGGCCCTAACTGATTTAACAAATACACTGGGTTCACAGATTAATCGGCTTTAATCTAAAGAATTACTTTTACCACAAGATTCAGAAAAATTCCCAGAAGTAAATACTTACAATTGCAGATTTCTCTCCAGAAGTAGCAGTCCCCTTTTGCAGTCCTTCAAGATGCCATACTGGGTCAGACCAAGATTTATCAACCCCATTATCCTTTTTCCAGCAGTGGCCAATCTAGGTCACAGGGCTGGCCCGTTCAGTAGGTGAGCTAGGTGGCTGCCCATGGTAGCCGATCCCGGTGGGCAGCTTTGTGCTGCTGCTTTGTTGCCTATGATAGGTCATGTGCTTTGGCACACATGACCTGCCGCTTCTTAACCCCCTCCAACGGAACTTACTGTCAGCGGGGTGAGAAGCGGCAGGCCATGTTTCCTGAAGCACATGACCTGCCACGGGAAACAAAACAGCAGCACAAAGCCGCTGCTTTTAAAATACTGCTGCATTGCAGCCGCCGCCTGCCTTTCCCTTCTCCACCCACCAAGACAGAATCGATGGCAGCAAGGGGTGAGGGCTCAGCTCAGCAGGGGTGGCAGAAACCCATGGGCTGGCCCTGCCTGTCAAGTTCCTAAAAATGTACATAGGTCCCCCAATGCTAGTCCCAGGGCAAGCAGTGGATTTCCTGAGTCCTATTTAATAATGATTTACGAAGCTTTTCCTCCAGGAACTTGTACAAACCTTTTTTAAACCCAGCTACAGTGACAACTTTTACTACATCCTCTGGTAAGGAATTCCAGAGTTTGATTATGCATTGAATGAAAAAATATTTTCTCTTATTAGTCTTAAATTGGTTACATTATAGCTTCATTGAGTGTCCCCTAGTCTTTCTACTTTTAAATGGAGTAAACAACCGATCTACATTTACCCATTCTACTCCATTAATTAATTTATAGACCTCTATCATATCTCCCCTCAGCCGTCTGTTTTCCAAGTTGAAGAGCCCTAACCTTTTAAGGCTTTCTTCCATCCCCTTTACCATTTTGGTGGCTCTTCTCTGTACCTTTTGTAAGTCTGCTATATCCTTTTTAAGATACAGCATCAAGAATTGCCGACAATATTTAAGGTGCAGTCACACCATGGAACGATACAGAGGCATTATAATATCCTTTGTTTTATTCTCCATTCCTTTCCTTATGATACCTAGCATTCTACAGTCGTCCCTTGCCACTTCGAGCATCGACTTTCGCGTCTACACTCTATCGCGGTTTTTTCACATACATGTATATTCATTAAAAAGTTGATTGAGACAGTGAAAATGATACAGCGCACGCTCGGTTGTCTGAGTCAATTATACACCCCTGTATTACGACTGTACATATGGACTGTAGGCCTTTATCTAAGCCCCACGATGTCTCCTAAACGTGCTGCTTCTTCTAAGCCTTCTGACGATGAAACTAAGCGCCGGAGGAAGATGCTTACCATCCAGGAGAAGGTAAAACTCTTGGATATAAATAAAGAATCCTGCTTTGCGGAAATTCACTTATCGCGGTAGAGTCTGGAACTGATTAACCGCGATAAACGAGGGACGACTGTATTTGCTTTCTTGGCCGCCGCTGCACACTGGGCGGAAGGTTTCAACGGATTATCCACGATGACACCTAAATCCTTTTTCCTGAGTGGTGGCTCCTAATGTGGAACCTTGCATCGTGTAACCATAGTTTGGGTTGTTCTTTCCAAGATGCATAACTTTATACTTGTGCACATTAAATTTCATCTGCCATTTGGTCATCTAGTCTTCCAATTTATCAAGGTCCTCTCAAAATTTTCACAATCCTCTTGTGTTTTAACAACTTTGAATAATTTTGTGTCATCTGCAAATTTGATTACCTCACTCATTATTCCCAACTCCAGGTCATTTATATGTTAAAAAGCAGCAGACCCAGCAGAGATCCCTTGGGTACTCCACAATTCATCATTCTCTTTTGAGAAAATTGGCCATTTAGCCTTACTCTCTACTATTTCCTGATCCACAATACTAGACTGCCTCCTATCCCATGACTTTTAAATTGCGCCAAGAGTCTCTCATGAGGGACCTTGTCAAGACTTTCTGAACCTTTATCTACCTTTTTATTCACACCTTCAAAAAAACATAACTGATTAGTAAGACGAGATTTTCCTTGGCTAAATCCATGGTAGCTTTCTCCCATTATTCCAGGAATATCTACATGTCCAGTAATTTTATTCTTTATTATGGTTTCTCCCATTTTGTCCGGTACTGACGTCAGGTTCACCAGTCTGTCATTTTCCGGATCACCTCTGGAAACCTTTTAAATATTGGTATTACATTGGCCATTCTCCAGTCTTCAGATACTACAGATGATAGGTCTGCAATCTTATACTTCATTTCTTTCAGCACCCTGCTGGGAAGTATATTATCCAGTCCAGATGATTTGCTGCTCTTGAGTTTTCTTCCTGATCTATCAAAATGTGTTTCAACTCTTCCGGTACGTCACCTTTAAATACCATTTATGGTATGGGTAACTTTCCATACATCTTCTTCAGTAAAGACCAAAGCAAAGAATTAATTTAGTCTCTCCGCTATGGCCTTGTCCTCCCTTAGCACTCCTTTTACCTTTCTATCATCTCAGAAGGAGGAGTGGCCTAGTGGTTGGGACAAGGTATCTCAGACTGAAGGGCTGGGGATTCAATTCCCACCTAGGGACAGCAATCTCAGGCCAGAGGGACTGGGGTTTCTAGTCCTTTAGGCCCTCCTTGTGTCCTTGGGCAAGCTTCGTAACCCACTGTTGCCTCAGGTGCACATGTAGATTGTGAGCCCTTCCGGTACGAGGGCATGTATCCAGTACCTGATTGTAGTGATTCTAAACTACTCTGATGCCCTTCAACCTGGGTGGTATTGCATAAACATAATGGTCCAACTGACTCTGCTAGCTTGAAAAAGTTTTCATTGTGCATTTTTGCTTCCTTGGCAAGCTTTTTTTCAAATTCTCTCTTTGCCTGCCTTATCAATGCCTTGCATCTAACTTGCCAATGCTTATGTTGTTTCCCATTTTTGTCATTTGACTCCTTTTTTCATTTCCTGAAATATTATTTATTTACATTCTCTTATATACTGTGCTATTCTGCATCAGTGCAGTTTACATTGAACAAACTGAAATTACATTGAACAGGGCATTATAACTTGGAGATAACTATTTTACAGGGAACATGGGCTATGGAGGGTTAAGTGGCTTGCTCAAGACCACAAGGAGCACCTGTGGGACAAGAAACCCCAGTCCTTCCGGTCCAAGGTTGCTGTCCTCTAGTGGGATTTGAACCCCTGACCTTCTGGCCTGAAGTACCTTGCCCCAACCACTAGGCCACTCCTCCACTCCACAATAAGCTTTTGTGGTTACAACAGCCTCTCTAACCTCACCTTTAAATCATGCTGGCAGTTTTTTGGTTTTCCTTCCACCTTTCTTAAAGTGTGGAATACATGTGGTCTGGGCTTCCAAGAAAGTATTTTTAAACCACGCCCTTGCTTGATGTTAAACTTTAACCTTTGCAGCCTCTCCTTTAAATTTTTTCTTAGCTATTTTCCTCTTTTTATCATAATCTCCCCTTTGAAAGTTAAAAGGTAGTACTGTGGATTTCCTTGCTGTCTTCCCTCCATTTATTAAATCAAATGCGATTGCGTTAGGGCCACTTTGGCAATATTGATCATAACACTGTTGTCTCTTACACCAGGTCCTGTGTTCCTCTAAGGAAAAAGTCCAAAATAGCTTCCTCTCATGTTGGTTCATGAACCAACTGCTCCAGGAAACAGTTATTTATTTAATCTAGAAACTTTATCTCCCTAGCATGTCCCGCTGTGACATTGACTCAGTCGATACCCAGCTTATTGAAATCCCCCATTCTCTAGGAACAAGCAGGAAGTCAGTCCTTACTTATGGCTGACGTTGGCACTGATGGAGCCTGCGTGGAGCAATTTCCCAGCTTTCAAAGAAAGCCTTTGGGATTGCTGCCACGCATGCGTGGTCCTCTTCCCACCCAAGAGTGCCATCTTGCTCAGTCTCCCTTTTTCCGCGGAGCCCATCAGACACACGTCCTCGTCCCTCGGAAAACGTTTTTGTTTTTGGCCTACAGGCCTTTTGTTTTCCGGTTGCACCAGTTCTCTACCCGTCCTTCCCCTGCTCTACCTTCTTAGAGCAGTTGGGGATAGCTTTTTTTCCTTTTCATTTTTTGTTACGGGCTTCGCACCCTTTTCTCTTTTCCTAACTGCTGGCCGTGTGGGTCTTTGATCTCGCGGGGGCCATTTTTGCCCCCATGGCCACCAGCTTCAAAAAATGTGATAGATGCTCTAGGAACATTTTATTTAACAGGTCTTTTATACTGCTTTATCATTTCAATCAAAGCAGTTTACATTGTAACTTAAACTTGGTAATGTATATTAAACAGGATATTGATAACTTGGAATTTTCTGAGGCAATGGAGGGATAAGAGACTTGCCCAAGGCCACAAGGAGTGCTAGTGGGAATTGAACTCTGGTCTCTTGGTTCCCAAGCCAGTGCTCTAACCTTTAGGCTACTCCTCCACTCCTCTGGAACATGTTGCTTACGGACACTCATGATTGTTCTCTGCGCTGCCTCGGAGCTTACCATGATCCGGAGCTCTGTTCGCTCTGCAAGAAAATGTCCTCTAAGGCCCTGCTCAGCCATAAGCAGAAGTCTGAAGACATTTTCCGAAAGGCTGCCTCGGAATCCCCGGTGGCACCCTTGGTCATCTCTCCCCCGGTGGGGTTCCCACCTGCAGCCCCACGCTCTCGGCGGCACTCTGACCAGGGATCTCCTGAGGTGGAGTGGTGCAAGAAGAAGAAGGCCTCGAAGTCACTGTCGGGGGCTCCTGATAAGCGCGAGCACTCGGTCGCTTAGCCCCCTTCAGCGTTCCTGAGAGTCGGATAGGGAGCGGCCCTGCACGGAAGCGGAGGCCTCCAGCGAAGGCACCTGGTCTCCTGAAAGCCATCCCAGTGGGGACCCCCTCTCCTCCTCGACGCCCGACCTGGTGACCCCACGCCCGCATAGGAGTCTGCATGCTGGTGCTGGAACGCAGCGTTTCTGTGTTCATTGCTTCCCAACAGGTGCTCACAGCCAACTTTGCTGACTTGTGCCCAGAGACCGTGGGTCCCTCGTGTGGGACACTGAAATCCATCCAGGAAACCCCCGAGAGCCGCGGGCCTCATGAGGGTCCTTGATGTCGATCTCGCTCGTCCTCCCGTTCCTCGGAGGGGAGATCTTCCAGGGCCTCCAGCTCCAAGTGGGCACCGTCCATTGGACAGGGCGATCTGCCCGGCTTGGACTCCTCGACCGATTTCTCAGAGTGGGAGTCCGATGGGAACACCTCCCCGGAAACCCGTACCCACCAGGATCTTCCGTCGGACCCCTCCCCACCCACGTTCCAGCAGCGCTCGCCACCTGAGGACACCTCCTTCCTGGTGTTCGTTTGGGACATGGCACGGGCCCTTAACCTGGCCACTCAGGCCGAGGAGGACCCTCGTGCTGAAGAACTCGATATTCTTCAGTATGTCCCCACCCAGGGAATCCCTCACTGTGCCAGTTCCTCCTATTCTATCTTTGCTGCTGCTCCGCACGTGGGAAGCTTCCGCCTCAGTCCCCATCATGAGCAAGCGCCTTGATACTATGTACAAGGTGCAACGTGGGCCAGGTTTCAGGAAGACCCAACTTCCCCACACCTCTATGGTGGTGGAATTGGCCATGAGGAAGCAAAAGAGCCCAAAATCACACTTATCAGTACCGCCCAGTCAAGAGCCCTTGAAGCCCTGGGCCGCAAGGCCTACCAAGGCTCCATGCTCTCTTGTCACATTCAAGCATACCAACTATACATGGGTATTGTAACACAGCAGATCTATCCCTTGCTTTAATTAGACAAAAACCTGATGCAAACAGGCTAGGTTCTGACAGGCAGGCAGATCAGAAGCATTTCTGTTGCCATAAGCAACCCAGGCAGGCACAGGATCTGCAGCCTTGCCTAGTTAGGAAACACCTCTCATTAGAGGGAGAGAACAACTTCCACGTGAGGGAAGACACGCCCCTAAGGCATTATAAAAAATGTGTAGAGAAAACAGCTGATAGCTCAGAGAGGACCCGAAGTTCAGGGAAGACCCGGAGCTCAGAGAGGACCCGAAGCTCAGAGAGGACCCGAAGCTCAGAGAGGACCCGAATCTCAGGGAGGACCCGGAGTGCAGGGAGGACGAGGAGTTCAGAAAGGACCCAGAGAACTCAGAGACCTGATAGGACCAGTGGAACAGGAAACTCCAAAGGAAGTTACACGGGAGACTTCAGAGGAAGTTACAGAGGGTGTTGTAACGTCAGAAGCTGCCATGAGGGAGAAGTGCTGAGTGATTCTGAAGCAAGCTCAGACTTCTCAGAGACGGAGTTTGAACCCCCTGCAGTTCCAGTCAGAAAGCTACAAAAGAGTTCTACACCAGGAACTAGAAAAGGTTCCACTTGGCAGGTTAGTCAAAAGAAATATCCACCTCTGATACAGAGAGGAATTCCTCAACACCTACTTGAATGGGAGAGACGTGAGACAGTGAAAAAGCCATGTGTGTTTGAGAAGCAGGCTTGTAAGAAGCGGTCTCAGAACGTTGAGGGAAACTGGGCTATTGAAAATGTTTGCATGGATGAGACAGACTATTATATACCAGATAAACCAAGGCACAGAGTGATAAGAGAGAAACCTGTTTATTATGAAGAGCAGTGGTGTGAGCTACCAGTAAATGGGAGTAGCCGAGAGCCAGCAGCTAACAGAAGGAAACGTCATTCCAGGAAGTGTGTTTCTCTGCCTTGCCATTATAAAGTAAATGGTAATTACTTGTCTTGTACTGACTATGACTATTTGAGAAACCCAGGAGAAGATATAGAGCAAAGATATACGCAGGCTGTTTGTTCACAGGACAATGATATTGAGCCAATGATAACAGAAGATAGCTGTTTGAATCCAGGCTTGGAAGAAATGGAATGCTCTCTAATGATAGCTGATGAGAATCCTTCTTTGTTGTAAACTGGTACAAAAGGTTAAGAAGAGATTATCAGCTGCCTGCTATAATTATTCAGTTTCTGTTACATTTGAAAGCAAGTTTGCTACCTTTAAGTTCATCCAGTTTTGTATCCTAAGTTTTACTTCTGTTGTTGATGTTTTTGAAAATCCATAAACCCCGGGAGGGGAAATAAAATCCTTTTGAACCTTGACCACTTGGATCCACGACTACACTCCTTTCCAATACAAGGTCAGGTGACTTAATAGCTTGGCTAACTGCCTATACCACAGCCCTGCTGGGACTATAGGTGTTACAGTATGTTCTTGCGCGATTTAGCCAAGAAGCTCGTAGGGTTCTCCGCGGGCCTCGAGGGTGAGCCCCTCAATAGATTCGGCATTCTTTTGAAGTCCGTCGCAGACTGCTCTAAATACCTCTTCCAAGCTGCCTACGATGGATTTGAGTCATCGGCTCGGGTGGCGGCCACGGGCATCGGGGCCCGCCGCCAGGCATGGCTCCAATCCTCGGATTTGGAGCAGTGGGTGCAGGAGAAACTCCTGGACATTCCGTGCCTCAGTGAGTAGCTCTTCGGCAAGCCGATGGAGGATGAAGCCGCAGAGATAGAGACGGAGTTCATCACCAGAACCCGTCTCTCACGCAAGACCTCCACTCTGCCCCAGAAGAAGTAACCAGCCAAGAAGCCCTTCTTTCCTCGGAAGAGCCTCCAGTACCAGGGATATCCACCATACCTGGCTACCCACATGCTGACTACCCCGGCGCAGGGTAAATCCGGCCAAGGGCATCGCAGGCCGAAAGGGCCGAAAGCCCAAAAGTTGGCTCCTCCACAACCTGCGCAGGGGTTTTGATGCCATCGGCATAGCCCCTCGCCCTCCAGCGATGCAGCAGCCAGTGGGGGGGGACGCTTGTCTCATTTCAGCCCGTCATGGGCTTCCATCACCTCAGACACCTGGGTTCTCCAGGTCATCCGAGATGGCTATCGCCTTCACTTCGACAGGCTTCCACCTCCCTTCTCCCCGGCAGAGCCTCCTCGACTCCACGCGCACCAGCTTCTACTGCAGCGGGACTTACTCTCTCTCCTTGCCCAAAGGGCAGTCTAGAAGGTCCCTCCACACCTTCGAGGTCGGGGCTTCTATTCCCGGTACTTCCTCATCCTAAAAAAAATGGGGGGTCTGTGGCCCATCCTCGACCTCCGCAAGTTGAACAAGTTCTTGGTGTGGGAGAAGTTCAAGATGTTATCCCTTGGCATTCTGCTGCCCTTCCTCCAGCAGGGTGACTGGCTATGCTCCTTGGATCTAAAGGATGCTTACACTCACATCTTAATCCACCCCTTGCACAGGTAGTATCTGCACTTCAGGGTGCAGGGAGAGCACTTCCAGTACAGGGTGCTCCCCTTCAGCCTCACGTCCGCCCCGCGAGTCTTTACAAAATGCCTTGTCGTGGTCGCCGCCCATCTCAGGCGTCAGGGCATGCCAGTCTTTCCCTACCTCGACAACTGGCTCATCACGGGCTCCTCGGTCGAGGAAACCTGGCGAGCAATGTTGCGCACCATCCTTCTGTTGGAGGGCTTGGGGTTCTTGGTCAACTACCCAAAGTCTCACCTCAAACCGGTGCAGGCAGTCAAGTTCATTGGGGCATGCCTCGATACTCAGCAGGTGACTGCCTTCTTAGTAGCGGATCGCACTGACCGCCTCCAAGCTCTGGCGGCCCGCATCCAAAGAACTCCCCGGATCACCACTCGGACCATGCAGTGCCTCCTGGGCCACATGGCCTCTACCGCGCATGTGGTCCCCCATGCCCGCCTGCACATGCGGACAGCTCAGTGATGCCTCAGCACCCAATGGAACCCGTCCCTCGGTCACCTTAGGGACTCTATCAGTGTCCTTCCCGACCTCCGCTCGTCCCTGAGCTGGTGGCAAAACCCTCACAACCTCTTATGGGGATTGCACTTCCAGGCCCCGCAGCACGATGCGGTGCTGACGACAGACGCTTCCCTATTAGGGTGGGGAGCCCACTGCAGGCTGCTATGCCCGCAGGGGCAGTGGTCGCCCGAGGAGTCTCAGCAGCAGATAAACTTGCTCGAACTCCGGACGATTCGGTGGGTCCTGAGGGCCTTTGAGGATCAAGTCAAGGGGAGGTCATTGCTCGTGCAGACTGACAACCGTGTTGCAATGTTTTACATCAACAAGGAGGGAGGCACGGGATCGCGCTCCCTCTGCCGGGAAGCGGTCCTCATCTGCTCCTTCGCTGTCTGATGGAAGATGTCCCTCAAGGCGACCTACCTTCCGGGTCAGGAGAATGTCCTGGTGGACAGGCTCAGCAGAATTCTTCACCCCCACGAATGGCGGCTGGATCCAGGGGTAGCGGGCTGGCTGTTTCTTCGCTGGGGGATGCCGGCAATAGACCTCTTCGCCAGTCCCCAGAACGTGCAACTCCCCTGCTTTTGTGGGCCAGTACCACACCCGAGCAGGGAGAGCACCGATGCATTCCTTCTGGACTAGTCATCCAGCCTGCTCTATGCATTCCCTCCCTTCCCTCTCATGAGGACTCTTTTCAAGGCTCGGCGGGATCGGGCATCGTTGATCCTCGTAGCCCTCTCGTGGCCTTGGAAGCCTTGATTCCCGCTCCTGTCGATGGAACCTCCTGTTCCCCTGGGCTCTGCCCCGGGTCTGCTAACACAGGAGGCGGGGCGAGTGCAGCACCTGAACCTAGCCTCCTTATCCCTCATGGCCTGGCGGCTGAACGGGTCTCCCTAGCCTCAATTGCCCTTTCGGAGGAGGTCGAGGAAGCCCTCCTCGCCCCGAGAAAGGACTCCACTAGACGAGCCTACACCTTCAAGTGGAGGCGCTTCTCGGTCTGGTGCTCGGAGCTCCAGATAGATCTGTTCTCGTGCCCCATTCGATGGATCCTCCAGTACCTCCTCCATCTCTCGAAGGAAGGGCTGAATTTGAACTCTATCAGGGTACACTTGAGTGCCATCTCAGCGAACCACCTCCCCATCGAGGGAAAGACGCTCTCGGGGCAGCCGTTATTCTCCCACTTTATGCGGGGTTTTCTGCTTTCCAAGCCACCCATCCATCCTCCCCAGGCAGAATGGGACCTTAATGTGGTGCTCATGCAGCTCACCCGTTCACCCTTTGAGCCAATGGCGACATGCTCGCTCCGGCACCTGTCCTGGAAGGTGGCCTTCCTGGTGGTGCTGACGTCGGCCTGCCAAGTCAGTGAGCTCCAGGCTTTCATGGCTGATGCCCCTTATACCAGGTTCTATCGGAATAGGGTGGTCCTCCGCACCCACCCTAAATTCTTGCCTAAAGTCGTCTCAGACTTCCATCTTAACCAGGAGATAGTCCTGCTGACTTTCTTCCCAAGTCCCCATGCCGACTAGACGTCGGTGGCTCTCCCCACCCTCGACTGCAGAAGGGCTCTCGCTTTCTACTTGCAGTGCACCCAGACTCATCGCAAGTCTGGCCAACTCTTTGTGACCTACGATCCCAATAGGCCGGGACAGGCATTTACCAAACGCACTCTCTCTGTTCATACGAAGGCGTGTGCCCTGCTAAATCGTCAAGTCACCGCACACAGGGTTCGGGCGAAGGCAGCCTTGGTGGTCTCGCTACGCGCCATGCCCCTGATGGACATCTGCCGGGCGGCGACCTGGTCTTCCACGAATTCCTTCGTTGCCCACTACAACCTGGAGAGGGAGTCCCGCCGTGACAGGCCCTTCGGCCAGGATGTACTCCATAACCTGTTCGGGGTATTAGAACTCCTGCCCTCCAACCCTCCTTACGGCTACCGAGGGCTTTGCCCCGAGAACCTGAGGACTTGGGCTCCTTCGGGCATCAGCTTCTGCTCACAGCCTCGCAGAGGTGTTTTTTGGTTACAGGTTCAGTAGCCTGTAGCTGCGGAGTCCCATAAGTGAGAACTGACTTCCTGCTTGTTCCTGGAGAAAGCATAGTTACTCACCTGTAACAGGTGTTCTCCAGGGGCAGCAGGAATCTACACTTTTTTTACTGTGTTGTAACGTCTGTTAGCTTCCCTTATTTATTTTAGCATTTCATCATCCACCTATCCATTCTGGCCTGGCGGATGGTAGTACACCCACACTAAAAAGTACCTTGCTCCCAAAAATCTATACAATTACTCCAATAAAACTACAACATATAATCCAACATATAATTCAATCTCAGGCTATTAATGACCTCAGATGGCACAACTCCACATTTGATGATAAATCACCTTAGGTGTTGTTAGACGCTCACATCACCGGTCATAGCCTACCCTACCTTCCAAAATCAAAACTACCAAAATCTTCCATTAATTAAAGACACCCTAAACTTCAATCACGGGAAAAGTCTCAAATTATTTCTAAATCCAAAGAGCTAAAATGAAATCACTAAAACACATTCACACATTCACACTTACAAACTTCATTCACACACTAATCTTTAACATTAGAAACAGCGTCAATCCAATCAGCGTACAACTAAAGTGAAAAGGCTGAACGCAGCCTAAATCAAATCCTGGAGCGATACCTGCAATTATAATAGAAACAGTGAAACATTCAAAAGTATAACAATGCCAATATTAAGCACTGAAAAACTTATCTTGCAATAGTGAAACATCCAGCCAGGTCTCTAACTCCTCAATGAACGCTTCTCATGGTGAATTTCAACCTCCGACAGAGGAGCCATAGAACACGGGAGAGACATCCAAAATTCTAGTATTATCGCAAAGCTTTTAAATATGACTAAAGCTCGCTCGACAAAAGCCTTTGTTTCGCCGTTCACCGGCTTCTTCAGGAGCAACATCATGCACAATGATAGCTACAAAAAATGGCTCCGCACCATCTCCCGCGATAATACTAGAATTTTTCATATTTATTCTTATTTTAATATATTTTTAATATATTATTGTTTTATAAGTATTTCATTTTATTTGTATGTCTTAAGTTTGTTTAACATCTTACAATTTATAAACTTATATCTAAGTATTTAAATATCACCTCATTTATAGATAGTTTTATATCTATTATTATTATTATTATTATCATTAATTTTATTCCCCATTTTATCTATTTTTATGTATTTATTTATTTATTTTCGGTACATTTGATGTTTTGTCTTTCATATATTATTTGTTCTAATTAGTGATTATATAGTTTTTCCTTCATAGCCATTATATAGTGCTACGACTCAATTGTCTTTAAGAGACAACCTCATCAACTACGGCGCTATCAACATATAGTGCTTTTTACCAAATTGTCTTTATGAGACATCTCAACCTTTACAATACTGGTATGTTACTATTCTATTATATTCATTCGTATATATATACTTTTATATATTTTACATATTTATTTAATGGCTTTATTATTATTATCATATTTATTTGTTTAATATACAATTTTACTTCTGCTATCTATATTTATATATGTACAGAATTGTATTCATGTGTTTTATCAATTTGTGTTTATCTGCTTTTTACAATATCTTAGTCCTCTGTCTCGGCCCTCGTTTATTTAATTTAATTTAATTAGATGTTGATCAATTGATTTTAATTTAATTGTATTGATCTTATTATTATTTTATTATTTTGTTTTATTGTTTTTTACTCTCTGCTTTGTCCTCTGGTTGGTTTAAACGTAACATTTATTTAAGCATTTGTTTAGATATAATATATTAGTTATTTTATTGTCCTAATATATTCTTTACACATTTATTTATTTGTTTTTAATTTATACATCATATTATTTATTGGATTTATATGTTGTATATCCATTGTTATAACATTGTTTGTTTTAACCCATGGTAGCTGTATGTCCCCCGAAGAAGGCGTAAGCCGAAACGCGTAGGGATCATCTTCAATAAAGCAGTCTGGTCCAAACCTTCTTCCGTCTCTTGCTTCGTTTGTTCCCCAATTGTTTTACATTGAACATTGAACATAACAATTAAACATGGCAGTTATATGGGAATTGATTTACATTAACAAGGGAGTACAACTTGGAGAAGAGTGGGGGAGTGAACTATTTACATATCGAGGTGATCTTTTCCTGGGGGGACTGATTGATTTATCTTATCTGGTTTTCTGAGCAGTGAGTTAATATTTGACTTAGGATTTGTCGCCAAGTCCGTAGTATTTTCTGAATAGATGCATTTTTAATTGTTTTTTTAAATCGCTGATGGATTTCACTGATCTTAAATTGTCTGGTAGTGAGTTCCACATTGATGGAGCATACAGGGAGAATGCTCGGTTGCTGGTCTGTTGTGTGGTTTTGGTCTTGAGCAAGGGAATATTCAGGAGGTTCTGGTTGGATGTTCTTCTTTGTCTTGTTGAGTGTGTTGTTGTGATCAGTTCAGAGAGGGTGGGAGCTGATAGAATGTGCATGACCTTGAAGGTAGTGGTGATGGCTTTGTATTTTGCTTGTTGTGCTATTGGGAGCCAGTGTAAGTTTTTTAAGATTGGCGTTATATGTAGCATTGTTGAACTGGTGGTGAGAATTCTGGTGGCAGTGTTTTGGACGAGTTGGAGTGGGTATAGAACAGATTTTGAGAGGCCTTGGTAGATGATGTTTCCGTAGTCAAGGTGTGGTGTGACTAAGGCTTGTAGTATCGATCTGAATTCAGACTCGTGCAAGAGATGTCATAGGGCTTTGATGAGCTTTAGCTTCCAGTAGGCGAGTTTAGATGCATTTTTGATATGGACTTCCATGTTGATGCTGCTGTCGATGGTTATGCCTAAATATTTGATCTGTTGTTTTATTGAGATTTCAGTATCCTTTGCTATTATCTTTTTTGGTGGTTTGAATTCTTGGTCTCTGAATATGAGTAATGCTTCAGTTTTACTTCTGTTTACTTTGAGATTTATATTAGCTAGAAAGTTTGTCATGGCATTGAAGACATCTGTTATAGTCGAGAAGTCTGGATTATTTAGTGTTGAAGGGCATATAGAACATGATGTCATCTGCATAGAGGTGGTAGTGCATTTTCCATTTCTGTAGTATATTGCAGATTGGTTGAATATAAAGGTTGAACGGTAGTCCGGAAAGGGCATAGCCTTGAGGAATGCCTTGTGCTGATTTGAATGGTCTGGAGTTGGTAGAGCCAACCTTCACTTTCATGGTTCTGTCAGAGAGGTTTGATTTGAACCATTTTAATGTGTTGTCTGTTAGTCCAATGTCCCTTAGCCTGTTTAACATGATGGGGTGAGACACTGAGTCAAAGGCCGCGCTTATGTCGAGGAATAGTAACACAAATCCCTGTCTGGGTTTATCCAGGACAATGATGAGTCTGTTAAAAAAATCTGTTAGTAGAGTGTCAATGCCATGTTGTGGGCAGAAACCATGTTGGTGTTGGTCTAGGGGTGCGTGAGCATCTACATGGTCTTGCAGTTGATGTACGGTTTTCTCAATTATTTTGGCCAGGAATGGAATGCTTGCAATTGGGCGATATGAGTTTGGGAGGGTCTTATCCATCACTGTCTTTTTTAAGATAGGGCATACAGTGTCACAGATTCAATGCCATTGCTGCTGCTGCTGCTGCAGGTCCTGGAGAGGAGCGACAATGGGGCGCCCCGGAACGTCAGCGACTGCCTACTTTGCTTGATGGTCGCCCTGGCCTTGCTGAAGGTGGTCATCTTCTTCAGGGGAGGAGTTATCAGCCTGAGTAATCTTTCAGAACAGTCTAGGAATGGGGCAAGAGAGAGAAATTGGAAGAAAGGAATGCACCCCTTTGACTTAGGGTTCAATAAAGATTACAGTGAAACTACTAGGTCCTGAGAAAATAGTTTTTCTCTTTGCGCTGAAGTTATCTGGATGGATTGAGACTCTTGGGATTCAGCTATTAAAGATCCTTTGCAGAAAGGAATGGGATAACTCATTTTTCACTGTAGCGAGGCTGGAGTGGAGCTTGGTGGCCCGTTATTGAACCTTTGGAGCCTCTTGCAGAGGGCTGCTGCATATAGGAAATGGCAAAAGCGGTGACTAGTCAAAAGAGAATGCCGCCGCATCCATTTTCCAATGCTGACTATCTGGCTACCCAGCTACTGACACCACTATCCAGATAGTGCAAAGTGGCTAAAGTTAGAACAACCATTCACCTGTCCTAACTTAACGGTTAGCGGTTGAATGTCACTGTTAAATGGCCCTACTCCGCCCACAGCTCGCCCCAGTTTTAACTGGCATTTTTTCAGTGGTCCTGGGGATATTCACTGGCACTGATCAGTTAGTGCTGCTGAATATCTGAAGTCTGTGTTTTAGCCAACTAGCAGGTGTGCAAACTGATTAAAATATTTTGAATATGCTTCTCATCAAACATGCAGGAAAAGGAGAGGAAAAGGACGTATGAGCTTGTTCTGCGCCAGAGGAGGATCTGTGCTGAGCTGATAGACAAACTGTGTTAACCTGTGCAAAATGTTGTGTTGAAGCTAGCACAGAACTGGGGTTTGTACTGGAAAGCAGGAGGCTGCAGCTTGACTGAAGCGTCTACACTGAGAGATCAAAGCTTAGAGGCCTCCTTGGACTGAGGAACCTCTCTCTTTCCTAATGAGACACGTTCAGCCACTGTCTGAGAGCACTGAGGCAGATCTGCTGCAGGCTGGCTCACCACTGAAGACTCTCTCTTCATCTTAAGGAGGTGTCTCCAGTCTCATGAATCAAAAAAGTCCTCAGGGAAGTGAGACATTAATTGGAAAAAAGAGAAACTTCTCATAAGCCCATAATCTGGGAAATAAAGTTCTGGAGCTAGAGGTTGACTTGAATTTAGTCATTATCCTAGAGACACAGTTCAGGGAAAACCTTAACTGCAATATAATTCTATTGGACTATAATTAAGGCTTCCAATTTTCAGTTATAACTGGAAAACCCCCAAATTTTCCCTTTACTGCAGGCAACCAATGATGTCTTTCAGCCAAGCTGCAGTTGCTGTGATGGGAGCTCTTGTCTTTTCTCCCACTGCTCTGCTCTTCTTGCTCCATCTTTTATGTCTGCAGCAGGGGCTTGTTCACACATTTTAAATTGTCCCCCCACTGCAGAGAGAAGAGCTAAAACAAAGATAATAGCTGCTGCTGCTGCTGCTCTGTGACAGGTAGGAGGAAGGGGCTGAAGTAGGAGCTGGAACAAAGTGAGACTGATGCTGAGGAGAGGGGATGATGCTGTTGCTGGGACTTGAGCTTATAGGAGGATGATGCTGTTGCTACGATGGGCTTGGAGAAGGAGGGGCTTGAGCTTGGAGGAGGGTGGGGTGATGCTGTTGCTATGATGGGCTTGGAGAAGGAGGGGCTTGAGCTTGGAGGAGGGTGGGGTGATGCTGTTGCTATGATGGGCTTGGAGAAGGAGGGGCTTGAGCTTGGAGGAGGGTGGGATGATGCTGTTGATGGGACTTAGGCTTGGCGAAGTGGTGCTTGAGCTTGGAGGAGGGAGGATGATACTATTGCTAGGACGTGGGCTTGAAGAAGGGAGAAGGATGAAGCTGTTGCTTAGACTTGGGCTTGGAGGAAGAGGGGCTTGGCCTGATGCTGTTGTTGGGGTTTGGAGAAGGGACTAGTCCTGGAAAAGTTTGTTTTGCATCACTGAGGGGTAAAAGGGGCATAAAGTGGGGACAAGGTCATAGCGGAGAGACTGAATGAATTCTTTGCTTCGGTCTTTACTGAGGAAGATGTAGGGATGTTACACATGACTGAAGTGGTATTTAAAGGTGATGCTGCAGAAGAATTGAAAGAAATATTGATACACCGGGAAGATGTTTTATAATCATTTGATAAACTGAAGAGTAGCAAATCACCTGGATCAGATGGTATACATCCAAGGGTGTTGAAAGAACTGAAAATATGAGATTGCAGACCTGCTATTAGTAATCTGTGAACTGTCATTAAAATCATCTGTAATACCTGAAAATTGGAGGATGGCCAATGTAACACCATTTTTTAAAAAGGGTTCCAGGGTTAATCCGGGAAACTACAGACCGGAGAGCCCTGACATCAATTCTGGGAAAAATGGTAGAAACCATCATAAAGAACAAAATCACTGAACATGTAGATAGTCATGGCTTAATGGAAGACAACCAACATGGCTTTAGACAAGGAAGATCTTGTCTTACTAAACTGTTATGTTTTTTTGAAAGTGTGAATAAACAGGTAGACAAAGGTAAGTCAGTTGATATAGTGTATCTGGACTTTCAGAAAGCCTTTGACAAGGTCCCTCATCAGAGACCTTTGGTAAAACTAAAAAGTCATGGGATAGGAGGCAGTGTACTATTGTGGATCAGGAACTGATTAAGAGATAGAAAGCAGAGGGTAGGGCTAAATGGCCAATTTTCCCAATGGAGAAAGGTGAATAATGGAGTACCCCAGGGATCTGTGCTGGATCCGCTGCTTTTTGACATATTCATAAATGACCTGGAAAAGGGAATAACGAGTGAGGTTATTAAATTTGCAGATGACACAAAACTATTTAAAGTATTTAAACCCATGAGGATTATGGAAAATTGCAAGAAGATCTTGATAAATTGGAAGACTGGGCATCCAAATGGCAGATGAAATTTAATGCGGACAAGAGCAAAGTTATGCACCTAGGAAATTTGATTACCTCACTTGTTATTCCCATTTCCAGATCATTTACGAATATGTTAAAAAGCAGCGGACCCAGCACAGATCTTTTAACCAGTTCTCTCATGAGGCACCCTGTCAAAGGCTTTCTGAAAATCCACATACACTATATCAACCGACTTACCTTCGTCTAGCTGTTTCTTCACACCTTCAAAAAATATATATATATATATTTTAGTAAGACAAGACCTTCCTTGACTGAAGCCATGTTGGCTGTCTTCCATTAAGCCATGACTATCTACATGTTCAGTAATTTTGTTCTTTATAATGGTTTCTACCATTTTTCCCAGTATTGACGTCAGGCTCACCGGTCTGTAGTTTCCCGGATTACCCATGGAACCCTTTTTAAAAATCGGCATTACATTGGCCATCCTCCAGTCTTCAGGTATTACAGATGATTTTAATGATAGTTCACAGATTACTAATAATAGGTCTGCAATCTCATATTTCAGTTCTTTCAACACCCTTGGATGTATACCATCTGGTCCAGGTGATTTGCTACTCTTCAGTTTATCAAATAGTTGTAATACATCTTCTCGGTGTATCAATATTTCTTTCAATTCTTCCGTGGCATCACCTTTAAATACAATTTCAGTCATGGGTAACATCCCTACATCTTCTTAAGTAAAGACTGAAGCAAATAATTCATTCAGTCTCTCCGCTATGACCTTGTCCCCTCTTAGCGCCCCCTTTACTCCTTTTTTTTTTTCAAAGATTTATTTATTGAAAACACACAGTAAAATACAAAACTACACAAACGGTATCGGTTTTCCATTTACAAGCATAATAAGCCGACATACCTCGGGCAGGGCTGTATCTTGTCCGCTGCCCGAAGGTTAGCAATGATACACATAGAAATTTAGTAGCTTCCTACCTAAACCCCTCCCTTCCCCCTCCCCCCCACCCCCCCTCCCGAGACCATAGGGACCACACAGATCTATACATCAGAGGCCACCGAGGAGCCCCTCAGCACCTTACTCCAAGCTCAGAATAGCACTGCGAGATTTAGGCCTCAGTGTTTGAATGTAGGGTGTCCACACCAAAAGAAAGGAGACCCAACTCCGGGTGTGACGCTGCGCACTCCTCTGTTCCAAGAGCATAAACTGGTGGAACCCATTGCGCCACTCCCAGAAAGAAGGGGCCGCCGGCTCTAGCCATCGCCGCAACACAGGACTCTTCCCCACCAGACATGCCTTCCGTATCAATAATTGCTGCCATCGGCCCTTCGGGTGGAGTGGTCCCAACTGATCTAATGCCACCAATTGCCCCGTCCAGCAAACCTGCTGCTGTAATATAACCCCTAGATAGCGTGCTATTCGAAGCCAGTAGCGACGTATATGGGGGCAACCCCACCACATATGGCCCAAGTCCGCTAACGGACAAGTACATTTCGGACACCCACCGTATGCGGTGAGGCGACTATGCAGTGCACGCCTCGGGGAAAAATGGGCTCTCAGAATGCATTTAAAGTGAATTTCCCGCCAATGAGCTCCTTCCGCTAGTCGAGCGACACGGCCCAGCGCGGTACGAACAGAGCCCGGAGCCACCTCACACCCCAGTTCCCGCGCCCAGGAAGCCTCTTCCGCCGAGTAATCCGGCGGTGTCACAAAAGGCTCCAATGCTTTTTTAAAGATTGCTATAGTAGGCGGGGTCCCTGTCCCAAGAGCAAAAAATTCTAATATCCGCATGGAATGGTCCCCCAACAATTCTCGTCCCTTCACTGAACCCACATAGTGAGAAAGCTGCAGGTATGCAAACAGGGAATCTCCGGGGCACAAGTCATACTCCCGACACAACACATCAAAAGACTTACACCGCCCCTCCAAGTCAATTACATGTCCCAACAACCATATCCCCACCTGCGCCCACCGGCGGAAAGGAACCGAGTCCGATCCCGGAGGAAATTGGGCATTACCCTGCAGCGGCAGCCAACTCGAAACCTCCGGCGAACATCCCCACGATTTATTCAGCCATTGCCAGGTACGCCGCGCTGCCTGGACCAGCACGCTATTCGCCACTCGATCCGGCAAAACCGCACGCCGCAAGTGTTAGACCGCCAGCAAAGAATGTGGCGCCACCAGGGCCTCCTCTAAGGCCCTTGGGGTATACACCTCGGTACTACCCAGCCAATCCCCCAGGTGCCGGGCCTGGCAAGCCAGGGCATAGGTCCAGAGATCCGGCACACCCATGCCCCCAGATCTCCATCCCCCTCTCAGGCAGTTCATCGGTATGCGTGCTCTGGCCCCCCGCCACAGAAACCCGCGAAACTCACGCTCTATGCGCAAAAGATCACGGCGTAATAACCAAACCGGCAAGGTTTGTAGCCAGTATAGGACCCGTGGCAATATCACCATCCCCAAGGCCGCCGCCCTGCCCGGTAAAGACAGCGGAAGGGGGGACCAAGCTTGGAGCTGTGAGCGAACCCTGGACAGGATGCGCTCAAGGTTCCGCTTATACAATGCTGACATATCTTTAGTTAGCTCGATCCCCAAATAGACAAAGGAATCACTGGCCCATCTCAGGGAAAAGCTCCCTCCCCAATGCCCCTGAAGCCGACCCCCAATGTCCAAGGCTTCCGATTTGTCTCGGTTGATACGCAGCCCCGCGAATTCCCCATAACGGGAAAATTCGGCCAGCAAACACGGCAACGACTGCTGAGGGTCTCGTAAGTGGACAAGGATATCATCCGCAAAGGCAGCGACTTTAAAACCGCAGGACCCAATGCAAACACCACGAATATCGTTGGACTCTGCTATACTCCGCAGCAGTGGATCCAGTGTCAGCACAAACAGCAGCGGAGAGAGCGGGCAACCCTGACGAGTCCCCCTCTCAAGGTTAAAAGTATCCGACAGCACTCCATTACATAAAATACCAGCCGTAGGGTTGGCATACAGCAGCTCCACCATCCGAATTAAGGAGTCACCCAGCCCGTACTGGGGCAAAAGAAATTTCATATAGTCCCAGTTGACCTGGTCGAATGCCTTCTCCGCATCAAAGCTGATCAGCAAGGATTGTTCGTCTCGCGCACGCACCCATTCTATGGAAGCTAAAATCTTCCACAGGTTCCGCACTGCATGGCGCCCCTGGACAAAACCCACCTGCGACTCATGCAACAGGCCCCCTAACACGGAGGCTAACCGGTCAGCCAACACCTTCGCCAACACTTTCAAATCGAAATTCAGTAGCGAAATGGGTCGATAAGAAGTCGCCTGCGTAGGGTCTTTACCGGGTTTAGGTATCAAGGTGATAAATGCATGATTCATCCCCCAACCAAAGCTCCCCTGCTCTACCCTCCGGCGTTATACCGCGGTCAACACAGGGGTAACTCGTTCGACTAAAAGCTTATAGAACTCCGCCCCATACCCGTCCGGACCCGGCGACTTATAACAGCTGGCCCCCAGTATCACGTTGTGGACTTCCTCCTCTGTTACTGGTGCATCCAAAGCTGACCGCTGTTCCACAGTCAGCCTAGGCAGCCGCAGCCCCTGAAGATAATTTTCCATTAATGTCGTGGAGCTTGCAGATCCCCTATAGAGCTTCTGAAAAAAGGAGCGAAAGACCTGAGCTATCGCCTGGCTGTGTTTATGTAAACGGCCCTGCTCATCACGCAAAGCCACTATGGAGCGAGACCCTCTACTGCCCCGAAGACACCGCGCTAGGAGCTTCCCTGGCTTGTCCCCAAAGCGGTGAAGCTGATATTTATAATACATCAAAGACTTCTTTGCTCTTTGATGAAGCAACTCACTAAGAGACGCCTGTAACTCCCAGTATAACCGTTTATTAGCCCCTGTGGGATTCCCCGCGCACCGCCGCCGGGCTTTTACGACCTGTTTTTCCAGCTGGACTATTCGTGACGCTACTAACTTTCGCTTCCGCGCTCCATAGGCAATAATGTCACCGTGTAGAACCACCTTCGCTGTTTCCCACAGTAGCTCAGGCTCCTCTCTATGTCGTTCATGAATGTCAATAAACTCCCCCCATCGCTGTGTCAGATATGTATGAAATTCGGGATCTGTGTACAGCCCCAGGGGAAACCGCCAAAGTCGCTGCGGAGTAGGAAGGCCCCCCCCACTGCAAGTCCACCCAAACCGGTGCGTGGTCCGATACTGCCGCTGGGCCGATCTCCGCTTCCCCGACTTGTGCAAACAGCCGCTCAGAGAGTAATACATAATCAATTCGCGCACTTGAATCGTGAGCTCGCGACTGATGAGTGAAGTCCCGCTCCAAAGGATGGAGCAGGCGCCACGGATCCACCAGTCCCAACCGGCTCCGCAGATCCTGAAGTGCCCTAGTAGCCGGGGCCCGCCAACCGTCCCGCCCACCCCCGGAAGTATCCAAATCAATATCCAACACCCCATTGTAGTCTCCCGCCAATATCAGAGGAACATCCGGCAGTTGTTCAACCCTAGAGGCCAGGCGGGCATATAGAGATTTGTCCAGGACATTCGGGGCATATACGTTGCCCAGCACGACGGACCTCCCTTCCAAGTTGCCATATACCAAGAGGTATCTACCCGTAGGATCTGCATATTGTTGTATAAGTTCAAAATGCAGCCTTTTATGAATCAGTAGGACCACTCCACCTTTCTTCCCGATCGCCGGGGCACCCCAGCTCTGCCCTACCCAAACTCTCTGCAGTTTCGCATGTTCCTCAGCAGTCTGGTGGGTTTCCTGCAAAAAGGCAATATCGCACTGCAGGCGAGCCAGAGCCTGCAATACCTTGTGACGTTTAACCGGGCTACCTATCCCACACACATTCCAAGAAACAAGCTTTAGCTTAAACCATAGTACACTTCAGCAAGTAATCCGATATTCCAGATCGTGCCTAGGTGAACCCCCCCAGCCTGGGGTCCACCCCTGCTAACTATAAGGATCCCGAGCTCCCCCACACCTGTGGCCCAGAGGTCTCTCCCCACCCAGAGCTTCCCCTTCTCTCTAACCCCCCCCCTGGAACCCCCTCCCCACCCAGATCTGACCCCCCCCAACCCCGTACCCTATATCCCCCCTTATCTCCTCCCCAATCCCCTCCTTGAACCCTCATGGCTCTCTCCACCCACCCACTTCAGAGAAAGCCCCACAGAGGCCCCTCTGAGTGCGACCGACCCCCCTTCACCCACCTAAGTTAATGCAAGCCCGCATGTGGTCCAACCCTCCCGTTGCACACTGTGCCCATCCCTACTTACCCACCTGACCCCACTCCCATAAGGCCCAGGGCCTCACTGAGCCCCTGCTGCGCAGAGCCAGCCTACTGCGATTAGTCCAGCCCCCCCCCACCCCCCCCCCCCACTGTAAGGCACCCTAGCAGCAGAAGGAGAAAAGTTTCGGAGCTATGACCAAGCACACCTCAGCTATAACATAATCGCTACTAAACAGTGTCTGATTATTGTATAACCCACAACCAAGGTCACGTGGGCACAAAGTTACCCTTGCAATTATTTAATCCCTAAGTGACCTCCCACCACGGAGTAGAGCTGTATAAGAGTGGGTTGTGTCCTAGCAGGTCCTATGTGAGCCGCTCCCACCCCTCTCTCCACACTCCCCCCATCAACCCCCACCACATTATCTCCCACAGCTTAGCGGAATTAAGGAGGGGGGGAAGCACCCCAGAATCACATGTATCCGGGAGGCATCAGAACGCTACACCCACTCACACCAATACACCCGAGGCCTCCCCTCGACCCCCACCGTTGGGGGCAGAGGAGAGAATCCCAGGCAGGCAGCGCGGCGAACAGGACAGGGATTTATTCACACTAATGGATCCCCTCCCCCGCAGCACCAGGACCATCCGGGAAGGGTTCCCCCATCATCAGGACCTGCCCTACCCTTTCCCGTAGGCCGCGTCAAATCCCAGGCGCTCCCTCCGTTCGCTTTACCTGCCCTCATTCTCTTGGCCACAGCGCTGGTAAAGAAAAAAAAACCAAAACTACTGGCCAGCATCGTGGCTACGGCTACGGTAAAAACAACAGAAAAACAACAAAAAAACATAACAGGGAAAAACAAAAAAGAGATTACGCTTACTGGGCAGACGTGGCTGTTAAAAACTCACACCACCACTCTCAACACCCACATATAAAGGCTAAGAAAATGGGGGGAAGAAAGCAGTGTCCGAGAGGCTCAATACTTCTGAGATCTCCCCCCGTCCAGACTTAGCCGTAGTTCTAAGAAATACAAAAATACACCAAAAAAAACAAAATAAGGGGGGGAAAAAAACCTGGCTAGAATCCAACAGGCAACAGCAGTAGCTAATGTCATTAGCAAGGCATGCCAAACTTGTAACACTGTTAACAGTTCATAGCATGGCAAGTTTGTAGCAATCAAGGCAGTTCCAGGGACACAAAGTAGCTTGGCTACAATGTCCCTATTCCAAACCAACAAGTCTGGTAAATCCCATGCCACAGTCTACATTCCCAAAAAGGAGCCAAAGCATCACAAACCGGCAGCTCCTTTATGTTTCATGGTGAAGATGCTGCCGCTGCCGCCTCTCGAGCAATAAGCTGGTTGACATAGCCTTCAGCCTCCGCAGCTGTTGCAAAAGCCCGATGGGTCCCTTCATGCATCACATGCAATTTGGCGGGGTATTCGACGGAGAACCGGACTCCTGCGCCGATGAGCTTCTCACAGAAGGGGGCATACTCCCGACGCTTCCGGCTCAGCACTATGGAGTAATCTTGTGCCACGCGAATTTTGCAGTTATTATAAACAACTTCCCCCTTTTGTCGAGCGGCCCGTAAAATCAAATCTTTCTGTGGGTGATATAAAAACTTTGCGATCACAATTCTGGGGCGGATATCTCGGGCCTGTTTGGCACCGACACGGTGCACTTTTTCAATGGTCAATTTGTCTCCAAGCGCAACATCACCCAACATGTACATAATTAACTCTTCCAGATAGCGCCTCAGCTCCTTGTCCAAGACAGTTTCTGGGATCCCCATAAAGCGAAGGTTGTTGCGCCTTGACCGGTTCTCTAGGTCATCCAGCTTTGCTTCTTGCTGACCAAGTTGAGTCTTTAGGCCTGCCACCTCTGATACCAGCCCCTCCACTTTGTCTTCCGCCTGTCCCAGGCGATCTTCGGCCTCACGTAGTCTGCTTCCCAGGATGTCCACCGAAGAGCGCAGCCCATCCATTTTTTCCTGTAAGGCTTCAAACTGAGGTGACAGAGCCGCTACTACTGCCGCCAACATCTCCTCCAGCGAGACGGGGGATCTGGGCGAGCTGGGCGATGGGACTGACTCCGCCATTTTACTCGTGCCGGCCACCCGCTCCCGGTCTCGTCTCGTCATTTTGACCGCAGCCGCCATGCCCGTCGCTGAAAAAACCGCACTGTGGGATGCTACAAATAATCCAGCACACCGTGGGCACACTCCCGTTTAGGTTTTGCGGTATTATACGGTACTAATTTGCCGGTCCGGGCTGGGGGTATCGGAGCACACTCAAGATGCGACCACTACCCTTACCGCATCACGTGACCTCTCCCCCTTTACTCCTTTATCATCTAATGGTCCAGCTGACTCTCTCACAGGTTTTTTGCTACGAATGTACTTGAAAAAGTCTTTACTACGCGTTTCTGCTTCCACAGCAAGCTTCTTCTCAAATTCTCTCATTGCCTGCCTTATCAATGCCTTGCATTTAACTTGCCAGTGCTTATGTTGTTTCCAGGATTCTGTCATTTGGCTCCCTTTTCCATTTCCTGAAAGATGCTTTTTTGGCAACAACAGCCTCTCACCTTTAAACCATGCTGGCAGTTTTTTGGACTTCCTTCCACTTTTCTTAAAGCATGGAATACAGCTGGTCTGAACTTCCAAGATTTTAAACACCCATTCTTGATGAAAATCTTTAACCTTTGCAACTGCTCCTTTTAGTGTTTTTCTTAACTATTTTCCTCATTTTATCATAGTCTCCCTTTTGAAAGTTAAAAGGTAGTACTGTGGATTTCCTTGCCATCCTTCCTCTATTTCTTAAATCAAATGCGATCATGCTATGATCACTCTTGCCAAGTGGCCCAAACACCCTTATCTTTTGCGCCATATCTTGTGTTCCACTAAAGACTAGGTCCAAAATGGCTTCCCCTCTGGTCAGTTCATGAACCAGCTGCTCCAAGAAGCAGTCATTTATTTCATCTTGAAACTATATCTCCCTAGCATGTCCTGCCACAACACTGACCCAGTCGATCCTGGGGTAATTGAAATCTCCCATTAACTGTGCTATAACGTTTGTTAGCTTCTCTGATTTCTTTGAGCATTTCATCATCCATTTGTTCATTCTGGCCAGGTGATCAATCGTACACCCCCATTGCCATCGCCTTCCCCTTCCTCTTTTTACATGGAATTTCAATTCATAGAGATTCTACAGTGAATTTTGTTTCCTGCAAAACTTTAATCCTTTGTGACTCAATGCCCTCTAACACAGAGTGCATCCCCTCCAACAATATGCTTTATCATTATGATACCTCATATAATTTGTACGCAGGTATCACAGTGTCCCACTGGTTGTCTTCCTTCCACTATGTCTTTGAGATACCAGTCTAACCTCTCATTTAGTGCTATATATTCTAACTCTCCCATCTTATTTTTTAGACTTCTAGCATTTGCATACAAGTATTTTAGAGGCTGTATTTTATTCATATTCATGTGGCTATCAGTAGGCAGGGGTAATTTAAACTCTGTCTGCTCCTTACTCAAGGGCATTTGGGCTACTTTTGTCTTTATTGGAACCTCTCTGTCGATAAACCCTAACTTCAATCTTTTGCTAAAATCCTTCAAGGATACATTGTTTTGAACCATGCGCTCTTGGGCGACTGTCAGCTTTCCCCTATTATCTAGTTTAAAAGCTGCTCTATCACCTTTTTAAAGGTTAATACCAGCAGCCTGGTTCCATCCCGGTTAAGATGAAGCCCATCCCTTTGGAAGAGCCCCTCCTTTCCCCAGAATGTTCCCCAGTTCCTAACAAATCCAAAGCCATCTTCCTTGCACCATCGTCTCATCCATGCATTGAGACTCTGGAGCTCTGCCTCCCTTTGGGGTCCTGTGCGTGGAATGGGAAGCATTTTGGAGACTGCTACCCTGGAAGTTCTGGATTTCAACTTCCTACCTAAAATCCTAAATTTGGCCTTCAGAACCTTCATACCATACTTTCCTATGTCATTGGTACCGAAATGTACCAAGACAACAGACTCCTCCCCAGCACTACCTAAGACTTTGTCTAGGTGGCGCGTGAGGTCCACTACCTTCGCATCAGGCAGGCATGTTACCAGGTGATCCTCACATTCACCAGATACCTATAATGGCTGTCCTAATCTTTTCCTCGTGGTCACATGGCCCTGGAGAAAACTTCTCAGTGCAAGAGGGCTTTACATCACCTGGAGGACAGGTTCTAGCTGTAGGATCACTTCCTGCCTCATCATGGTGATGCTCTCCTGTCATGTGACCTCCCTCCTCCATAGCAACAAGGATGCTGCTAGAATGGAGGAGGGACTTCAGTACTACATCCCTTTAGGTCTTGTCTATGTATCTCTCTGTCTTCCTTATGTCCTCCAAGTCTGCTACTGTAGCCTCCAGAGTTTGGACTTGTTCTCTGAGAGCAAAGAGCTCCTTGCACCTAGTGCACATGTACTTCCCCTCACCAACTGGGAGAAAATCATAAATGTGACACTCAATGGAAAAGACTGGAAAGTCCCCATCTCGCTGCTGGACTGCTATCTGCATCTTAGTTTTAAGGATGAGTTTAGGTATTTAAGTTGTTTACTTACTTAGGTTTGCTGGGGATACTTACACTAATAAAACTATAACTAATATGTTTAATGGACTTTGTTCACCTCAAGATTAATTAATCTCAGCAACTAGATTTGAATTTAGCTCATCCTTTTGCAGGAGTTCAGGGTGAGTTACATTCAGGTACAGTGGGTATTTTGCTATCCCTGGAGAGTTTTCAGTCTAAGCTTTGTACCAGAGGAAGTGTCTTGCCCAAGATCAGAAGGAGAAGCAGTGGGATTTGAACCTGGCTTCCCTGGGTCTTGGCCCACTGCTCTAACCATTAGGCTACTCCTCCCCCCTATTTGTAGAATGAAATTGGACCTGGTGTATACAAATGGAGAAAGTATTTGTAATGTCATAGTGGGTAATTATCTGGTTTTCAATGATTACTAGTTGATATGGTTCAGTATTAAGACACAAAAATGAGGGTTCTAGACCAGGAAAATTAACTTTGCCAAGATGGGAGGGAACATGTAAAGGCTGCTCGTAATAAAACTGAATTGTTTAAACAAATATTTCTGAAGGGCCAGAAAATCAACACAAATAGGAATGAAAGTGAAGTAGACCTTGAATAATTTTCAGAAGGCTGTGTTCTTGAGGAGCTACCTAAACTAAAAGTCTAAAAAGCAACAGGGGCTGGACATGATAAGGGTATTGAAAGAACTTAGCTATGTTCTAGCTGCTCCATTGTGTTGGTTCCTCTTCACAAAAGAGGAAGTGAGGATGAGGTTGGGAACTACAGGCCAGTTAGTGAGTAAATGAATGAATGGAAAGCTGTGAAAATAGAGGAGATCCAAGGGATTGCAGGATCTATGAATGACAGCATGACTTTATTTGAAGCAGGCCTTGTTACCATCTGAGGCCAAGTTACTGCTCTCCATCGAGAGCCAAGCACAGTACCAGCATTGCCACCAGTCACCAGTCCATTACTGCCAAAAGCCATTCTTGGCTTGGATGAGTGATTCTCAGCGGGGCAAAATAATTTACCAGCCTGCAGGTGGCTCAAAGAGGTTGAAGGCACAGGGAGGGAACCTCAGCCACTGGAGCCAGTGTGCTAACCAGCTGCCCCGAGGTAGTCAGAGGGCCAGAGGCATTAGTACTAGTTGTCCCTGTGCACACCAACCAGACTGGTGCAGTGAATCAGGGGAGGGTAGCTCCTCTCTCCCAGAAAGCTTGCTGTGCTGAAGAGTGGAACTCCTAGAGCTGAGACCATGGGCTGAGAGACTGATGGAGAGAAAGTGCGGCCTCCGCTGCTGGGGCTACAGGTGCAACATCAGCAGAGATGGTTGCGATACCCTTACAGCCTACAAAACAGATGCGGAAAAAAGGATGGAGAGGCCAGAGGCCTATGGACCAGGCCATGCAGTACTGCAGGAAATTTATGAGCAAGCATTGGGAGAGCCTGCCTAACCAGGACCCTCTGGATGAGAACTACTGACAACAGCGATGGACTGGGGTGAAAGGGTAGAAGCCTGGGAAGTCCAGAGCTCCACCACTTCCAAAACCTTGTCCTTAACCAGTGAAGGTGTGAGACAAATTAAAAAAGATTTTTAGAAAGTTCAGAATAATGCATTTAAGCTGTAAAATCCCAAGGCGATAAAGTACATCTCTGCATGAAACAAGAGTGGAACCTGGGGATGATCAAATTTGATGATTTTAAGGTGGACAAACAAACAGAAAAAGCTAAAGCAAAAGCCAAAAGGATGCTTGGGTGCATGAGGAGAGGAATGACCAGCAGGAAAAAGGAGGTGATAGGCCTCTGTATAAGTCTCTGGTGAGACCTCATTTGGAGTACTGTGTGCAGTTCTGGAGTCCGCACCTTCAAAAGGATATAAACAGAAGGTGACTACTAAAATGGTCAGCAGGCTAAATATTCAAGTATCTATTCCTTAGAAGAAAGGCAGGAGAGGGGAGATATGAGAGAGACATTTAAATACCTTCATGGTATATACAGGCTGTTCTGGAATGAGGGATCCTAGGATGTAGGTGAGAGGGACAAACTCAGAATCTAAGGCAATGCTTCTCAGCTCTCTCCTGGAAGCCCACTTACCTAATTTAATTTTCAGAAATACCAGAATGAATATGAATGAGAACATTTGCATATAATAAAGATCTATTGTGTGCTGTCAAGTCATTGCTGACTCCCAGAAACCCAGCAGTCCCTGGGTTTTCTTTGCAAGGTATGAGTGGTCATAGATTGCCAGATTGGATAAAGTCACTTACCCAAGGTCACTAAGTTCTCATTTGGATGCTAGGCTGTTGCTCTAACCACTAGACTACTCCTGCACTCGTAGTCATAGTGGTAATCCTGAAAACCCAATTGGCTAGTATGCCTACAGGAGAAGTTTGGGAAACACTGTTTTAAAGACATTTTTCTTTACAGAAAGAGCAGTGAATGCATGGAACAACCTTCCAGTGGAAATGGTGTAGATAAAAATCAAGAAAGCACAGAGGATCTCTGAGAGGGAGGAAGGGATCGATGGCATAGAATGGGCAGATGTTATAGGCCTTATGGTCATCATCTGCCTTCACTTTCTATGTTTCCTAATGTTCATGGAGCTGAAGAAAGTTCTCTTTCCTGGCTCTCAGGGATATTCTTGTACACGTCTAACGTTTTCCTTGCTGGGGAGTAGGAGGCTCAGATGTCATGCTTGCCGTTGTTGCCCATTCTTCTTTCACCGGTGGGGCATAAGTGCAATCCTCGTTTGACCTACATCATGGCTCTGCAATTAGAAAGAAAAGACAATTAAAATTGAAAGATTCATTTCTTAGGTAAGAAAAAAGAAAAATAAATGAAATCGAAGAAGAAACATTGACGACAGTATTGGTAAAATGAAGAAATGTGTGAGGGAGAACTTTGTTTTTGCATCTGTTCAGCAGACTGAAAATAATAAAACTGAGGCAGCTGTGCAGGGAAGGAACACGCAAGTTCAGACCTTTAAACTGGAAGAGCTGTTCTGTCCCAGCGACATAGAAACACATCACCCCACTTATGTGTGTGATTCAGCAGCACAAGGGGAACTGGTTAAGACAGTGGTAAAGTAGAGAGGTCCCATCTGCAGAAAGGAACAGTGTAATATACAAAGCTTGAGTACTTCATCATTATATATCACTCTCTTCAAGTCCATCAAAGCTATAAACCGTGTTAAGGAGGAAGAACAAGAACAGGGGGGTTGATATAAGGCTCTAGAGGGGCAGTCTCAGAAGTAACTCAAGGAAACATTTTTTTTTGTAGAGAGAGTGATAGACATATGTGTAATGTACATTGGGCTAGATTTGATGCATTCCTTTCTTCCAGTCTTTAGGAGTAGGTTCTTGGACTGGGGACCCAGTTTCATTTTTCCAGAGAATGTTCTTAAGTGCCGTCAAGTCAGTATCGACTCATGGCGACCCTCTGGATAGTTGTCCTAAACTGTGTTCAGTCTTCTGTCAGGTGGTTCATGGTTGACAGACTGGTACCTTTAGCTGCTGTTATTGTATTAATCCATCTCATTGCTGGCCTTCCTCTTTTGCTTTGACCTTCTACCTTGCCAAGCATGTTGTCTTTCTCTAACAATCTCTCTCTTCGTATGATATGTCCAAAGTATTAAAGTCAAAGTCTTGTCATCTGAGCTTCTAAAGAAAGCTTAGGTTTGATCTCCTCTAGTACTGATTAGTTTGTTCTTTGGGCAGTCCACGGTATACATAGTATTCGTCGCCAGCACTATAATTCAAAGGCATCAATTTTCTTCCGGTTTATCTTTTCCACTGACCCTTTCACATCCATATGATGTTATTGAAAATATCTTGACTCGAACAAGTCGAATATTTGAATGAAGAGAGACATCTCTGCTCCTGAGAATCTTATCTAGGTCCTTTATAGCCATTCTGCCAAGAGCAATGCGTCATCTGATTTCTTGACTGCTTGGATTTTTTCCCGAGAATAGGGGGCAGAAAATATAGAGATTCTTCTCTGAGAGAGCAGATATGTTTTTTTTCTTCTCTAACTTTCATGTTTGAAGAGGTAGGCAAGCTCTTTGAAGTCACTGTTAGATCACTTCCACACACCCCATGTGAGAATTCTTGCTATGTGGGGCAGCTCACCAATTGGCTTGTTGACAAAGATTAAAAGATTTTTTTTAATTGCTTGGTGGGGAAAATCTGAGAGGTGGATATTTTCACATTTGGATATCTGCTGGAAGTAAGCAATTTGATATTCTTGGGGGAGCTTTGGTTAGATTATTTTACAAAGGGAACACATTACTTAATTATTTATTTACCTACAGAATTTGGTAGACCGCCAAAGGTGCCAGCATTATGGTGCTTTACAAGATCCAAGTATAGATATACAGAAACAGAATCATGATGAAACATGGCAATCTTTGGACCCAAAAGGGAGACAGTGGAAAGAAAGACACTGGGTTATTGCTCACACAATTGGAAAAGAGGAAGAAAGCCAGTAAACCAGGTCCTTAATGCTGCCTTAAATCTCCTATATGATGAGTTTCACTAGGGAGAGAATTCCATAGATAAACGGCTCGCAAACTGATGGGCCATGGTTCTATAGGTCTGTAAATGTAGCACATGTGTTCTTGGAATGACGAGGAAATTTCCATTTACGAAAGAGCACACGGGCAGGGCAGTAAGGGATGAGAAGTAGAAGGTACGGTGTGCTAATAGAAGGCCTTTGAATGTAATACAATGAGAGATAGGAAGCCAGTTTTGCTCGAAGAGGAGTAGCATGATCATAAAGTGCAGGGGTCGACACTGCCCGCAGTTCTCCCACTGGCCTGTGTTGCTGCTGCTAACCAGATGAGCGTGACTCCAAAGCAGAGAGGCCACAGCTCACTCAGGCCATCTCTAGCTGTGCCCTAAGCATACTGCCTGTCACCTGGCTCCTGTGTCCACGGAGTCTCTTGCCTGCTTGGAAATGTAGGTGACAGTAGAGGATTTGCAGGACTAGATGTGCGGGCTTTCTAGTCTGAATAAGGACAAGTTAATAAAAGGTTTTTCTCTGATTCACTTTCAACCTGTCTAGGACTTTGAAGTTGATTCAGTAACTTAAGTAAATCTTTCTTTGCCCCTTTGAACGTTCAGATGAACAGCAACTATATTCACCAAAGTTAAACATTTACTGTTTTTTTTTAGCCAAAATTATTCAAAAGAGAGAAGAACTACAAACTGCAAAACCTTTCACACTGTGGGACCAAAACAGAAATTCAGAAGAGACAGGAAAGACAGCATAATTAGCACTTAATATAAAAACAGAAAGTAAAAGCATTCAAGAAAAATAGGCAGACTGTGAAAAATAGCAGACCCGACGATGCCCTATAGCGGTAAACGAGACCCTCATGTTACCCCGTGTCCCCACAGTCCAGCCTTACACAGCAGCGTAAACGAGACCCTCACTTTACCCCATGTCCCCACAGTCCAGTCTTACACAGCAGCGTAAACAAGACCCTCACTTTACCCTATGTCCCCACAGTCCAGCCTTACACGGCAGCGTAAACGAGACCCTCACTTTACCTCATGCCCCCATAGTCCAGCCTTACATGGCAGCGGTAAACGAGACCCTCACTTTACCCCATGTCCCCACAGTCCAGTCTTACATGGCAGCGGTGAACGAGACCCTCACTTTACCCCATGTCCCCACAGTCCAGCCTTAAACGGCAGCAGTAAACGAGACCCTCACTTTACCCCATGTCCCCACAGTCCAGCCTTACACAGCAGCGTAAACGAGACCCTCACTTTACCCCGTGTCCCCACAATCCAGCCTTACACGGCAGCAGTAAACGAGACCCTCACTTTACCCCATGTCCCCACAGTCCAGCCTTACACAGCAGTGTAAACGAGACCCTCACTTTACCCCATGTCCCCAGAGTCCAGTCTTACACGGCAGCGGTAAACAAGACCCTCACTTTACCGCATGCCCCCACAGTCCAGCCTTACACGGCAGAGGTAAAAGAGACCCTCACTTTACCCCGTGTCCCCACAGTCCAGCCTTACATGGCAGCAGTAAACGAGACCCTTACTTTACCCCGTGTTCCCACAGTCCAACCTTACACGGCAGCGGTAAACAAGACCCTCACTTTACCCTGTGTCCCCACAGTCCAGTCTTACACGGCAGTGGTAAACAAGACCCTCACTTTACCCCATGTCCCCACAGTCCAGTTTTACATGGCAGCAGTAAACGAGACCCTCACTTTACCCCATGTCCCCACAATCCAGCCTTACACGGCAGTGGTAAACGAGACCCTCACTTTACCCCATGTCCCCACAGTCCAGTCTTACATAGCAGCAGTAAACGAGACCCTCACTTTACCCCATGTCCCCAGAGTCCAGCCTTACACAGCAGCGTAAACGAGACCCTCACTTTACCCCGTGTCCTCACAGTCCAGTCTTACATGGCAGCGGTAAACAAGACCCTCACTTTACCCCATGTCCCTACAGTCCAGTTTTACATGGCAGCAGTAAACGAGACCCTCACTTTACCCCATGTCCCCACAATCCAGCCTTACACGGCAGTGGTAAACGAGACCCTCACTTTACCCCATGTCCCCACAGTCCAGTCTTACATAGCAGCAGTAAATGAGACCCTCACTTTACCCCATGTCCCCAGAGTCCAGCCTTACATGGCAGCTGTAAATGAGACCCTTTATCCACTGTTTGCAATGACAGGGATGGGGTTGATGTGTGCCTGCAGGTGTGCTTGTCTGCACCGGGGGGAGAGCTGTCATCATTTTCTGCAGGTACATAGCTGTCTGCTGACCACAGCGATATGTGATGATGACATGGACAAGCCCTCTGGGATGGGTATATGGGAGAAGTGGATTGGCAACAGGTGAGCAGTAACTTAGTTTGCTGCTGCTGATGGAGTTCTTGCACCCCACAGATTGAGCCTGCCTAGGGAGGAAAGCCATTGGTTGAACGCCACCCCAACCCACTGCTAGAAAGGGAGTGAGGTGAACTGGTGTTCATTAGTCATTTATTAGCGTTCAGGGCAGGGCAGTGGAGTTTGGCCACAGCTGGGGAGATATAAAGGTTCTGCGAGCTTGCAGGAAGCCTTCCTCTGAACCTGTTGCCTCTGTGCACCACTCTTCTGGTGAGTAGTTCTGCAGCTGGCAAGATCCTTCGTAGTCACTTCAGCAGGTGTGGGAGAATCTGTTGTTCTGGCTGGAATATCAGCAGACGTAGGAGCAGGCTTCAGCCCGCTGGCTACATGGTTTGTGCTTGCAGTGACGTGTGTAGCTAGACATGAGATGCCTTCAAGAGCAGCTGCCACCGGAGGCAAGCGCTAGGTGCACCTGCAGAACGGGGGCGCGCTTCCATGCTTTACACTATTCTGGGGGTCAGTTGTATGAAGCTGCCTTGCGATAGTTTACAGATGTCCCTTTTATGACCAATTAACTTTAGTCACTATTCAAAGATTAATTAGATGCAATTTCCTTGCCTGGGTACAAAAATACATCTGTATTCTACCTGAGCTCTAGGTGCAGGAGGGATTAGGTTCAAGCATCTCTGTCTGCCAGTGTGAGAGGTTAGGGGTCTCTTGCTCTCTGTGGGTTGTGTCAGTGTGAGGGGTTAGGGGTCTCTCTCTCTGGGCTGTATCAGTGTGAGGGGTTAGGGGTCTCTTGCTCTCTGTGGGTTGTGTCAGTGTGAGGGGTTAGGGGTCTTGCTCTCTGTGGGTTGTGTCAGTGTGAGGAGTTAGGGGTCTCTCTCTGGGCTGTATCAGTGTGAGGGGTTAGGGGTCTCTTGCTCTCTGTGGGTTGCATCAGTGTGAGGGGTTAGGGGTCTCTCTCTCTGGGCTGTATCAGTGTGAGGGGTTAGGGGTCTCTCTCTCTGGACTGTATCAGCGTGAGGAGTTAGGGGTCTCTTGCTCTCTGTGGGTTGTGTCAGTGTGAGGGGTTAGGGGTCTCTCGCTCTCTGTGGGTTGTATCAGTGTGAGGGGTTAGGGATCTCTCTCTCTGGGCTGTATCAGTGTGAGGGGTTAGGGGTTTCTCTCTCTGGGCTGTATCAGTGTGAGCTGATGGAATGTCTGTCTGGGTCTTGTTGCTATGAGAGGTTAATGGTTTCTCTCTGTCTCTGGGTTGTATAAGTGTGAAGTGTCTCTTTGCATCAGGTCAGTGTAACAGATTAGGTCTCTCTGTGGGTTGTGTCAGTGCGAGGGCTTAGTGGTCTGTGACTGTGAGAGGTTCGGCATTTCACTCTCTCTATGGGTTGTATCATTATGAGGGATAGGCTATCTGTTTCTGTCTTGATGTTATTACTCTGAGGGATTAATGATCTGTCTCTCTCTGGGTTCTTAGTGTGATGGGTTAGGGGTCTCGCTCCGTGAGTTGTGTCAGTGTGAGGAGTTGGGGGTCTCTCTCTCTCTGTGTTCTTAGTGTGATGGGTTAGGGGTCTCTCTCTGTGAGTTGTGTCAGTGTGAGGAGTTAGGGATCTCCCTCTCTCTGCATTGCATCAGTGTAACAGATTGGGGGTCTCTCTCTCGTATCAGTTTGAGCCTATGGAATATCTGTCTGGGTTTTGATATTGAGGGGTTAATGGTCTGTCTCTCTCTGGGTTGTTATATGAGGGGTTACATGTCTCTCTCTCTCTCTCTCTGTGTATGGGTTGTATCAGTGTGAAGAGTTAATGGTCTGTCTCTCTCTGCATTGTTAGTGTAATGAGTTCCGATCTCTGTCTGTGTTGATTGTGTCAGTGTAAGGGGTTGTGGTCTCTCTCTGTGTTGCTAGTGTGAGGGGTCTCTGTCTCTGTCTCTTTGAGCTTTCAGTGTGAGGGGTTAAGTGTCTCTCTCTCTCTCTCTGTGGGCTGTGTGTCAATGTGCTGGGTTAAGGTTAGGGTTAGGGTCAGGGTCGGTCTCTCTCTTTCTCTCTCTGGGCTGTTTCAGTGTGAGGGGTTAAGTGTCTCTCTCTCTGTGGGCTGTGTTCGTATGAGAGGTCAGGGGTTGGTTTTTCTCTCTCTGCTTTATCTTTGTGCGTGCCTAGGATATCTGTCTCTGGGTTTTGTTACTGTGAGAGGTTAATGGTCTGTCTCTCTTTATGGGTTAGTGTGAGGGGCTGGGGTCTCTCTCTTTGCATTGCCGGAGTGTAATGGATAGGTCTCTCTCTCTCTGGGATGTATCACTATAAGCGACTATTATATCTGTCTGCCTGGGTTTTGTGACTGTGAGGAGTTAATGGATAGTTCACTTTGGGTTGTTGGTGGGGCTAGGGGTCTCTCTCTCTCTGTGTGTTGTGTTAGTGTGATGGGTTAAGTGTGTCTCTCTGTGTTGTGACAGTGTGAGGGGTTAAGTCTGTGTGTGTGTCTCTGTTGTGTGAGGGGTTAAGTGTGTCTCTCTGTGTTGTGTAAGTGTGAGGGGTCAAGTGTGTGTCTCTCTCTGTGTTGTGTCAGTGTAAGGGGTTAAGTCTGTGTGTGTGTCTCTGTGTTGTGTATGTGTGAGGGGTTGTGTGTGTCTGTGTTGTGTAAGTGTGAGGGGTTACGTGTGTGTCTCTCTCTGTGTTGTGTCAGTGTAAGGGGTTAAGTCTGTGCGTCTGTGTCTTTCTCTGTGTTATGTCAGTGTAAGGGGTTATGTCTGTGCATCTGTGTCTCTCTCTGTGTTGTATAAGTGTGAGGGGTTAAGTGTGTGTCTCTCTGTGTTGTGTCAGTGTAAGGGGTTAAGTCTGTGTGTGTGTCTCTCTCTCTGTGTTGTGTCAGTGTGAGGGGTTGTCCGTGTGTCTATCTGTGTAGTGTCAGTGTGAAGGGTTAAGTCTGTGTGTCTATCTCTCTGTGTAGTGTCAGTGTAAGTTGTTAAGTCTGTGTGTGTGTCTATCTCTCTGTGTAGTGTCAGTGTGAGGGTAAAGTGTGTGCCTCTGTGGGTTATGTCAGTGTAAGGGGTTAAGTCTGTGTGTCTATCTCTCTGTGTAGTGTCAGTGTAAGGGGTTAAGTGGTGTCTCTCTCTCTGTGTTGTGTCAGGGTGAGGGGTTAAGTCTGTATGTGTGTCTCTTTCTCTGTGTAGTGTCAGTGTGAGGGGTTAAGTGTGTGTGTCTCTCTGTGGGTTGTGTCAGTGTAAGAGGTTAAGTCTGTGTGTCTATCTCTCTGTGTAGTGTCAGTGTGAGGGGTTAAGTGGTGTCTCTCTCTGTGTTGTGTCAGTGTGAGGGGTTAAGTCTGTGTGTGGCTCTCTCTCTGTGTAGTATTAGTGTGAGGGGTTAAGTGTGTATGTGTGTCTCTGTGTGTAGTGTCAGTGTGAGGGGTTAAGTGTGTGTCTCTGTGGGTTGTGTCAGCGTAAGAGGTTAAGTCTGTGTGTCTATCTCTCTGTGTAGTGTCGGTGTAAGGGGTTAAGTGGTGTCTCTGTGTTGTATTAGTGTGAGGGGTTAAGTCTGTGTGTGGCTGTCTCTCTCTGTTGTGTCAGTATGAGGGGTTAAGTCTGTGTGTGTGTCTCTCTCTCTCTGTTGTGTCAGTATGAGGGGTTAAGTCTGTGTGCCTATCTCTCTGTATAGTGTCAGTGTGAGGGGTTAAGTCTGTGTGTGTGTCTCTCTCTGTGTTGTGTCAGTGTGAGGGGTTAAGTCTGTGTGTCTATCTCTGTGTAGTGTCAGTGTAAGGGGTTAAGTGGTGTCTCTCTCTGTGTTGTGTAAGGGTGAGGGGTTAAGTCTGTATGTGTGTCTCTCTCTGTGAAGTGTCAGTGTGAGGGGTTAAGTGTGTGCGTCTCTGTGGGTTGTGTCAGTGTAAGGGGTTAGTTCTGTGTGTCTATCTCTCTGTGTAGTGTCAGTGTAAGGGGTTAAGTGGTGTCTCTCTCTGTGTTGTATCAGTGTGAGGGGTTAAGTCTGTGTGTGGCTCTCTCTCAGTGTAGTGTTAGTGTGAGGGGTTAAGTGTGTATGTGTGTCTCTGTGTGAGGGGTTAAGTGTGTGTCTCTGTGGGTTGTGTCAGCGTAAGAGGTTAAGTCTGTGTGTCTATCTCTCTGTGTAGTGTCAGTGTAAGGGGTTAAGTGGTGTCTCTGTGTAGTGTCAGTGTGAGGGGTTAAGTGGTGTCTCTGTGTTGTGTCAGTGTGAGGGGTTAAGTCTGTGTGTTGCTCTCTCTCTGTGTAGTGTGAGGGGTTAAGTGTGTATATGTGTCTCTGTGTGTAGTGTCAGTGTGAGGGGTTAAGTGTGTGTCTCTCTGTGGGTTGTGTCAGCGTAAGAGGTTAAGTCTGTGTGTCTATCTCTCTGTGTAGTGTCAGTGTAAGGGGTTAAGTGGTGTCTCTCTCTGTGTAGTGTCAGTGTAAGGGGTTACGTCTGTGTGTGTGTGTGTGTCACTCTCTCTGTTGTGTCAGTGTGAGGGGTTAGGTCTGTGTGTCTATCTCTCTGTGTATTGTCAGGGTAAGGGGTTAAATGGTGTCTCTCTCTCTCTGTGTTGTGTCAGAGAGATAGTTTAAGTGTGTGTCTCTCTCTGTGGGTTGTGTCAGTGTAAGGGGTTAAGTCTGTGTGTGTCTCTCTCTCTGTGTTGCATCAGTGTGAGGGATTAGGTGTGTCTATCTCTCTGTGAGTTCTGTCAATGTGAGGGGTTAGGGATCTCTCTCTCTCTCTGGGCTGTGTGTCAGTGTGAGGGGTTAGGGGGTCTCTCTCTGTGGGATTGTGTGTCAGAGGGGTTAGGGGTCTCTCTCACTGTGGGTTGTATATCAGTGTGAGGGGTTCGGGGTCTCTCTGTGTGGGCTGTGGGTTAGTGTGAGGGGTTAAGGGTCTCTCTCTCCTTGTGTGTGCTGTATATGAGTGTGAGGAGTTAGGGGTCTCTCTCTGGGTGGGCTGTGTGTCAGTGTGAGGGATAGGGGTCTCTATCTCCCTGGGTGGGCTGTGTGTCAGTGTGAGGGGTTAGGGGTCTCTCTCCCTGTGTGGGCTGTGTGTCAGTGTGAGGGGTTAGGGGTCTCTCTCTCTGTGTGGGTTGTGTGACATTGTGAGGGGTTAGGGGTCTCTCTCCCTCTGTGGGTTGTGTGTCAGTGTGAGGGGTTAGGGGTCTCTCTCCCTGTGTGGGCTGTGTGTCAGTGTGAGAGGTTAGAGGTCTCTCTCCCTCTGTGGGTTGTGTGTCAGTGTGAGGGGTTAGGGGTCTCTCTCCCTGTGTGGGTTGTGTATCAGTGTGAGGGGTTAGGGGTCTCTCTCCCTGTGTGGGTTGTGTGTCAGTGTGAGGAGTTAGGGGTCTGTCTCCTGGTGTGGGCTGTGTGTCACTCTGAGGAGTTAGGGGTCTCTGTGTGTCTGTTGTGTGTCAGTGTGAGGGGTTAAGGGTCTCTCTCTGGGTGGGCTGTGTGTCAGTGTGAGGGGTTAGGGGTCTCTCCCTGTATGGGTTGTGTGTCAGTTTGAAGCGTTAGGTCTCTCTCTCCCTGTGTAGGCTGTATGTCAGTGTGAGGGGTTAAGTCTCTCTCTCGATGTGGGGTGTGTGTCACTGTGAGGGTTTAAAGGTTTCTCTCCCTGTGTGGGTTGTGTGTCAGTGTGAGAGGTTAGGGGTCTCTCTGTGTTTGTGGGTTGTGTGTCAGTGTGAGGGGTTAGGGGTCTCTCTCTGTGGGCTGTGTGTCAGTGTGAGGGGTTAGGGGTCTCTCTCTGTGGGCTGTGTGTCAGTGTGAGGGGTTAGGGGTCTCGCTCTCTCTGTGGGTTATGTGTCAGTGTGAGGGGTTAGGGGTCTCTCTGTGTGTTTTGTGTGTCAGCGTGTGGGGTTAGGGGATAGGGGTCTCATAAGAACATAAGATATGCCATACTGGGTCAGACCAAGGTCCATCAAGCCCAGTATCCTGTTTCCAACAATGGCCAATCTAGGTCATATGTACCTAGCAGTTTCCCCAAGAGACACAAGTTCCACAATGCTTGTATTGGGTCAAGCAGTGATATCCTGGGTCCCTTCTTAATAATGGTTTATGGACCTTTCCTCCAGGAACTTGTCCAAACCTTTTTTAAACCCAGCTACACTAACAGCCCTTACTACATCCTCCGGTAACAGATTCCAGAGTTTGATTACACGTTGAGTGAAAAAATATTTTCTTTTATTAGTCTTAAATAGTTTACCCTGTAGCTTCATTGCATCTCCCCTAGTCTTTCCATATTCTGATAACGTAAACAATCGATCTACGTTTACCCGTTCCACTCCGTTCATTAATTTATAGACTACTATCATATCTCCCCTCAGTAGTTTCTTTTCCAGGTTAAAGAGCCCTAACCTTTTTAGCCTCTCTCCATAGGAGTATCCTTCCATCCCCTTTACCATTTTGGTGGCTCTTCTCTGAACCTTTTCTAATAACGCTATATCCTTTTTAAGATACGGTGACCAGAATTGCACACAATATTCAAGGTGCAGTCTCACCATGGAACGATAGAGGCATTATAATATCTTTTGTTTTATTCTCCATTCCTTTCCTTATCATACCTAGCATTCTATTTGCTCTCTTGGCTGCCGCTGCACACTGGGCCGAGGGTTTTAACATGCTATCCACAATGACGCCTAAATCTTTTTCCTGGGTGGTGGTTCCTAATGTGGAACCTTTGTCGCAGGGCACCCTCTGTAGAGGGGTAGTAGACCCGGGAGGGGCCTGGACACAAGAAAGGTTAGGGTTGAGGTTGGCCTATGCTGCAAGGGTCAAGGGTGGTTATTCTTTGTGGCTTCCTTGTAACCAACGCTCAAAGTACGAATGCACAGAGTGGAGGGAAATTTAAAGGCTTTATTTCCCTTTCTTGCACAAAACGGTTCAAAAGGATTGGCTATGGTAACAACTGAAATGTCCTTACTTCAGGATAGGGAAAAATAAAAGCAAGCAATAAAGTAAAGGCTGTTATCTTCACAGAACATTTGTACAAAAACAATAAACTTCCTTCACTTAGTTATCTGATACATTGGGGATATATTCAACACTCCCCGAGGCACAATATGTACAATCCATTGCATTATCTGATTCTTCCCCCTCTGATCCTACTTGCATGGACTCAACCTCAGAAGCCTCTGAATCTGTAGCATCAGGGTAAACGTAATCGGGTTTCTTATATACTTGTTGCACTATGGCCCAATGCCTAGCATTTAGCTTTGGGCATCGGTCTCCAGGAGTTTTGCAGTACAACGGTCCCTCTCTGATTAGAGGTTCAAAAGCAGATCCATAAAAAGATTTCCCACTCAAAGTTCTCTTCTTAGACAAACTTCTTTCATAGTCTTGCTTATAAGAATGTTTAGGGTAACAGTAATCCTCTTCCCACTGTCTTCCCCATACTTTAGGCTTCTGAAGGTAATTATCAGTAATAAGAGTTTTACCTTTGAGGCTTCTCTTCCTTCTCTCTAATAAGGCTTGATGCCTACCTGGGTTTGGCTTCAGCGCAGCAGTGCTCAGGCTCTCCTGTGGTCCTTCCTTAGAATTCAGACCATAGTGGTAAGGATGTTTTCTTTCCTCCAAACAAACATTTCCCACCTCTGACAATGGACGAACCTCTTTATTCCACGGCTGCTGTGAGGACCTTCTGCCAGGTACTCCCTTGCGGTCCCAGTACTTCTCTTGGCTTTTTCTCTGTTCCTTATTCCACTCCAACTCTGGTTGAAGTCCCTGCTTGGCTTCCTGCTCAGGACTCTGCTTCTTTCTGCTCTTGCCAGTGTATTTGCCTTCCTCTTGGCCTCCTCTACTCTGGCTCTGGCTGCTGCTTTGGTCCTTCTCCTCCTCTAAGTCAGACCTGCCTCTGTTCAAAAAGAAGCTGTCTGGGCTTGCGTCCCGCCCAGAGGGGCGTGGTTTCTCGGTCTCTCTCTCGACTCTCCTGCTCCCCCTAGATGGATCCTCCCAATATTGCAGGTTGTGCTTGCCTTTTTCTGGTTTTAAAACTTTTTCTCTCTCTTCAAGAGGGTCCGCTGCATCACACCTTGCATCATGTAACCATAGTTTGGGTTGTTCTTCCCTAGGTGCATAACCTTGTACTTGTCCACATTAAATTTCATCTGCCATTTTGATGCCCAGTCTTCCAATTTATCAAGATCCTCTTGCAATTTTTCACAATCCTCTTGGGTTTTAACAACTTTAAATAGTTTTGTGTCATCTGCAAATTTGATAACCTCACTCGTTATTCCACTTTCCAGGTCATTTATGAATATGTCAAAAAGCAGCGGACCCAGCACAGATCCCTGGGGTACACCACTATTCACCTTTCTCCATTGGGAAAATTGGCCATTTAGCCCTACCCTCTGCTTTCTATCTTTTAACCAGTTCCTGATCCACAATAGTACATTGCCTCCTATCCCATGACTCTTTAGTTTTGCCAAAAGTCTCTGATGAGGGACCTTGTCAAAGGCTTTCTGAAAGTCCAGATACACAATATCAACCGACTCACCTTTCTCCACCTGTTTATTCACTCCTTCAAAAAAACATAACAGATTAGTAAGACAAGATCTTCCTTGTCTAAAGCCATGTTGGCTGTCTCCCATTAGGCCATGACTATCTACATGCTGAGTAATTTTATTCTTTATGATGGTTTCTACCATTTTTCCCGGTACTGACGTCAGGCTCACCGGTCTGTAGTTTCCCGGATCACCCTTGAAACCCTTTTTAAAAATTGGTGTTACATTGGCGATCCTCCAATCTTCAGGTATTAGAGATGATTTTAATGATAGTTCACAGATTACTGATAGCAGTTCTGCAATCTCATATTTCAGTTCTTTCAACACCCTTGGATGTATACCATCCAGCCCAGGTGATTTGCTACTCTTCAGTTTATCTAATAGTTGTAAGACATCTTCCCGATGTATCGATATTTCCTCCAATTCTTCCGCACCTTTAAATACCACTTCAGTCATGGGTAACATCCCTACATCTTCCTCAGTAAAGACCGAAGCAAAGAATTCATTCAGTCTCTCCGCTATCGCCTTGTCGCCTCTTAGTGCTCCTTTAACCCCTTTATCATCTAATGGACCAACTGACTCTCTCACAGGTTTTTTGCTATGAATGTACTTGAAAAGGTCTTTATTTCGCGTTTTTGCTTCCGCAGCAAGCTTCTTCTCAAATCTCTCTTTGCCTGCCTTATCAATGCCTTGCATTTGACTTGCCAGTGCTTGTGCTGTTTCCAGGTTTCGTCGTTTGGCTCTTTTTTCCATTTCCTGAAAGATACTTTTTTGGCAACAACAGCCTCTCTGACCTCACCTTTAAACCATGCTGGCAGTTTTTTGGACTTCCTTCCACTTTTCTTAAAGCGTGGAATACAGCTGGTCTGGGCTTCCAAGATAGTATTTTTCAACAACACCCAAGCTTGATGTACGTCTTTAACCTTCGCAACTGCTCCTTTTAGTTTTTTCTTAACTGTTTTCCTCGTTTTATCATATTCTCCCTTTTGAAAGTTAAAAGGTAGTACTGTGGATTTCCTTACTATCCCTCCTCCACTAATTAAATCAAAGGCGATCATGCTATGATCACTATTGCCAAGTGGCCCCAACACCCTTATCTCTTGCACTAGATCTGGTGTTCCACTAAGGACTAGGTCTAATATGGCTTCCCCTCTGGTCGGTTCATGAACCAGCGGCTCCAAGAAGCAGTCATTTATTTCATCGAGGAACTTTATCTCCCTAGCATGTCCTGACGTGACACTGACCCAGTCGATACCGGGGTAATTGAAATCACCCATTATTATTACTGCGCTGTAACTTTTGTTAGCTTCCTTGATTTCTTTGAGCATTTCATCATCCATTTGGTCATTCTGGCCAGGTGCTCGATAGTACACCCCCACTGCCATTGCCTTCCCCCTTTTATATGGAATTTCAATCTATATAGATTCTACAGCAGATTTTGTTTCCTGCAAAACTTTAATCCTTTCTGAGTCAATGCCCTCTCTAACATAGAGCTCAACCCCTCCACCAATTTGATCAGCTCTATCATTACGATATAGTTTGTACCCAGGTATCACAGTGTCCCACTGGTTGTCCTCCTTCCACCATGTCTCTGATATTCCAATCATATCTAACCTTTCATTTAGTGCTATATATTCTAACTCTCCCATCTTATTCTTTAGAATTCTAGCATTTGCATACAAGCATTTTAGAGACTGTATTTTATTCATGTTAATTTGGCTATTGTTAGACATGGGTAAATTGGGATCTTTAAGCTCTGTCTGCTCCATACTTGAGGGCATTTGGGCTACTTTACTCTTTTGTGGAACCTCTCTGCTTTTGGTAGTATCCTTCAAGGATACATTCTTCCGAACCATCCGCTCTTGGGCGACTGTCGGCTTTCCCCTAATATCTAGGTTAATGCCAGCAGCCTGGTTCCATCCCGGTTAAGGTGAAGCCCATCCCTTCGGAAGAGCACCTCCTTTCCCCAGAATGTTCCCCAGTTCCTAACAAATCCAAAACCCTCATCTCTGCACCATTGTCTCATCCACGCATTGAGACTTCAGAGCTCTGCCTGCCTTTTGGGTCCTGCGCGTGGAACAGGAAGCATTTCGGAGAATGCTACCCTGGAAGTTCTGGATTTCAACTTCCTACCTAAAAGCCTAAATTTTGCCTCCAGAACCTCCCTACCACATTTTCCTATGTCATTGGTACCGACATGTACCAAGACAGCAGACTCCTCCCCAGCACTATCTAAGACCTTATCTAGGTGGCGCGTGAGGTCCGCTACCTATGCACCAGGCAGGCATGTTACCAGGTGATCCTCACGTCCACCAGCCACCCAGCTATCTACATGAGCGGTTAGGGGTCTCTCTCCCTATGTGTGCTGTGTGTCTGTGTGAGGGGTTAGGTCTCTCTCTCCCTGTGTGGGCTGTGTTTCAGTGTGAGGGGTTAGGGGTCTCTCTGTGTTTGTGGGTTGTGTGTCAGTGTGAGGGTTTAGGGGTCTCTCTCTCTCTCTGTGGGTTGTGTGTCAGTGTGAGGGGTTAGGGGTCTCTCTCCCTGTGTGGGTTGTGTGTCAGTGTGAGTGGTTAGGGGTCTCTCTCCCTGTGTGGGCTATGTGTCAGTGTGAGGGGTTAGGGGTCTCTCCCTGTGTGGGCTATGTGTCAGTGTGAGGGGTTAGGGGTCTCTCCCTGTGTGGGTTGTGTGTCAGTGTGAGTGGTTAGGGGTCTCTCTCCCTGTGTGGGCTATCTGTCAGTGTGAGGGGTTAGGGGTCTCTCCCTGTGTGGGCTGTGTGTCAGTGTGAGGGGTTAGGGGTCTCTCTCCCTGTGTGGGTTGTGTGTCAGTGTGTGGGGTTAGGGCTCTCTATCACTCTGTGGGTTGTGTGTCAGTGTGAGGGGTTAGGGGTCTCTCTCTCTCTGTGGGCTTTGTGTCGGTGTGAGGGGTTAGGGGTCTCTTTCGCTGTGTGGGTTGTGTGGCAGTGTGAGGGTTTAGGGGTCACAGAACCAGTGTGGGCTGTGTGTCAGTGTGAGGGGTTAGGTGTCTCTCTCTCTGTGTGGGCTGTGTGTCAGTGTGAGGGGTTAGGTGTCTCTCTCTCTGTGTGGGCTGTGTGTCAGTGTGAGGGGTTAGGTGTCTCTCTCTCTGTGTGGGCTGTGTGTCAGTGTGAGGGTTTAGGGGTCTCTCTCTATCTCTCTGTGGGTTGTGTGTCAATGTGACGAGTTAGGGGTCTCTCTCCCTGTGTGGGCTGTGTGTCAGTGTGAGGGGTTATGGATCTCTCTCCCTGTGTGGGCTGTGTGTCAGTGTGAGGGGTTAGGGGTCTCTCTCTCTCTCTCTCTGTGGGTTGTGTGCAGTGTGAGGGGTTAGGCGTCTCTCTCCCTGTGTGGGCTGTGTGTCAGTGTGAGGGGGTAGGAGTCTCTCTCCCTGTGTGGGTTGTGTATCAGTGTGAGGGATTAGGGATCTCTCTGTCTGTGTGAGTTGTGTGTCAGTGTGAGGGGTCAGGGGTCTCTCTCTGTGGGTTGTGTGTCAGTGTGAGGGGTTAGGGGTCTCTCTCCCTCTGTGGGCTGTGTGTCAGTGTGAGGGGCTAAGGGTTTCTCTCTCTGTCTGGGTTGTGTGACACTGTGAGGTGTTAGGGGTCTCTCTCTCTCTGAGGGCTTTGTGTCAGTGTGAGGGGTTAGGGGTCTCTCTCCCTGTGTGTGTTGTGTGTCAGTGTGTGGGGTTAGGGCTCTCTATCACTCTGTGGGTTGTGTGTCAGTGTGAGGGTTAGGGGTCACACAACCTGTGTGGGCTGTGTGTCATTGTGAGGGGTTAGGTGTCTCTCTCTCTCTGGGTTGTGTGTCAGTGTGAGGGGTTAGGGGTCTCTCTCTCTCTCTCTGTGGGCTGTGTGTCAGTGTGAGGGGTTAGGGGTCTCTCTCTCTCTCTCTCTCTGTGGGCTGTGTGTCAGTGTGAGGGGTTAGGGGTCTCTCTCGCTGTGTGGGTTGTGTATCAGTGTGAGGGGTTAGGGATCTCTCTGCCTGTGTGAGTTGTGTGTGAGTGTGAGGGGTCAGGGGTCTCTCTCTGTGGTTTGTGTGTCAGTGTGAGGGTTTAGGGGTCTCTCTCTCTCTGTGGGTTTTGTGTCAGTGTGAGGGGTTAAGGGTTTCTCTCCCTGTGTGGGTTGTGTGTCAGTGTGAGGGGTTAAGGGTCTCTCTCTCTTTGGGGTGTGTGAGTGTGAAGTTTTAGGGGTCTCTCTCTCTCTCTCTCTCTGTGGGTTGTGTGTCAGTGTGAGGGGTTAGGGGTCTCTCTCTCTCTTTGGGGTGTGTGAGTGTGAAGGTTTAGGGGTCTCTCTCTCTCTCTCTCTCTGTGGGTTGTGTGTCAGTGTGAAGATTTAGGGGTCTCTCTCTCTCTCTGTGGGTTGTGTGTCAGTGTGAGGGGTTAGGGGTCTGTCTCCCTGTGTGTGTTGTGTGTCAGTGTAATGGTTAGGGGTCTCTCTCTGTGTGGGCTGTTTGTCTGTGTGAGGGATTAGGCGTCTCTCTTCGTTTGTGGGCTGTGTGTCAGTGTGAGGGGTTAGGGGTCTCTCTCCCTCTGTGGGCTTTGTGTCGGTCTGAGGGGTTAGGGGTCTCTTTCACTGTGTGGGTTGTGTGGCAGTGTGAGGGTTTAGGGGTCTCTCTCTCTCTCTCTGTGGGCTGTGTGTCAGTGTGAGGGGTTAGGGGTCTCTCTCTGTGAGTTGTGTGTCAGTGTGAGGGGTTAGGGGTCTCTCTCTCTCTCTCTGTGAGTTGTGTGTCAGTGTGAGGGGTTAGGGGTCTCTCTCTCTCTGTGGGTTGTGTGTCAGTTTGAGGGGTTAGGGGTCTGTCTCTCTGTGTGTTTTGTGTGTCAGTGTATGGGGTTAGGGGTTGGGGTCTCTCCCTCTCTGTGCGCTGTGTGTCAGTGTGAGGGTTTAGGGGTCTCTCTCTCTGTGGTTTGTGTGTCAATGTGATGTGTTAGGGGTCTCTCTCCCTGAGTGGGCTGTGTGTCAGTGTGAGGGGTTAGGGGTCTCGCTCTCTCTGTGGGCTGTGTGTCAGTGTGAGGGGTTAGGGGTCTCGCTCTCTCTGTGGGTTGTGTGTCAGTGTGAGGGGTTAGGGGTCTCTCTACCTGTGTGGGTTGTGTGTCAGTGTGAGTGGTTATGGGTCTCTCTCCCTGTGTGGGCTGTGTGTCAATGTGAGGGGTTAGGGGTCTGTCTGTGTGGGTTGTGTGGCAGTGTGAGGGTTTAGGGGTCTCTCTCTGTGGGTTGTGTGTCAGTGTGAGGGGTTAGGGGTCTCTCCCCCTGTGTAGGCTGTGTGTCAATGTGAGGGGTTAGGGGTCTGTCTGTGTGGGTTGTGTGGCAGTGTGAGGGTTTTGGGGTCTCTCGCTCTCTCTCTGTGGGTTGTGTGTCAATGTGATGGGTTAGGGGTCTCTCTCCCTGTGTGGGCTGTGCATCAGTGTGAGGGGTTGGGTTTTATCTCTCTGTGTGGGCTTTGTGTCAGTGTGAGGGGTTAGCGATCTCTCTCCATGTGTGGGCTGTGTGTCAGTGTGAGTGGTTAGGGGTCTCTCTCTCTCTGTGGGTTGTGTGTCAGTGTGAGGGGTTAGGGGTCTCTCTCCCTTTGTGGGTTGTGTGTCAGTGTGAGTGGTTAGGAGTCTCTCTCCCTGTGTGGGCTGTGTGTCTGTGCGAGGGGTTAGGTCTTTCTCTCCCTGTGTGGGCTGTGTGCCAGTATGAGGGGTTAGGGGTCTCTCTGTGTTTGTGGGTTGTGTGTCAGTGTGAGGGTTTAGGGGTCTCTCTCTGTGCATTGTGTGTTAGTGTGAGGGGTTAGGGGTCTCTCTCTGTGGGTTGTGTGTCAGTGTGAGGGGTTAGACGTCTCTCTCCCTGTGTGGGCTGTGTGTCAGTGTGAGGGTTTAGGGATCTCTCTCCCTGTGTGGGCTGTGCATCAGTGTGAGGGGTTAGGGGTCTCTCTCTCTCTCTCTCTCTCTGTGGGTTGTGTGTCAGTGTGAGGGGTTAGGCGTCTCTCTCTGTGGGTTGTGTGTCAGTGTGAGGGGTTAGGCGTCTCTCTCCCTGTGTGGGCTGTGCATCAGTGTGAGGGGTTAGGGGTCTCTCTCTCTCTCTCTCTCTGTGGGTTGTGTGTCAGTGTGAGGGTTTAGGGGTCTCTCTCTCTCTCTCTGTGGGTTGTGTGTCAGTGTGAGGGGTTAGGGTTCTCTCTCCCTCTGTGGGCTTTGTGTCGGTCTAAGGGGTTAGGGGTCTCTTTCACTGTGGGTTGTGTGGCAGTGTGAGGTTTTAGCGATCTCTCTCTCTCTCTGTGGGCTGTGTGTCAGTGTGAGGGTTTAGGGGTCTCTCTCTCTCTCTCTCTGTGGGCTGTGTGTCAGTGTGAGGGGTTAGGGATCTCTCTGCCTGTGTGAGTTGTGTGTGAGTGTGAGGGGTCAGGGGTCTCTCTCTGTGGTTTGTGTGTCAGTGTGAGGAGTCAGGGGTCTCTCTCTGTGGGTTGTGTGTCAGTGTGAGGGTTTAGGGGTCTCTCTCTGTGGGTTGTGTGTCAGTGTGAGGGGTTAGGGTTCTCTCTCCCTCTGTGGGCTTTGTGTCGGTCTGAGTGGTTAGGGGTCTCTTTCACTGTGTGGGTTGTATGGCAGTGTGAGGGTTTAGGGGTCTCCCTCTCTCTGGGCTGTGTGTCAGTGTGAGGGGTTAGGGGTCTCTCTCTGTGGGTTGTGTGTCATTGTGAGGGGTTAGGGGTCCCTCTCTCCATGGGTTGTGTGTCATTGTGAGGGGTTACGGGTCTCTCTCTCTGTGGGTTGTGTGTCAGTGTGAGGTGTTAGGGGTCTGTCTCCCTGAGTGTGTTGTGTGTCAGTGTGTGGGGTTAGCGGTCTCTATCTCTTTCTCTGTGGGTTGTTTGTCAGTGTGAGGGGTTAAGAACATAAGAACATAAGATATGCCATACTGGGTCAGACCAAGGTCCATCAAGCCCAGTATTCTGTTTCCAACAGTGGCCAATCTAGGTCATATATACCTAGCAGTTTCCCCAAGAGACACAGGTTCCACAATGCTTGTATTGGTTCAAGCAGTGATATCCTGGGTCCCTTCTTAATAATGGCTTATGGACCTTTCCTCCAGGAACTTGTCCAAATCTTTTTTAAACCCAGCTACACTAACAGCCTTTACTACATCCTCCGGTAACAAATTCCAGAGTTTGATTACACGTTGAGTGAAAAAATATTTTCTTTTATTAGTCTTAAATAGTGTACCCTGTAGCTTCATTGCATGTCCCCTAGTCTTTCTATATTCTGATAAGGTAAACAATCGATCTACGTTTACCCGTTCCACTCAGTTCATTAATTTATAGACTTCTATCATATCTCCCCTCAGCCGTCTCTTTTCCAGGTTAAAGAGCCCTAACCTTTTTAGCCTTTCTTCATAGGAGTATCCTTCCATCCCCTTTACCATTTTGGTGGCTCTTCTCTGTACCTTTTCTAAAATCGCTATATCCTTTTAGGGGTCTCTCTTCCTCTGTGGGCTGTATGTCAATGTGAGGGGTTAGGGGTCTCTCTCTCTCTGTGGGTTGTGTGTCAGTTTGAGGGGTTAGGGGTCTCTCTCCCTCTGTGGGCTGTGTGTCAGTGTGAGGGGTTAGGCATCTCTCTCTCTCTCTCTGTGGTTTGTGTGTCAGTGTGAGGGTTTAGGGGTCTCTCTCTCTGTGGGTTGTGTGTCAGTGTGAGGGGTTAGGGGTCTCTCTCCCTGTGTGGGTTGTTTGTCAGTGTGAGGGGCTAGGGGTCTGTCTCCCTGTGTGTTTTGTGTGTCAGTGTATGGGGTTAGGGGTTAGGGGTCTCTCTCTCTCTCTCTCTGTGAGTTGTGTGTCAGTGTGAGGGGTAAGGGGTCTCTCTCTCTCTCTCTGTGGGCTGTGTGTCAGTGTGAGGGGTTAGGGGTCTCTCTCACTGTGTAGGCTGTGTGTCAATGTGAGAGGTTAGGGGTCTCTCTTTGTAGGTTGTGTGGCAGTGTGAGGGTTTAGGGGTCTCTCTCTCTCTCTGTGGGTTGTGTGGCAATGTGAGGGTTTAGGGGTCTCTCTCTCTCTCTGTGGGTTGTGTGTCAGTGTGAGGGTTTAGGTCTCTCTCTCTCTGTGGGTTGTATGTCAATGTGAGGGTTTAGGGGTCTCTCTCTCTCTCTCTCTGTGGGTTATGTGTCAGTGTGATGGGTTAGGGGTCTCTCTCCCTGTGTGGGCTGTATGTCAGTGTGAGGGGTTGGGGTTTATCTCTCTGTGTGGGTTGTGTGACAGTGTGAGGTGTTAGGGGTCTCTCTCCCTGAGTTGGCTGTGTGTCAGTGTGAGGGGTTAGGGGTCTCTCTCACTGAGTTGGCTGTGTGTCATAAGAACATAAGAACATAAGACATGCCATACTGGGTCAGACCGAGGTCCATCAAGCCCAGTATCCTGTTTCCAACAGTGGCCAAACTAGGTCCTACGTACCTAGCAATATCCCCAAAAGACACAGGTTCCACAGTGCTTGTACTGGGTCAAGCATTGATATCCTGGGTCCCTTTTTAATAGTGGTTTATGGACCTTTCCTCCAGGAACTTGTCCAAACCTTTTTTAAACCCAGCTATACTAACAGCCCTTACTACATCCTCCGGTAACAGATTCCAGAGTTTGATTACACGTTGAGTGAAAAAATATTTTCTCTTATTTGTCTTAAATAGTTTACCCTGTAGCTTCATTACATGTCCCCTAGTCCTTCTATATTCTGATAACATAAACAATTGATCCACGTTTATCCGTTCCACTCCATTCATTAATTTATAGACCTCTATCATATCTCCCCTCAGCCGTCTCTTTTCCAGGTTAAAGAGCCCTAACCTTTTTAGCCTCTCTTCATAGGAGTAGCCTTCCATCCCCTTCACCAATTTGGTGGCTCTTCTCTGAACTTTTTCTAATAACGCTATGTCCTTTTTAAGATACGGTGACCAGAATTGCACACAATATTCAAGGTGCGGTCGTACCATGGAGCGATACAGAGGCATTATAATATCCTTTGTTTTATTCTCCATCCCTTTCCTTATGATACCTAGCATTCTATTTGCTTTCTTGGCCGCCGCTGCACACTGGGCGGAGGGTTTTAACATGTTATCCACGATGACTCCTAAATCTTTTTCCTGGGTGGTGGTTTCTAATGTGGAGCCTTGCATCGTGTAACTATAGTGTGGTTGTTCTTTCCTAGGTGCATAACTTTGCATTTGTCCACATTAAATTTCATCTGCCATTTGGATGCCCAGTCTTCCAATTTATCCAGATCCTCCTGCAGTTTTCCACAATCCTCTTGGGTTTTAACAACTTTAAACAGTTTTGTGTCATCTGCAAATTTTGATAACCTCACTAGTTATTCCCTTTTCCAGGTCATTTATGAATATGTCAAAAAGTAGCGGACCCAGTACAGATCCCTGGGGTACTCCACTATTCACTTTTTTCCATTGGGAATATTGGCCATTTAGCCCTACCCTCTGCTTTCTATCTTTTAACCAGTTCCCGATCCACAATAGTACACTGCCTCCTATCCCATGACTTTTTAGCTTTGCCAAAAGTCTCTGATGGGGGACCTTGTCAAAAGCTTTCTGGAAGTCCAGATACACTATATCAACCGACTCACCTTTGTCTACCTGTTTATACCTGTTGTGTGTCAGTGTGAGGGGTTAGGGATCTCTCTCCATGTGTGGGCTGTGTGTCAGTGTGAGGGGTTAGGGGTCTCGCTCTCTCTGTGGGTTGTGTGTCAGTATGAGGGGTTAGGGGTCTCTCTCTCTGTGTGGGTTGTGTGCCAGTGTGAGTGGTTAGGGGTCTCTCTCCCTGTGTGGGCTGTGTGTCAGTGTTAGGGGTTAGGTCTCTCTCTCCCTGTGTGGGCTGTGTGTCAGTGTGAGGGTTTAGGGTTCTCTCTGTGTTTGTGGGTTGTGTGTCAGTGTGAGGGGTTAGGGGTCTCTCTCTGTGTGTTGTGTGTCAGAGTGAGGGGTTAGGGGTCTCTCTCTCTCTGTGTGGGCTGTGTGTCAGTGTGAGGGGTTAGGCGTATCTCTCTCTGTGTGGTTTGTGTGTCAGTGTGAGGGGTTAGGGGTCTCTCTGTGTTTGTGGGTTGTGTGTCAGTGTGAGTGGTTAGGGGTCTCTCTCTCTCTCTCTGTGGGTTGTGTGTCAGTGTGAGGGGTTAGGGGTTAGGGGTCTGTCTCCCTGTGTGTTTTGTGTGTCAGTGTGTGGAGTTAGGGGTTAGGGGTCTCTCTCTCTCTCTGTGGTTTGTGTATCAGTGTGAGGTGTAAGGGGTCTCTCTCTCTCTCTGTGGGCTGTGTGTCAGTGTGAGGGGTTAGGAGTCTCTCCCCCTGTGTAGGCTGTGTGTCAATGTGAGGGGATAGGGGTCTGTGTGTGTGGGTTGTGTGGCAGTGTGAGGGTTTAGGGGTCTCTCGCTCTCTCTCTGTGGGTTGTGTGTCAATGTGATGGGTTAGGGGTCTCTCTCCCTGTTTGGGCTGTGTGTCAGTGTGAGGGGTTGGGTTTTATCTCTCTGTGTGGGTTGTGTGTCAGTGTGAGGTGTTAGGGGTCTCTCTCTCTGTGTGGGCTTTGTGTCAGTGTGAGGGGTTAGCGATCTCTCTCCATGTGTGGGCTGTGTGTCAGTGTGAGTGGTTAGGGGTCTCTCTCTCTCTGTGGGTTGTGTGTCAGTGTGAGGGGTTAGGGGTCTCTCTCCCTGTGTGGGTTGTGTGTCAGTGTGAGTGGTTAGGAGTCTCTCTCCCTGTGTGGGCTGTGTGTCTGTGCGAGGGGTTAGGTCTTTCTCTCCCTGTGTAGGCTGTGTGCCAGTGTGAGGGGTTAGGGGTCTCTCTGTGTTTGTGGGTTGTGTGTCAGTGTGAGGGTTTAGGGGTCTCTCTCTCTCTCTGTGGGTTGTGTGTCAATGTGAGGGTTTAGGGGTCTCTCTCTCTCTCTCTCTGGGTTGTGTGACAGTGTGAGGGGTTAGGGGTCTCTCTCCCTGAGTTGGCTGTGTGTCAGTGTGAGGGGTTAGGGATCTCTCTCCATGTGTGGGCTGTGTGTCAGTGTGAGGGGTTAGGGGTCTCGCTCTCTCTGTGGGTTGTGTGTCAGTGTGAGTGGTTAGGGTCTCTCTCCCTGTGTGGGCTGTGTGTCAGTGTTAGGGGTTAGGTCTCTCTCTCCCTGTGTGGGCTGTGTGTCAGTGTGAGGTTTTAGGGGTCTCTCTGTGTTTGTGGGTTGTGTGTCAGTGTGAGGGGTTAGGGGTCTCTCTCTGTGCGTTGTGTGTCTGTGTGAGGGGTTAGGCGTTTCTCTCTCTGTGTGGTTTGTGTGTCAGTGTGAGGGGTTAGGGGTTAGGGGTCTGTCTCCCTGTGTGTTTTGTGTATCAGTGTGTGGAGTTAGGGGTTAGGGGTCTCTCTCTCTCTCTCTGTGGGCTGTGTGTCAATGTGAGGGGATAGGGGTCTGTCTTTGTGGGTTGCGTGGCAGTGTGAGGGTTTAGGGGTCTCTCTCTCTCTCTCTGTGGGTTGTGTGTCAGTGTGAGGGGTTAGGGGGTCTCTCTCTGTGGGATTGTGTGTCAGAGGGGTTAGGGGTCTCTCTCACCGTGGGTTGTATATCAGTGTGAGGGGTTAGGGGTCTCTCTGTGTGGGCTGTGTGTTAATGTGAGGTGTTAAGGGTCTCTCTCTCCTTGTGTGTGCTGTATATGAGTGTGAGGAGTTAGGGGTCTCTCTGGGTGGGCTGTGTGTCAGTGTGAGGGGTTAGGGGTCTCTCTCCCTGTGTGGGCTGTGTGTCAGTGTGAGGGATTAGGGGTCTCTCTGTGTTTGTGGGTTGTGTGTCAGTGTGAGGGGTTAGGGGTCTCTCTCCCTGTGTGGGTTGTGTGTCAATGTGATGGGTTAGCGGTCTCTCGCTGTGGTTTGTGTGTCAGTGTGAGGGATTAGGGGTCTCTCTCTCTCTCTGTGCGTTGTGTGTCAGTGTGAGGGTTTAGGGGGTCTCTCTCCCTGTGTGGCTTGTGTGTCAGTGTGAGTGGTTAGGGGTCTCTCTGTGTTTGTGGGTTGTGTGTCAGTGTGAGGGGTTAGGGGTCTCTCTCCCTGTGTGGGCTGTGTGTCAGTGTGAGGGGTAAGGGATCTCTCTCTCTCTTTGTGGGTTGTGTGTCAGTGTGAGGGGTTAGGCGCCTCTCTCCCTATGTGGGATGTGTGTCAGTGTGAGGGGTTAGGGATCTCTCTGCCTGTGTGCGTTGTGTGTCAGTTTGAGGTGTTAGGGGTCTCTCTCTCTCTCTGTTGTTTGCGTGTCAGTGTGATGGTTTAGGGGTCTCTCTCTCTCTCTCTCTGTGGGTTGTGTGTCAGTGTGAGAGGTTGGGGGTCTCTCTCCCTGTGTGGGCTGTGTGTCAGTGTGAGGTGTTAGGGGTCTGTGGGTTGTGTCAGTGTGAGGGGTTATGGGTCTGTCTCTCCCTCTGTGGGTTTGTATCAGTGTGAGGGATTTAGGGGTCTCTCTCCCTGTGTGGGCTGTATGTCAGTGTGAGGGTGTAGGGTTCTCTCTCTCTCTCTCTCTGTGGGTTGTGTGTCAGTATGAGGGGTTAGGGGTCTCTCTCTGTGGGCTGTGTTTCAGTGTGATGGTTTAGGGGTCTCTCTCTATATGTGGGTTGTGTGTCTGTGTGATGGGTTAGGGGTCTCTCTCTCTGTGTGGGTTGTTTGTCAGTGTCAGGGGTTAGGGGTCTCTCTCTGTGGGTTGTGTGGCAGTGTGAGGAGTTAGGGGTCTCTCTCTCTGTGGGTTGTGTGTCAGTGTGAGGGGTTAGGGGGTCTCTTTTTGGGGTGTGTGACTGTGAGGGTTTAGGGGTCTCTATCTCTCTCTCTCTGTAGCTTGTGTGTCTGTGTGGGCGGTCATGGGTCTGTCTCCCTGTGTGTGTTGTGTCTCAGTGTGTGGGGTTAAGGGTCTCTATCTCTCTGTGGGTTGTCTGTCAGTGTGAGGGGTTAGGGGTCTCTCTCTCTCTGTGGGCTGTGTGTTAGTGTGAGGGTTTAGGGATCTCTCTGCCTGTGTGGTTTGCGTGTCAGTGTGAGGTGTTAGGGGTCTCTGTTTGGGTTGTGTGTCAGTGTGAAGGGTTAGGGGTCTCTCTTCCTGTGTGTGTTGTGTGTCAGTGTGAGGGGTTAGGGGTTTCTCTCCCTGTGTGGACTGTGTGTCAGTGTGAGAGGTTAGGGGTCTCTCTCTCTGTGGGTTGTGTGTCAGTGTGAGGGGTTAGGGGTCTGTCTCCCTGTGTGTGTTGTGTGTCAGTGTGATGGGTTAGGGGTCTCTCTCTGTGTGGGCTGTTTGTCTGTGTGAGGGATTAGGCGTCTCTCTCCGTTTGTGGGCTGTGTGTCAGTGTGAGGGGTTAGGGGTCTCTCTCTCTCTGTGGGTTGTGTGTCAGTGGGAGGGGTTAGGCGCCTCTCTCTCTGTGTTGGCTGTGTGTCAATGTGACGAGTTAGGGTCTCTCTCCCTGTGTGGGCTGTGTGTCAGTGTGAGGGGTTAGGGGTCTCTCTCTCTGTGGGTTGTGTGTCAGTGTGAGGGGTTAGGGGTCTGTCTCCCTGTGTGTGTTATGTGTCAGTGTGATGGGTTAGGGGTCTCTCTCTGTGTGGGCTGTTTGTCTGTGTGAGGGATTAGGCGTCTCTCTCCGTTTGTGGGCTGTGTGTCAGTGTGAGGGGTTAGGGGTCTCTCTCTCTCTGTGGGTTGTGTGTCAGTGGGAGGGGTTAGGCGCCTCTCTCTCTGTGTTGGCTGTGTGTCAATGTGACGAGTTAGGGTCTCTCTCCCTGTGTGGGCTGTGTGTCAGTGTGAGGGGTTAGGGGTCTCTCTCTCTCTCTCTGTGTGGGTTGTGTGACATTGTGAGGTGTTAGGGGTCTCTCTCCCTGTGTGGGCTGGGGGCAGTGTGAGGGGTTAGGGGTCTCTCTCTCCCTGTGTGTGCTGTGTGTCAGTGTGAGGGGTTAGGGGTCTCTCTCTCCCTGTGTGGGCTGTGTGTCAGTGTGAGGGGTTAGGGGTCTCTCTCTCTCTCTCTCTCTCTCTCTCTGTGGGTTGTGTTTCAGTGTGAGGGGTTAGGGGTCTCTCTCTCTCTCTCTCTCTGTGGGTTGTGTTTCAGTGTGAGGGGTTAGGGGTCTTTCTCCCTGTGTGGGTTGTATGTCAGTATGAGGGGTTAGGGGTCTCTCTCCCTGTGTGGGTTGTATGTCAGTGTGAAGGGTTAGGGGTCTCTCTCTCTCTCTCTGTGGGTTGTGTGTCAGTGTGAGGGGTTGGGGGTCTCTCTCCCTGTGTGGGTTGTATGTCAGTGTGAGGGGTTAGGGGTCTTTCTCCCTGTGTGTGTTGTGTGTCAGTGTGAAGGGTTAGGGGTCTCTCTCTCTCTCTCTCTGTGGGTTGTGTGTCCGTGTGAGGGGTTAGGGGTCTCTCTCTCTCTGTGGGTTGTGTGTCAGTGTGAGGGTTTAGGGGTCTCTCTCTGTGGGTTGTGTGTCAGTGTGAGGGGTTAGGGGTCTCTCTCTCTCTGTGGGTTGTGTTTCAGTGTGAGGGGTTAGGGGTCTCTCTCTCTCTGTGGGTTGTGTGTCAGTGTGAGGGGTTAGGGGTCTCTCTCTCTCTGTGGGTTGTGTGTCCGTGTGAGGGGTTAGGGGTCTCTCTCTGTGGTTTGTGTGTCAGTGTGAGGGTTTAGGGGTCTCTCTCTGTGGGTTGTGTGTCAGTGTGAGGGTTAGGGGTCTCTCTCTCTCTGTGGGTTGTGTGTCAGTGTGAGGGTTTAGGGGTCTCTCTCTCTCTCTGGGTTGTGTGTCATTGTGAGGGGTTAGGGGTCTCTCTCTCTCTGTGGGATGTGTGTCAGTGTGAGGGTTTAGGGGTCTCTCTCTCTCTGTGGGTTGTGTTTCAGTGTGAGGGTTTAGGGGTCTCTTTCTCTGTGGGTTGTGTGTCAGTGTGAGGGGTTGGGGGTCTCTCTCCCTGTGTGGGTTGTATGTCAGTGTGAGGTGTTTAGGGGTCTCTCTCTCTCTGTGGGTTGTGTTTCAGTGTGAGGGGTTAGGGGTCTCTCTCTCGCTCTCTCTCTCTGTGTTGTGTGTCAGTGTGAGGGGTTAGGGGTCTCTCTCTCTCTCTGTGGGTTGTGTTTCAGTGTGAGGGGTTAGGGCTCTCTCTCTATGGGTTGTGTGTCAGTGTGAGGGGTTAGGGGTCTCTCTCTCGCTCTCTCTCTCTGTGTTGTGTGTCAGTGTGAGTGGTTAGGGGTCTCTCTCTCTCTGTGAGTTGTGTTTCAGTGTGAGGGGTTAGGGTTCTCTCTATGGTTTGTGTGTCAGTGTGAGGGGATAGGGGTCTCTCTCTATGGGTTGTGTGTCAGTGTGAGGGGTTAGGGGTCTCTCTCTCTCTCTATGGGTTGTGTGTCAGTGTGAGGGGTTAGGGGTCTCTCTCTCTCTCTCTCTCTCTGTGTTGTGTGTCAGTGTGAGGGGTTAGGGGTCTCTCTCTCTCTCTGAGTTGTGTTTCAGTGTGAGGGGTTAGGGGTCTCTCTCTATGATTTGTGTGTCAGTGTGAGGGGTTAGGGGTCTCTATGGCTTGTGTTTCAGTGTGAGGGGTTAGGGGTCTCTCTCTATGGTTTGTGTGTCAGTGTGAGGGGTTAGGGGTCTCTCTCTATGGGTTGTGTGTCAGTGTGAGGGGTTAGGGGTCTCTCTCTATGGGTTGTGTGTCCAGTGTGAGGGGTTCGGGGTCTCTCTCTCTCTCTCTCTGTGTTGTGTGTCAGTGTGAGGGGTTAGGGGTCTCTCTCTATGGGTTGTGTGTCAGTGTGAGGGGTTAGGGGTCTCTCTCTCTCTGTGTGTTGTGTGTCAGTGTGATGGGTTAGGGGTCTCTCTCTCGCTCTCTCTCTGTGTGTTGTGTGTCAGTGTGAGGTGTTAGGGTTCTCTGTCTATGGGTTGTGTGTCAGTGTGAGGGTTTAGAGGTCTCTCTCTCTCTCTGTGAGTTGTGTGTCAGTGTGAGGGGTTAGGGGTCTCTCTCTCTCTCTCTGTGAGTTGTGTTTCAGTGTGAGGGGTTAGGGGTCTCTCTCTATGGGTTGTGTGTCAGTGTGAGGGGTTGGGGTCTCTCTCTCGCTCTCTCTCTCTGTGTTGTGTGTCAGTGTGAGGGGTTAGGGGTCTCTCTCTCTCTCTGTGGGTTGTGTTTCAGTGTGAGGGGTTAGGGGTCTCTCTCTATGGGTTGTGTGTCAGTGTGAGGGGTTAGGGGTCTCTCTCTCGCTCTCTCTCTCTGTGTTGTGTGTCAGTGTGAGGGGTTAGGGGTCTCTCTCTCTCTGTGAGTTGTGTTTCAGTGTGAGGGGTTAGGGGTCTCTCTCTATGGTTTGTGTGTCATTGTGAGGGGTTAGGGGTCTCTCTCTATGGGTTGTGTTTCAGTGTGAGGGGTTAGGGGTCTCTCTCCCTGTGTGGGCTGTGTGTCAGTGCGAGGGGTTAGGGGTCTCTCTCGATGGGTTGTGTTTCTGGGTGAGGGGTTAGGGGTCTCTCTCCCTGTGTGGGCTGTGTTTCAGTGTGAGGGGTTAGGGGTCTCTCTCTATGGGTTGTGTGTCAGTGTGAGGGGTTAGGGGTCTCTCTCTATGGGTTGTGTTTCAGTGTGAGGGGTTAGGGGTCTCTCTCCCTGTGTGGGCTGTGTGTCAGTGCGAGGGGTTAGGGGTCTCTCTCTATGGGTTGTGTTTCAGTGTGAGGGGTTAGGGGTCTCTCTCTCTCCGTGTTGTGTGTCAGTGTGAGGGGTTAGGGGTCTCTCTCTATGGGTTGTGTGTCAGTGTGAGGGGTTAGGGGTCTCTCTCTATGGGTTGTGTGTCAGTGTGAGGGGTTAGGGGTCTCTCTCTCTGTGGGTTGTGTGTCAGTGTGAGGGGTTAGGGGCCTCTCTCTCTCTCTGTGGGTTGTGTTTCAGTGTGAGGGGTTAGGGGTCTCTCTCTATGGTTTGTGTGTCAGTGTGAGGGGTTAGGGGTCTCTCTCTATGGGTTGTGTGTCAGTGTGAGGGGTTAGGGGTCTCTCTCTATGGGTTGTGTTTCAGTGTGAGGGGTTAGGGGTCTCTCTCCCTGTGTGTGTTGTGTGTGTGTGTGAGTTTAGGGTTCTCTCTCTCTGTGTTGTGTGTCAGTGTGAGGGGTTAGGGGTCTCTCTCTCTCTGTGGTTTGTGTGTCAGTGTGAGGGGTTAGGGGTCTCTCTCTATGGGTTGTGTGTCAGTGTGAGGGGTTAGGGGTCTCTCTCTATGGGTTGTGTGTCAGTGTGAGGGTTTAGGGGTCTCTCTCTCTCTCTGTGAGTTGTGTGTCAGTGTGAGGGGTTAGGGGTCTCTCTCTCTGTGAGTTGTGTTTCAGTGTGAGGGGTTAGGGGTCTCTCTCTATGGGTTGTGTGTCAGTGTGAGGGGTTAGGGGTCTCTCTCTCGCTCTCTCTCTCTGTGTTGTGTGTCAGTGTGAGGGGTTAGGGGTCTCTCTCTCTCTCTGTGGGTTGTGTTTCAGTGTGAGGGGTTAGGGGTCTCTCTCTGTGTTTTGTGTGTCAGTGTGAGGGGTTAGGGGTCTCTCTCTATGGGTTGTGTTTCAGTGTGAGGGGTTAGGGATCTCTCTCCCTGTGTGGGCTGTGTGTCAGTGCGAGGGGTTAGGAGTCTCTCTCTATGGGTTGTGTTTCAGTGTGAGGGGTTAGGGGTCTCTCTCCCTGTGTGGGCTGTGTTTCAGTGTGAGGGGTTAGGGGTCTCTCTCTATGGGTTGTGTGTCTGTGTGAGGGGTTTGGGGTCTCTCTCTCGCTCTCTCTGTGTTGTGTGTCAGTGTGAGGGGTTAGGGGTCTCTCTCTCTCTGTGTTGTGTGTCAGTGTGAGGGGTTAGGGGTCTCTCTCTCTGGGTGGTGTGTGAGTGAGGGGGGAGAGGGGTCGCTCTCTCTGTGGTTGTGTGTCAGTGTGAGGGGTTAGGTGTCTCTCTCTCTCTCTCTGTGGGTTGTGTTTCAGTGTGAGGGGTTAGGGGTCTCTCTCTATGGTTTGTGTGTCAGTGTGAGGGGTTAGGGGTCTCTCTCTATGGGTTGTGTGTCAGTGTGAGGGGTTAGGGGTCTCTATGGGTTGTGTTTCAGTGTGAGGGGTTAGGGGTCTCTCTCCCTGTGTGTGTTGTGTGTGTGTGTGAGTTTAGGGTTCTCTCTCTCTGTCTCTGTGTTGTGTGTCAGTGTGAGGGGTTAGGGGTCTCTCTCTCTCTGTGGTTTGTGTGTCAGTGTGAGGGGTTAGGGGTCTCTCTCTCTCTGTGAGTTGTGTTTCAGTGTGAGGGGTTAGGGGTCTCTCTCTATGGGTTGTGTGTCAGTGTGAGGGGTTAGGGGTCTCTCTCTCTGTGTTGTGTGTCAGTGTGAGGGGTTAGGGGTCTCTCTCTCTCTGTGAGTTGTGTTTCAGTGTGAGGGGTTAGGGGTCTCTCTCTGTGGGTTGTGTGTCAGTGTGAGGGGTTAGGGGTCTCTCTCTCTGTGTTGTGTGTCAGTGTGAGGGGTTAGGGGTCTCTCTCTATGGGTTGTGTGTCAGTGTGAGGGTTTAGGGGTCTCTCTCTATGGGTTGTTTTCAGTGTGAGGGGTTAGGGGTCTCTATGGGTTGTGTGTCAGTGTGGGGTTAGGGGTCTCTCTCTATGGGTTGTGTTTCAGTGTGAGGGGTTAGGGGTCTCTCTCTCTCTGTGGGTTGTGTTTCAGTGTGAGGGGTTAGGGGTCTCTCTCTATGGTTTGTGTGTCAGTGTGAGGGGTTAGGGGTCTCTCTCTCTGTGTTGTGTGTCAGTGTGAGGGGTTAGGGGTCTCTCTCTCTCTGTGAGTTGTGTTTCAGTGTGAGGGGTTAGGGGTCTCTCTCTATGGTTTGTGTGTCAGTGTGAGGGGTTAGGGGTCTCTCTCTATGGGTTGTGTGTCAGTGTGAGGGTTTAGGGGTCTCTCTCTCTCTCTGTGGGTTGTGTTTCAGTGTGAGGGGTTAGGGGTCTCTCTCTCTCTGTGGGTTGTGTGTCAGTGTGAGGGTTTAGGGGTCTCTCTCTATGGGTTGTTTTCAGTGTGAGGGGTTAGGGGTCTCTCTCTATGGGTTCTGTGTCAGTGTGAGGGGTTAGGGGTCTCTCTCTATGGGTTGTGTTTCAGTGTGAGGGGTTAGGGGTCTCTCTCTCTGTGGGTTATATTTCATTGTGAGGGGTTAGGGGTCTCTCTCTATGGTTTGTGTGTCAGTGTGAGGGGTTAGGGGTCTCTCTCTCTGTGTTGTGTGTCAGTGTGAGGGGTTAGGGGTCTCTCTCTCTCTGTGAGTTGTGTTTCAGTGTGAGGGGTTAGGGGTCTCTCTCTATGGTTTGTGTGTCAGTGTGAGGGGTTAGGGGTCTCTCTCTATGGGTTGTGTGTCAGTGTGAGGGTTTAGGGGTCTCTCTCTCTCTGTGGGTTGTGTTTCAGTGTGAGGGGTTAGGGGTCTCTCTCTCTCTGTAGGTTGTGTGTCAGTGTGAGGGGTTAGGGGTCTCTCTCTATGGGTTGTGTGTCAGTGTGAGGGTTTAGGGGTCTCTCTCCCTCTGTGGGTTGTGTGTCAGTGTGAGGGTTTAGGGGTCTCTCTCTCTCTCTGTGGGTTGTGTTTCAGTGTGAGGGGTTAGGGGTCTCTCTCTCTCTGTAGGTTGTGTGTCAGTGTGAGGGGTTAGGGGTCTCTCTCTATGGGTTGTGTTTCAGTGTGAGGGGTTAGGGGTCTCTCTCCCTGTGTGTGTTGTGTGTGTGTGTGAGTTTAGGGTTCTCTCTCTCTGTCTCTGTGTGTGGGCTGCAACTTCCAGCATTTTCCCTCCTTATTTTTAGCCCCGTTATGACTGCGAAGCCTGGGGCGGCCTTTCTTCAGCATGTTTGGTTTGGAGAGCATTTCTATTGCCTCCCCACTTCTTTTCTGTTTGTTTGTTTTCTCCACCAGTGTGCACCATTGGCATAGGCCCCTCAGCAGTAGAACTTGGAGGGATGTCCTTAGCCGCTAGCCTGTTGGCCCCTGGGGCCCCCTGGAGCGCCGGGGTTCTCCTTTTCAGCTGACTTGCACTGCAGCTCCTGAAACAGATCGCATGTTGTTTTTAGCCTTGGCTAATTGCTTGGCAGCCCCCTTAATGGGGGCCCGACGTAGGGTTCACTAGCATTTCTGCCGCTATTCCGTACTGATCCGTCCCATAGCATTGGTAGGGCGCATGCTGCATTGTACACGTCAGGCGTCGCTGCCCCACAGGTAGGTTTGCTAGAATTTTGGGGAGCAAATTTGGGACACCTGGCTAGGGCTGAGCTAAGCTGGGCGCTACGAGGCAGGGGGTCTTCCCTTCTCAGAAATCTTTTCCCCATATATTTCCAGTGGGATTCTGTAATTTCAAAACTTTAAAAAGGACAGTAGCGGCCCTCTTGTTATAAGCAGGCATACTGGTACGTATGCTTAAACTTCATTTTATACATAAAGATAAATAGTCCATATTTTTCTAAAACACCGCCTCTTCTTCAGAAAAGAAATGAATTTTACATTTTCTACCAGGATCAAGAAGACTGCATTAGGAGGAGCAATTACTTTTGCCTCTGTCCCTACTGAAATCAAGGACAGGAGGTGATTATAGTCTATGGAGTCAGGGAGACTACCTCAAAATCGGACACTCCTGGTAACCTTACCACAGAACTTACAGTCTGCTGACAAGACAGACAAACGGAACAGAGAATTGGGGAATTCTTAAGGGAAATGATTAAAAATACATATGGGTGTGAACAGGAGAATAAGGGGTTCGGTCAGGGTCCAAAAGCAGCCTTGAAGATGTCCCAGGTAGTTAGAGGTGTCACAGCCTCTGCTTCACTCTTGTGCTCCTCAGTTCCTCAAGTGGTTTCTGTCTGAGGGACCTTATTACATTAGATCTTTGGGGTTCTCAAGCAAGGTTGGAGATGTATTAGCTCCTTCTGCAAGATGCCTGCCTTCTATCCCTACAGTCTCTGATTCAGGCCAGCCTGGTAGCAGTGTTTGTTTGCTCGCAAGGAACCCAGGTCACCCATACCTGGACTTTGGGCTAGTCCGGCCAGTGTCATTGGAGAAGGCCAGAGACAAGATATACCTAGTGAGTTCTGACTGGGAAGGATGGGGTCAGTGTTCATCTGTCCTTAGAAGATCCCGATTCTCTCCTAGGATTTTGAATACCTAGGGGTCGGTTCCTCCTAGGTACTCAAAATCCTAGATACTCATTTTAGAGAGGTCACTCAAGCTTCAGCCAACTTAGGGCATGTGCTGCTTGGTCAGCTTTATGGACCTGGGAATTCCTAGGGTTCATGGCATCAACCTTGGAACCAGTTGCTTGGACCAGGGTACACATGCACTTGCTGGAAAGGCAGCTGCTAACCTTCTGGTTTCCATGTGCCCCATTGTTTAACCAAATCTTCCTCTCCCCTGAGTGATGAAGGAGCAGTTGAGGTGGTGATTGTGGTTCCACCATCTGATGGTTGTGGTACCATTGAGCGCACCAGATGATGTGCTTGTCATCTTGAATGGCAGTCTGAAGAGATGGGAGTGTAATGCCAGGGCCAATAGGCCTAGGTACTCTTCCCCCCTCAGGAAGCTTCCTGGGGGATAATCTGCCAGGAGACTAGAGACATCAGTTTGAGCCTGAAGAACTTGAGGCCTCTTCTAGTGGACAAAGGAAGCTGAATGTTTTTGGTCTCTGCCCTGGTGGTGGTGTGTGTCACAAATGTGGCAGAACTCACGGTGCTGAGATGGATCTCGAGTCCATGGATCTTTGTTGCTGGGAGGAGGAGCATATTATTGCCCTTTCTGCAGTGCACATTGCAAGGTTCGACAACATGCAAGTTGACTTTCTATGTCAGAACTCCATAGGTTCAGGTGAGTGAGAGCTCAGCTCTCCCGTATTTGACCTCATAGTCTGAAGAAGCCTTCCAGTGCTTCACTCGATGGCCACTCGGGAGAGTGTCAATGTGAGGAGCTATTTCACCATGGGAATAATCCACGGATGGCTGGCTTGGGTGCCCTACTTCAGGAGTGACCTCAGGAAGGGATGCTGTATGTCTCCTTCCCTGGTAAGCCATCTTTTGGACAGGGATTGGACCCATCCGGGCCTAGTGATCCTAGTGGCCCCAGTCTGGCCATGCAGACCATGATGCATGGATTTCCTGCTCTAGTGGGCATTGCCTCTCTCTTGCTATCTCAAGGACTGAGCCTGTTAGACTTTTCTTTAGATTTGGGGGTCTGGGTGTCGTAAAAGGCCTAGTCAGTCCTGTGGTCTGACACCAATTTCATTGTGGTAAGAAAGCTCAGTACTTGCTCAAACTATTTATGGCAAAGTTGTTTGTGGTTAATAACGTTTTCTAAGGTTTGTTTCTTGATTTTTCAGTCTTGCTTACTGCTTGGAAGTGTCCTACTGGCTTTTCTTAATGCTGTACCAATATTTATTTATTTATTTAACACATTTTTTTATACCAGCTCATCATGTATTCAAAGCAGTTTATGTGACAACTTTAACCAAGAAAGATACATAGAACAAGTATAAGTTGGATGCTAATAGGGGAGACCAAGTGGCGAACAAGATTTATATGTTGCAAATGATGACTTCACTGAAAGCTGCTCTGGTCTGTCTTCACCTGCTGGCTGGGGAGCATAACTCACTTGTCTGGACTGGCCTAGCAGGATTCAAGGAAAGGAAATTAGCAGGTATGGAAAATTTTTCTATGTGGCGCCAGAAAAACATACAAGCTGCAGCCATGTCTAAAACGTGATTTTAGCAAAGCCACACTTGCAATATTTTTGCCTTGGGCACATCCATATAGAAACATGACGGCAGAAAAAAACCATATGGCCTATGTAGTCTGTCCTTCCATATCAACTACCATAGTCCCTTTTTTCCCCTTTAGAGATCCTCTGTGTTGGTCCCATGCTTTCTTGAATACAGATACTGTCCTCGTCTCTACCACCTCCACTGGGAAACTGTTCCATGCATCTACCACTCTTTCCGTTAAGAAATATTTTCACATATTACTCCTGAGTCTATCCCCTTTCACCCTCATCATATGCTCACATGGGGTTGAAACTCTCTTAACCACGTTATTTAACACCCTAACTGTAGGTATCGACAACCTCAGGCAAGCCTTCGCTCTCATTTTCCTAGACATCGCAGCTGCCTTCGACTCCGTCAGTCACGACCTACTTCTCTCTCCCGCCTTGCTGAGAAGGGAGTGCACGGCACTGCGCTATCATGGTGCACATCATATCTAAATGAAAGATGGCAACATGTTCGCTCCGGCCCCTCAAGATCAGATCCATTCCTGCAAGCGAAGGGTGTACCACAAGGGTCCTCACTTTCAGCACTTCTTTTTAATGTTTACATGCAACCCATCTGCGCCATCATTAGATCCTTCCACATCAACTGTCTAATATATGCTGATGACGTTCTGATGTACACAACAATATCAACTGAGCACCCAGATCTCTCCCGCCTGTCCTCATGCTTCGACGCGGTTACAGACTGGCTACACACTCAGAAGCTAAAAATAAACTTCAAGAAAACGGAAGTCCTATTCGTCTGCAGAGACCAAGCATTCACTCCACCATCATCCATAAAAGTGCGTGATGCCGAACTCTTCGCCAAACCTATGATACGATACCTTGGTATCATCCTTGACCAACAACTCAATATGAAGGAGCAGATATCTAATATGGTAAAGGCAGTATACCATAAAATCCGAACACTGCGCCACATTAGACAACTGCTAGACCCGACTGACTTCAGAACAGTATTTTAAGCTCTAGTAATGCCTCATTTTGACCACATTAACTCCATACTGCACGGACTTCCGAAGAGCACCCTACATCCTTTACAGTTGGCAATGAACGCTGCAGCAAGAACTCTACATGGAGCCTCCAGAATGGAACACATTACCCCCATACTAAAACACCTACACTGGCTCCCCGTCCACTACAGGATTTCATTTAAGATTCTAACAATGACTTTCAAGGCCATCCATAACTGCACGTCCATCTCCCTCTCTGACTTAGTCCAGATAACCCCCCCCCCAACAGGATGAGGAGGTCTGCTACTACTAACACTCTCATCCTTCCCAAAGCAATCATTAAATGCTCCAAGACTACGAGCAACCGTGCCTTTGCCTTCTACGCACCCTCCTGCTGGAATGCTCTCCCACCTGACATCCGCGCCATCAACAACCTTCTTCAATTTAGGAAAGCGTTGAAACGTCACCTATTTACCCAGTACTTCTCCATCTCAAATGACAGCTCTCAGCCACCTTCACTCATGTCCAACTCTCTCCACACGAGCCCCATGCCCACGACACCACTACCTTCCGAACCCACCTCTATTTAATTTACAGAATGTCATTGCCGTATCAACTGTACTTACCAACGAGATAGGTGTATAAGCCTGCATACTAAATTGTAAATAGTTGTTACCTGTTAACCTGTTATCCATGTTTATTTACCCTGTTTATTGTAAGTGCATTGAACTGCCCTCTTTGCACAAATACGTTTCCTGTAAACCGCGCTGATAATAAATAGTGCGGTATAGAAAAGCAATTAAATAAATAAATAAATAAATAATAAATGCTCCCTTGTTGTAGAGCTTTCTTTCAATTTAAAGACTCTCCTCCTGTGCATTTATGCCACAGAGGTATTTAAACGTCTCTATCATATCTCCACTGACCCGCCTTTCCTCTAATATATACATACATATTAAGATCTTTATGTCTATCCCCATATGGTTTATAGCGGAGACTACTGACCATTTTAGTAGCAACCCTCTGCACTTACTTCAACATGTTTATATTCTTTTGAAGGTGCGGTCTCCAGAATTGCACACAATACTCCAAATGAGGTCGCACCAGAGACTTATACAAAGGCACTATCACCTCCTTTTTTCTGCTGGCCATTCCACTCCCTATGCGCCCAAGCATCCTTCTGGCTTTCGCCATCACTTTTTCTACCTGTTTAGCCACTTTAAGATCATCCGACACAATCACGCCTAGTCCCGCTCTTCTTTTGTGGACAGAAATTACTTTACCCCCTATACTGTATCGCTCTGTTGGATTGCTCAGCCCAAATGCATGACCTTACATTTTTTAACATTAAATCTCAGCTACAAAATTCTTGACCATTCTTCAAGCTTAGTTAGATCCCTCCTCATATTATGTATACCTTCCTGCATGTCTATTCTATTGCAGATTTTGGTATAAAAATATCAGGCCAGGAAGTGTTTTAAGGTGTGCTTGATTTCCATTCTCTTTCCTTTTTGGGATGCACTTTTTGAATTCCATCATGTTTTTCTCTCCACCATCTACTCCCAGAAGGCATAGCGTAGTTATTCACCTGTAACAGATGATCTCCGGGAACAGCAGGAATTTAGTCTTCACATATGGGTATCCTCAGTACTGACGGAGCCTGTGCGGGAACGCTCCCCAGCATCCAATAGGAACGCTTTTTGGAGCATCCCTCAGCACATGCGCGCTGCCTTCCCGCCTTTCCAACTGTCCCTCTTCAGTTAAGTTTGTAGCTGAGTGAAAGGATAGAGGGAGAGAGGAAAGAGACAGAGAGATAGAGAGACAACTCCTAGGGGAGGTGGGTGGGTTGTGATGACTAAATTTCTGCTGTTCCCGGAGATCACCTGTTACAGGTGAGTAACTACACTATCTCCAGGAACAAGCAGGAATGTAGTCTTCACATATGGGGACTCCATAGCTGAAGATGCCAGGGAGATAGCCCCAGGAAGCTGCCACCTATAGTAAGGTGGGCCATGCTTCCTCCCATGGATCTCTGGCATCCCACCAGGGTTGGTGGGTAGGAGTTGAATTAGGTCTGAAAGAGATTTTGAAGAACAGCTTGGCAAAAGAAGGCATCCAGACGGGAGGCTTTATCTAGGCAGTAGTGGGCTGTAAAGGTGTGTACCGAAGCCCAGGTGGTTGCTCGACAAATGTCATCAATAGACACAGAGTGAAGGTTAGCCATAGAGGCTGCCATGGCTCTCACATTGTGAGCTGTGACATGGCCTTGAAGAGGAAGACTCTTACTCTCATAAGCAAAGGATATGCATTGTGCAATCCATTTGGATAAAGTCCTCTTGGAGACTGGAAGTCCCAAATGACTAGCATCAAAAGCAATAAAAAGTTGAGAAGACTTTCTATGGTGCTGTGTTCTTTGTAGATAAAAAACCAAGGCTCTATTACAATCCAAAGTATGAAGGTTCCTTTCTGCATTAGAGGCATGAGGCCTCGGAAAGAATACTGGAAGATAAATTGATTGATTTAAATGAAAAGGCAAAACCACCTTTGGCATAAAGTGTGGATGAGTTCTGAGAACAACCTTATCATGGTGAAACCTAGTATAAGGAGGATCAGCCACTAAAGCTTGCAGTTCACTAATGCGACATGCAGAGGTGATTGCAATTAGGAAGATGACCTTCCAGGACAAAAGCTTTAGGGTTGTAGTGGCTAAAGGTTCAAAAGGCAGATTCATGAGCTGCCCGAGAACTAGGTTTAAATCCCATGCCACTGGTGGTGGCCTGATGGGAGGCTTTGTTAATAGAAGACCTCTCATAAATCTTGATATGAGTGGATGAGAGGAAATTGGTTGTCCATTTAGTGGCTTATAGGAAGCTGCAATTGCACTAAGATGGACTCTTACAGAATTGGTCTTTAGACCAGAATTTGATAAATGAAGTTGATACTCTAGTATCGATTCCAAAGGTATAATAAGGGGGTCTAACCCCTTCTGTGAACACCATATAGTAAAACGTTTCCACTTGAAGGCGTAAGAGCATCTTGTGGAAGGTTTTCTAGAAGCCTGAAGGATATCCTTTACCTGTTGGGAAAGGTTGAGATCCTGAAGGTCTAAGCTTTCAGCAACCAGGCCCTGAGATGAGACTGGGGATTCGGGTGCCATAGCATCCCGTTCTCTTGGGAGAGGAGATCTGGAGCATAGCCTAACTCCAAAGATGCAGCTTGAAAGAGATGTAGAAGCAGGGGATGCCATGTTTGGCGTGGCCACCGTGGCGCTATGAGGATCATACGACCTCTGTCTCTCTGAAGCTTGAAGAGTGTTTTGGGGATGAGGGGAATGGGTGGGAAGGCATAGAGGAAGTCGTGACCCCAGTGAAGAAGGAAGGCGTCCCTCGCCTGGAAATTTTGAGCCGGAATTCTGGAACAGAACCGGGGAAGTTTGGTATTCAATGGACTTGCAAATAGTTCTATGTCTGGGGTTCCCCAGATCTGAAATATCTTGGCCACCTGGTCTAGGTGGAGAGACCATTCGTGAGGCAGCAGTACTCGGCTGAGTTTGCCTGCCCAAAGGTTTTGAATGCCTGGAAGATATACCACGAGAAGGTGAATTTGATGCTCTCTGGCTAGGGCCTATAGTCGTAAAGCTTCGTTGCATAATGACAGAGAGCCTGTTCCCCCCTGCTTGTTCACGTAGAACATAGCTACTTGATTGTCCGTTTGGACTAGGACTGTCTTGTAGATGAGCTGGGCATGGAGTACTTGAAGAGCTAGATAGATTGCTCTGAGTTCCAGGAGGTTTATGTGGAGACCAGCCTCCTGTGGAGTCCAGGTGCCCTGGGTAGAGAGATGATGCAGATGTGCTCCCCATCCCACCTGTGTTGCATCTGTTGTTAGGGTGGCCTGGAATAGGGGTTGCTGAAAAGGAGACCACACTAGAAGATTTTCCAGTGATTGCCACCATTGTAGGGACAAGATCAGTCGTTGTGAGTTTGATATCTTGTCCGACAGACGTCCTGTGGCTTGTGTCCACTGTGTGATAGGGTCCACTGGGCTGCTCGCATATGAAGGCGAGCGTAGGGAACCACATGAACCGTGGATGCCATATGTCCCAATAGTTGCAGTAGTTCTCGAGCAGTTAGGGAGGATCTCACCGCTGCTTGAGATGCTAGCTGCATTATACGACAGAGGGGTTGTGGGAGAAAAGCCCTTGACTGTCTGGTATCTAGACGAGCTCCTATGAACTCTAGGGACTGAGAAGGAGCAAGTTGGGATTTTGGGAGTTTTATGACCAATCCCAAGTATTGAAGGATTCGCATTGTGCAAGACTGTGCAGAGCTGGCTTCTAGAACCATGGGGGCTCTCGAATGAGCCAGTCGTCTAAGTAACGGAAGACAAATATCCCTAGGGTTCGCAGAAATGCAGCTACTACTGCCATGCATTTCGTGAATACTCGGTGCCGAAGCCAGACCAAAGGGAAGAACGCTGTATTGGAAATGTTTTCCCTTTGAAAAGGAATAGTAAGAATTTCCTGTGATCTGGATGGATGAGAATGTGAGTATATGCATCCTTTAGATCTAGAGAATAAAGCCAATCCTGACTTTGAAGGTATGGCAGAAGAGTTCCCAGAGAAATCATTTTGAACTTTTCTCAGAACAGATATTTGTTCAATTCTCTGAAGTCTAGAATGGGTCTGTGTCCTCCTGTTTTCTTTGGAATAAGAAAATAGGGGGGCTAGAACCCTGCACCCTGCTGGAGAATGGGCACCTCCTCTATTGCTCCTTGAGCAAGGAGTGTTGAGACCTCTTGATCCAGTAGATTGCCTGTAGAGGTTTGGGAATTGAACTGTCTTACAATTGTAGGAGGGGGCATACTGTGAAAATGAAACTTGCACCCCTCTCTCACAATGGGCAGAGTCCAGTTTTCTGTTGTTATTTGGTGCCATCTGTTGGCAAAATGACACAATCTGCCTGGAATGTTTAGGGGTTCTGGACCTTTCAGAAGCAGGAAGGCTAAGTTCTCTATGAAGGAGTCAAAGCCCTTGAGGGGGCTGGGCCTGTGGAGCTGGTTGAGCTCTAAGGCCTTTTGGCTTCTTTTGTCTGGATTGTTGTTGTTGACCCTGAGCTTGCCCTTGCTGGGTATAGGACGGATGAAACTTCCTCTTTTTGCTGAAAAAGGTTTTTTTATAGGGTTTCTTTTTGGCTGGAGTGGCTATAGATTTTGACAATCTATCTAAAGTGATATTGTCAGCATCTATCTCATTAGCCTTCTCCTGACAATTCTTGCCAAAGAGGTTTTCTCCTGTGCAAGGGATGTTTCCCAATTTATCCTGTACCCAAATCTCCAAGTCTGATGCCTGAAGCCAGGCAATCCGACGTGCACCAATGGCAATAGCAGAGGTTCTGCTGATGCATTCAAAGCAGTCAAAGGCTGCACGATTTACAAACTTGGAGACATATTGAGCATGCTTGACAAGAGTAAGAAGGTCCTGTCATTTGTTCTCAGGGAGAAGGGGGCTCGTAAGCTTCAAATCTCCTGAGATCTCTTTGAGGAACAGTCCCATATATAAAATATATGAGCTGATCCTAGCTGAAAGCATGGAAGCTTGAAAAGTATGATGTCCAAAAGCGTTAAGAGTCCTGCATTCACGACCTGGAGGATTGGATGCATGTCTCTTTGCACTTTTCATTCTACGCATGGCTGACTCCACCAGCATTGAATGGTGTGGCAGCTGAGTCTTTTGAAAACCAGGACATGGTGGAACTCGATACATGGTATCGAGTCTCCTAGAATGAGGAGATGTGGTCAAAGGTGTCTCCCATATTCTGAGCATCAAATCATGAAGAATTTCATGAATGGGCAGAGTAGTTGCCTCCCTGGGAGCCTTAGGGTATTGGAGAATTTCCAATTCCTTTGCTCTAGGGTTTTTTCAGGAGCTACCGTGATTGAAAGGACTCGGGCCACATCACGAATAAAATCCTGAAAAGACATGTCCTCCGGAGGAGACATTCTGCGTTGGGGAGAAGAGGAGTCTTTCAAGAGAAACACTCTGGTACCGGCAGAATTATCAGAGTCATCGGAATCGGAGGATTCGAAGTACCTCTGATCCCGATGTTCATTCAAAGCACTGTCTTGGTATCGATCGAAGTCGGTACCAAATTGGTCCGGTACCGATCTGTCGATACCAGAAAAAGTCGGCATGGGAAGGATTCCCACCGGGGCCGGTACCATTGGTGCTGGTACCGGTATCGATACCAGTGCTGGTACCGGTCCCGTTGAACCGTCGGTAGCGGTGTCAACAGTACCGCAGCTGTAAGGAGACCTGCAAGACTGCGTTTGATAGCGAGGAATCTTTGGTCTATCGATGCTGCCAATGCCTGGGTATCGGTACTGGCAAAAGCGGCCGGAACCCCTGAGCATGGCACCAGTAGTTCTGCCGAGGTCGAAGCCTCGAGAACATCCTGGAACCCCGTTGATGCTTTGGAGGCTGAAGCCTCCCGCCGGGGCTGTTTTGTCGGTGTAGTTTCCTCAAGGGCAATGCCAATGGCCTCTCGATGCTTTGAAGGAGAGCTACCCTTTGAGGACCGGCTCTTATGTTTAGTTACCTGAGATCCATGGGAGGAAGACGAGGCTCTTGAAGACGTTGATGCAATGGACCTGGTATCCGAAGAAAAGAGGGTACCGAGCTTTGCAGCTCGGTTCTGTCTTCCTCTTTTAGTCATCCCCATATCAGGAGGAACACTCAGATGGAGAATGGTCAGGGCCTAAACATTTTAGACACCAGTCATGGTGTCGGTGACGGAGATGGTACCGCCACATTTAGTACATTTTTTAAAACCACTAGCTGGTTTTTCCATTTTTTGGGAAAAATGGGGCCTAATGCCCAAAATGGTGCCTAGCACCAGAAGAAAAAGTTTCTGAAGAGAAACAGTTCAAAAAAAATTTTTTTTTTTTAGAAAAGAAGAAAAAAAGAACCGGCGGTACCGGTAGGTGTCGTGCGGAGGCCACAAGAAAACAAGTTTAAAGAAGAAATTTTCTGCGGTGACAGGTAATGTGTCCTGTCGGCTCCGCGAAAAACGAAGAACTGAAGAGGGACAGTTGGAAAGGCGGGAAGGCAGCGCGCATGTGCTGAGGGATGCTCCCAAAAGCGTTCCTATTGGACACTGGGGAGCGTTCCCACGCAGGCTCCGTCGGTACCGACGATACTCATATGTGAAGACTACATTCCTGCTTGTTCCTGGAGATTCCAGGCTTCCACCACCCTCTCTCTGAAAAAATGTTTCCTGGTGTTGCTCCTAGTCTACTTCTCTAATTTCATATCATGTCCCCTAGTTCTACGGCCTTCTTACCTTTACAAAAGATTTCTTTCTTGGGCATTAATATCATTTGTGTATTTAAACATCTGTAAGACATCACATTTCATAATCACTATGTTAGAATGAGGAAATTAATTAGGAAGAAACTAAAAAGAAGGGTTTTGAAGGTCAAAAGTTAGGATATGGTGTGGATACTTTAAAAATTCCAAAAATATCCACCACAAACCTGTCAAAGTCAATTGATTGCAGTGAAAAAAAATGTTTTCACTCAAATATTATTCACTGTTTAAAAATACCATGTTGGAAATTCAGACTAAAAGTATTCCACCATTCCATACACTGGAATGAACTACTAATGGAAAGACCAAGGCTTGATGTTCACTGCCCAGATCCAGACATACCAACTGTACATGGGCATGTACCTGAGGGACCGGGTTCTCTGCAGGACTGGCAGAGGAAACCATTGAGCACTTCAGGACCCTCTTCTCCACAGTCAAGGAATGCTCCAAATTTCAAAGGTGGGCAGCCTTTGACTGCTTCGAGTCTGTGGTCCGTATGACTGCGGTGGGCATTAGTGTCTGCCACCTGGCCTGGCTACAGTCCTCGGACATGGAACAGTGGATACAGGACAAACTGGCCAATGTTCCATGCCGAGGAGAGAACATCTTCAGCAAACCTATGACAGGCAAGGTGGCCGAGCTGGAGACAGAGTTCCTGACCAGGAAAGGAAGACGGCTGACCCTTCCCGTCGGAAGATCTTCCACCTGAAGGGGAAAAAGGCTTACAGGAAATACCCCCAGTTTCCGGCCTATCAGGCTTCCCAACAGGGGCAGCAGGGCAAGGGTCAGGGGCATGGCCCCCGTAAGCATAAAGGCCCCAAGCCCTAAACAGTGCCCGAGCCGCAGGCCTGGGGGGATATTTTAACTCCTTGGGCAGAGTCTGTCTTCCCACAGAAGGCCAGGGCCCAAGGCACATGGGAGGATGACTGATCCACTTTGTCCACCTCTGGCCGAGCATTACCATTGATGCCAGAGTGTTGCAGGTGGTTCGAAAGGGCTATCTTCTGCACTTCAATCAGATGCCTCCTCCCTTCTTTCCAGGGGAGCTTCCCATGACCTCCTTGCACAGAGAGCTCCTGCAGAAGGAACTTGAGTCCCTACTCAGGGTCTGGGTAATGGAGCCAGTACCTCAGCCCCTCTAGGGCAAGGGGTTCTACTCCCGATACTTTCTCATCCCAAAAAAGACAGGCAACTGCCGGCTCATCCTAGATCTGTGGGACCTAAACCATTTTCTGGTCAAGGAGAATTTCAAGATGCTATCCCTTGGAACATTGCTGCCCTACCTCCTCTGGGAAGACTGGCTGTGCCCCTTGAATCTCAAAGATGTCTATACCCACATCCTGATCCATCCCTGGCATTGTCAGTACCTCTGCTATGTCATCAGAGGTTGCCCCTACCAATACAGGGTACTCACCTTTGGCCTCTCCTCGGTCCCCAGAGTATTCACCAAGTGCCTGGCAGTCATCGCCACTCACCTCTTGCTTGCTGGGAATCTTCATCTTCCCCTATCTGGATGACTGACTTATAAAGGCCAGCTCACCAGAAGAGGCATGCAGCTTGGCCTGCTGCACCATCAGGGTGTTGCAGATTCTGGGGTTCGTAATAAACTTCCCAGAGTCGCATCTGCTCCAGACTCAGTGCCTGTAGTTAATTGGAGCCCTCCTGGACTCGACACAGGCCGGAGCCTTTCTCCCTCTGGATTGGGTGCAGCACCTCATGTCACTAGCAGGGGAGGTGCAGACCCACTCAATGGCATCTGTCCAACTTCTGCTCACCTCTTGGGACACATGACTTTGACCATGCATGTGACCCTGCAAGCCTGGATACAACAGGCCTAATGGATTCTGAGCTCAGAGTGGACTCAGGCCATGGGCCATTTGGAGGATCGGGTCCGGATCACCCGGCCTCTAGCAGTCTTTCTCTACCTGGTAGCAGAGCTGACAAAACCTCATGGCCAGCCGACCCTTCCAGGCCCCTCAAGCACACTGTGTCCTCACTACAGACACCTCCAAGCTTGGTTGGAGAGCCCACTGCAATGGTCTGCAGTTGCAGAGTGCCTGGACTTGGGAGAAGAGTGCCCTCCAGATCAACCTCCTGGATCTCCGGGCTGTAACGAACACCCTCCGGGTGTTTCAGGCCCATCTGGTGGGTCAGGTGGTACTTGTTCAGATGGACAAACAAGTAGCTATGTTCTACATCAACAAACAGGGTGTAATGGGCTCATACCTCCTCTGCCTGGAGGCGGCTCGCCTGTGGAATTTTGCTATTGAGAATGGCATGACCCTCTGGGCAGTCTACCTGCTGGGCCAAGACAATCTGCTTGCAGATCGGCTCAGCAGAGTGCTTCAACCTCACGAGTGGTGACTCAACCTGGAGACAGCCAACTCCATCTTCCAATGTTGGGGGACCCTGATGTTGGACCTCTTTGCCAGTTCCGAGAATGTGCAGCTGCCACGCTTCTGCTCACGAAGTCCAGCCCCAGGCTGAGTGGCGGCAGACATCTTTCTCCTGCACTGGTCTAGGAGCTTTCTGTATGCATACCCGCCTATGCCCCTGGTTCCAAAAACCTTGCTCAAGGTTCATTCCGACAGGGCTTCAGTAATTCTCATTGCCCCTCGGTGGCCCTGACAACAGTGGTTCCCCTTGCTCCTGCAGCTGTCCCAAGCGACTCTGATACCTCTGGGCCAGGATCTGGACCTGCTCTCACAAGAGAATGGGACCCTTCTCCATCCCAGTCTCCGCTCCCTCACCCTGATGGTGTGGATGCTGAAAGGCTATCCATAGCACACCTCCGCCTCTCCAGGGAGGTGGAGGACATTCTGCTGGCATCGTGGAAGGACTCTACACGCTGAAGGTATGCCTTTAAGTGGCATTGATTCTCCATCTGGTGCTCAGACAAGAATCTCCTGCTCAGTGTAGGATATCCTTCAATATCTACTGCACCTCTTCCGGTCTGGTCTGAAGTCTAATTCTGTCAGGGTGCACCTTGGCGCCCTAGCGGCGCATCATCATCTCGTGGATGGCCAGCCATCTCTATGCACCTGCTGGTGGCCGCTTCATGAGGGGGCTTCTCCTCTCATGGCCCCCCTGTATGCCCACCACCCGTGGGGTGGGACCTGAACGTAATTCTTGGGAAGCCAATAGTTCCCCCTTTTGATCCTTTGGTGATATGCCATCTCAAGTACTTGTCATGGAAAGTAGTGTTCCTGGTAGCACTCACTTCAGCCATATGAGTCAATGAGCTGCAGGTGTTGGTGGCTCACGCCCCCTATACCAGGCTGCACAGAAACCGGGTCGTTCTCCGGATACATCCTAAATTCCTGCCCAAGGTTGTGTCTGCCTTTCACATGAACCAGGAGGTGGTCCTTCCCACCTTTTTTCCCAGGCCTCACATCTCCCAGGCAGAATCCTCATTACACACACTAGATTGCAAGAGGGCCTTGTCCTTCTACCTTCAGAGGACACAGCCCCATCGCCACTCATCGCAGCTGTTCATTTCTTATGACGCTAACAGACTCAGGGTTGCAGTCTCCAAGCGTATCCTGTTGACCTGGATGGCATACTGCATCTCCTTCATGTACAAGTAGGCTGGACTCTCCTGGAGCATCACATTACTGCACATAATGTGCGTGCCATGGCGGCCTCGGTGGGCCCATCTGTGCTCGGTCCTTCTGCTGGACATTTGCCACCACCGATCCTTCGGTCCATACCTTTGCAGCGCATTATTGCTTGGAAGAAATGCAGGGTGTGATAGTGCCTTCAGCCAGGCAGTACTCCATCACCTCTTTGGGGAATAGTGCAACTCCTTCCCTCCGGCTCATTGTATTCAGGCTACCGGTGAGTTGATTCCATGGTCAATGCTGCAGCTGCATCTCTGGACTTCAAGTCATTCAGCGCTCCTTGCTACTCTGCACGATTCACTTTTTTTGCATTGTCACACGTGACTCCTACAGATGTTTTCGGTAGCCTATAGCTTGGGAGTCCCATATGTGAGGATTGACTTTCTGCTTGTTCCTGGAGAAAGCGTAGTTACTCAACTGTAAAAGGTATTCTCCGGGGACAGCAGGAATCAGTCCTGACAAACCTCCCTCCTCCCTGTGGAGTTGTTTTTTCTTTTTATACTTGATTAAACTATGTCATCATATTGAGTAAGATGGCACCCTTGAGTGGGAAGGTGACCACGCATGCATGGTCTAACTCCCAAAGACTTTCTTTGAAAGCTGGGGCGTAAATTCACGCAGGTTCCATTGGTGCCAATGTCACCCATATGTGAGGACTGATTCCTGCCGTCTCCGGAGAACACATGTTACAGGTGAGTAACTATGCTATCCTGATGAGTCTCAGATCTACCTTTCTGTGCCTGAAATCCCTCTAGGAATTCCAGGCCCAGATTTATGCCTGCTTATCCGACATTGCTGCCTGGATGTCTCATGACCATGTAAAACTGAACATGGCCAAAACTGAGCTCCTTATGTTTCCCCTAAACCCACCTCCCTTCTCTATTTTTGTGGATAACACTCTACTCCTCCCTGTTTCCTCAGCTCACAACCTCGGGGTCATCTTTGACTCTACTCTCTCTTTCTCTGCACACATTCAACACATAGCTAAAATCTGTTGCTTCTTTCTCTATAACATTGGCAAAATGTGTCCCTTCCTTTCTTCACATACTACTAAGACCTTCATCCACTCACTAGTCACCTTCCATCTTGACTATAGTAACCTGCTCCTCACTGGTCTCCCTCTGAATCATCTTCCTCCCCTTCAAAACTCAGCTGTACAACTTATCTTCTGCCAGTGTCGCTATGCTTATGTAACCCCTCTTCTCAAGTTACTTCACTGGTTCCCTATCAGTTTCCATATCCAGTTCAAACTTCTCCTAATGACCTACAAGTGCATTCATTTGCAACTCCTCACTACCTTTCCTCTCTTATCTCACTCTACATCCCTACTTGGGAACTCCACTCCTCTGGCAGATCCCTTTTATCTGTGCCCTTCTCTGCCATTGCCAACTCCAGACTTTGTTCATTCCGCCTTGCTTCTCCATATCCCTGGAACAAACTACCTGAGTCACTGCGTCGGGCTCCTTATTTGGCCCTATTCAAATCCAGGGTAAAAACCCACCTCTTTGAAGCCGCTTTTGGATCCTGATGCTCCTCACTCTCTTGTTCACTACTTATGTGTAGCTTGCCATACTCTAGTCCCCAGTTTTGTGGTGTTTTTTCATCTTGACTAGATTGTAAGCTCTGATAGGCAGGGACTGTCTTACATCTACGAGGTGTGACAAAAAAGAAATCAGACTGTCCCAGAAATGTTTTATTACAAAATCTACAGAGAAATTACGCATTGTCCCCTTCAAAGTAATCCCCTCCAGAGTTAATGCACTTCTGCATTCGCTTCTGCCACGTACGGAAGCACTCGGTAAAGTCCTCCTCTTTGAGGTCCCTCAGCTCCCTCGTCACAGTGGCCTTGATCTCTTCTACAGAGGCGAAATGAGTTCCTTTGAGCATGGTCTTCAGCCTGTGGAAGATCCAGAAGTCGCACGGTGCGAGATCTGGGGAAGAAGGAGGGTGTTTGAGAGCTGTGATCTATTTGTTGGCCAAGAACTGTCTCACACTGAGTGCGGTGTGTACAGGCACGTTGTCATGGTGGAGCAGCAACAACTTGTCTCTCCACAGAGCCCGCCTGCTGCACAGAACCCAGTCATGGAGGTGATTGAGGACCTGCTGGTAGAAGTGCTGGTTGACTGTCTGACCCTCAGGCACAAACTCATGATGGACCACTCCCTTCTGGTCAAAGAATGCAATCAGCATGATCTTGATCCTTGATTTGGACATGCGCACCTTCTTGGGTCTGGGTGACAGTCGAGTCTTCTATCGCAGGCTCTGTCTCTTGCTTTCAGGGTTGTACTTGAAGACCCAAGTCTCATCTCCTGTGATGACTTGGCCAACGAACTCTGGATCTTCTCCGATCTTCTTTAGCAAGTCTTGACAAACATTGACCCGGTGCTCCTTCTGGTCGTCCGTTAAAGCTTGGGCACCATCTTGGCACACATCTTCCGCATCCCCAGCTCCTGCACCAAGATGGTCCGCACTGACTCCCTGTTCAGGCTGAGCTCCTCAGCTATCATCCGCACTGTCAATCTGCGATCACTCTGCACTAGCTGGTTCACTCTGTCAATGTTCTCATCTGTGTTTGTCGTGGAACACTGTCCTGACTTGGGGTCATGCTCCACCTCCTTGCAGCCAGTCTTGAAGCGTTTGTGCCACTCGAAGACTTGCGGCCTTGATATTGCATCTTCTCCATAAGTCTTTTGGAAAAGTTGGAGACACTCAGTTGGGCCCTTCTCCAACTGAATCAGAAATTTCAAGTTGATTCTTTGCTCCATATTTCTGCCACCTCCAGTTGCGTGACAAAGCGATGGAGCAGTGTGCTACAAAAAAACCTGAAAAAGAAAAACAGAGTGAGAGAGATGAAAAATATTACAGCAGAATAGTGGCGAGATGTTGCTCAACACAGTGACATAAACGGTTAGCCAATTGGCATTGAGTCATGGGCGTGGCTGCCACAGTCTCGTTTCTTTTTTGTCACACCTCATATATGTTCAGCACTACGTACACCTTGTAGCACTACAGAAATGATTAGTAGTAGTAGCATTGGCTGTGTTTGATGTGCTGTTGCACTCTTCTGAGGTTGCCGTGGGCCCGGCGGCTGTTATCATGAGACTTCAGTCCGGTTGGGAACAGCCAAAGGGCCCATGGAGCAGAGCAGCACGACAAGCATTATAAAGTAAGGCTGCCGCGCTGTTGCTGCTGTGGGGGCCCCCTTTCTGCTCGGGTCCCCCCGCATTGAAGGGGCCGCTTGGGTGGAATTAATGCCACTGGCGAACTGCGTCCTTATGTGGAATGTGAACCCCTTAGAGCGAGATATTCTCCCGGGGTTCTGCCCGGCTGCCACCAGACATCGAGATCTCGCTTACAACTGATGCACAATAAAGCAGCAAAGTTTCCCCAATGCCACCAGTGAACTTTACAATACAAGTTATTATAATTCAGCTCAGTATTTAAGCAATGAGGTGAACTTTATTGTAAAAAGGCAACTACGGTGTTTACAAGAACCAGGTATATTCTGCACCGCTAGCCAGACAGGCTCGGATTTACTCATAGACAACATAAGCAACTGCCTAAGGCATCAAATACACAGGCCAGAGAGGAGCCTTATCCCATTTATTTTAGTGCCATGTGCGTGTGCTGCTTGAAAGGGGCCTCATTGTGGTGCTGTTGTTTCCTCTGTTCCTCTTCTGCTCTCCAGTTGTTGGGATCTCTGATATTCCCCACCTCTCAGTCGTTGGGATCTCTGATATCCCCCAACTCCCCGTCGTTGGGATCTCTGATATCCCTCACCTCCCAGTCATTGGGATCTCTGATATCCCTCATCTCCCCGTCTTTGGGATCTCTGATATCCCCCAACTTCCCATCGTTGGGATCTCTGATATCCCTCACTTCCCAGTCTTTGGGATCTCTGATATCCCTCACCTCCCAGTTGTTGGGATCTCTGATATCCCTCACCTCCCAGTCATTGGGATCTCTGATATCCCCCACCTCCCCGTCGTTGGGATCTCTGATATCCCCCACATCCCCGTCGTTGGGATCTCTGATATACCCCACCTCCCCGTCGTTGGGATCTCTGATATCCCCCACCTCCCCGTCGTTGGGATCTCTGATATCCCTCACCTCCAAGTCTTTGGGATCTCTGATATCCCCCACCTCCCAGTCGTTGGGATCTCTGATATCCCTCACCTCCCAGTTGTTGGGATCTCTGATATCCCCCACCTCCCCGTCGTTGGGATCTCTGATATCCCCCACCTCCCAGTCATTGGGATCTCTGATATCCCTCACCTCCCAGTCGTTGGGATCTCTGATATCCCTCACCTCCCAGTCGTTGGGATCTCTGATATCCCCCACCTCCCAGTCGTTGGGATCTCTGATATCTCCCACCTCCCCATCGTTGGGATCTCCGATATCCCCCACCTCCCCGTCGTTGGGATCTCCGAAATCCCCCACCTCCCCGTCGTTGGGATCTCCGATATCCCCCAGCTCCCCGTCGTTGGGATCTCTGATATCCCCCACCTCCCCGTCATTGGGATCTCTGATATCCCCCACCTCCCCGTCGTTGGGATCTCTGATATCCCCCACCTCCCAGTTGTTGGGATCTTCTATTTGGTCTTGCTTATGGGCACCAAAATGGTAAATCTGGCCTTGTATCCAGATACATGATTCAGCCATTATACATGTAGCTAAAGGGTTTAAGCTGGGCCATAATTTTCTGTCCTAATTTAAACCACTTGACTATATAGATAGAAGGTGAACACTGCCACTCTCCATACAGTAAGGCAAAAAGCCCTCACCCCGTCCTTGACACGCTATAGTACCGGAATAACCCAGTGGTTCTCAACCCAGTCCTCTTGGACTCCCAGCCCAGTCAGGTTTTCAGAATATCCACAATGAATATGCATGAGATAGATCTGCATACGATGGAAGCAGTGCATGCAGATCTATCTCATGCATATCCATTGTGAATAACCTGAAAACCTGACTGGCCTGGTAGTCCAAGAGGACTGGGTTGAGAACCATTGGGTTAGAAGGATATTTAGTAAAACCCATGCATATAGAGCCACTAAAAATTCATGGACAGTGGACTTACAGGTTTAGTAACTGCTACAAAACCTATAAGTCTATTTGACCATCCAGCACATTTTGACTTAGTTTGGACCATTGTCCATCTTATTTTCAAGAGAAAATATCCAACTCTGTCCCTTCTCATTCATTGTGTTTCCAAACCACTGACCTGTTAAACGTACTACTGTTAGTGGTTATTCATTCAGGGGTAAAATTTCCTGGATTATTAGCCCGGACTTGAGCAAGGTCGCATCAGTGGTCTCCACTAGGTCTGGTGAGGAAGCTGGAATGCAGCTGTGGTGGTAATATAGGTGCACCCAAGTCCACAATAGCCTACTGGGTCGTGAGGCCAAGAAAACTCAATTCAACACTGTAATGCAGGAGCCAATCAGAGCGTTCAGAGGAGCGGGTGGGCACATAGGCACAAACTGGAAGTGTTCTGCTTGCTGCTATAGCAGGGTAGTAGGATGTTCTGGCGGTGCCTGGGCTAGCCGTGACTGCAACTGGCTACTTGTTGGTTCAAGGACTGATTTCCCACAGCCAGCACAGCAGCCCACCTCCTCAGGAATTTAAGTTGTTGTGTGAGGGTGGGTCCATCAGTTCTGTGTCGTTGAGAGCACTGGAGATAGAATGAGCTTTACGCAAAACTTGTTGTGTTACAGCCTTCAGGTATTTATGAAGCTAGGATTGGGGCCAAATCCCAAAAATGGTAATTCAGGTTGGGCCATAGGTAGGAAGCAGCAGTTGGGTAGATGGAGGTACAGATTTGCAGTTTTTAAATAGCGAGAGCTGGAATGAAATGAGTCAGACAAGGGCTACTGGCCTGTTACTGGAGCAGGGACTGGAAATATACTGGAATGTAAGACTAGGAACTGGAGTTAGAAAGCAGTAACCAGTAAGCTCAGAGCAAAAGGAACTGAGGAAAAGGACACTGCATCCAAAGACCTTGATAGCAAGCAGGCCGGTTAGGTTTTGGGTCACTGTGAACTGCTTCTTAGTAACTGACTCCGGCCTATCCCTGATGCTTAAGGATATGTAACTTTGGGGTTTATCAGGCCCAGTCTTCCTGACAGTTTGACATAACACTGTGCAAGAGTGGTGACAGGTGTGTGGGACACAGTAATGGCACTGGTGGGAGTGTGTGACTGAGAGTGAAGGTGTTAATGAATACGTAGCATCATTTAAAGTTTGATATTTAATGTGAAAGTATAGAAACAGAGAAAAATGATGACAGAAAAAGACCACATGGCCTATCTAGTCTGTCCTCCCATATCAACAACTACAACAGTCCCCTTTTTTTCTTTAGAGATCCTCTGTGTTTGTCCCATGCTTTTTTGAATTCAGTTACTGTCCTCATCTCTACCACCTCCACTGGGAGACTATTCCATGGATCCACCACTCTTTCCGTAAAGAAATATTTCCGCATATCACTCCTAAATCTATCCCCTTCACCCTCATCCCATGTCCCCTCGTAGCAGAGCTTCCTTTCAATCGAAAGAGGCTCTCCTCCTGTGCATTTATGCCACGGAGGTATTTAAACATCTCAATCATATCACCTCTATCCCACCTTTCCTCTAAGGTGTACATATTAAGATCCTTAAGTCTGTCCTCATATGCTTTATATTGAAGACCACTAACCATTTTGGTAGCCACCCTCTGCACCGACTCCATCCTGTTCACATCCTTTTGAAGGTGCAGTCTCCAGAATTGCACACTATACTCCAAATGAGGTCGCACCAAAGACTTATACAGAGGCACTATCACCTCCTTTTTTCTGCTAGCCATTCCTCTCCGTATGCACCCAAGCATCCTTCTAGCTTTTGCTGTCAGCTTTTCTACCTGTTTAGCTACTTTAAGATCATCTGATACAACCACGCCTAGGTCCTGCTCTTCTTTAGAGGACAAAAGTACTTCACCCTCTATACTATATTGCTCTCTTGGATTGCTGCAGCCCAAATGCATGACCTTGCATTTTTTAACATTAAATCCTAGCTGCCAAATCCTAGACCATTCTTCAAGCTGAGCTAGATCCATCCTCATGTTATCTACACCTTCCTGGGTGTCTACTCTATTGCAGATTTTGGTATCATCCGCAGAGAGGCAAACCTTACCTGACAGCCCTTCCGATATAGCACTAACAAAGATGTTAAATAGAATCGGACCAAGGACAGATCCCTGGGGCACACCACTGGTAAGTTCCATCTCCTCAGAGTGAGCTCCATTTACCTGTACCCTTTGTTGCCTCCCACTCAACCAATTTCTAACCCAAGCACTAACTTTAGGGTCCATCTCTAGGATGCTCAGTTTGTTTATAAGTCGTCTGTGAGGAACGGTGTCAAAGGCTTTACTGAAGTCTATATACACCACATCAAGGGCTCTCCCTCGTTCCAACTCCCTGGTCACCCAGTCAAAGAAATCAATCAGATTTGTCTGACAAGACCTGCCTCTGGTGAATCCAAGCTGCCTCAGATCCTGTAATCCGCTGGACTCCAGAAACCTCACTATTTTCTCTTTCAGCAGCGTTTCTAATAATTTACTCACCACCGAAGTTAAACTAACCGGCCTGTAGTTTTCAACCACATCCTTACTTCTGCTTTTGTGTAAAGGCACCACATGAGTTTCTCCAGTCCTTTGGCACCACTCCCGACTCTAATGAGGCATTGAAAAGGTCAGTCAGTGGAGCTGCTAGAACGTCCCCAAGTTCCCTCAGTATTCTAGGGTGTATCCCATCTGGTCCCATTGCTTTGTCTACTTTAAGTTGAGCTAGTTTCTCACGAACACAGTCTTCTGAAAATCCTTCAAGATGCCCCTTGCTTCTATTCCTGTTTGTGGGTGCTTTCTGAGGTCCTGCTCCTGGTTCTTCATCTGTGAACACAGAACAGAAATATTTGTTAAGCAATTCTGCTTTATCCTCATCAGCTTCTACATATTCCTCCCCTTCACCCTTGAGTCTGACAATACCACTTTTCCCCTTCCTCTTCTCACTAACATATCTGAAAAATGTCTTATCCCCCCCATTTTATTGCATTGGCTATTTCTTCCTCTTTTTGAATCTTTGCTTTCCTGACTACTTTGCTAGCTTCTCTAAGTTTTTCCAAAGATAGATGCCTCTCTTCCTCTCTCTGTGATCTTTTGTATTTCATGAAGGCCTCCCTCTTTTCCTTCACCTTTTCAGTTTTTAATGGAATTATTCTGGGAAGGGTGCTGTTGAGGCTATCATGGTTGTTCATTTTAATTGTCAAATTCTTGGGGGGGGGGGGAGTGGTAATTGAGGGGGTATAATGCTGAAGATTCATCTAGGAAAAAGTTGAAAGTCTTTTCCTTTCGAGCTGTGAGGATAAAAATAGGATTGTTCAGTCTCTCTCCTGATTAAGTAAAGGATATGTATTTCCTATGTTGGTTTCTTCGATCTGTTCTAGATGTTAAATTTCTAAGGTTGTAGCAGCAAAGCGCAGACAAACCAATGATACCAGGAGTCTGTTCAGAAGGTCCAAATCATTTATTTGTGCACAAGTCTCAAGCAAGGCAATTTCAAAATGGCTGAGCAAAGTTTTCAAGCATTACAACAACTTTTATAGACTTCTGTTCCATTCTAGGTATAGAAAAACATTTCATTGGTCCCGGTACGCTCCCGTACCTCCCGTAGCCCCTCTATTGGTCCCGGTACTGATAAGTTTCTCCAATTATGTTCCTTCTGTGGGCTTCTGTAGGCATGACACCTGCCTGCCCCCCTTCTAGTCCCAATTACAATGGTCAGTTCATCAACTTGTTACTTTCACACTTTCAAGGCTATGGGACCATTTGTGCGTGCAGATGAGCAAGGTTCTGTAACTCATCTGTCAGCACTCCTCAATATTTCTCTGCAAATGTACTCTTTCTTATCAGTAACTTTAAAACACATCTTTTCTGTATTTTTCCATTTCTTAATTCTGCAATTCTGCTTATCTAAGCTAATTCAATATTTCTACTGAGTTCTTTCTTACAATAGCAGCATGTTGGGGGATGTGCAATCCTATATGCCTCTCCACAGGCCTCATTTACAGGTCAAGCTAGCCATGCTGGCCTGCCTATGTCAGACACCGTGGGTCACAGGCCTGCACCTGCGACATTCCCCCCTTTGATTAATCTCACCCTATTACTTAATAAGGTGTGAGAATTAAATCACTTTCCAGAAAATTCACATCTTGATTAAAGGATTCTTACTAGTTCCACTAGGGCTAGCTTTGTATAAAGCCATTATTCTAGTTGCGGTCTTCCGCTCTACGGTACTATCAATAGCACTATGAAGGGAACGCATGCAACATGGGATTAAACATGGTAAGCAGAGGACAACAGCAACAAGGATTAGTACTAAGATAACGAAAGTCTTAAATCCTCCCAGCCAAGAGAAAAGGTTAGCAAACCAATTAGGAAATTTCAAGGCGTGCCAAGTCTGTACTGGCACATAAGCATGTCTTTGCATATCTTTAGCAATTTCTTCAACTACTTGACCTTTATCATCTATTTTCAAACAGCAATTAGTTAGATTCAGCTTACCACATACTCCTCCTTCAGCTGCTAGCAAATAATCAAGGGCTAAGCGATTCTGGTATATGGCAGTGCGCATCTGAGTACTTTGTCTAGCTAAGAGCGTGAGAGCATGACTAGTTTCATTGGTTATTATTTCAACTACTGCCTGTAAGCGAATAATACGATTGATCATATAAATTGGGGTACGATAACCATACATACCATCATCATTCCAAGTGGCAGGTCCATAATACTCAATAATTCTTTCTGGTGGCCAATCATCACCTCGCCACTTCTCCCACTTGCCTATCTGTAAGGCCTCTCTTTTCTGTCTCGATGCTCCTTTGTGTTTGTGGGTAGTATATACAGGGTATCCTAATTGTTCTCCATGTTCAGTGTTTAACAGGAAGAAAGAAGGTCTGATGGTTCCTAAGACACATGCTCCTCCCCATTGTGGTGGGAGTTGCGCATATGCTCGGTTTCCACAGATCCAATATAGGCCAGGTGGGGCTTGCCAGGCTTGGACTTTGGCAAGATTAGTCCATAGACCTGCAAGTTCAGGAAATCTGGCTAATGGGTTAGGAGGTTCAGGATGTCTGATTCCTGACCACCATGCTGTCTTTTTGGTCGTGGCATTATAGTATTTCTGGCTAAGACAGACCAGCTGTCCTACCTTTTGGGTGAACTGGGGTCCAGTTCTGGCAAAGCAAAGACGTCCAACGATTGAGTGCGCTAACACCCATTCACTGGTTGTCTTGTGTAATTCAGTCTGATTGTAAATCATGGAATAATTCAATTCTTGGGCTTCCCAGGGCCATTGATCTCCCATTTGGGTTCCGCCACAGAAATAACAATCTGTGATCTTAAGACTAGATACTACTGCTCCGGCTAATTCTAGAAACAAATTCTGTGAAGGGTGAGGGATCTCAAACTTATTTACATGCATAGCTTCATAAAAGGTATTATGAATATGATATTTAGATGACTTGTGGGCTTGGGTATTCAATCTAACATACACAATGGTCCCTGGATCTGTTCCTCCTCCTGCAATACGTAAACCAAACTTATATCCTTGTTTCCATGCATGGGGGTTATGTACACGCAAATGTAAGGGGTTACAAGCATCTTTCTGACATTTATCATTTGTGGTTGGCTTGGTTAGAGTAGCCATCCGTTTATCTATTTTCTCATCAGTTATACCAGTGTTCCAGGTAGCATAGAAAACACATTCCCAATACGGGCAATAGTAATCTGCCGCTGTAGCAGTACTATACCTGATCCTGTTTTACCTGTACACTTCCACCAATTTGTGGCACCTTCTGGACACATATACTTATGGTCATTTCGGTACGCTTTCTCCCATGTACCACAGGTGGACTGACTATCTCTATTAATAGCATTACATGCATCAAAATTCAAAACAGCAGGTTTAGTAATGTCCTTAAGTGGTGGTGTAGCAGCTAATATAGGTCCATCTGCATCCTTCCATCTTATTTCCAACGTGTAATAGGATGGATTCTGATGCGGATTATAGCATGCTTTAATTTTGCCATGAGTGCAAACATTTAGTTCAGTGGTGTTATAGATACACCGAGTTATTGTTCCCTTGCAGGTATAGTAAGAATGGTAAAGCAAAGTCTGAGTTACTTTCAGTCCAGTTCTAGTAGAGGTAATACAAGCTGTGCATGGAGGTAGAGCATAAGTCTGTTCAAAACCTCCAAAGAAGGCAACCAAGGCAAAGCAGAAGCAAAGATACATGTTGATGTTGATTGGAGTTCTTCTGAATCCTCAGCTTGCTGATCTTGATCACGACGGTCTATTATTCTTCGTCCCGTTTGCTAATGAAGCAATTTAACGGGTGCTTAGTGTTGATTGAAGATCCTCAAGGTGTCCAGCACACATTAACCAACTTAGCAATTCAGTTGGCTTGTGAAATCTGGCTTAGTCAATGTAGTCTCAAAGTAGTGTGTCAAATCACACATACAAATTGGGTTCGTTGAAACAAAACTGTTGCTGCATGGAAAACAGCAATCCTCTTCGAAAGACTTGGCTACTGCAAAGCACTTGTGATGAAGTGTCTATGCTGCTGGTTGCCGTCTCAAAGTAACTCGCAAGGGTACATCAGGGTGCTGCTCTGCTGTCCACCGCTCTGGTTCAGGATCGGCGGCGGGCTTGACTCTGCTGTGGTGGATCCAGGCGTCGATCTCGGCTACCTTTACTGCAGTTGGGGTAGACAGGATGACGGTGTACGGTCCCTTCCAATGGGGTTCCAACGGTATCTTCTTCCAATCTTTGATCCACACCGAAGTTCCAGGCTGGTAGGGATGCAAGGGTTCCGTCAAGTTGATAGGCAATTGGTCTTGGATCCACGTATGGAGAGTCTGCAGAACAAAACTAAGAGCTAGGAGTTCTTGTCTGGTTACTTCTGAACCAATCTGGGCTAAACTTCCTTTGATTCCCTGCACTATTGGTGGGGGTTTACCATACAAAACTTCAAAAGGGGAAAATCCTGTTGACTTTACAGGGGCTGAGCGTATTCTGAGTAAAGCTATGGGAAGCACTTGAGGCCATTTCAAGTGTGTCTCCTGACAAAGCTTAGACATTTGGGCTTTCAAAGTACGATTCATTCGCTCAACTTTCCCTGAACTCTGGGATCTGTATGCAGTGTGGAGCTTCCACTGTATCTGCAAAGCTTTTGCTAACTGCTGTGTAACTTGGGAGACAAATGAGGGTCCATTGTCTGACCCTATTACTGCTGGGATTCCAAATCTGGGGACAATCTCTCTCATTAAGGCTTTGGTAACTTCTCGGGCTTTCTCAGTTCTGGTTGGGAATGCTTCTACCCACCCAGAGAAAGTACAAACTAATACTAGTAGGTAATGGTATCCATTGGCTTTTGGCATTTCGGTGAAATCAACTTGGAGGTTGTGCATGGGGGTCACACCTCTTGACTGAACTCGGGGTGCTGTAATAAGGCCTTGCTTGGCATTATTCTTGGCACAGATTTGACATTGTCGTGCTACTGAAGCTGATATGGTTGTCATCAGAGGGATGTAGAAATGTGGTCTGAGTGCTTTTTCCATAGCACTCTTCCCATAGTGGGTGGCTTCGTGGAAAGCTTTGACAAAGGATGGTCCTAACAGTTCAGGAATTACTATTCTTCCCGGAGGTTGACTGCCTTCTTCTGGGGGCAGCTCAATCCATCCGTCTTTCAATACTCCATTTTCTTTGTCACAATAGTAATCCAATTCTTTGGTGGTATATCGTGGGGTCCATAGATTCAAGGGTACTGGAAACAATGCTGCTTGCATTGGCATAGCTTGTGGGGCAATCTGTCCTGTCATAGCTGCTTGTCGTGCTGAGGCATCTGCAAATCTATTTCCTCGAGCAACTTCTCCTTTTCCTGCTTGATGTCCTCTACAATGCATGACAGCTACACGTGTTGGGGCCCAGACTGCATCAAGTAACATCAATATCTCGGGACCATACTTGACTGATTTTCCTCCGGATGTGATGAGTCCTCTTTCTTTGTAGAGAGCTCCATGGGCATGCAAGGTAGTGAAAGCATATTTGGAATCTGTATATACATTTAGCACAAGTTTTTCTCCTAATAACAAAGCTCTGGTGAGTGCTATCAATTCGGCTTTCTGGGCTGATGTGCCTGAGGCTAGGGCTGATGATTCAACTACTTCGTGTTGAGTGACGACTGCATATCCGGCACAGCGTCGTCCATCAAGGATGAGACTGCTCCCATCAACATAATAGATCTGGTCGGGATTGTCTATGGGCACATCTGTTAAGTCAGGTCGACTAGAGAACACAGTTTCCATGACTTCGATACAGTCATGTTCTGGGAGTTCTTCACTGATGGGTATCAAGGTAGCTGGATTCAAGGCATGGCTCACTTCAAGTTGTATCTGTGGGTTTTCACATAACATGCTCTGGTACTTCAACATTCGGGAATTGGTGAGCCAATAATTTGCTTTCTGTTCCATAAGGGCAAGGACTGCATGTGGCACAGTGACTCGTATGTTCTGTCCTAGTGTGAGTTTGTCTGCTTCACTCACTAATAGTGCTGTAGCTGCAACTGCTCTCAAGCAGGGTGGCCATCCTTTGGCCACAGGGTCCAATTGTTTCGATAGGTAGGCTACAGGTCGTTCCCAATTTCCTAATTTCTGAGTCAACATGCCTAGGGCATTTCCCTGTGCTTCATGTACAAACAAGTGAAAAGGTTTGTGGACATCTGGTAGTCCAAGTGCTGGTGATGACATCAGTTCTTCTTTTAACTTCTGGAAGGCTGTATCCTGCTCAAGTCCCCACTCCAGTGGTGACTTCTCTTCTCCTTTTGTGGCTTCATACAGTGGTTTGGCAATTTGGGCAAAGTTGGGTATCCAGATTCGGCAATATCCTGCCGCTCCCAGAAAGGCTCTGACTTGCTTTCTGGTTGTTGGAGTTGGAATTCTACATACTGCTTCTTTTCTTTCTCTGCCTAATCTTCTGCTTCCTTGGGTAATACGAAAACCCAAGTATTTCACTTCTGTTTGGCATAGTTGTGCTTTGGCTCTGGAAACTTTATATCCAGCTTCATTTAGTAACTGCAAGAGATCTTGGGTGGCTAATATACATTCTTTTTCTGATACGGCAGCTATCAACAGATCATCCACGTACTGGAGAAGTACTCTCTTCCCCGGGGCTACTGGATAGCTTGAAAGGTCTTGATTTAGTGCAGCACTAAAGATGGTAGGTGAATTCTTGAATCCTTGGGGTAATCTTGTCCAGGTGAGTTGGCCCCCTCTTCCAGAGATGGGGTCCTGCCATTCAAATGCAAACAATATTTGGCTTACAGGGGCTAATCTTATGCAAAAGAATGCATCTTTTAAATCCAGTACAGTGAAATGGGTAGCTTCAGCAGGTATCAGTCCTAGAAGAGTGTAAGGATTGGGCACGACTGGATGTATAGTTTCAACTGCATCATTTACTCTTCTCAAATCTTGCACTGGGCGATAATCATCTGTCTCAGGTTTCTTTACTGGCAAAAGTGGGGTGTTCCATGGGGATTGACATACTTTTAGCAGGCCATACTCAAGCAATCTCTGTAGGTGGCGATGAATGCCTTCAATTGCGGCTCTTGGGAGAGGGTACTGTTTGACGTGCACTGGGGTAGCACTAGGCTTGAGGGTTACAATCACTGGAGCTATATGTTTGGCTAGGCCTGGGGGACTGCCTTCTGCCCACACTTCAAGTGGTGCATGAATGTTCTTTAAAGTTTGTTCAAAATAGGTATCTTGAATCGAATCATCAATGTAGTATCTCCACTCTTCTTCTCGGGGTACTGTCAGCAGCATTACTCCTGCTGGTTTGGCTTGGGAATTCACTGTCATTTGCATTTCTCCTTGCTCAGAGAAAGATATTTGGGCTTGAAGCTTGGCTAGCATATCTCGTCCCAGTAGGGGTACTGGACATTCGGGCATGTAAAGGAATTGATGAGTTACTTGCTGTCCTCCTAGACTGCATATTCGGTTTTGTAGAAAAGACTTTGTGGCTTTGGCACCAGTTGCTCCTATAATGGTGACTGCTTTCTTGGTGAATGGGGCTATCTTTTTGTCTATTACTGAATGTTCTGCTCCAGTATCAACCATAAAGTTCATAAATTGGTCTCCTATTTGTATTTCGACCATAGGCTCCTGGAGACCTAAAGCAAACTTGGAGCCCGGTCTGTCCTAATCCACGTCATCCTCATCATGGGCCTGTGTAGCCAATGCTTGGATGGCTCCTCCTCCCCTCTCTCGCTGGAATTGTTCTCGATTGGCTCCTCCTCGGCCTCGGGGACGGCCTCGTCTTTCTTCTCGCCACTGATGATCGTATTCGTCATCTTGCTGGGCGTCTTCGAGTTGCGGGCAAGTATCTCTCCAATGTCCTTCTTCTTTGCAATAGGCGCATTGGTTCACGCCTAGTCTCTGGGTCCGGCCTCCGCCTTGACCCCGCCCTCTTCCTCTGCTCCTTCGATTAGGGACACCTCCCCTTTTCTTTTCAACTATGGCCGCAGCCAAAAAATCAGCTTTCTTCTTCATCTTTCTATCACATTCTCTCTGTCTTTCAGTATCACGATTCACATACACTTTATGAGCGACTTCCAATAACTGTGTTGCATTCATGCCCGCAAACCCTTCTAATTTCTGTAATTTACGTCTAATGTCTGGTTGAGACTGGTTTACAAAAGCAGAATTCACCATGCATAAACTTCCTGGTGCCTCGGGATCATAGGGAGTATACATTCTGTATGCTTCAGTTAATCTTTCATAATAATCTGCTGGGCTCTCATCTATTCCTTGGATAACTCCTGCTACTTTGGAAAGGTTCATAGCTTTTTGGCCTCCTCTTCGCAGGCCTTGTAAAAAGCCTTGGCGAAAATGGGCTAGGGCTGTGGATCCTTCATCTGTATTTGGATCCCATTGGGGGTCTTCATTCGGGAATTCTCTCTGAGCTGCTTCTCTACGATCTATTATATTCTGCCCCTGCGCTGGAGCTGCAGGGTTTTCTGCCATCCATTCAATAGCTGCTTTTCTAATTCTCGCTCGTTCTTCTGTAGTAAATAGGGTGGTCAGGAGCTGACGGCAATCTGGCCAAGTGGGTTGGTGAGTTTCCATAATACTAGTTACTAATTCTGTCAGCTCCTGGGGCTTGCTAGTATAGGAGGCATAATGCGACCTCCAATTTAATAAATCAGTTGTAGAGAAGGGAATATACACATAAGTTAAGGGTCCCGCTACCACTTCATCATTATCATTCTTTACGGGCACCCCCGGGACTTGCCTTAAGGGAAACAGTTTGGCTGTCCCAGGCGTCATTTGGGTCTGGGATCTAAGGGCTATTGTCGTTGTCTTTGCAGGAGTCGCTTTCTTTTTCTCAACTGGTTTTGCTTTGGGTTTTTCTTTCACTGGCTTGCTAGTGCTAGCGCTGGCTTTCTCAATTATTTGTACACTGTCCTCTTCTTCTTCTTCTGGGGGATTCCCTCCTTCTTCTTCTAGCTCCGCTTCTGACTCACTTTTTACGTCCTCCTCTTCTCTTCCCGCTAATTCTTTCTCTTTCTCTCCTCCAGGAGGAGGGGGGTCAGGGGTTGGGTCTCGCCTCGGCTCTGGCGGTCTCTGGGGATCTGGGGCAGGACGCCGCCGGGCTATTCTTACTGGACCTGGGGTTCGGGGCTGCCTGAGGACTACTTCTGGGGAATCGGGATCTGCCAAGATGGGTTTCTTCTTGGCTTTCTTATCCTGCTCTTTCATTCTAGGCTGTTCCTTTTTCTGTCTAGAATCTGTTTTAGCTAACATTATTCTGCACTGTTCCTCATAACAGCGCTGCGCCCAGGAGGGCGGATCTTCACAAATACTTAACCAGGAATCTATATAGGGGTACTGATCTGGGTGCGCTACCCGCACTCTACGATGTATTGACTGGATAATCTCTACGGTGAACGTTCCCTCTCGGGGCCAGATGGGGTCTAGATCGGGCCACTCCCTAGTACACAAAATCTGCAAACGGGCTGCTGTCATTTTAATACCATAATCTCCTGAATATCCCTCTTTAAAATGTGCGATCATACATTCTAATGGAGTGTTCCTAGTAGACTCCGCCCCTCCCATTTCGATGTGTGCGCGCAACAACAGACAGAAGGGAAAAGGTGGGCGGACCGTGGGTAAGGGGTCCTCACGGCCCTGGAAACATACAGGGAATACAAATAACAAGACAAGACGACAATCGCTTCCCCCTTTTCGCGACCTGAACGCGGTCGCCCGGTCAGGAAATGCGCTAATCAGGGGTCCGCTTTCACTTGGTCCGTGCTGCCAGACCTCTCAATCACACTTCGTTCACACAATCATGCTAGCAACGTATTCCCAGAATGCATTCGTTTCTATCTGTTCTGACTAGTCTTTTTTCCAAATTACAAAAAGGATGAGGGTTTCACCTAGCGCATTCCCATGCCAGGCTACTCGGCTCTTCCTTGAGAGTTGATCAGGCTCTCTTACCAATTCCCAATATCTCGAGATTACAAATTCCAAATTCCAAGTTCCAATGGCAGTACTGCTCTTTCTATTTCTGTCTAGACCCAAAATCAAAACTATACTCACCGGATCCGGTCCTCAAAACTTCCCAAGCAGGCGCATGAGTTGGACCTCGGACTCCCCTCACTCGGGTTCGAGGCGTTGACTCTAGCCGGGCTCGTCACCCGCCGAGGTCCGACCAGCTCCCTCCGATACAAGGGACCGGTGGCGCCAGGGAGCGGCCCTCGTCGGAAGGGCGCGATCCCGGCAGGACCAAGCCTATAGAGGCGGAAAGTCGTGGTATATTGCCCTATATACACTTTGATTCCACAACTTCCCGGCCAACGCACCAAGGAATATGTAGCAGCAAAGCGCAGACAAACCAATGATACCAGGAGTCTGTTCAGAAGGTCCAAATCATTTATTTGTGCACAAGTCTCAAGCAAGGCAATTTCAAAATGGCTGAGCAAAGTTTTCAAGCATTACAACAACTTTTATAGACTTCTGTTCCATTCTAGGTATAGAAAAACATTTCATTGGTCCCGGTACGCTCCCGTACCTCCCGTAGCCCCTCTATTGGTCCCGGTACTGATAAGTTTCTCCAATTATGTTCCTTCTGTGGGCTTCTGTAGGCATGACACCTGCCTGCCCCCCTTCTAGTCCCAATTACAATGGTCAGTTCATCAACTTGTTACTTTCACACTTTCAAGGCTATGGGACCATTTGTGCATGCAGATGAGCAAGGTTCTGTAACTCATCTGTCAGCACTCCTCAATATTTCTCTGCAAATGTACTCTTTCTTATCAGTAACTTTAAAACACATCTTTTCTGTATTTTTCCATTTCTTAATTCTGCAATTCTGCTTATCTAAGCTAATTCAATATTTCTACTGAGTTCTTTCTTACAATAGCAGCATGTTGGGGGATGTGCAATCCTATATGCCTCTCCACAGGCCTCATTTACAGGTCAAGCTAGCCATGCTGGCCTGCCTATGTCAGACACCGTGGGTCACAGGCCTGCACCTGCGACAAGGTCAATGTATTTTATGGTGATTTTCTTTGTAGCGTGCTCTGAATGGCAGATGGTCCAAAATAAGCAGTTTATAAATTCTTATAAACACAACATCCACGTCGCAGTAAGAACAGTGTGTGACAGAGTGAGGACAGTGGTGGGGGGTGTGACGCACAGTCTGAATGCGGGTCTAGGCCTGTGACTTAAGCTGAGTGCAGTCAGAGGTGTCTGACACAAAGCAAGGACAGTGGTGGGGGTTTGTGACATGCACAGGCTGATGCTGGTGTTGGACGCATGGCTTTTATATGGTACGCAAAGTGAAAATTGTCCCAGTGCTGAAGGCCTCTGACTTGGGGCAGGCTGGCAGAGTTCAGATCCTAGTCTGATGAATATCTTTGCCTGAAATTTTAGGACAAAAGTGAAAGGTTGGGTGGTGCGTCCCCAGAAGCCTGGAGTGGGGAAGCTGTGCCTCCAATGTAATTAACATTAGAAAGGTCCCTGAATGCGCCATCCACAGGCTCTGGACACAATAAGGCACGGAGTCACACGGGGTGTGGGCGGAAGTCACAGTGTTTGATCTGAATTCTAAGTGTGTTGTTGGAAGCCTGATAAAGGCTCTATTGTGGGCTAGAGTTTATAAAGCAGCTGGACTCCTCAGTGCAGGGTAGTGACTGCTGAGAAGGGCACTGAGCACTGACCAGCTAATGGCTTCCGTCTCCAGCCAGGAATGTCTCAGAGGCTGTGAAGAGAGGACAGTGTGTCACTGAGTGGACCAGAGCCACCTTCCAGGTACATCCTCTGTTACACCCCTGGGAAATTCATGGGGAGGGCCAGCGGCAGGGCTAGAGACAGTCAAAGGAGTCCTCCCAGAGAGAGCAGTGCACAGGACTCAGAGCTGAGCTAGCCAGTGATGATTGAAGGTTTATGTCCTGTCACCTAAAAAAAAGATTTTTGTGTTTCATGAAGATGAAAAGCACCTGAACCTTTGTCAGAACAGATAGCCAACGAGCTTGATTCACCCCAAACCTCTTTCCCCCCTCCCATGGGACATCTTCTCCCCTTCCCCCATATCCTTTAACGTAATGAATTCCTCTGGAGAAGCTATGGCCAAAGGCGACTCCTCTGAGTGCCACACCATTAATCTATTGCACTAACCCATTGACAGAGGGCAAAGAACACATGTGCACCTCTACTATGGGGCACATTTTCACACTTGGGTGGTTTCTCTGGAACCATGATCATGGAAGGACAGACTGGATAGGCCATATGGTTGCTATCTTCTGTCTGTTTTCTCTGTTTCTATTAATGTGAGGCGTGCAAAGAGATAGCAGTCATGTACTTCTGAAAATGCAGCCCAAGGGTAGATGTGCTCACAGGCTGGAGGATGGTGCACACTGATAACTACCCTGAGCACAAAGCATTTACTGCCCACATCACCCTGACTGAACATTCTGCTCCTCCGAGGAGTTCAAGGTATTTGCAAGCTTCCAGACTACATTAGAGAGGCACTCCCTGGGGTGTATTTAGGTCAGGCAAGGAAATCAACATGCAGAGATTTGATTTTCAGAAAAATATCTGCCCTTTTCTAACCTAACTGTCCAATGCAGGGACCAACAACTTCTACATAGTAACATAGTAAATGATGGCAGATAAAGACCAGCATGGTCCATCTAGTCTGCCCAGCAAGGTGGTTAGAGTAGGTGCACCTGTCGCTCTGTGCAGATCACATTTCTCTATTTGTTGAAGTATAAAAGACAGTTAATTTTAATTTTATTTTGATTTTATCCTCTTCCTATAAAGGGATCCACTGTGTCCATCCCATGCCATTTTGAATTGTGTCACTGTGTTTGCCCCCAACACTTCCTTCGGGAGGGCATTCCAAGCATCCACCACCCTTTCAGTGAAAAAGTATTTCCTGATATTGCCTTTCAATTTACCCCCTTGCAGCTTCATGTTATGCCCTCTAGTTTTACAGCTTCCTCGTCTTTGGAAGAGGTTGGTTTGTTAATTAATTAATATTCTTTAAGTATTTAAAGGTCTGAATCATATCTCCCTCTCTTCTAGAGTATACATATTTAGGTCTTCAAGCCTCTTCTCATAAGTCTTATGACGCAGGCTCCAAATCATATTGGATCGACTTCCTCTGAACCGTTTCAAGTCTTTTTATGTCCTTTATGAGATGCGGTCTCAAAAACTGAACACAATAGTCCAAGTGAGACCTCACCAGTGACTTGTACAGTGGCATTAGTACCTCTTCCTGTCTGCTGGTAATTCCTCTCTGTATGCAACCCAGCATCCTACTGGCTTTGGCCACCGCCTTGTCACACTGTTTCGCCATCTTGAGATCCTCAGACACTATCACTCCGAGGTCTGTCTCCTGGTCTGTGAGCACCAACCTCTCTCCCCCTATTGCATACATTTCCTTTAGATTTCTGCATCCCAAGGGCATGACTCTGCACTTCTTTGCATTAAATCATAGCCAAACATTAGACCATTCTTCCAGTTTTTGTAGATCTTTCCTGATGTTATCCACTCTCCCAGAGGAGTCCATTCTGTTGCAAATTTTTGTGTCATCTGCAAAAAGACAAACCTTTCTATTCAATCTTTCAGCAATACATTGAACAGTACTGGTGCCAAGACTGACATGTGGGGCACGCCACCAATCACTTTCCTTTGTGCTGATCACGTGCAGTGTCTAGGACCTCAGCTGTTAGGGGCCGAGGGACGCTTCTGCTCCAGAGATGAAGTGATCTGGACCTAGAGCCATTCTACGATGTGGCATATTTGCAGCACTCCGGGAGAAGCACAGGGCTAGCACAACCCTCGTTTCCTATGTTTCACACACAATAAACAGACAATTCTTTAAAAAGTTGCATAGTTGCAAATTCCATGCATGCTTTGAACACATGTATGCTGATTTTCATAAAGGCAGAGTCCCTGTTCCTTCCTGAAGATTACACTGGCCAACGGCGTCAGCAGTCTTCCTTGGGGGTCAGGGGCTGCTAGCAGGCATTTTTGCAGACATGGCAAGTGGTGGTTTCTTGGAGTAGAGTTTTAATGACAATATGTCAGGAAGTGTTGAATGTTGGCTACGTTTTCCTTCAGAGATCTGGTTAATGGTTAGATTACTGGTCCCTGTATAACACAGTTGTTCCTGGGTCACAGCTAGGGGGTGGCTCCTACTTGCTCTGTTTTGGCATATAGTTTCTTGTTGTTCGGTGCGTCAAGTCGGTGTAGACTCATGGTGACCCTCTGGCTAGCTATCCTAAACTGTGTTTGGTCTTCAGTCAGCATGGCTTCCAGAGCCAACTTGTCAAATTTAAACATTTCCTGCTTTCCTGTAGGATCTGCTCTGTATAGTGGGCTTTGATAGAGATGAGCAGGACTGGAGAAATGTTTTGAGTGATTAGGATACACTTGTGATTATGATAAAAATATAAAACAACTTTAAGTAGCTATGTACTTTGCACCTGGTAGTTGTAGAGGTGGTGGGGGAGGATGGACAAACTGGTGACCGTATATTTGAAAGGCGAATGTGCACGTGTAGGGGCCGGTGTGGGTTATAGTCCCTGCACTTTGGTGTCAGGCAGCAGAACAGTTAACTGAAAGGAAAACAGGAGGTAGTATCAACACTTCCATGTTAATCCCCGGCCTCCACCAAAAAATCAGTCCTGGTTACCAGAGCCGGCCCAAGTGTTCCTGCCACCCTAGGCAGAAACCCCGGCCTTGCTGCCCCCCCCACCCCAGCTGCAGCCAAATCCGTCTCAGGAGGGGAGGGGGGCAGCAGTGGCAGTATTTTCAAAAATGGCAGGCTATGTCCATCAGCACACATGGCAAGAAAGCAGCAGCAAAAAGCAGCCGCTGCCCACTCCCCCCCCAACAGAATTGGTGGTGGTTGGGGGGGGGGGGGTGTGGCTGGTCATGTGTGTTGCCGTCGCTGCTCACCTGGGCTGGCTGCCTAGTGGACTGGTTGGCCCGGCTGGTTACACAAGGCCCGACTGCGTTTCCTGTCCTAAAGACACATGATGGCCTCTTCTACATGCAGATATGGAAGCCGCACTCCACTGTAGTTACATGTCAGCCCTTGAAAATTCCCTTTAAAGGTGCAGAGAGCAGCTCTGTGAGGGTGAAACTTGTCCTCAGTCTCTGCATGAGGAGAACAGGCGGAGCTGGGGAAGGCCATATTGAACTTGCTGTACCTGCTGCTCAGGGGCGGCTCAAGGCAATCTACTGCCCCCCCCCCCACCCACCTTAGAGGGGGCGGGGCTTTTCAGAAATCCAATCACAAACTGAACCAAACCAAAAAGCCGATTAGATTATATGGAGGAAATGCAAGATGTTTGCACACAGGGCCGTATCGAGCTGCAATCGCACCCTGTGAGACTTGCAGCTCGGATGCACGCCTCCCTCTCCCCCCCCATACGTCGGAGGAGGGAGGGACCAGACCTGCTTAAAGTGCTGCGAAAAGGCTTGGGGGGGCACATTTTGGCTGCCTGCTATTGTCCTTCCAGCGGCGGCAGGGCACCAGCAGACAGCCGAAATGCGCCCCCCAAGCCTTTACGCCCTGTGCGGCTGCACCGCTTGCACATGGTTAGGTACGGTCCTGTTTGCACACCAAGGAACTAGAAGACAGCAAGAACCAACAGCACAGTTTATAAAACTAAATTATAACTCATTTTTATTTTGTTATAAACTGTGTTATGGTTCTCGCTTTTTCTTTTTCAACATATGGAGGAGTGGCCTAGTGATTGGGGCAAGGTACTTCAGGCCGGAAGGCTGGGGGTTCAAATCCCACTAGAGGACAGCAACCTTGGGCCGGAAGACTGGGGTTTCTAGTCCCACAGGTGCTCCTTGTGGTCTTGGGCAAGCCACTTAACCCTCCATAGCCCATGTTCCCTGTAAAATAGTATCTCCAAGTTATAATGCCCTGTTCAATGTAATTTCAGTTTGTTCAATGTAAACCGCACTGATGCAGAATAGCGCGGTATATAAGAGAATAATAAATAAATAAAATATATTTTTCATCCACAGTAGGTGCAGAGCAGAACCAGGACATTCACCCACAGAACTCAATATTTAAAAAAAAATTCTGATTCTGATCATCTCACTAACAACCACCACCACTGTTCTCCAGTACCAGGCATATTGTGAACTAATAAAAAACCCTACAACAAAGAGCAAACCTATCATACCATATTAGCACAAACTTCCAAAAGTCACATAAGGAGCCCATCCAAAAAAAGCGTCACTGTAAATACTACATTGGGCCCTGGAACATCCATACACCTATTTGAAAAGCTGAACAAGTCAAATTACTACAGTACAGTATAGATCTTTATGTACAAACGCCATGTTAACAGAACACCTGACCTCAGTCACACACTCACAACATCGACCCTCACCAAGTACAGAATAAGTAACCACAATCTAAAGTAAAAATAATATGCAGACTAAATTTAAACTGAAACCCCAAGAAGCCAGAGTCCACATGCAGTGCAGCATCAGATAAATAAGAGATGCAGTTCCCCAATACTGTGTAAAATATAAAAATAGCACAAAGTCCAGTCACTGAAATTAAATAAAAAATAATTTCTACCTTTGTTGTCTGACCAATTTATTCTCTGATCCTGCTGGTCCCAATCTGAGGCTTCTGCTTTCCCGTCTTCTCTTAACTCTCTTTCTGTGGTCTATGGTCCATCTGCCATTTCTTATCTCTTCTTTTGTTTTCTTCACTTCCTTCCATCAGCCCATTTCCAGTTCCAGTAACCCTCCCTAGTATCAGCTCCCTTTCCAGTCCTCCCCTCCCAGTACCTTCCAATGTCAACCGCCTTGCATTCCCACGACTGCAACTGGTGTCCATTTCCTTCCAGTCCCCCTCCTTCCCCCCTTCTAGTCCAAATACCATCCCAGGTATCAGCTCACGTCCACTCTCAGTGTCACACCCCAGTCAGCTCCCTTCCAGCCTCCTCCCCATTACCCAGCCACCAACCACTCCCATCCCCAAGTGTCAGCTCCCTTCCAGTCCCCCTTCAGTACATCCCAGGTGTCAGCTCCTTTCCAGCCCCCTCCTTCCACTGTGTCATCTCCCTTCCTGCCCCCTCCTTCCCCTGGCAGACCCTCTCAGTATCTGTTCCCTTCCAGTCCTATTCTACCATCCCCCCGCATCAGCCCATTTGTACCCTAAGCCCTAGTTTTCTTCCAGGGCCAGCAGCACTCTCCTCCCCTCCCCTATTAGCCCATTTCCTGTCCCAGCCCATTTCTAGTCCTATCCCCTTTATCAACCCATTCCAGTCCTAGCCCCCTAATCAGCTCATTACCAGTCCTAACTAATTTCCAGTGCTAGCCCCCCATCTGCTCATTACCAGTCGTAACCCTCCAATAAGTCCATTTTCAGTCCTAGCACCCCAATCAGCCAATTTCCGGTCCTAGTCCCCCCATAGCCCATTACGAGTCCTAACTCCCTCTCCCCCATCAGCCCATTTCCAGTTCTAAACCCCCATCAGTCCATTTCCAGTCCTAGCCCTCCCCCGATAGCCCATTACCAGTCCTAGCCCCCCTCCTGATCAGCCCCATTTCCAGTCCTAACCCCCCATCAGCCCATTTCTAGTCCTAACCCCCCCAATAGCCCATTACCAGTCCTAGCCCCCTCCTGATCAGTCCATTTCCAGTACTAACCCTCCCCTGATAGCCCATTACGAGTCCTAGACCCCCTCCCAATCAACCCCATTTCCTGTCCTAACCCCCCATCAGCCCATTTACAGTTCTAACGCCCCCATCAGTCCATTTCCAGTCGTAACCCCCCCATCAGTCTATTTCCAGTCCTAACCCCCCATCAGCCCATTTCCAGTTCTAAACCCCCCCATCAGCCCAGTTCCAGTCCTAGCCCCCTCCCCTCAACCCCCCCCCCGGGAAATTGAAAAATGAATAAAACCTCCGGGGTAAGCAGAAGCTGCCACTGCCACTGCCGCTCCTTCGGCGGCAGCGACAGAATGAGGAGCCCGCGGCCGCCCGTCTCTCTCCCCCTCCCCCGGAGAGCCTGCAGTGCCGGTTTCCCCTCCGCCCCGGCTCAGTTTTGCAGAGCCACGGCGAAGGGAGAGTGTTTCCCTTTCGCGCGGCTCTGTTAAAGCTGAGCCTGCGGCGCTGATGGGAAACAGGAGCAGGCGGGCACGCGGCCACGGGCTCCTCATTCTGCTGCTGCTGCTGATGGAATTACAGTTCTCAAAATGCACTCCAAATATCTCACTAATGTCGTAACAAGCACAATTCTTCATTCCTCAGTAGATGCTTGATGTAAACAAAAGTGCACCTATAACTCACAAACACGAGGTCTCAGACTTGAGAGAGTGTGGCCATTAATGACCTACTAGTCTCCCGTATTTGCATCAATGACCTCTTTCAAAAATAATGTGCACTCTAACCATTCTCCAATTGCTCATATAGAGGAATCTTCAAACTTGCGTATATATATATTTCAGCTTAATAAAAAGCTACAATAAAACAATTGGCATAAAAGCTTCCTGTTTTTTAAGATATCTGTCTCCCAACGCCGTTCATGGGCATTGCCGACGCGTTTCTCCTCGCGGTTCTTCAGGGGACGTTTTACTGAATGCCAAGCTTCCTTAATAGCTATTTTTCAAATATCTAAAAGAACAAAAACAAAAATAACAAACAACACCAATCACATTACACACCACTTTGGCTGTTACAAAACTACAACTTAAAAACCCTCTACAATACATAAACTATTTCAACTATCACCGAAACCTTGGGTAATTTAAAACTCACTTGATGCTGCCCACATTTTCGCTCTACACCTTACTTGCTATCCAAGCATATCCAACTGGTGATGGAATGGCAGCGGCAGCTTACCCCGGAGGATTTTATTAATTTTATTTTGAAGGCCGAGTGAGGCGGTCTTTTTGGGGGCAATTTTTGCCGCTCCCAAAAAGTTGCTGCCTGAGGCTGCTGCCTCACTCGGCCTAATGATAGAACTGCACCTGCTGCTGCTTCTAGGTCTGTACATGTTTCATCTACAGAGCACGTGGGCAGCGCTAGTTGCTTACAGGAAGATTAGGGGGGAAACTCCCTTTAAGAATCACCTTGCAGGCCAGAGCTGCCCTCTTGGGGGTAATTTTACAGACTTTCTGCATGTAAAACCCTGTTTTATATATGCTTAAAAGAGGTTTTACAACATTACCTCTGAGTTTGCATATGTAAAACAGGCATGTGTTGGCAAGGCGGCGCATACTTTTATGTGACCCGCATGTATGCAGGTTCCTGGCTAATTTAGGAAGAGCACAGGCAGAGTCACACATTACTTAATGCGCTCCCAAGTAGCACTGTACCTAGTCCTGTGCGAGCAGTGTGGCCACACAGGGTGCAAAGAGGGGTTTGCTGGCCTCAGTTCTCCTAGCAGTGGCTGCTTTGCCCTGCCTTCGTTTTCATGTTTCCTTGGTGGTGGCAGCAGGGGAGCGGACAACAAATTGAAAGAAAAAAAAGCCACACAGGTCTTTTTGACTCGGTGCTTGTATGCAGGTCTGATCCCTCCCTCCTCTAACATGTGCCATGAGGGACCAGACCAACCATTCAAGCATGCAGTTGCAAAGACCTGTGTTTGAATGGCTGGTTTGGTCCCTTCCTCCTTTGATGCAACCATATATTAGAGGAGGGAGGATCAGACCTGCATTTATTTATTTAACAGGTCTTTTATTCTGCTTTATCATTTCAATCAAAGCAGTTTACATTGTAGCTTAAACTTGGTAATATACATTAAACAGGGACATTGGTAACTTGGATTTTTCTGAGGCAGTGGAGGGTTAAGTGACTTGCCCAAGGCCACAAGGAGTGCTAGTGGGAATTGAACCCTGGTCTCTGGGTTCCCAAGGCAGTGCTCTAACCATTAGGCTCCTCCTCCACTCCATGCAAGCAAGCGCGGAATCGAAAAGATCTGTGCGGCTTTTTTTTTTTTAAATTTGTTGTCCGTTGTGCTGCTGCCACCTCCAAGGAAACAGAGAAAGTGACGGCGGGGCAAGGAGGTGTGGGGTAAGACAAGATGGGGAGATGCTGAGCATGGGGCAATGGCGAACCTATGATGGGGGGGGGGGCAAGTTGCATAGGGCGCATTTATGGCTTGGTATGGCCCTGCTCCCAAGCAGAAGATAAGATATGCCATACTGGGTCCGACCAAGGTCCATCAAGCCCAGTGTCCTGCTTCCAACAGTTGCCAATCCAGGTCACAAGTACCTGGCAGGTACCCAAAAGACACAGGTTCCACAATGCTCGTCCTGGGGCAAGAAGTGGATTTCCCCGGTCCTCTTTAATGATGTTTTTTTTCATTTGTTTTTTATAAATAGTAAGCATACAGCCAAAACCAATCCATCCTCTCCATTTTAACAATCAAAATTATTCCCTCCTGAAAGAACACTCCCCCCATCATCCCAGGACCAGATTCCAAAATTATATATCAATTATCCTGTAAACCATTCCATTCTGAAAACTTCCTCCATGCCTTTATAAAACTATGTAACCGATTTATTTATTTATTTATTTACAGTCTCTTTTAGACCGCGCTATTCAACATCAGTGCGGTTTACATGAAACAAAATGACTAGCACAGTGCAACAAGCTGATCTGTGTTTACAAAGAACAGGTACTACAACTTGGATAAAACTGGGGTAACTATTTGCATCTAGGCGACACGTTATGTCATGTCAAAAGCAATCGTAGTCATGGATGGCTTGCGGGGTATGTTGCTGTGGCTGTACTAGATGGGGAGGGGGCTATTGGTTAAGTTGCTGTGGCTGTACAAGATGGGGGAGGGGGCTATTGGAGCGCTTTCTTCTGGGTAGTATTTGAGGAAGAGGTGGTGCTTCAATGCCTTCCTAAACTGGGTTAGGTCAGGGATTGCCAGGATGCTGGGTGGTAGGGTGTTCCAGCATCTGGGTGCACAGAATCTGAAAGCCCTTTTTGCTGTTGCATGGGTGCACTGGGTTATTGCCTTTGGAATTACCAGTGTGTTGACTGCTGCAGATCTTCTGGACTTATTGGGGGACATGGTTTGGATAAGCTTTGCTAGTGATGTGGAGGAGAGCCCATTGATGGCCTTGAAAGTCAGTAGTAGGGTTTTGAAAGCAAGTCTGCCATGTATAGGGAGCCAGTGGAGATGCTTCAGGATGGGCGTAACATGATCGCTCCTAGAAGCTCCGTGTAGAACTCTCGCCGCGGCATTCATCGCAAGTTGGAGCGGGTTCAGGGTGGATTGTGGGAGCCCTTGTAGGATTGCATTAGCATAATCAAAGTGCGATATAATCAGCGCTTGATAGATTGTCCGGATAAACTGATAAACTAACAGTGCTGAAGTATTAAGTACAAATGACCCACTCGCAATTCAACTTCCCTGAACTCTGGAGGTTCCACCTGGTTCCATCTCTGGCCCACAGCTAGCCTAGCCGCCATACACCCTGCCACTTCCCTAGATAAGTAAGTCAGGGCAATATTTAACTAGGCCACTTCCGGAGCACGAGACAACTGCACCCTCAATACCTTTCCCAATCACTCAAAAACGTTTGTCCAATAAGACTGTATTTTTTCACAGTCCCACCAAACGTGATAGAAGGTCCCGCGCTTCCCAATTGTCACCAACAAAGGTCTGATCCCTTTCTATACATGTGCACTAGTTTAGTGGGGTGATATAGCATCTTGTAATTGTGCTTCAGCATATTAGAGGCCATCACACTCTTATAGCAGCCCGCATACACCTGCTCCCGATAGTTCCTATCTCAATCCCTCCTCAAGTCCCCTTCCCATAGGAGCTGAAGCTTACGTTTTTCCTCCATCATGTGGTACAGCTTAGAAATAGCTCCTTCAATTTCCCCCCTCGCAAACAGTTATTCCACTGCCATAGGCGATGGCTGCAGAGACCTACATACTGAGCCTTAGAGACAAGGGAAATCCACCTCTACCAGGACATGTTCGTCCCGCAGAGCCTCAAAGCTAAGCATTTCCCCCTCCCACCAGAGTTGCCCCAACCAGTTTAAACCCAGGGATGCCCATCTCCTACAGATCCTCCCTGAGAGCCCTGGGGCAAACTCCTTATCCCCCCCAAGGGAGTAAATCTAGAATAACCTTGACCTCCCACCCAAGCCTTCTTCCACTTCTGCCGTACTTTCATGGTCAACGCTACAAATGGGTTTTGGTCTTGCCCACCCCCTCTCCCCACTCCTGGATCCCATATTCGGATCCCAAGGGCACCCTCTCTCTCCTCCCCCTCTTCCAGTTCTAACCATTCATGCTCGCCCTTAAGCCACCACAAGAGCAGCTTGGACCTGGGCAGCCTCAAAGTAGCAAGTGAACTGTGGAGCCGCCAGTCTGCCCCTCTCTTTCCGTCACCTCAGCACCCCCCACCCCAGCTGCTCTAGGCTTCTTATTCGCCCCTATAAATTGTATCACCTGCTTTTGAACCTTACACAGAAAGACAATCGGTAGTGAAATCAGCAAGGTCATAAAGGAGTGGAGGAGTGGCCTAGTGGTTGGGGCAAAGTACTTCAGGCCGGAAGGTCGGGGGTTCAAATCCCACTAGAGGACAGCAACCTTGGGCCGGAAGGACTGGGGTTTCTAGTCTCACAGGTGCTCCTTGTGGTCTTGGGCAAGCCACTTAACCCTCCTTAGCCCATGTTCCCTGTAAAATAGTTATCTCCAAGTTATAATGCCTTGTTCAATGTAATTTCAGTTTGTTCAATGTAAACCACACTGATGCAGAATAGCACGGTATATAAGAGAATGTAAATAAATAAATAAGTACAGCAGATGGTGTAAAACCAGCATCTTCACAGTCACCATACATCCCATCCATGAAATCTCCATCTAGCAAGATCAGCATTAATTTTATTACAGAGTGGCGGATAGTTAGCACCGAACAGGTCCTCCAAACGCATAATGAGATTAAACTCTAAATACCCACCCATCGAAAGGGTAACATCTCCTGTAGCCTCTTGCAAACTTCATTGGGATGGGAAATATTCAAGATCTCAGATTTTGAGGCATTCATGCAGAACCTGGGTACTTGCCCCTTATTCCTCCATTTCCCTGATCAGCACCGGCAGCGATTGTTCTGGATTCACCACTGTAAACAGCAAATAAGGAAATCTTATATTGAGATGCCTTAACGCTGGGTCCTTCTATTCCTGCACAGTCTCGCACCCTCTGCGCTAACGGCTCCATAGCCAGAGCAAATAACAGGGGTAAAAGGGACACCCCTGATGTGTCCCTCTATGCATTTCAAAAGACGTAGAGTAATACCCATTCACCTTCACCCAAGCCATGGATTGCCTATACAAAATCCTTATCCACTGCAAGAAATTTCCTGAGATTCCCATTTTCTCCAGTGTGCCAAACAAAAAAGGCCAGTAGACCTAGTCAAAAATCTTTTTGGCAACTATCACCAGCAGCACCATCCCATCCGCCCTCTTCCTCCCCTGCCAGATGAGGTTCAACACTTTGCGGATGTTGTCTGAGGCCTGATGGCCCAGGACAAACTCTGACTGAGTAACATGCACTAATTTTAGTAGAACACCCAATAATCTATTAGCCAGTACCCTGGTGAAAACCTTAAAATCCATCCATGATATGATCCACAAACCCCTGGGTCTTTCCCTCTTTATGTAATATAATTACCCCCACTACCCACTATTAGATTGTGAGCTCTGATGAGCAGGGACTGTCTCTCTTCTATGATTGTACAGCGCTTCGTATGTTGCGGCGCTTTATAAGTCTTTAATAATACCTGCAGTGTTCCAGGCATCTTTCTTCTCCACTAAATAAGTTATACATTTGTGTGGGAAGGTCCACAAAAGTTTTTCCCAGAATTTTGTAAAGTTTATTTGATAAACCATCTAACCCCGGTGCCTTTGCACTGGAAGACCCTTAATTACCCTGATGACTTCATATGGACTGATAGGGAACGGTAGTTTATTACTTTCCTCTTTCCCCAGAGACGGCAACCCCACCACTGCTAACTATTGGTTAATCTCCATGGGAGTGTCCACTTCAGGAATGTATAAATCCTGAAAAAACTCTACGAACCTTTCAGTAATCCCCACCTCCTCCACCTTCTTTTCCCCATATCTTAGTGATATGATTTTGTAACTGTTTTTTTGTTTTTTTTTTTGCAGTTTGTGGGCCAACAGCCTACTGGCCTTATTACCAAACTCAAACTAGTTTTGTTGTAGCTGCTCCAATTTATACTTAATCTCTCCTAGATGCACCTCAGATAGGGCCCTCCTCTAAATTCCTCACCCTCCTTTATCCAGTCTACCTTGTTTCTGCTTCCTCTCCAGCTCTGCAATTGTAACCCTCAATGCTTCATATTGCTGGCACCTCATTTTCTTTTTATAGGCCCAATTGCAATGAGCTTCTCCTTTAGAATCGCTTTCAGGCCTTCCCGCCCCAAACCAGATGTAGATTGTCCATTGCAAATAATCTCCAAATACTCCCCTATATCTTTTTGCAACCGGGCCACCACATCCTGATCCTCCAATAAGGATTCATTCAACTGCCACCATTGACTTGTTCATCCTCTGTCCCCCACCTTAAAAAATCCCCAGACAGGGGCGTGGCCCAACCACGTACGTTCTCCAACCCCACACTCCACCGCCGTAAGGATAAGGCCTTATCTATCCAAAGTATATCAATGCGTGAAAAAGAGTCATGCACTGGTGAGTAAAAGGAGTATTCTCATTTTCGCCCATGCAATTCCCGCCGCAAGTCCACTAACCCCAGCTCTTTCAATAACCCTTTCAGTTTCTGCCTAGCCAATTTTGAGCCCTTCTCCTCTCCCCATGATTTGTCCAGTGTGGGGTCCAAAATGAAATTAACCACCCCTATAATTATATACCCTTCAGCAAATTCTACAAGGGCCTCAAAAGATCTTGATAAAAATAGGCCTGCTCCGTGTTTGGTGCCAGTCGGCTGTCCTGACTTTAGTCAGTTTAGCTATCTGGCCAGAGGTTGAATATCGCTGCTGACTGTTTAGCTAAACAGCGAACCGGGCAACTCGGAAATTCAATGGTGGTAGCTGCATATGGCCCCGGCACTGAACCGCCATGATTGCTGCTGAAAATACCCTCTCCCCATACTTTTCAATATTAACCTTTTCTTTGTATATATGTGATGTGCGCCTGCTGGTAAAAGATTGTGCTAACGGCTCTTTGAGTTTGTTCGCTGCCAGAATCTATTGTTTAGCTTTGATTCCAAGGGAGCAATACAGTATAGGAGGTGAAGTACTTTTGTCCACTAAAGAAGAGTGGGACCTAGGCGTGGTTGTGTCTGATGATCTTAAAGTAGCTAAACAGGTAGAAAAGGCGACGGCAAAAGCTAGAAGGATGCTTGTGTGCATACGGAGAGGAATGGCTAGCAGAAAAAAGGAGATGATAATGCCTCTGTATAAGTCTTTGGTGCGACCCCATTTGGAGTATAGTGTGTAATTCTGGAGACCGCACCTTCAAAAGGATGTGAACAGGATGGAGTCAGTACAGAGGGTGGCTACTAAAATGATTAATGGGCTTCATTATAAAGCATATGAGGACAGACTTAAGGATCTTAATATGTACACCTTAGAGGAAAGGCGGGATAGAGGTGATATGATTGAGATGTTTAAATACCTCCGTGGCATAAATGTTCAGGGAGAGAGCCTCTTTCAATTGAAAGCAAGTTCTACTACGAGGGGACATGGGATGAGGGTGAAGGGAGATAGATTCAGGAGTGATATGCGGAAATATTTCTTTACGGAAAGAGTGGTGGATCCATAGAATAGTCTCCCAGTGGAGGTGGTAGAGATGAGGACAGCAACTGAATTCAAAAAAGCATGGGACCAACACAGAGGATCTCTAAAGGTAAAAAGGGGACTGTTGTAGTTGTTGTTATGGAAGGACAGACTAGATAGGCCATGTGGTCTTTTTCTGTCATCATGTTTCTATGATTCTGCTGCTCGTTGCCACACCTCAGATGCTGCTGACTCAGGCCACCACCTGGTCTTGCCTAATGGTGGAGTTGGCTCTGATTTTATAATGATACACGGGCACCTTTGGATCTTTATTGAATAGTCTACAAGTATTAATGACAGCATTTGTATTAGCTGGTAACATGTGAACATAAGTGGCTTAGTTTAGAAGATCTCTTTGTGCTTTGGACATCTGAAAATGGTCATACAGGCCCCCAGAGCATGGAGACGTCCCTGGAGTCATTCCAAAAAGCTATTTAAAGACATTCCTGGTCCGAGGATGTCCAAATCAGAATGGGGGTGTGGTATAGGCATGTCCAGGGCATCCTTGCCCAATTCCAGAAACGTCCTCCTTGTCCCGAACTGCATCAAAGTTTATACCTACTGCAGGCACAAATAGACATTGAAAAAGTGCAGAGGGTGTGGAGAAGGAGGTACATTCATGGCCCCAGCACTGGCAGGGCATGCAGGCTCTCATTTATGTTCTGCCACGCCGATGGAGATCCCTGTTTGCAAACGAGACTGCGATAGATGTCCCTTTCCTGTCTTTCTGTAGCAGGGATATCTATGTGGATGCTGGCACATATCCAGATTGGGAACATCTATATTTCTAAAATCAGGCCGAAGCAGATGCCCCCTGACCTCTTCCACACCTTCTGCCCAGAACATCCCTGATTACACTTGGACGCACGTGTTGGGCTGAGTCGCGCCAATCATCCATGAAGCTCAGCACCTGTCTCTGAAGTGTCTTGCAGATGCCGCCTAAGGCTAGCCAGGAAAATAATGGTTAATGGATTCCTAGAAACACCCTCACCTCTGTTATAAACCCAACTGGAGTGGAGGAGGCGCCTAATGGCTAGAGCACTGGCTTGGGAACCAAGAGACCAGGGTTTGATTCCCACTAGCATTCCCTGTGGCCGTGGGCAAGTCACTAAACCCTCCATTGCCTCAGAAAAATCCAAGTTATCAATGTCTCTGTTTAATGTATGTTACAATGTGAACTGCTTTGACTGAAATGATAAAGTGGTATAAAAACCTGTTAAATAAATAACTAATTAGACTTGAGCTCATTCTCTGGTAGCTAATCCCATTGTTTATTTTCTGTCCAGAATTCAAAATCTGTTACCTGTTAGCAGGGCTGGTGCAAGGATCGGAGGCTCCCTAGGTAGTCCGTCCGTCCGTCCATCTTGCCGCCCCCTCCACCCATTGCCAGCACTCCAGTCCTCTCTGGAAGCAGCAGCGGCAATAGCGAAGGCTGTGGCACTGCATTGCGATTCCTGCCTGCTATCTTCGAGGGCTTCCGCCCCTCCTCTGACACAGATTTCCAGTTTGGCATAAAGCAGAAGTTGGTGTTGGAGAGTGGCAGAACCGAAACAGCACCAAAGCTTTTGATAAGCGCTGCTTTGTGGCTCCTTTGCCGCTGCCACCGTGGCTGACCCTGGAGAGCGGAGTGGAGAGGTGGCAACTGTCTGGAATGCTAAATGTAGTGCCAACCCTGCTCGTTTGTTCCGTGGTGTGTCCCCTGGTCCCTGGAGCAGCTTCTCAGTGAAGGTGGTGGAGACAGGAGAGACTCAGGAGTAATGTGAGGAAATGGTGGTGGGTGTGTGGAGCCGCTTCTCAGTGGAGGTGGTGGAGACAGGAGAGACTCAGGAGTAATGTGAGGAAATGGTGGTGGGTGTGTGGAGCTGCTTCTCAGTGGAGGTGGTGGAGACAGGAGAGACTCAGGAGTAATGTGAGGAAATGGTGGTGGGTGTGTGGAGCCGCTTCTCAGTGGAGGTGGTGGAGACAGGAGAGACTCAGGAGTAATGTGAGGAAATGGTGGTGGGTGTGTGGAGCCGCTTCTCAGTGGAGGTGGTGGAGACAGGAGAGACTCAGGAGTAATGTGAGGAAATGGTGGTGGGTGTGTGGAGCCGCTTCTCAGTGGAGGTGGTGGAGACAGGAGAGACTCAGGAGTAATGTGAGGAAATGGTGGTGGGTGTATGGAGCTGCTTCTCAGTGGAGGTGGTGGAGACAGGAGAGACTCAGGAGTAATGTGAGGAACTGGTGGTGGGTGTGAGGAGCTACTTCTCAGTGGAGGTGGTGGAGACAGGAGAGACTCAGGAGTAATGTGAGGAAATGGTGGTGGGTGTGTGGAGCTGCTTCTCAGTGGAGGTGGTGGAGACAGGAGAGACTCAGGAGTAATGTGAGGAAATGTTGGTGGGTGTGTGGAGCTGCTTCTCAGTGGAGGTGGTGGAGACAGGAGAGACTCAGGAGTAATGTGAGGAAATGGTGGTGGGTGTGTGGAGCTGCTTCTCAGTGGAGGTGGTGGAGACAGGAGAGACTCAGGAGTAATGTGAGGAAATGGTGGTGGGTGTGTGGAGCTGCTTCTCAGTGGAGGTGGTGGAGACAGGAGAGACTCAGGAGTAATTTGAGGAAAAGGTGGTGGGTGTGTGGAGCCGCTTCTCAGTGGAGGTGGTGGAGACAGGAGAGACTCAGGAGTAATGTGAGGAAATGGTGGTGGGTGTGTGGAGCCGCTTCTCAGTGGAGGTGGTGGAGACAGGAGAGACTCAGGAGTAATGTGAGGAAATGGAGGTGGGTGTGTGGAGCAGCTTCTCAGTGGAGGTGGTGGAGACAGGAGTAATGTGAGGAAATGGTGGTGGGTGTGTGGAGCTGCTTCTCAGTGGAGGTGGTGGAGACAGGAGAGACTCAGAATGTGAGGAAATGGTGGTGGGTGTGTGGAGCTGCTTCTCAGTGGAGGTGGTGGAGACAGGAGAGACTCAGAAGTAATGTGAGGAAATGGTGGTGGGTGTGTGGAGCTGCTTCTCAGTGGAGGTGGTGGAGACAGGAGAGACTCAGGAGTAATGTGAGGAAATGGAGGTGGGTGTGTGGAGCAGCTTCTCAGTGGAGGTGGTGGAGACAGGAGAGACTCAGGAGTAATGTGAGGAAATGGTGGTGGGTGTGTGTGTGTGGAGCTGCTTCTCAGTGGAGGTTGTGGAGACAGGAGAGACTCAGGAGTAATGTGAGGAAATGGTGGTGGGTGTGTGGAGCTGCTCAGTGGAGGTGGTGGAGACAGGAGAGACTCAGAAGTAATGTGAGGAAATGGTGGTGGGTGTGTGGAGCTGCTTCTCAGTGGAGGTGGTGGAGACAGGAGAGAGTCAGGAGTAATGTGAGGAAATGGTGGTGGGTGTGTGGGGCTGCTTCTCAGTGGAGGTGGTGGAGACAGGAGAGACTCAGGAGTAATGTGAGGAAATGGTGGTGGGTGTGTGGAGCTGCTTCTCAGTGGAGGTGGTGGAGACAGGAGAGAGTCAGGAGTAATGTGAGGAAATGGTGGTGGGTGTGTGGAGCCGCTTCTCAGTGGAGGTGGTGGAGACAGGAGAGACTCAGGAGTAATGTGAGGAAATGGAGGTGGGTGTGTGGAGCAGCTTCTCAGTGGAGGTGGTGGAGACAGGAGTAATGTGAGGAAATGGTGGTGGGTGTGTGGAGCTGCTTCTCAGTGGAGGTGGTGGAGACAGGAGAGACTCAGGAGTAATGTGAGGAAATGGTGGTGGGTGTGTGGAGCTGCTTCTCAGTGGAGGTGGTGGAGACAAGAGAGACTCAGGAGTAATGTGAGGAAATGGTGGTGGGTGTGTGGAGCTGCTTCTCAGTGGAGGTGGTGGAGACAGGAGAGACTCAGGAGTAATGTGAGGAAATGGTGGTGGGTGTGTGGAGCTGCTTCTCAGTGGAGGTGGTGGAGACAGGAGAGAGTCAGGAGTAATGTGAGGAAATGTTGGTGGGTGTGTGGAGCTGCTTCTCAGTGGAGGTGGTGGAGACAGGAGAGACTCAGGAGTAATGTGAGGAAATGGTGGTGGGTGTGTGGAGCTGCTTCTCAGTGGAGGTGGTGGAGAGAGGAGAGACTCAGGAGTAATGTGAGGAAATGGTGGTGGGTGTGTGGAGCTGCTTCTCAGTGGAGGTGGTGGAGACGAGAGACTCAGGAGTAATGTGAGGAAATGGTGGTGGGTGTGTGGAGCTGCTTCTCAGTGGAGGTGGTGGAGACAGGAGAGAGTCAGGAGTAATGTGAGGAAATGGTGGTGGGTGTGTGGAGCTGCTTCTCAGTGGAGGTGGTGGAGACAGGAGAGAGTCAGGAGTAATGTGAGGAAATGGTGGTGGGTGTGTGGAGCTGCTTCTCAGTGGAGGTGGTGGAGACAGGAGAGACTCAGGAGTAATGTGAGGAAATGGTGGTGGGTGTGTGGAGCTGCTTCTCAGTGGAGGTGGTGGAGACAGGAGAGACTCAGGAGTAATGTGAGGAAATGGTGGTGGGTGTGTGGAGCTGCTTCTCAGTGGAGGTGGTGGAGACAGGAGAGACTCAGGAGTAATGTGAGGAAATGGTGGTGGGTGTGTGGAGCTGCTTCTCAGTGGAGGTGGTGGAGACAGGAGAGACTCAGGAGTAATGTGAGGAAATGGTGGTGGGTGTGTGGAGCTGCTTCTCAGTGGAGGTGGTGGAGACAGGAGAGACTCAGGAGTAATGTGAGGAAATGGTGGTGGGTGTGTGGAGCTGCTTCTCAGTGGAGGTGGTGGAGACAGGAGAGACAGGAGTAATGTGAGGAAATGGTGGTGGGTGTGTGGAGCTGCTTCTCAGTGGAGGTGGTGGAGACAGGAGAGACTCAGGAGTAATGTGAGGAAATGGTGGTGGGTGTGTGGAGCTGCTTCTCAGTGGAGGTGGTGGAGACAGGAACTGTATCTGAATTCGAGAAAGCACGGGACAAGCACAGAGGATCCCTGAGGGAGAGGAAAGGGACTGTAGAGCTTATGGCTGGGCAGAGATGTGTTCCTTAGCTTTATGGCCATCTCTTCTCTACATGTACCAAATGTTTGACTTCCTTTATCTTTTTATTTTTCATTTACTCAAGATTACATCAAGAAGAAAAAACAGATGATACGCAGAAATGCAATACTTGCTAGTATTACAAAAAGGAAAGTTAGCAGCAAGCACCCCCATTACTCCACCCAGTAAGGATGGACAGAGCAGCACATAGAAAAATCCCACAGGTGACTGACCTGGCAGCAGATAAACAAACAGAGTTAATTCCCTCCCTGCCCAACCCTTCCCGTCCTCGGCAGCCCTCATAGAAGCAAGGAAAATGCTGTAACGCATTCGCCTTATTGCGTATATTCAGCACCTACTCCGCCACCACACATAGAGTCTGACGCTCATCTCGCCGCCATCACCATCTACCCGGCTCAACACCGAAGGGCTCACATAAGAACCTTTATGCATGGATGTCCCAGCACACACACGTGCAACCTGCGGCCATGGGCAAATTCTGAAAGGGCCCAGTCTGCCCAGATCATTTCCAAGTTACATGGGGGCAGGTTGGGCAGGACAAGACAATCCAAGTGTATCCCCTATTTCATATAAGGGATACAGGTTTAAGGCCTGAATTGGCCATAGCTGACTTTACACCTGCTCCCTAACACGAACAGACATTTAAAAAGTGCTCATTTCGGCCAACCCTCTACAGTAGAGATTAAAGGTTTATTTCTTTCTCTAAACTGAATGGAAGTAAACATCGAGTCCTGTGTGATTGATTGAGAGCGGCTGCACGTGGTTTGGATACACGTGGTAAGCACCAGCATTTACACGTTCCCGCACGCCATTTCTGTGTGTTCCCACATGTCACTCTATCCTTTAAACTATGCACAGATACAGCGGACCGATACGTGCTAAAACCAACATCTATTTTTGGATGTTTTCATTTCCACATTGCTACAGCTACATAAACGAGGAAAAAAGCTGAACACTCCTGCAGGTTCCTGCCCTCCTTACGCCCCTTCACTATACAGTTTTGGGCTAGTTAGAGGTATTTGCAACCTAACACTTCCCACATAGCTTTTGAAAATACCCAGATGGGGAACATATATGATTACTGGCCATTGGGAAGTGTATAACTTTCCTTGAAATTTAATTAAACATGTATTTATTTGTGAAACTTGCCTGATGCTCTTTGAGTCCAAGGTAATAGAAGAGGCACAGTGGCAGCTACAGCTTCCCAAAGGATTTCCGTCTGTCCAGGGTTTGGGTTCTGAAACTAGACAGACTGAGGGCACAGCTCTCTCGTGAGAGTCCAGAGCTCTTCAGACTATCCACAAGTAACTGGGCTTGTCCTTGCCTACTACCAGAAGACAACATAAACTACGCCTCATTAACTGGAGGGAGTACAGTAGCTGATATTCCTGAAATCTGAGATAAGAGGTTTAGGAAAACTCAGATCTTAAGCTGAAGTGTCTCATGTGACTTACAGCAGTGATGGGCCGGTTCTTCCCAGAACTGCTATTTTGGTTTTGAGGGCTGAGGATAGACTGTGTTGGTTCTGAACTAATTTATGAACTTCAACTGCTAAAACAGAAATATCCAAAGCTAATTTAGTAACTTTCCCATCCAGTTTAACCAGCACTGACCATATCAAATTCAGTGTCACTATTGCTGGTTAGCTGAGAGGACAATGGTTATCCCCTACAAAAATCATGTAAAAAAGTGAGGGGGGGGGGCATATTCAGCCATGGTGGCCAGTGTAGTTAAAGCAACTTGCCATCACTGCTTTAAATTATTTATTTATTCAAAAACTTTTCTATACCACTTTATCTACGAGTCAAAGTAGTCTACAGTCCACGTAAATTGGGGAACATTACATATAACAAATCAACAGAATTAAACCGATTAATATAGGAACTTGTAACATTTCAGCAGTAGATTAGTGCAATACAGTTTAATTTATAGGCCTGCTATAGTATTAAGCAATATAGATCAAAGCTTAACCTTGTGAATTTGCTAGTGCAACTAACAAGACAAGGTGTGGTGCTGGTGGTGGAATGAAGCATCGATGGATCCGAAGGGGGTTGGTGTGTCCGCTGTTGCGTAATCTCTGTGAAGAGGCGTGTTTTGAGTTTCCAGTGGAAATGGGTGAGTGTGTGTGACAGTCACAGCTCTGGAGGCAGCGAGTTCCATATGGAGGGTGCACCCAGGGAAAGGCTGTGAGGGTGACGAGGGCTGCATCTGGTGCACTTAGTAAGTCCTGTGACGCTTTCCTTCCTGCCCTAGTGAGTATCTAAATATGATTAATATTACTTTGTGTGTGATTCTCATGTGAAGTGGCAGCCAGTGTACTGTAGGTGTTGTCGGGTGGGCGTGACGCGGTTTCTTCTAGGTGCTCCATTTGAAGGGGGTGTAGTGTTGCTTTTGGGAGCCCAGATAGATTATGTTGCAGTAGTCCAGTATTGGGGCTATGAGTGCTTGACAAACATCTCTGAAGTCACTGTGATCGACTAGGGGACGGAGATTAGGTAGTTCTCATTTTATGGTTTGCTGCTATGTTTTTTATATGGACGAGGAAGTTAAGGCCTTGGTCAAGATTACTCCTTCATTCTTCATGTCCTTAGACATGCAGTGCCTGGGTTGTATCTCGCCAGCAGCACTGAATATTTGCTTTTGCTGGATCCCTTCAGCGGCAGTATCCATCTGCTGGCTGGTAAACTAAACCAGATGAAGTTAGGTCAGCTCTTTTTCCATCTCACTCTAAGAGCTCAATATCGCCGCTCTGCTGCCGCTCCGCCCCTCCCCTGGAATGCTCGACACTAAGTGCTTAGCATCAGGGCGTTTAATTGGGCTTTGTGGGGATATTCAGCGGCTCAAAGCAGATATGTGCCATTGAAAATCCCGTTGAGCGGCATTTATGCAATTTGCAGGTCTGCAAACCATGTAAACGTCTTCGAAGACCCCCCCCCCCCCCCCGAATAGAATAAGGAGGATAGTGAATTTTTGATTTATGGAAACCATTAATAAAATATCTGACAATCCACAGCAAGTTGTTTATAATAATGATAGAAAGCAATGTACAGATTGCGTTTATTTTATTTTATCAGGTGGTGTGGTCTACACCGTTCTCATTGATAATTTATAAAGGCAACTTGGATGCCCAGGTGCCTTTAGGAAACAGGTTCCCAGATCTGGCCCAAGTAGTGCATAAATTCACATGTAACTGTGTGCGCATCATCTAGTGAGTACTCGCCCACGTTATAAAACACACACACGTGGCCCTGTGCTCTAGGAAGGCGTGTAAGAGCACATGTGATCTTTCAGCATGCATGCAGATTTGGCTGCACAACATTGTGTACATAAAATCTTTTCTGAAACTGCTTTGCACCGTTACACGGTGGTTGTAACACTAAGTTATAACCTCAGTGTGTGCTGTGCTGTGAACCAAATTTATCCTTTCAATGAAGGGGAAGAAAAGGCTCACATGCCTCGGTGAACGTCCTTCACTCAGGAACACTTTTATCATATTTAAATAAAGACTTGTTTTTGGAAACTGTTCCCCCTGCTGTGACCTTGCCCGGGATTTTTTTTTTTTTGCATGGTAGCTCTATTGAGGATGGGGCGACTGAGCGTTCACTCCTGCTTAGCTGGTTCAGAAATGTCTACGTGTCTTTTAAGGCTTCTCTCAACAGTCTGACTTATCTATATTGATAAATTCAAATACGTCAGTGTACAAATGGATTTGGATTTTAGTTGTATTACTCACCTTTTCCTAATCTGAGCTCAAGGTGAGTTACAAACAGATAAACAAGTTCTTTTCCTGCCTAAGGGGCTTATGGAGGGTGAAGTGATTTGCCCAGGTCACAAGTGTGAGCGGGAGAAGTAGGGTTTGAAGTCCAGCTTCCCTGATGTTCAGCCTGCTACATGCAGGAAATATTTTCCAGTGAAAGGAATTTCAGAACATGACCTTTAGGAGTGAATCAGATGAGGAAGAAATACAGGGGGGGAGGAGGGAGGGCATGCTCAGAAACTCATTGCATAAAAATATTAGCATACTGGATTTAGTTAGTTAGTTTTATAATCAGGTTAATGATGTTCAGGGAAGATATAAAATGAGGAAAAAATCCTGGTAGCTGTGAATTCAAGATCATGTGTTCAGGCTGGCTGGACTGGACCTTGCCCTGAAAATCAGCTAAAATGTTACATGTTTTTGAAGGTGTAAATAAACAGATAGACAAAGGTCAGTCGGTTGATATAGTGTATTTGGATTTTTCAGAAAGCTTTTGACAGGGTCCTTTCTGAAAGGCTTTTGGCAAAACTAAAGAGTCATGGGATAGCAGGCAGTGTACTATTGTGGTTCAGGAACTGGTTAAAAGATAGAAAGCAGAGGGTAGGGCTAAATGGCCAATTTTCCCAGTGGAGAAAGGTGAATAGTGGTATACCCCAGGGATCTGTGCTGGGTCCGCTGCTTTTTGACATATTCATAAATGACCTGGAAAGTGGAATAATGAGTGAGGAAGTCAAATTTGCAGATGACACAAAATTATTCAACGTTGTTAAAACCCAAGAAGATTGTGAAAAATTGCAAGAGGATCTTGATAAATTGGAAGACTGAAAGTCCAAATGGCAGACGAAATTTAATATGGACAAGTGCAAAGATATGCACCTAGGAAAGAACAACCCAAACTATGGTTACACGATGCAAGGTTCCACATTGAGAACCAACACCCAGGAAAAAGATTTAGGCGTCATCGTGGATAACATGTTAATACCCTCCACCCAGTGTGCAGCGGCGGCCAAGAGAGCAAATAGAATGCTAGGTATCATAAGGAAAGGAATGGAAAATAAAACAAAAGATATTATAATGCCTCTGTATCGTTGCATGGTGCGACCGCACCTTGAATATTGTGTGCAATTCTGGTCGCCGTATCTTAAAAAGGATATAGTATTATTAGAAAAGGTACAGAGAAGAGCCACCAAAATGGTAACGGGAGATGGAAGGATACTTCTATGAAGAAAGGCTAAAAAGGTTAGGGCTCTTCAACCTGGAAAAGAGACGGCTGAGGGGAGATATGATAGAGGTTTATAAATTAATTTCTTATCTCTTCTTTTGTTTTCTTCACTTCCTTCCATCAGCCTATTTCCAGTCCTGGTAACCCTCCCCAGTATCAGTCCCCTTTCCAGTCCTCCCCTCCCAGTACCTTCCAATTTCAACTGCCTTGCATTCCCAGGACTGCCACTGGTGTCCATTCCCTTCCAGTCCACCTCCTTCCCCACTGTCCAGCCCCTTCTAGTCCAGACACCATCCCAGGCATCAGCTCATGTCCACTCTCAGTGCTGCCACCCCCCCCAGTCAGCTCCTTTCCAGTCGCCCTACCCTCTCTGTCCACCCCCCTTCCAGTGCCATCCCCATGTGTCAGCTCCCTTCCAGCCTCCTCCCCATTACCCAGCCACCCACCAGTTCCATCCCCAAGTATCAGCTCCCTTCCAATCCCCCTTCAGTACCATCCTCGGGTGTCAGCTCCCTTCCAGTCCCCTCCTTCCCCCTTTGTCAGTTCCCTTCCTACCCCCACCTCCCCCAGTGTCAGCTTCCTTCTTGCCCCCACCACCCCCCATGTCAGCTCCTTTCCTGCCCGCTCTTTCCCCTGGGAGAGCATCTCAGCATCCGTTCCCTTCCAGTCCCATTCTCTCATCCCCCTGCAACAGCCCATTTGTAGCCCTAGCCCCCAGTTTTCTTTCAGGGCCAGCAGCTCTCCCCTCCCCCCATCAGCCCACTTACAGTTCTAGCCCCCAGTCTTCTTCCAGTGCCAGCAGCTCTCTCCTCCCCCCATCAGCAAGAAGTAGCAAGACAGCAATCTTCGGTCTGCTAGACTTTTGCTTCGAGCACTTTGTTCATTTCTGCCAAAACGCCTGCACAGACTCTTGTCTGATCCATTGTCTTGTGCATACCGCACACTACCAGAGGCTCTGAAATTTGTTGGGTCAGTCTCTGCACAACACTCAGCACCTCAGCATTTCTACTCTTTGAGACCTATTCTGAGTAATAACACTCCACTGCTTCTAAAACTATTGCGCAAGTCACTCGGTGGACTCAGAGTGTTTACAACTTTTGGCGGGACAGGGTTAACCCAGGCTATTTGCAACTAAGTCCCATGTTATTCAATGGGACCTAGTTACAAATAGCACGGGTAAACTTAGCCTGGCTTAGAAAACATACCCCTTCTTGCTTGCTATGGATGTTGTTGTTGTTGTTAAGTGCTGTCGAGTTGGAGTCGACTCATGGCGACCCTCTGGATAGCTATCCTAAATTGTGTTCGGTCTTCAGTCAGGCGGCTCATTGTTGACAGACTGGTACCCGTAGCTGCTGTTATTGTATCGATCCATCTCATTGCTGGCCTTCCTTTTTTGCGTTGACCTTCTATCTTGCCAAGCATGATGTCTTTCTCTAATGATCTCTCTCTTCGCATGATGTGTCCAAAGTATGAAAGTCGAAGTCTTGACATCTGAGCTTCTAAAGAAAGCTTAGGTTTGATCTCCTCTAGTACTGACTGGTTTGTTCTTCGGGCAGTCCATGGTATACACAGTATTTGCCGCCAGCACCATAATTCAAAGGCATCAATTTTCTTCCTGTCTATCTTTTTTACTGTCCAGCTTTCACATCCACATGATGTTATTGAAAATACCATGGCTTGAAAAGGTCGAATGTTTGTATGGAGAGAGACATCTCTGCTCTTGAGAATCTTATCTAGGTCTTTCATAGCCATTCTGCCAAGAGCAATGTGTCGTCTGATTTCTTGACTGCTTGTTGCTTCTTTATTGATAGTTGATCCAACTAGGTTAACGTTGTTCACGATTTCAATTTCTTCTCCTTCAATGATAAAACTGTTGATTATGCCAGTTGTCATGATCTTTGTCTTCTTTATATTAAGGTGCAGGCCCATTTTGAGACTATGTTCTTTGATTGTGAGAAGCAAATGTTTCAGATCATCTTCACGTTCAGCCAGTAATGTGGTATCATCAGCATAACGATAGTTGTTGATGAGTCTTCCACCAATCTTCACACCTCTGTTGTCTTCATACAATCCTGCTTCTCTGATGATTTGTTCTGCATATAAATTAAACAGGTAATCTTCTTGTTCCGTTCGAACTGTTGCTTCTTGATCAATGTACAGATTGTGCAAGAGTACGATCAGGTGTTCTGGTATACCCATGCTTCTTAATGTGGCCCAGAGTTTCTCATGGTTTACATAGTCAAAAGCTTTGCTATAGTCGATAAAGCACAAATAGATATCCTTTTGGTTTCTTTAGTCTTTTCAAGGATCCATCTCACATCCGCAATGATGTCTCTCGTTCCTCGCCCTTTCCTGAAACCTGCTTGCACTTCAGATAGTTCTTGTTCCAGGTACGGTTGTAGTCTCTTTTGAATAATCTTTAGTAGAATCTTGCTGGCATGTGGGATCAGAGTGATTGTGTGATAATTTCCACGGTCAGTTGGATCACCTTTCTTTAGTATTGGTATAAACACAGATCTTTTCCAGTCAGTTGGCCATAATGTTGTCTTCCATATTTCTTGGCAGAGCCTTGTAAGTATGGTAACAGCTGCATCAGATTGCTGTAATACCTCTATGGGAATGCTATCAATGCCTGGTGCTTTGTTCTTTGATAAGGCTTTCAATGCTGCTTCAACTTCTTCTTTCATCACCAATGGTTCCCGATCATAAGGTACAGGTTGAAACGGCTGTTGGTCCACTTGATCTTTATCATATAAAAACTCTGTATATTACTTCCATCTTTTCTTGATCTTCTCAGCATCATTCAACATAGAACCTTGAGCATCTTGTAACATTCCAATTTGAGGCTGGAACTTTTTCTTTAACTCTCTTAGCTTTAGGAAAGCCGATCTTGTTCTTCCTCTAATAATTTCTGCTTCTGTTTCCTTGCATGCATCATTGTAGTATTTTTCCTTGTCCTGTCTTGCTGCACGTTGGAAATCTCTGTTGAGTTCTGTGATTGTCTTATTTTCTCCTCTGGCTTTAGCTTCTCTGCGTTTCTGGGCAAGTTTCAGAGTTTCTTCCGTCATCCATTTTGGCCGTTTTTTCTTTTTCACCTTTTGTAGAGACTTCTCGCTTTCTTCCAACACAACCTTCTTGATGTCATTCCATAACTCTTCTGGAGCTCTGTCATTTGTATCTAAAGCAGCAAATCAATTTTGCAGGCAGTCTTTAAATTCCAGTGGTATATTCTCAAGGTCATATTTTGCTGCATTCATGAGTGGTTTGCTCTTTTTCAACTTTAGCTTGAGTTTGCATACTAGTAGTTGATGATCTGTACCACAGTCAGCTCCAGGTTTTGTCTTTGTTGATGTTATAGAGCTTTTCCATCGTTGACTTCCACAGATGTAGTCAATTTGATTTTTATACAATCCATTGGGTGAAGTCCATGTGTACAGTCGCCGCTTGTGTTGCTGGAAGAAGGTGTTTGAGATGAATAGATCGTTGGTCTTGCAGAATTCTATCAGTCTTTCTCCAGCTTCATTTCTGTTGCCAAGTCCATATTTTCCAAATACTTTGTCTTCTTCTTTGTTGCCAACTTTTGCGTTCCAGTCACCCATGACTATCAGGATATCCTGTTTGCATATTCAGTCAATTTCAGCTTGTACTTGTTCATAGAACTCTTCAATTTCATTCTCTTCTGCAGCTGTTGTTGGGGCATATACTTGAATTATAGTTGTGTTGATAGGCATTCCTCGTAGACGAATAGAGATTAAGCGTTCGCTGACTGCATTGTATTTCATTACAGTTCTTGCAAGTTTCTTCTTTATTATAAATGCAACACCATTTCTTCTTCTTTGTCTTTCATTTCCAGCATAGTAGACCATGTGATCATCTGATGCAAAGTGCCCGATGCCAGTCCATTTCAGTTCGCTGACACCCAACAGATCAAGTTGTACACGTTCCATTTCATTCTTGACCACCTCCAACTTCCCTTGGATCATGCTTCGTATGTCCCATGTTCCAATGTGTAAGACATCTTTACAGCTTCTGACTCTCATTTCATGCGCAGCAACATCAGCAGTCAGACGTCCCGAGGGCTTTATCCAACCACATCATAAATGCTGGCTTTACTCTGAAAAGTCTTCAGCTCTTCCCCAGTAGCTAGTTGAGTGCCTTCCGACCTGGGGGTCTCATCTTCCAGCACTACAGCACAATTTGTTTTGTTGTAGAAGTAGAAGTAGATTGCTGGGCCTTTCTTCCGCGCAGTTTAAGTTTGGTGTTGTTGCCGATGTCACAGAAATGTGATCCTCTGCCGTCAACACTATCCCATTCTGCTGCTGCCCAGATGGATGGTTTGTCTTGGTCTGGCACCTCAGCTGAGACCTGTCCATCTTGGGAGACCCTGCCAGTAGATAAACTACCGATAGTTTAGGTCTCAGCATCACTGATGCACACAAGCCCTCACAGCACGACAAGCTGCAAACCTTAAATTAAGTCATGTCTAACAGTACACACAGTGGCAAGTAGGTGTGTACTCAGAGTAGGCATGCTGCTTAGGGGAGGAGTGTGGGCAAAGCATAGGCTTGTATAAAATATAAAACAATAATTTATATTTTCAAGATAAAGCAACAATGTTCTGCAGAAAACCTGACGTATCTCATCCAGTCAGATATTAGCAACAGACCTAGAAGAAGTGGGTCTGACAATACAAATGGCGTTCCTTTCATATTTCCTCAAAAGATGTATTATTGTAAACCGCTCTGATGCTTCGGCCTGAGCGGTATATCAAATTTAATAAACATAAACATAAACATAGAGTCAGCTCCTCAAATGACGTCAGAAAAACACGTAAGGACACCTCTGAGAGAGCTTTCTCTTTTGCTGCGCCTTCCATCTGGAACTCTCTACCTAATGATCTGAGAGCAGCTCAGGACATCAATGACTTTAGGAAGCAACTGAAAACGGTTTTGTTTATAGAAAACTATGGTCATGCAATCAACTAATTAATTTTTTAGAAAGCAAATCATATATATATATTGTATAATAGCTCACATTATAGTATAGCTCACAATGCAGATAGTGCACCTTATTCCAAGACATTATATCATATATTTACAAACTATGTATCTTTTATCACTGTATGTTTCACTATTACTTGTTATATTTTCGTTTGTTGAACCGCTTTGATTGTATGATAAGGCGGTATAAAAATCCAATTAAATAAATAAATAAATAAAATAAAATAGGCAGTCATGATTTAAGCCTATACTTTACATGCTAACACTTTAACTCCTGAACAGGTGTAAATTTTAGCACCCACAATTTAGGTGCTATTTCTGCAAGATCTATGCTAGTATTTTAGAAGGACAAACAGGACAGGGAGGAGGATCAAATCTGCTAACCAGTTGGATCACACCTAATTCACCCAATTTTACAGGAAACATCCCTTGATACTGCTATGGATAGTAAATGAGATAACTAGTGCGTTTGCTGTTTAGTAAACTTTCTCATGACTCCCAATGTTCTAGATTTCTTTCTTTCAAAGAATTTATATTCCATACTATATCCCTAGGCAGATTACAATAATACTTATATAAAATCACATCTGCAGCAGATAGATAAGAATAAATACATAAAAGAACAAAAACATTTTCAAATATTCTGACTTGTGAATACAACAATCTATCTACCAACCTAGAATATATTTGTGTTCAAACCTAATGTTAACATGGCAGATACTCAGGTAAGAATATCGTCCCCAGTATTCTACCGCAGAGGTGGGATAAGCCAGTTTTCATCCCTTTCCTGAATGTAACATAGTAACATAGTATATGACGGCAGATAAAGACAAGTATGGTCCATCTAGTCTGCCCAGCAAGGCGGTAACAGTAGGTGCACCTGTCGCTCCGTGCAGGTCACCCCTCACACCTTTGTTTAGGGGTGTACCCACCTCTTCGTGCAGGTCACACCTATTTGTTGAGATATAAGAGATAATTATGTTTATTTTGATTTTATCCTGTTGCTATAAAGGGATCCACTGTCTGTCCCATGGCATTTTGAATTCTGTCACTGTATATGCCCCCAACACTTCCATCGGGAGGGCATTCACCACCCTTTCAGTGAAAAAGTATTTCCTGACATTGACTTTCAGTTTACCCTCTTGCAGCTTCATGTTATGCCCTCTAGTTTTACAGCTTCCCCATATTTGGAAGAGGTTTGTTTGTTCATTAATATTCTTTAAGTATTTAAAGGTCTGAATTGTATCTCCCCTGTTCCTCCTCTCCTCTATACATATTTAGGTCTTCAAGTCTCTTCTCATAAGTCTTCTGATGCAGGCTCCAAATCATTTTGGTCACCTTCCTCTGAACTGTTTCCAGCCTTTTTATATCCTTTGCGAGATATGGTCTCCAAAACTGAACACAATATTCCAAGTGAGGCCTCACCAGCAACTTGTACAGTGGCATTAGTACCTCTTCCTTTCTGCTGGTAATTCCTTTCTGTATGCAACCCAGCATCCTTCTGGCTTTTGTCACCGCCTTCTCACACTGTTTTGCCACCTTGAGATCCTCAGAAACAATCATTCCAAGGTCTTTCTCCTGGTCCAAGCACACCAACCTCTCGCCCCCTATCGCATACAGTTCCCTTGGATTTCTGCTTCCCAAGTGCATGACACTGTACTCCTTCACATTTAATCTTAACTGCCAAGCATTAGACCATTCTTCCAGCTTTTGCAGATCTTTCCTCATGTTATCCATTCCCTCAGGAGAGTCCACTCTGTTGCAAATTTTTGTGTCATCTGCAAAAAGACAGACTTTTCCATTCAGTCCTTCAGCAATATCATTCACAAATACATTGAACAGTACTGATCCCAGGACCAAACTCTGGGGCACCCCACTAATCATCTTCCTTTCATCCGAGTGAGTTCCGTTTACCATCACCTTCTGTCATCTGTCAGTCAACCAGTTTCTGATCCAGTTCACCACCTTGGGACCCATCCCCAAGCTGCTGAATGTATTGATAAGTCTCCTATGAGGAACAGTAGATGTTTAGTTTTAGTTTTCACCTTACATCTTTCCAGTAGTAGATCAAGGCAAGTTACACCAGGTACTGCAGGTATTTTCCTATCCCCAGAGGGCTCACAATCTAAGGTTGTAACTGAACTCTCTATTAAGACCCTTATCTATTCTCGTGTCACCTCCCATCTGGACTATTGCAACCTCTTCTTCGCTGGTCTCCCACTGACTCATCTCTCTCCTCTTCAATCTGTTCAACACACTACTGTGTGGCTAATCTTCCGCCAGCCTCGTCATGCTCATATTACCCCTCTTCTCGTCACTTCACTGGTTCCTTATCCGTTTCCGCATGCAGTTCAAACTTCTCCTGCTGACCTATAAGTGCATTCACTCTGCAGCTCCTCACTACCTATCCTCTCTTATCTCTCCCTACACCCCTATACTTCTTGTATACTTGCAAGATTTGAGGAAAACAGATTGTGAATCCAGAACGGGTTAGTTCTGGTGTTTTGCTGTTGAACATTCCTAAGATGTTCATCTTATGAGTAGTGTAAGAATGAGATATTAGGGGATATTATATATAAAAATTGCAAGAGGACCATGATAAATTGGAAGACTAGGCATCCAAATGGCAGATGAAATTTAATGTGGACAAGTGCAAAGTTATACACCTAGGAAAGAACAACCCAAACTATGGTTACACGATGCAAGGTTCCATATTAGGAACCACTACCCAGGATATCATGTTGAAACCCCTTGGTCCAGTGTGCAGCGGCAGCCAAAATAGCAAATAGAATGCTAGGTATTATAAGGAAAGGAATGGAGAATAAAACAAAGGACATTATAATACCTTTGTATTGTTCCATGGTGCAACTGCACCTTGAATATTGTGTGCAATTCTGGTCGCCGTATCTTAAAAAGGATATAGCGTTATTAGAAAAGGTACAGAGAAGAGCTACCAAAATGGTAAAGGGGATGGAAGGACACCCCTATGAAGAGAGGCTATAAAGGTTAGGTCTCTTCAACCTGGAAAAGAGATGGCTGAGGGGAGATATGATAGAGATCTATTAATTAATGAACGGAGTGGAATGGGTAAACGTTGATCGATTGTTTACGTCATCAGAATATAGAAAGATTAGGGGACATGCAATGAAGCTACAGGGTAACCTATTTAAGACTAATAAGAGAAACTATTTTTTCACTCAATGTGTAATCAAACTCTAGAATTCATTACCAGAGGATGTAGTAAAAGTTGTTAGTGTAGCTGGGTTTAAGAAAGGTTTGGACAAGTTCCTGGAGGAAAGGTCCATAAACCATTATTAAAAGGGGACCCAGGATATCCACTGCCTGCCCCAATACAAGCATTGTGGAACCTGTGTCTTTTGGGGAAACTGTTAGGTACTTGTGATCTAGATTGGCCACTGTTGGAAACAGGATACTGGGTTTGATGGACTTTGGTCTGACCCAGTATGGCATATCTTATGTTCTTATGTTCTGAGAAACTGAACTACATCTGGATGAGCTGCCAAGGAAAACATTGTAAAATGTTTATATGTATATATCTACCCCCCCATGCTCATCTGCAAATCTACTATACTACCCCATTGATCAAATGTATAACCTGTACCATATTTTGTTGATGTGTGATACTTAAATTGTACTGTACAGCCACCCTTGCTACACAAGTAAACCACTGCTGATCGCTGGAAGTAGCGGTATACAAATCTATACCAAATAAATAAATAAATAAAGCCCCTGTTCACACCTGCAACAACACACTAGGGCTGCAATCTGAACCCGGGAATTCAAGACCAGCCCCTTGTCAAAGCCATCCTGCAGAAAGGCTAAAACGTCTGGGATAGAAGTCTCAAAGATGCATCGCTGTCTCTCTTCATACCAAGCCTTGAAGACCCTCCAAACGCGCACATAGGTTAAGGAAGTAGGCTGCTGCCTTACTTTCAGCAAGGTGGCTATCACCAACATCGAATAACCCCTGACGCCTCAAGGACATCCTCTCAGGAGCCAAGCTGTAAGCAAGAATCAATCCACCTGAGGCATCAGGATATGACCCTGTGACAACAGGACTGGCCTTGCCAGCAGCCTTCACAGTCTGTCTACCACCAGTCTTACGTGGTCCACATACTGCAGATGTCACAGTCAATCCAGAGCCACTAAGATGACTCTCAATGCACTGAACCAGCCGTCCTGTGAGGGGCCATGGCGGGAATGCATAAAGCAGGATCTCCGCCGGCCAACTCTGAGCCAACGCATTGAGGCCCTCGGACATGCACTCCCTGTGCCTGCTGAAGAACAGTTTGACCTTGGTGTTTTCCGCTGACACCATAAGATCCAAAACTAGTATCCTCCAGCACTGGGTAAAATGACGGAATACTGTGTCCACCAAGGATCACTCTCCCAGACCCAGCTGATGTCTGCTCAGGAAGTCAGCCTGCAGGTTCTCCTTTCCTGCCATGTGAGCTGCCAACAGCTGCACGAGATTGATCTGCGCCCACTGAAGAAGCGGGGCAATCACCTCTGCTAGACTGGCGTTGCCTGTTCCTCCCTGATTGTTGATGTAAGCCACTGTGGAAGCATTGTCCGATAGGACTCGCACTGCCTGGTGCTGGATCAAAGCTTGAAACTCCAGGAGGGCCAACCTCAAGGCCCTCATTTCCAGATGGTTGATGGACCACTATGCCTGGACTGCTGACCAGTCCCTGTGCAATCTGCATCATGCAGTGTGCTCCCCAGCCAGAGAGACTAGCATCCGTCGTGACCACCATCCACTCAGGTGGCTCTAGTGGCATCCCCTTGGCCAGGATGACTGGCAATAACCACCATGTGCGACACCCACCAGCTGGGCCAAGAGGCTGACAGCTGGTAGGCAGCCTTAGGGTCCCTTGGAATAAAGTTCTTTCACTCCTCAGGCAATGAATTTGTAGTTGAGTCGGTGGTAAGGCTTTGCAAGATTTTTATTTTCTTTTATGGGGATTTCCAAAAGCACGCTGGGGTTCAATTACAACCAAGGCAGAAGGATAACATCTCCAAACAGAAAAGATGAACTCAGGAAAACCAGGAGAAATAAATCAGATAAACTTTTCTTTTCTCAGCCTTACTGCTGCTCTGTGTCCTCACACTCTGCACTGCTCCGTGTGGTCACACAATGAACTGCAGCAGAACTCTATCACAGCTGTTCTCACTTTGTAATGCAACGTTCCCTCACAGCTCCGTTGCTCTCAGTCAGTGAACAAACAAACATTGAATACTTCTTACAACTCTCTTGGTAAGCACTACCCTTACTATAGGGTTTTTACATTTCTTCCTTTCTTATCTCACAACTGTAGCTTTCCTTTGAGCCAGAGAACAATCCATAAGAATTGGGCAACAGACCTCATTAGGCACACATGTCTCTATTTGCATTTCTTCAAAATCATTTGTACCAACAGAGTCTCTCTCATATTGTGGAGTTTCTTTAAGTTTCCCCTCTCTTAGAAACTGCTGAAACTGGTCCCACAGCAAGTCAGCCTTTGTAGGTATTTTTGCATTGGAGATAGAATTCCTCTCATTAGAGTGTATCCCTTGAAAACCCCTAATTTAGAGGATTCAAAAGCTTCTCTGTTATCTGCACTGGGGATTCCAACACTGGCTAAGCTTTCAATCCACTGGTTAATGGTGGGAGGTGAAGGTTTCAGTTCCTGCCCTTTTAAACCAGCCCTTAGCCCTCTTGCCACATTATCAGGAAAGAAATTATCGGCTTTACCTTGAGGCTGTTTCTGTATGTCAGCACTGATACCTTTTCGACCTCTCCAGCTATCACCGTTGTCCCGGTTGCTGGCCTGACGTGCACTTCTCCTCCAGTTACTTGTACTTCTGCTTTTAAATGCTGGCTCAATATCTCTTTCTTCCTGGTCTGAAACAGTAGACGGGCTTTGGCCTGAGACTGCCACTGCCTCTCGGTGAGCTGCTGCTGCCTGAGTTTGAGCCTTCTCTCTGGCTCCTTCTCTCACCCAGACTTCTCTCTCTCTGTCTGGCTTCAGCCACTCTCCTCTGGCATTCTCTCCAGCAGGTCTCCCGCTGACTCTCACTCCCTGGAGTCTCCCTTCGTCTCTCCGTCTCTGTCCTTGAGCTTGACTCTGTGCTTGTCTCTTTCCTTGACTCTCTCCTTGGCTCCCACACGTGGTTTTTAACCACTGCTTCCTGCTGGGCCTTCCCTGTGCTCCGCCCTCCTCTGACCAATTAGGAGGGTGGCTTGTCTCCACCCCTGAGCTAGGGCGTGTTCCACCCCTTGCAGGGGGCTGAGCTTTTCTCTGATGTAGGCTGTAATCCCCTTGCATCTGTGCACTGTCATTGTCTTCCATGGGGCTTTCAGGATTTTCATCCATATCCGTGCTTTCCACTATGCTTTCACCATCACACATGCCAGACTACTGTGTACCTCCAATGGACACAGAAGCTGGCAAGAGAGAGAGTGTTGCTGGGGAGACCAATGGGAAAGTAGTGCCCTCTGCAAGGGACACATGTGAGCTCTCATCCATGGCACCAGGTCCAGAGTCAAGGCCATGGACCCCAGGACTTGTAGGTAGGACCATGTTGATTGCATCCACTGTCTTAAGAATTGCTGGATCTGATGCTGAAGCCTCATGCACCTCTTCCAGCAGGAATACCAAGACCTGCACTGTATTGAAACAAGTGCAAAGCTACAGGAGATTTGGAGAAGGCTCTTGGCTACATCTGCCACCCAATCTAGGTGCCAGAGAAGACTGAGGATCCACTGAGTTGCTTCTATGTTCTCCTGCCATGACTTTGTTTGAATAATTCAGTCATCCAGGTAGGGATGTACCAGGACACCCTGGCTCCTCAGCTTGGCTGCAACCACTACCATGATCTTGGTGAAGGTGCATGGTGTCATGGTGAGGCCAAACAGAAGGGCCTGGAACTGAAAATGGCCCATGGGTACTGCAAAGTGCAGGAAGCGCCGATGTTCTGACTGGATGGGCACATGCAGGTAGGCTTTTGTGAGGTCTAGAGAGGTGAGAAACTTGCCTTGGCGCACTGCCATAATGACGGACCGCAAGGTCTCCATCCGAAAATGAGGGACATGCAACGCCCGATTGACATACTTGAGATCGAGAATGTGTTGGAAGGAATTCTCCTTCTTGGGTACCACGAAGTAGATGGAGTAGTCTCCCTGACCAAGCTGGCCCTGAGGTACCAGTACTACCATACGAAATTGAATCAACCAGCAAAGCATCTCGTTACAGTCCGTGCCTTTACCGGTGCCCTGCATGGCGATACCAGGAAGGCCTCCATGAGAGGGAATGCAAACTCTAGAGCATAACCCTCGCAAATGAACTCCAGGACCCAATGGTTGGAGGTAAGGTGGACCCAGGCTGGGTAAAACTGCCACAGGTGAATGCCGATCGGCACAAGCCACACCTGGGTCCCCCTCATCTCACTAGGGCTTCCTTGTCAAAGATCTGGAACTTCACAAATTGTGTAGGTCGTTCGTTAGAGGGTGATAGTTGCCTAAAAATTGATGTGTATAATCCCTCCAAAAATTGAGTAAACTTGGCCCGTCACTATAACAAAGACAATCTCAATGTAGATAGAAACACCGGTCTCACACTAAAAAGCTAATCACTCTCGGATATATTTTCACCGAAAAGTGCAGCCAGAATTACATCAATGACCATGTATCAGGTTTCCTCTACAACTTAAAGATGTCCTAAATATAGTAATGTATTATTTCATTTTCATAACAATTTATCGGACCAATCTTTACAGTCTATTTCAAAAGGTAATCAGAGATTGTGCTTATCTCTTAAAAGATTGTTAGCAGTCCCAACGCCACCATTCCGGTACCCGTATTGCGTTTCGAGTCTTCATCAGGGGAACAGTTTTGTTCAACAATCTCTATGAAAGAAGGAAAATAGTGGTATAATCAAACGTACCAGATTGTCCCAACATCTCATAACACTTTTCCGGACCTATCCTTGCTTTCTATTTTAAAAAGTGATGAGAGATTCTACTTATCTCTTAAAAGATTTACTAGCAATTCTGATACAAAATGCAGTAAAAGAGGTTAATTCCTCACCAAAGTTCTTAAATCTACAGAGTTTTTTCAATTCAATGATGTGCGGTTCTTCCGTGTTCCAACCCGTCAATGCTTGTCAAAAAACGCCGCGCATGCGTTGAGGTAGGATAAAGGGGTTTTTTAAAGACACTCCTACACTCACGTAGCAATGACGTCATTCATTTAAAGATCTAAATGTGAAAGGATCCGCTCTTTGCACTCATGCTAAAAGGGTTTCCATTGATGTAAGTCATTAAATACAGACACTCCAGTCAATTCGTGCATTGAGTCCCCCAGGAATAACTGTTTGAAGACGGTAAATCCATAATTGTTCACGGATCAGCAGGCTCTTCTCCCGGGATTTACCCATTGTACCTGTCATTACCCGATCAATCACAAAACATTTCAATTCTTCAAAGACATGATGATGTTGTGTACAATGAGATACCAAAGGGGCTTCTTGAACATTGCATTTAAGCCTGCTTCTGTGTTCGTTAATTCGGATCTGCAACGGTCGAACAGTTTTACCCACATACAAAAGATTACAAGGGCATCGGACAGCGTAGACTACATGATCAATGTCACATGTTGTATGATGTTTCAATTTGTAGTGGCGACCATGATGAAAAAAAGAAGAATTTATTTATTTATTTATTTTATTTTATTTACTGCACATTTATATACCGCTACTTCCAGCGATCAGCAGCGGTTTGATTCATGTTCGGGGATTGTCAATCAAGACTGGGGGGGGGGGGGTGGTATGTACAAATAACTGGGGTCACAGCACACATGGTTAGCGTCTTAGGGGGTGACTTATACATGAATCTCTTCCGTGATCAAACAAATATTGCATTGGCCACACGGTCTATGGCCTGTCTCTTGACCGGGAGTAGACCGCAGCACTGATCGTAGTTTGGCTGGACTCAATATCTCTTTGAGATTAGAGTGCCATACCCAAACGCAACGGATCTGTAGTTCTTGTAGACAAGGAAGACCGCTCAAGACATTTGTATGCCGTTTCAAAATCTTTTTTATACTACCACTGAGAGGCGAAAATTTAGTAATGAAATTAATAACTGCATTGTCGGTATTACTTTGAATGGCCCGAGGTTGGAGCAATAAATCCCTGTTATTATAGAGGGCCCGCCGATAAGCCTGCTTTATAACCTGCATAGGGTACCCCCTTTGTTGAAACTCACCCACCAGGGTTTTTGCTTGTTTCTTATATTCTTCTGTGGTGGAACAATTCCGTCTGTATCGGATGAATTGTGAAACTGGTAGACTGTCTCGTAATTGTTTTGGGTGTTTACTCCTGTAGTGAAGTAACGTGTTCTTATCGGTGGACTTCTTATGAATGGACGTTACCCAGCCCTGTGATCCTTTTTGAACGGTGACATCCAAGAAGACTGATCATGAAAGGTATATGTAAATTTAATGTGGGGAGTAGCTCCATGAAATCTGTGAACAATTATGGATTTACCGTCTTCAAACAGTTATTCCTGGGGGCCTCAATGCACGAATTGACTGGAGTGTCTGTATTTAATGACTTACATCAATGGGAACCCTTTTAGCATGAGTGCAAAGAGCGGATCCTTTCACATTTAGATCTTTAAATGAATGACGTCATTGCTACGTGAGTGTAGGAGTGTCTTTAAAAAACCCCTTTATCCTACCTCAACGCATGCATGGCGTTTTTTGACAAGCATTGACGGGTTGGAACACGGAAGAACCGCACATCATTGAATTGAAAAAACTCTGTAGATTTAAGAACTTTGGTGAGGAATTAACCTCTTTTACTGCATTTTGTATCAGAATTGCTAGTAAATATTTTAAGAGATAAGTAGAATCTCTCATCACTTTTTAAAATAGAAAGCAAGGATAGGTCCGGAAAAGTGTTATGAGATGTTGGGACAATCTGGTACGTTTGATTATATGTTTATGTTTATGTTTATTTAGATTTACCACTATTTTCCTTCTTTCGTAGAGACTGTTGAGCAAAACCGTTCCCCTGATGAAGACTCGAAACGCAATACGGGTACTGGAATGGTGGCGTTGGGACTGCTAACAATCTTTTAAGAGATAAGCACAATCTCTGATTACCTTTTGAAATAGACTGTAAAGATTGGTCCGATAAATTGTTATGAAAATGAAATAATACATTACTATATTTAGGACATCTTTAAGTTGTAGAGGAAACCTGATACACGGTCATTGATGCAATTCTGGCTGCACTTTTCGGTGAAAATATATCCGAGAGTGATTAGCTTTTTAGTCTGAGACCGGTGTTTCTATCTACATTGAGATTGTCTTTGTTATAGTGACGGGCCAAGTTTACTCAATTTTTGGAGGGATTATACACATCAATTTTTAGGCAAAGATCTGGAACTAGCAAGGGAGCCCCTTACATATCCCCTCCTCCTCAAAAGGAATGCCCCCTAGCCGAGTAGGTAGGCTTCATATAAGGCGCAAATCGTACTGCCTGAAACCTATGGAAATCATGGTATCATCCTCTTCCTGCTGATGGCATTGATTTCTAGGGTTTGGGCTTGTTCTCCAGCAAACATGAGGGCTTGGACTCCCCCAGATCCTTAAACAACTTCTCTAGAGCTTCCCCAAAGAGAAGCTTGCCCCGAAAGGGCAGCCTACTGAGGCGCTGCTTTGAAGACACATCCACCAACCAACTCCGCAACCAAAATAAGCACCGGACGGCTATGACTGATGCCATACCTTTTGCTGATGCCCTAAGCAAGTCATAGAAGGCATCCACCAAGTAAGCTATCCCTGAGTCTATCCGAGTTGATTCTCAGAGAGCTGCATAGAGTCCTGTCTCGGCTCCTGTCAAAATCTGAATGCATCTCATGCAGGCCCTTGCGACATAGGCCCTTCAAACCGAGGCCTGCAAGGCCAATATGTTGACCTCAAAGGTTTGCTTCAGCAGCATCTCTAACTTCTTCTCCTGAGGATCCTTGCAGCTGCACCCCCTTCCAACGGAATGGTGGTCCTCTTAGTGACTGCAGACACTAGGGAATCAACTCTGGGAAGCTGGAACTGCTCCCGTTCAGTAGTGGGAATGGGTTAGAGGTGCAGCATGGCCCAAGCACCACGCAAATCCGCCTCTGGGAGAATTCCATTCCAAATCAATCATTTGCTTTAGGGCATGTTGCACTGGAAATGTGGTTTCCACCATATGGATCCCCTGAAGCAATGGGTCCTCCAAAGGAGTTTTGACAGCTGGTGTGTCCACTGAGAGGTTCAGTGCTGCCAGCGAATCCGCAATCAGTGACCCCATTTCTTCCCTACGGAAGATTCTTACAATACTGGGATCTTCTCCTACAGGCAGGGAGTCTTCCCAAAGGCCCCCAGTCCCTTCTTCTGCTCCTAAACCTGAAGGACCCTCCCTAGGATCCTCTGACCCCAGAGACCATTCAAAACCCTGATTCTCCTCAGTGACCACCAAACCACTGGAGGCCATTAACGAGGTCCTTGCACCAAGATCAGTCAGCTGCTTCTTGCACTGCTCTGCCAGACTGCAGCCGGTCTCCTGCGGCTACATCAGGCCCTATTTAATACAGTTAGCCTGATGCAGCAACAGGACAAAATCCAGCGAGAATGGGACCATGGTTGTAGGACTCTGTGCCAAGAGAGGCCTTTGCTCTGCCTGCCGCTGCACTGCTGAGACCCTTGAAGACAGTAAAATGTCTGCCGGAGACGCTGACAAGATGGCCGCAGTTTCTGCCAAAGGGGCGAGAGCCATGGCCATTGAAGACGCCAATACCAAGCCCCCCAGGGGCTCTGATCCCCATGGAGATATCCCTTCTGAGGCCAGTGATTGCCTAAATGAAGTTCCCTCCTCACGGTCCTCTGCCTCACAGACCCGACATAGACTGACCGCAGAATGATGGCTCTGCCTGCTCCCACAGCCTACACACACCGCTTTGCCAGTCGACATCTCGAGGCGGGAAGGGTTCAGTGCGCCTCATGATGATGAACAGTTTCAATTAATTCAAAACACAGACTAGTGCCGTTAACGTCCCCGCGACCCCCAATAAAGTACACAATTAGAGAAACACTCATTGCACATGATGTTCAAACTGTTTATATCGAGTCGCAGCAAGCCTGAACACCTCTAATCTACTAATGGGCACCGAGGCTTTGAGCAGTAAGTTTGAAGGGAATGAAGAATAGAAGGAGCAAGACCCTCACTCCTCCCAAGGTCCTACCGCTGACCAAACGGCATCGGTCCCCTGGGGCAGACCCAGTCACCACAGTAGCTGCCAGTAGTTGCCTACTACCAAAACTGGAACAAAACCCCTCTTTGGCACCGGAATAGCAGCAATTACAGTAGTCAAGATGGGCGGTGTTTAAGGAGTGGATAAGCGTTTTAGTAGTGTGTTCAGAAAGGAAAGGGCGGATTTTGCTGATGTTATAGAGAAAGAAACAGCAGGTCTTAGCTATCAGGTGGATATGTGAGGAGAAAGAGAGAGAAGAGTCAAAGACAACCCCAAATTGCGGGCCAAGGAAACAGGAAGGAGTACAGAGTTATCCACAGAGAAAGGAGGAAGAGGAGGGGAGGTTTTAGGGGGAAAGATACGAAGTTCAGTCTTGGCCATGTTCAGTTTCAAGCAGCGGTAAGACATCCAGGCAGCAATGTCGGAAAGGCAGGCAGAGATCCCTGTCTGGATTGCCAGAGAGATTTCAGGCGTAGAGAGGTAGATCTGGGAGTGATCGGCATACAGATGGTACTGAAAGCCATGGGAAGAGATAAGCGCACCAAGGGACTGGGTGTAGAGGGAGAAAAGGAGCGGACCCAAGACAGATCCTTGAGGTACACCAACTGGGAGTGGGGTAGCAGTGGAGGAGGAGCCACCAGAACACACACTGAAAGAGTGATGGGAGAGATAGGAGGAGAACCAGGATAGTACAAAGCCCCTAAAACCAAGCTAGGACAGGGTATCGAGGAGAAGGTTGTGGTCAACAGTGTCAAAAGCAGCAGAGAGGTCAAGAAGGATGAGGACAGAGTAAAGGCCCTTGGATTTTGCCAGGAACAAGTCACTGGAGACTTTGGCAAGAGCCGTTTCAGTAGCGTGTAAAGGATGAAAGTCAGACTGTAAGGGATCCAGGAGGGCATGAGAGGAGAGGAAGTCAAGGCAGTGGTGTTGAACCGCATGTTCAAGTAGTTTAGAAACAAAGGGAAGGAGAGAGATGGGTCGATAATTAGAAGGACAGGTGGGATCAAGTGAGGGTTTCTTGAGAAGAGGTGTGACCACAGCATGCTTGAAGTCTGCAGGGACTGTTGTAGTGGAGAGTGATAGGTTGAGAATATGAGAGATGGAAAGGACAACGGTGGAGGAGATGGGGCTTAGGAGACGGGTGGGGATAGGATCAGAGGAGCAGGTGGTGAGTTTGGAGGAGGAAAGAAGGTGTGCGGTTTCCTCTTCAGAGATCACAGGAAAGGAAGAGAGGGTAGCAGAGGTAGGGGGAGAGTTGGGAGTGAAGAGGAGGAGGAGGGGAAGTAGCTGACTTTGTGGGGAATTGGAGGGTGGTTTTGTGGATTTTGTCATGGAAATAGTCAGCCAGGGTTTGGGCAGAAAGGGAGGGAGGGATCAGAGGCGGAGGCACTTTGAGAAGAGAGCTGAGAGTAGTAAAGAGACGGCGAGGATCAGAGGCAAGAGAGCTAGTCAGATGGACATAGTAGTCTTGTTTGGCAAGAGTTATGGCTGACTGGAAGGAGACAAGACTGGAAGGAGATTAAGCCTGACTGTCCTTCTCTGAAGCTGAATAATCGTCCTGAGAAGTGATCCAAGATGCCTGGATGTGATGTCTATGCTGAGGATCTTTGCTTAAAAAATCCCCCCCATGAAATCACCTTTTTAAAATCTTTGCCTAGAGGTAAATAACAGAAAAATATCCTCTCTAGCTGCATAGGAACAGAATGCAGCGGGGTTCAGTTCTGCACAATCCAGACTGAAACTTCCCAAGCTGTTTACTAGCGTCCACCTTCCTGGTCCTCCAAACTCCTCAGGAGCACACAGTCCTTAAGAAATGCTCAGGGAATGACCTGGCTAGGCCCTTCTAGACTACTTGCTGAAAATGATCTAACAGGGGACATCAAAATTTCCTTCAGATCCCTTAGTGCCCGTTTCCCTTTTAGGGCAAGCAGACCTGGGACTTCCTTCTTCATTGCAAGCTTAACTGGCCATGGAAAGAAGGAAAATCTCCCTCCTGCTGCTTGGGGCCACTTGGCACTAACCATAAAGCACGTTAGGTAGGTAGGGCCTGTTCAAGTTCCCTCAGGAGGGTCGTCCAGTGCTATCCTTCATTACTCTGAGGTTAGGAGCAGAGGTGCAGATATTTCCTCATTTGCAAACAGAGAGACATTTGGGGTCTGCTACATTTCTTTTGGAAAGGGCACCTTTTACCTTTCAGAGGCTCCTCCTCGCTCTATTGCCATATCCTCCCCCGGTTTATAACTAAAATGCTTCTAACTCCAGGACATGGGGACAGAGGTCAAAAGCCAGAAAGTCCGGAGAGAGCAGCTGATGCGAAGTGCATAATTAATAAAGAGTGAGTCTCTGGGGCCCGAGTACAGAGGAATGGGTGAGTCTCTGGGACCTGAATACCGAGGAATGTGTAAGTCTCTGGGACCTGAATACAGAGGAATGGGTGAGTCTCTGGGGTCCGAGTACAGAGGAAAAAGGTAGGAGAAAGCAAAAAGATATAACAACAAAATTTTGTTGATTTTTAGCCACCTTTCCAAATTAGTCTGAGAATTATCAAATTACCCAGTGAGAGGAGAGAGACCTTTTGGCAGATCCCGATTTTGATCTTATATCCCAAAGCAGCATGCTAGTTGTAGTCCCTGATTCTACCAGACAAAATCGGTGCTGTGTGTCCCAAGAAGGAGATATTGTCAGACTCAAGGGTGAAGGGGAGGAATATGTAGAAGCTGATAAGGATAAAGCGGAATTGCTTAACAAATATTTCTGTTCTGTGTTCACAGATGAAGAACCAGGAGCAGGACCTCAGAAAACACCCACAATAGGAACAGAAGCGAGGGACATCTTGAACAATTTTCAAAAGACTGTGTTCTTGAGAAACTATCTCAACTTAAAGTAGACAAAGCGATGGGACCGGATGGGATACACCCGAGAATACTGAGGGAACTTGGGGACGTTCTAGCAACTCCACTGACTGACCTTTTCAATGCCTCATTGGAGTCGGGAGTGGTGCCAAAGGACTGGAGAGAGGCTCATGTGGTGCCTTTACACAAAAGCGGAAGTAAGGATGTGGTTGAAAACTACAGGCCGGTTAGTTTAACTTCAGTGGTGAGTAAATTATTGGAAACGCTGCTGAAAGAGAAAATAGTGAGGTTTCTGGAGTCCAGCGGATTACAGGATCCGAGGCAGCATGGATTCACCAGAGGCAGGTCTTGTCAGACAAATCTGATTGATTTCTTTGACTGGGTGACCAGGGAGTTGGACCGAGGGAGAGCCCTAGATGTGGTGTATTTAGATTTCAGTAAAGCCTTTGACACTGTTCCTCACAGGCGACTTATAAACAAACTGAGCACCCTAGGAATGAACCCTAAAGTTACTGCTTGGGTTAGAAATTGGTTGGGTGGGAGGCGACAAAGAGTACAAGTAAATGGAGCTCACTCTGAGGAGAAGGATGTTATCAGTGGTGTGCCCCAGGGATCTGTCCTTGGTCCGATTCTTTTTAACATCTTTGTTAGTAATATAGCGGAAGGGCTTTCAGGTAAGGTTTGCCTCTTTGCGGATGATACCAAAATCTGCAATAGACACCCAGGAAGGGGTAGATAACATGAGGAGGGATCTAGCTAAGCTTGAAGAATGGTCTAGAATTTGGCAGCTGGGATTTAATGTTAAAATATGTAAGGTCATGCATTTGGGCTGCAGCAATCCAAGGGAGCAATATAGTATAGGGGGTGAAGTACTTTTGTCCACTAAAGAAGAGCGGGACCTAGGCGTGGTTGTGTCTGATGATCTTAAAGTAGCTAAACAGGTAGAAAAGGCGATGGCAAAAGCTAGAAGGATGCTTGGGTGCATACAGAGAGGAATGGCTAGCAGAAAAAAGGAGGTGATAATGCCTCTGTATAAGTCTTTGGTGCAACCTCATTTGGAGTATAGTGTGCAATTCTGGAGACCGCACCTTCAAAAGGATGTGAACAGGATGGAGTCGGTGCAGAGGGTGGCTACTAAAATGATTAGTGGGCTTTATTATAAAGCATATGAGGACAGACTGAAGGATCTTAATATAAACACCTTAGAGGAAAGGCGGGATAGAGGTGATATGATTGAGATGTTTAAATACCTCCGTGGCATAAATGTTCAGGGAGAGAGCCTCTTTCAATTGAAAGCTAGTTCTGCTACGAGGGGACATGGGATGAGGATGAAGGGAGATAGATTCAGGAGTGATATGCGGAAATATTTCTTTACGGAAAGAGTAGTGGATCCGTGAAATAGTCTCCCAGTGTAGGTGGTAGAGATGAGGACAGTAACTGAATTCAAAAAAACATGGGACAAACACAGAGGATCTCTAAAGGTAAAAAGGGGACTGTTGTAGTTGTTGATATGGAAGGACAGACTAGATAGGCCATGTGGTCTTTTTCTGTCGTCATATCTCTATGTTTCTATGTTGCTATGAGGTTGTCCAAAATCCAGAACTGGCCTAAAATGTCCCTTATGGAGTTGGGAACTCAGCAGCTCCACTGTTAAGAATGGGGGGGGGGGGGGGGGAGGGGGGGGGGGGGAGGGGCGGGACGAGGTGTAATATGGGATTGCAGCCAAAAGGGAAAATTGGTTAATGCGAAGAAGTCCAGAGTTATGCGCTTGGGATGCAGAAATCCAAAGGAATCATATGCAATAGGGGGCGAGAGGTTGGTTTGTACAGACTAGGAGAGGGACCTCGGAGTGCTAGTGTCTGAGGATCTCAAGGTAGTAAAACAATGCGACAAGGCAGTAGCCAAAGCCAGAAGGATGCTGGGTTGCATACAGAGAGGAATTACCAAGAGAAAGGAAGAGGTTCTAATGCCCCTGTATAAGTCCCTGGTGAGGCCTCACTTGGAATATTGTGTTCAGTTTTGGAGGCCATATCTCGCAAAATGCATAAAAAGGCTGAAAACGGTTCAGAGGAAGGCAACCAAAATGATTTGGAGCCTGAGTCAGAGGATATATGAGAAGAGACTTGAAGACCTAAATATGTACACTCTAGAGGAGAGGAGGGACAGGGGAGATATGAATCAAACCTTTAAATACTTAAAGGCAGGGGCGGCCCAAGGGGGTTGCGGGGCCATGTGCAGAGACTCGGTGCGGGACTTCATTTGCATAAATATTTGCATAATGTTACCATACACTAACTTTTAGTAAACATGCCTCTTAATGAGTGTATGGATAAAGAAAGACTAAAAGATTTCTACATTACTATAATCCAGTGCCAACCACCAGGCACATTAGGAACTACTACAAACACTGCCCATTTAGAACCCATAGCAAACCTGCCGTATCCTAACAGCACTAAGAGGACTCACAAAGCACCAGACCCTACCTATCAAAAGGCAACACTGCAAATATTAGACCAATACATTTCAGAGAATAAGAATACATGACCTACTGGGGAAAGAGAACAAGTGGCAATGTCAAATAGGAATTATATAAACAGAATACCTCAGCTCAGTTACACATGCAGAACATAGACCAGGGGTCTCAAACTCAAATTGCTTTGAGGGCCAAATGAGGACTTGTAAAATAACCCGGGGGCCGCATGAGACGTGGGACCTCATTTGCATAAGGGACCTCATTTGCATAAATATTTGCATAATGTTACCATACCCTAACTTTTAGTAAACATGCCTCTTAATGAGTGCATGAATAAAGAAAGACTAAAAGATTTCTACATTACTATAATCCAGTGGCAACCGCCAGGCACATTAGGAACTACTACAAACAAACACTGCCCATTTAGAACCCATAGCAAACCCGCCATATCCTAACAGCACTACCAGGACTCACAAAGCACCATACCCTACCTATCAAAAGGCAACACTGCAAATATTAAATCAATACATTTCAGAGAATAACAATACATGACCTACTGGGGACAGAGAACAAGTAGCAATGTCAAATAGGAATTACATAAACAGAATACCTCAGCTCAGTTACACATGCAGAATACACCATCACCAAACAAGGAACCAAATTTAGAAACAAGACAATTTAAACTGGGACCCCCAAAAGCCAAACTTGGAATGTACAACAACACTGTAGAAATAAAACTATAAATTAATTTCCTCTTGTACTAAACAAAGCGCAGGCGTTATTGATGCACATTTCCCAGAACTGACATATTCCAGTTAATAAATTCAAAATAAAGATATTTTTCTACCTTTTGTGCATTTTTTTTCAGTTCCAGCCACTTTCTTCTGGTTTCTTCGTGCCTTCTGCTAACTCTCCATCGTCTGCTGTCCATTTGTCCTTCTCTCTTCTAGCTTTTTCCATTCTCCCTCTACATCTGCTTTAACATATTAATCTTTCTCCTTTTGCTCTTTCCTCATTCCTATTTTCATCCACTCAAATTTTACCCCTCCATCCTCAATCCCCACTTACCTGGCCAATTGTAGATTTGTCTTCCCTCCCACACAAAATACTTTCCCCTCTCCATTTCACTCTCCCAGCTCCATCCCATTCTAATCCTCCCCCAACATCAGCTCCCTTCTAGTTCCAGCCTCACCCAGCATCCACTCCCTTCTACAGTAGTCCTCACATCAGCCCATTTCCAATCCTAGCCCCCATCAGCCCCAGTCCTAGTTCCCCCATCCATTTCCAGTCCTATCTGAGCCCCTCCATCAGCTCATTTCTCCCAGCCCCCCATCAGCCCATTTCTAGTCCTTTCCTAGCCCCATCATCATCCCATGTCAAAGCTAGCTCCCCTCCACTCAGCCCATTTCCATTCCAAGCCCCTGTCCCCATCAGCTATTTGCAGTTCAAGCCCCCTTCCACTCAGCCCATTACCAGTCCTAGCCCCCCATAGCCCACTACCAGTCCTAAGCCCCCCATCAGCCCACTTCCAGTCCTAAACCCCCATCATCCCATTTTCAGTCTTAGCCCCCCATCAGCCCATTCCCAGTCCTAACCCCCCCATCAGCCCATTCCCAGTCTTAGCCTTCCCATAGCCCATTACCAGTCCTAACCACTCTCATCAGCCTACCTCCAGTCCTAACCCCACCATCAGCCCATTTCCAGTCCTTGCCCCCCCATAGCTCATTACTAGTCCTAACCCCCCCCATCAGCCCACTTCCAGTCTTAGCCCCCCCCCCCCATAGCGCATTACCAGTCCTAACCACCCTCCTCCCCATCAGCCCAGGTAGATTAAAAAAAAAAAACTGGCTGCTGCTGCCGCTGTGGCAGCAGCAGAATCAAGCATCCCGTGGGGCCCCCCCTGCATGGCAGAGCCCTCCCTGCAGCATCAGCTCCCTCAGCGTGGGCTTTTCAGAGCCGCGAAGGGAGAGCTTCCCTTTCTTGCAACTCTGTTAAGCCTGCTGGGGCTGATGGGAAACTGCCTTGGTGGGCTTAACAGAGCCACGAGAGAGAAACTCTCCCTTCGCGGCTCTGAAAGCCGACGCTGAGGGAGCTGATGCTGCAGGGAGGGCTCTGCCGTGCAAGGGGGGGGGGGGGTCCCGTGGGATGCTTGATTTTGCTAGCCGGTTTTTTTTTTTAATCTACCTGGGCTGATGCAGAATGTTATTTGCACGGGGCCCCCTGAAACGCGGGGCCCTGTGCAAACAACATTCTTGCTCAATGGACGGGCCGGCCCTGCTTAAAGGGTATTAATGAACAAACACACCTCTTCCAAAGACGGGGAAGCTGTAAAACTAGAGGGCATAACATGAAGCTGCAAGGTGGTAAACTGAAAGGAAATGTCAGGAAATACTTTTTCACTGAAAGGGTGGTGGATGCTTGGAATGCCCTCCTGATGGAAGTGGTGGGGGCAAATACAGTGACAGAATTCAAAATGACATGGGACAGACAGAGTGGATCCCTTTATAGCAAGAGGATAAAATCAAATCAAACTTAAGTATGTTTTCTACTCAGTATATAGAGGGGGCCTGACCTGCACAGAGTTGCAGTTACAACCACTCTAGCCACCTTACTAGGTAGATTACATGGACCATACTGGTCTATATCTTCTGTCATATACTATGTTGCTATGTAATATATGAGGCGTTAAGAGCCTTAGGACAGGTTTATTTAATGTGTTTGTGATTTTTACATTCATTGTATTTATTGTAACAGCGAGTGATGCTAAGATTGTAATTTATTTTGTAAAATTGCAGCTAGAATAAGCGCCTGCCCCAAAGAGCTTACTACCTAAGTGGCTGACACGGTGGGAGGTAATCTCACTTCCCCAGGGATCCAAGGAGGGCAGAAGTGGATCTGGTGCCTCAGGGTTACTAGGGGTGCCAGTGGGGTTTAAGATCCTTGATTGTTCTTGGCTCTCCTTGGGAGTGTATATTAGGAAGTTGACTTCTACCAGCCCTGAAGATTCCTCTCCTTTCATTGCCCTTATTAGAGCCTTGACTAGATTTGTTGAACTAGATAAAAGCCTTTGTAGGGGGGATATTAAACAGGAATAATACAGTAAACGGCAGACCTTCTGACAGTGTTAATCCCCTTACGCGGGATAGTCAGTGACAGGAACACTGTTAGTGCTGCTATCTCCGGATGCCACCACTGTATGTGCTCATATTAACTGCTTAGCATGAGAGTATTCCAGGGGTATTACAGGGGTGTTCCAGGGGCATTGCAGGGGTGTTCCAGGGACATTGCAGGGGTGTTACAGTGGCGTTCCAGGGGCGTTCCAGGGGTGTTCCAGGGGCATTGCAGGGGTGCTACAGGGGCATTGCAGGGGCATTCCAGGGGCGTTCCAGGGGCATTCCAGGGGCGTTCCAGGAGCATTCCAGGGGCATTGCAGGGGCGTTCCAGGGGCATTCCAGGGGTGTTCCAGGGGTGTCCCAGGGGCATTGCAGGGGTGTTACAGGGGCGTTCCAGGGGCATTGCAGGGGCGTTCCAGGGGCATTGCAGGGGTGTTACAGGGGTCTTCTTACAGGGGCATTGCAGGGGCATTGCAGGGGCGTTCCAGGGGCATTCCAGGGGTGTTCCAGGGGCGTTGCAGGGGCATTCCAGGGGCGTTCCAGGGGCATTCCAGGGGTGTTCCAGGGGCGTTGCAGGGGCATTCCAGGGGCGTTCCAGGGGCATTGCAGGGGTGTTCCAGGGGCATTGCAGGGGCATTCCAGGGGCATTGCAGGGGAATTACAGGGGCATTGCAGGGGCATTCCAGGGGTGTTCCAGGGGTGTCCTAGGGGCATTCCAGGGGCATTGCAGGGGCGTTCCAGGGGTGTCCCAGGGGCATTGCAGGGATGTTCCAGGGGCATTGCAGGGGCGTTCCAGGGGCATTGCAGGGGTGTTACAGGGGCGTTCCAGGGGCATTGCAGGGGCGTTCCAGGGGCATTGCAGGGGTGTTACAGGGGCGTTGCATGGGCATTCCAGGGGCATTGCAGGGGTGTTACAGAGGTCTTACAGGGGCATTGCAGGGGCGTTCCAGGGGCATTCCAGGGGCGTTCCAGGGGCATTGCAGGGGTGTTCCAGGAGCATTCCAGGGGTGTTCCAGGGGTGTCCCAGGGGCATTGCAGGGGCGTTCCAGGGCCATTCCAGGGGCGTTCCAGGGGCATTCCAGGGGTGTTCCAGGGGTTGTCCCAGGGGCATTGCAGGGGGGTTCCAGGGGCATGCCAGGGGCTTTCCAGGGTTTTTCCAGGGGCGTTGCAGGGGCATTCCAGGGGCATTGCAGGGGTGTTACAGGGGTCTTCTTACAGGGGCATTGCAGGGGCATTCCAGGGGCATTGCAGGGGCGTTCCAGGGGCATTGCAGGGGTGTTCCAGGGGCATTGCAGGGGCATTCCAGGGGCGTTCCAGGGGCATTGCAGGGGTGTTCCAGGGGCGTTGCAGGGGCATTCCAGGGGTGTCCAGGGGTGTCCCAGGGGCATTGCAGGGGCGTTGCAGGGGCATTCCAGGGGTGTTCCAGGGGTGTCCCAGGGGCATTGCAGGAGCGTTCCAGGGGCATTGCAGGGGCGTTCCAGGGGCATTGCAGGGGCATTCCAGGGGCGTTCCAGGGGCATTGCAGGGGCGTTCCAGGGGCGTTGCAGGGGTGTTACAGGGGCATTGCAGGGGAGTTCCAGGGGCATTGCAGGGGCGTTCCAGGGGCGTTCCAGGGGCATTCCAGGGGTGTTCCAGGGGCGTTGCAGGGGCATTCCAGGGGCGTTCCAGGGGCATTGCAGGGGTGTTCCAGGGGCATTGCAGGGGCATTCCAGGGGCATTGCAGGGGTGTTACAGGGGCATTGCAGGGGCGTTCCAGGGGTGTCCCAGGGGCATTGCAGGGGTGTTCCAGGGGCATTGCAGGGGCGTTCCAGGGGCATTGCAGGGGTGTTACAGGGGCGTTCCAGGGGCATTGCAGGGGCGTTCCAGGGGCATTGCAGGGGTGTTACAGGGGCGTTGCATGGGCATTCCAGGGGCATTGCAGGGGTGTTACAGAGGTCTTACAGGGGCATTGCAGGGGCGTTCCAGGGGCATTCCAGGGGCGTTCCAGGGGCATTGCAGGGGTGTTCCAGGAGCATTCCAGGGGTGTTCCAGGGGTGTCCCAGGGGCATTGCAGGGGCGTTCCAGGGACATTCCAGGGGCGTTCCAGGGGCATTCCAGGGGTGTTCCAGGGGTGTCCCAGGGGCATTGCAGGGGCGTTCCAGGGGCATTCCAGGGGCATTGCAGGGGTGTTACAGGGGCGTTGCAGGGGCATTCCAGGGGCATTGCAGGGGTGTTACAGGGGTCTTCTTACAGGGGCATTGCAGGGGCATTCCAGGGGCATTGCAGGGGCGTTCCAGGGGCATTGCAGGGGTGTTCCAGGGGCATTGCAGGGGCATTCCAGGGGCGTTCCAGGGGCATTGCAGGGGTGTTCCAGGGGCATTGCAGGGGCATTCCAGGGGTGTCCAGGGGTGTCCCAGGGGCATTCCAGGGGCATTGCAGGGGCGTTGCAGGGGCATTCCAGGGGTGTTCCAGGGGTGTCCCAGGGGCATTGCAGGGGCGTTCCAGGGGCATTGCAGGGGCGTTCCAGGGGCATTCCAGGGGCGTTCCAGGGGCATTGCAGGGGCGTTCCAGGGGCGTTGCAGGGGTGTTACAGGGGCGTTGCAGGGGCATTCCAGGGGCATTGCAGGGGAGTTCCAGGGGCATTGCAGGGGCGTTCCAGGGGCATTCCAGGGGCATTCCAGGGGCGTTGCAGGGGCATTCCAGGGGCGTTCCAGGGGCATTGCAGGGGTGTTCCAGGGGCGTTGCAGGGGCATTCCAGGGGAGTTCCAGGGGTGTCCCAGGGGCATTCCAGGGACATTCCAGGGGCGTTCCAGGGGCATTCCAGGGGCGTTCCAGGGGCATTCCAGGGGCGTCCCAGGGGCATTGCAGGGGCGTTCCAGGGGCATTGCAGGGGCGTTCCATGGGCATTCCAGGGGTGTTACAGGGGCGTTCCAGGGGCATTGCAGGGGTGTTCCAGGGGCATTGCAGGGGTGTTACAGGGGCGTTGCAGGGGCATTCCAGGGGCATTGCAGGGGTGTTACAGGGGCATTGCAGGGGCGTTCCAGGGGCATTGCAGGGGCATTCCAGGGGCATTCCAGGGGTGTTGCAGGGGCATTCCAGGGGCATTCCAGGGGCGTTCCAGGGGCATTGCAGGGATGTTACAGGGGCATTGCAGGGGCGTTCCAGGGGCATTGCAGGGGTGTTCCAGGGGCATTGCAGGGGTGTTCCAGGGGCATTCCAGGGGCGTTCCAGGGGCATTGCAGGGCTGTTACAGGGGCATTGCAGGGGCGTTCCAGGGGCATTGCAGGGGTGTTCCAGGGGCATTCCAGAGGTGTTACAGGGGCGTTCCATGGGCATTCCAGGGGTGTTCCAGGGGCATTCCAGGGGCATTGCAGGGGCATTCCAGGGGCCTTCCAGGGGCGTTCTAGGGGCATTGCAGGGGTGTTCCATGGGCATTCCAGGGCTGTTCCAGGGGTGTTCCAGGGGCATTGCAGGGGTGTTCCAGGGGCATTGCAGGGGTGTTCCAGGGGCATTCCAGGGCTGTTTCAGGGGCATTCCAGGGGTATTGCAGGGGTGTTCCAGGGGCATTCCAGGGGTGTTCCAGGGGCATTGCAGGGGCGTTCCAGGGGCATTGCCGGGACATTGCAGGGCTGTTCCAGGGGTGGGGTGTTCCAGGGGCATTGCAGGGGCATTCCAGGGGAATTGCAGGGGTGTTCCAGGGGCATTCCAGGGGTGTTCCAGGGGCATTGCAGGGGTGTTCCAGGAGCATTCCATGGGTATTCCAGGGGCATTGCAGGGGCATTCCAGGGGCATTGCAGGGGCGTTCCATGGGCATTCCAGGGGTGTTGCAGAGGCATTGCAGGGGCATTGCAGGGGCATTTCAGGGGCATTGCAGGGGCGTTCCAGGGGCATTGCAGGGGTGTTACAGGGGCATTGCAGGGGCATTCCAGGGGCATTGCAGGGGAGTTCCAGGGGCATTGCAGGGGTGTTCCAGGGGCGTTCCAGGGGCATTGCAGGGGTGTTCAAGGGGCGTTCTAGGGGTGTTCCAGGGGCATTGCAGGGGTGTTCCAGGTGCATTGCAGGGGCATTGCATGGGTGTTCCAGGAGCATTGCAGGGGTGTTCCAGGGGCATTGCAGGGGTGTTCCAGGGTCGTTGCAGGGGCGTTGCAGGGGTGTTCCAGGGGCATTCCAGGGACATTGCAGGGGCATTCCAGGGGCATTGCAGGGGCGTTCCAGGGGCGTTTCAGGGGCGTTCCAGGGGCATTGCAGGGTTGTTACAGGGACATTCCAGGGGCATTCCAGGGGCGTTGCAGGGGCATTGCAGGGGCATTGCAGGGGTGTTCCAGGGGCATTGCAGGGATGATATAGGGGCGTTGCAGGGGCGTTACAGGAGCATTGCAGGGGTGTTACAGGGGCGTTACAGGGGCATTACAGGGGTGTTACAGGGGCATTGCAGGGGTGTTACAGGGGCATTGCAGGGGTGTTCCAGGGACATTACAGGGGCATTCCAGGGGCATTCCAGGGGTATTCCAGGGGCGTTCCAGGGGCATTGCAGGGGTGTTCCAGGGGTATTGCAGGGGTGTTCCAGGGGCGTTCCAGGGGCATTGCAGGGGTGTTCCAGGGGTGTTCCAGGGGCATTGCAGGGGCATTGCAGGGGTGTTACAGGGACATTGCAGGGGTGTTCCAGGGACATTACAGGGGTATTCCAGGGGCATTCCAGGGGCAATCCAGGGGTATTGCAGGGGCGTTCCAGGGGCATTGCAGGGGTGTTCCAGGGGCATTCCAGGGGTATTGCAGGGGTGTTCCAGGGGCGTTCCAGGGGCATTGCAGGGGTGTTCCAGGGGTGTTCCAGGGGTGTTCCAGGGGCATTCCAGGGGCATTGCAGGGGCATTGCAGGGGTGTTACAGGGACATTGCAGGGGTGTTCCAGGGGCATTGCAGGGTTGTTCCAGGGGCATTGCAAGCGTGTTGCAGGGGTGTTCCAGGGGCATTGCAAGCATGTTGCAGGGGCGTTACAGGGGCATTGCAGGGGTGCTACAGGGGCATTCCAGGGCTGTTACAGGGGCATTTCAGGGGTGTTGCAGGGGTGTTACAGGGGCATTCAGGGGTGTTGCAGGGGTGTTACAGGGGCATTGCAGGGGTGTTGCAGGGGTGTTACAGGGGCATTGCAGGGGTGTTGCAGGGGTGTTGCAGGGGTGTTACAGGGGCATTGCAGGGGTGTTGCAGGGGTGTTACAGGGGTGTTCCAGGTGTGTTGCAGGGGCATTTCAGGGGTGTTACAGGGGCATTGCAGGGGCGTTCCAGGGGTGTTCCAGGGGCATTCCAGGGGTGTTACAGGGGCATTACAGGGGCATTCCAGGGGTGTTCCTGGGGCATTGCAGGGGTGTTCCAGGGGCGCACCTGGTCACAATCAGGCAGCAGTGATATTGAGCCATTGCCCGATTATGGCAAAGCGGCAAAAGTAAAGTGTAGCAAAAACTTGCCTAACTTTTGCCGTGGAAGCTAACTGGACAATGGATTAATATCACCAATGCCTGATTAGCTTCCTGGTAACCCGGGAAACCCAGATATTCAATATGTGGGCCGGATATGGTGCTAGAATTGAATATCTGGTTTTAAAGTTCAGTGGAAATGACTAGCTGCATTAGAACAGCTGCCACTGCCGCTGAATACCCCCCCCCCCCCCCAATTTCTTATTGTCTTCACTGTAATAAGGATTTACAGAGTATTGACTCTTCAAATATTTCCACTCTTTTGGCTTATAATGATGTCATGGTTCCATTAAAAAAAGATTTAGGGGCCCTTTTATAAAGTGCGGTACCTAGTCAACCTGGGTTTTGGCATGCGCTTACCAACAGCACAGGGCCAGGAAAGCGAGTGCATGAAGGGAGTGGGTTGGGGCAGAAAGTGTGCATGGTGGGACCAGAGAGGGTGGTGCGTGGATACACACTGCGCATTACTTACACCTCATGCAACTAGCGCAGATGCACCAAATGCCATCTCAATAGTTGGAGTTCGGTGCCCCCTGCTGTGCTGTTCTGTGCAGTACCTGCCGAGAACATGCCCCTGGCAGTTAGCACACAGGGGTTGCAGTAAAAGGTCCCTTAGAATCAGCAGTTTAACTGATCATTTTCCTAATAATTAGCAGATAGCTCAGATGCTGGGCAGTCCGAATCTTATCAGAAAGAAAAGAATGTTGGGTATTTCCTTGCCAGCGCTGCACATCCTCCTCCTAGGCTGCGTTGCGATGGTCCATGTTCTGGGTGCTCTGGTGGGTCATGTACTAGGGATCTCTGACATGTTTTGTTACTAGTGTTTGACTCCGTTCCATTTTTTCCTCTTGCAGATTTGAAACAAGATGAACTGGGCAGGTTTCTACACCCTCCTGAGTGGAGTGAGCCGGCACTCCACTGGCATTGGCCGTATCTGGCTGTCTGTTGTCTTCATTTTCCGCATCATGGTGCTGGTGGTGGCAGCGGAGAGTGTATGGGGAGATGAGAAGTCTGCTTTTACGTGCAACACACAGCAGCCTGGCTGCAACAGTGTCTGCTATGACCACTTCTTCCCCATTTCTCATATCCGACTGTGGGCACTGCAGCTCATCATTGTCTCCACCCCAGCACTGCTAGTGGCTATGCACGTGGCCCACCAGCAACATCAAGAAAAGAAAATGCTGAAAATGTCTGGTCATGGGGATGCAAAGCAGCTGGAGGAGGTGAAAAAGCACAAGTTTCGCATCTCTGGGACCCTGTGGTGGACCTATACCCTGAGTGTCTTTTTCAGGATCGTCTTTGAGGTGGCGTTCATGTACATCTTCTACATGATCTATCCCGGCTACAAGATGATTCGACTGGTGAAATGTGAGGCCTACCCCTGTCCAAACACTGTCGACTGTTTCATCTCCCGGCCCACAGAGAAAACCATCTTCACTGTATTCATGCTGGCAACTTCTGGAATTTGCATCTTGCTGAATGTGGCCGAGTTAGGTTTCCTGATTGCCAGAGCCTGTGCCAGGCGCAGCCACTGGGGCAGTGGCCCATCAGGGAAGAGCTCCTTCTACAGCAGCAAAGAGTACAAACAGAATGAAAACAACCAAATGCTCACAGAAGATGGCTTCAAGAGAAGCACTGGACAAGAGAAGGGAGATCACTGCTCCGCTTCCTAGAGGGTTCATGAGATGCAGATTGAGGAGGCCTGGCAGGTTGACACAGAGGCGGGAGAAGGCGACACCTAGAGCCCGAGTATCTCATTCTCCTCCCAGTTTCTCATTTATTACATGCTAATATGAGTGATTTCAGATGAAGAAACAAGTACGATTCTTGTCGCTGTAGTAATGGCGCGACAAGCTGATGTAAAGGATGAAACTCTGCTGTGCCGCTGCCGTGAGAGAACATGGTCTGGCTGAGGGGGAAGCAGGCAGCAGTATTATACTCACAGTATTTTATGCCTCTTAGAGCCAGTGCCTGGAAGAAGCCACTCTTATGAGCACAGACTTGCGGGACTAAATCTGTTACGATTTGAGAGATTCTCGGTATTACTATTTAATTTAAACTTTTATAAATTTGCCTTAATCAACTGTAAAATGTTCCTATTCTCTTGGAAATTCTGATGTTTCCCTGTTCAGCAGCTGAAAGAGTGAACCACCCAGAGGGGTGACGTGCTTGGGACATGATGAACATACTGCAGGAAGGAGTGCTGCATCTAATTAAATCTGATCTTTAAGGAGAATGTGCCGTGTTTTCTATTTAAACTGCTTCTGAACATTGTGTAACCAGGGATGAGGGATGTCTCATGGTTGCAAGTATTACGGTCACCAGCTTATATCTGTTCAGGGTCATTTTATGACAGGATGCTGGGCAGGGAAGATACTCGGATACATATACTGCACCTGTTTTATAAAGACAAATCCACTAATATATAAAAAATCCTGGTGTCAATTATAGAGACAAGGAAAAGGGTTTTTTTGTTGGATTCATATCAAGCTAATGGTGCATCAAAGATTCATATGCACCCCCAAACCAAGTCCTTTTGCTTTAATTTCTAAGTCACCACAAACTCATCAATATCATCAGAACAATAAATTCTATTTAAAATAAAGCAGTAAACATGTTAATAACTTGCATATTGCTGGGCTCAAAGTTGCTTCAATTCATACTCTGCTCCAGAATCCCCATAAGAACATAAGAAATGCCACACTGGGTCAGACCAAGGTCCATCAAGCCCAATATCCTGTTTCCAACAGTGGCCAGTCTAGTCACAAGTACCTGTCAGGTACCCAAAGTCCACGGCTTCCACAATGCTCGTCCTGGGGTAAGCAGTGGATTTCCCGGGTCCTTTTTAATAATGGTTTATGGACCTTTCCTCCAGGAACTTGTCCAAACCTTTTTTAAACCCAGCTACACTAACAGCTTTTACCAGTCCATTGCATGCATTTGTATTTCAAGGGCAAAATCCCACCATATGCGTCAAGGAAAACCAGTTAAAGACACCAAACCAGGTGCCCTACCATCATTCAGCATCAAAGCTTTCCTTTGAATTTTCCTTCTTAAATTCAGCTGGTGTGCCTGTTGTTAAGTGCCATTGAGTTGGTGTGGATTTATGGTGACCCTCTGGATAGTTGACCTAAAATGTGTTCGATCATCAATCAGGCGGCTCATTGTTACATAGAAACATGATGGCAGAAAAAGACCCCATGGCCTATCTAGCCTGTCCTTCCATATCAACTACTACAATAGTCTCCTTTTTCCCTTTTGAGATACTCTGCATTTGTTCCGTGCATTTTTAAATTCAGATACTGTCCTCATCTCTACCACCTCCACTGGAGACTATTCCATGTATCTACCACTTTCTGTATAGAAATATTTCTGCATATTACTCCTGAATCTATCTCCTTTCACCCTCATCCTCTGTCCCCTCATAGCAGAGCTTGCTTTCAATTGAAAGAGGCTCTCCTGTGCATATCTCCTCTATCCCGCCTTTTCCTCTAATGTATACATGATCTTGTTATTAAGTGCCGTCGAATCGATGTCGACTCATGGCAACCCTCTGGATAGTTGTCCTAAATTGTGTTCGGTCTTCAGTCCGGCGGCTCATTGTTGACAGACTGGCACCCATAGCTGCTATTATTGTATCGATCCATCTCATTGCTGACCTTCCTCTTTTGCAATGACCTTTTACCTTGCCAAGCATGATGTCTTTCTCTAATGATCTCTCTCTTTGCATGATGTGTCCAAAGTATGAAAGCCGAAGTCTTGTCATCTGAGCTTCTAAAGAAAGCTTAGATTTGATCTCCTCTAGTACGGACTGGTTTCTTCTTTGGGCAGTCCATGGTATACACAGTATTGGTCGCCAGCACCATAATTCAAAGGCATCAATTTTCTTCCTATCTTTTTCACTGTCCAACTTTCACATCCATATGACGTTATTGAAAATACCATGCCTTGAACAAGTCAAATCTTTGTATGGAGAGAGGCATCTTTGTTCTTGAGAATCTTGTCTAGGTCCTTCATAGCCATTCTGCCAAGAGCAATGTGTCGTCGGATTTCTTGACTGCTTGTTGCTTCTTTATTGATAGTTGATCCACGTAGGTTAAAGTTGTCCACTATTTCTTCTCCATCACTGATGAACTTATTTATTTATTATTTATCTATCTATCTTATTTATGTACTGCTTTATCTGGATAATCAAGGCGGTTTACATAGACCATCTTTCAAACACTGCACAGGGCAGTTTACAATGAACATTTTACCAGTTTACAGTGAACATTTAACAGTTACAGGAATAATTTACCCAAATATATGCAGGTTAAACATTGTATTAGAACTATGTACATTTCTGGTGGCATTATGCCTTTGATGTATCATATGCAAGTAAAGTACTGTGAAAACGAATGATGAATACTTTGATTCATTAATCCAATGGTGTTGGCTCAGTTGAAGAATTACTGGTTGTCAGAAGTGCAGGTAAGGTTTCTTGGTTCATGGTGTGTTGTTCATGAAGGTAGAAGTCTGTGAAAAGGAATATTTTAAGGTGTTTTTTGAAAAATGACAAATCTTTGATTTCCCTCAGGCTGTTGGGTAGGTTGTTCCATAATATTGGAGCAAATAGTGAGAATGCTCTGTTGGTTGTTGATTGGGTTGCATTACGGAACAATGTGGTTAGTATATTCTTCTGGTTGTCTTTCCTTCTTCTTGTGTCTTGTTGCAACTTTATGAGTGTGACTGAATTGCTCAGAGAAGGTGTTGTTGAAGATCACTTGTGTGCGGTTGGAGAGACAGTTTTTGAACCATTGTAGTATGGTCCCGCCTATTCTGAGGTGCTTCAGGTAGTTGATTAGGATATTGTGATTTATGGTGTCGAATGCTGAGGACATGTCTAGGAATATGAGGGCAAAGGCTTGTTTTGTATTGTCAATTCCTTGTATTATTGTGTCGAGGAGGGATATTAGGAGCGTTTTGACTCCATGGTATGCTCTGAATCCATATTGATGAGGATCTAGCTGGGCATATGAGTCAATGAAGTCTTGGAGTTGGGTCTGAACTGATTTTTCAATGACTTTAGATAGGAATGGGAGGCTTGATATCGGTCTATAGGAACTGAGGGAAGACTTGTTTAGTGAGTTGCATTTCAAGATTGGGCAGATGGAAGCCTTTTTAAAGGGTCTGATAATTGTCCCTTTGATAGCGAGAGGTTGACTATTTTTTGGATGTAGGGGGTTAATTCTGCTTTGACTAATCTAATCCAGCTAACTGGACATAGGTCCAGTAGAGAGGTGGTAGTATTCAACAATTTGATGCATTTGTCAATCTGTTCCTTGCTTCTTGGAGAGAATGAGTCCCATATTCCATTGTTGGTAGGTACATCATGGTGGGCTACAGCTAGTTTGGTTGTTTTGAGTTTGTATTTTTCCATATAGTGGTTGGCTAGCTGCTGAGCATTTATGTCGCTGGAATGGGTGTTGTCAGTGTTCATTTTTTTTATTAGATTTTGGACAATGAGAAATAGTTCACTTGGATGGTTTAATGAATTTGTTAGTATTTTTGAGAAGTAATCTTTTTTTTTTTTTTTTAGAGTTAATGATTTTCTGACGGTATAGTTTTAGTGTTTTCATATATTTCAGTCTGTCTGAATCACTTTTTGTAATTCTCCATTTTCTTTCAACCTTCCTTAGGGCTCTCTTCATCTCTCTTAGGTTTGGGAATACCAAGGTTGGGAGCTGTGGTTTTCTTGGTTGGTTGATGCTGCGTTGAGAGTGTTGTTCCACGTTGTAATGAGGGTGTCTAGATTGTCACAGTTATTTGTTAGCGCGGGTGTAATGTTCTTCAGGAAGTCCTCCTTGTCGAATTTCTTGACTTGGCGATGTGGTTGTATTTTTATGTCCTTGCTTGGAGGGCAGAGGTCAAGGTCCATGCTGAAGTTTATAAGGTAGTAGTCCTATGCTGGATATCATCTTGATGCATGTAAGATCTTTGGGAGAGAATATCAAGTCCAGGGTGTTGCCTTTTAGGTGTGTTGGGGAGTCAATGTTTTGCTTATAGCCAATGTCATCCATTGCTTGTAAGAATGAGTTGCTTTGGGCATTGGCTATTAAGGAGAGGTTTAAATCTCCTAGTATTATGTGTTCTTTGCCAGGTGGAGTTTCAGAGCATTCGGTTTCTATTATATTTGCCAGTGCATTGGTGTCTGAGGATGGGGATCTATAGACTAGGGTTATTGCTAGTCTTTTGGTATGGATAGTTAGCATATCTAGGCCTTCTGAGCTTATGGAAGATGTTTATTGAGCTTCCAGTTCGTTTTTGCACAGGATGATTACTCCTCCACCTTTCTTATTGTTTTGCGAGCAGTAAAAAAGGCTGAATCCTGTCGTTTTAATTTGGTTGAAGAGTACTGTGTCTGTGTCGTGTAGCCAGGTTTCAGTTATGCAGATGATGTTTGGTTTGCAGTCATTAATGAGTTCGAGTATAACAGGGATTTTGTTTCTTAGGGACCTTGCATTTATAAGGTACCATTTTAGAGATATAACACTTTCTTTTGTGTGTAGATTCCAGTTGCTTGACAGTGGTTGTGGATTTATGTATATGAGGTGAGTTGGTATGGTATGGTATGGTATGGTATGGTATGAGGGGCGATGGATGTTATGACTTACTGACTTATCGTGTTTATAATGGTAGGGGATTATTGGGATGAGGTGTTGTTTCTGTATGAGAGAGAGTGAATGGTTAATGGAAATGGTGATGAATAGAATTGCTAGGATGAAAACTGTTTTCCTTTTTTGTTCCATGGTATCTGTTGTTGTGGTTATCCGTTGGAATTGAGAATATTTTAAGGTATATTTGTGAAGAGACAGATGCTAGCTAATATACGATTTTTACAGTGTGAGAGAGGTTGATGGTTCATTTAGCCAGTTGTCATGATCTTTGTCTTCTTTACATTAAGGTACAGGCCCATTTTAAGACTATGTTCCTTGATCCTGAGAAGCAAATGTTTCAGATCGTCTTCACTTTCAGCCAATAATGTGGTATTATCAGCATAGCGAAAGTTGTTGATGAGTCTTCCACCAATCTTCACACCGCTGTTGTCTTCATATAATCCTGTTTCTCTAATGATTTGTTCTGCATATAAATTAAACAGATAGGGGGAAAGTATGCAGCCTTGTCATACCCTTTTCCTGATTTTAAACTATTCTGTTTCTCCTTGTTCCGAATTGTTGCTTCTTGATTAATGTAAAGTTTGTGCAAGAAGACAATCAGGTGTTTTCTGGTATACCCATGCTTCTTAATGAGGTCCAGTTTCTCATGGTTTATACAGTCAAAAGCCTTGCTGTAGTCAATAAAGCACAAATAGATATCCTTTTGATATTCTTTGTCTTTTCAAGGATCCATCTCACATCCACAATAATGTCTGTCATTCCTCGCCCTTTCTGAACCCTGCTTGCAATTCAGGTAGTTCTCATTCCAGGTATGGTTGTAGTCTCTTGAATAATCTTCAGTAGAATCTTGCTGGCATGTGGGATCAGAGCGATTGTGCGATAATTTCCACAATCAGTTGGATCACCTTTCTTTAGTATTGGTATAAACTCGGATCTTTTCCAGTCAGTTGGCCGTGATGTTGTCTTCCAAATTTCTTAGCAGAGCCTTGTAAGTATGGTAACAGCTGCATAAAATTGCTGTAATACTTCTATGGGAATACTATAAATGCCCGATGCTTTGTTCTTTGATAAACCTAAAGTAACCACCTAACTGAAATTTCTCCCCAATATACAATTCTTATAAATTAGAGAAATAAGTTAACCTAAGTCTAAAACTGACGTGTGTAGATCTGTAAATGTCGGAAAAGTAGCCTTGAGACAGTATTACTATCTCTTGAAGCTAATATTCCATTTTACTCAAAATATTGAGCCCATTAAGATCTTACGAAAATTAAGGTTTAACACCACATGAAAGTGTCACCAATAAATAAGAAAAAGTCATAAAACCACTTGTGAGTTTTTTTAGATAAAAGGCCAAAGCAATCCACTAGTAACCGGATACTTATCTAAAGTCTCTCCGTTTCATGAAGGTATGCGATTGGCCCGATGCTCTTCCTTGGATAACTCTTCAAGGAGTTGAAATTGTGGGAAAGGTTCTTTGAGTAATAATCAGCATTGTTTAAGTAGCCAAAAAGCAGACACAGCACTGCGTTTCGGGCGGTTCAAAAGATTTTCGCCCTGTCTCAACGCTCACCAACTACATCCACTCTCTTCGTTATCGTCACTGATGCAAGAGTAAGACGCCAGCGCATGCTCAATAGCAAGTGGTTTTATGACTTTTTCTTATTTATTGGTGACACTTTCATGTGGTGTTAAACCTTAATTTTCATAAGCTCTTAATGGGCTCAATATTTTGAGTAAAATGGAATATTAGCTTCAAGAGATAGTAATACTGTCTCAAGGCTACTTTTCCGACATTTACAGATCTACACATGTCAGTTTTAGACTTAGGTTAACTTATTTCTCTAATTTATAAGAATTGTTCTTTGATAAGGCTTTCAATGCTGCTTCTACTTCTTCTTTCATCATCAATGGTTCTGGATCATAAGGTACAGGTTGAAACGGCTGTTGGTCCACTTGATCTTTATCATATAAAAACTCTATATATTCTTTCCACCTTTTCTTGATCTTCTCAGAATCATTCAACATAAATCCTTAAGCATCATGTAACATTCCAGTTCGAGGCTGGAATTTTTCTTTAACTCTCGTAGTTTTAGGAAAGCCGATCTTGTTCTTCTTCTAATAGTTTCTGCTTCTATTTCCTTGCAAGTGTCATTGTAGTACTTTTCTTTGTCTTGTCTTGCTGCACGTTGGAAATCTCTGTTGAGTTCTGAGATTGCCTCTCTTTCTCCTCTGGCTTTAGCTTCTCTGCGTTTCTGGGCAATTTTCAGAGTTTCTTCCATCATCCATTTTGGCCATTTTTGCTTTTTCACCTTTTGTAGAATCTTCTCGCTTTCTTCCAACACAACCTTCTTAATGTCATCCCATAACTCTTCTGGAACTCTAACATTTGTATCTAAAGCAGCAAATCGATTTTGCAGGCAGTATTTAAATTCCAGTGGTATATTCTCAAGGTCATATTTTACTACATTAATGAGTGGCTTGCTCTTTTTCAACTTTAGCTTGAGTTTGCATACTAGTAGTTGGTGATCGGTGCCACAGTCAACTCCAGGTTTTGTCATTGTTGATATTATCAAGCTTTTCTTCACAACACGTTTGTTCAGTACTCTCACACCAGGAGGAGGCTCAGCATGTTATACGTCATATCCTAAACAAGTAGATCAGTTAAACCATGGAGGCCAATCAAGCGAATGCAACATTATAGTATCATCCACCCGGTATCAAGGTTCCATCTACCTGGAGCAATAGTCTTTAATCAGTATAAGATTCAGCAGAGTATCCATGGAGGTCTTTTATAGTGTGATTAGCCATTTTCCGATGTTCCACCAATAGAGCTGTTAATGTATGAGTAGAAATATGGCTTTTGTGTTCATTTGAATGCAATCAGACCTTGCATTTTGTTCTGCCTATATAAAACAGCTGTCAAGGTCAGGTGATCAAATAGATAACATAAAAAGAGTTGCAATTAGAATATACATTCACTCAAAAAGTAAAATTCTTAGTTGAATAATGCCACTCCACCCACTGTAGGTTCAACTGACACCAATGACAATGGCCACAGATACAGTGGCATCGCTCATCATCCCACTCTTCCATTTGTACAAAACTCGTGACATTCTCACCAATATTCCTACTCCTCAGGAAAGCAAACAAAGGAGGATCTTTAAACTCTTGATGTAACGAAAGGATATGACAGTGAGATTTAATTTTATTTATTTATTTATTTGCATTTCTTATATACCGCACTATTTGCGATCAGCGCGGTTTACATAAAACAAATGGTATCCGACAATGAACAAAAGTCAGGTCATTACATTGAACAGGAACAAGTAACTTGGAAAACAGGGTAAACTATATACATATGCGTAGCATTGAATAGGTAACTATATACATGTCAGATGGAGTTATTGGATATTGATCATATTTGGTGGCTGGGGTTCGGGGCAGTCAGTGAGGTATTTGATAAAGAGGAAGTGTTTTAAGGCCTTCCTGAACTAGCTCAAGTTGGGGATTGCTCTGATGTGTGGTGGTAGGGAGTTCCAGAGACTTGGGGCGCATAGTCTAAAGGCTCTGTTCGATGTTGCCTTGGAGCATTTTGTCATGTCTCTCACTTTAATAGCCTGCCTTGAAAACTGAGAAAATGTTAATTGCACCTACAGCACGATCTGGTGTGTCAGTTTGGTTATAATTAAGTAACAGGTCATGATTGGTGTATTTAGCTCATTTGTAAGCCCCCATTGGAAAGCCTCAAGATTTAAATCTGTCATGTAATAAGAAGGATTGAATTTTAAAATCTTCATGCTCAGAACAGACTTTCTACAGCAGCAAAATCTGGCTTAATGGTCGACTCTGTTTCAGTTTGTTCTGATGATATTGATGAGTTTGTGGTGACATAGAAAGTCAAGTAAAAGGACATAAGTCGGCGGTGCGTATGAATCTTTGATGCACCCTTAGCTTGATGCGAGTCCAAGAAAAAAAACCTTTCTTTGTCTCTATAATTAATACCAGGTTTTTGTTATATATTAGTGAATTTGTCTTTTACCTGGGCATTTGGTGGACACATTCTGATGGTTTTATGAAGACAACATGTGTGTTTATGTGTCCTTACAAACTAGCATCACCAAAAGCTGTCGCACAAACTTAAACCTGTTTGGAGGCAGGAGTATTTATTTATTTTATTTTATCTATTTTTCTATACCGTTTTTGCAAGGTTGAAGCAGTCTAAAAGGAACAATGAATACTTTTACATGTTACAAGGAACTGTAGGTGTGCTTACATTGGTAAATATATCTAATGATAGTGTTGGTTATTACCGCTGTTAAATGGGGGGGGGGGGGGGAGGACTTAACAAGACTGTAAAGGAGTAAGCTAGGGAAACTGGGTGTGACTAGTTGATTGAAGAGGGGGAGCAGTTATATGATGAGATCATTGGTTACTTGTATACTCGTTCCAAAGTGTTCAATGAATAATAAAGTTTTTAGTTGTTTGCTGAATGTTGCAAGTTGTGTGATGTTCCGTATCTTTTTGGGTAACGTGTTCCACAGTCCTGGAGCATAACGTAAAAATGAATGGGTGCAGATATATTGGTTGCCTTTTGTTCTTTCAGGTGGTATAGTTAGCATATTTTGGGTGATTTGTCTTCCGGTTTGGCTACTCTGAGTCTTGTGCGGTAGTGTTTGTAGGTGAGTGGATGATTAGTTGTGATTAATATTCAAAATCAATTTGGCTTGATATGGGAAGCCAATGTAAGTATTTCAGTATTGGAACGCTATGTTTGGATCTTGAAGCTCCTTGGATGATATGGGCTGCCCTGTGTTATGCCATTTGTAAAGGATGAAGGGTAGATTTTGGTAATCCATGGTATATGATGTTGCAGTAGAAATGGGGGAGATTATTGCCTGGAATACTGAGTGGAAGTCATGTGGTTAAAGTAGAGGGCATAGGTGTTGTAGTGTTCGTATTTTGTGATATATCATCTTGACCGTTCTGTTAGTCAGATTTAATCACTGGTCAGGTGTTATGCCTAGGTATTGACTTCGTGTTGAACTTTAAGTTCTATGTCACTTTTAGAGTTGGTAGTGGGTTGAATGTCTTGTAGTTTATTGAGAGCGAGTGTTCTATTAGCCATTGGGCAACATTCTTGAAGCACTGGCCATTGGGCAACATTCTTATTACTACTGAATATTGTGAGCCCCGCCCCTGTGCCAGATAGCTTGACCAGCAGGAGGCGCTGCACCTTAACCTTGAGGTTGTATAAGAATTTGTAGTTGAGCCGTTGGTTAAAGATCACAGATTTTTATTTGGGTTCTCAGAGACTCACAACAGGTAATGTCCACAGGAAAACAAAAGTAGGGATACTCCTCCCCAAAGAAAATATATGCAAACTTTGCCAGGTCAAAAATAAAGTCTTTTAAACAAGCTTTTCTTCTTAGCTCTTACAAAAGGTATTTTCCCTCTTAACAGTTATTCACAAACAGTGCAACAATCACATTCCATGTCAGTGACTGAAGGATCTGAATCCCCTTTGAAAGAGTCAATTTTCCATGCTCTCTGGAGGACTCTCAGGTAGCGGTTCTGGACTCTTAACTGGAATGGTATTAGTCCCATACATTAACAGTTTCTTCAGTCTTGGCCACCTAATAGGTTTCTCCCCTTTAAGTAAAAGCTCATGGGGTTTCAAAAGCCGTGGTTTAAAAGTTCCTTTCCTTTCATGTAAATGTCTACAGGTAATCTCCTCCTCATCTGAAGAACTATCCCTGTGTTCAGGTTTGGGCCTAGGCTTTCTCCTGGTTTGATGCTTAACTTGCACAGTTTTACATACAGGCCTTCTATCAATAAAACCCTCTTCTGAGCTGTAATCAGAGGACCGGTCAGACCTCCTTCGGGCTCTATAAAAAGTTCTTGCTTTGGAAGCTTCCCTAGCAGAGCAATGCCTGCATCTAGGTTCCAGCAAGGGTTTTGCCTGGGTAAAAGTTCTGCCTTCTTGTGGCTTTTTTAAGCTTCTTTCAAATACAGGGTTTAGCTTGCCCACTAACCTGCATTGGGGTTTCACTGCACTAGCAGTGTATCTCTGGGCCTCGCAACAGCAGCTGCCTGGCCTGTGAGTATTTCTTCCTGGAGAGCAGCAGTATTTCCCTTTCTCCTGGGGAGCGAATCTGGTTTCAGGTCTTCCCTTCCTCTCAGCATAGAGCCTGGGAGCCTTGTTCCAGTCAGGTTCAGAATCCTCGTGCTGGTAAGACAGGTGATTCTCTTCCTCTGCTCTCCTCTCTCTCTCTCTTCTCCCCTCCGTTTCTGTCTGCCCTTCTTTACAAGCAGCTACGTGACAAGGGAACTCCCTTGCAGGCTCCTCCCCCGAGTACCTGCTTCTCTGATTCCTATCTGGTGTGTAACGTGGGAATGACTCAACACTAGTTTTGGCCCACTGACTATCAACCCTGGGGTTTTTCTGCTGTGAACTTCTAACCCTGGGTTTTCTCTGACAAGTGTTTTCTAATGTGCCCATCCCCCCAGCCAAGGTAAAACCTTCAATGTTTCCTGCTTTTCTAGGTGGCACTACTCTCTCCTTGCCACATATCCCCCCCCTTAGACTATTGCCGGCTGGCGAGACACTTCGCGCACAGCTGGCAATACTGGAAGCGGGTCTATGTCGCGTACCTAGTTTTTGGGCCAATTGTACATTTTCTGTTCGGTCAAACCACTTTCTTAAGAGGTTGATGTGGTAAACTTGACGTTTGCCTGGGCCAGTTTCCAAAGCATAGGAAGCTGGACCAACTCTGTTTACTACCTTATATGGACCTTTCCAAGTATTTTCGAATTTGGAATTCGCTGCGGCCACCATCACGATCACAGAATCGCCAATTTCGAAATGGCGCGCCTTGGCCTTTCGGTCATGGTACCGCTTCTGCTTCCCCTGGCTCCGCTCCAAATTTTCTTCCGCCAAGCGCCCTATCCTTTCTAAACGCTGTTTCAAGTTTGTCAAAAACCGGGGGACATCTTGGAGCTCCCTTGTGGGGGCTACCCACTGTTCCCTCAAAATGTCTAGCACGCCTCGCGGGGCCCGGCCATACATCAATTCGTAGGGCGAAATGCCGGTGGAAGCCTGTTTCCTTTCCCTGGAAGCATACAGAACAAAGGGGAGCACGTTGTCCCACTCCTGAAACTGACCGCCCAAACTCCTGCGTAAGAGGTTTTTAAGGGTTTGGTTGAACCTCTCTACCAGGCCATTGGTCTGGGGGTGGTACGCTGCTGTTCGGACATGCTGTATCCCGAATGCATCCCAAAGTTGGGCTAAGTGTCGGGACATAAAGTTAGTTCCCCTATCTGTAAGGACCTCCCGGGGAAAACCTACCTCACAGAACAGTTTTACTAGCTCCGCTGCTATCAGCCGCGCGGAGGTATTCCTCATAGGGACAGCCCACGGAAACCGGGTGGCATGGTCCATAATGACCAATATATATTGATGGCCTCGGGGCGTTTTTACCAATGGGCCTACTATATCCAGGGCTAAACGATATACTGGTTTACTAATAACAGCAAGGGAATTAAAGGCGCTTCCGGAGGATACGTGCCGGATACTCGCTGGCAATCAGGGCATGATGCACAGAATTTTACTGTCTCTGTGTATACCCCTGGCCAATAAAATCGGGCAAGAACCTGATCTAGCGTCCCTTGCGCCCCCTTATGTCCTGCAATGGGATGATCGTGTGCTAATTTTAACACGATGTCTCTGAATGAGGCAGGTATTACCAACTGCCTCTTAACCTCTTTTGTCTTCGGGTCCATGCTTTCCCTATAAAGCAACTCTTTATCCCATATAAATTTTGGTAAGACTCGTGAGCCTCTTCGGGCGAACTCGCAGGCTCGGACTAAAGCAGGGTCTGCTTTCTGTTCATCAGGAAAAGTGGGGAATTTTTGCATGAGGTCCTCTGGGACCCATGGTAATTCTACTCCAGCCAACAATTCCCTCCTAACTTTTTCCCCTATGAGCCCTCTCCTTGCGTTTTTCCGCCTTACTCTTTTTATGGCCCTCTTTTTGTGGGGTTATTAAATCCTCGTGGAAAGAAGTGCCTGGTATCGGCTCCTCCTGTGGGTCCACTTCTTCTGGCGGCGTAGGGTGGGCCCGTGTAGAGACTAGGTTTTTCTTCTCGTGCAGCCTATTCTCTATCCCTTTTCTAAAGTGTGCCCAGTCCCGCCCCAACACTATTTCATAGGGAAGCCTGGGCATAACGGCTACTGCAACTGCCTTGCCACTACTTAGCCCTTTTATGCGCACTACATGCACTGGTAGGTGGATGCAGCACCGTGCACGCACCTAATTCTGACATGGTGGTCAGGGGACTCGGATGGGGATTCTCGCTGGGCCTCTATCTTACCCCAGAGGGACCTAGAGATCATTGATTGATCTGCCCCTGAGTCTAGGAGCGCTTCTGCTGCGGATATCCCCTCTACCTCGACGGTTAAGAGAAAGCCCTCACCAGTGTTCTTAACTCGGGCAGCTATCAAGGCATCCCTACCGATGCAGTCCTTTCTAAAATGTCCCACCTCCCCACAGGTAAAACATTTTCTAGACAGGGAGTCTGCTCTCGTGATAACTTTCCCTTTCGCTGTTTTTTCCGGTAACATACGTGGCTCTCTGTTCTGGGAAATACTGATTCGTGTTTCTTGAACAGGCCTTCTTTCTTGGAGCCTACCTTGTTGGCTTCAAGGAAGCGGTCCGCTAAAGCAACAGCTTCATAAGCAGTGTTACAATTCTGTAAAACCAACCAGCTCTGTAACTCTTTTGGAACCGCCTCAGTAAACTGTTCTAGAATTATAGTGTCAAGAATGGTATCAATAGCTTTACCCTCAGGCATTAACCATTTGTGAACTAAACTTTTAATTCTATAATACAACGCTTGAGGCGTCTCGCCTTCCTTAATTGTGCAAGACCGTAATAGTCTCCTATAAACAGAGGGATTTAAGCCCATCCTGTTCCGGATAGCAGTTTTCACTTTTAAATAATCAGATATCTGATCTAAAGGTAGTGCTCTATATGCGGCTAATGGCTCCCCGGATAATGTGGTGGCAAATCTGACCGCCCATTGATCCACAGGCCATTTTGCTAGCACAGCCACACGCTCAAAAGCTTCGATGAAATCATCTATATCATCACCCTTTACATATCGTCCATATGACAAAGTCCCAGTATTGGTATTTTCCCACCCTGGAATCAGGTTGGGTGTTACCAGTCCGGTAGTGGTGCTTTGCTTTAACATGTCCTCCTGGGTCTGAATCATCTTCGCCAAGAGGTCCAGGAGAGGTTGCTGTTGCTCCTGTAGCATCGACGCCGCCTTCTCCTGGTTCCTCGCTGCCAGTTCCTGTTGCTGGGCAAACTGGTTTGCTACCCATGTCGGGAAATCGGAGATCTCCATCCTTGCACTGGAGCTGAAAGAAAAACACAAAAACAAACGACCGAGTGCGGTACCTTTTTTTTTTTTTTTTTCTTCAAAAGTGCCCACTATAGCTTATGGTGACCACCCTTCTGCACTTGGATCCAGGCCCAACCCTCTTAGTCACGGGTTACCTGATATCGGTGCAGGTCTTAGCTCTGCCACCAGATAAGCTCTCCGTCAGGTCTGCAATGCGTCTGCTCCTCTGGATACGTTGGATGCGTCCTTGGATTTCCGGTCAACCCTTCTGTTCCTGTTGGACTTGGCTGCCGGACCTCTGGAACCACGAAATCCTAAATACTACGCCACTGTGAGCCCCGCCCCTGTGCCAGATAGCTTGACCAGCAGGAGGCGCTGCACCTTAACCTTGAGGTTGTATAAGAATTTGTAGTTGAGCCGTTGGTTAAAGATCACAGATTTTTATTTGGGTTCTCAGAGACTCACAACAGGTAATGTCCACAGGAAAACAAAAGTAGGGATACTCCTCCCCAAAGAAAATATATGCAAACTTTGCCAGGTCAAAAATAAAGTCTTTTAAACAAGCTTTTCTTCTTAGCTCTTACAAAAGGTATTTTCCCTCTTAACAGTTATTCACAAACAGTGCAACAATCACATTCCATGTCAGTGACTGAAGGATCTGAATCCCCTTTGAAAGAGTCAATTTCCATGCTCTCTGGAGGACTCTCAGGTAGCGGTTCTGGACTCTTAACTGGAATGGTATTAGTCCCATACATTAACAGTTTCTTCAGTCTTGGCCACCTAATAGGTTTCTCCCCTTTAAGTAAAAGCTCATGGGGTTTCAAAAGCCGTGGTTTAAAAGTTCCTTTCCTTTCATGTAAATGTCTACAGGTAATCTCCTCCTCATCTGAAGAACTATCCCTGTGTTCAGGTTTGGGCCTAGGCTTTCTCCTGGTTTGATGCTTAACTTGCACAGTTTTACATACAGGCCTTCTATCAATAAAACCCTCTTCTGAGCTGTAATCAGAGGACCGGTCAGACCTCCTTCGGGCTCTATAAAAAGTTCTTGCTTTGGAAGCTTCCCTAGCAGAGCAATGCCTGCATCTAGGTTCCAGCAAGGGTTTTGCCTGGGTAAAAGTTCTGCCTTCTTGTGGCTTTTTTAAGCTTCTTTCAAATACAGGGTTTAGCTTGCCCACTAACCTGCATTGTGGTTTCACTGCACTAGCAGTGTAACTCTGGGCCTCGCAACAGCAGCTGCCTGGCCTGTGAGTATTTCTTCCTGGAGAGCAGCAGTATTTCCCTTTCTCCTGGGGAGCGAATCTGGCTTCAGATCTTCCCTTCCTCTCAGCATAGAGCCTGGGAGCCTTGTTCCAGTCAGGTTCAGAATCCTCGTGCTGGTAAGACAGGTGATTCTCTTCCTCTGCTCTCCTCTCTCTCTCCCTTCCCCCTTCCGTTTCTGTCTGCCCTTCTTTACAAGCAGCTACGTGACAAGGGAACTCCCTTGCAGGCTCCTCCCCCGAGTACCTGCTTCTCTGATTCCTATCTGGTGTGTAACGTGGGAATGACTCAACACTAGTTTTGGCCCACTGACTATCAACCCTGGGGTTTTTCTGCTGTGAACTTCTAACCCTGGGTTTTCTCTGACAAGTGTTTTCTAATTTATTTATTTATTTTATTTACATCTCTTATATACCGCACTATTTGCGATCAGCGCGGTTTACATAGAACAAACAATATCCGACAATAAACAAGAGTCAGGTCATTACAATGAACAGGAGCAGTAACTTGGATAACAGGGGAAACTATCTACATATGTGCCCATAATGTGCCCATCCCCCCAGCCAAGGTAAAACCTTCAATGTTTCCTGCTTTTCTAGGTGGCACTACTCTCTCCTTGCCACAATATAGAGGTTTGGCTGTGTTGAATGGTACATAGAGCATAATGTCATCTGCATATTTATGGTAATAGACTTTGACTGTATGACTGAGAATAATGGTTGTATATACATGTTGAAGAGTAGAGAGGATAGTGTTGCGTGTTCTTGGTTTTATATGTATGGGGCTGATCTGTTATGTATGTTCTATTTTTACCTGTTGTTGATGGTCTGTTACGTACGAGTGGAACCATTCCAGTGCTTTGTTTTGTACTCCGATTGATTGAAGTTTCAGCAGCAGTAGGTTGTGGCAGACAGTGTCAAAGGCTGCTGCTATGTACAGGAATATTAGTATGAATCTGTGTTGTAATTTCTGGGTGCCTTTTAAGAGGGAGGTTAGCAGCGTTTTACACCATGATGTGGTTTAAGTCATGTTGCTGTGGGTCCAGTGGAGTATACGTGTTGATGTGATCTTGAAGTGTTGGAGTATTAATCTATGGGTCTATAGGAGGTTGGATCTTTTGTGTCTAGTTTAGGATTCTTTAGTGTAGATTGGATCGAGGTGGGTTTTAAGCTGATAGGCATGTATCCTAGAGTGAGAGAGAGTTGAATTATTTTTTCTAGATTGAGCAGCTCAGCTCTAGTTATTTTGATCATAAGAACATAAGAACATAAGATATGCCATACTGGGTCAGACCAAGGTCCATCAAGCCCAGTATTCTGTTTCCAACAGTGGCCAATCTAGGTCATACGTACCTAGCAGTTTCCCCAAGGGACACAGGTTCCACAATGCTTGTATTGGTTCAAGCATTGATATCCTGGGTCCCTTCTTAATAATGGTTTATGGACCTTTCCTCCAGGAACTTGTCCAAACCTTTTTTAAACCCAGCTACACTAACAGCCTTTACTACATCCTCCGGTAACAAATTCCAGAGTTTGATTACACGTTGAGTGAAAAAATATTTTCTTTTATTAGTCTTAAATAGTTTACCCTGTAGCTTCATTGCATGTCCCCTAGTCTTTCTATATTCTGATAAGGTAAACAATCGATCTACGTTTACCCGTTCCACTCCGTTCATTAATTTATAGACTTCTATCATATCTCCCCTCAGCCGTCTCTTTTCCAGGTTAAAGAGCCCCAACCTTTTTAGCCTTTCTTCATAGGAGTAGCCTTCCATCCCCTTTACCATTTTGGTGGCTCTTCTCTGAACCTTTTCTAAAATTGCTATATCCTTTTTAAGATATGGCGACCAGAATTGCACACAATATTCAAGGTGCGGTCTCACCATGGAACGATATAGAGGCATTATAATATCTTTTGTTTTATTTTCCATTCCTTTCCTTATCATACCTAGCATTCTATTTGCTCTCTTGGCCGCCGCTGCACACTGGGCCGAGGGTTTTAACATGGTATCCACAAGGACGCCTAAATCTTTTTCTTGGGTGGTGGTTCCTAATGTGGAACCTTGCATCGTGTAACCATAGTTTGGGTTGTTCTTCCCTAGGTGCATAACCTTGCACTTCTCCACATTAAATTTCATCTGCCATTTGATGCCCAGTCTTCCAATTTATCAAGATCCTCTTGCAATTTTCCACAATCCTCCTGGGTTTTAACAACTTTAAATAGTTTTGTGTCATCAGCAAATTTGATAACCTCACTCGTTATTCCACTTTCCAGGTCATTTATGAATATGTCAAAAAGCAGCGGACCCAGCACAGATCCCTGGGGTACACCACTATTCACCTTTCTCCATTGGGAAAATTGGCCATTTAGCCCTACCCTCTGCTTTCTATCTTTTAACCAGTTCCTGATCCACAGTAGTACACTGCCTCCTATCCCATGACTCTTTAGTTTTGCCAAAAGTCTCTCATGAGGGACCTTGTCAAAGGCTTTCTGAAAGTCCAGATACACAATATCAACCGACTCACCTTTGTCCACCTGTTTATTCACTCCTTCAAAAAAACATAACAGATTAGTAAGACAAGATCTTCCTTGTCTAAAGCCATGTTGGCTGTCTCCCATTAGGTCATGACTATCTATATGCTGAGTAATTTTATTCTTTATGATGGTTTCTACCATTTTTCCCGGTACTGATGTCAGGCTCACCGGTCTGTAGTTTCCCGGATCACCCCTCGAACCCTTTTTAAAAATTGGTGTTACATTGGCGATCCCCCAATCCTCAGGTATTAGAGATGATTTTAATGATAGTTCACAGATTACTGATAGCAGGTCTGCAATCTCAAATTTCAGTTCTTTCAACACCCTTGGATGTATACCATCCGGCCCAGGTGATTTGCTACTCTTCAGTTTATCTAATAGTTGTAGGACATCTTCCCGATGTATCGATATTTCCTTCAATTCTTCCACACCTTTAAATACCACTTCAGTCGTGGGTAACATCCCTACATCTTCCTCAGTAAAGACCGAAGCAAAGAATTCATTCAGTCTCTCCGCTATCGCCTTGTCGCCTCTTAGTGCTCCTTTAACCCCTTTATCATCTAATGGACCAACTGACTCTCTCACGGGTTTTTTGCTACGAATGTACTTGAAAAGGTCTTTATTTCGCGTTTTTGCTTCCGCAGCAAGCTTCTTCTCAAATTCTCTCTTTGCCTGCCTTATCAATGCCTTGCATTTGACTTGCCAGTGCTTGTGCTGTTTCCAGGTTTCATCATTTGGCTCTTTTTTCCATTTCTTGAAAGATGCTTTTTTGGCAACAACAGCCTCTCTGACCTCAGCTTTAAACCATGCTGGCAATTTTTTGGACTTCCTTCCACTTTTCTTAAAGCGTGGAATACAGCTGGTCTGGGCTTCCAAGATAGTATTTTTCAACAACACCCAAGCTTGATGTACGTCTTTAACCTTTGCAACTGCTCCTTTTAGTTTTTTCTTAACTGTTTTCCTCATTCTATCATAGTCTCCCTTTCGAAAGTTAAAGGGTAGTACTGTGGATTTCCTTACTATCCCTCCTCCACTAATTAAATCAAAGGCGATCATGCTATGATCACTATTGCCAAGTGGCCCCAACACCCTTATCTCTTGCACTACATCTGGTGTTCCACTAAGGACTAGGTCTAATATTGCTTCCCCTCTGGTCGGTTCATGAACCAGCTGCTCCAAGAAGCAGTCATTTATTTCATCTAGGAACTTTATCTCCCTAGCATGTCCTGTTGTGACACTGACCCAGTCGATGCCGGGGTAATTGAAATCACCCATTATTATTACTGCACTGTAACTTTTGCTAGCTTCCTTGATTTCTTTGAGCATTTCATCATCCATTTGTTCATTCTGGCCAGGCGGACGATAGTACACCCCCACTGCCATCGCCTTCCCCTTTTTACATGGAATTTCAATCCATAGAGATTCTACAGCAAATTTTGTTTCTTGCAAAACTTTAATCCTTTCTGACTCAATGCCCTCTCTAACATAGAGCGCAACCCCTCCACCAATTTGATCAGCTCTATCATTTCGATATAGTTTGTACCCAGGTATCACAGTGTCCCACTGGTTGTCCTCCTTCCACCATGTCTCTGATATTCCAATCATATCTAACCTCTCGTTTAGTGCTATATATTCTAACTCTCCCATCTTGTTTTGTAGACTTCTAGCATTTGCATACAAGCATTTTAGAGACTGTATTTTATTCATATTAATTTGGCTATTGGTAGACATGGGTAATTTGGGATCTTTAAGTTCTGTCTGCTCCATACTCGAGGGCATTTGGGCTACTTTACTCTTTACTGGGCAAGGTTGAGGGGGAAGGTCATTGTGTTGAGATTTGCAATTATGTTCTCTATGTTTTCCTGATTGACAGGGCTGAAATGAGTGCCAAGGTGAGGTGGTTGAGGTGATGCATAGCAGTGTTGCCAGTTTTGAATTGGGGCCGATAACTTTGCTCTGAAAGTAATTTGCTAGGGTTTGCGGGCTAAGAGTGGTGTCTATTTTGTCTTGATTAGGGGGCTTGACTAGGTTGTTTACTCTGCTGAATAGCTCTCATGGTCAGTTAATTGAGCTCATGATTGCTTTTGTGTAGTAGTTTTGTTTGCATTTGTCGGTTTTGGTGCAGTAATCCTTAAGCATTGTCATGCAATTATTCTGGTCTTAGTCTGAAGTGTCGCCATTTGCTTTCAGAGTAATCTTTGGTGTCCCTTAGTTCTGCAGTATACCATTTGGTCTTGGATTGTTTCTTTATGTTTCGGGTTGTCAATGTTGCTTCTACAGCTTCTTCTATGACTTTATTCCAATTATTTATGAGCACGTCAATGTCATTAGTTTCTATCTTTAATGTAGGAATTACTTTGTCAAGGAATGTTTGTTTATCAAATTGTTTAAAGTGTTGGTTTGTTTGGCTGTGATTCTTGTTGGCTACGGTTGATTTTTCTGGTATCTGGAAGTTTCTTATAAGGAGTATCTTTATGCTTGGGTGTGCATGTACTGTAAAAATACACACATAAGCGCCACTACCCATGGCAGGTGCTATCAGGTCAATAGTGAGCCTGCACCTCTTTAAATACTGACCACTGTGGATAAAGAGAAACCAGATATTTGGTGGCAGGACCTGGATAGTGACTGCTGCTGAATATCAGGATTTTGTAGTTAGCAGCGGTGGCCATCCGCACAGCGGCAATCTTCAGCCACTGTCTGAACAGTCAATCCGCATACACTTAGAAAAGCTTTTTTCCGGCCCTAAGATAGTGCCACATGATCCGAAGAAATATTCAGCAGCACAGTCTAGAGAGTGTTGCTGAATATTGTGCTCAACAGGTCCTGCTATCCAGATGAGCCCTTTTCAGTGTCGAGCCCTGTGGTTTCTGAGTGCATATGCCTTGGGTAATTTTAAAATGATTTATGATTGAAGATTTATTGAGCTTCAGATGCAGCTTTTCACAGTAGTTTATAATATAAAAAACTGGGTGGGTATGAAAAAAAGAGATAATAAAAACATAATGAAGAAAGCCAATAACAGAATCACATTGATTCCAGCAGCAAAGCTTCAGATCGGGAAGCAAACAGGGGAGCCCCCATTAGGGAAGGTCACTTTCTACAGCCCACTGAGCAGAGAAAATGCTTAACTCACTAGTAAAATTACTCCCTTTCTCAGAGGATTTATTTATTTATTTAAAGTTTCTTATATACCGCACTATTCATCATCAGCGCGGATCACATTGAACAAAAATCTCTCAGTACAATTGAACAAGTATGAGTTTACAGATAACAGGGCAAAAACTTGGATAACAAAGGGTAACTATTTACAATACAAACTCAATTGACTATTTACATAAAGTCAACTAATAGAGAACAGAATATACAGATGTATATATCTTGGGATTTCTTAATTCTTGGGAGTATGTCTTATGAAATACTTGTGGAGTGGAGGAGTAGCCTAGTGGTTGGGGCAAGGTACTTCAGGCCGGAAGGTCGGTGGTTCAAATCCCACTGGATAGCAACCTTGGGCCGGAAGGACTGGGGTTTCTAGTCCCACAGGTGCTCCTTTAGGTCTTGGGCAAGCCACTTAACCCTCCATAGCCCATGTTCCCTGTAAAATAGTTATCTCCAAGTTATAATACCCTGTTCAATGTAATTTCAGTTTGTTCAATGTAAACCGCACTGATGCAGAATAGCGCGGTATATAAGAGAATGTAAATAAATAAAATAAATAAATAAATTATGCACATGAGTATTTCTTATGAAATAATGGATAGTATTACGGTGGCTGGAAGTACTCAGTGAATAGGTAGCCTTTCTGAAATGCTTCATGTCTCGTATTGCTCTAATGTCTGGAGGGAGTTTATTCCAACATCTAGGAGCATAAGATATAAATGCCCTGTTAATTGTTGATTGGGACCAATTTGTGGATTCGCTTGGTATGACTAGGGTGTTTTCAGAGAGTGGTCTCCTTGATCTTGTGCTAGGAGTTTGACTGATGAGGTCTGAAATCGTTGCAGGCGATATTTTGTTTAAGGCCTTGAATGTGATGAGGAGAGCTTTATAGTTAATTCTACATGCTATTAGGAGCCAGTGTAGATCCCTTAGGATTGGCGTGATATGGTCTCTCTTTGATGCTCCAACTAGGATGCGGGCCGCAGCATTCATTACTAGTTGCAGGGGGTTAATGGTGTTCTTAGGTAGACCATGTAATACAATATTCGCACAGTCAAAGTGCGGAGTGACTATTGCTTGGAATATTGAACGGAAGTCGTTGTATTCTAATATGGGTCTTAGGTGGCGTAAGGTTTTTATCTTGAAGTAAATAGTTTTTACCGTCCTATTTATGTGGTCAGTAAAATCCAGTCGATGATCGAGAATCACACCTAGGTAACGAATTGTATTCTTGATTGGGAGCTCCGTGTCCCTTACCTTGAGATATGCTGGGGGGGAGAAGAGTTTGTTTCTTGTGACCACTAAAACTTCGGTCTTTTTGAAGTTGATTCTCATGTTTTGATCCAAAAGCCAATCTGTTATTGCATTGAAACAGTTGGTTAAGTTAGTATAATTTGGACTCGTTGTATATAAGCACGTCATCAGCATAAATGAGGCACGAAACATTAAAGGATTTGGTGATTTAGCAAATTGGCTCAGATCCTCACAGCTTAGAAAAATTTCAGGAGGAAATATTGAAAGCGATTAATGCAGTTAGAAGGCTTGCTAATCGCGTTAATCACAGTCACCAGGATATTCAGCAACACTAACGTGGTTAGACCCCCTGAATATCCACGGCAGCAGCCACTACACACCCCAGGGTTAACCAGCTTGGAATAATTATGTGTTGTTCTGCAAATTTGATCACCTCACTTGTTCCCATTTCCAGGTCATTTATAAATATCTTAAAAAGCAGCAGGCCCAGCACAGATCCCTGGGATACTCCACTATTTACCTTTCTCCATTGAGAAAATGGACCATTCCATATCGTCCTGCTAGACTAGTCCAGATAAGTGGGTTGTGTTCCCCCGCCAGCAGATTGGTGGAGACAAAGAACCAATGAAAAGTCCAGACTTCAATGACATCACCCCTATGCCTCTATTCACCTCAGCAATCAGCGATTTACATAGAAACAGGATGACAGAAAAAAGACCACACGGCCTATCTAGTCTGCCCTTCCATATCAACCACTACAACAATCTCCTTTTTTCCTTTAGAAATCCTCTGTGTTTGTACCATGCTTTTTGGAATTCAGATACTGTCTTCATCTCTACCACCTCCACTGGGAGACATTCCATCTATCCACCACTCTTTAAGTAAAGACATATTTCCGCATATCACTCCTGACTCTATCCCCTTTCACCCTCATCCCTGTCCCGTCGTAACAGAGCTTACTTTCATTCGAAAGAGGCTCTCCTTCTGTGCATTTATGCCATGGAGGTATTTAAACATCTCAATCATATCACCTCTATCCCGTCTTTCCTCTAAAATGCACATATTAAGATCCTTAAGTCTGTCCTCATATGCTTTATAATGAAGACCACTAACCATTCTAGTAGCCACCTTCTGTACTGACTCCATCCTTTTTATATCCTTTTGAAGGTGCGGTCTCCAGAATAGCACACAATACTCCAAATCAGGTTGCAACAAAGACTTATACAGAGGCACTACCACCTCCTTTCTTCTGCTAGCCATTCCTCTCCGTAAGCACCCAAGCATCCGTCTAGCTTTTGCTGTCACCTTTTCTACCTATTTAGCTACTTTAAGATCATCAGACACAACCACGCCTAGGTCCCGTTCTTCTTTAGTGGATAAAAGTACTTCACCCCCTATACTATATTGCTCCCTTGGATTGCTGCAGCCCAAATGCATGACCTTGCATTTTTTTTTTAATTTATTGAAAGACTTCCAAATAATACAGGGTTACAAGAACCACAAAGATCTTCAAATAGAATGCATCAGTAACAATACAACGTCAAGTCACAAGAGTATCCTACAATATGTCTTCATTTTAATAGTTTTGAGATAAGGAAACAGGGAACAACACCCCTCCCAACCTCACTTCACCCCCCCCCAATTCACCCTAATCCAGGGCCCCCCCACCACCTCCCAGCCCCCCCAACTATAGCTTGCTAATCCTTGTGCCCGGGAAAGTAGCAAACAAAAAGACACAGACAAGGAGCGAACTCCCGTGGAGGTTGGCGTATTTCCCCCCATTTGTCCAAAGCAATCACACGCCATAGCGAGAGACAAAGGGCGCCCACACCAACTCGAAGCGCGCCAAATGCATCCTGCTAACCACTACCCCCCGCTCCATGGAGTACATATCCCACATTCGTTCCAGCCAGACCTGGAAAGAGGGGGCCAAAGCACGCTTCCATGCAGCCGCAAGGGATAGTCGGGCTGCGTTCAGGCCATGACGGAGTAAAGCAAGCTGCAGAGCCCGGGCCCCCGGCACTGAGGCCCCAAAGAGGAAAATCCCCGGATCCCAAGGGATACTCAATCCTAGAAGCAGCTGCAGCCGGAATTGTACACCCCTCCAGAAGGCACGAATACGGGAACAGGCCCACCAAATATGCCCCAGGGTACCCTGTTGCCCACAGTTACGCCAGCATAGGTCCCCAGCCCTGGGATACATACAAGCAATCCGTGTCGGAGTCATATACCAACAGTACAGCAGCTTATAATTCGTTTCACGGGCATTAGTCGCTACCGAGCTCTTCCACAGGCGCGTTTCCACTGCTTCCCACTGCTGATCAGTATAGGAGAGATTCAAGTCAGAGTTCCAAAGCACCCTGTGTCTTGTGGAGGGTGCCTGGAACCCCTGCAAGTGGGCATATAAGGTCGCCACGAGACCCTTTGTGGTGGTGCACCCCTCGCAATAGCGTTCCAAATCCGTCAGGTCCCGAGCAACCTGGGATCGAACAGGTCTAGAGCTGACCCAATGCGTCACTTGCATATACAGTCAAACCTCGGTTTTCATGATTAATCCGTTCGAAAAAGTCTGACTAAAACCGAAACGTATGAAAACTAAAGCAATATTTACCATAAGAAATAATGTAAATCCAATTAATCTGTTCCAGACACCCAAAAATATTCACAAAAAATATATTTTATAGAGAATAACTATATTTTTACATACAGAAAACAATGAGAAATAAATATAAATGACTAATGAAATGGATAAATGAACATTTAACATCACTGAAAGCAAGCTATGTACAGTACTGTACAGTACAGTATGTTAACATCTGGCCTTAGCCACCCCTGACAAGCTGCAGTGCCCAGCTCTCTTCGAAATCACATTTGATTCAGCCCATTAAAATACTTTACATTATCTGCTCAATGCTTCAGAATGGCAGAAAATCTTAATGATATAGCTTCAGACATACCCTGCAAGAGAAAGAACTGCCTCCCACATTCATGCAACATCTCCTGCTTACGTTGACAGCTTTTCTTCCCTGCTACCTCCGAGCCTGAGGGAGCGCTCCAGAGAACGGGCAGGCGGTGGACGAGATCGGGGCCTTCCTCTCTGCGCAATCCTTGCTTCTCTAACTCTGACCAGGCTCGAGGATGTGTTTCATTTACGTGCTCAGCTGGCTTTCGCTTCTCATCACGCTGGCGATCGGTGAGTCCGGGGGGCAGTGCTGCCGGGACCGGGTGGGCGTTCTGGCAGTGTATACAGACCGGTGTGCAGCGCGAGGGTGTATGTATTTACAGTACTGTACTTTACGAAAACCGAGGCGATGTACGAGAACCGGGACGAAATCTCAGTCAAAAAAGACGTTGAAAACCGAAGCGATGTATGAAAACCGGGACAAAATCTCAGTCAAAAAAGACGTTGAAAACCGAAGCGTATGAAAACCGGGGCAAATGAAAACCGAGGTTTGACTGTAGTGATAGAGATGCCTAGGCGGGAGGTCGAATTCGTCTTGTAATGCACGAAAGGATTGTAGCCGACCGTCATCAAAGAATTGTCCGACCCGGCTAAGGCCGAGATGCCCCCATTGCCGGAAGACTACATCACTCAATCCTGGCGGGAAAGAAGCGTTGTCAACTATAGGGGCTAAAGGGGATAGATCCACATCACGGGATCGGAAATGCCGATCCCAGCAGCGGAGGGTATGAATAACATAGGGATTACTGATGCACTTACCGCGTCGAAGCTTTGGACCCAGCCACAGCCAATCCCCTAACCCCGCTCCCCCCGCCAAACTCATTTCCATTTGTACCCATCGCTTAGTGCTATCAGCAATCATCCATTCCACCCCCGCCCGACATTGCGCTGCCGCATAGTACCAATGCAAATTGAGCATGCCCATACCTCCAGAGCGCGTGCGGGCAAAAAGAACCTGCCGCGCTAGGCGCGGGCGACGATAATGCCACACAAACTTCATAAGCAACTGTTGCCAAGCCGCCAGAGTAGTCCGCGGGATGGAAAGCGGTAGAACCTGAAAAAAAATAAAGGAAGCGGGGGACGACCACCATCTTAACTACGGCTATACGCCCAAACCAGGAAAGGAGCAGGCCATTCCAAACCTCTAAATCTCGCCGAACCTGACGGAGCAGGGGGTCATAGTTAGCTTTAAAAAGATCCGCCCGCTCCACGGTTAGGTTTACCCCTAAGTATCGCAGGGCTCCTGACACCCAACGAAGAGGATAAGCCGCCTGGAGCTCCGCACAAACCGCCCTAGGAACCCCAACATTCAGGTTCTCCGATTTAGTATAATTGATTTTGAAGCCGGACACTCGGGAAAAATTTTCAAACAGCTGCATCGCGGCTGGGAGAGAAGCAGACGGGTCCACCAAGGACAAGATGATATCATCCGCAAAGAGCGCAATCCGATATTCCGCAGGACCAATGTGTACTCCCTGCAAGCCTGGGTGGTCTCGAAAGCTCTGAGCCAAAGGTTCCATCGCTAAGGCAAAGAGCAAAGGCGAAAGGGGGCAACCCTGTCGCGTGCCTCTCTCCAGAAAGAAGTGTCTCGAGTGTCCCCCATTAATCCGGACGCACGCCTGAGGTTGCTGATAAAGGCTACGAACCCAGCGAATATAATTAGGGCCGAAGCCCATTATCTCCAGAACACACCATAAATATCCCCAATCAACCCGGTCAAAAGCTTTTTCTGCGCCAATGCCCACTAGCAGTGCTGGCTGTGGGTCCCGTTGGGCCACATGAATAATCTGCAACATACGCCGAATGTTATCGGCGGCCTGGCGACCCGGCACAAATCCAACCTGGTCTGGATGGACCAAGCCTGGAAGAACCCGATTCAGGCGCGCAGCCAGCACAGAAGTGAATATTTTAACGTCGGCGTTTAACAAGGAAATGGGGCGATATGACGCCGCATCATCCAATGGTTTACCGGGTTTAGGTATCATCACTATCAATGCCTCACGTTGGGATGGGGGGAGGGACGATGCCCCTAAGACCTCATTTAACAAGCAGGTCAGGGTTGGTGCCAGTTGTGTCCGAAACTTCTTATAATATTCTGCTGGAAAGCCATCACTACCTGGCGCACTGCCAGTTTTCAGGTGCCGGATTGCGTGTTCCACTTCGTCAACCGTAAATTCAGAATCTAACTGATCTCGGTCAGAGTCAGAAAGACTCGGTATAGCGGTCCTCTGTAGATAATCCTGCACGTGGTCCCGATCAAAGAGCTCTGCTTTATAGAGCCGCTCCAAGTAGTCAGCGAAAAGAGCACGTATCTCCCGGGAAATAACCCTTTTCTGTCCCCCAGAGTCGCGCAATTTGCGAACCACTCTCGTAGACTGCTGTTGACGCAGACGCAAAGCCAAGAAGCGGCCAGTTTTGTTCCCGTGCTCATAAAAAGTTTGTCTTAGTTTACGGCGCTTGTTATTGAGTTCTCTCTGCATACACGCATCTAAACTGGCTCGGACCGTCCGCCACTGACGTAGGACCTGCCGCGAACCGGTTCGGGCATGCTCCAAGCCTAGGCGAGCAGATTCCCTCACCAAATGATCGTGGTCACGCATCCACAGGCGGCGCGTGCGGGCCGCCTCAGCTATGAGTTGGCCACGGGCCGTAGCCTTGTAAGCATCCCACACCGTGGGAAGGGGAACATCCCCGGAGTTGTTAAGCTCAAAGAATTCCGTGATGAAGCGGACATGTTCCTGCACTGCAGCCTGTCGCCGCAGGAACCTCACATCTAAACGCCAAAGACGGCAATACTCGCTATACAGTCCGGCTGGGAGGGTAAGCCAGCATGGGGCATGGTCTGACCAAGTCAGCGCTCCAAGTCCAGCCTGCACTCTCCCGTCCATCAGGCGCTGATCCAATAGAAAATAATCAATGCGAGTATGAACCTGATGGACCGGAGAGTTGTAAGTATAACCCCTCTCCCCCGCGTGGGTGTCCCTCCATATATCCCGTAAGCCTAACTCAAGCATAAAGCGTTGAAGGGCTCTTGCTGACCCCCCCACTCCCCCCCAGCACGACCCGTAGAGTCCAGATGGGGCACCAGAGGCGTGTTACAATCCCCACCCAAAACAATGGGGCCTTTTGCAAAGTCAGCTAATAGGGCTTTCAATCGGGTAAAAAAGGGCCCCTGACCTGTGTTTGGCGCGTAAACATTAGCCAAAGTCAACGGGTGTCCGTCTAGGCAAACATTCAAAAAAAGCCACCTCCCCAGGGTATCTCGCTTTAGCTCATCAATCTGCAAGGAGAGACTCTGATGAAACAGTAAAGCCACTCCCCGCTTCTTCCGGCCTTGCACGTCTGAGGCCACCTGCACCTCAGTGTATGGGGACCGCTTTAGCCAACCCTGCTTGGAATTCTGAAGATGGGTCTCCTGTAAGTAAACAATGTCCCCCTGCAAAGTGCTCAATTCTGAGAACAGCAGGGACCGCTTCCTCGGGGAATTAAGGCCCTTAACATTCAAAGAGATAAAGCGCACCATTAGCAGTTACAATCCAACCCCTCGCATCCGCCAGCTACCCAGAAGTTCCCAATGGCAGCTCCCTCCCAGCAAACCCGGGGAATTAGTTAGTCGGGCCCACCCATTCCACCTTCCAGGAACAAAAGCCATAGTCCCTCCTCCCAAGCCCAAGCACACCCCCCAATTCCATACTGAAAAAGAACCCCCCCTCCCACCCATCTCCCCCCCCCTTCCCGTCAATACCACCTGCCTGTCTAAATTAGTACAGGACACAGTAAATTGACCACAAACCCCAAACCCCCCATAACCCCACAAGGCGAAAACTCAACCTAAACAGAGAGAAACATACCCCCCACTACTCCCCCACCCACCCTGGATCATCAATCCCACCGTGCCCCTCCATCAAAGCAATAATATCAACAAAACATTTGCAGATCATCCGCCGCCCCCCATGTATCATAGAGTGGGGGCCCCAAGCTAATCCCCACCACCACTTATCCAAAAATCGGGGGACCCACAGAGTGAGACTCCCCGAAAAAAGAAAAAGTAAGAGGAGCTCCTCAATTCCACAAAAAATCAAGTGGACTTGCCCACCCGAGTCCACCTGGAGTGCTGGGGCTTAGGGGGCGGCGGGTGCGGCTGAGCATTGTCGTCAACTAGACCCGCCTGGCGAAGGGCTCACCAAGCTTCAGTATAGTTCTTTGCAGAGATCTTTTTGTTGCCCAAAAGAAAGTTCATCCTAAATGGGAAGAACCAAGAGTAGCGAATCCCCTTGCTGTTCAGGACCGCTGAGACTGGTTTCATCTCTCTCCGCCGCGCCAGGGTGAACGTCGAGAGGTCTTGATAGATGGACACTGTCGCGTCCTGAAAGCGGACCGTCTCTTTCTCCCGGCCTCGACGGATAAGGAGCTCAGCATCAGAATAGCGCAGAAATCTCGCAATGACATCACGAGGTTGGTTATTGGGGGGTTTCCCCAAAGCGCGGTGAACTCGTTCAATTTCCATACCAGAAGTGTGTGCAGCCAAGTCCTCCATCGGGAGCAACTCCGCTATCAACAATTTAAGCACAGTTGGTAAATCTTCTCCGCCCCCTACCGCCTCTGGAATTCCACGGAAGCGCATGTTGTTGCGGCGGGAGCGGTTTTCAATGTCATCAATTTTATAGGTCAGCTCCATTGCTTGTGCATGCTGCCGGTCTAAAGCACATTGTAAATCCATCAGAGTCCCATCATGATCTACCACTTTGGTCTCCACGTCCTCTACTCAGGCTCCCAGCTCCTTGACGTCGGTCCGGAGCTCTGCGACATCTTTCATCAAGTCCTCCCGTAGTGCGCGAAACTCATTGGCTAATTCCGCAAAGCCCCTACGGAGTTCTTGTTTGAGTTGAGCCGAGGAGAGTTGCTTATGCGGATCCAAGTCCTCTTCACTGACAGTCTCATCATCAGAACCTGATAGGAGAGGTTGTTCGCGTGGGCTGCTTGGGGCTCCGGACTTGCTCTGCAAGTGCTGGGAGGAGCGCATCCCCTCTCGAGTTTCAGAACTTTTAGCTTTAGCAGCCATCTCACAAAGTCACCAAAGTCACACAGTGGTAGGAGAGAGATATATCCAATGCCAGCAAAGGTGAGGACACCAAGGAGATGGCGGCGTCCAGGATCTCACAAGCCCGCAGAGCAGTCACTGCCACACAGTGTCAGGAGATGGGTACAGTCAATGTCAGCAAGGCGTAAGACACTGGATAGACAGTGAGGCAATAGGAAAAAGCTGCCCCAGCCCTCCCGAGGTAACAAGCTGCCACAGATGAAGATCAGATTGTTCTGTAGAGCTATATGGAGATGGGAGAGCAAGTGCCCACAGTTGCAAGATGTTAAACCCCTATGAGAGGTCCGGGGTCAGAGATAGCGCAAGTACCGTTTAACAGGGCACCCGAGATCCACTCAGAGGGGCAGAGACTTCGGCGGGACACCAAGCTGCTAGAAGATAGCCCCTGTCACCGGCTCCAATTGCAAGCCAAAGGGCAGGAGAGGAGAAAGCTGACTCTCAGACTTACCCCCCTCGGGGTGATTCGCATTAGCAGGAGAAGATGGTAAACGCCGGCAGTTGCCACGTGGACTCCATGCCGTCTCCGCGGGCCTCACAGGCAAGGCTTCAGCGCCACAGTCAGAGGCCTCAGTGCTGGGAGTAGGTGCCCCCGCCGACCAACGGGCTGCCGCACGCTCTACAATGCAACGCCAAGGAGCCAGCCGCTCAGTCTTGAAGGGATCCGCTCCGATGGTGCTCAAGCCGCGTAGGACTCAGACGTTGGCTGCAGGATCAGTCAGGCCCGGATCCATCGACGAGGAGAGGCATCCAGCAGGCCGCGCTCCAAAAGTGATCTCCGCGGTTTTCCAGCCTTCAAAGAGCCCGCCGAGCCGTTGAACCAGGCTCCGAGGGGGACCGCTTGCCTGTGCTGACCCAGGGCAGGTAAAGGAGGGGTAAATTGCGGCAGTTAGTGCATGTTTGCAAGAGTTTTGTGGTTGTGAGAATGGAGCTCTGTTAGAATGCGGCCATCACACTGCGGGCTCACGAGCGCCCCCCGACCTTGCATTTTTTAACATTAAATCTCAGCTGCCAAATTCTAGACTATTCTTCAAGCTTAGCTAGATCCCTCCTCGTGTTATCTACATCTTCCTGGGTGTCTACTCTATTACAGATTTTGGTATCATCCGCAAAGAGGCAAACCTTACCCGACAACCCTTCTGCTATATCACTAACAAAGATGTTAAAAAGAATTAGACCAAGGACAGATCCCTGGGGCACTCCGCTGGTAACCTCCTTCTCCTCAGAGTGAGCTCCAATTACCTGTATATTTTGTCGCCTCCCACTCAACCAATTTCCAACCCAAGCAGTAACTTTATTGTCCATCCCTAGGGTGCTCAGTTTGTTTATAAGTCGCCTGTGAGGAATGGTGTCAAAAGCTTTACTGAAATCTAAATACACCACATCTAGGGTTCTTCCTCGGTCCAACTCCCTGGTCACCCAGTCAAAGAAATCAATCAGATTTGTCTGACAAGACCTGCCTCTGGTGAATCCATGCTGCCTCGGATCCTGTAATCCGCTGGACTCCAGAAACCTCACTATTTTCTCTTTCAGCAGCACTTCCAATAATTTAATCACCACCGAAGTTAAATTAACCGGCCTGTAGTTTTCAACCACATTCTTACTTCCGCTTTTGTGTAAAGTCACCACATGTGCCTCTCTTCATTCCTTTGGCACCACTCCCGATTCCAACGAGCCATAGAAAAGGTCAGTCAGTGGAGCTGCTAGAACGTCCCCAAGTTCCCTCAGTATTCTAGGGTGTATCCCATCCGGACCCATCGCTTTGTCTACTTTAAGTTTAGCTGGTTTCTCACTTACACAGTTTTCTGAAAATTGTTCAAGATGCCCCTCGCTTCTGTTCCGGTTTGTGGGTTGTTTTCTTTTTTTTAAAACTTTTTATTTATAGAATAATCAATAATTACAAGGATAGATACACTTGCAAGGTAATCGGGAAGTCAGAGAATACAATAACATATAAGAAAAATCCAGAAGAAATACATTAACCTGAGATTCCCACTCTAGTCCACAATATGGAAAGATCCAAGAAATAGGAAACTAATACAACAAAATACTCTAATAGGAATTATACAGAGACACATCAGCCCACCTTAATCAAGACGGAGTAGAACAGGAGATAGACCCACCAGTAAGAGCCCCTCAGGCATTCAAAAAGGAAATCAATTGAGATGGAAAAAAATATATGAATTACCTTCCAATTTCACAGGACACTTACAAGGTATTTCAAAAAGTAGAACCCACCCAATTGGGAGAGCCTCGGACGCAGAATTATAAATTCTTTTCTGCATCTTTGGGTTTCCCTAGCCAAATCAGGAAACATGCAGACCAGGCAACCCTTAAAAATAACATTCCTCTTCTTGAAGAACATTTTTAGAAGCCATTCCCTGTCGGATGCCAAGGCAAAAGTTATTAAACAAGTAGCCGGAGTGGCCACATCTATATCCGATGAGTCTAACATAACTGTAACATTTAAAACATCTATCTCTTGTAAACCAGGTACAACAGCATCTGAGGAAACCTTTTGACCCATAGGGATATAATATATATTAACCAATGGTGGACAAAGGCTCAGAGGACACCCCAAGAGCCTCTTACATATAAGCTTTAAACATTTCTTTAGCAGAAATACCCGCCACTTTTGGAAAGTTAATCATACGTAAGTTAGTCAATCTTGAGTGATTATCCAGTGCTTCCATCCGGCTTCTCAAATTACTAAAATCCTTCATCAAAGCCTCTGTCTGGGAATCCAAACACTCAATTTGACCAGAAGACTCAATAACTGTAGATTTTAAGGTATCAATGGCCTCAGAATTCAAAGAGCAATTCATCTCAGCCTCACCTGAGCCTGTAAACTTTGAACTTGAGGGATAATAGTCTCACCAAGTTGCTTGATAGCCGACCAAATGGCTTCAAGTGTAAAGTGCTCCAGTCTCTACAATTCAAAGGAAAAGGGCAACTGCTCGACTGTAGCCAATGCCATTTCAGGAGCTGATACCAGTGAAGAGACTGCTCCCCTTACTTCCACCGTCAACTGCTGTAATCCTAGCGTCTCCAGGGCAGAAAGAACTCGTGAGGGCACTTCCCCACTCGCAGACATGCTCAGTGGCGACCCCAGCAACTCTGGTTCACCTGAATGAGGCACCACAGTGTCATCGCCACACGACCGCTCCCCAACACATGCTAGCTTCGGCGGTCTCCTCACTTCCGGGTGCGTCAGGTCACTGCCTGAAGGTGACGCCGAGCTCACCAGCTCCGGCGAATTCTCAGCCGGGCTTCTCACCCCCACTTGTGGCTGACCTTCCCAATGAAGAAATGCATCTACATGACCAACTATCGCGGCTCTCTCAGGTAAATCGGAGGACGCTGGTAAGGGAGTCTGGAGAGCTAACCCGAAACGTACCTTCCTCCGATGCGGCATTAGGAAATGACATCAGGTACAGCTGTCTCTGTAACACACCTCCTCTCGGATCTTCCCCTGTCCCTTAGTCTTGGTCTTGTGGGTGTTTTCTGAGGTCCTGCTCCTGGTTCTTCATCTGTGAACAAAAACAGAAATATTTGTTAAGCAATTCTGCTTTATCCTCATCAGCTTCTACATATTCCTCCCCTTCACCCTTGAGTCTGACAATACCACTTTTGCCCTTCCTCTTCTCACTAACATATCTGAAAAATGTCATATCCCTCCATTTTATTGCATTGGCTATTTCCTCCTCTTTTTACATCTTTGCTTTCCTGACTACTTTTCTAGCTTCTCTACGTTTTTTGCAAATATAGGTGACTGTCTTCTTCTCTCTGTGATCTCTTGTATTTCATGAAGGCCTCCCTTTTTTTCTTCACCTTTCCAGCTACTTCTTTCGAAAACCATAGTGGTCTCCTTTTCCTGTTACCTTTATTTACCATTTTAACAAAAAGGTTGGTTGCCCTTAAAATATCCCCTTTCGGTTATGTCCACTCTTTTTCTATATCCCCCAGCTGTACCCATCCTGCTAACGATTCCCTGAGGTATTGGCCCATCCTGGCAAAGTCAGTTTTCCTAAAGTCTAAGACCCTCGCTTTTGAATGGATTTTAACAGCCCTAGTCTTAATAGTGAACCACACCATCTGGTGATCGCTGGATGCAAAATGATCTCCCACTATGTTTATGTTTATTCAGTTACTTGATATAACATTGGTTTACAATATTCCAAAAACATGAGAAAGAGAGGCTTCAGCCCCAGAGGTGAAAAGGAACTACAAATTTCCATAGGAAAGAGGGAAGGAAGATACAGTCATAGATCACGAGTTACGCCAGACCAAAGACTTACACACCTTCAGAAAAGATCTTAAAACACACCTGTTCTAATCACATTACGGCATCACCTAGCTGATCCCAACTATATCTCCCCATGCTGCCTTCCTACCTCTTAAGCATAAGGTTCATATGAACCTTTTTCTCAATTGATGCATCACATCTTTGTTGATTTAAAAAAAAAAAAAAACAGTTTATATGTATATATTGCTCTGCTAATTGCATGTATTTTTGCGATCTCTATGTACAATTATAACCTCACTGGTTGCTCAATCTGTAATTTATTGAATAATCAAATGTTGCTCAATCTGTAATTTATTGAATAATCAAATGTATAACTGTGATCTAGTGGTTGTTAACCCCCCCCCCCTACCTTAATCAGACTGTATTCCTAATTTTATGCTGTACATATTTCCCTTGTCTTGTCCACCTAAGGACCGCTTCTGATCGCTGGAAGGAGCGGTGTATAAATTTATGCTAAATAAATAAATAAATATAGAAAACATTCAAAAAGAAGATAGAAACGCTCCCTCCGCCCCCCAAAAAAACCCCAGGAGATTAGGGGACAGCAAAGGGAATGGCCGAAAGCAGAGGAGAAGAGGAGGGTGTTCAGAAGGAAATGAAACTTGGGGTAGGATTCCTCTAGACAAAGTGCAGTAGGAAGGGAGTTCCATAGGGAGGGGCCAAGGTAGAAGAAGGCTGCTTGTCGGGTAGATTGCAGATGTGCACTGGTAGGGGAGGGGAACTGGACTCTGTTAACGTGAATCGATCAGAGACTTCAGGAGGAAGTATGAAACACAAAAAGGTCTGCCAGGTACTGAGGTCTATGAGCGTAAATGGCTTGGTGCACTAGAGTGAGAACCTTGAATTGAACCCGGAAATCTAACGGAAGCCAGTGAAGTTGATAGAGAATAGGGGTAATATGATCACAATGAGAGGCATGGGTTATGAGCTGGGCTGCAGTATTTTGTAGCAACTGCAGCTGGCGTCGTTGGTACTGGGGGACACTGGCAAGTGCCAGATTGCAAAAATCCAACCTAGAAATGACTAAAGAAAGAAGAAGGATGGTTAACGCCTGTGGAGAAAGAAATGGTCAGATAGCTCGAATATGACAAAGGTAGTAGAAAGAACGTCGAGACACCTGTGAGATGTGATTGTGGAATGAAAGATTATTATCTAACAGTACACCGAGATAGCGAACCAAAGTGATTGGGTATAAAGAGGGAGCCAAGGATGGGCAGCTGGCTCCATGTGGGAACCAAATCGCCGCAGTTTTAGTGATATTGAGAACAAGGCAGAAACACTTTCACCATTGGTAAGCACCAAGTCCAGTATGGCCCCTTCACGTGTGGGGTCTGTTACCAATTGCCTGAATAGTTCTCCCTGTAGAGAATCCAGGATCTCCTTACTTCTAGATGATAATGCAGCAGGAATGTGCCTATCAACATCTGGTAAATTGAAGTCCCCTATCAGTAGCATTTCCCCTTTCCTAGCAATGCTGCGTATGTCTTCAATTAACTCTCTGTCCACCTCTTCCTCCTTTCCTCCTGTGAGGGAGGTCTGTATATCATGCCAATGCAAATAGATTTCTCTTTTCCTCTTTTTAGTTTAACCCACAATACCTCCTCTCTCCCTCTTAAGCTCTGTAGTTCCAAAGCTTTAATGTTAATTTTTACATATAGTGCCACTCCTCCTCCCCTTCTTCCTACCCTGTCCTTTCTGAATAAAGTATAGCCTGGTATAGTTACATCCCAGTCGTGGTTTTCTGTGAACCATATTTCTGTAACTGCCACAAAATCCAAGTCAGCCTCTCCCATTAAAGCTTCAACATCTGGGATCTTATTTCCCATGCTACGGGCATTTATACACACCGCTTTCCATATGTTGCCCCTTTTACCCATTTCCATAAAGGCATTTAATGTTTCACTTATCTGGGGGCTTTCACTTACCTGGGGGCCTTCTTCACCCATCCCCAACAAATCTAGTTTAAAGCCCTCTTCAGTAGATTAGCCAGTCTGCTACTGAAGACACGTCAACTTTTCTTGGACAGATGGACTCCATCTCTGCTCTGAAACTCTTGGAACAGCATCCCATGGTCCAGGAAACCAAAACGCTCTTGATGACACTATCCACGCAGCCATGCAATCATCTCCAGGATGTGAGCTTTTCTGCCTTGGCCTTTACACTCAACAGGGAGGATTGAAGAGAACACCACCTGTGTACCTAACTGCTTCACCCTCTGTCCCAGAGCCATGAAGTCACTTTAGATACATTCAGAGGGGTACCTGGCAGTATCATTTGTGCTGACATGGATTAGCAACATTGGGTAATAGTCAGTGGGCTTGATGAGCCTCGGCATACTCTCTGTAACATCTCAGATTTTGGAACCTGGCAGACAGCATAACTCTCTGGACATCAAGTCTGGTCATCAGATGGACGCCTCAGTACCCTTCAGAAGAGAGTCATCAACCATCACTACCCTTCGCTTCCTTGTGGTCACTGATTCTGCAACTTTGGGGTACTTGAGCTTTGGTTCTTCCCTTTCTGGGGATGCTTTCACCTCCTCCACTTCCAGGGCTGCATAATGGTTCTTCAATTCAAGGGCTGGAGGAGTTGGATTGGTGATTCTGTAGGCCCTGGTGACTTGTATCCATCCTTCGTCATTCTGTAGGCTCCCATCTTCTCCTCTGCCGAAGAACTTGGATGTTGCAAGAAGCATCTCATCAATGTACTTCTCACTGTCTTGTCTTGAATGCTCCTCAGCCTCGCCACCTCCTTGTTCCTCTACTTGTTTTCTGAGAACTTCAGCATGCAGGCATCCTGCACATGGAACCAGTCCTGCAACTGGCATTGGGACCTCTGTCTGGACAGAGGCAGAACTGTAATGGGGGCAACAGCTTTGGCAATACATTTTTTCCCAGCCATTGTTCAGTTTGTGGAGCTTAGGTATCTGTTAAAGGAAAAGAGAGAGTTTCCCAGCTATCCTTTCAGAGAAAAAGCAGTTAAATCTCTTTTAAGTGTGTTCAAAATGTGCTGTTCCAAGTCCCTTTGTGTAGTTAATTGGTGAGGTGCCCTAAAAAGCAAGACTGCTCATTAGGGGTGGGTGGGAGTTGGGGGGTAGGGAGGGAACTAACACCTGATGATGTGTCAGTAGCTTCAAAGGGCCGAGAAAGATACTAAAGCAGAGTTTTAAACCTACCCCACTAAAGAAAATATTTCCCCTTTTAAACTAAAGCACCAAAAAGAATGTAACTTAGTTTTAAAAATGTACCAAAATGCTTTTAAGAGCTCCCAGGCAGAGAGCTAGTAATTTAAAAGCCACAAACTCTTACCTTTGCTTGAAATGTATGCCTTCCTCCCCTCAGTATTTCTTTGTCTCCAGCAGATGGTAGATGGATTGTCTCCTCTTTGTAGAAAATCTGAATATTAAGAGGAACAGAGATTGATTAAATGCTCGTGAATGACCACCTTGTATACTGAAAGGCGACTCTCTCACTTGAGTGCAGAGGCTCAACTAGACTGTGGTCTTTTCTGTAGCCATAGGAGGAGGAAAACTTAGTTCAGCTCCAAGCACTTATGATAAGGGCCTGTTGAGCAGCCACAAATTGGAAGGATTTGGAAGGATCTGGAAGAGTACAGCAGCCTCACTCAATCTCAGTGCCTTCTCTCGCCTCCTCTTTTCCCCCCTGCTCTCTCCCGAAGATTGCAGAAGGCTCTCAGAGGGATCTGCCTGCCAACTACCTTAAACACAGTACTGCTGAAATGTAAACCCAGTCAGTGAAGCAGTTTCAGGGGAGCAGAGGTGAGCCTGGCACCGATCCTACACCTGTGGCTCTCAGGGGATGAGTACAAAGGCTTGACCTTGTCATTGTCCTTGTTGGGAGCTCCTGGTTCCATCTCTGAGGGACACAATTCAGGGTGGACTGCTAGCGACCATTGGTGCTGTGAGGGTGTTTCCCTGCCGTTTTCTGCAGTTGTTAGTAATATTTTTGCCTATTTGCCTCCTGGTGGTCATGTGGTCCTAAGGTGTGTTCTGCCCAAGTGACTCCAACACACGCTTCTTTCCTAGTGCCTTTAACGCACATAATGTAAAAGCGCAGTTAATGCACGCTTGTGGTCCGACACAGCCTTAGGGTAAGTAATACAAGAGTGCACGCTAACTCTCTATGTCTTCTTCCAGAAAACATTGTTTGACCTGTGGCAAGTGAGGAGCCTCATTCTTGGATTCTGGACTCTGCCTTTCTTGCATGGCAACTTCTGAGTCACCCCCGGAAGGCATGCCTTCCTCCCCTCAGTGAGAGGATGCAGTTAGTCCACCCTTATCTGCATCAGAGCAGGAGGTGAAGGATGGCGCTATGGGTAAGGATGTTCAGCCAGTCGGAGACTCCGGCAACCATGTTGTTAGCTGCTCTTCGTCCTCTAAGGGGTCTGTGGTGGCTATGCCCCCTGGTGTTGGGGACCCTTATCTGAGAGGAAAGCTTCCTGATCCCAGATTGTCCTCCCTGGAATTCTTTTCCTTTTTGCAACAGGTCTGATCCTTCTGGCATTGAAATTCAGACCCTGTGGCCTCTGGGTGTCCCTAGATGCAGTCTTGTGCCAGGTAGGCTGAAAATGGAAGTCCTATTTGATTGTCTTTGGCGAAGCATCCCCAGCACGGGGCAACCCTTGGAGATGGGGAACAGTTGAAAGCTATCCGAGATGTCGACTATGCCTTGGATTCAGATGACTTGCTACTGGGCTATGATGTGGATGAGGAAGTGCTCTCCCCTTCAGAAGATTCTGCAGAGGCCAGCACGATCCACCTATTCAGGAAGGAGGAACTGGTGGCATTGATTACCAGGGTCTCATCCACCTTGAACTTGATGGATGCTTCTGGCACGGAGTAGGATCCGAAGGTACACCTGCTCCTTCAAGGGGTGCAGAAATCCACTGCTGTCTTTCCATTCCTTAAAGTGATCAAAGATATTATCCAGTAGGAGTAGGATTCTCCCCGACTCCCTACCTAAAGGGTTAAGGGAATATAAGACGATCTGCACTCTCCGGGGGAGGAGCACAGCGAATGGCTTGACATTCCCAAGGTGGATACACAAGTTACACCTTGCTAGGTACAGATGATCTGGATTGGCTACTGTTGGAAAGAGGATGTTGGGTATGATGTGCCTTTTGTCCTGTGTTGACCCTAAGAATGCTTGGGCATGCCACCTGCACAGCGCCCCACTCTACTACACACCCCACACCTGTACTACTACCTCCCTCCCTCCAGTCACCTGCACAGCACCGCACTCTACTACACGCCCCTATACCTGTACAGCTATCTCCCTCCCTCCAGTCGCCTGCACAGCACCCCACTCTACTACACGTCCCACACATGTACATCTACTTCCCTCCCTCCAGACGCCTGCACAGCACCCCACTCTACTACACGTCCCACACGTGTACAGCTACCTCCCTCCCTCCAGTCGCCTGCACAGCGCCCCCACTCTACTACACACCCCACACCTGTACAGCTACCTCCCTCCCTCCAGACGCCTGCACAGCACCCCACTCTAATACATGTCCCACACCTGCACAGCTACCTCCCTCCCTCCAGTTGCCTGCACAGCACCCCACTCTACTACATGCCCAACACCTGTACAGCTACCTCCCTCCCTCCAGACTGACAGCGCCCTAGTCTACTACATGCCCAACACCTGTACAGCTATCTCTCTCCCTTCAGATGCCTGGACAGCATCCCACTCTACTACATGCCCCACACCTGTACAGCTACCTCCCTCCCTCCAGATGCCTGCACAACACCCCACTCTACTACATGTCCCACACCTGTACAGCTACCTCCCTCCCTGCAGTTGCCTGCACAGTGCCCCACTCTACTATATGCCCCACACCTGTACAGCTACTTCCCTCCCTCCAGTTGCCTGCACAGTGCCCCACTCTACTACACATCCCACACCTGTACAGCTACCTCCCTCCCTCGAGTCGCCTGCACAGCGGTCCAATCTACTACACGCCCCACACCTGTACAGCTACCTCCCTCCCTCCAGTTGCCTGCACAGCGCCCCACTCTACTACATGCCCAAAACTTGTACAGCTACCTCCCTCCCTCGACGCCTGCACAGCACCCCACTCTACTACATGCCCAACACCTGTACAGCTACCTCCCTCCCTCCAGATGACTGACAGCACCCTAGTCTACTACATGCCCAACACCTGTTCAGCTATCTCTCTCCCTTCAGATGCCTGCACAGCATCCCACTCTACTACACGCCCCACACCTGTACAGCAACCTCCCTCCCTCCAGATGCCTGCACAACACCCCACTCTACTACATGTCCCACACCTGTACAGCTACCTCCCTCCCTGCAGTTGCCCGCACAGTGCCCCACTCTACTATACTCCCCACACCTGTACAGCTACTTCCCTCCCTCCAGTTGCTTGCACAGTGCCCCACTCTACTACACACCCCACACCTGTACTGCTACCTCCCTCCCTCCATTCGCCTGCACAGCATCTCACTCTACTACACACCCTACACCTGTACAGCTACCTCCCTCCTTCCAGTCGCCTGCACAGCGGTCCAATCTACTACACGCCCCACACCTGTACAGCTACCTCCCTCCCGCCAGTCGCCTGCACAGCGGTCCAATCTACTACATGCCCCACACCTGTACAGCTACCTCCCTCCCTCCAGACGCCTGCACAGCACCCCACTCTAATACATGCCCCACACCTGCACAGCTACCTCCCTCCCTCCAGTTGCCTGCACAGTGCTCCACTCTACTACACGCCCCACACCTGTATAGCTACCTCCCTCCCTCCAGATGCCTGCACAGCACCCCACTCTACTACACGCCCCACACCTATGCAGCTACCTCCCTCCCTCATTGCCTGCACAGCGCCCCACTCTACTACACGCCCTACACCTGTACTGCTACCTCCCTCCCTCCCTCCATTCGCCTGCACAGCACCCCACTCTACTACACGCCCCACACCTATGCAGCTACCTCCCTCTCTCCAGTCACCTGCACAGTACCCCACTCTACTACATGCCCAACACATGTACAGCTACCTCCCTCCCTCCAGACGACTGACAGCGCCCTACTCTACTACATGCCCAACACCTGTACAGCTACCTCTCTCCCTTCAGATGCCTGCACAGCACCCCACTCTACTACACGCCCCACACCTGTACAGCTATTTCCCTCCCTCCAGATGCCTGCACAGCACCTCACTCTACTACATCTCCCACACCTCTACAGCTACCTCCCTCCCTGCAGTTGCCTGCACAGTGCCCCACTCTACTATACGCCCCACACCTGTACAGCTACCTCCCTCCCTCCAGTGGCCTGCACAGTGCCCCACTCTACTACACATCCCACACCTGTACAGCTACCTTCCTCCCTCCAGATGCCTGCACAGCACCCCACTCTACTACACTCCCCATACCTGTACAGCTACCTCCCTCCCTCCAGATGCCTGCACAGCGCCCCACTCTACTACATGCCCCACACCTGCACAGCTACCTCCCTCCCTCCAGTTGCCTGCACAGCGCCCCACTCTACTACACGCCCCACACCTGTACAGCTACCTCCCTCCCTCCAGTTGCCTGCACAGCACCCCACTCTACTACATGCCCCACACCTGTACAGCTACCTCCCTCCCTCCAGTTGCCTGCACAGCGCCCCACTCTACTACATGCCCCACACCTGCACAGCTACCTCCCTCCCTCCAGTTGCCTGCACAGCGCCCCACTCTACTACACGCCCCACATCTGTACTGCTACCTCCCTCCCTCCAGTCGCCTGCACAGCGGTCCAATCTACAACCCCCCCTTACCTGTACAGCTACCACCCTCCCTCCAGCCACCTGCTCAGCGCCCCACTCTACTACACGCCCCACACCTGTACAGCTACCTTCCTCCCTCCAGATGCCTGCACAGCACCCCACTCTACTACACGCCCCACACCTGTACAGCTACCTTCCTCCCTCCAGATGCCTGCACAGCACCCCACTACCACGTCTAAGTTTTTATGTAAACTGCTTTGATTGAAATGATAAAGCGGTATATAAAACCTGTTAAATAAATAAATAAATATAATTAAATCAAATCAGAGTATAGCTTAGCACAGAAGGAAGACTAGGGTAAATATTCTTTGAGTAGAAAGAAAGAAATTGTTTCTAGAGACCTTTATTTAATTAATTTATTTATTCATTCATTTAGCTGTATTTATATACCGCTTTTCACCGGGTCAAAGCGGTGCTACATGGGGGGGGGGGGGAATTAAGTACAAGGGGGGGGCCATCACCGGGGGGGGCAACATTGATGATTCTGACATAGGACGGACTTTGGACATAGGACAGACATTGGACATAGACAAAAGCTTTGAGTTAGAGGTTCATTGTGGGTGAACTCGGGGGTTTGTGGCTTTTTCGGTGGGGGTCGAGTTGAAGTATTCCTGGAAAAGGATGGTTTTTAGCTGTTTTCTGAAAGATAGCAGGTTGGTATTGTTTCTGAGGTAGGTTGGTAGGGAGTTCCATAAAGATGGAGCATAGAGTTCAAAGGCTCGTCTGCAGGTCCGTTGTGAGCATTTGGTTCTTTTGTGAGGGACGGTGAGGGAAATGCTGGAGGCTTGTCTAGTAGATCTGCCATGGGCTGGGCGAGCCAGTAGGGTGCGAAGATGGTTGTCCTGCGTTTGATGGATAGCTTTGTGGGTGAGTAGGATGGCTTTGTATTTTGTCCGTGCTTTGAGGGGGAGAATGTGCAGTTCCTTCAGAATTGGGGTGATGTGGTCGGTTTTCTTTGCGCTCTGAATGATTCTCGCAGTGGTGTTTAATGCAGTTCGGAGGGGGTTGGTGTGTGTGGCTGGAAGTCCATGGTAGATTATGTTGCAGTAGTCCAGATGTGGGAGTGTCATGGCTTGCATCACTGTTCGGAAGTCTTGATGTTCCAGGAGGGGTTTGAGACGTTGCACTGTTCTTGCCTTGTGAAATATTGTTCCGGAGGTTTTAGTGATCTGTTGCTTTAAGGTGAGGGCTTGGTCGATAATAATGCCCAGGTATCTTATCTGAGGTTGAATTTGGATGCTCGTAGGTCCTATGTTGAGATGTGTGGGTGGCGTGAAGTCTGGGTCCTTTGTAACTATGAGGGCTTCGGTTTTCTTTATGTTGATGGTGAGGTTGTTTGTTTGTAACCAGTCAGACACTGCTGTAAAGCACGCTGACAGGTGGGTGTTTGTTGGATTTGTGGTTGTAATGGGGGCATAGAGCATGATATCGTCAGCGTAGATGTGGAAGCTGACGTTGTGGGTGCGTATGACAGTGCAGAGTGGTTGGAGGTAAATAAATAAATAAATATTACAAAGAGGCCTTCCAGTTAGGAAGCAAAAGATCTGTGAATTTGCTTTAAATAGGTGTTAAAGCCAGGTGACAGATCAAAGGGGCGATTTGAAAGGCTTCCTCTATTAAACCAAGGGCTGTGTGAATCACCCAGGAGATTGTTAGCAGATTACCTTAGAAGCACAGGTCTGGGTGCTGTGACGCAACTAAGCCTTTATTAAGTGTTAATTCCTTCCCACCTATCACAGGCACAATATTAGCTTTATAGGTTCTTAGAATTATTAAAGGGGGAGAGGTGGTCATTCATTTTCAGCTTCAGCTGATTATCCTCGCCAGGAATAGATTAATGAATTTCAGGGCCTTAATTAATCTTGAGGTGAACAAAATCCCTTAAACTTATTTTGTATAGTTGTATAAGTTCAAGTATCCCTAGTAACTTTAAACAACTTAAATAGCTAAACAAAACCTAGAAACTAAGATGTAGACAGTAGTCTAGCAGCGAGATGGGGGCTATCCAAGTCTTTTGCATTGAGTGTCACATGTACGATTTTCACCCAGTTGGTGAGGGGTCTTACGAGTGTACTAGGTGCAAGGAGCTCTTTGATTTCAGGGAACAAGTCCGATTTCTGGAGGCTAGAGTAGCAGATTTGGAGGACATAAGGAAGACAGAGAGGTACATAGACAAAGCCTACAGAGACGTAGTACTTAAGTCCCACTTCCAGTCTTGCAGCCTCTCAGTTGCATGGAGGAGAGAGGTCACGTGAAAGGAGAGCATCACCTTGGTGTGGCAGGAAGTGATCCTGTAGCTAGGACCTGTCCACCAGGAGATGTAAAAGCCTCTCACACTGAGGAGGTTTCTACAGGGCCATGGGCCCATGAGGGAAGGGTTAGGACATCTGTTATCATTGGCAATTTGATCATTAGGCATGTAGATAGCTGGGTGGCTGGTGGACATGAGGATCACCTGGTAACATATGCCTGCCTGGTGCGAAGGTAGAGGACCTCACGCGCCTCCTAGACAAGGTTTTAGATAGTGCTGGGGAGGAGTTTGCTGTCTTAGTATATGTTGGTACCAATGACATAAAAATGTGTGGGAGGGAGGTTCTGGAGACCAAATTTAGGCTTTTAGGTAGGAAGTTTAAATCCAGAAATTCCAGGGTAACATTCTTTGAAATGCTTCCCGTTCCATGTGCAGGACCAAAAGGTGGGCAGAGCTCCGGAGTTTCAATGTGTGGATGAGACAATGGTGTAAAGAAGAGTGTTTGGGATTTTTTAGGAACCTGCTCCTTCAAGGGGTGCAGAAATCCACTGCTGTCTTCCCATTCCTGAAAGTGATCAAAGATATTATCCAGTAGGATTCCCCCCGACTCCCTACCTAAAGGGTTAAGGGAATGTAAGAAGATCTACGCTCTCCGGGAGGAGGAGCACAGCGAATGGTTTGACATTCCCAAGGTGGACCCACAATTTACCAGATGGACCACCATTCCTGTGGAAGGCAGATCAGCCTTAAATGATGTCCTGGACCCGCAAGATGGATTCCTTGCTGAGAAGTCAGTTTGCCATGGCGGTGGCTATTCTTCACCTGGGGGTATATACCAGCCTGAAGTCTCAAGTCCTGCTCTAGTGGATTCCATCTCTTCTGCAAAATGATACTACCTATTGTCACCAGCAGTGGCTGAACTAGTAGTATATAGCTAGGCACACTGCTGGGCCTGACCCTTCTATGAAAGAAAGTGTAGTTGAGACGGAGTGGTCAGGTTGAAATAAGGATTTATTCCCCTCCCGGGGTTTGCTGGATTTTCAAAACAGTACAAAAATACCAAACTTAAGAGGCAGCCATGCTTCTGGCAAAAACAAAAGGTGAAAGGAAAACACAGCTTCTTGCTTGAACAGAACCAATAATTATAACAAACAGAAATCAGATAATAACGTTGGCAGTTCCTCTGTGCACGTTTATCTTTCTCCCAGGCACACTTATCTTCTACTAGCGTAGAGAAGTTTCATCAGTTATTAATAAAGAACAGTCCATGTCCTCAACATAGGGAAAGCATTCACTTTGCTCCGTGCACATCGGTTCATCAACTATCTTATCTTCTTTAGGGCAGAGAGTCTGGAACCTTCTCCAATCAGTCCCTAGCTTCTCTTCACCACTCTCTCCACAGTATGGCAAGTAATTATCAGATAGTTTGTAAAACTGCCTTGTTCTGTTTCTACTAGGTCTCTCTCTTGGCAGTTTTCTGCCAGGCTTTAAATACATGCAATCATCTTCTTCACTCATACATATGTCCTCAATCACTTTACTTTCCTTTTCCCAAGGTTGTAAATATCTTAGGCCATTCTGCCTTTCAGGAATACAGAGTTCCTTACCAGCTGCTCTCCGTTCTCCCCACTGACCTCTGTGTCTGGGAAATTCTTCCTGCGTCACAGGTGAGGGTTTCCTGCAGTTAATCCCTCTGCTGGTAAACGGCTTTCTGTCTCTTTTCAAAGCCCTGCTTGGCTTTCTATTCCAAGACTCAAATGAAACAGCATTAGGCTGAGAGTATTCTGACCTTCTGTTAGAGAGCTGCAAGTCTTCCCTTACTTGCCAAGTTTCTAAATCACTCTCAACTTCTGAGTCTCCAAAACCACCGTCAGAATCAGCACATGAATCCAACTCAGCCTCTCTCACTGCAACTCCTGCTGGATCTCCTACCAGCTCTCTTCCTCGATCTAACTCTGTTTGCCTACCACGTTTCTTATACATGGTTAGGGGCGTTTTCCTGCACATGTGCAAACTGTTCTCTTCATTGCTTGGGGAGTGTTTGTTGGCTAGGCGTGCCCTCAGACCTCGTGTCTCAGCCTGCTTTGGTTGCCTATGGTAACTGTGAAGCTTTTGATCTCCCTTCCTGTCAGAATCTGTGCCAAACTCAGCAGCTTTCTGTGTCTTAAAGGTATAGGGCAGAACTTCGGTGTCACACTATCTTTTGGAGTCGGCTACAGCCTTCCTTTCTGATGCCATGTATGACCTCGTAGATTTGGCGGCAAGAGATGGTGCCTTGATGATGGTGTCACGGCATTGGATTTGACTCTGGCACTGTGCAGTGGACAGATCCTCCAAAGCTCGATTGACTCAACTAGCCTTTAAGGGGAAGCTTCTGTTTGGAACTGATTTGGAAAAGCTGGTGAAGGACCTAAGTGAAACAAAATCTTATTGCCTCCCAGAAGACAGGTCCAAGGGGCCTGTGAAGTAGGCTAGGGCCCCTTTATCATCAGCCTCCGTCCAACCACCAAGGGTGCACTGACAAAATTCCCAGGGGTTTCTGGACTTGTCATTACTGACCTGGAAAACCTTTCTTCCCCTCTACTTCAGGGCATCAGACTCATTCTCAGTTCTATTGTGGAGAACGTTGGCCCAGGGACTCAGTCCCCGCTAGAGGAGGACCTCTTGGGCTACACATTGAAGGTTTGGGGGCACATTCCCTGGTGCCTCAAGTGGGTGGCAGACTTTGCCTCTTCTTTCAGGAATGGGCTTGGGTTATCAAGGATCGCTGGGTGCTAGACACTATTCAGTTTGTTTATGTTCTGGAATGCAAAAAGCCAATTCCCGATGCTTTCATAATTTGCCCTTGTGGGTCTGCAATCAAGAGTGCTGCAGTGCCAACCACCTTGGACAAGTTGCTACGCCTAAAGGCAGTGATGTCTCTCCCCTCGGTCGAGTGGAGAAAGGGCAGATACTCCATCAATTTTGTGGTGCCAAAGAAGGAGTGTTCCTTGTGGCCCATTATGGACCTTAAGGGGGTTAACAAGCACTTGTGCTTTCAGATCGAAACCTTGCGCTCTATGATTCAAGCAGTGTGTCAAGGGGAGTTCTTGGCTTCTCTGGATCTGACCGAGGCCTATTTTCCTATCTCGATCTAGGCGGATCAACAGAAGTATCTGTTTTGACGTGCTTGATTCTCACTGTCAGTTCGCCGCCCTCCCTTTTGGGCTGTCCACCACCCCCAGGACGTTCTCCAAGGTCATGGCAGTGGCGGCAAAGCGATGCCAAGGGATCTGTGTGTATCCCTAACTAGATGACTGGCTCATCTGAGCCCGTTCCCTGTTAGAAGCGTGTTGGATGCTTTTTGGAAAGCTTCGAGTGGGTGATCAATCAGGAAAAAAGCCAGCTTCTGCCTTCCCTGTCCTTGGAATTTCTGTGAGCACGTTTGGACACTCGAGTGAGGAGAGTTTTCCTGCCGGAGGAGAAAGTCAGAAGACTGTTGGATTGTCTGGCATTTTGATTTGTGCAGCAGGCCCTCAGAATCTGGGATTATCTTCAGCTCCTTAGATTGATGGCGGTGACCATAGAGATGGTGCTGTGGGCATGTGCTCACATATGGCCACTCCAGCAGTCCTTGCTGTCTCGGTGGTCCCTGAGCTTTCAGGAGTTTATGCGCAGGCTTCCGCTCTCCTTGATGGCGAAGACCAGCCTGCAGCGATGGTGGCAGCTCTGTCATTGGAGAAACAGCATACTGCTAGACGATTTCTCCTGGATCCTGATGATGATGGACACCAGTCTCTCAGGCTGGAGAACTCAATGTGTAGACTGCACAGCCCAGGGCCATTGGAACCACAGGGAAGTGGTGTGGTCTATCAACTGCCTTGAGGCAATGGCCATCAGGATGGCTCTTCTGCGTTTCCAGCTCCTGGTCGACGACCAGGCAGTTCGAGTGTTTTCAGGCAATGCCATGGCAGCACAAGGAGCTCCGGAGTGGCTTTGAACATGGATCTCCTGTTTGCCTGAGTAGAGAAGAACCTCCTAGCCTTGTCAGCCCAGCACACTGTTGGGGTGGACAATATGGAAGCGGACTTCTTTAGCCGGAACTCTCTGAATCCTGGCGCGAGGATTCAGTAGGTGTTTTAGTTGATTCTGTGCTGCTGGGGTCACCCTGAAATGGATCTGATAGCGACCCGCTCCAATACCAAAGTTTGTCGCTTCCTCAGTCACCACGCAAAGATGGGGTCTGAAGGCATTGTTGCCCTGACCCAGCCTTGGCCAAGTCGGCGGCTGCTGTATGTGTTTCCTCTGTGGCCCCTTGTGGGGCGTGCGCTTCATTGTATAAAGCACCACTCAGACAGGATTGTTCTGGTAGCACTGGGTTAGCCGCGGAGAGGGTGTTTTCAGAGACCTGATGTGGCTCCTGCAGGCACCTCCTCTTCAGCTGCCTCCGTCTAAGGGGCTATTATGACAGGGACTGATCATCCTGGAGGACCCGGCTCCCTTCTTGCTTACGGCATAGCTTTAGAAAGGAGACTGCTAGCACATAGGGACTACTCTCCAGCAGTAATCTCTACTATACTGGTGCCCAGAGTAAGTCTACCAAGCTAGCGTATGTACGAATATGGTGCCTCTTTGAGCGCTGCTGCAGCACGTGGAACGACTCCTGAGGCAGCCAAGGTACCTTCTCTGTTGGCCTTTCTGCAGTATGGGCTAGAGAAGGGCCTCTCACTTAGCTCCCTGAAGGTTCAGGTAGCTGTGGCCTGCTTCCATGGTCCAGTGGTAGGCAAGTCTTTGGCCTTGCACCCAGAGGTCTCATGTTTTTTCCAGGGGGTTTATAAGAACATAAGAACATAAGACATGTCATACTGGGTCAGACCGAGGTCCATCAAGCCCAGTATCCTGTTTCCAACAGTGGCCAATCTAGGTCATACGTACCTAGCAATATCCCCAAAAGACACAGGTTCCACAATGCTTGTACTGGGTCAAGCATTGATATCCTGGGTCCCTTTTTAATAGTGGTTTATGGACCTTTCCTCCAGGAACTTGTCCAAACCTTTTTTAAACCCAGCTATACTAACAGCCCTTACTACGTCCTCCGGTAACAGATTCCAAAGTTTGATTACACGTTGAGTGAAAAAATATTTTCTCTTATTTGTCTTAAATAGTTTACCCTGTAGCTTCATTACATGTCCCCTAGTCTTTCTATACTCTGATAGCGTAAACAATTGATCCACGTCTATCCGTTCCACTCCATTCATTAATTTATAGACCTCTATCATATCTCCCCTCAGCCGTCTCTTCTCCAGGCTAAAGAGCCCTAACCTTCTTAGCCTCTCTTCATAGGAGTAGCCTTCCATCCCCTTCACCAATTTGGTGGCTCTTCTCTGTACTTTTTCTAATAACGCTATGTCCTTTTTAAGATACGGTGACCAGAATTGCACACAATATTCAAGGTGCGGTCGTACCATGGAGCGATACAGAGGCATTATAACATCCTTTGTTTTATTCTCCATCCCTTTCCTTATGATACCTAGCATTCTATTTGCTTTCTTGGCCGCCGCTGCACACTGGGCGGAGGGTTGTAACATGTTATCCACGATGACTCCTAAATCTTTTTCCTGGGTGGTGGTTTCTAATGTGGAGCCTTGCATCGTGTAACTATAGTGTGGGTTGTTCTTTCCTAGGTGCATAACTTTGCACTTGTCCACATTAAATTTCATCTGCCATTTGGATGCCCAGTCTTCCAATTTATCCAGATCCTCCTGCAGTTTTCCACAATCCTCTTGGGTTTTAACAACTTTAAACAGTTTTGTGTCATCTGCAAATTTGATAACCTCACTAGTTATTCCCTTTTCCAGGTCATTTATGAATATGTCAAAAAGCAGCGGACCCAGTACAGATCCCTGGGGTACTCCACTATTCACCTTTTTCCATTGGGAATATTGGCCATTTAGCCCTACCCTCTGCTTTCTATCTTTTAACCAGTTCCTGATCCACAATAGTACACTGCCTCCTATCCCATGACTTTTTAGCTTCGCCAAAAGTCTCTGATGGGGGACTTTGTCAAAAGCTTTCTGAAAGTCCAGAAACACTATATCAACCGACTCACCTTTGTCTACCTGTTTATGCACACCTTCAAAAAACATCAGATTAGTAAGACAAGATCTTCCTTGTCTAAAGCCATGTTGGCTGTCTCCCATTAGGCCATGACTATCTACATGCTGTGTAATTTTGTTTTTTATGATGGTTTCTACCATTTTCCCTGGTATTGACGTCAGGCTCACCGGTCTGTAATTTCCCGGGTCACCCCTGGAACCCTTTTTAAAAATTGGTGTTACATTGGCGACCCTCCAATCTTCAGGTATTACAGATGATTTTAATGAAAGTTCACAGATTACCAATAGCAGGTCTGGAATCTCATATTTCAGTTCTTTCAACACTCTGGGATGTATACCATCCGGTCCAGGTGATTTGCTACTATTCAGTTTATCAAATAGTTGTAATATATCTTCCCGGTGTAGCGATATTTCTCTCAATTCCTCTGCAGTATCACCTTTAAATACCACTTCAGTCTTGGGTAACATCCCTACATCTTCCTCAGTAAAGACCGAAGCAAAGAATTCATTCAGTCTCTCTGCTATAGCCTTGTTTCCTCTTACTGCCCCTTTTACCCCTCTATCATCTAATGGTCCAATTGACTCTCTCACAGGCCTTTTGCTACGAATGTACTTGAAAAAGTCTTTATTTCGTGTTTTTGCTTCCGTAGCAAGTTTCTTCTTCTCAAATTCCCGCTTTGCCTGCCTTATCAATGCTTTGCATTTAACTTGCCAGTGCTTGTGCTGTTTCCAGTTTTCATCATTTGGCTCTTTTTTCCATTTCCTGAAGGTTGCTTTTTTGGCAGCAACAGCCTCTCTGACCTAACCTTTAAACCATGCTGGCAGTTTTTTGGACTTTCTTCCACTTTTCCTAATGCGTGGAATATGCGTCCTCCCTATCAGTCTGTGATCCCTTCCTGGGATCTGTTTCTGGGCTCAGGGGCCTGATGGTGGCCCTCTTTGAGCCATTGAAGTGCTCTATCTTAAAGGATTTAACGCTCAGGACTGTTTTCTCAGTTGTGATTTGTTCTGCAGGATGGATCTCCGAGTTGCAGGTTCTATCTTGCCAAGAACCTTGCCTGTCTTTTTCAAAGGAGGCTGTTTCCATTCAGCCTGTGTCTTCCTTCTTGCATAAAGGGCTGTCTCCCTTTCATGTGGACCAGGTGGTTTGCCTGCCCCCCTTCTCTAAGGATCAGTGTCGGGGAAAGGATAAGGATAAGGATATTCTCCTTGAGCCTTGAGAATGTTCGGAGGGTGCTTCTCCAGTAACTGGAGGTTACGCATTCCTTTTGTAAGTCAGACCATCTTTTTGTGCTGTTTGCTGGCCCTCGCAAGGGTGTAGCAGCAGTCAAGTCAACTTTGGGGCTCTGGATTAAGGAGACTATTGCCTTGGTGTATCTATTACAGAACCGGTGAGTTCCAGAGGGTTTGCACACCCTTTGTACCCAAGCATCCTCTTGGGAGGAACGGAGCTCGGTAGCTCCTGCAGACATTTTTTTGGGCAGCAACGTGGGTATCACTTTCCACTTTTGTCAAGCATTACTGCTTGGATGTCTGCGCGCAAGAGTTTTGTGAGCTGCTGTGTCTTCTTCCCGCCCAGTGGTGTTGTAGCTTTGGTACATCCCACTTGTCTGGAATGGTCTAGCAGGACGATATGGAAGGTGACATTTTACTTAGCAGTTTATGTCCTTTCCGTTCTTCTGCTGTAGTACACTTGAATACACCATAAGTTTTATATATAAGGGAGGCGTGGTCTAGTGGTTAGGACAAGGTACTTCAGGCCGGAGGGTCGGGGGTTCAAGTCCCACCTGGGGACAGCAATCTCAGGCCGGAGGGATTGGGATTTCTAGTCCTATAGGCACTCCTTGTGGTCTTGGGCAAGCCACTTAACCCTCCAATGCCCATGTTCCCTGTATGTATTAGTGTGTGTGTCTCATATCCCCTTGTGTTAAATGTATCCCCCAATTGACCGCTTTGACCCGGTGAAAAGCGGGATATAAATACAGCTAAATAAATAAATAAATATACTTGGCTCTGCAGGCTCATCTACTGACAGCATTATGTTCTTACCTTTCTGTACATAGAAACATACAAACATGATGGCAGTAAAAGACCACATGACCTATCTAGTCTGCCCTTCCATATCAACTAGAATAGTCCCCTTTTCTCCTTTAGAGATCTTCTGTGTTGGTCCCATGCTTGTTTGAATTCAGATGCTGACCTCGTCTCTACTACCTCCACTCGGAGACTATTCCACACATCTACCACTCTTTCCGTAAAGAAATATTTGTGCATATTACTCCTGAGTCTATCCCCTTTCACCCTCATCTTATGTCCCCTAATAGCGGAGCTTGCTTTCAATCAAAAGAGGTTCTTCTCTTGTGCATTTATGCCACAGAGGTTTTTAAATGTCTATTGTATCTCCTCTATCCTGCCTTCTTCTGAGAAGAAGCCTGCTGTGGAAGCAAAAATGCATAATAAAGACTTTTTCAAGTACATTCATAGCAAAAAACCTGTGAGGGAATCAGCTGAACCATTAGATGATAGAGGGGTATAAGGGGCGCTAAGAGGGGACAAGGCCATAGCAGAGAGACTGAATGAATTCTTTGCTTTAGTCTTTACTGAGAAAGATGTAAGAATGTTACCCATGACTGAAATAGTATTTAAAGGAGATGCTGCAGAAGGATTGAAAGAAATATCAATAAACCGGGAAGCTGTATTACAACTATTTGATAAAGTGAAGAGTAGAAAATCACCTGGACCAGATGGTATACATCAGAGGATATTGAAAGAACTGAAATATGAGATTGCAGACCTACTATTAGTAATCTGTGAACTGTCATTAAAATCATCTGTAATAACTGAAGATTGGAGGATGGCCAATGTAACGCCAACTTTTAAAAAGGGTTCCAGGAAAAATGGTGGAAACCATCATAAAAAACAAAATTACTGAATATGTAGATAGTCATGGCTTAATGGGAGACAGCCAACATGGCTTTAGAAACAGAAAAATGACCACAGAAAAAGACCACATGGCCTGTCTAGTCTGTCCTTCCATATCAACAACTACAACAGTCCCCTTTTTTTCTTTAGAGATCCTCTGTGTTTGTGCCATGCTTTTTTGAATTCAGATACTGTCCTCATCTCTACCACCTCCACTGGGAGACTATTCCACGGATCCACCACTGCCTCAGATCCTGTAATCCGCTGGACTCCAGAAACCTCACTATTTTCTCTTTCAGCAGCATTTCCAATAATTTACTCACCACTGAATTTAAACTAACCGGCCTGTAGTTTTCAACCACATTCTTACTTCCGCTTTTGTGTAAAGGCACCACATGAGCCTCTCTCTAGTCATTTGGCACCACTCCTGACTCTAACGAGGCATTGAAAAGGTCAGTCAGTGGAGCTGCTAGAACGTCCCCAAGTTCCCTCAGTATTCTAGGGTGTATCCCATCCGGTCCCATCGCTTTGTCTACTTTAATGTCAGCTAGTTTATCACGAACACAGTCTTCTGAAAATTGTTCAAGATGCCCCTCGCTTCTGTTCCTGTTTGTGGGTGTTTTCTGAGGTCCTGTTCCTGGTTCTTCATCTGTGAACACAGAACAGAAATATTTGTTAAGCAATTCCACTTTATCCTCATCAGCTTCTACATATTCCTCCCCTTCACCCTTGAGTCTGACAATACCACTTTTACCCTTCCTCTTCTCACTAACATATCTGAAAAATGTCTTATCCCCCCATTTTATTGCATTGGCTAGCCAAGGAAGGTCCTGTCTTACTAATCTGTTATGTTTTTTTGAAGGTGTGAACAGGTAGACAAAGGCGAGTCAGTTGACATAGTATATCTGGATTTTCAGAAAGCCTTTGACAAGGTCCCTCATGAGAGACCTTTGGCAAAATTAAAAAGTCATAGGATAGGAGGCAGTGTACTATTGTGGATCAGGAACTGGTTAAAAGATAGAAAGCAGAGGGTAGGGCTAAATGGCCAATTTTCCCAATGGAGAAAGGTGAATAGTGGAGTACTGCAGGGATCTGGGCTGGGTCCGCTGCTTTTTAACATATTCGTAAATGACCTGGAAATGGAAATAATGAGTGAGGTAATCAAATTTGCAGATGACACAAAATTATTCAAAGATGATAAAACCCGATTGTGAAAAATTGCATCCAAATGGAGATGAAATTTAATGAGGGCAAGCGTATGGTTATGCACCTAGGAAAGAATAACCCAAACTATGGTTCCACGATGCAAGGTTCCACATTAGGAACCACCTCCCAGGAAAAAGATTTAGGAATCATCGTGGATAACATGTTGAAATCCTCCACCCAGTATGCAGCAACGGCCAAGAGAGCAAATAGAATGCTAGGTATCATAAGGAAAGGAATGGAAAAGAAAACAAAGGATATTATAATACCTCTATATGGTTCCATGGTGCGACCGCACCTTGAATATTGTGTGCAATTCTGGTCACTGTATCTTAAAAAGGATATAGCATCATTAGAAAAGGTACAGAGAAGAGCCACCAAAATGGTAAAGGGGATGGAAGGATACCTCTAAGAATAGAGGCTAAAAAGGTTAGGGCTCTGCAACCTGGAAAAGAGACGGCTGAGGGGAGATATGATAGAGGTCTATAAATTAATGAACAGACTGGAATGGGTAAACGTAGATCGATTCTTTATGCCATCAAAATATAGAAAGACTAGGGGACATGCAATGAAGCTATAGGGTAAACTATTTAAGACTAATAAGAGAAAATATTTTTTCACTCAATGTGTAAACAAACTCTGGAATTCATTACTGGAGGATGTAGTAAAAGCTGTTAGTGTAGCAGGGTTTAAAAAAGGTTTGGACAAGTTCCAGGAGGAAAGGTCCATAAACCATTATTAAAGGGGACCTGGGATATCCACTGCTTTCCCTACTGCAAGCTTTGTGGAACCACTGTCTTTTGGGGAAACTGCTTGTGTCCTAGACTGGCCACTATTGCCACTGTTGGAAACAGGATACTGGGTTTGATGGACCTTGGTCTGACCCAGTATGGCATATCTTATGTTCTTATGTTCCTTCTTCCTACCATGCTGTTCCTGAATAAAGTATGGCCGGTATAATTACATCCCAGTCATGGCTGTCCATGAACCATGTCTCCGTAACCACCACTAAATCCCAGTCAGCCTCTTCCATTAAGCCTCAACATCGGGAATATTATTTCCCATGCTACGGGCATTTATACACATCGCTTTCCAGATGTTTCCCCTTTTACCCATTTCTACAGAAGCATTTAATCTTTCATTTACTTGGGGGCTATCACTTATCTGTGAGCTTTCTTCACCCATCTCCAATGAATCTAATTTAATGTCCTCTTCAGTAGGTTAGCCAATCTCCTGCTGAAGACACTTCAACTCCTTTTGGACAGATGGACATCTTCTCTGCTCTGCAGTCCTTGGAACATCATCCCATGTCCAGGAAACCAAAATGCTCTTGATGACCCCATCCACTCAGCCATGCATTCATCTCCAGGATGTGAGCCTCTCTGCCTCAGCCTTTAACCTCAACAGGGAGGATTGAAGGTAAAGGCCGAGGAAGAGAAGCGATGAATGCATAGCTGCGTGGATGATATCATTGAGTTCTCTACTGTTGATAACTCATTGTTGCCCACATTTATTTATTTTATTTATTTATTTATTTATTTATTTAGTATACATTTGTATACCGCTACTTCCAGCGATCAGCAGCGGTTTGATTACAGATTGCGTGAGGCTTGCTTTATACCTCCCATATGCTTTGGGATGTAGACTGAAGGGACCTCTGGTGGCTGAGGCGAATGGAGGCATAATAGTAATGTCATTGAAAGCTGGGCTTTTCATTAGTTCTTTTTCTCCACTAATTTGTTGGTAGAGGAACACAATCCACTTGTATGAACTGGTCTAGCAGGACTCAAGGAAAGGACTTTAACTGGTAAGTAAAATATCTCCTTTAGCTCTATTCTGTTTCCATCGTTTAACCAAGTCCCAGTACACAATAATACACTGCCTCCTATCTCATGACTTTTTAAATTTCTCCAAGAGTCTCTCATGAGGGACCTTGTCAATGGCTTTCTGAAAATCCAGATACACTAGATCAATCGGCTCACCTTTATCTATCTGTTTTTTTACTCCTTCAAAAAATATAATGGATTAGTGAGACAAGACTTTCCTTTGCTAAATCCATGTTAGCTTTCTCCCATTAAAACATGACCATCTACATGTTCAGTAATTTTATTCTTGCCAAAGTTGAAGGTCAACACAAAAGAGGAAGGCAAGCAATAAGATGTATTGATGCAATAACAACAGCTATGGATGCTACCCTATCAACAATGAGCCGCCAGACTGAAGACCAAACCCATTGCAGCACAACTGTCCAGAGGATCGCCATGAGTTGACACAGACTCGACAGCATTTAACAACAACAACAGCAACAACGGTTTCTAGCATTTTGCCAAATACTGACATCATTTAGTAGTCCACACTCTATTTTTATCTCTAAGATCGTGATTTTATAATGCTTCAATCACCATAAGAATAAATAATTCTCTAAATCTTTTCTTCATTAAATATATCAATAACATGCAAATTATCTAAAGATAAGGAGGTCTCAGACTCTGATAGGCACTAAACTTCAGACTTTTGTCTTGTCTATATGCTGTGTGTGTTTCGCATCAATGACTTTCCTTATCTATGGCTTTCATCGCAACCTTTATATCCAGAAGTATTTTAAACATAAAAAGTGCTTAGCTTTTATGTTCTATAAGATTTCCCCAACGCCATGCCTCAGCGCCTTGTCTGCGTTTCACTACGTTGAGTTTCTTCAGGGTTTTTTTTCTTTGTTAAGCACTCAGTTGTGATTGTGCTTTATGTGCTGCCAACGTCTTATTTCTCCTTTCTTCTCCGAGCCTCTTGGCTTCCTAACAATGCCGCACATGTTATTGATATATTTAATGAAGAAAAGATTTAGAGAATTATTTATTCTTATGGTGATTGAAGCATTATAAAATCACGATCTTAGAGATAAAAATAGAGTGTGGACTACTACAAACAATTCCACTCTGAGAAAAGACTGTTTAACCAGATTGTTAAAATACTGACATCAGGCTCACCAGTCTGTAGTTTCCCAGATCACAGCTGGAACCTTTTTAAAAATTGGCATTACATTGGCCACTCTCCAATTCTCAGGTACTGTAGACAATTTTAATGATTATTTACAATTACTAATAGTAGGTCTGCAACTTCATTGTTGAGTGCTTTGAGTTCATTTTGCAAACTAGGCTAACCAGAAAAATGACAAAACAATAAAAAACCAACAAAGAGTGTGAGAGTCAAAAAAGAAAAAATACCAGGAAAAATCTTCTCATATACACAAATAGAGAGGAAAAAAGACCTCAGCCACCTCTCCTACTAAATATAATCGGAGAGGATGAACCAGCCGAAGGGCAAACCAAAAAGAAACATCAACAGAATGGTGCCACAATAATCGAACTGGACTCAACAGACATCAGTGGTCAGAAAAAAACGTCTATGGTAGGGTATGCACGACATAGGAAATATCCAAAATGTTCAAAAAGCCCCCCAAAAAACAGCTGGAATAGGAAAAAGCAAAAGTTCAAAACAGAAGCATAATGAAGACCATGCACCAGCAGCATCAAGAAATTAAATAGTGAAGAAACTTAGCTTAAAGTCTGTCGGCTCGATATGGCAGCATAACAGACATCATGAAATCTGCAGTGTCAAAAAACACAAGCAGGAACCCCGACACTGGGTGTTTCGCCAAACGGCTTCCTCAGGGAGCTCAAAAAAGAGAAAACAACGCTGCTATAAAAAGAAAAGAAACTATGGAACTCTCATACCCTATACTGAAATAATAACCCAAAAAGAAGAAAAAACAAAAGACAGCAAACTCACCCAAAAGAACACACTGAAGGAGCGATCTCGGGCCCGCCGCTGAAACGGACGATGAGCTACCCATCTGTTGGAGTGAGGGGGTTTCTTGAATTTTCTATTCTAGGTATCCTCTGGTATTGCATGACCCGGATGCCTTTCGTTCCCGCTACAGTTGTACTGCCTTTTTGGGTTCTGTGTGCTGGTCGGGAGCTGTGGGAGTCTCCCTTGACGTCATCTTGGCAGCCCCTTTTTTATATGCGCATGCTTCGGCGTTTTTCTGCCTCTTGAACCGGCAGTTTCAGCGGCGGGCCCGAGATCGGTCCTTCAGTGTGTTCTTTTGGGTGAGTTTGCTGGCTTTTGTTTTTTCTTCTTTTTGGGTTATTATTTCAGTATAGGGTGTGAGAGTTCCTTTGTTTCTTATCTTTTTACAGCAGCGTTGTTTTCTCTTTTATGAGCTCCCTGACTCTCACACTTTGTTGGTTTTTTATTGTTTTGTCATTTTTCTAGTTAGCCTAGTTTGGAGTTCTGTTTTTATGCTTGTTAGATTTTTGGCTCCTTGAGGAGAGTTTGTGCTATTGAGTTCATATTGTGCGGGTGATTTGCTACTCTGCAATTTGTCAAATTTCCCTAACTAAACTACCTGTCTGTTTTCTTTTTTAGATTACAAGGGCCTACCTAAATTTAACTGAAATTAATTTAAAACCTCCTAAAGGAAACTGCTATTTACCTGTTTTCTTTTAAAACAAGGCCTTATCTAAACTTAACAAATTACCTTTAAACCTCTAAAGCAAGCTAATAACTATTTTTGCTTTTTTAATGAAATCAAAAAGACTTTTCCAAATAAACTCAAAATCCCTCCTCTATCCCAAGCTTTAAGTCGCTAAGTTTTCCATCAAAGTAATGTTCACTTACCTACAGTGGCCTCGTCTGCTCTCAGCTTTCCCTCAGAAACAAGAGTACCCGAGATTTTCCCTTGCTATATATCTGATGATTAACACTGCAGTTAGTGTACTAGAGAGATCTTGTCAGCTATTCCTTTATTAGCACCTATTAATCTCAAGATAACAGTTTGCTCACCCTTTTGCAATGAAAGGCGGAATTCCTGTTTAAGGCAGTTAACCACTCAACATGTTAGAAGTAATTGTGTTCCTTTAAACCAAGCAAATACCTTCTGTTTTGTTGTAGATTAGTTGATTTTAAACCTCTGAAGCATGCCGGTACTTGCCAGTCCTCTTTTAAGACTATAAAGGCCTACCTAAATCTAACAGAAATTAATTTAAAATCTCAGAAGCAAGCTAAGAACTATTTTTTGTAAGAGGATGGGAGAGCCTGTGTAGCAGCACCTATGTGGTGGAAGATATTGCCGGGAAGGGGCTACTGGAGCAGGATGACCACAGGATGTTCTAAAACGTTTCCGTTCCAATGTTCACAGTGCTGGAGGGTAATTGCTGGCAGTTCCAGAGAGGTGGGCTGCAAGTAGGTGGAGACAGTCTTGATTGTCATGTCAATTGTGTTTTTATGTTTGTATTGTGCTGTCTATGTGGTGGTATGCCACTTTGAATGTTTTATAGACTAGTGGTATAAAAGAGATTTTTAAGTAAATAAATACATAAATAAATAAATAAAAAACAGATCTTTCCGAATAAATCTACAATCTCTCCTCCATCCCAAGCTTTGCCAGCAAATTTATGACCACACACCCACAAACGCTCCGTCTGCTCTCAACTTTCTCTCAGAAACGCTGGAAACTTATGAAAGCTCCCGCCGTACAAGCTGCTTCCCATCATTGCTCAGGACCTCCACTGAGCTGCAAAGAGGCACCTGCCTGCATTTCTTAACCTATTTTTGAATAAATTTCTTCTTTTGGTGTTTTGTCACACATGGACGTCTTTACTTTTCCTTCCATCTTCCCTTGTTAGGTCTTTCGGATTATGGCAAAGTCAGCTATCCTGAGAGTGGGGTAGGTGAGAAGCATAACGAATTCACCGTAGTTAAGAGTCCCCTTCTAGGAGTGCAGGGAGAGAAAGCCACAACCAGGTTTCAAAGACAGACAAACCCCAGCTGGAACAAGTTTCACACAGTGACTGATAAAGTAAGAAAGAGGGATTGCAAGCACGAGGACCAAAGCCCTTACTTTAACAACTGCACTGATTATTCCAATACCAGAAGGCAGGGGGATTACCAACACCTGGGAAAGAAAGAGGTGGGGGTTAGAATCCTGGAGGTATAAGCCTGGGTTCGATTATGCAGAGAGAGGGAGACGAGAAGGAGAGCAGCGGAGAGAGCAGCTGAGACAGAGGCTGAGAGAAGGAGCTGATTCTTGGAGAAGAGCTGAGCTACCCAGAGCTGAGAGAGCTGAATTCCCTGCAACAGGTTGGCAACAGAGGTGGGGGCCAGGAAGTGTAGAAGCTTTCAGACCATCAGAGAGGTTGTCAGCTGAGCAGTCTGACCAGGTCGGTGAATCAGAACCCATGCAGTTGGGAGAACCAGTGTCAGAGTTGGGGGAAGAAGATTGCTTTATGGATTGCTCTCTATGCCAAGCTCTAGACAGGAGGTCTGAGGAAAGCTAGCACTGAAAGAAGTAATTCTCCTTGGAAGTTAACCATATGGCACAAACAGTGTGGAGGTAAATTCCTGTATGTTTTAAAAGGGGAAATTTACTGCAACGTAAGCCTGATCAGGAAGCTCTGATTCATGCTTGTTTGTCACCTATGTTTGAACTGTGCAACGGCAAGAAAAGCCAAGTTGCTGCTATAAGAGTTTTTGCTTGCTCCTTTCCTATATGAAAAGCCTGCTAAGAGTTTTGATAACAGCTTGGAATGTTTGTTTTGTTCTAAGTTTGGTTTCACGTAGAAATGCAGCCTAGAGAGGTTTTTGAGGCTGGCAGAAACCAAACTGCTGTGGAAGAATTAAGCTTGAATTTTTCTTTATGCTCTGATTAACAAGGACTAAAAAGGAAAGTGGCAGCCTAGTTTCTAAAGGCAATACTTCTGCAAGTAAGAGGACTTTAAAAGCCATTTCTGAGTTATTTTGGTTTGTTTGCCATTATTTGCTGTACCTTAAGCAAATCCTACAATTATAATCCTGTAAATGATACCTGGAACCTGCTGTGTTTTGTGTTCTGGAAATAAACTTTCTGTTACAAACCTTACCCTCGGTTACCTCAACTACAAACCTTCTACTTAAAGCACCAACATATTTTAGCAGTACTACACTTCCCAGAAGCCAACATGAAGAAATAGGCTGCTAAGAGCTGAAAGAAGACGGAATCCTCAACCACCACGCCCCTCGACCACTAAAGGCAAGTGGCTTTGGGTGTTGCACTTGTGACAGGATGATTTCAGGATTTCTTTAATTTCTGCATGCTCACCTTCTGCCTCCCCCTTTTGGGTGCTTGGTGACCTGGCCATGACTGATTTTGAGATCTTGCTAGGTACAGATGACCTGGATTGGCTACTGTTGGAAAAAGGATATTGGGTTTGATGTGCCTTTAGTCCAGTGTTGACCCTAAGAATGCTTGGGCATCTCACCTGCACAGCGCCCTACTCTACTACACGCCCTACACCTGTACAGCTACCTCCCTCCCTCCAGTCACCTGCACAGCACCCCACTCTACTACACGACCCACACTTGTACTACTACCTCCCTCCCTCCAGTCACCTGCACAGCACCCCACTCTACTACATGCCCCACACCTGTACAGCTACCTCCCTCCCTCCAATCACCTGCACAGCGCCCCACTCTACTACACGCCCCACACCTGTACAGCTACCTCCCTCCTTCCAGACGCCTGCACAGCACCCCACTCTACTACACGCCCCACACCTGTACAGCTACCTCACTCCCTCCAGTCACCTGCACAGCGCCCCACTCTACTACACGCCCCACACCTGTACAGCTACCTCCCTCCCTCCAGTCACCTGCACAGCGCCCCACTCTACTACACGGCCCACACCTGTACAGTTACCTTCCTCCCTCGAAGTCACCTGCACAGCGCCCCGCTCTACTACACGCCCCACACCTGTACAGCTACCACCCTCCCTCCAGTCACCTGCACAGTGCCCCACTCTACTACACGCCCCACACCTGTACAGCTACCTCCCTCCTTCCAGACGCCTGCACAGCACCCCACTCTACTACACGCCCCACACCTGTACAGCTACCTCCCTCCCTCCAGTCACCTGCACAGCGCCCCACTCTACTACACGCCGCACACCTGTACAGCTACCTCCCTCCCTCCAGATGCCTGCACAGTGCCCCACTCTATTACACGCCCCACATCTGTACAGCTACCTTCCTCCCTCCAGATGCCTGTACAGCACCCCACTCTACTACATGCCCCACACCTGTACAGCTCCCTCCTTCCCTCCAGTTGCCTGCACAGTGCCCCATTCTACTACATGCCCCACACCTGTACAGCTCCCTCCTTCCCTCCAGTTGCCTGCACAGCGCCCCACTCCACTCCACGCCCAACACCTGTACAGCTACCACCCTCCCTCCAGTGGCCTGCACAGCGCCCCACTCTACTACATGCCCTACACCTGTACAGCTCCCTCCCTCCCTCCAGTTGCCTGCACTGCGCCCCACTCTACTACACGCCCCACACCTGTACAGCTACCTCCCTCCCTCCTTCCTGTCGCCTGCACAGCACCCCACTCTACTACATGCCCCACATCTGTACAGCTACCTCCCTCCATCCAGATGCCTGCACAGCACCCCACTCTACTACACGTCCCACATCTGCACATCTACCTCCCTCCCTCCAGTGGCCTGCACAGCACCCCACTCTACTACATGCCCCACACCTGTACAGCTACCTCCCTCCCTCCAGATGCCTTCACAGCACCCCACTCTAACATACACCCTACACCTGTACTACTACCTCCCTCCCTGCAGTCGCCTGCACAGTGCCCAACTCTACTACACGCCCTACACCTGTACAGCTACCTCCCTCCCTGCAGTCGCCTGCACAGCACCCCACTCTACTACACACCCAACTCCTGTACAGTTCCCTCCCTCCAGTCGCCTACAGTTACAGAAACATGGTTCACAGAAAACCATGATTGGGATGTATCTATACCTGGCTATACTTTATTCAGAAAGGACAGGGTATGAAGTAGGGGAGGAGTGGCACTATACATAAAAACTACTATTAAAGCTTTGGAATTACAGAGTTTAAAAGGGAGAGGGGAGGCATTGTGGGTTAAACTAGAAAGAGGGAAAGAGAAATCTATTTGTATTGGTGTGATATACAGATCTCCCTCACAAGAGGAAGAGGTGGACAGAGAGTTAATTGAAGACATGCGCAGCATTGCTAGGAAAGGGGAAGTGCTACTGATAGGAGATTTCAATATGCCAGATGTTGATTGGCACATTCCTGCTGCAGTATCATCTAGAAGTAAGGAGATCCTGGATTCTCTACAGGGAGAACTATTCAGGCAATTGGTAACAGACCCCACACGTGAAGGGGCCATACTGGACTTGGTGCTTACCAATGGTGAAAGTGTTTCTGATGTTGTAGTGGGAGATCATTTTGCATCCAGTGATCACCAGATGGTGTGGTTCAGTATTAGGACTAGGGCTGTTAGAATCCATTCAAAGGTGAAGATCTTACAATTTAAGAAGACTAACTTTGCGAAGATGGGCCAATACCTCAGGGAGTCGTTAGTTGGATGGGAACAGCTGGGGGATGTAGAAAAACAGTGGGAAAAACTGAAAGGGGATATTTTAAGGGCAACCAACCTTTTTGTTAAAATGGTAAATAAAGGTAAAAGGAAAAGGAGACCGCTATGGTTTTCGAAAGAAGTAGCTGAAAAAGTGAAGAAAAAGAGGGAGGCCTTCATGAAATACAAGAGATCACAGAGAGAGGAAGACAGGCATCTGTATTTGGAAAAACTTAGAGAAGCTAGCAAAGTAGTCAAGAAGGCAAAGATTCAAAAGGAGGAGGAAATAGCCAATGCAATAAAATGGGGGGATAAGACATTTTTCAGATATATTAGTGAGAAGAGGAAGGGCAAGAGTGGTATTGTCAGACTCAAGGGTGCAGGGGAGGAATATGTAGAAGCTGATAAGGATAAAGCGGAATTGTTTAACAAATATTTTTGTTCTGTGTTCACAGATGAAGAACCAGGAGCAGGACCTCAGAAAACACCCACAAATAGGAACGGAAGCAAAGGACATCTTGAACGATTTTCAAAAGACTGTGTTCGTGAGAAACTATCTCAACTTAAAGTAGACAAAGCGATGGGACCGGATGGGATACACCCGAGAATACTGAGGGAACTTGGGGACGTTCTAGTAGCTCCACTGACTGACCTTTTCAATGCCTCATTGGAGTCGGGAGTGGTGCCAAATGACTGGAGAGAGGCTCATGTGGTGCCTTTACACAAAAGCGGAAGTAAGGATGTGGTTGAAAACTACAGGCCGGTTAGTTTAACTTCGGTGGTGAGTAAATTATTGGAAACACTGCTGAAAGAGAAAATAGTGAGGTTTCTGGAGTCCAGCGGATTACAGGATCCAAGGCAGCATGGATTCACCAGAGGCAGGTCTTGTCAGACAAATCTGATTGATTTCTTTGACTGGGTGACCAGGGAGTTATTTATTTATTTACATTCTCTTATATACTGCGCTATTCTGCATCAGTGCGGTTTACATTGAACAAACTGAAATTACATTGAACAGGGCATTATAACTTGGAGATAACTATTTTACAGGGGACATGGGCTATGGAGGGTTAAGTGGCTTGCCCAAGACCACAAGGAGCACCTGTGGGACTAGAAACCCCAGTCCTTCCGGCCCAAGGTTGCTGTCTTCTAGTGGGATTTAAACCCCTGACCTTCCAGCCTGAAGTACCTTGCCCCAACCACTAGGCCACTCCTCCACTCCTGGAGGAGTGGACCGAGGGAGAGCCCTAGATATGGTGTATTTAGATTTCAGTAAAGCCTTTGACACTGTTCCTCACAGGCGACTTATAAACAAACTGAGCACCCTAGGGATGGACCCTAAAGTTACTGCTTGGGTTAGAAATTGGTTGGGTGGGAGGCGACAAAGAGTACAAGTAAATGGAGCTCACTCTGAGGAGAAGGATGTTATCAGTGGTGTGCCCCAGGGATCTGTCCTTGGTCCGATTCTTTTTAACATGGAATGGAGGAGTGGCCTAGTGGTTGGGGCAAGGTACTTCAGGCCAGAAGGTCGGGGGTTCAAATCCCACTAGAGGACAGCAACCTTGGGCTGGAAGGACTGGGGTTTCTAGTCCCACAGGTGCTTCTTGTGGTCTTGGGCAAGCCACTTAACCCTCCATAGCCCATATTCCCTGTAAAAATAGTTATCTCCAAGTTTATTTATTTATTTATAGCTTTTCTATACCGCGCTCTTTTTCATCAGTGCGGTTTACAATGAACAAGAATACTCACAGCAAGCAACAGGTTTACATGAAACAGGAAAATTCAACTGGGATTCAACTTAGTGAAACTATGTACATATATGTTATGAAATTATATACAATGAATAGAGATTTTATTAACATCTTGTATAAATAATATATTTACAATTTTTCTATGCTGGCTTGGAATGTATTATAGGGTTGATGATGGGCACTGGGATTGGTAGAAGTGTAGAAGGAACAGGTGGTGTTTTATGGCTTTTCTGAATTGCTTGAGGTCCGTGATTGCTCTAATGGTAGGTGGTAGGTTGTTCCAACATTTGGGTGCGTAGTGTGCGAAAGCCCTGTCTGTGGTTGTGCGCGTGCATTTTGTGGCTTCTGATGGTGTGGCTAGGGTATTTGCAGCTACGGATCTCCTGGATCTAATGTTAGGAGTGTGATTGAGGAGGTTTGAGATTGCTGAAGGGGCAATCATGTTGATCGCTTTAAATGTCATAATAAGGGCTTTATAAGTAATCCTGCAGTATATGGGGAGCCAGTGTAGTTCCATTAGGATGGGTGTAATGTGGTCACTTTTTGAGGCGCCGTAAAGGACACGGGCAGCGGCATTCATGGCAAGTTGTAATGTATTTAGGGTGTTTTTAGGGAGGCCATGGAGTATTATGTTGGAATAGTCAAAGTGGGGTGTGACTATGGTCTGGAATATGGTCCGGAAGTTGTCTTGGTCGAGCATATTTTTCAGGTTACGGAGGGTCCTTATCTTGAAATAAATGGTTTTTATAATGCCCTGTTCAATGTATTGCATTGTGGAACTTGTGTCTCTTGGGGAAACTGCTAGGTACGTATGACCTAGATTGGCCACTGTTGGAAATAGAATACTGGGCTTGATGGACCTTGGTCTGACCCAGTATGGCATATCTTATGTTCTTATGTAATTTCAGTTTGTTCAATGTAAACCACACTGATGCAGAATAGCACGGTATATAAGAGAATGTAAATAAATAAATAAATAACATCTTTGTTAGTGATATAGCGTAAGGGCTTTCAGGTAAGGTTTGCCTCTTTGCGGATGATACCAAGGAAGGGGTAGATAACATGAGGAGGGATCTAGCTAAGCTTGAAGAATGGCCTAGAATTAGGCAGCTGGGATTTAATGTTAAAAAATGTAAGGTCATGCATTTGGGTTGCAGCAATCCAAGGGAGCAATATAGTATAGGGGGTGAAGTACTTTTGTCCACTAAAGAAGAGCGGGACCTAGGCGTGGTTGTGTCTGATGATCTTAAAGTAGCTAAACAGGTAGAAAAAGCGACGGCAGAAGCTAGAAGGATGCTTGGGTGCATACGGAGAGGAATGGCTAGCAGAAAAAAGGAGGTGATAATGCCTCTGTATAAGTCTTTGGTGCGAACTCATTTGAAGTATAGTGTGCAATTCTGGAGACCGCACCTTCAAAAGGATGTGAACAGGATGGAGTCGGTGCAGAGGGTGGCTACTAAAATGATTAGTGGTCTTCATTATAAAGCATATGAGGACAGACTGAAGGATCTTAATATGTACACCTTAGAGGAAATGCGGGATAGAGGTGATATGATTGAGATGTTTAAATACCTCCGTGGCATAAATGTTCAGGGAGAGAGCCTCTTTCAATTGAAAGCAAGTTCTGCTACGAGGGGACATGGGATGAGGGTGAAGGGAGATAGATTCAGGAGTGATATGCGGAAATATTTCTTTACGGAAAGAGTAGTGGATCCGTGGAATAGTCTCCCAGTGGAGGTGGTAGAGATGAGGACAGTAACTGAATTCAAAAAAGCATGGGACAAACACAGAGGATCTCTAAAGGTAAAAAGGGGACTGTTGTAGTTGGTGATATAGAAGGACAGACTAGATAGGCCATGTGGTCTTTTTCTGTCGTCATATTTCTATGTTTCTATGTTACACAGCGCCCCACTCTACTACACGCCCTACACCTGTACAGCTACCTCCCTCCCTCCAGACGGCGGCACAGTGCTCCACCCTACTACACGCCCTACACCTGTACAGCTACCTCCCTCCCTCCAGTCGCCTGCACAATGCCCCACTCTACTACACACCCCACATCTGCACAGCTACCTCTCTCCCTCGTTGCCTGCACAGTGCCCCACTCTACTACACGCCCCACACCTGTACAGCTACCTCCCTCCCTCCAGATGCCTGCACAGCACCCCACTCTACTACACGCCTCACACCTGTACAGCTACCTCCCTCCCTCCAGATGCCTGCACAGCGCCCCACTCTACTACACGCCTCACACCTGTACAGCTACCTCCCTCCCTCCAGACGCCTGCACAGCACCCCACTCTACTACACGCCCCACATCTGTACAGCTCTCTCCCTCCCTCCAGATGCCTGCACAGCGCCCCACTCTACTACATGCCCCACACCTGTACAGCTACCTCCCTCCCTCCAGTCGCCTGCACAGCGCCCCACTCTACTACATGCCCCACACCTGTACAGCTACCTCCCTCCCTCCAGACGCCTGCACAGCACCCCACTCTACTACACGCCCCACACCTGTACAGCTACCTCCCTCCCTCCAGACGCCTGCACAGCGCCCCACTCTACTACATGCCCCACACCTGTACAGCTACCTCCCTCTCTCCAGATGCCTGCACAGCACCCCACTCTACTACACGCCCCACACCTGCACAGCTACCTCCCTCCCTCCAGATGCCTGCACAGCACCCCACTCTACTACACGCCCCACACCTGCACAGCTACCTCCCTCTCTCCAGATGCCTGCACAGCACCCCACTCTACTACACGCCCCACACCTGCACAGCTACCTCCCTCCCTCCAGATGCCTGCACAGCACCCCACTCTACTACACGCCCCACACCTGCACAGCTACCTCCCTCCCTCCAGATGCCTGCACAGCACCCCACTCTACTACACGCCCCACACCTGCACAGCTACCTCCCTCCCTCCAGATGCCTGCACAGTGCCCCACTCTACTACACGCCCCACATCTGTACAGCTCTCTCCCTCCCTCCAGATGCCTGCACAGCACCCCACTCTACTACACACCCCACACCTGTACAGCTACCTCCCTCCCTGCAGTCACCTGCTGATAGGCAGCTGTGTAATTTAGGATCCAGTGTATTTGGTAACTCAGGGCCTAGTATCAGCAGAGTGCTTTTAGATTAAATTTAAAATTCAGCTGAGATCTTTTAAGTTTAAAACTCAGCAGGGAGGGGGGCCAGGGGGAGAAAGTGGGGGATACAGGAGTAGACCTAGACTGCGGTGACTTACCTCGCCCTAAGAGGGGGAAGGGAGCAAAGTTGTTGGGGGTTTAAGGTGTTGGGTTGTTAATTTGTTCATGGTTATTGCTGTTTGAAGTAGTATTTGGATGTATGTCTAGAATAATGCTCACAGCCACTGAGAGATGGGGGAGGGAGTAATATGGGAGATGAAAGAGGCCTCACGCAATGTACAAATGAACTCGAGTGAGTTGCCTCTGGCTATGCGGGAGGGGGATTGCAGGATGGGAAAAGTCAATCACACTGTGTACCCTGTCAGAACTGTATTCAATGGCTGTAATATTTGATATTTCTTTTGATGACAATAAAAACATTTTTTTAATAAAAAGCTCAGCAGAGAGCTTTTAGTTTAAGTTTAGAACTGAGCTAGGGCTAGTATCAGCTTATAATTTAAATCAGAACTTTTAAATCCAAGTTATCAATGTCCCTGTTTAATGTACATTACCACATTTAAGTTTCAATGTAAACCGCTTTGATTGAAATTATAAAGCGCTATGTAAAACCTGTTAAATAAATAAATAAATATAATTAAATCAAATCAGAGTATAGCTTAGCACAGAAGGAAAACTAGGGTAAATATTCTTTGAGTAGAAAGAAAGACATTTTTTCTAGAGACCTTTACAAAGAGGTCTTCCAGTTAGGAAGCAAGAGATCTCTGAATTTGCTTTAAATAGGTGTTAAAGCCAAGTGACAGATCAAAGGGGCAATTTGAAAGGCTCCATCTATTAAACCAAGGGCTGTGTGAATCACCCAGGAGATTGTTAGCAGATTACCTTAGAAGCACAGGTCTGGGTCCTGTGAAGCAACTAAGCCTTTATTAAGTGTCAATTCCTTCCCACCTATCACAGGCACAATATTAGCTTTATAGATTCTTAGAACTATTAAAGGGGGAGAGGTGGTCATTCGCTTTCAGCTTCAGCTGATTATCCTCGCCAGGAATAGTTTAATGAATTTCAGGGCCTTAATTAATCTTGAGGTGAACAAAATCCCTTAAACTTATTTTGTATAGTTGTATAAGTTCAAGTATCCCTAATAACTTTAAACAACTTAAATAGCTAAACAAAACCTAGAAACTAAGATGTAGACAATAGTCTAGCAGCGAGATGGGGGCTATCCAAGTATTTTGCATTGAGTGTCACATGTACGATTTTCACCCAGTTGGTGAGGGGTCTTACGAGTGTACTAGGTGCAAGGAGCTCTTTGATCTAAGGGAACAAGTCCGATCTCTGGATGCTAGAGTAGCAGATTTGGAGGACATAAGGGAGAGAGAGAGGTACATAGACAAGGCCTACAGAGATATGGTACTTAAGTCCCACCTCCAGTCTTGCAGCCTCTCATGGAGGAGAGAGGTCACGTGAAAGGAGAGCATCACCTTGGTGTGGTAGGAAGTGATCCTGTAGCTAGGACCTGTCCACCAGGAGATGTAAAAGCCTCTCGCACTGAGGAGGTTTCTACAGGGCCATGGGCCCATGACGGAAGGGTTAGGATAGCTGTTAGCTTGGGCAAGTTGATCATTGGGCATGTAGATAAGCTGGGTGGCTGGTGGACATGAGGATCGCCTGGTAACATGCCTGCCTGGTGCGAAGGTAGAGGACCTCACGCGCCTGCTAGACAAGGTTTTAGATAGTGCTGGGGAGATGTTTGCTGTCTTAGAATATATGTTGGTACCAATGACTTAGGAAAGTGTGGGAGGGAGGTTCTGGAGACCAAATTTAGGCTTTTAGGTAGGAAGTTTAAATCCAGAAATTCCAGGGTAACATTCTCTGAAATGCTTCCTGTTCCATGCGCAGGACCAAAAGGTGGGCAGAGCTCCGGAGTCTCAATGTGTGGATGAGACGATGGTGCAAAGAAGAGGGTTTGGGATTTTTTAGGAACCGGAGAGCATTCTGGGGAAAGGAAGGGCTCTTCTGAAGTGATGGGCTTCACCTTAACCAGGATGGAACCAGGCTACTGGCATTAACCTTTAAAAAGGAGAAAGATGAAGCTTTTAAACTAGATAATAGGGGAAAGCAGACAGTTGCCCAGGAGCGCATGTTTGGAAGGATGAATCCTTGAAGGATACCAGCAAAAGAGGGAAGTTAGGGCATCACAACAGAGAGGTTCCAATAAAGTTAAAGGTTATTCAGATGTCCTTATGTACAAAGCTGAAAGATTCCAAATTACCCCTATCAACTAATAACCAGATTGTTAATGTGAATAAAATACAACCTCTAAAATGCCTGTATGCAAATGTTATAAGTCTAAAAAATACGATGGGAGAGTTAGAATATATAGCATTAAATGAGAGGTTAGATATGATTGGCATCTCAGAGACTTGGTGGAAGGAGGACAACCAATGGGACACTGTGATACTTGGATACAAACTATATTGCAATGATAGAGCAGATCAAATTGGTGGAGGGGTTGCGCTCTGTTGTAGAGAGGGCATTGAGTCACATATGGTTAAAGTTTTGTAGGAAACAAAATACACTGTAGCCTATGAAGAAAGGCTAAAAAGGTTAGGGCTCTTTAACCTGGAAAAGAGACGGCTGAGGGGAGATATGATAGAAGCCTATAGATTAATGAACGGAGTGGAACGGGTAAAAGTAGATCGATTGTTTACGTTATCAGAATATAGAAAGACTAGGGGACATGCAATGAAGCTACAGGGTAAACTATTTAAGACTAATAAAAGAAAATATTTTTTCACTCAACGTGTAATCAAACTCTGGAATTTGTTACCAGAGGATGTAGTAAAGGCTGTTAGTGCAGCTGGGTTTAAAAAAGGTTTGGACAAGTTCCTGGAGGAAAGGTCCATAAACCATTATTAAGAAGGGACCCAGGATATCAGTGCTTGACCCAGTACAAGCATTGCAGAAGCTGTGTCTTTTGGGGAAACTGCTAGGTACATATGACCTAGATTGGCCACTGTTGGAAATAGGATACTGGGCTTGATGGACCTTGGTCTGACCCAGTATGGCATATCTCATGTTCTTATCCCTATGGATGGAAATCCCATGTAAAAAGGGGATGGCAATGGCACTGGAGTGTACTACCGACCTCCTGGCCAGAATGAACAGATAGATGATGAAATGCTGAAAGAAATCACTGAAGTTAACAAAAGTTACAGCACAGTAATAATAATGGGTGATTTCAATTACCCCGGTATTGACTGGGTCAGTGTCACGGCAGGACATGCTAGGGAGATAAAGATTCTAGATGAAATAAATGACTGCTTCTTGGAGCAGCTGGTTCATGAACCGACCAGAGGGAAAGCCATTTTGGGCCTAGTCCTTAGTGGAACACGGGATCTGGTACAAGAGATAAGGGTTTTGGGAGACTATCCTTCTTTCTTTTCTTTATTTATTTTTCTTTCTTTATTTTCTTTATTTATTTATAGTCACTTCTATACCGCGCTATTCAGCATGTGCACAGGGTTCACGACTGAAGTGACATCATGGTAGCTGTTTCTCTGGATCTTTTTTCAGCCTTTGATCTGGTCGATCATGCCACATATCTTTCGCACCCTCACGGTCTTGGTCTTAGGGGTACTGTACTCAGCGAACCTTCTCCGTTTCCATTAGTGCCTCTTCTTCCCCCTGGCCTTTGCTCTGTGGTGTCCCTCAAGGTTCTGTCCTAGCCCCACTCTTATTCAAGCTTTTCCTGATCCCACTCACACTCTTGATCCAGCAACATGCTATTCAGGTTCATTATTATGTTTACAACAACAGGATAAAAGCAAAATAAACTGGGCAGACTAGATGGACCATAACTGGTCTTTATCTGCCGTCATTTACTATGTTACTATGTAGACAATATCCTCCTGTTTCATCACAGCAGCCCAGTTTCTCCTGATCTTTCCCCCCTCAATGCTTATCTTTCTTTTATTTCCACGTGGCTTAGTGACAATTTCCTGCGATTTAATCCCTCCAAATCTGCAGAAATTTGGTTCTCTTTTGGTAGCTCCCCTCCTATTTATTTATTTTATTTATTTATTTATTTACATTCTCTTATATACCGCACTATTCTGCATCAGTGCGGTTTACATTGAACAAACTGAAATTACATTGAACAGGGCATTATAACTTGGAGATAACTATTTTACAGGGAACATGGGCTATGGAGGGTTAAGTGGCTTGCCCAAGACCACAAGGAGCACTAGGTCCTACTCTCGCCCCCCTCCTTTCAAGTTCTCCACTCCCCATGGTTGATTCCATACAGTATTTGGGTGTCACATTGGACTCATATTTATTGTTCCATTCACATCATTCCTCTTTAGTCCGTCTGTCTTTTCTTTTTCTTCAGCGAATTCAAGCAGTCCTGCCTTTCTTTTCTCCTTCCACCTTGACTACTCTTTTGCTTACACACTTGTCAAATCCAGACTCTCCCCCTCCACCCTCCAGATGAATGTAATTATTCTTTCTGTTTAACTGGTGTTCCTTTCTTTCTCTGACTTTTATTGATTTTATGAATTGTACACCGCCCTGCTGCTATTGTGAAGGGCGGCTAACCACATTTTAATAAACAAACATAAATACTTGGCAATAGTGATCATAGCATGATTGCATTTGATTTAATAAATGGAGGAAGGATGATAAGGAAATCCATAGTATTACCTTTTAACTTTCAAAAGAAAGACTATAATAAAATGAGAAAAACAGTTAAGAAAAAACTAAAAGGAGCAGCTGCAAAGGTTAAAGATTTACAACAAGCATGGTAATTGTTTAAAAGTACTATCTTAGAAGACTAGACCAGCTGTATTCCATGCTTTAAGAAAAGTGGAAGGAAGTCCAAAAAATTGCCAGCATAGTTTAAAGGTGAGGTCAGAGAGGCTGTTGTAGCCAAAAAAGCATCTGTTAGGAAATGGAAAAAGGAGCCAAATGATGAAAACTGGAAACAACATAAGCACTGGCAAGTTAGAAGCAAGGCATTGGGATCCCCACGGGCAGTCACCAGTTCTCCCGGCTGCTTCTGCTCATGGGATTTTGGATCCCCACGGGCAGTCACCAGTTCTCCCGGCTGCTTCTGCCCACGGGACGTGGGATCCCCACGGGCAGTCACCAGTACTCCCGGATGCTTCTGCCCACAGGGCTTGGGATCCCCACGGGCAGTCACCAGTTCTCCCGGCTGCTTCTACCCATGGGGGTTGGGATTCCCACGGGCAGTCACCAGTACTCCCGGATGCTTCTGCTCATGGGATTTTGGATCCCCACGGGCAGTCACCAGTTCTCCCGGCTGCTTCTGCCCACGGGATGTGGGATCCCCACGGGCAGTCACCAGTACTCCCGGATGCTTCTGCCCACAGGGCTTGGGATCCCCACGGGCAGTCACCAGTTCTCCCGGCTGCTTCTGCCCAACAGGACTTGGGATTCCCGCACAGTCACCAGTACTCCCGGCTGCTTCTGCCCACAGGGCTTGGGATCCCCATGGGCAGTCACCAGTACTCCCAGCTGCTTCTGCCTATGGGGCTTGGGATCCCCACGGGCAGTCACCAGTACTCCCAGCTGTTTCTGCCCACGGGCAGTCACCAGTTCTCCCGGCTGCTTCTGCCCACAGGGCTTGGGATCCCCACGGGCAGTCACCAGTTCTCCCGGCTGCTTCTGCCCACGGGGGTTGGGATTCCCACGGGCAGTCACCAGTACTCCCGGCTGCTTCTGCCCACGGGGCTTGGGATCCCCACGGGCAGTCACCAGTTCTCCCGGCTGCTTCTGCCCACGGGGCTTCGGATTCCCATGGGCAGTCACCAGTACTCCCGGCTGTTTCTGCCCACGGGGCTTCGGATTCCCGCGGGCAGTCACCAGTTCTCCCGGCTGCTTCTGCCCACGGGACGTGGGATCCCCACGGGCAGTCACCAGTTCTCCCGGCTGCTTCTGCTCCCGGGACATGGTATCCCCATGGGCAGTCACCAGTTCTCCTGGCTGCTTCTGCTCCCGGGACATGGGATCCCCACGGGCAGTCACCAGTTCTCCCGGCTGCTTCTGCCCACGGGGCTTGGGATTCCCACGGGCAGTCACCAGTACTCCCGGCTGTTTCTGCCCACGGGGCTTCGGATTCCCGCGGGCAGTCACCAGTTCTCCCGGCTGCTTCTGCCCACGGGACGTGGGATCCCCATAGGCAGTCACCAGTTCTCCTGGCTGCTTCTGCCCACAGAAGGTGGGATCCCCACGGGCAGTCACCAGTACTCCCGGCTGCTTCTGCCCATGGGATGTGGGATCCCCACGGGCAGTCACCAGTTCTCCTGGCTGCTTCTGCTCACGGGACGTGGGATCCATGCTGGAATATGATTGGCATATTCCAGCATGGACGTGGGGTCCATGCTGGAATTCACGACTGTATTTATGGCTTTCTTCCAGGGGCAGTTTCTAAGAGGCGGCACTCTGGCAGTCACGGCTGTATTTATTTCTGATTTTGCCGCCTCTGGCCTGCCACTGCCATCCCGCTGCTTTTTTTCTCGTTCGGATGAGCTTGAGTGGGAAAAAGAGCAGCGGGAAGGCAGTAGCAGCCCAGAGGTGGCAAAATCAAAAATATAGCCAGCGTGCCACCCCCTAGAAACTGCTTCGTAAGGCCACTGCCTCAGTTGGCCTAATGATAGAACTGCCCCTGTAGAAACCATTATAAAGAATAAAATTACTGAACACGTAGATAGTCATGGTTTAATGGGAGAGAGCCAATATGGATTTAGCCAAGGCAGGTCTTGTCTTACTAATCTATTACTGTATATTTTATTTATTTATTTATCCAATTTTCCAATACAATCCAGAAAATACAAATCTGAATCAGAATTAGAATTAACAACCAAGAAAAATGAAACCAAAAGGACCCATCAAAACAGTCCTCTACAAAGACAAAGATATAATCCTGGAATAGATCACAATACATTACCCCACCATATGATCCAAGAAAAAAGAAATAAAATATATTGGTGAACCAACACTCAAAGGAAAGGGGTTTATCATAGGAGCATAGAAAACATTATATGGCAGCCGATATGGGAGCTTCCCCACCTCCACTCTCTTCCCTACACAAAAGAAATTGTAGCAATTGGCGGATCCAAGATGGCAGAGGAGTAAGACGCCGAGTTGGAGTGCTCTGAGCTGGCTCCTGCAATTTCCTTTCGATGGGGAGGAAAAGGAAACAACGCTCCCAGAAACCCCCTGAGGCTTCGACTCCGTCTGGAGGACTTGTTCAGTCGTCAATAGCCGGTTTTTGCATTCCCTCGACAGGTATGGCTTCGACGGATCCTTTGGATGTTTCACTGGATCGGAGCTTAGAAGGGGTGGATTTAAGCCCCGTGCAAGTGCCACCAGTTCAGCCTGGAACCCGCCTCACAGTGGGGCAGCTTAGCGGTGTTTCTCTATGCCAGGAGACATCTGCGGCTGCAGGGGGTTCCCCCGTAAGGAGTGAAGCGACGGTAGCGATGTTGGAGCTGCTGTAGGGGGTCGATTGGGATCCCCTCCTTCCATCAGCAGCGGGGAATTGAAACAGCTGATGCCTAGCTTATCCGGTACTTCGGTGCTCCGGCTCTCTGGGATTGTGGAAAAACCTGCACGTGTAACGTTGGATAGCTTGTGGGAAGCTATCTCTGCCCTCCAACAAACCCTACTTCCATTTGTGAGTTCTTTTTCACAGGAATTAGTGGACATTAAAGCTCAGTGCTCCTCGACGGACTCAGAGGAAGTGGCTCATTCGACTAGACTTTTTTACCTGGAATCTAAGGTGGAAGACCTTGAGACCCTTAGAGCTGTTAATGAGAAAGACCGGGCAGTTCAAGCAAGGCAAATTGAGTACTCGGATAATCAACTCCGTAAGAACAATCTTAGATTCTTGAACTTTCCTCGGTCTCCCTTGATAGCTCCCATGGACCTGGTCCGTAAGTTTTTTATTGAAGTTCTTCAGATGCCTGCTGAGTCGTTGCCACCAGTGGTGAGAACTCAATATGTCTCGATATCTACATTAGAGCCTGGGGTCCAGCGGGCGCTTGTTGTGGATTCTGGTCCGCCTCAGCTGGATTTATCAGAATTTTTGGAGAGTTCCTTGGAGGTGGCGACTCTATTAGTTAATTTTGCCTTTGAATCCGATAGGAATACTGTACTTAAATTATATTTTCGTAAATTGTCTGTTACCAAGTTTATGGGCTCAAAATTTTTTATTTTTCCTGATTTGGCTAGGGATATGCAGAAAAGGCGAAAGGCGTTCCTGGCCTTGTGCCAGAGAATGGTAGCCTTGGGAGTGCAGTTTAAGTTAAGATATCCTTGCAAGTGTATGGTTAATTTTCAATCTAAACAATATATTTTCTTCTGTATATTTTTTTGAAAGAGTGAATAAACAACCACCACCCAGGAAAAAGATTTAGGCGTCATTGTGGATACCATGTTAAAATCCTTGGCCCAGTGTGCAGCGGCGGCCAAGAGAGCAAATAGAATGCTAGGTATCATAAGGAAAGGAATGGAAAATAAAACAAAGGATATTATAATGCTTCTGTATCGTTCCATGGTGCAACCGCACCTTGAAAATTGTGTGCAATTCTGGTCGCCGTATTTTAAAAAGGATATAGCGTTATTAGAAAAGGTACAGAGAAGAGCCACCAAATGGTAAAGGGGATGGACGGATGCCCCTATGAAGAGAGGCTAAAAGGGTTAAGGCTCTTCAACATGGAAAAGAGATGACTGAGAGGGGATATGATAGAAGTCTATAAATTAATTAATGGAGTGGAACGGGTAAACTTAGATCAGTTGTTTAGGCCATCAAAAAGTAGAAAGACCAGAGGACATGCAATGAAGCTACAATGTCACCCATTTAAGACTAATAAGAGAAAATATTTTTTATTCAACATTCATAATGGTAAAGGGGATGGAAGGATACTCCTATGAAGAAAAAAAGTTAGGGCTCTTCAACCTGGAAAAGAGACGGCTGAGGGGAGATATGATAAAAGTCTATAAATTAATGAATGGAGTGGAATGGGTAAACGTAGATCGATTGTTTACATCATGAGAATATACAAAGACTAGGGGACATGCAATGAAGCTACAGGGTAAACTATTTACACTAATATGAGAAAATATTTTTCACTCAATGTGTAATCAAACTCTGGAATTTGTTACCGGAGGATGTAGTAAAGGCTGTTAGTGTAGCTGGGTTTAAAAAAGGTTTGGACAAGTTCCTGGAGGAAAGGTCCATAAACCATTATTAAAAAGGGACCCAGGATATCAATGCTTGACCCAATACAAGCATTGTGGAACTTGTGTCCCTTGGGGAAACTGCTAGGTAAGTATGACCTGGATTGGCCACTGTTGGAAACAGGATACTGGGCTTGATGGACCTTGGTCTGACCCAGTATGGCATATCTTATGTTCTTATGTAAGTAGACAAAGGTGAGTCAATTGATGTGGAGCCTGATTCAGGTAGGGGGATGTCCAGGCCGTCCCCGAGCAAGACGGGCCCATTTGGACCCAATTCTGGACTGCAGTAACAAAACATTCCCGCTGTGCACAGAATTGGGTCCATGGTTGTCCTCCCTGCAGATGCCCTTGACTCCCACGGCTTCGGCTGGGCCCCCTTTTCCCCACCGCCCGACCCACGGTTGGCCCATGCCGGGGCCTGGATCAGGAGGCGGGGACCTTCCCGCACCCAGCCCCGGCTCCAGGAGGGGATCCCCTGGCCCAATTGCCAGATTTGTGCTGCTTATTCCACCTTTCAGGTGCAATAAGCAGCATGTCCCCTTTAGGGTTGCCAACCTTTTCACCGAGAAAAACCCGACACCTGTAGCTCACCATGCTCCACCCCCAGTCCCACCCCAGCCCCGCCCTCAGCCCATCCATGCTGCACCCCAGCCCCACCCACAAAAATTACAAAGGATTCACTCACACCCCCCCTCAGTGCTGGTTCACTCACACACCCCCTCAGTGCTGGTTCACTCACACCCCCCCTCCCTGCTGCTTCACTCACACCCCCCCCCCTCAGTGCTGGTTCACTCACACACCCCCCCTCTCAGTGCTGCTTCACTCACACCCCCCCTCTCCGTGCTGGTTCACTCACACCCCCACCCTGCTGCTTCACTCACACACACCCCCACTCAGTGCTGCTTCACTCACACCCCCCCTCTCAGTGCTGCTTCACTCACTCCCCCCCTCTCAGTGCTGCTTCACTCACTCCCCCCTCCCTGCTGCTTCACTCACTCCCCCCCTCCCTGCTGGTTCACTCACTCCCCCCCTCTCAGTGCTGCTTCACTCACTCCCCCCTCCCTGCTGCTTCACTCACTCCCCCCCTCCCTGCTGGTTCACTCACTCCCCCCCTCTCAGTGCTGCTTCACTCACTCCCCCCCTCCCTGCTGCTTCACTCACACCCCCCCTCCCTGCTGCTTCACTCACTCCCCCCCTCCCTGCTGCTTCACTCACACCCCCCCTCCCTGCTGCTTCACTCACTCCCCCCCTCCCTGCTGGTTCACTCACTCCCCCCCTCTCAGTGCTGCTTCACTCACTCCCCCCCTCCCTGCTGCTTCACTCACACCCCCCCTCCCTGCTGCTTCACTCACTCCCCCCTCTCAGTGCTGCTTCACTCACTCACTCACTCCCCCCTCCCTGATGCTTCACTCACTCCCCCCTCCCTGCTGCTTCACTCACTCCCCCCTCCCTGCTGCTTCACTCACACCCCCCCTCAGTGCTGCTTCACTCACTCCCCCCCTCCCTGCTGCTTCACTCACTCCCCCCTCTCAGTGCTGCTTCACTCACTCACTCACTCACTCCCCCCCTCTCAGTGCTGCTTCACTCACTCACTCCCCCCTCTCATTGCTGCTTCACTCACTCACTCACTCCCCCCTCCCTGCTGCTTCACTCACTCACTCCCCCCTCCCTGCTGCTTCACTCACTCCCCCCCTCTCAGTGCTGCTTCACTCACTCACTCACTCACTCACTCCCCCCTCCCTGCTGCTTCACTCACTCCCCCCTCCCTGCTGCTTCACTCACACCCCCCCTCAGTGCTGCTTCACTCACTCACTCACTCACTCCCCCCTCCCTGCTGCTTCACTCACTCCCCCCTCCCTGCTGCTTCACTCACTCCCCCCCTCAGTGCTGCTTCACTCACTCCCCCCTCCCTGCTGGTTCACTCACTCCCCCCCTCTCAGTGCTGCTTCACTCACTCCCCCTCCCTGCTGGTTCACTCATCACTCCCCCCCTCTCAGTGCTGCTTCACTCACTCCCCCCTCTCTGCTGCTTCACTCACTCCCCCCCTCTCAGTGCTGCTGCACGCACTCCCCCCTCCCTGCTGGTTCACTCACTCCCCCCCTCTCAGTGCTGCTTCACTCACTCCCCCCTCCCTGCTGCTTCACTCACTCCCCCCCCTCTCAGTGCTGCTTCACTTACTCCCCCCTCCCTGCTGCTTCACTCACTCCCCCCCTCTCAGTGCTGCTTCACTCACTCCCCCCTCCCTGCTGCTTCACTCACTCCCCCCTCTCAGTGCTGCTTCACTCACTCCCCCCTCCCTGCTGGTTCACTCACTCCCCCCCTCTCAGGGCTGCTTCACTCACTCCCCCCTCCCTGCGGCTTCACTCACTCCCCCCCTCTCAGTGCTGCTTCACTTACTCCCCCCTCCCTGCTGCTTCACTCACTCCCCCCCTCTCAGTGCTGGTTCACTCACACCCCCCCTCAGTGCTGCTTCACTCACTCCCCCCTCCCTGCTGGTTCACTCACTCCCCCCCTCTCAGTGCTGCTTCACTCACTCCCCCCCTCCCTGCTGCTTCACTCACTCCCCCCCTCTCAGTGCTGCTTCACTCACTCACTCACTCACTCACACCCCCCCTCTCAGTGCTGCTTCACTCACTCCCCCCCGCTCAGGGCTGCTTCACTCACTCCCCCCTCCCTGCTGCTTCACTCACACCCCCCCTCAGTGCTGCTTCACTCACTCCCCCCCCTCCCTGCTGGTTCACTCACTCCCCCCCTCAGTGCTGCTTCACTCACTCCCCCCTCCCTGCTGCTTCACTCACTCCCCTCCCCTCTTAGTGCTGCTTCACTCACTCACTCACTCCCCCCTCCCTGCTGGTTCACTCACACCCCCCTCCCTGCTGCTTCACTCACTCCCCCCCCTCTGCGTGCTGCTTCACTCACTCCCCCCCTCCGTGCTGCTTCACTCACACTCCCCCTCAGTGCTGGTTCACTCACTCACACCCCCCCCCCCCCAGCCAGTGCTGCTGAATATCCCCTTTAAAGACCGTGGCACCGTTTGGACCGTTCCCGGGAAGTCCATGGGCGGGCGAAGGTAGTTCCAGCACATAGATGGTTAGAAGTGATTTTCAGGTCACCAGCTAAGCGCTGGTATAAAGCCAGGCCCTCTCAATAATGGCTCTAAGTTTATTCCGTGTGGTTATCCAGATAACAGCTGAATATTGCCGCTGTCTGGACAGCTGTGCTGGTCAGCGCTGAAAGGATTCAGTGCCAGAGGATATCCAGATTTTGGCACTAAATATCTGGTTTCACTTTTAGCTGTGACAATCAGGCGCTTATAAATGCCGACATCACTGGATGAATATCAGGCCTGTGAAGTCCAAAGACAGACATGTTCCAATCACTAAACTGAAAATAAAAATTTTTTCTACCTTTTGTTGTCTGGTCATTTTATTCTCTAATCGTGTTGATCCCAGTCTCTGGTTTCTGCTTTCTTCATCTCTTAACTTACACTCTAGGTCTCTATTTATTTTATTTATTTATTTTATTTTATTTACATTTCTTATATACCGCGCTATTAAAAATCAGTGCGGTTTACATTAGAACTGAACAATGCTACAATGTATCAACGACACAATGCGCTTACAGAGAACAGGGGACTAGCTTAAGGGAGAACCTGGGCAAACTATTTACAGAGCATTTTTACTAAGCTACAGAGTATTCATGGTTGAAACAGGTTTGATGGCATCGGGAAATCTGTACCAGGAGGTGAGCCGATTAACCTTTAACCATCTGGTCCATTAGCCACTTGTCTTCTTTCTTCCATCTCTGACATTGATACTTTCCTTTCAGTTTTCTTTTATTTTTCTCTATCAGCTCAGATTTCATTTTTCCTTCTTACCATCCAGTTCTCAATCTCCTCCATTTTTTACAGCATCTTCCTACCATTTCTCAGCCTTTAACACAACCTTCTCACTCCACATCTCTGTTTCCTTCCCCAGTCTTTAACTAACTCTCTCCTATCTCTTTCTCTCTTCGGCCCTCTGTGTCCAGCATATCTCTCCTTCTCTCCTGCCCTGTCTTGTTCCTCCCCCTCTCTACATCTGCCTTCGACACTTCCATTCCCCCACTTTGGGTCCAGTATCTACTCTGTCCCCCCCTTCGTATCCAGCACCTCCCTTCCAGCCATTACTCCCCCTTTGTATCGAGCATCTGCCTTCCAGTCATCAACACCCCCCTTGCTATCCAGCATCTCTCTTCCAGCCACTACGTCCCCCCCCCGTTTCCAGCATCTCCCTTTCAGCTATTAACCCCCCCTACAAGCCACTGCTTCTGCTTTTTACAGAGCAGCGGCTGCAATAAACTTACTTTGAAAAGGAAAGACAGAGCAGCAGCTTCACTGCCACAGGGGATTGTGTTCGTGCCGTGGAGTTGGGAAAAAAGCCGTTTTTTTGCTCTGGCTGCTCCCGATCTTGCGGCCAGAGCAAAAAAACAGCTTTTCAACAGCCTGTTTTACATCTTTGCCGGCAGCCATGGAAAAACCGACCAGGCCGGCTGAAAACCGGCCGGTTGGCAACCCTAGTTCCCTTTGACCCAGCAGGACATACAGGGCCATGACCTGAATTGGCCCTGTACGTCCTGCCAGGCTAGCCCACCCCCACTCTGCCCAGATCCCACCCACTCCTGCCCCCACCGGCTCTCCCCATCCTAATGCTCAGAACTTATGGGGAGAGCCAGAGGGGGAATCAGGCCCGGACGGCTTGTGGAGCTGCATGTCCCAGAATCGGGCCCATAGTGTATCTGGACTTTCAGAAAGCCTTTGACAAGGTCCCTCATGAGAGACTCTTGGCCAAACTAAAAAGTTCTGAGATTGGAGGCAGTGTAGTATTGTGGATCAGGAACTGGTTAAAAGAAAGAAAGCAGGGGGTAGGGCTAAATGGCCAATGTTTCCCCAAAGGAGAAAGGTGAATAGTGGTGTAACCCAGGGATCTGTGCTGGGTCCGCTGCTTTTTGACATATTCATAAATGACCTGGAAAAGGAATAACGAGTGAGGTGATCAAATTTGCAGATGACACAAAATTATTTAAAGTTGTTAAAACACAAGAAGATTTTGAAAAACTGTAAGAGGATCTTGATAAATTGGAAGACTGGACGTCGAAATGGCAGATGAAATTTAATGTGGACAAGTGCAAAGTTATGCACCTAGGAAAGAACAACCCAAACATTTAGGCGTCATCGTGGATAACATGTTAAAACCCTCCGCCCAGTGTGCAGCAGCTGCTAAGAAAGCAAATATTTAGAAAAGGTACAGAGAGCACTGCTGCCTGAATAACTGGATCTTCAAGGCACGATCACATCACCCCCATTTTCTTTTTTTTTAAATCTTTTATTTAAGGATTTTCCAATGCATCAAGAAATTACAAACAAAGAACATGAGAAAAGAAATAGCAAATACAATAAAGAAAAATTTTCCCATACATAAAAGAAACACATCAAAAGGAGAAATCGCCTCTAATAACAATAGAAATAAACCAATCTGAATATAAGAAATAAGAGGTTACTCTTTAAAACCCCACAAAAAGGAGCTGAAAAAACACAGAATATTCCTCCTCCACAATCAAACCTCCCTCTGCTTTAAATCCAAAAAACTTTTCAAGGCATTAACATCAGTATATACATAAGTTTGTCCCCCTAAGGTAATCACACAACGGCAAGGAAATTTGAGAAAGAAAGTTGCCCCTAACGCCACTACCTGTGATTTTAATAGCAGAAACTGTTTACGCCGAATCTGCGTATAACGACAGACATCTGGGAAGATTTGGATAGCCTGACCACAAAACAGGGTACACCGATGTTTAAAATATGCTCTCATAACCCGCAGTTTGGCAGATTCAGAAACAAACTGAACTACCAAAGTGTTACGTTTTGAGATAATATCCATTGAATCTTCCAAGAAGGCTGTTAAATTCTGATCCACTGAAGAGACTGAAGGGGCCGAAGCCCCCTCAGCCCGAGGAGTGGAGGAAGAACCAAGAGGCAAATAATACATATGGACTGTCTGGGCTGTATGAAAATCCCCCTCCAAATGCAGAATCTCCAAAAAGTATTTACCCAACAATATATCAGAGGACATTAGGTGTGTCATAGGGAAATTAAGGAAACGTAGGTTGCACGCTCTAGCATGGTTCTCAAGCGCCTCAAGCCGAAAGGAAATTGCTGAGGAGTCACGTATAAACGCAACATCAGAATTACGGCTAGATTGAAATTGAGAGTCAGTGCTAGCGGCAAGCTTTACAACTGAACCTAGTTGATTATCCATAAATTGTATCTTGTCCACCACATCTTGGGAAAATTTACACAAAGAGGATACAGTAGAAGTTAAACGTACATCTATTTTTTGAATTGCAGACCAAATATCATGAAGAGTTACATCCCCCGTAGGAGATACTAAAGTCCCAGGCTCTGTTACAGATGGAAATACAGGACATGGAACTGGGGGAATCTGCTCAGGAGAACTATGTGAAATGGTGGATGAAAGAGCAGGAAGAGGAAAAGGAGGAGGAGACCGGAGAACAGGACTCAACGAGACCTCCTCCGGAGATGGATTACCAGGCAGCAGGGCAGTCACGTGCTTGTCCATAGGGCCCACCACTTTCTCTCCTGAGCTGCCAGCCCCAGATTTATCACCAACCTTCGCCTTCCTTTTACCCATGATGATGGAATCAGCTCTGAATGGACACACCACATGAACGCCTCACGTGCGCCGAAGGGGCGCCAAAGGGGCGTGTCCTACCCCTTGAGCCACGCCCCTTTAGGCCACGCCACACGGGCCGCAACACGCGGCCGCATAAAGAAGCGGAGAGCTTTATAGGGCACAGCAGGGTCCTCCGGGCCAAGACACGTCCTCCTCCCGCCTGCCCGATGACCAAAAAAGCCTCCTCCAGGTCCCGCTGCTCTGAACCGTGCAGCTTGAAATACACGGCAGCTGCTTCACAGCGGCAATCTCCCAACTACTCACTCTCAACCGGAGGGCTTTATAGGGCACAGCAGGGTCCTCCGGGCCAAGGCACGTCCTCCTCCCGCCTGCCCGATGACCAAAAAAGCCTCCTCCAGGTCCCGCTGCTCTGAACCGTGCAGCTGGAAATACACGGCAACTCCTTCACAGCGGCAATCTCCCAACTACTCACTCTCAACCGGAGGGCTTTATAGGGCACAGCAGGGTCCTCTGGGCCAAGGCACGTCCTCCTCCCGCCTGCCCGATGACCAAAAAAGCCTCCTCCAGGTCCCGCTGCTCTGAACCGTGCAGCTGGAAATACACGGCAGCTCCTTCACAGCGGCAATCTCCCAACTACTCACTCTCAACCGGAGGGCTTTATAGGGCACAGCAGGGTCCTCCGGGCCAAGGCACGTCCTCCTCCCGCCTGCCCGATGACCAATAAAGCCTCCTCCAGGTCCCGCTGTTCTGAACCGTGCAGCTGGAAATACACGGCAGCTCCTTCACAGCGGCAATCTCCCCCCCCCCCCCCCATTTTCAACCACCTCCCTCCACTGGCTCCCAGTCAGCTCCTGCATCCATTATAAGGTGCTACTAAACACTTTCAAAATCAAACAGAACCTCTCAGCAGATAGTCTGAAACCCCTCATCAGACCTGGCCCACGCACCAGACCCAGGAGGAGAGGCACTTCAGACACCATCAACATACCCAGAGCCTTTGCTAAAACAAGACAAGATACTTCAAGAAGAGCATTATCCCTGGCCGTGCCCGCGCTGTGGAACTCACTCCCCGAAGACCTGAGATCAACAACAGACCTCAAAGACTTCCGGAAGATGCTCAAAACGAGGACATCACATGAACTGACCAACGGCCTCCCTCTCTGCCCACTTCTCCTCCTATCCCTCTCAGCCTCCCTCCTCCCCTCTCCTGCAAAAGGTATATAGTTCCTGCACATAGCTCACACTGTATGTAGCTCACCACGCAATTAATTCTACACCACTCACACACACACTCTGTCGACATTTCACTGCATGCCCACACCCACGCACCCTGCCACTTGATTTATCACTGCATGCCCACACCCACGCACCCTGCCACTTGATTTATCACTGCATGCCCACAATCATGCACCCTGCCACTTGATTTATCACTGCATGCCCACACCCACGCACCCTGCCACTTGATTTATCACTGCATGCCCACACCCACGCACCCTGCCACTTGATTTATCACTGCACGCCCACACCCACGCACCCTGCCACTTGATTTATCACTGCACGCCCACACCCACGCACCCTGCCACTTGATTTATCACTGCACGCCCACACCCACGCACCCTGCCACTTGATTTATCACTGCACGCCCACACCCACGCACCCTGCCACTTGATTTATCACTGCACGCCCACACCCACGCACCCTGCCACTTGATTTATCACTGCACGCCCACACCCACGCACCCTGCCACTTGATTTATCACTGCACGCCCACACCCACGCACCCTGCCACTTGATTTATCACTGCACGCCCACACCCACGCACTCTGCCACTTGATTTATCACTGCACGCCCACACCCACGCACCCTGCCACTTGATTTATCACTGCATGCCCACACCCACGCACTCTGCCACTTGATTTATCACTGCATGCCCACACCCACGCACCCTGCCACTTGATTTATCACTGCACGCCCACACCCACGCACCCTGCCACTTGATTTATCACTGCACGCCCACACCCACGCACTCTGCCACTTGATTTATCACTGCACGCCCACACCCACGCACCCTGCCACTTGATTTATCACTGCATGCCCACACCCACGCACTCTGCCACTTGATTTTTCACTGCATGCCCACACCCAAGCACCCTGACACTTGATTTGTTTGATGTGTAAACCGCTTTGATTTCAGGATAAAGCGGTATATAAACCCTCTTAAATAAAATAAAATAAATAAATAAATAGATTGCTAGGAATCATAAGGAAAGGAATGGAGAATAAAACCAAGGATATTATAATACCTCTGTATCATTCAATGGTGTGACTGTACCTTGAATATTGTGTGCAATTCTGATCGCCGTATCTTAAAAAGGATATAGCGGAATTAGAAAAGGTACAGAGAAGAGCCACCAAAATGGTAAAGGGGATGGAAAGATACCCCTATGAAGAGAGGCTAAAAAAGGTTAGGGCTCTTCAACCTGGAAAAGAGATGACTGAGAGGGGACATGACAGAGGTCTATAAATTAATGAATGGAGTGGAACGGGTAAACGTAGATCGGATGTTTAGGCCATCAAAAAGTAGAAAGACCAGAGGACATGCAATGAAGCTACAATGTCACCCATTTAAGACTAATAAGAGAAAATATTTTTTATTCAACATGTAATCAAACTCTGGAATTAGTTACCAGAGAATGTAGTAAAAGCTGTTGGTGTAGCTGGGTTTAAGAAAGGTTTGGACAAGTTCCTAGAGGAAAGATCCATAAACCATTATTAAAGAGGATCTGGGAAATCCACTGCTTACTCTGGGACGAGCATTGTGGAACCTCTGTGCCACTTTGGGTACCTGCCAGGTACTTGTGACTTGGATTGGCCAAAGTTGATAACAGGATACTGGACTTGGTGGACCAGTAAGGCATTTCTTATGTTCTTATGTTCTCATGTAGATGTGAGTCTTCTTAGTGCTGTTAGGGTATGGCAGGTTGGGGTTCTACATGGGTACTACAAATCTTCCTAATGTACCTGGCAGTTGGCATTGGGGAACTGTAATGCAGAAATCGATTTATCTATTTAAAAATCTCTTATACACCACTGTGTGTGCCGTGAAGTCAATGCTGACTCCTGGCGACCCAGCCCCTGGGTATTCTTGGCAAGGTCAGAGACTCATATATACTCATTAAGGGGCATGTTTACTAAAGGTTGACATACATTAAGAAACCTTTAATGTAGACAAATGCAAAGTTATATACTTAGGGGTCATTCTGAGGCACGAATAGCGGGAATGGACGTCCCAACAGGACATCCATCCCCGCTATTCGTGCTGGCTCCTGCCCCTGTATAACGTCCCTGAGGGTTGAGCAGGGAAGTTATATGGGAGCAGGGAAAGGGCGGCACGGGGGCAGAGAGTGGTTGGGCAGTGGGCATTTGCTGGCCCTGGACATACAGGGCCGATTCTAATGTCGGCCCTGTACGTCCAGGGCCAGCAAAACGGCTGGGGAAGTTATTCCACCCTCAGGGTGGAATAACTTCCCTGGACGTTTAAATTTTGCTGCTCCAGGGGACGGAAGGGGCTGGGGGGCAGTGTTAGTTCTGCGCAGCCCGATCCTGGCCTTAGGAGGCTGGATCAGGGGTTGGGCTGTGGGGAATTAACATTATGGGCAGGCAGCCGGCATCGCTGCTTTTAAATGGAGCCGCGGTGCCATGGCAACATGACACCATGGCATGCGGCTCCATTTAAAAGCCCTGGCTGAGTTAGCTGGGCAGTGTCCGCATGTGCAGGCTGAGACTGAATCGCAGTCCTGGCCTGCTCGTACAGGCATGTTCGTGATTCTGATCCCGTGGGGCTAGACGTGCTCCGCGGGATCGGAATCGCGATCTCCTTTGTACATCCGGGTCAGCCCAGACATACAAAGGAGATGTATGTTGGGAACAGAATCGGGCCCTTAGCGAAGAACGACCTAAATTACATTTACATGAAGCAAGATTCCACATTAGGAAGTGCCTCCCAGGAAGAGGATCTGGGCATCATCATGCAGGGCCAAACCTAGACCGGTGCCAGTGGTGCAGCCACACAGGAGACAAAAAAATAGGGGCACATTTAGTTCCTGTTTTGCCGACTGGACCTTGCTACCCCAGTGCTCGCTGCCCCGCTTGCCCTCGCCCAGCCACCACTTTTCCTGTTCCTTTGGTGGCAGCGGCGGACCTCCACTTTAAAAAAACCCACGAGTCTTTCCGACTCTGCACTTGCATGGCTAGTCTGGTCCCTCTGAGCATTTGGCAGAGGAGGGAGGGATCAGACAAGCCGTCAAGCATGGGGTCTGAAAAAGCCACTTTATTATCATCCAACATTATCCAACACTACAAACATTACCACTCCTATTACATTTCTGAATCTTTCGCTTTGTAATTTTACATTTCCCCCTTACCCTCTCCCCGAAGTTACCCTAACTAACACAACTTACATAGAATACATAGAATTCCAGTATGTGCACGTAACCCTCCGAAGCACATCCCATCATATTATTCCTATGCAAATATTAGGATCCTAGTTGGAGTTTCAAATATCAACCCTCTATCCCGCCAATTACCACACACCATCTTCCTCTAAGTATTACTCCTATTTTTTTTCGATGCCATACCCCATACCACCCCCACTCCCCCTCAAATTTAGGCATTCACTTCTTTTTTTGAGCATCTATCTCACACATAATCCATAATTGATCCAACTGGACTAGCACCTCTGCTCTTGTGGGTACCTCCGGTCGTCTCAAATATTTCATCAATGCCAGACACCCTGCTCCAACACAGTATCCCAAAAAGTTATCTTCACAAGTTCCATTACCCACTGCTTCATTGAAAATAATTATTTCCTTGGTTAACTTCACCTTGATAGATGTAATTTCCCCATATAGCTTCTCCACGTCCTCCCATAATCTTTGTACCTTAATACAGCCCCACAACATATGCAGCAAATCCCCCAGCCTTCCACATTCTTTCCAACATCCCCCAGTTTGTTGTTTACTAATGCACTTCAGTTGAGCCGGTGTCCAGTATACATATAACCTAATCTTCATACTGTTCTCCAAATATACCGTACCTGGGGCCAATTTTTTCTCCCCCCTAATTATCCTCCCCCACCATTCCTCATTCCAGTCTCCCCATTATGGTTTCCCACTTTTGGTGACCTCCCACCCCCCTTACCTCCCCCCTTCCATTAACATTTTATACAAAATGGAAAGCAGTTTCCTTGGCACCCCGTCTTTTGCCATAAGCTGCTCGAACTCTTTCAGTAGCCTTTTCCAATCCTTTTGCACCTCCCCCCTTATTGAAAAGTAATATAATTGCACATAAGCATAGTAATCTCTATCACCCAATCCATATTTCTCTCTCAATACCTCGAATGGTAATATAGCCCCCTTTTCTGATAATGTTGTTGTTGTTAAGTGCCGTCGAGTCGGAGTCGACTCATGGCGACCCTCTGGATAGCTATCCTAAATTGTGTTCGGTCTTCAGTCAGGCGGCTCATTGACGACAGACTGGTACCCGTAGCTGCTGTTATTGTAGCGATCCATCTCATTGCTGCTGGCCTTCCTCTTTTGCGTTGACCTTCTATCTTGCCAAGCATGATGTCTTTCTCTAATGATCTCTCTCTTCGCATGATGTGTCCGAAGTATGAAAGTCGAAGTCTTGTCATCTGAGCTTCTAAAGAAAGCTTAGGTTTGATCTCCTCTAGTACTGACTTGTTTGTTCTTCGGGCAGTCCATGGTATACACAGTATTCGCCGCCAGCACCATAATTCAAAGGCATCAATTTTCTTCCTGTCTGTCTTTTTCACTGTCCAGCTTTCACATCCATATGATGTTATTGAAAATACCATGGCTTGAACAAGTCGAATCTTTGTATGGAGAGACACATCTCTGCTCTTGAGAATCTTATCTAGGTCTTTCATAGCCATTCTGCCAAGAGCAATGCATCGTCTGATTTCTTGACTGCTTGTTGCTTCTTTATTGATAGTTGATCCAAGTAGGTTAAAGTTGTTCACAATTTCAATTTCTTCTCCTTCAACGATGAACCTGTTGATTATGCCAGTTGTCATGATCTTTGTCTTCTTTACATTAAGGTGCAGGCCCATTTTGAGACTATGTTCTTTGATTGTGAGAAGCAAATGTTTCAGATCATCTTCGCTTTCAGCCAGTAATGTGGTATCATCAGCATAGCGAAGGTTGTTGATGAGTCTTCCACCAATCTTCACACCTCTGTTGTCTTCATACAGTCCTGCTTCTCTGATGATTTGTTCTGCATATAAATTAAACAGGTAGGGGGAAAGTATGCAGCCTTGTCTTACACCTTTGCTTATTTTAAACCATTCTGTTTCTCCTTGTTCTGTTCGAACTGTTGCTTCTTGATCAATGTACAGATTACGCAAGAGAACGATCAGGTGTTCTGGTATACCCATGCTTCTTAATGTGGCCCAGAGTTTCTCATGGTTTACACAGTCAAAGCCTTGCTATAGTCGATAAAGCACAAATAGATATCCTTTTGGTATTCTTTAGTCTTTTCAAGGATCCATCTCACATCCGCAATGATGTCTCTCGTTCCTCGCCCTTTCCTGAACCCTGCTTGCACTTCAGGTAGTTCTTGTTCTAGGTATGGCTGTAGTCTCTTTTGAATAATCTTCAGTAGAATCTTGCTGGCATGTGGGATCAGAGCGATTGTGCGATAATTTCCACAGTCAGTTGGATCACCTTCTTTAGTATTGGTATAAACACAGATCTTTTCCAGTCAGTTGGCCATGATGTTGTCTTCCATATTTCTTGGCAGAGCCTTGTAAGTACGGTAACAGCTGCATCAGATTGCTGCAATACTTCTATGGGAATGCTATCAATGCCTGGTGCTTTGTTCTTTGATAAGGCTTTCAATGCTGCTTCAACTTCTTCTTTCATCACCAATGGTTCCTGATCATAAGGTATAGGTTGAAACGGCTGTTGGTCCACTTGATCTTTATCATATAAAAACTCTGTATATTCCTTCCACCTTTTCTTGATCTTCTCAGCATCATTCAACATAGAACCTTGAGCATCTTGTAACATTCCAATTCGAGGCTGGAACTTTTTCTTTAACTCTTGGGAGTCACCAAGTGTGGCTGACTCATCCTGCTTGTCCTAGGAGAAAACGGAGTTACTTACCTGTAACATGAGTTCTCCGTGGACAGCAGGATAAGTCAGCCACACAAACCCTCTATCCCGCCAATTACCACACACCATCTTCCTCTAAGTATTACTCCTATTTTTTTTCGATGCCATGCCCCATACCACCCCCACTCCCCCTCAAATTTAGGCATTCACTTCTTTTTTTGAGCATCTATCTCACACATAATCCATAATTGATCCAACTGGACTAGCACCTCTGCTCTTGTGGGTACCTCCGGTCGTCTCCAATATTTCATCAATGCCAGACACCCTGCTCCAACACAGTATCCCAAAAAGTTATCTTCACAAGTTCCATTACCCACTGCTTCATTGAAAATAATTATTTCCTTGGTTAACTTCACCTTGATAGATGTAATTTCCCCATATAGCTTCTCCACGTCCTCCCATAATCTTTGTACCTTAATACAGCCCCACAACATATGCAGCAAATCCCCCAGCCTTCCACATTCTTTCCAACATCCCCCAGTTTGTTGTTTACTAATGCACTTCAGTTGAGCCGGTGTCCAGTATACATATAACCTAATCTTCATACTGTTCTCCAAATATACCGTACCTGGGGCCAATTTTTTCTCCCCCCTAATTATCCTCCCCCACCATTCCTCATTCCAGTCTCCCCCATTATGGTTTCCCACTTTTGGTGACCTCCCACCCTCCTTACCTCCCCCCTTCCATTAACATTTTATACAAAATGGAAAGCAGTTTCCTTGGCACCCCGTCTTTTGCCATAAGCTGCTCGAACTCTTTCAGTAGCCTTTTCCAATCCTTTTGCACCTCCCCCCTTATTGAAAAGTAATATAATTGCACATAAGCATAGTAATCTCTATCACCCAATCCATATTTCTCTCTCAATACCTCGAATGGTAATATAGCCCCCTTTTCTGATAATACCTGCCCCATTCTTTTCAATCCTTTTTGCTCCCATTCCCTATATATCCCTCCCTCCATTCCCAGCGGGAACGCTCTCACCCCCCTAATAAACGTTCTCCTGGAATACCTCTTCCCCGCCAACAATTGCCCTTGTGCCTTCTTCCACATCTCTTTTGTTAGTGGTTGGGGCAAGTTACTTCAGGCCGGAAGGTCGGGGGTTCAGATCCCACTAGAGGACAGCAACCTTGGGCCGGAAGGACTGGGGTTTCTAGTCCCACAGGTGCTCCTTGTGGTCTTCAGCAAGCCACTTAAACCTCCATAGCCCATGTTCCCTGTAAAATAGTTATCTCCAAGTTATAATGCCCTGTTCAATGTAATTTCAGTTTGTTCAATGTAAACCGCACTGATGCAGAATAGCGCGGTATATAAGAGAATGTAAATAAATAAATAAAAATAAATTTTGTTAGTGCACCAAAAGGATTAACATGCTCCCCATACCACCCCCCGCTGTTCTGTCCAAATTGACAATCCCACACTCCCATTTCCTCTTCCCTCAGAGCCCTCTCCCCCCAGCTTCCATTTGTACCCAATCCGGACTCTCACCTTCTCCCTTCCACATTACTTTTGTTCTCAACACTGCCGCCTTATAATACATTTCCAAGTATGGCACTCCCAGCCTCCCCTCCTCCCGCCTCACACACATTATTTTCCTGGATATCCTAGGGTGTTTCCCTTCCCATACGAACTCCATGAGCATCTGCTCCATTTTCTTTATATATCTCCTAGTTAATGGACATGGTAATGCACTAAACAAAAACAAGATCCTTGGTAGGATATTCATATTAATTGTGGCTATTCTTCCCAGCCACGTCAAGTGTAACCCTTTCCATTTTCTGAAGTCATTTCTCAGAGCCCCCAACAATTTCTCATAGTTCCACTCCCTCCACCTAACTACTGTATTCCCCATCTCAGTACCCAAATACCTGTATGTACTCTGAACACACCGAAAAGGAAAGCTATCTTTTAGCCTCTGCTCCAACCCCTCTGGTAGATTAAATCCCAAAATTTCTATTTTGGTGCCATTTATTCTATATCCCGATACCTTACTATACGCCTTTATTTCGCTCAAAAGCACCGGCAGAGTGGTTAATGGTTCCCTCAATGTCAAAATGACATTGTCTGCAAATAGCGCAATTTTTGTTTCAATCCCCCCCATTTGTATTCCCTTTTTATCATTCTGCCTCCTCATCCTCTCTGCCAATGGCTCCATTACCAGGGCAAAGAGAAGAGGGGACAATGGGCGCCCATGCCGTGTACCTCTGCCCAGCCTAAAGGGCTCAGAGTAGCCGCCATTAACCTTTATTCGGGCCATTGGGTTTGCATACAATGCCTGGGCCCAATTAATGTACCTACTTCCCAATCCCACTTTTTCTAGCACCTGCAACATAAAGGGCCACTCAAAGTGATCAAAGGCCTTTTCAGCGTCCACCGTAATGAACACTGCTTGCTCCCCACCCCACCCCAATTTCCATGTCAGATTTCAAATCTTCTGAATATTATCCCCCGTCTACCCCCCCCTCCACAAACCCCGTTTGACCATTAGTTTAACTTCGGTGGTGAGTAAATTATTGGAAACACTGCTGAAAGAGAAAATAGTGAGGTTTCTGGAGTCCAGCAGATTACAGGATCCGAGGCAGCATGGATTCACCAGAGGCAGGTCTTGACAGACAAATCTGATTGATTTCTTTGACTGGGTGACCAGGGGGTTGGACCGAGGGAGAGCTCTAGATGTGGTGTATTTAGATTTCAGTAAAGTCTTTGACACTGTTCCTCACAGGCGACTTATAAACAAACTGAGCACCCTAGGGATGGACCCTAAAGTTACTGCTTGGGTTAGAAATTGGTTGGGTGGGAGGCGACAAAGAGTACAGCTAAATGGAGCTCACTCTGAAGAGAAGGACGTTACTAGTGGTGTGCCCCAGGGATCTGTCCTTGATCTGATTCTTTTTAACATCTTTGTTAGTGATATAGCGGAAGGGCTGTCAGGTAAGGTTTGCCTCTTTGCAGATGATACCAAAATCTGCAATGGAGTAGACACCCAGGAAGGTGTAGATAACATGAGGAGGGATCTAGCTAAGCTTGAAGAATGGTCTAGAATCTGGCAGCTGGGATTTAATCTTAAAAAATGTAAGGTCATGCATTTGGGCTGCAGCAATCCAAGGGAGCAATATAGTATAGGGGGTGAAGTACTTTTGTCCACTAAAGAAGAGTGGGACCTAGGCGTGGTTGTTTCTGATGATCTTAAAGTAGATAAACAGATAGAAAAGGCGACGGCAAAAGCTAGAAGGATGCTTGGGTGCATACAGAAAGGAATGGCTAGCAGAAAAAAGGAGGTGATAATGCCTCTGTATAAGTCTTTGGTGCGACCTCATTTGGAGTATAGTGTGCAATTCTGGAGACCGCACCTTCAAAAGGATGTGAACAGGATGGAGTCGGTGCAGAGGGTGGCTACTAAAATGATTAGTGGTCTTCATTATAAAGCATATGAGGCCAGACTTAAGTATCTTAATATGTACACCTTAGAGGAAAGGCGGAATAGAGGTGATATGATTGAGATGTTTAAATACCTCTGTGGCATAAATGTTCAGGGAGAGAGCCTCTTTCAATTGAAAGCAAGTTCTGCTACGAGGGGACATGGGATGAGGGTGAAGGGAGATAGATTCAGGAGTAAAATGCGGAAATATTTCTTTACGGAAAGAGTGGTGGATCCATAGAATAGTCTCCCAGTGGAGGTGGTAGAGATGAGGACAGTAACTGAATTCAAAAAAGCATGGGACAAACACAGAGGATCTCTAAAGGTAAAAAGTGGACTGTTGTAGTTGTTGTTATGGAAGGACAGACTAGATAGGCCATGTGGTCTTTTTCTGTCGTCATATTTCTATGTTTCTATGATCCTTGTTAACAAGGTTAGGCAACACCCTCTGTAGTCTCTATGCCAAACTCCTCGCCAAAATCTTGGCATCAATATTAATTAGAGATATTGGCCTATAAGACCCACAACTTGTCAAATCCTTTCCTGGCTTTGGTATCAGCGAGATTCCTTCTTCTCCCATTGTATGAGGCACCCTTCCACCCCCTAAACAATCATTAAACACCACCACTAGAAGCGGGCTCACTTGCTCCTGAAATACTCTATAAAATTTAGACGTGTACCCATCTACTCCTGGCGCTTTCCCCAATTTCAGATTTCTAATTGCTTCCACCACTTCCATCTCCATTATTGGCTTATCCAAACTTTATGCCTCCAGAGGGTCCACTTGTGATAATTCCACCCCCTGCAGGTATTTCCCACTTTCCTCTTTCCCATCCTTAACCTCGCTCTTATATAGTTGCTCAAAACACCCTAAACGCTCCCCTGATCTCATTACTCCCTGTTTGCAACTTACCCCTCCCATCGCTAATACTTCCAATATTTTGTTGCTGTATTCTAGCCCTGAGTCAACTTGCTAATACCCTTCCTGCTCGATTCCCCGCCTCAAAATGGGACTGCTTAAGGAGACTCAATTGATATGCTATTTCTTTCACTCTTAACTTTCCTAATTCCACCCGTAACAATTGTAATCTTTGCAAAATTTTCCCGTTCCGATCACATTGATATCGCCCCTCCAATTCCGCTATCTCCTTTAATAGCTGCGCCTCTTGCATCCTCTGCCCTTTCTTCTTATGGGCCGCTATTCCTATCAGATGCCCTCGTACCACTGCCTTGAGGCCATCCCAAACGCACCCAGTGGTGACTTCTCCATTCATATTGTCCTGCAAATACTCCCGCACCACCTTCCTAATCCTAGTTATCGTATCTGGGTCCTGCAACAATGAGTCATTCAATCTCCAAAATCTCACTCCCATATCCCGATATCCTAGATTGAAACTGAGACTTACTGGAGCATGGTCTGAGCATGTAATGGACCCTGTTCCACCCCACTCACCCAAAACATATCCAGCCTACTATAAGTCTTATGTGGATTTGAGTAGAACGTGTACCCCCTTTGCCCGGGGTGTCTTACCCTCCACACATCTATGAGCCCCAGCCTTTCCTTCAAGCGCAACGTACTTTCCCTCCCACCCCCCTCCCCTCCACTATTATCCACCCTGGGATGAAATCTCCCCCCATTATTATTGGTTTTGGCCCCAATTCTCATGTTCCCTGTAAAATAGTTACCTCCAAGTTATAATGCAAACCGCACTGATGCAGAATAGCGCGGTATAGAAGAGAATGTAAATAAATAAATAAATGTTTCCACCTCCTCTAACATCTTATCATAGAACTCCTTCCTCCTGTCATTCAGCCCATATAAGCTCAGCACCCACATCTCCTCCCCCTCTAGTACCAGCTTAACTCCTACCCACCGCCCCCCTTTATCCCAGCGCTCCTCCACTACCCAGTCCTTAGCCCTATTGCTTAACATCAGCCCCACGCCCCCTTTCTTGGGTTCCGCTCGCTTGCCTCCCAACAGCACATAGGGATACTTACGAGTTTGTAACAGCCTCTCCTGGCCCACTTTCAAATGCGTTTCTTGCACACACCACATCTGCCCCCATACATCCTCCCTCTCCTGGAAAAGAGACGGCTGAGGGGAGATATGATAGAAGTCTATAAATCAATGAACGGAGTGGAACAGGTAAACGTAGATCGATTGTTTACCTTATCAGAATATAGAAAGACTAGGGAACATGCAATGAAGCTACAGGGTAAACTATTTAAGACTAATAAAAGAAAATATTTTTTCACTCAACGTGTAATCAAACTCTGGAATTTGTTACCGGAGGATGTAGTAAAGGCTGTTAGTGTAGCTGGGTTTAAAAAAGGTTTGGACAAGTTCCTGGAGGAAAGGTCCATAAACCATTATTAAGAAGGGACCCAGGATATCAATGCTTGAACCAATACAAGCATTGTGGAACCTGTGTCCCTTGGGGAAACTGCTAGGTACGTATGACCTAGATTGGCCACTGTTGGAAACAGAATACTGGGCTTGATGGACCTTGGTCTGACCCAGTATGGCATATCTTATGTTCTTATGTTCTTATGTTCTCTCTTTCTACTAATCTCCTTTTCCTCAAAGTTTGTAACCCCTTTGCATTTACTGTAAGAATCTTCAACTGTTGTTGACCTATTCGCTTATCCCCCACCTGCCCTACTCCTCCCTCCATCCCCCTTCCACCCCCCACTCCCTCCTCCCCCTGACCTCCCCCCTCCCGCTCCCCGTGGCACCCCTTTCACCCTTCCCTCCCCTCCTTCACACCCCAACCTCCCTTCTCCCCCTCTCTCTCACTCCTGAGGAACACTCTGGAGTAGTGGTCATCAACCCCAATCCCGGCATTCATTTCCCTTTGATCCTCTCCTCTCCTCACCTCCCCCTTCCCCCTCCCCTGTACAACACTATCCCCTATATCCTTCCTTATTCTAGCACCCACCATACCCCTCCTCCACTTCTCTATCTATACCCTCCAACGTCCCCCCACCCCTTCCCCTACAGCATCTCTACTCCACAACAATAGTTTTCCCATTCAAGTTCCAGTACATTCATTTCCCACAATTCCGCCCCCCACCCCCTCTATCTTCATCCCTTTACATACCACTTCAGTTGTCTCTTCAGCATCGGGAGACCCGGGATACCATTTCCCCTTTTCACCCCCCCCCCCCTATGATTTAATAGCCTTTTGTTTTATGTTTCCCCTTTTTTTATAAATATATTATTTATTTATTTTATACATTTTACCTATATAGGTGCCCCGAGTCTCTCCGCTCCATTTCCTGCTCCTTCACATTCATTTATTATGCATAGCCTACTGATAGGACATTATGCAAAAGTCCTACATGCACATTCACGCACGAGTCCTGTATTGCCACCTGCTGCTCTTCATGACTTTGTCCACGCTCCTTTCTGCAACGTGCAGTGTTTGCTTCACCCCTATTCTTCATACTGAAGCTCCTTTGATCTCCCCGCTGCTGAAGTTCCTCCACCATTTCTGGCAGCTCCGCCTCCGCCAACACCGCTTTTGCTTCTTGTAAAGTTTTAACTCTCCACATCCTGGCCCCTTTATTAAACAGTAACTCGAAGGGGTATAGCCAACGATATTTCACACCCTCTTGGCGCAGCACCTGAGTCACTGGTGCCATTTCCCTTCTTCTTTGTAGGGTGCCGGCAGCTAGATCTCCATAGATAGCTATTTTCTAACCTTGCCACATATAATCATCTTTAGCATGCATTTTCGCCAAAATAGATTCTTTAATTTCATAGTCCTTTAGGCAGAGCACAATGTCCCGCTGTCTATTTGGCCTAATAGGGCCCAAGGTCCTATGCACTCTGTCCATTTCCACTTTGATTCCTTGTTGAGCTCCTCCACTTTGGATCAGGATGTCGGATAATAAGACGTATAGCCTCTGCCACTTTCTTACTGTTCTGAAATCCCTGCTCCTCAGGCACTCCCGTATTCTAAGGTTATTTCTTCTGGATCTATTTTCTAGATCCTCTATTTTATACAGGATCTGCTCCTTCCACTGTTGAACTGTTGCAGTATCATTCTTGTGCATGTCACTTTGCTCCTGCAAGCTGTCCAGTTTATTCTTTTGCTCCTCTAGCTGCAACTTCATCTCTCCCATCTCTGCTTTCAGTTCCCCCAGCAACTCCCCCATCTCCTCCTTCACTTTACTCATCTCTCCCTTCAGTTCCCCAGCAACTCCCCCATCTCCTCCTTCACTTTACTCATCTCTCCTTTCAGTTCCCCAGCAACTCCCCCATCTCCTCCTTCACTTTACTCATCTCCTCTTTCAGTTCCCCAGCAATTCCCCCATCTCCTCCTTCACTTTACTCATCTCCTCTTTCAGTTCCCCAGCAACTCCCCCATCTCCTCCTTCACTTTACTCATCTCTCCTTTCAGTTCCCCAGCAACTCCCCCATCTCCTCCTTCACTTTACTCATCTCTCCTTTCAGTTCCCCCAGCAACTCCCCCATCTCCTCCTTCACTTTACTCATCTCCTCTTTCAGTTCCCCAGCAACTCCCCCATCTCCTCTTCACTTTACTCATCTCCTCTTTCAGTTCCCCAGCAACTCCCCCATCTCCTCCTTCACTTTACTCCTCTTTCAGTTCCCCAGCAACTCCCCCATCTCCTCCTTCACTTTACTCATCTCTCCATTCAGTAACCCAGCAACTCCCCCATCTCCTCCTTCACTTTACTCATCTCCCCTTTCAGTTCCCCAGCAACTCCCCCATCTCCTCCTTCACTTTACTCATCTCTCCTTTCAGTTCCCCAGCAACTCCCCCATCTCCTCCTTCACTTTACTCATCTCCTCTTTCAGTTCCACAGCAACTCCCCCATCTCCTCCTTCACTTTACTCATCTCCTCTTTCAGTTCCCCAGCAACTCCCCCATCTCCTCCTTCACTTTACTCATCTCCTCTTTCAGTTCCCCAGCAACTCCCCCATCTCCTCCTTCACTTTACTCATCTCCTCTTTCAGTTCCCCAGCAACTCCCCCATCTCCTCCTTCACTTTACTCATCTCCTCTTTCAGTTCCCCAGCAACTCCCCCATCTCCTCCTTCACTTTACTCATCTCTCCTTTCAGTTCCCCAGCAACTCCCCCATCTCCTCCTTCACTTTACTCATCTCTCCTTTCAGTTCCCCAGCAACTCCCCCATCTCCTCCTTCACTTTACTCATCTCCTCTTTCAGTTCCCCAGCAACTCCCCCATCTCCTCCTTCACTTTACTCATCTCTCCTTTCAGTTCCCCAGCAACTCCCCCATCCCCTCCTTCACTTTACTCATCTCCCCTTTCAGTTCCCCAGCAACTCCCCCATCTCCTCCTTCACTTTACTCATCTCTCCTTTCAGTTCCCCAGCAACTCCCCCATCTCCTCCTTCACTTTACTCATCTCCTCTTTCAGTTCCCCAGCAACTCCCCCATCTCCTCCTTCACTTTACTCATCTCTCCTTTCAGTTCCCCAGCAACTCCCCCATCCCCTCCTTCACTTTACTCATCTCTCCTTTCAGTTCCCCAGCAACTCCCCCATCTCTTCCTTCACTTTACTCATCTCTCCTTTCAGTTCCCCAGCAACTCCCCCATCTCCTCCTTCACTTTACTCATCTCCTCTTTCAGTTCCCCAGCAACTCCCCCATCTCCTCCTTCACTTTACTCATCTCCTCTTTCAGTTCCCCAGAAACTCCCCCATATACTCCTTCACTTTACTCATCTCCCCTTTCAGTTCCCCAGCAACTCCCCCATCTCCTCCTTCACTTTACTCATCTCTCCTTTCAGTTCCCCAGCAACTCCCCCATCTCCTCCTTCACTTTACTCATCTCCCCTTTCAGTTCCCCAGCAACTCCCCCATCTCCTCCTTCACTTTACTCATCTCCCCTTTCAGTTCCCCAGCAACTCCCCCATCTCCTCCTTCACTTTACTCATCTCTCCTTTCAGTTCCCCAGCAACTCCCCCATCTCCTCCTTCACTTTACTCATCTCCTCTTTCAGTTCCCCAGCAACTCCCCCATCTCCTCCTTCACTTTACTCATCTCCCCTTTCAGTTCCCCGGCAACTCCCCCATCTCCTCCTTCACTTTACTCATCTCTCCTTTCAGTTCCCCAGCAACTCCCCCATCTCCTCCTTCACTTTACTCATCTCCCCTTTCAGTTCCCCAGCAACTCCCCCATCTCCTCCTTCACTTTACTCATCTCTCCTTTCAGTTCCCCAGCAACTCCCCCATCTCCTCCTTCACTTTACTCATCTCTCCTTTCAGTTCCCCAGCAACTCCCCCATCTCCTCCTTCACTTTACTCATCTCCCCTTTCAGTTCCCCAGCAACTCCCCATCTCCTACGTAACTTTACTAATCTCTCCTTTCAGTTCCCCAGCAACTCCCCCATCTCCTCCTTCACTTTACTCATCTCCCCTTTGAGTTCCCCAGCAACTCCCCCATCTCCTCCTTCACTTTACTCATCTCTCCTTTCAGTTCCCCAGCAACTCCCCCATCTCCTCCTTCACTTTACTCATCTCCCCTTCAGTTCCCCAGCAACTCCCCCATCTCCTCCTTCACTTTACTCATCTCACCTTTCAGTTCCCCAGCAACTCACCCAACTCATCCTTAACTTTACTCATCTCTCCTTTCAGTTCCCCAGCAACTCCCCCATCTCCTCCTTCACTTTACTCATCTCTCCTTTCAGTTCCCCAGCAACTCCCCCATCTCCTCCTTCACTTTACTCATCTCCTCTTTCAGTTCCCCAGCAACTCCCCCATCTCCTCTTCACTTTACTCATCTCCTCTTTCAGTTCCCCAGCAACTCCCCCATCTCCTCCTTCACTTTACTCATCTCTCCTTTCAGTTCCCCAGCAACTCCCCCATCTCCTCCTTCACTTTACTCATCTCCTCTTTCAGTTCCCCAGCAACTCCCCCATCTCCTCCTTCACTTTACTCATCTCTCCTTTCAGTTCCCCAGCAACTCACCATCTCCTCCTTCACTTTACTCATCTCTCCTTTCAGTTCCCGCAGCAACTCCCCCATCTCCTCCTTCACTTTACTCATCTCTCCTTTCAGTTCCCCAGCAACTCCCCCATCTCCTCCTTCACTTTACTCATCTCTCCTTTCAGTTCCCCAGCAACTCCCCCATCTCCTCCTTCACTTTACTCATCTCTCCTTTCAGTTCCCCCAGCAACTCCCCCATCTCCTCCTTCACTTTACTCATCTCCACTTTCAGTTCCCCAGCAACTCCCCCATCTCCTCCTTCACTTTACTCATCTCCTCTTTCAGTTCCCCAGCAACTCCCCCATCTCCTCCTTCACTTTACTCATCTCTCCTTTCAGTTCCCCAGCAACTCCCCCATCTCCTCCTTCACTTTACTCATCTCCTCTTTCAGTTCACCAGCAACTCCCCCATCTCCTCCTTCACTTTACTAATCTCTCCTTTCAGTTCCCCCAGCAACTCCCCCATCTCCTCCTTCACTTAACTCATCTCCTCTTTCAGTTCCCCAGCAACTCTCCCATCTCCTCCTTCACTTTACTCATCTCTCCATTCAGTTCCCCAGCAACTCCCCCATCTCCTCCTTTACTTTACTCATCTCTCCTTTCAGGTCCCCCAGCAACTCCCCCATCTCCTCCTTCACTTTACTCATCTCCTCTTTCAGTTCCCCAGCAACTCCCCCATCTCCTCCTTCACTTTACTCATCTCCTCTTTCAGTTCCCCAGCAACTCTCCCATCTCCTCCTTCACTTTACTCATCTCCTCTTTCAGTTCCCCAGCAACTCCCCCATCTCCTCCTTCACTTTACTCATCTCTCCTTTCAGTTCCCCAGCAACTCCCCCATCTCCTCCTTCACTTTACTCATCTCCTCTTTCAGTTCCCCAGCAACTCCCCCATCTCCTCCTTCACTTTACTCATCTCTCCTTTCAGTTCCCCCAGCAACTCTCCCATCTCCTCCTTCATTTTACTCATCTCTCCTTTCAGTTCCCCAGCAACGTCCCCATCTCCTCCTTCACTTTACGCATCTCCTCTTTCAGTTCCCCCAGCAACTCCACATCTCCTCCTTCACTTTACTCATCTCTCCTTTCAGTTCCCCCAGCAACTCCCCCATCTCCTCTTTCACTTTACTCATCTCCTCTTTCAGTTCCCCAGCAACTCCCCCATCTCCTCCTTGACTTTACTCATCTCCTCTTTCAGTTCCCCAGCAACTCCCCCATCTCCTCCTTCACTTTACTCATCTCCTCTTTCAGTTCCCCAGCAACTCCCCCATCTCCTCCTTCACTTTACTCATCTCCTCTTTCAGTTCCCCAGCAACTCCCCCATCTCCTCCTTCACTTTACTCATCTCTCCTTTCAGTTCCCCCAGCAACTCCCCCATCTCCTCCTTCACATTACTACTATCTCACTTAACGTCCCCCAGCAACTCCCCCATCTCCTCCTTCACTTTACTCATCTCCTCTTTCAGTTCCCCAGCAACTCCCCCATCTCCTCCTTCACTTTACTCATCTCCTCTTTCAGTTCCCCAGCAACTCCCCATCTCCTCCTTCACTTTACTCATCTCCTCTTTCAGTTCCCCAGCAACTCCCCCATCTCCTCCTTCACTTTACGCATCTCTCCTTTCAATTCCCCCAGCAACTCTCCCATCTCCTCCTTCACTTTACTCATTTCCTCTTTCAGTTCCTTAAACTTTGTGCACAAGACTCAAGCAGAATCACATTCAAAATGGCTGAGCAATGGTTTCTAGCAAAACAGCAACTTTTATACCGCTCTTCTCCATTCTGGACATAGGCAAACTTCTCATTGGTCCCGGTAACCCCTTCCACCCAATCTATTGGTTCCGGTACCAATACGTAGCTCCAATGAGGACCTTGGTCTGGGCTCAGCACCTGCTTACCCCCCTTACAGTCCTCATTACAATGGTCATTTCTTAGGCTCTTGATACAATTCTCCTCCAAGGTCAACTGGCTAACTAGAACATGTGGGAAAGCAGGGCACTGTAACTTTTCTGTCAGCAGAGTTAATTCCATAGAAGCTTCACTCTCTTATCAATACCAATTAAACTTGTTTTTCTATATTCTCTAAGTTTTGATTCTGCTTAGCTGTACTTAATTGTGCTCTGTTAAGTTTTGATTCTATGGTAGCAGCATTTGGGGAAATGTGTAATTCCTATGGGCCTCTCCACAGGCTTCATTTACTGGCAAAAGTGGAGTATTCCATGGTGACTGACATACTTTGAGTAGGCCATACTCCAGTAGCCTTAACAAGTGGTGATGGATGCCTTCAATTGCTGCCCTTGGAAGTGGGTATTGCTTGACATGTACTGGTTGTGCACTAGGCTTGAGATTCACAATGATTGGAGCTATGTGTTTGGCCAGGCCTGGTGGATTGCCCTCTGCCCATACTCCAGGAGGGGCATCAATGCTTTTCAAAGTAGGTTCAAAATAGGTATCAATGATTGGCTCAGTACTTGGCTCAGTACTATAATATTTCCATTCTTCTTCTCGAGGAACAGTAAGCACCATTAGTCCAGCAGGTTTTGATTGGGAATTTACTGTCATTTGCATCTCTCCTTTCTCGGTAAAGGATATTTGGGCCTGCAGCTTGACTAGCATATCTCGTCCCAGTAATGGCACTGGGCACTCAGGCATGTAAAGGAATTGGTGCGTTATTTGCTGTCCTCCTATATTACATATGCGGTTTTGAAGAAAAGGCTTGGTGGCTTTAGCACCAGTTGCTCCCACAATGGTGACTGCTCTTGTAGAAAAAGGGGCTATTTGTTTGTCTACTACAGAATGTTCTGTTCCAGTATCAACCATAAAGTCCATAAATTGGTCTCCTATTTGTATACTGACCATAGGCTCCTGGAGACCTAAAGCGAATTCAGAGCCCGGTCTGTCCTAATCTGCTTCATCTAAATCATAGGCTGTTGCGGCTGCCACTCCCTGAATGGCCTCCGTTCGTTCTCGTTGAAATTGTTCTCGATTGGTTCCTCTGCGATTCTGAGGTCGGCCTCTCTCTCTTTCCCTCCGAGGGGCGTGTTCCCCTTCATCCTGAGAGGCCTCTTCTAGTCGCGGGCATGCACTTCTCCAATGTCCTTCTTCCTTGCAATAAGCGCATTGGTTCGCGCCTAATGGGGGCCGGTCCTCTCCTCGGCCCAGCCCTCTTCCTCTGCTCCTTCGACTAGGGACACCTCCCCGTTTCTGTTCCACTATGGCCGCAGCCAAAAAATCCGCTTTCTTCTTCATCCTTCGATCACTTTCTCTCTGTCGTTCATTATCACGATTTACATACACTTTATGGGCGACTTCCAGTAACTGTGTTGCATTCATGCCCGCAAACCCTTCTAATTTCTGTAGCTTACGTCTAATATCTGGTTGTGACTGGTTTACAAAAGCAGAATTCACCATGCATAGGCTTCCTGGGGCATCTGGGTCATAGGGAGTATACATCCTATACGCTTCAGTCAATCTCTCATAGAATACTGCTGGGCTTTCATCTATGCCCTGATTAACTTCGGTCACTTTAGAGAGATTCATGGCTTTCTGACCCCCCTTTTTCAGACCTTGCTTGGTGGAACCGTGATAGGGCCCTGGATCCTCTATCAGTATTCGAATCCCACTGGGGGTCTTCATTAGGGAATTCTCTTTTAGCTGCTTCGCGATTGTCTATTCCTGCTCCGTCGGCTCCCTCTGCCAGGGGATTGTCTGCTAACCAATCAATAGCTGCTCGCTTAATTCGTGTCCGCTCCTCAGTAGTAAATAAAGTAGACAGGAGCTGACGGCAATCTGACCAATTAGGTTGGTGAGTTTCCATAATAGTATGCATCAATTCTGTTAACTCTTGGGGCTTATCAGTGTAGGAAGCATAATGCAATTTCCAGTTCAGCAAATCAGTAGTGGAGAAAGGCACATATACTAGACTTAGGGGTCCCGCTACTATCTGGTCATGCTCATCTCGCACAGGCACTCCCGGGACTTGCCGTAGTGGCATCAATTTCTTGACAGACATTTTCTGTAGCTTAACAGAAACTTTCTTGACAGGGGCTTTCTTTCTCACAGTGCGCTTAGTCTGGGACGCTTCACTTGTTACCGATGAGCTTGCACTGACAACTGATTTTACGCTATCTTCCTCGCCCTGAGAGGTCTCTCCCTCTTCTTCTTCCTCTGACTCAGCTTTTTCTTCAGTCTCGGGTGTGTCAGCGTCCTCATCAAGAGGGGGATCATCTATCTGCCCTTCTAGGTCTGGGTCTGGCTCTGGGGATGGGTCCCGCCGTCGCCGCGGTGCTGGCACGGGACGCGGAGGTACTCTCACTGGGTGCTGAGCTTGGGGCTGTCTAGTTACAACTTCCGGGGACTCCGGATCTACCAGAACAGGCTTCTGGCTGGGTTTCTCAGCTGTCCCTGTCTTCGGGGCCTGGTCTGTTAACGCTAACAATATTCTGCACTGTTCTTCATAACAGCGCTTTGCCCAAGGGGGCGGATTCTCACAAATACTTAACCAAGAGTCTATATAGGGGTACTGATCGGGGTGCGCTGCTCGCACCTTCTGCTGAACTGATCGAACAATTCCTATACTAAATGTTCCATCTCGGGGCCACATGGGGTCTATGATGGGCCACTCCCTAGTACACAAAAGCTGTAATCGTGAAGCAGTCATTTTCACTCCATAATCTCCTGAATATCCTTTATTAAAATACTTGATCATACATTCTAACGGAGTGTTCCTAGTAGACCCCGCCCCTCCCATATCGATGTGTGCGCGCAACAACAAACAGAAGGGAAAAGGAGGGCGGACCGTGGGTAAGGGGTCCTCACGGCCCTAGAAACATTTAAGGGAAACAAATAACAAGACAAGACGACAATCGCTTCCTCCTTTTTACGACCTGGACGCGGTCGCCCGGCCAGGAAATGCGTTACTCAGGAGTCCGCCTTCACTTGGTCCGTGCTGCCAGACCTCTCATTCACACTCCATTCACACAATCATGCTAGCAACGTATCCCAACAACAGCCCAATCCTGTCTCTGCTGACTAGGCTATATCAAATTCCAAAATCAAAATCAAAAAGACGATGGTTTCACCTCGCGCATACTCATGCGGGGTTAATCGGACCGTCTTGAGAGGTGATCAAACTCTCTTACCAAATATCAAATTCCAAAGTTTCAAAGTTCAAACAACAGTTCTGCTCTGACTCATCTGTCTAGTCAAATCAAAACTATACTCACCGGATCCGGTCCCCGTTCCCAAGCAAGCGCATGAGTTGGACCTCGGACTCCCCCCACGGGTTCGAGGTGTTGGATCCAACTGGGTCCGGCACCCGCCGAGGCCTGGCCCAACTCCCTCCAATGCAGCTGGACCGGTGGCGCCTGGGAGCCGAGCCCACGTCGGGAGGGCACGATCCCGGCAGGACCAAACCTGTAGAGGCGGAAAGTCGTGGTATATTGCCCTGTATACCCTCTATTACCACACTTCCCTGCCAACGCACCAAGAATATGTAGCAGCAGAGCGCAGACAACCCAATAATACCAGGAGTCTGTTCAGAAGGTCCAAATCATTTATTTGTGCACAAGACTCAAGCAGAATCACATTCAAAATGGCTGAGCAATGGTTTCTAGCAAAACAGCAACTTTTATACCGTTCTTCTCCATTCTGGACATAAGCAAACTTCTCATTGGTCCCGGTAACCCCTTCCACCCCATCTATTGGTCCCGGTACCAATACGTAGCTCCAATGAGGACCTTGGTCTGGGCTCAGCACATGCTTACCCCCCTTACAGTCCTCATTACAATGGTCATTTCTTAGGCTCTTGATACAATTCTCCTCCAAGGTCAACTGGCTAACTAGAACATGTGGGAAAGCAGGGCACTGTAACTTTTCTGTCAGCAGAGTTAATTAATTCCATAGAAGCTTCACTCTCTTATCAATACCAATTAAACTTGTTTTTCTATATTCTCTAAGTTTCGATTCTGCTTAGCTGTACTTAATTGTGCTCTGTTAAGTTTCGATTCTATGGTAGCAGCATTTGGGGAAATGTGAAATTCCTATGGGCCTCTCCACAGGCTTCATTTACAGGTCAAGCTGCTTAGGCCTCCCTGTTCATTTCAGACACCATGGATCACAGGCCTTCGCCTACCACAAAACCAACCTTGCAACTCTTTGCAAGTAACTTTCTGGACCACCATTTCAGCTCTCCCATCCTCCATGCTCTTGCTGCTTTTCTTTTCACGCTTTGCCACCTCTCCTCCTCCACTCTGTCCGGTCGCCATTTTGCTCTCCAGCCCCTCGTGCTGCAGCGAACTTCCACACACATATTCGCGTATGTCCGCCGTCTTTCTTCTGATCGCCATAGCACTCCTCTGAATCTCCGCCAGCTTAACCTCTATTTCGCCGCTGGTTTACCTTGCTCTGGAGGGGATTTACGCTCCTAATGCCAAATAAAGCTCCGGAGCTCCAAACTTAGGCAGCCATCGGAGAAGATGACATCACTTCCTCCCCCACACTCCGCTTTTTTTTTTTTTTAATTGGAGGTCTGCTGCTGCTGCCAAGGGAACAGGAAAAGTGGTGGCTGGGCACTGGCAGGCTGGGCAGGGGTGGAGTTGGCTGGACATGAGGAGGTGGGGTAAGATGGGGAAATGCTGGGCATGGGGGATAGGGGCAAATGACAATAGTCTGATGTCATGGGGGGGGGGCGTCAGGTCTGCAAGTCCCACAGGGTGCGCTTATGGCTTGGTATGGTCCCGTCATCATGGATGATACATTGAAACCCCCGGCCCACTGTGCAACGGCGGCCAAGAGAGCAAATAGAATGCTGGGAATCCTAAGGAAAGGAATGGAGAATAAACAAAGGATGACATCATAATGCCTCTGTATCGTTCCATGCTGCGACCACACCCAGGCTGGTGATACCACTAGGCAAACTAGGCAGGGCTCTGGCCCTCTGGGGGCACCATTGCCAGCACTGCACCGGGACCTACAACTTTTACTTTAAAACCTAAGCGCCACGGGGATAACTACTACTACTTATCATTTGTATAACGCTCCAAGGTGTATGCAGCGCTGTCAGACATATGTAAAAGATGGTCCCTGCTCATCAGAGCTTACAATCTAGTCAAGACGATGACCAGGTCAAGTACCTGGCCTGCATGATGAGTTGCAGGGATGTTACATTGAGCAAGATCCTAATGTAGCAGCAAAGCGCAGACAAACCAATGATACCAGGAGTCTGTTCAGAAGGTCCAAATCATTTATTTGTGCACAAGTCTCAAGCAAGTCAATTTCAAAATGGCTGAGCAAAGTTTTCAAGCATTACAACAACTTTTATAGACTTCTGTTCCATTCTAGGTATAGAAAAACATTTCATTGGTCCCGGTAACCTCCCGTACCTCCCGTACCTCTTCTATTGGTCCCGGTACTGATAAGTTTATCCAATTATGTCCCTTCTGTGGGCATGACACCTGCCTGCCCCCCTTCTAGTCCCAATTACAATGGTCAGTTCATCAACTTGTTACTTTCACACTCTCAAGGTTATAGGACCAATTTGTGCGTGCAGAAGAGCAAGGTTCTGTAACTCATCTGTCAGCACTCCTCATTATTTCTTTGCAGATGTACTTTTTCTTATCAGTAACTTTCAAACATGTCTTTTCTGTATTTTTCCATTTCTTAGTTCTGCAGTTCTGTTTACCTAAGCAAATTCAATACTTCTACTGAGTTCTATCTTACAATAGCAGCATATTGGGGGATGTGCAATCCTATATGCCTCTCCACAGGCCTCATTTACAGGTCAAGCTAGCCATGCTGGCCTGCCTATGTCAGACACCGTGGGTCACAGGCCTGCACCTGCCACACTAAAATGTGCAAAAACTTATGTTACAGTGCAAGTCACATGGATCTTAAGATCCCCTAGGAGAATGAGAGTAAAGGCTCCAAGAGGTCTAAGGAGATTAAATTATTGAGATCGTAAATGGATTGTAAGGACACTGGTGGTGGCTGATGTATCAACAGAACATCAATGAGAGAATCGAGGAAGTGTAATCTACAGACCTTCCAAAGCTTGGTGTGAAAAACTCTTAGTGGAAAGCATAAACGGTCAGTCAGGATGGAAGTGCGGCCACCTCCACGCTTGTGCTGCAGATGACTGTACTAGTAACTATAGCCCTGTGGGTAAGAGCAAAGAGAGAAAACAGAACAACATCAGACAGCCAAGTTTCTGTTAGACATATGTAGCAGCAGAGCGCAGACAAACCAATAATACCAGGAGTCTGTTCAGAAGGTCCAAATCATTTATTTGTGCACAAGTCTCAAGCAGAATCAAATTCAAAATGGCTGAGCGATGTTCTCTGGCAATCATTGATCAAAGCAAGTCATTAGTCACCACCCCACGAGAAACCAACACTGTCCCCCAAGCGGACTTCGCAGCTGAATGGAACACCTTCCAGCAATTAGGTGAGCAACAAATCATAAGCATCTTAACCAATTTAAACACCACTACCTCCCCTCTCGGCCCATGCCCAGCCGCATGGATGAAAGCAACCAAGAAGGAAAACGCAAAACCCATCGCGTACATTGTTAACCAGTCTCTGCAACAAGGTATCATGCCGACTCATCTCAAGAAGTCACTTATAAGACCCATCTTAAAGAACAAGTCTCTCAACAAAAGGGACCCTGCATCATATCGCCCAATCTCAAGCATATCCTTCTTAGCAAAAACAATAGAAAAAGCGGTTCAGCAACAACTACAAGACCACATGGACGAGAGAAACGCCCTGGATAAGCATCAATATGGGTTTCGACAGAATCACGGAGTTGAAACACTACTGCTGGCACTCTTTGACAATCTCCTCAAGGGCCTCGAAAACAGAAACACTATGTTCATACTCATATTTATTGACATCTCAGCGGCATTTGATACAGTTCACCACAACACCCTCCTAAACCGTCTGGCCTCATTGGGCATAGCAGGGACCCCCTTAAAATGGTTCAAATCATATATATCCAATAGGATGCAACAAGTGCAGTTCAACAAAGATAAAGCTGATGCCTTCCCTCAAACCCAAGGGATTCCTCAAGGGTCCGCCTTATCATCTCTATTGTTCAATTTATATATAAAACCGGTCTGCGAGATCTTTCAGAAATGTAACATCAAATATCACATATATGCAGACGATGTGATGCTGTACACGCAGCTTGACATAACGCAGCCAAACTTCAGTCCGATAGAAGAATGCCTTGACATGCTCCAGTCATGGCTTCAACAAAATAACATGTCAATAAACCACAAGAAAACGGAGGTCATGATTGTCTCCAGGAAACCCAATTTTATCCCGCCCACCACAATCACCCTTAACAAAAACATATATCATACGAAACCTGTAATAAAGTATCTAGGTGTCCTACTGGACTGCAACCTTAGAATGGACAAACACCTCCGAACAGTTAACCGAGCCATCTTCTACAAACTGAAAATTTTACAACCACTTCGCAATATCCTCGAGAAATCTGACTTCAGGTCTGTTGCTCAAGCACTAATCATTCCCCACCTGGACTACAGCAATGCAATTCTACAAGGGCTTCCGAAGAACACCCTAAGCATCCTGCAAATGGCTCAAAACGTTGCTGCTAGAGTCATCATGGAAAAGAAAGTCACAGACCACATAACCCCAGTGCTAATGGAACTGCACTGGCTCCCAGTAGCCGCCCGTATCATCTACAAACTGCTCATCACAACATTTAAACTCATCCATAACATCGCACCATCCTACCTCAATAACTTAATCACTATTCAACCATGCAACAGGAGCAGGAGAACCATGAATCTCAACACCCTATGCTTACCGACTAGCATAAGATCTGTCAAGGCCGAAACAAGCAATAGAGCGTTCACATACACAGCACCAATCCATTGGAACCAACTCCCACATGAGTTGAGACTCATAAACAACCTAAGTGAATTTCGACGAAAGCTTAAAACACACTTGTTTCAAACCCACTACAACTTGAGCTAACTGCTAATCATGTATAGTTTGTACTTTTTGGCAAGTAATTCTGTATAAATTGTATATATGGGACCCCCCCCCCCCCACGCTATTGTAATCAAATGTATACCCAAATCTGTGTGCTCAAATCAAATGTATGTTACACCCAACTGATTCTCCCGTGTTATGTAAATCATTGTCCAATCAAAAATGTAAATCTGAAAGATCTCAATGTGCTGTACAAAGCATTACGATTCTGTAGAGTAAACCGCTGCTGATCGTAGGAAGCAGCGGTATACAAATGTTTACTAAATAAATAAATAAATAAATAAATACAACAACTTTTATAGATTTTTTCACCATTCTAGACATAGGAAAACATTTCATTGGTCCCGGTAACCTCCCGTACCTCCCGTACCTCCTCTATTGGTCCCGGTACTGATATGATTATCCAATTAGGTTCTTGGAGTGGGCTCAGCACCTGCTCACCCCCCTTCTAGTCCCAATTACAATGGCCAGTTCACCAACTTGTTACTTTCCTACTTCCAAGGCCATTGGGCTAGTTAGTACGTGTAGGGAAGCAAGGCTCTGTAACCTTTCTGTCAGCAGTTTTAATTAAATCCCTTACAGCTGTATTTTCTTATCAGGGGCATTCAAACATATTTTTCTGTATTTTTCCAACTTTCAGTTCTGCTTGTCTAAGCTAATTCAATACTTTTACTGAGTTCTAATTCTACAATAGCAGCATGTTGGGGGATGTGCAATTCCTTTTAGCCTCTCCACAGACTTCATTTACAGGTCAAGCTAGTTAGGCCTGCTTGCTTATGTCAGACATTGTGGATCACAGGCCTTCACCTGCCACATTCCCCCCTTTGATTAATCTCACCCTATTACTTAATAAGGTGTGAGAATTAAATCACTTAAAATGGTTATATCATGGTCAGAGGATTCCGACTATATGCAGGAGGTTTAGGTTGGTATAAGGCCATAATCTTAGTTGCGGTCTTCCGCTCAACTGTACTTTCAATAGCACTATGAATAGAGCGCATACAACATGGGATTATGCATGGCAATAAGAAAATCACAGCAACAACTATTAGTACTAGTATAAGGAAAGTCTTAAGTCCTCCTAGCCATGCGAAAAGACCAGCAAACCAGTTAGGAAACTTTAGTGAATGCCAAGTTTGTACCGGCACATAAGCTTGCTTTCGCATAGTTTCAGCAATTTCTTCAACTACTTGACCTTTATCATCTATTTTTAAACAACAATTAGTTAAATTCAGCTTACCACATACTCCTCCTTCAGCTGCCAACAAATAATCTAATGCTAAACGGTTCTGATATATGGCAGTGCGCATTTGGGTACTCTGTCTTGCTAGAAGTGTAAGAGCTTGGCTAGTTTCATTGGTTATTATCTCAACTACTGCTTGTAAGCGAATAATACGATTAATCATATAAACTGGGGTTCGATATCCCCACATACCATCATCATTCCAAGTGGCAGGCCCATAATATTCAATGATTCTCTCTGGTGGCCAATCATCACCCTTCCACTTCTCCCACTTGCCTACCTGGAGGGGTGCTCTCTTCTGTCTCAGTGCTCTTTTATGTCTATGATTAGTAGTGTACACTGGGTATCCTAATTGTTCTCCATGTTCTGCGTTTAAAAGGAAGAAAGAAGGTCTGATGGTCCCTAAGACACACGCCCCTCCCCAGTGTGTAGGGAGTCGGGCATATGCTCGGTTTCCACAGATCCAGTATAGGCCAGGTGGGGCTTGCCAGGCCTGAGGTTTGGCAAGATTAGTCCATAAATGAGCAAGCTCAGGGAATCTGGCTAATGGGTTAGGGGGTTCAGTTTCTTTAATTCCTGTCCACCAAGACGTCTTTTTGGTGGTGTCATTATAGAACTTCTGGCTAAGACAGACCAGCTGTCCTACCTGTTGTTTGAACTGGGGTCCAGTTCGTGCATAGCAAAGACGTCCAACTATTGAGTGCGCTAACACCCATTCGCTGGTAGTCTTATGTAATTCAGTTTGATTGTAAGTCATTGAGTAATTCAATTCTTGGGCTTCCCATGGCCATTGGTCACCCATTTGTGTCCCCCCACAAAAGTAACAATCTGAGATTTTTAGACTGGATACTACTGCTCCAGCTAATTCTAGAAATAAGTTCTGAGAGGGATGGGGAATTTCAAACTTATTCACATGCATGGCTTCATAGAATGTGTCGTGGATATGGTACTTGGATGATTTATGGGCTTGGGTATTTAATTTTATATATTATGGTTCCTGGATCTGATCCAGACCCCGCAATTCGTAGACCAAATCGGAATCCTTGTTTCCAATTTTCAGGTCTCAGAACAACAAGCTCTAAGGGATTGCAAGCATTTTTCTTGCATTTGTCTATATCTTTGACATATGGCCTCTGCAATGCAGCCATTCGATTATCTTTGGTATTATCTACCATTCCAATCCAGGTGGCATAAAAGACACATTCCCATCTTGGGCAGAAGTAATCTGACTCTGAGGCTGTACTATACACATCGGTTAAGACTTTCTTTCCTGTGCATGCTCCCCATCCAGTGGTCCCTTCTGGACACATATATTTATCATTCATTGAGTATGTTTTTTCCCAATTACCACACTTAGAACGACTATCTCTGTTGATTACTTCACAAGCATCAAAATACAAAATAGCATATTTACTAGGATCTGTGAGTGGGCGTGTGGCATTGATCAAAGGTCCATTTGCATCTTTCCATCGCATTTCTAAGGTGTGATAGGATGGATTCTGATGCGGATTAAAGCATACTTTAGATTTACCTTTGGTACAAACATTCAGTTCAGTGGTGTTATAAATACACCGAGTCACTTTACCAGTGCAGGAATAGTAAGAGTGATAAATCAAAGTCTGAGTTACTTTCAGTCCAGTCCGAGTAGAAGTAATGCAAGCAGTGCATGGAGGCAAGGCATGAATTAGTTCAAAGCCTCCAAAACAGGCAACCAGGGCAAAGTAAAAACAAAGATACATGTTGATTGGAGTTCTTCTGAATCCTCAGCTTGCAGATCTTGACCACGACGTTCTTTTCTTCGTCCCGTTTGCTAATGAAGCAATTCAACGGGTGCTGAGTGTTGATTGAAGATCCTCAAGTTGTCCATCACACATTAACCAACTTATCAATTTCAGTTGGCTTCCGAAATATGGTCAATCAATGTAGCATCAAAGTAGTGTGTAAAATCACACACATGAGGTTCGTTGAAACAAACTCTTGCTGTTTGGGAAACAGCAATCCTCTTCGAAAGACTTGGCTACTGCAAGGCACTGTAGTTGTTGGGATAATCCCAAAGAGTGTCTAGGATGCCGGTTGCCGTCTCAAGGTGATTCGCAAAGGTGCATCAGGATGCTGCTCTGTTGTCCACTGCTCAGGTTCTGGATCAGCTGCGGGCTTGACTCTGCTGTGGTGGATCCAGGAATCGATCTCCGCTACCTTTACTGCAGTTGGGGTAGACAGGATGACAGTGTATGGTCCCTTCCAATGAGGTTCCAGCGGTGTCTTCTTCCAATCTTTGATCCACACCGAGGTACCAGGCTGGTAGGGATGCACGGGTTCCGTCAAGTTGATAGGCAACTGGTCTTGGATCCACGCATGGAGAGTCTGCAGAACAAGACTAAGAGCTAGGAGTTCTTGCCTGGTTATTTCTGAACCAATCTGGGCTAAACTCCCTTTAATTCCCTGCACTATTGGTGGGGGTTTACCATACAAAACCTCGAAAGGGGAAAATCCTGTTGACTTTACAGGAGCTGAGCGTATTCTGAGTAAAGCTATTGGGAGCACTTGGGGCCACTTCAGGCGAGTCTCCTGACAAAGCTTAGACATTTGGGCTTTTAAGGTACGATTCATTCGCTCAACTTTCCCTGAACTCTGAGGTCTGTATGCAGTGTGAAGTTTCCACTGTATCTGTAGGGCTTTTGCTAACTGCTGAGTAATCTGAGAAACAAATGAGGGCCCATTGTCTGACCCTATTACTGCTGGAATTCCAAATCTAGGAACAATCTCTCTCAGTAAAGCTTTGGTGACTTCTTGGGCTTTCTCAGTTCTGGTTGGGAAGGCTTCTACCCACCCAGAGAAAGTACAAACTAATACTAATAGGTAGTGATATCCATTGGCTTTTGGCATTTCAGTAAAATCAATTTGCAGGTGGTGCATGGGGGTTACACCTCCTGACTGAACTCGGGGTGGTGGTGTGGGACCTTGCTTGGCATTATTTTTGGCACAAATTAGACACTGGCGTGCCACTGAAGCTGATAGGGCTGCTAACATGGTAATGCAGAAATGTGGTCTGAGTGCTTTTTCCATAGCACTTTTTCCATAGTGGGTGGATTCGTGGAAAGCTTTGACAAAGGCTGGACCCAACAATTCAGGGATTACTATTCGTCCTGGGGGTTGACTGCCCTCTGCTGGTGGCAGCTCAATCCACCCATCTTTCAGTACTCCATCTTCCTTATTACAGTAGTAATCTAATTCTTTGGTGGTATATCGTGGTGTCCATAGGCTCAAGGGTACTGGAAACAATGCTGCCTGCATTGGCATGGCTTGTGGCGAAATTTGTCCTGTCATGGCTGCTTGTCGTGCTGAGGCATCTGCGAACCTATTTCCTCGAGCAACTTCTCCTTTTCCTGCTTGATGTCCTCTACAGTGCATGACAGCTACACGAGTTGGGGCCCATACTGCATCAAGTAACATCAGTATCTCTGGGCCGTATTTGACTGATTTTCCTCCAGACGTGATGAGCCCTCGTTCTTTATAAAGAGCTCCATGGGCATGCAGAGTAGTGAAGGCATACTTAGAGTCTGTATATACATTTAACACAAGTTTTGCACCTAGCAGTAGTGCTCGAGTAAGTGCTATCAATTCTGCTTTCTGGGCTGATGTACCTGAGGCTAGAGCTGATGACTCAACGATTTCATGTTGTGTGACTACTGCATATCCGGCGCAGCGTCGTCCATTGATGATGAGACTGCTTCCATCTACGTAATAAATTTGGTCAGAATTGTCTATGGGCACATCTGTCAGGTCAGGTCGGCTTGAAAATACAGTGTCCATGACTTCTATACAGTCATGTTCTGGGAGTTCTTCACTAACAGGTATCAATGTGGCTGGATTCAAGGCATGGCTTACTTCCAGTTGTATCTGTGGTTCTCACATAACATACTCTGATATTTCAGCATTCGGGAATTGGTGAGCCAATGATTTGCTTTCTGTTCCATAAGGGCAAGGACTGCATGTGGCACAGTGACTCGTATATTCTGTCCTAGTGTGAGCTTGTCTGCTTCACTCACTAACAATGCTGTAGCTGCACTGCTCTCAGGCAAGGTGGCCATCCTTTGGCCACAGTGTCCAATTGTTTCGATAGGTATGCTACAGGTCGCTCCCAATTTCCCAATTTCTGAGTCAACATGCCCAAGGCATTTCCTTGCGCTTCATGTACAAACAAGTGGAAAGGCTTGTGAACATCTGGTAGTCCAAGGGCTGGTGATGACATCAATTCTTCCTTTAACGTCTTGAAGGCTGTATCCTGCTCAGGTCCCCACTCCAGTGGCGACTTTTCTTCTCCTTTTGTGGCTTCATACAATGGTTTGGCGATTTGAGCAAAGTTGGGAATCCAGATTCGGCAATATCCTCTGCTCCCAGAAAGGCTCTGACTTGCTTTCTGGTAGTTGGGGTTGGAATTCTGCATACTGCTTCTTTTCTCTCTCTGCCTAACTTTCGGCTTCCTTTGGTTATACGAAAGCCCAAGTATTTCACTTCTTTCTGGCATAGTTGTGCTTTTGCTCTGGAGACTTTGTATCCAGCTTCATCTAGTAACTGCAAGAGGTCTTTGGTGGCTTGTATACACTCACTTTCTGATACAGCAGCTGTCAGAAGATCGTCCACGTATTGGAGAAGCACTCTCTTCCCTGGGGCCACTGGATAGCTTGAAAGGTCTTGATTCAGTGCAGCACTAAAGATGGTAGGCGAATTCTTGAATCCTTGGGGTAGTCGTGTCCAAGTAAGTTGGCCCCCTCTTCCAGAGATAGGGTCCTGCCATTCAAATGCAAATAATATCTGACTTATGGGGGCTAATCTTATGCAAAAGAATGCATTTTTTAAATCCAGAACAGTAAAGTGGGTAGCTTCAGCAGGTATCAGTCCTAGAAGTGTGTACGGATTTGGTACAACTGGATGTATGGTCTCAACTGCTTCATTCACTCTTCTTAGATCTTGCACTGGGCGATAGTCATCTGTTCCAGGCTTTTTCACTGGCAGAAGTGGAGTGTTCCATGGGGATTGACATACTTTTAGTAGGCCATGTTCTAGTAATCTTAGCAAGTGGCGGTGGATACCTTCAATTGCAGCTCTTGGGAGAGGATACTGCTTGACATGTACTGGTGTAGCACTAGGCTTGAGGGTTACAATTATTGGAGCTATATGTTTGGCTAGGCCTGGAGGACTGCCTTCTGCCCATACTCCAGGTGGCGCATCAATGCTTTTCAAAGTTTGTTCAAAATAGGTGTCTTGGGCAGATTCATCACTGTAATATCTCCATTCTTCTTCTCGGGGAACTGTAAGCAGCATTATTCCTGCTGGCTTGGCTTGAGAATTTACTGTCATTTGCATTTCTCCTCTTTCAGTAAAGGATGTTTGGGCTTGTAGCTTGGCTAACATATCTCGTCCCAGTAGTGGCACTGGACATTCAGGCATGTAAAGGAATTGATGAGCTATTTGTTGTCCTCCTAGACTGCATATGCGATTCTGAAGAAAAGGCTTTTTAGCTTTGGCACCAGTTGCTCCTACAATGGTGACTGCTTTTGTAGAAAATGGGGCTATCTTTTTGTCTACTACCGAATGTTCTGCTCCAGTATCAACCATAAAGTTCATAACTTGGTCTCCTATTTGTATTCCGACCATAGGCTCCTGGAGACCTAAAGCAAACTCGGAGCCCGGTCTGTCCTAATCCACGTCATCTTCATCATGGGCTGTCGTAGCCAATGCTTGTACGGCTTCTCCTCTTTCTCGCTGGTATTGCTCTCGATTGGCTCCTCCGCGATTTCGGGGACGGCCTCGTCTTCCTTCTCTCCATTGATGATTGTTTTCGTCATCCTGGTGGGCGTCTTCGAGTTGTGGGCATGCATCTCTCCAATGTCCTTCCTCTTTGCAGTAGGCACATTGGTTTATGCCTAGCTGGGGCTGGCTTCCGCCTCGGCCCCGCCCCCTTCCTCTGCTCCATCGACTAGGGATACCTCCCCGTTTCTGTTCAACTATGGCCGCAGCCAAAAAATCAGCTTTCTTCTTCATCTTTCGATCACATTCTTTCTGTCTTTCATTATCACGATTCACATACACTTTATGAGCGACTTCCAATAACTGAGTTGCATTCATGCCCGCAAACCCTTCTAATTTCTGTAATTTACGTCTAATGTCTGGTTGAGACTGATTTACAAAAGCAGAATTCACCATGCATAAGCTTCCTGGCGCATCTGGGTCATAGGGAGTATACATTCTATATGCTTCAGTTAATCTTTCATAAAACACTGCTGGGCTCTCATCTATACCTTGGGTAACTTCAGTAACTTTGGAAAGGTTCATAGCTTTCTGGCCCCCCCTTTTCAGGCCTTGTATAAAGCCTTGGCGAAAACGGGCTAGGGCTCTGGATCCTCTTTCTGTATTTGGATCCCATCGGGGGTCTTCATTCGGGAATTCTCTCTGGGCCGCTTCCCGATTATCTATTCTTTCCTCCCCCCTTTCTCCTGGAGCTACCGGGTTATCTGCCAGCCAGTCAATAGCTGTTTTTCTAATTCGTGTCCGCTCCTCTGTAGTGAATAAGGTGGACAGGAGCTGGCGACAATCTGCCCATGTTGGTTGGTGAGTTTCCATAATAGTATTCACTAATTCTGTAAGTTCCTGGGGCTTATTGGTATAGGAGGCATAATGTGTCCTCCAATTTAACAAATCAGTGGTAGAAAAGGGGACATACACATAGCTTAGGGGTCCCGCCACCACCTCATTATCCTCATTCCTTACGGGTATTCCCGGGACTTGCCGTAAAGGCATCATCTTGGCAGCAGATGTCTTTTGGGATCTGAGGGATATTTTCGTAGCTTTCCTGTCAGGGGTTATCTTTTTCTCTACATGCTTTATTCTTGGTTTTCTTTTGACTGGTGAGCTAACACTGGCAGCCGCTTTTACACTGTCAGTATCACTCTGGGAAATTTCAATTTCTTCCTGTTCTGTTTCTGTCTCTGATTCTCCTTTTTCAGTCTCGGTAGAATCATCTTCTTCATTTAAAGGGAGCTCATCTACCTGCTCTTCGGGTGATGGCTCAGGGGTTGGGTCCCGCTCCCGCTGTCTCCGGGGTTCTGGGGCAGGACGTGGGGCTACTCTCACTGGGCGCTGGGTTTGGGGCTGTCGGGTAATCACTTCTGGGGAATCAAGATCTACCAGGATGGGTTTCTTCCTGGACTTCTCACCTTTCCCTTTTCTTCTAGGCTGTTCTATTTTCTGACTATAATCTGTCTTTGCTAACATTATTCTGCACTGCTCCTCATAACAGCGCTTCGCCCAAGGGGGAGGATCTTCACAAATACTTAACCAGGAATCTATATAAGGGTACTGATCGGGGTGCGCTATTCGCACTCTATGGTGCACTAACTGAATAATTCCTACATTAAAGGTTCCCTCTCGGTGCCAGGTAGGATCTAGATCGGGCCACTCCCTAGTACATAAAATCTGTAAACGGGCTGCAGTCATTTTAATACCATAATCTCCGGAATATCCTTCTTTAAAATGTGCGATCATACATTCTAATGGAGTGTTCCTCGTAGACCCCGCCCCTCCCATTTCGATGTGTGCGCGCAACAACAGACAGAAGGGAAAAGGAGGGCGGACCGTGGGTAAGGGGTCCACACGGCCCTAGAAACGTATAAGGGAAACAAATAACAAGACAAGACGACAATCGCTTCCCCCTTTTTACGACCTGAACGCGGTCGCCCGGTCAGGAACTGCGTTACTCAGGGGTCCGCCTTCGCTTGGTCCGTGCTGCCAGACCTCTCATTCACACTCCATTCACACAATCATGCTAGCAACGTATCCCAGAATGCATTCATTGCTATCTATTCTGACTAGTCTCATGCGAGTTCCAAATGCTAGAAGACGGGAGTTTCGCCCTGCTTTACTTACGCAGGGGTAGTCGGTCCGTCTTGGAGAGTTGATCAAGCTCTCTTTCATGCGAGTGCTAGTGCTAGTGCTAAGTTCATGCGAAGTTCATGCTAAGTTCATGCTAGATTGGCAGTACTGCTCTTTCTTATCTGTCTAGACACATGCTAAAATCAAAACTCTACTCACCGGATCCGGTCCTCAAACTTCCCAAGCAAGCGCATGAGTTGGACCTCGGACTCCCCTCACTCGGGTTCGAGGTGTTGGCTCCAGCCGGGCCCGGCACCCGCCGAGGTCCGACTAGCTCCCTCCGATGCAAGGGACCGGTGGCGCCAGGGAGCGAGCCCCCGTCGGAAGGGCGCGATCCCAGCAGGACCAAACCTGTAGAGGTGGAAAGTCGTGGTATATTGCCCTATATACCCTCTAATACCACACCTTCCCGGCCAACGCACCAAGAATATGTAGCAGCAGAGCGCAGACAAACCAATAATACCAGGAGTCTGTTCAGAAGGTCCAAATCATTTATTTGTGCACAAGTCTCAAGCAGAATCAAATTCAAAATGGCTGAGCGATGTTCTCTGGCAATACAACAACTTTTATAGATTTTTTCACCATTCTAGACATAGGAAAACATTTCATTGGTCCCGGTAACCTCCCGTACCTCCCGTACCTCCTCTATTGGTCCCGGTACTGATATGATTATCCAATTAGGTTCTTGGAGTGGGCCCAGCACCTGCTCACCCCCCTTCTAGTCCCAATTACAATGGCCAGTTCACCAACTTGTTACTTTCCTACTTCCAAGGCCATTGGGCTAGTTAGTACGTGTAGGGAAGCAAGGCTCTGTAACCTTTCTGTCAGCAGTTTTAATTAAATCCCTTACAGCTGTATTTTCTTATCAGGGGCATTCAAACATATTTTTCTGTATTTTTCCAACTTTCAGTTCTGCTTGTCTAAGCTAATTCAGTACTTTTACTGAGTTCTAATTCTACAATAGCAGCATGTTGGGGGATGTGCAATTCCTTTTAGCCTCTCCACAGACTTCATTTACAGGTCAAGCTAGTTAGGCCTGCTTGCTTATGTCAGACATTGTGGATCACAGGCCTTCACCTGCCACAATAAAGGGATTGATTTTATAAGGGCTGTGGGGTAGTGATGTGCTATTTACATGCGTAGGTTGTTGAGATATCCCTGCATAATGCCTTCTCTGCTTTGGTTAATGAGGATCACCAACCCATGGAAACTGAAGGGCCCTTAAATGAGTCAGTCAATGCCCAATCTCCTGCTAAAGCACCAAATATGAAGAAAAACTCAAACAGAAAACTACTACTGCTTGGAGATTCCATCATCAGAGGCATCAACTTGGGGACACAGTTCAAAGGAGAGAAGATAGTCAAATGCCTCCCAGGCTCTTCAGCCAGCAGGAATACAAACCAAATTATTGATGTACTTAGCACAGAAAGTGTGCACTCCAAAATTGATGATGTCATCCACCTGGGTACAAATGACCTGGCTAGAAACAGTGCCTCTGCAGTTGAAAGGGACTTCCAGACTTTGGGAGAGAAACTCAAGCCCATTGTTAACACTGTAGCATTCTCAGAATTTCTACCTGTTCATGGTAAGGGGCAGAAAGGCTGCATCGCATAAACAGCTTTAATACATGGCTCCAGACCTGGTGCAAACAAGGAGGATTCAGTTTTATTGGAGACTGGGGAAACAGATGGACCAACAGGAGACTATACTGTGGTGATGGACTACATCTCTCTGTTGCAGGGAAAAGAATCTTAAGTGAAAAATTCAGGCAGTATGTGGATATGCATTTAAACTAGAAAAAAGGGGTGACAGATGGAGAAGAACTAGTTCAGGACGTCACTCCCGGCAAAAGCAGAATAACATCCAAAACAGCCACACTTTTAAACCACACATCAATGACAACTGGGAAGAAGTGGGCAGAACAAAATCAATGCAAAATATATGCAAGCCAGTTAAATACTGGAAAGCAATGAGCACAAATGCTCAAAGCTTAGTCAACAAAGTTCCTGACCTGGAAGCCCTAATGGTGGAAATGGACTTGGACATTGTGGCCACTATAGAAACATGGTTTAATGAATTGCATGAATGGGATATAGCCATAGCTGGCTATAATCTATTCAGAAGAGACAGAGAAAGTGGAAAAGGAGGAGTAGCCTTGTATGTCAAAAGCAATATTAAAGCTACTGAAATGCAGGGGGCATGGGGAAAAGAAGCAGCGCTCTGGATTGTGTTGGAAAGAGGAGATGGCACTGTCATCCATACTGCTGTAGTCTACAGACCTCCGACTCAAATTGAAGAAATAGATAACGAATTGATTATAAATATTGCCAAGATAGCCACAAAGGGGGAAGTGATCATATTGGGTGACTTTAATCTACCCGATGTGGATTGGATTACTCCTTCTGCGAATCTGGCAAGAAGGAAAACAATTGTGGATGCTTTCCAAGATGCATCACTTCAACAAATGGTGATGGAATCAACCAGGGAAAGCTCAATGCTGGATTTAGTGCTCACCAATGGTGATAGTGTGTCGAATGTCCGGGTGGATGCCCCTCTGAGCAGCAGCGATCATCACACGGTGTGCTTTGAGATAAAAGCCAAGGTGCAGTCCTATTATATAGCAGGCTCAAAGTCCTAAACTTCAAAAACACTGACTTCAGTAAAATGGCCAAGTACCTGAAGGAGGAGTTGGCAGGGTGGGAGGGGGAAAGGGAAGTGGAATTGCAATGGGCTAAACTAGAGGTGGCAATAAAAGAAGCAACAGATAAATATGTTAGGAAAGTAAATAAAAAACAAGAGGATAAGGAAACCTATTTGGTTCTCCAAAGAAGTGGCTGCTCAAATAAAGGCAAAAACCACAACTTTCACAAAATTGAAAAGCTCGCAAACAGAGGAACACAGAAATGAATACAGGAGCAAACTAAGAGGTAAAAAGAGAAATAAGGAAAGCAAAATCAAAGGCAGAGGAAAAGATGACTAAAGATGTGAAGTGTGACGACAAAACACTCTTCAGGTATATTCGGGAGAGGAGGGAAATCAGAGATGGAATTGCAGGACTCAGAAGTGCTGGGAACGGATTTGTTGAAAGTGACATTGAAAAAGCAAAATTGCTAAACAAATACTTCTGCTCTGTTTTTACTAAAGAAAATCCTGGAGACGGACCACCTGTGACTCCCAAATATAAAAATGGGAATGAAGTAGATTCCACACCATTCACAGAAGATGATGTGTTAGAACAACTTGCAAAACTGAAAGTGAACAAGGCCATGGGACCGGATGGGATACATCCCAAGATACTGAAAGAGCTCAGAGAGGTTCTTGCAGGGCCGTTAAAGGATGTTTTCAACAGATCCTTGAAAACAGGAGAAGTTCCTCAGGACTGGAGAAGGGCGGATGTGATACCTCTTCACAAAAGTGGTGACAGGGAAGAAGTGTCAAACTACAGGCCCGTGAGCCTTACCTCGGTGGCAGGAAAAGTAATGGAGGTGCTTCTGAAAGACCGAATAGTGAACTTTCTCAAAACCAACAGGTTGCATGATCTGAGGCGACATGGTTTTACCAAAGGATGATCTTGCCAAACAAATCTGATTGAATTTGTATTAGTTCACAATATGCCTGGTACTGGAGAATAGTGGTTGTTGTTAGTGAGATGATTAGAATCAGATTTTTAAAAAAAATATTGAGTTCTGTGGGTGAATGTCCTGGTTCTGCTCTGCACCTACTGTGGATGAGTTCCAGAGAACTAGATCAAGGACATGCGATGGAGGTCATCTACCTGGATATCCTGCCTCATGTATGCAATGGATGACGTCTTGCTATTCACACCTATAATGGGTCACATGCCCAGATTTCACAATGTTGACTAAATGCTTCGACGCAATAACAGACTGGCTCTTTAATCAGAATCTACGTATAAATTTCAAAAAGACAGAAGTGCTATTTATCACACGGAACAAAGACTTCTCCCCGCCATCAACACTAAAAGTCAGAGACGCAGAACTTCCGGTCAAATCCAACATACGCTATCTAGGGGTAATATTAGACCAACACTTGGACTTCAAAGATCACATCAAGCGCACAGTAAGATCTATTTACTTCAAAATCAAAACCCTCCGCCACCTGAGACCCATGATGGAAACTGACGACTTCCGAACTATTTCCAGGCCCTAGTGACACCTCACTTTGACTACCCTAATATAATACTACATGGCCTCCCAAAAAATACTCTAAACCCGCTACAGTTAGCTATGAACGCGGCAGCTCGTGTCCTCTGCGGAGTATCCAGAAAAGACCACATCTCATCTATATTAAAAGAGCTCCACTAGCTCCCAATAAGTTGCAGAATCACCTATAAAGCCCTCCTCATCACCTTTAAAGCATTCAATAAAATATCACCCTCCTCAATTGCTGATCTGCTCACTCACACCCCCAACAACAGATCCAGAAGAGCACTTCCGGAAAATACTCTAGTTATACCAAGTGGATCTATAAAACTTAACCAATCAACCATCAATAGAGCATTTACAAGCTATGCCCCCAGGTGTTGGAACAATCTCCCTTCTAGCATAAGGGCAGTCAGGGACCTCACTCAATTTAGAAAGGCCCTCAACATCACTTGTTCCTCATGCACTTTACACAGCTCGATGACTCCCCCTCTACCCACACACTCACTCAGCTCGACGATTCTCCCTCCACCCACGCACTCACTCAATCATGTCAACCGTGAACACATACACACTAAAGCTGCATCCTGAATGTACATCATATGATATTACAGAACTTCAACTCTTCCTGACCAGGAGAGTACAAACACGCAGTAATCTAATTCTCATTGTAAAACCTGTTATGAGTTCAACCTGTTTAATCACTTGTAGCATAATTTCATATGTATATAGTTTCCCCAGTTAAAGCCGTTAAAACCCTGTTTTATGTAAACGGAGGACAAAATCTGTATGTCCAAGTGTTTATTGTTCGATGTAAACCGCACTGATGAGAAATAGCACGGTATATAAGAAATGTTAAATAAATAAATTTCAGCAAAGCCTTTGATACTGTTCCTCATAGGAGGCTTATCAATAAACTCAATAGTTTGGGGATGGGTCCCAACAGGGGCGGCTCAAGGCAATCTGCTGCCTGAGGCGAAGAATGAGAAGGCGCCCCCCCCCGCCCCCTTAGAGGGGGTGGGGCTTTTTCAGAAATCCAATCAGAGATGGAACCAAATCAAAAAAGCCAATTAGATTATATGGAGGAAATGCAAGATGTTTGCACACAGGGCCGTAGCGAGCTGCAATCACACCCTGTGCAACTTGCAGCTTGGGCGCACGCCCCCCCTCCCCCATACCTCCGTCCAGCGCTGCCTGCTCTTTCCCTGCTGCTGCTGCCCTTTGGTTTTTTCACGGCGGTGCCAGCAGCAGGGAAAGAGCAGGCAGCGCTGGACGGAGGTATGGGGAGGAGGAGGAGGGGGACATGTACCCGATCTGAAAGGCGCCGGCACTTTAAGCGGATCTGTCCCTCTCTGCTCTGACATCACGTCAGAGGAGGGAGGGACCAGACCTGCTTAAAGTGCTGCGAAAAGGCTTGGGAGCACATTTTGGCTGCCTGCTAGTGTCCTTCCAGTGGCGGCAGGGCACCAGCAGACAGCCAAAATGCGCCCCCCAAACCTTTGCGCCCTGTGTGGCTGCACTGCTTGCAAAGGGCTAGGTATGGTCCTGTTTGCACACCAAGGAACTAGAAGACAGCAAGAACCAACAGCACAGTTTATAAGACTTAATTATAACTCATTTTTATTTTGTTGTTATAAACTGCATTATGGTTCTTGCTTTTTCTTTTTCAACATATATTTTGAATCCACAGAAGGTGCAGAGCAGAACCAGGACATTCACCCACAGAACTTAATATTTAAAAAACAAAATCTCATTCTGATCATCTCACTAACAACAACAACCACTATTCTCCAGTACCAGGCATATTGTGAACTAATACAAAACCCTACAACTGTTTTTATATTGTAAACCGCTCTGGTCCCCCTAAAGGGCGGTATATCAAGCTGAATAAAACATAAAACATAAAACAACAAAGAGCAAACCTACCATAACATATCAATACAAACTTCTAAAACTCACATAAGGAGCCCATCCAAAAAAAGCGTCACTGTAAATGCTACAGTGGGCCCTGGAACATCCATACACCTATTTGAAAAGCTGAACAAGTCAAATTACTACAGTACAATATAGATCTTTATGTACAAACTCCATGTTAACAGAACACCTGACCTCAGTCATACACTCACAACATCGACCCTCACCAAGTACAGAAGAAGTAACCACAATCTAAAGTAAAAATAAACATATGTAGACAAAATTTAAACTGAAGCCCCAAGAAGCCAGAGTCCACATGCAGTGCAACATCAGATAAATAAGAGATGCAGTTCCCCATACTGTGTATTTATAACGATAGCACAAAGTCCAATCACTAAAATTAAATAAAATTATTTTTTCTACCTTTGTTTGACCATTTTATTCTCTGATCATGCTGGTCCCAATCTGAGGCTTCTGCTTTCCTGTCTTCTCTTAGCTCTCTTTCTGGGGTCTATGGTCCATCTGCCATTTCTTATCTCTTCTTTTGTTTTCTTCACTTCCTTCCATCAGCCCATTTCCAGTTCCAGTAACCCTCCCCAGTATCAGCCCCCTTTCCAGTCCTCCCTCCCAGTACCTTCCAATGTCAACCGTCTTGCATTCCCATGACTGCCACTGGTGTCCATTCCCTTCCAGTCCCCCTCCTTCCCCACTGTTCAGCCCCTTCTAGTCCAAATACCATCCCAGATATCAGCTCACGTCCACTCTCAGTGCCAGGTCAGCTCCCTTCCAACCTCCTCCCCATTACCTTGCCACCTACCACTCCCATCCCCAAGTGTCAGCTCCCTTCCATTCCCCCTTCAGTACATCCCAGGCGTCAGCTCCTTTCCAGCCCCCTCCTTCCCCCATGTCAGCTCCCTTCCTGCCCCCTCCTTTCCTTGGCAGACCCTCTCATTATCCGCTTCCTTCCAGCCCTATTCTACCATCCTCCTGATTCAGCCCATTTGTAGCCCTAGCCCCTAATTTTCTTCCAGGGCCGGCAGCACCCTCCTCCCCTCCCCCATTAGCCCATTTCCAGTCCTATCCCCCTTATCAGCCCACTCCAGTCCTAGCCCCCAATCAGCCCATTACCAGTCCTAACCCCCCAATAAGTCCATTTCCAGTCCTAGCACCCCAATCAGCTCATTTTCTGTCCTAGCCCCCCAAGCCCATTTCCAGGCCTAACCCCACCAATCAGCCCATTAGCGGTCCTAGCTCCCCCCTTCATCATCCCATTTCCAGTTCTAACCCCCATCAGCCCATTTCCAGTCCTAGCCCCCCCCGATAACCCTTTAGCAGTCCTAGCCCCCTTCCCGCAGCCCATTTCCATTTCTAACCCCCATCAGCCAATTTCCAGTCCTAGCCCCCCATAGCCCATTAGCAGTTCTAGCCCCCTCCCGATTACCCATTTCCAGTTTTAACCCACCCCATCAGCCCATTTCCAGTTCTAGCTCCCCCCATAGCACATTAGCAGTCCTAGCCCCCTCCCAATCAGCTCATTTCCAGTACTAAACCCCAATCAGCTCAATTCCAGTCCTAGCCCCCCCCCACATAGACCATTAGTAGTCCTAGCTCCCCCTCCACCCATTTCCAGTTCTAACCCCCCCATCAGCCAATGTGCTAACCCCCTCCCAGTCCAGCTCCAGACCTTTAGGGAACGGGGGGGGGGGGGGGGGGATACGGCTGCAAATGCTAATGCTGCTGAAGGGCCCTGCAGCAGCCGCCTCCCCGGGAGAGCCCTCACAGACCTCTCCCCCGCGCCAGCTCAGCTCTGCAGAGCCGTGCGAAGGGAGAGTGTTTCCCTTTTGAGCGGCTCTGTTAAAGCTGAGCCCGCGGTGCTGATGTGAAACAGCATTTCCTGTTTTCCATCAGCACCACGAGCTCAGCTTTAACAGAGCCGAGCAAAAGGGAAACACTCTCCCTTCGTGTGGCTCTGCAGAGCTGAGCCGGCGGGGGGGAGGGGGGGGCGGTCTGTCTGTCTTTTAGGGCTCTCCCGGGAAGGCGGCCACCGCAGGGCAGCAGCTTTTGCAGTCGGATTTTTTTTTTAATTATTATTTTGAAGGCCGAGTGAGGCAGTCTTTTTGAGGGCAATTTTTGCCGCCTTCAAATAGATGCCGACTGAGGCAACCGCCTCACTCAGCCTCATCATAGAGCCGCCCCTGTGTCCCAAGGTGGTGAACTGGATCAGAAATTGGTTGACTAACAGATGACAGAAGGTGATGGTAAATGGAGCTCACTCGGATGAAAGGAGGGTGATTAGCGGGGTGCCCCAGGGTTCAGTCCTGGGCCCGGCACTGTTCAATGTATTTGTGAGTGATATTGCTGAAGGACTGAATGGAAAAGTCTGTCTTTTTACAGATGACACAAAAATTTGCAATAGAGTGGACTCCCCTGAGGGAGTGGATAACATGAGGAAAGATCTACAAAAGCTGGAAGAATGGTCTAATGCTTGGCAGTTAAGATTTAATGCGAAGTGCAGTGTCATGCACTTGGGAAGCAGAAATCCAGGGGAAATGTACGCGATAGGGGGCGAGAGGTTGGTGTGCACGAACCAGGAGAAGGACCTTGGTGTGATTATTTCTGTGGATCTCAAGGTGGCAAAACAGTGCGACAAGGCAGTGGCAAAAGCCAGGAAGATGTTGGGTTCCATACAAAGAGGAATTACCAGCAGAAAGGAAGAGGTACTAATGCCACTGTATAAGTCACTGGTGAGGCCTCACTTGGAATACTGTGTTCAGATTTGGAGACCGTATCTTGCAAAGGATGTAAAAAGACTGGAAACTGTTCAGAGGAAGGGACCAAAATGATTTGGAGCCTGTGTCAGAAGCCTTATGAGAAGAGACTTGAAGACGTAAACATGTACACTCTGGAGGAGAGGAGGGACAGGGGAGGTATTATTCAGACCTTTAAATACTTAAAGAGAAATAATGAACAAACAAACCTCTTCCAAAGACAGGGAAGCTGTAAAACTAGAGGGCATAACAGGAAGCTGCAAGGTGGTAAATTGAAAGGCAATATCAGGAAATACTTTTTCACAGAAAGGGTGGTGGATGCTTGGAATGCCCTCCCGATGGAAGTGTTGGGGGCAAATACAGTGACAGAATTCAAAATGGCATGGGACAGACACAGTGGATCCCTTTACAGCAACAGGATAAAATCAAAATAAACTTAACTAACTAATTTCTCAACATACAGGGGTGTCCTACACGGAGCGGTGGGTTCACCCCTTAAACAAAGACTTGGGGAGGGGTGGCCTGCACAGAGCGGCAGGTGCACCTACTCTTGCCATCTTACTGGGCAGACTAGATGGACCATGCTGGTCTTTATGTGCCGTCATTTACTAGGTTACTATGATTACACAGCGCTCTGAGCAGTCGGTGTTCTGTAATCCCTTTTAGTTGGGGGGAGCTTGGTTGGTGCACGCATGGCATACTATGACCTACGCACATGTCTGCAGCAGTTTAAAGTGCCTGCTTTCGGGTAGGCCTAGGTTGAGGTGCTTCCGCCGCATGCGTATGCTTCACGTTATAAAATGTTATAAAATGTAAGAAAGGTGCTTAGCCTGCATGGCATTAATAAAATTACTCTGTACAGGTTTAAAGGAAAATTGTCAAGAACATATGCAATGAAATGCACGTTTGCCCTGCCAAGATGATACATCCAGAAGTCCAAAAGGAAGATGCTGGGGCCTGCTGGCAGAAGCGTAGGCGGTTCACCAGTATGAGCAGCGCCCCGCAGGGATGAGGCTCTAGTGAACAGGAATCAGGTGAGAGGCACACAATGAGGAATCATCAAATGAGAGGCAAGAAACAGGGCCGACCCCAATTTTGGCGCCCTAGGAAAACCTTAAGCCTTATGCCTCCCTCCCCTCCCCCTCCCCAGCTGTCAGAATCTATTGCTTAGCTTGAATGCCTTGCTCTTTGCTGCCCCCCCCCCCCTCAAGAAGCTGCTGCCCAGGCAGCTGCCTAGTTTACCTAATGGTTGGGCAAGCCCTGATCCCAAAAGCGCCCTAAGGAGGCACATGAAGGAGTAGAAGGTGCAGATCACAGAAGTGCTTTGCTTTTAGAATTTGCTGCTGAAAAACAGCTAAATTTTGTGCCTAGAAGCTGAAAAGAGACAGAGGTATTCTGTGGAAAATGTCAAAATGTATATGGATAGGACTGACATTCAGCCTCTATGAAATTAGTTTATCCATTTAAGCTTATTCAAACAAGCACCAGATAAAATCTACAGATGTTGCGTTCGGGGCAGTATCTCCAAATGGGGGACTTTTGCACATCAATTTTTCCTTAGCGTCCCTCCAGTCTAGTCCCGGAACATCTGGGGTTGTGATCCTCTTCCAGCAGCTTGGAGACTGAGAAATGTCATTCTCTTGATGACACTGGTATAAGGACACAGGCACCGCCTCCTCACTCCAGTTATCTCAGTCTCCAAGCAGCTGGAGGGTGGTGAGCCTGGAGCTCCAGGCTCACTAGAGGAGCAATTAAGGACAGTTAGATTTTATTAGTCTTGGGTTTATGTTTATTTTTTGAAGAAAAAGGGGTTATTGCTACTTCTAATTGAATTTTAAGGAAAAACGATTTCTGTACCTTTAAGAGTTTTTGGCTGCTAGAGAGCTCTCTCTCCTTCCCTTCCCTTCTCCCTCCTCTCTCCGTCTCTCTGACCTGTCAGGACTGGGGCCAGAGGCAAGAGAAGCAGGCTCCGGTTAGCAAGCCGGTTATTCTGAAGGGCTTGGCAACCGAGATCTAAGGCATCCTGAGCGCAGCACAGAAGTATTGCCTGTAAGCACTCAGGTGCCGCTCCAGAGAGGGGGCCACAGCTGCCTCGTGGCAGGCTGTGTCGGTGGCTCTGGATTTCGCCGGAGAGCAGCAGGCTTGCGGGAGGCAGCCAGACGATCAGCACGGTCTCTCAAGTTGTGGCAGCCTAGGAATCACTTGCAGGCTGCTTCTAAGCTAAAGGTAAGGCGCCGGGTCAGCAAAAGCATGTGGTGTTTGTTTCGGGGCCGTGATCCGGCATTAAGCTCGAGCCGCGTGTTTTCACGCGGGAAACAACGGTAGCTGCAGTGGGGGAACAAGAGCCTCTAGCTCGGCGGCAAAGCTTTGTTTTTGGTTGGTTTCTTCATAGTTTGACTCCATTGGTCTCCTGCATGGTTTTATTGTAAAAAAAAAAAAAAAAGAGGTGCGATATTTTTTAGCGGCTTGTCAGGGGGCTAGTTAGTACTGTCCCTATAGAGGGCCATTGGAGTTAGACAGTGGTGACTCAGTCTCTGGGGCCGCTGGACTGGTAGTTGAGATGCCTGCAAAGACTTTGTGTTTGCTATGCGGGGTGAAGAAGTCTGCAGTCTCTGACACAGGGGTATGTAAGAGCTGCAATCACAGTGCTGCAGCAGTGGAGCAGGAGTTGAGGACCAAGAGATAGGTCTACAGGAGTCTTTTCCTTCCACCTTAGATCTCCCGGAGCCCATAGCGGGGCCATCGAGTGCTCCAGATGTTCCACTTACTCATCCGTCCTTATCTGGGGGTTTGTCTTCAATCATTTCTGCAGAGTTTGTGGCTTTTATGCAACAGACGTTTGGGGCAAGCTCGGACTGTCTTCTCCTGGTTCCCTTAGTTTGGGTTTAGGTGAAAAAAGGCCAGGGACTCCCGTAGCCGTGGGGGCGGCGGGGGTATTGGCAAAGAAACCTAGGACAGAAAAACAGGATCAGTCTGTGTTTTCAGAGGACCTGCACACTGAGGATGGTGAGCAGGATGTAGAGCTGGAAGAGGAGTTGGAAGAAGGGGAGATCACGGAGCAGGAAGACCAGGCTCGAGTAGTCCGAATTTTTCGGAGAGAGGAGTTGCCCGCGCTTATTGCAGAGACGCTTAAAGCGCTCAATATGCCGGCCAACGAGCCGACGGAGGATGCTACCTTGGAAGATCCTTTGTTGCAGGCCTTTCGGAGGACACAGAGAGCATTTCCCATGCACAGAGTGGTGAGAGAAATGATTCAGGGTGAATGGGAGATGCCGGAGGCTACACTAAAGGGCGCTAGATTTATGGCTTGGCTTTATCCGTTGGTGGATCAAGATAAGGAACTGTTTAGATCACCATGAGTGGATGCCACAGTAGCTGCGGTAACCAAAAAGACGACCATTCCAGTGGAAGGTAGTGCGGCCCTCAAGGATTCTCAGGACAGGAAGCTGGTGGCTTTGTTAAAGCAAGTTTTTGAGGTTAATGCTCTTTCCATCCAAGCGTCCATCTGTGGGGCGTGAGTAGCAACAGCCTGTCTGCGTTGGGCGCAGTGTGTCCAAGGTGAACAGTCACTTGAGGCAGCAGATGAGGCAGCACGTCTAGAGTCGGGTACTGAATATCTAGTGGATATTCATTATGACCTTATTCGGGGGCTATCGAACAGTATGGCTTCCGTGATAGCAGCACGAAGATATATTTGGCTGCGTAATTGGGCAGCAGATGCGTCCTCCAAAGCGAGGTTAAGTAAGCTTCCATTTAAGGGGACGCTGCTTTTTGGAGAAGATTTGGACAAGATAGTGAAAGATCTGGGGGCGTCCAAAGGCGGTAGGCTTCCAGAGGACAAGCAAAAGCAGGGTAGATTGCCGTCGGCGGCTAGGATGCCTCAGAGGGACTTTCGTCGTTTTCAGTCCACAAGGTTTAGTCAGGGCCAAAGAGGGTGTTTTCCCTATAGGAACCAGGGATTTCTTGGATTTAGGGGAGCGGGCAGAGGTTTTGCTGCCTCCTCTTCGAGTCTCAGAAAGCCGCAATGAAGTCAGGGGGGCCCAGGTGGAGGTGCCTGTAGGAGGTCGGTTACAGGATTTTTACCCTGCCTGGGTCCAAATAACCTCAGATCGCTGGGTACTGGAGGTGATTCGCGAAGGATATGCTTTAGAGTTTCAGAGGCCGGTAACCGATGCGTTCGTTCAGTCCCCTGCCGGAGCGCTTTGAAAATGTTGAGCAATCAAGGTGACGTTAGAGAGACTGTTAGCTCTCAAGGCGGTGGTGCCGGTTCCTCCAGACCAATGCGGTATCGGTCGATACTCCATTTATTTTGTAGTTCCGAAGAAAGAGGGGACTTATCGGCCGATTCTGGATCTAAAAAGGGTGAATCGGTGCCTCCGAGTATCTCATTTTCATATGGAGACACTAAGGTCAGTCATTGTAGCAGTCAGAAAAGGCGAGTTTCTCACGTCCCTGGATCTCTCCGAAGCGTACTTGCACATTCCGATTCGGCAAGAGCACCAAATGTTTCTCCGGTTTGCGGTTCCGATGGGTCATTTTCAATTTCGGGCATTGCCAATCGGGCTGGCTATGGCGCCGCGGACGTTTACCAAGGTTATGGTAGTGGTAACAGCGGTGCTGAGGAAGGAAGGTGTTCTCGTTCACCCATTCCTGGACAACTGGCTAATTTGAGCAAAGTCAAGAGCAGAGAGCGAAGAGGCTACAGCAAGGGTGCTCGACCATTTACAGAGTTTAGGTTGGATGGTCAATATGGCCAAAAGCAGTTTGAGGCCAGCTCAGAATCTGGAATACCCAGGGGCGCATTTCGATACAGCGCAGGGCAAGAAGTTTCTTCCACAGCATCGAGCGCTCGGATTGAGAAAGTTGATTCAGCAGTTTCTGCGCAGGTCACAACCAACAGCAATGCATTACTTGCAGGTCCTAGGGACGATGGCGGGGATGCTCGATTTGGTACCCTAGGCAAGAGCACATTTGAGGCCATTGCAAAGAGCATTGCTTCGGAGGTGGTCTCACCAGGATGATCCGCTGTCCCGGAGGCTAACCTGTCCAGCAGCGATGCGCAGGGCATTGCAGTGGTGGTTGCTTACGGAGTCTCTGAACAGAGGCATGTCCTTGGAGGCGCCGGAATGGCTTCCCCTGATTACGGATGCAAGTCTGGTAGGCTGGGGGGGGGGGGGGGTGCACTTTCAAGGAAGGTTCATGCAAGGAGAGTGGACCGATCAGGAAAAGGTGTGGTTGATCAACAGGTTGGAGTTGCGTGCAGTACTATGGGCATTGCTGAAGTGTCAGCCGTATCTGCAGGGAAGAGCGATCAGAATGTTTTCCGACAATACGACCGCAGTGGCCTACATCAACAGGCAGGGGGGCACCAGCAGTGCTCCCTTGGAGGCCGAGGCAGAACAGTTGTTCGCATGGGTCGAGCAAAACCTTCAGGCTCTATCGGCAGCGCATGTGGCAGATGTGGACAATGTGGTGGCCGATTTTTTTAGTCGAGTAAAGGTAGATCCAGGAGAGTGGTCGCTCCATCCGGAGGTGTACGAGATGGTGGTGCGGCGCTGGGGGTCGCCGGTAATGGATCTCATGGTGACCTTTCTTTCGGCGAAGGTCAGTTGATTCTTCAGCAGAAGGAAGGAGAGAATTCCGGAGGGTCTGGATGCGCTCATACAGCATTGGCCAGTAGAGCGTCTTTTGAACGTGTTTCCTCTGTGGGTGTCAATTGGCCGCGTAGTACAGTGCATCGAGCGGAACAGAGGATTGGTGATTTTGATCGCTCCGGATTGGCCCAGGAGGCTTTGGTATGCAGATCTGCAGAGGCTGGTAGTGGACAGGCTGTGGTGTCTACCAGGCAGGAAGGATCTGTTGTCGCAGGGTCCGTTGTTGATGCCCCAAGTGGATCAGTTCTCGCTTACGGCTTGGCTCTTGAGAGGGCAAGGTTAAGGGCTAAAGGATACTCGGCAGCGGTGATTTCTACCTTGTTAGGGGCTAGAAGGAGGTCAACTTCATTGGCGTATGTTCGTGTTTGGTGCATTTTCGAGGTCTGGTGTATGGAAAGAAATTGCGAGGCCTTGCGAGCGTCAGTGCCGCAAGTTTTGGCATTCTTGTAAGAAGGTTTTCAAAAAGGATTGGCAGCCGCATCCTTAAGAGTGCAGCTGGCAGTGCTCTCCTGTTATAGGGGGAAGATCAAGGGGCAAGCGCTGGGCACGCATCCGGATATTAAGAGATTTTTAAGGGCGGTGTTGCTGTTGAGACCTCCGTGTTGACTAGTCGTTCCTCAATGGGATCTACAGTTGGTGTTGGAAGCGTTGGGGCGATGGCCGTTTGAACCTCTGGGTACATCATCCTTGAAAGATCTTACGCTGAAAGTGGTTTTCCTAGTGGCCATTGCATCGGCAAGGAGAATTTCAGAGTTACAGGCCTTATCTTGTAAGGAGCATTTTCTATCCTTTTACGATTCTAAGGTGGTGTTAAGACCGGTGCCGTCCTTTTTGACGAAGGTAGTTTCTCCTTTTCACGTGAATCAAGTAGTTTCATTGCCGGTGTTCTGAAGGGCTTCGGGGAACTCATTGGCGGATCAATTGCATCTTTTGGATGTTCGTCGGGCCTTGAAGAAGTATATTCGGCAGATGGCGGAGTTCCGAAAGTCGGACAGGTATTTGTGCTGTTCGGAGGTCCTAGGAAAGGAGAAGCGGTTTCTAAAGCGTCTATTGCCAGGTGGATTAAAGGAGCAATAGGATTAGCTTATCTGTTAAAGGGCAAGCTGGTACCGGAAGGCTTGAGAGCTCATTCCACTAGAGCGCAGGCGGCATCTTGGGCTGAGTACAAATTTGTACCAGCAGCGGAGATTTGTAAGGCGACGACTTGGTCGTCTTTAAATTCCTTTGTCAAACATTACCGCCCCACAGCTTATTTATTTTCTCTTACCTGTGGATTCTGTTTGCTTCAGGCTCCAGTACTAAAACAACACTGGGAGGGATCCGGGACTAGACTGGAGTTCCTTAAGGAACAACAATTAGCAGGTAAGTCTAATTTAACCATATTCACTACTGCACCAAGGGAAAATACCAATTACGCCAATGCAAACCCTTATCTCTATATGAACCTTCCCAAAAAATCTTCCCAAAATTCTCAGAAAAACATATCAAACACACCTGCAATCAACTTTTTTACAATCAAATATAGGGAGGAAAATGACCTCAGGTTTTACTTTTCTGTCCCTCCACAGTGGAAATATTCAGCCACTATCTGGAGAAGTTAGATGCTTAGTTTAGGTCGGCTCAGGGACGGCTCAAGGCAATCTGCTGCCTGAGGCGAAGGATGAGATGGCGCTACCCTCTTCCGTAGTTGGGGGGGGGGGGCGCCATCTCAGAACGCCAATCAGGGACTGAACCAAACCAAAAAGCTGCTTAGATAATATGGAGGAAATGCAAGATGTTTGCACACCAAGGAACTAAAAGAGAGCGAGAACCAACAGCACAGTTTATAAAACTAAATTATAACTCATTTTTATTTTGTTATAAACTGCATTATGGTTCTTGCGTTTTCTTTTTGAACATATAGTTTGCATCCAAAGAAACCTTGGTTGCAGAGCAGAACTAGGCCATTCACCCACAGAACTCAATATTTAAAAAAAAAATAAAAAAAATCGGATTCTGGTCATCTCACTAACAAATAGTCTCCAGTACCAGGAATATTGGAATATTGGAAACTAATACAAAACCCTACAAAAGTCACCAAATCTACCATACATCTAGCATAAACGTCCAAAACTCATACAAAAAAAGCAGCACTATAAATACTGCAGCAGACCCTAGAACAGAGGTACTCAAATCCAGTCCTGGAGGGCCGCAAACCAGTCAGGTTTTTGGGACATCCCTAATGAATATGCATGAGATATATTTACATTACCTGCCTCCATTGTATTTGAATCTATCTCATGCATATTCATTAGGGATATCCTGAAAACCTGACTGGTTTGCGGCCCTCCAGGACTGGATTTGAGTACCTCTGCCCTAGAACATCTAACACCTATTTGAAAAGCCGAACAAGGCAAATTGCTACCGTACAGATCCCTGCGTACAGATTTCATGTTAACAGAACACACGGCCTCGGTCACACACCTAGAACACAGACTTTCTCACCAAGTACAGAATAACTGATCACAACCTAAAGTAAAAATACAATATTTAGACAAAAATTAAACCAAAACCCCAAGAAGCCAGACTCTCTGCATGCAGTGCAATACCAGATAAGAGTTGCAGCTCCCCATACTGTGTAAACTATAAAGATAGCACAAAGTCCAATCACTAAATTAAAAATAAAATTATTTTTTCTACTTTTGTTGTCTGATCATTTTATTCTCTGGTCACGCCGGTTCTGATCTGAGGCTTCTGCTTTCCTGTCTTCTCTTAGCTCTCTATCTGCCATTTCTTATCTCATCTTTTGTTTTCTTCACTTTCTTCCATCAGCCTATTTCCAGTCCCAGTAACCCTCCCCAATGTCAGCCCCTATCCAGTCCTAGTGCCCCCTCCCTGCCAGCCTCCTCCCCATTACCCAGCCACCTACCAGTCCCATCCCCAGATGTCAGCTCCCTTCCATCTCCCTCTTTCCACCATGTCAGTTCCCTTCTAGCCCCCAACTTCCCCCATGTCAGTTCCCTTCCAGCCATCTCCTTCCACTCTCAGTTCCCTTCCAGCCCCCACCTTCTATCCATGTCGGTTCCCTTCCAGCCATCTCCTTCCCCTCTCTCAATTCCCTTCCAGACCCCTCTTTGCCCCTCTGTCAGCTCCGTTCAACTCCCTCTCCTTCCCCCTCCCCCGTGTAGCTCGTTCCTGTATCTGAGGTGATATCTATGGTTCTTTGTAATTGTTCTCTGTAGCTGTTTGTTCAATGTAAACTGCCCCTGTTCTCTGGAAGGGGCGGTATAGAAAAACTGTATAAATAAATACTGGTACTTGTCTAAGTATCACCAGTGAGCATTTGCAAAAGCCAGTATAATGCAGATTTTACTGAGAAACTGATTAGCTATAATGTGTCTTACTGTGCTAACAATCTTCTATTTAATTAGTTCTGGGAAAATAATTAATTACTTAGTTCAAATTTGTTAAACCAATTTGCTAAGTAAATAAGAATCTGGCACTACAACTACAAGAGTAAGTATTCAAACTAAGAAGTGTTTTCCTTTGAAATGTAGTACACACTATTTGGTTTCATTTGCTGTTAAGTTTCTTCTGGAAATTACAGTATTGATTCTGCATGTAGAAAGGCCAGACATAAATGGAGAGCCTTTCCCTGAAGATCCGTAGGCTAGAGCAGACAAGAAAATATCAGCAGAGTATGGTCCTCAGCAGTTTGCCAGTATGAGGGTGGAAGGTAGGTAGGTAGGCAGGCAAGAGGAGTACCAGCATGTTTAAACACCAAACATTTGCCTAACAAGGGTACACACACCAACACGACCAAGCAGCAGTATACACATGTACATCGTCACAGTGAGCAGCTGTCAACAGCACAGCAAACAACCTGCTCCTACACCCGCAGTGGAACAATGGAGTGTGTAGCCCAGTGGTTAGGGGTAGCAAGCATTCATCCAACACATCATGTGTTCAATTCCCAATAACAGGCAACCTGATGCCAAGTACATGAGTTTGTCCCCCCCTTGTACCCTCAGAAGATATGTGTAGAGGAGTCACATCTTTTGGAATGTGTGTCGCGCCACACAACGTGCCTAGCAGGCAATGCGCCGCCAATGCTTAAGGCAGCAGTCAGAGCGTGTACGGTGTACAGCCCATGCGGGATGCGATGTGCGTTCCATTGCGTATTGCACGTCATACACGTGCTGTGTGCCTTGCGTTACACAGATACATCGCACGATGGCGCATAAAACACCGCATCATGCGTGATGAGTCCGCGGAAGGTTGGCATGTACACTGCCTAGCACGTATGGCACCTAACCTCCTGCGTGTTAAGCTGATGATTGCGGGCCGCGCACAGTAGCATTCGCACCGCGCATCATCTCTGTGATGTGTGCCATATGTGGCAACCCGTGTGACACGACAAAAATGGCATTATGCATGTTGTGTCATATGTGATGCCATGCGCTGCACTTTGGGGGCTGCGCAATGCACCATGAATTGAAATACTGCGCAGTGATGATAATTCGCCATAACGCGCATTATGGCGTTTCCGCAAGAACACTGCGTCATGACATCCTTCACTAAAAACAACAGACAAAATAGCCGCCCAATCCAGGAAGCCTGCCTTTTCACAGGGAGACCTGGAAATGCTGGGCAGACTAATCTGCTGCAGGCAGAGGCACCTGTTTCCCTCATCCTCTGTGTGCCACCAAAACCTCTATAAGGTGAAGCGTGCCTGGCAGAGGCTGCAGAGGTGCTATAATGCCCGGGAAGACTACCCACGAGAGGTAAGTGCACGGGGACAGGTACCACAAACCAAGGAGGGAAACATAGCAGGTCATAGGCAACACAGCAGGTCGTAGGCAACACACATCATCTACCAGTCACAACATGGACAAATAGTGTCCAGTTGTAGGTCTGTGAGGTGAGTATCGGTGTGCAACAGTGTGTTGTGAACGCAGATGACGGGTAAATGTTACCTATACATGGTATTGCAATAGTAAAGGTGACAGTTTCAGGTGTAGTAAAACCCACTGCTATGACCCAGGAGGGGCGAGGGTCCCATAGCTTTCTAAGTACCGTAGATGCATGTTTGTGCTTTGTAGAGTCAAATAATAGAATTGTGTATGCATGTGTAGATACAAGTGACAACCATGATACTGATGTGCCAAACACTGATGTGCTGCCACATGCAATTCTGATGGTGTATGTCCCGAACACGCCACCACATACAGCCCCTGCCTGTTTTTAACACTAAATAATATCAATCACTCTATTCATTCATAAATACTCTGGAATCCAATAATCCACTATTGTCTGCCACAGGTCTCAGATAAACGATTAATGCAATTGACCTCTCGGTACTTTGTCTTCCCAGTATTGTGCTCGTTCACATCAATGACCCATGAGCAATCTTTTCTTAAAGAAGAAATTATTCATATAGTTCCAAATTTACTCATATGGTTTTGATTGCATAAATAGTTTTTCTTTTTCTTTTTTTGTTTTTCTTTTTTTGTCTTTTTTTGTCTCTAGCCCCAACAAAAAACAACACTTATCTTCCACATTTGCTGTCTTGTTCAAAAGCCCCAACGCCACAATATCTAGGCGCCCTTGCGTTTCTCCTGTCGGGTTTCTCAAGGGGACTGTATTTCCCAAAGGGACTGGTTTGACTTGTTTTCTGTAAAAATGACAATAAAACGGTAATTGAACTCAATACTTATCATCATCTTAAATATATCTCTATGTTACTGTTGTCACAAACTTAAAAATACCTTCACAGCACTGCTGCCCACATTATTCAATCCAAAAAGCTTCTTTGCTACTATCTTCAACTCAGCGAAAAAACGCCGCACATGCGGGTCGGCTTCCTCAACGCCGTGTTTAAATACCCACAGCTGTCAAAAACACTCCGTTCTATCAAAACAGTACTGAATCTCAGACACAGACTGACCAATCCAGACTGACATTTAACCCATAAGGCTGAACCGTCTTAAGTTTATATATCCACCATTGTTCTCTATATAGCAACGTTTGTTCCTGTGATCGCCCATGAGAGCCGCAGGTCACTTCTTCAATACACCAGCATCTCAACGATTGAAAATTGTGACTCAATGTCATGCAATGCTGGACCATTGGAGCTTCCAATCGTTTACACCGTATTCTACTCTCATGTTCCTTTATTTTAACTTTTAAAGGGTGTATGGTTTTCCTAATGTACAGGAGATCACAGGGACAACGAATAGCGTATACTACAAAAGTGAATTCACAGGTCGAAAGGTGTTTCAACCGATATTTAATACCCTTGTGAATGAATTCTGATATTTCCGATGTAATATAACATATCGTGCAATGTCCACAACTGCTATGGCCCCCAATCATTCTTTCCTTTCCAACAGATTGTATTGGTCTCAATACTGCCGGACTAATATATTCTTTAAGACTTTTGCTTCTTCGCCACACACAGCGCACTGATTTATTATCCATCCCTGGTAAAGTACTCAAAATAACACTATGGTTCTTTAATATTTTTTGTACTTTAAAACTTAATGGGGAGTAAGTGGTGATAAAGTTGACAAACTCTTCTTCCTTCTTCTCCAATGGTCTTTCCTTTGGTGTTAATAGCAAATCTCTGTTGTTATACAGCGCTCGTAAATAAGCCCGATGAACTGTAGAATGAGGATAACCTCGTCTCTGAAAGCTAGACTTCAACTGCTTTTATAAAGCCTTAAACTCACTTGTATTTGAACAATTTCGCCGATACTTTAAAAACTGAGATAAAGGGAGACTATCTTTTAATCCTGGGGGATGTGCACTCTCATAATGGAGGAACATATTCCGATGTGTGGGCTTACGATGAATTGTGGTACTCCAGTATGTGTTTTCCGTAACAACCTGAACATCCAGATATGTGATATGCTGTTTGTAAAACTCATAAGTAAAACGTAAATTAATGTCACAATGATTAAGCCATACCACAAAGGCTTGTAAATCAGATTCAGTGCCTTGCCACAGCATAAAGATGTCGTCTATATACCGGTGCCACGATTTTATATTAGTGGTATAAGGAGAAGTTGGCAAATTCCGCTTTTCAAAGGAACCCATATATAAATTTGCTATTGAAGAAGCACAGGTGGCTCCCATGGCCACCCCCGCAATGTGATGATATAAAGTTCCTTCGAAAACAAAAAAATTTATATAGGGTTAATTCGGTCAACTTCTGTAAAAATACAAGTTGTTCCTGTGATAAATCTCCTCTATCCTCCAATGTGTTGTGTACAATAGCATGCGCTGATTGCTGAGGTATGCTGGTATAAAGCAATTGAACATCAAGCGTCACTAAAAATATGTCTTCCACCACTGCCCAATGTGTCAAACTTTGCAATATATTCAAAAAATGTGTAGTGTCCCGTATATAAGACGGGATATCAATTAATAAAGGCCGTAGGAAGGAATCTAGATACGTCGATAAGGGCTCCAACATTGTGCCCCTGGTAGACACAATTGGCCGTCCCGGCGGTCGAGTCAAATCCTTATGAATTTTTGGGACAGTGTAGAATTTGGCCAATTGTGGAGTTTTGATGTTCAAATAATCGTGTTCTTTTTATTCAAAGCTTCTTTTGTGAGGCTAGCAATCTGAAGTTGAAGTTCCATCGTTGGATCTATTTGCAACACCTTATAAGTTCTAATGTCTTCCAATTATTGAACTGCTTCCCCCACATAATAATCTCTGTTTTATACTACGATTGCTCCCCCCTTGTCAGCCCGCCATATCACAAGATCTGTCCGAGTACATAACTCTTGCAACGTATTATATTGTGAACGTGATAAACATAATTTTCTTTTTGATTGTCTTATCTCCAAATTCTCCACATCTTTTAAAACTAAATCTTTGAAAACTTGAACTTGACCTGGTGGAATCCAATTAGATTTTAAAGATAATACGTCGGGACCCTGATTCTGATTGTGGTGGTGCTTTAATGGTGACATTCTCAGAGGGAAAAAAACATTTTAACTGTAACTTCCGAGGTAAACTCGCAAAATCAATTCGAAACTGAAAAGAATCAAACTCTATTTTAGGAACAAAAGATAATCCCTTGTTTAAAAGATCAATAATTTCACAAGATAAAGGCTTTCCGGAGATGTTTACTACTAAATCTTCATCTACTGTTTTTTCTGTGGTTTCTGTTTCCCAGGCTTCTGGGATTTGGCAGCAAATTTGGAAGATAAGTGTTGTTTTTTGTTGGGGCTAGAGACAAAAAAAGACAAAAAAACTATTTATGCAATTGAAACCATATGAGTAAATATGGAACTATATGAATAATTTCTTTTTAAAGAAAAGATTATTCATGGGTCATTGATGTGAGCGAGCACAATACTGGGAAGACAAAGTACCGAGAGGTCAAGTGCATTAATCGCTTATCTGAGACCTGTGGCAGACAATAGTGGATTATTGGATTCCAGAGTATTTATGAATGAATAGAGTGATTGATATTATTTAGTGTTCATTCACGAGACAGACCCGGGATCTTGTTTTGTTTTTTAACACTGACACCTGGCAAACTAACTGTCAATGGGGCCCATAATTGTGCATCACATGGCAGTGTGTTGTATGTGGAGGTTGTTGTCGTCATCAGAGGTTATGTGCAATGTCATATTGAAGTGTGAGGAAATGCATGTGTACTAACACTGTACCAATGGAAGGTGAACCAGCAGCACACTCCTAAGCCTTGGTCAGGGTGAGATAGGTTAGTGACATACACAGTGCACTCTAGGGGGAGTGGAAGCGTAGCAATATGCTGATTGTGTGGGCAACTGCATGGACCTCACTGTACATAAGGGTGACAATGTCAGAGGGATGGGGACCTCTGATTGTGTCACTGTTTCCCATTGCAGTCTGTGAATGTGCCATACAAGGTGTATTGAGCATGGTAACAGTCATAGAGCAGGTGATGGCACACATGTAGCTGGCTGGTCCATCCAGTGTGGCCATTACATTTCCAAATGTACGTGTGCCTGCTGATGTGTGCAGGTCTGCCCTACCCATGTGCGGCCTCAGGCCTATAAACAGAGGTCTGTGGTTCCACAATTGGACCAATGTAGGTGTGCCTGCTGATGTGTGCAGGTCTGCCCTACCCATTAGTGGCCTTAGGGGTGTACCCAGCCCATCTTGTGGGTGGCCAAAACAGACCCAGAGAGACAAGACGGTAATGGTATGTTTCCAAACAGTCTGTGGCCAGACATTTGTGTACATGATTGCAGACCTGACCCTGTTGCTTTGTTCAATGATGTACACACACAACATCCATTATGAGGCCAGTCCAGTCTTTCCACACACAGTTTGTGAGACTGAAGATGCATATGTTGTTTGTATTTACACCCATGCAGCTACATGACATATGCCACAGATTGAACGGTCACATGTCCTGGGAGTGTGTATGAATGCACATATATACATATATATATATATACAGGAGATAGATGCTCCCATCAGTCCTATCTGGAACACTCTATAGATGTATTGCATGTCCCCAGTCACACTGTCTCGTAATGAGATAAACAATCACAGTAGGTACATCAGTCCCACTCCAGTCAGTCACACATGGACCCACATCATATATCCCCACAGTCATATCATTTCTAGGGTGGTTAGCCCAATGCTTTGGTGCCCCATCTCATAGGGGTATCCTCCCATCCCTTCCATAATATCTTGTGTGTCCACTGTGTAAGTTTCCGGTAATACAATATGGTGTGTGACAGATGGTGGGCAGACTGTCACACAATAGTCAAGATGTGATGTAACATTCCTTCCCTTAGCATGACAAGCACTCATGTCTCTCTCCAGGCCACGGTTGCACATTGGGGGTTGGGTTCCAACATGTCATCCACGATGACACTGAGATACTTATCCTGGGTGGTGGTCCCTGATGTGAAACCCTGCATTGTGTAAGCAGATTTTGGGTTTTCCTCTCCTAGGTGCCTAATGGTGCATGTTTCAATATCACATCTCACCTACCATTTGGTTGCCCAGCCCTCTGAGTTTGCAGGATACACTTGTCAACACCAACAATCCTCATGTCCACCAACTCCGTTAATGAGTACTGTGCCATGTGCAGATGTGTGAACCTCATATGTTAGTCACATGTTGTCATCATGTAGTAATCTGCAGAGATTTGTAGGGTACTCACCCTGGCACCCCTCCCCCTTGCCGATACTGCACACTGATCCCAACATCATGCATCACATCCTGTAAGAGGTTCATGATCCACATCATCACACTGCCTCATATGCCATAATGTGATCATTTGGACAGAGGTAGCTCATGAGGTATCCTGGCAAGGCCTGTCTAATTTCCCACATATACTATATGAACGGACACACCTATGCCTAGCTGTAATTCCACACAATCATACAAACATAGCAGATAGGTAAGATAGGAATATCTGTGTTCAAAGTCATGTTGATGTACTCCCAAGAAGACATGACTATGTGAATGGCATTTGGCTTATATCAATCTGGTGGCCCATACTATCATTTCTGTCACAAACGTCAGGCTCTCTGGTGTGTAGGTACATGCATGACCCCTGAATCCCTACTTTCCAACTGTTGTATAACAATGGACATCCACCAATCCCCGTGTATCACAGATATTAGCCATCAGAGCACACAGATGACCAGGAGTAGGCCTCAATTGCATCTCTGAGGTGTACATCCATGGGCTTTGAGGTACACCATACAGTGCATGGCATTTACCACTAAACACCATATCTAACAATTGTAACAACTTGTCCGTGTGACATGATATGTCCGCCACTTCCCCCTCTGTAGCACCTTTACAAACAACATCATTTGTGGCCAACATCCCGACATCTAACTCAGTAAACACACAAACAACAGCGTCATGAGTTACACCCACAAGGTGCCTGTCCTCATGTATTGGCCCTTGTACCCCTCTGGCATCTCTCATCTGTCATACCACCGATATATTGGTCTGACCAGCATCCAGTGACACATCACCAGGATGTGTAAGTCAATATGAGGCCCCCATGAGGCTATTTATTTAGACAGTTTTGTATACCACCTTATCCTTCAATCAAAGGGGTCACAACACAATTGGAGGATACATTTAACACAAGGGGATATGAGACACATACACTAATACTTACAGGGAACATGGGCAATTGAGGGTTAAGTGGCTTGCCCAAGACCACAAGGAGCACCTGTGGGACTAGAAACCCCAGTCCTTCCAGCTCAAGGTTGCTGTCCTCTAGTGGGATTTTAACCCCCGACCTTCCGGCCTGAGGTAACTTGCCCCAACCACTAGGCCACTCCTCCTAACTCCAAGTAGCATAGGGCTGGGTGATCATTGTACAATACCACTGGCCCCATGCAGGGTTATCACAATGTGGCAGCAATCATACGCCAGGTTGGATGTGGGGAGCCGCAGAGGACAAATCTAGGGATTAGGATGAGCCTGACAGGCCAATGTACCCATCTCCATGTCAGTCAACCACAGACAGTGACTATGTGCAGATGACTGCTTGCACGTGCAGACACATTGCAAGAACGATCACCAGGTGTATCCATAGGCTGCACATCACCACCTATGATCCCCAGCACAGTCCACAATGGCAACAACATCTGACACATGTAGATAGCATATCATATCATGTCTGTAATGTGAACCTGTGTCCACATGCATATGCTGGCAGTGCACACATGCACCCACAATTGTTGTTATGTTCAGGCAGAGTGACACACATTGGTGTGAAAAAGCACTGACCAGCCACCTAAGCAATGACAGCACATGGTGAGCACTCACACACCTCTCCTGAACTGAGACACATGGTTGACCCAGGAAGTGGCCATGGATGTGTGGCACAGAACATGTAAGGCTGTTCTGTGTGGACTGTGCACAGATGTGCACATAAGCCATTGTAAAGGTCGAAGGGGACATGGCTGAGTTGTGTGAGCACTGCTGTGGGTAATGTAGGTTACATAATTGCTCCATATGGCCACTCTGGGATAATCATGTGCCATGTGACCGCCCCACAGTGCACAGTGACAGGACACCACACAGTACAAAGGTAGGACCCCAGCTAGTGTGGGGATGTGGCATCCTGGGCATCTCCATCACATGACAGTGTGCTGACATGTAGACACAGTACAGCAGTCATAGGTGGTGTTGTGAATGCGCACACAGGAAGGGGCAGGTTAGCTACAGTGTGCAACAGGAGAATCAGCATGCTACACATAACCAGCTCGGATGATCTTACGTGCTTCTTCCCGTGAACACATCACTCCAATCTTACAACATCTCCATTGGTTACCATTAAATTTCTGTATTCAATCCGTATTCAATACCCCCAGTTCATATCCATGTTACGTTCCCTGTTATCTGTAAACTTAGGTCAGGTCTTAACTGTCTGAGTAGCATATTGTTGAATGTAAACCGCACTGATAACAAAGAGCGCAGTATATAAGAGCTGTTAAATAAATAAATAAATTCAAAATTCTTATCTTGGTACACTAGGCTATTTATCTCCATAGGCCTCAATATCTGTCCGCTCTATTAACTTTTCATACTCCCACCCGTAGTCTCCGGTCTGTCCATGTTAATCGTCTGCACCTTCCCTCTCCCTCACAGGCTCATCTTCAATCCACCAGACAGTCAGCATTTTTCTACCTTGGTCCTTCCCTGTGGAACTCCCTGCCCACCACCCTCCGACTAGGAGAGTCTTATTCTAAATTCCGCTCTCTCCTTAAAACTCATCTCTTCTCTTCTGCTTTTAACCTTCCCCCCGATCCTTAATCTCTTTTGTTTCTTATGTTATTCAACCCTGTTTCTACTTTCTTTTTCTTTTTTTTCTTTTCTTTCCTTAACTTTAGTTTATTGTAACTTCTTTTCCTTTTCTGACTTACTCTTTATTTATTTTTGTAAACTGCCCCGATGTAATGGGGAGGCGGCATATAAAATGTTAATAAACAATAAACAATAAACCATGAGTGTTGTGATGTAGATTAGCACAGGCATGTATTGAACATAACAGTTGGCATATATCCCTGTTCCCCCAGGTGGAGAATCTGCGGAAGAAGGTCCGTGAGCTGAGGGAGGGGGTGGAGGAGGAGAAGGTGCTGGGTGTGGGGGAGGGGGAGGTAGGGGAGTGGGTGAGGGACTGGGAGTGTGCATGGTGGAGGTAGAGGGGGTAGGTGGTAGGTGGTAGGAGTGTGTGGGGAGGGGGAGGTGGGGGAGGTGGGGACTAGGGATGTGGTGGGGGGAGGGGGGGAGGGTGTGAGGCAGGACGCACCCCTGGTTGTTTGTGATGTGGAGCCATCCGAGGAGGAGGGTGTGACGGGGCCACATTCACACACCACCATGGGTGCATCCTGCCCCACTGCCCTGGTTGTGGCCAGCCTCCTGTGACACAGGACTGCAGAGGGCCCTGGGGGTCCCTGCCATTTGCACCATGGTCCTGCGACTGGTGGCCGTGGGGCTGCGGGGGAGGCAAGCAGTGCCGCAGAAAGGGTGCAGGCGGAAGCCTCCACCCAGACCACATACACATGGGGCCTGGGTGGGGGCGAACGGGACCACACCCTGTCTGCAGCACTGTATGCCGTCTCTCTGTGCCAGATGCGGACCATGGAGCAGGTGGTAGACGCCGTGGTCCGGATGGTTGATGAGCTGCAGAGGCTAAGAGAGGTGTTCGAGGCCTCCGCAGCCCATCAGCCATCAGGCCATGGTGACCGCCAGGAGGGGTATACCACCTGTGTCTATTGTGGCACACCTGCCCTGTGCAGTTCTGCATCCCAGGGGCTGGCACAACCATGGGGCACAGGGGGATGGGGGTTTGTTGACCCACTGCCACCAATGTTGGCACTGTGTGCCACATTTTATGTTACATTTATATTATATTTTTGAATATTTGTAAATATGTGTAGAGGTTTTTTTTAAATTTATATTTTGAAAATGACATGTGCCAAGTGGGCATATTTTTATTTAAAAAAATAAAAACCTTTGTAAAATGACATTATATTTTTGTTAAATATTGTTTTTAAAAATATATATTTTGATATAACACAAAACATTTGAATGGTCATGTGTTTCATTTTCTGTCATGCAGTTGCACATAGACACGTTAGCATTTCCCTATGTGTATGAGAGAAATACATGTGTCACATACATGAAGCAGTGTCCACACAGTGGGCATTGGGAGATGAGTATTTGCAGTGCTGTATGCACCCCTCACTGCCACAGGGATGTACCGTTTGTTGCTATGTCTTGCACACTGGACTCACATGCCTGGTGGCCAGGACATGCCTAGTAGTGCACACATGGCACAGTGGACGGAACATTAGCTGAGCCCTGACAGAGCTGTGCACTAAAGGAACAGGTTGGACACATCACCCACCCACAGAGGTTGGAAATGGAGACTGGGAATACCATAAGGTGTACATCACCAGGAGGAAGTAAGGATGTGGTTGAAAACTACAGGCCGGTTAGTTTAACTTCGGTGGTGAGTAAATTATTGGAAACGCTGCTGAAAGAGAAAATAGTGAGGTTTCTGGAGTCCAGCGGATTACAGGATCCGAGGCAGCATGGATTCACCAGAGGCAGGTCTTGTCAGACAAATCTGATTGATTTTTTTGACTGGGTGACCAGGGAGACCAAGGGAGAGCTCTAGATGTGGTGTATTTAGATTTCCGTAAAGCCTTTGACACTGTTCCTCACAGGCGACTTATAAACAAACTGAGCACCCTAGGGATGGACCCTAAAGTTACTGCTTGGGTTAGAAGTTGGTTGGGTGGGAGGCGACAAAGAGTACAGGTAAATGGAGCTCACTCTGAGGAGAAGGATGTTGCCAGTGGTGTGCCCCAGGGATCTGTCCTTGGTCCGATTCTTTTTAACATCTTTGTTAGTGATATAGCGAAAGGGCTGTCGGGTAAGGTTTGCCTCTTTGCGGATGATACCAAAATCTGCAATAGAGTAGACACCCAGGAAGGGGTAGATAACATGAGGAGGGATCTAGCTAAGCTTGAAGAATGGTCTAGAATTTGGCAGCTGGGATTTAATGTTAAAAAATGTAAGGTCATGCATTTGGGCTGCAGCAATCCAAGGGAGCAATACAGTATAGGAGGTGAAGTACTTTTGTCCACTAAAGAAGAGCGGGACCTAGGCGTGGTTGTGTCTGATGATCTTAAAGTAGCTAAACAGGTGGAAAAGGCGACAGCAAAAGCTAGAAGGATGCTTGGGTGCATACGGAGAGGAATGGCTAGCAGAAAAAAGGAGGTGATAATGCCTCTGTATAAGTCTTTGGTGCGACCTCATTTGGAGTATGGTGTGCAATTCTGGAGACCGCACCTTCAAAAGGATGTGAACAGGATGGAGTCGGTGCAGAGGGTTGCTACCAAAATGATTAATGGGCTTCATTATAAAGCATATGAGGACAGACTTAAGGATCTTAATATGTACACCTTAGAGCAGGGGTCTCAAACTCAAATTGCTTTGAGGGCCGAATGAGGACTTGTAAAGTAACCCGGGGGCCGCATAAGACACGGGCCTCATTTGCATAAGGGGCCTCATTTGCATAAATATTTGCATAATGTTGCATAATGAGTGCATGGATAAAGAAAGACTAGAAAATTTCTATATTACTATAATCCAGTGCCAACCGCCAGGCACATTAGGAACTACTACTAACACTGCCCATTTGACACCCATAGCAAACCCCCCGTATCATAACAGCACTACCAGGACTCACAAAGCACCAGACCCTACCTATCAAAAGGCAACACTGCAAATATTAAATCAATACATTTCAGAGAACAATACATGACCTACTGGGAAAAGAGAACAAGTAGCAATGTCAAATAGGAATTACACAGAATACCTCAGCACTGTAGAAATAAAACTATAAATAATTTCTTGTACCAAAGCACAGACATTAATGATGCACATTTCCCAGAGCTGACATATTCCAGTTAATAAATTCAAAATAAAGAGATATTTTTCTACCTTTTGTGCATTTTTTTTCAGTTGCAATTGCTCCAGCCACTTCTGGTTTCTTCGTGTCTTCTGCTATCTCCATCGTCTGCTGTCCATTTGTCCTTTCTTCTCTCTTCTAGTTTTTTTCCATTCTCTCTCTCTACATCTGCTTTAACATACTAATCTTTCTCCTTTTGCTCTTTCCTCATTCCTATTTCATCCACTCAAATTTTACCCCTCCATCCTCAATCCCCACTTACTCTCCCAATACCTGGCCAATTGTAGATTTGTCTTCTCTTCCAGACAAAATATTTTTCCCCTCTCCATTTCACTTTCCCAGCTCCATCCCATTCTAATCCTCCCCCAACATCAGCTCCCTTCTAGTTCCAGCCCCACCCAGCATCTGCTCCTTTCTAGTCCCTGCATCAGTCCATTTCCAGTCCTATCCTAGCCTCACCATCAGCCCATTTCCAATCCTAGCTCCCTCCCCTCACAGCCCATTTCCATTCCAAGCCCCCCTCCCCATCAGCCATTTGCAGTACAAGCCCCCCTTCCACTCAGCCCATTTCCAGTCCTAGCAACCCCCCCAGCCCATTACCAGTCCTAGACCCCCCATAGCCCATAACCAGTCCTAACCTCCCCATAGCGCACTTCCAGTCTTACCCCCCCATCACCCCATTTTCAGTCTTACCCCCCCATAGCCCATTACCAGTCCTAGTCCCCCCCATAGCCCACTTGCAGTCGTATCCCCCATCACCCCATTTTCAGTCTTACCTCCCCTCATAGGCCATTACCAGTCCTAACCCCCCAATCAGCCCACCTCCAGTCCTAACCCCCATCACCCCATTTTCAGTCCTAGCCCCCACCATAGCCCATTACCAGTCATAACCCCCCCTGCCAATAGCCCACTTCCAGTCCTAACCCCCATCTGCCCATTTCCAGTCCTAGCCCCCACCATAGCCCATTACCAGTCATAACCCCCCCCCCTGCCAATAGCCCACTTCCAGTCCTAGCCCCCACCATAGCCCATTACTAGTTATAACCCCCCCCCCAGCCCATTACCAGTCATAACCCCCCCTGCCAATAGCCCACTTCCAGTCCTAACCCCCATCTGCCCATTTCCAGTCCTAGCCCCCACCATAGCCCATTACCAGTCATAACCCCCCCCCAGCCCATTACCAGTCATAACCCCCCCCTCCCCCCTCTGCCAATAGCCCACTTCCAGTGCAGTCAGCCCCTCCATAGCTCATTGCCGGCCAACAAAAAAACCCCCAAAACCCTGGCTTCTGCTGCTGCCGTTGCCGCCGTGGCAGCAGCAGAATCAATTGTCAAATTAAAAAAAAAAACTGACTTCTGCTGCTCAAGCAGCTGTCCTGCGGCCCCTTTCCCTCTGCCCGGAGATCCGACTCTGCTCTCAGCGGCGTGCTTTTCAAGCCGCGACGAGAGTATTCCCCTCTCGCGCGGTTTTTCAAGCCGCGCGAGAGGGGAATACTCTCTTTGTGGCTTGAAAAGCACGCCGCTGAGAGCAGAGTCGGATCTCCGGGCAGAGGGAAAGGGGCCGCAGGACAACTGCTTGAGCAGCAGAAGTCAGTTTTTTTTTTAAATTTGACAATTGATTCTGCTGCTGCCACGGCGGCAACGGCAGCAGCAGAAGCCAGGGTTTTGGGGGATTTTTGGTTTTCCGCCGTCGCGGGCCGCACAAAGTTGTCTCGCGGGCCGCATGCGTGTTTGAGACCCCTGCCTTAGAGGAAAGGCGGGATAGAGGTGATATGATTGAGATGTTTAAATACCTCCGTGGCATAAATGTTCAGGGAGAGAGCCTCTTTCAATTGAAAGCAAGTTCTGCTACGAGGGGACATGGGATGAGGGTGAAGGGAGATAGATTCAGGAGTGATATGCGGAAATATTTCTTTACGGAAAGAGTAGTGGATCCGTGGAATAGTCTCCCAGTGGAGGTGGTAGAGATGAGGACAGTAACTGAATTCAAGAAAGCATGGGACCAACACAGAGGATCTCTAAAGGCAAAAAGTGGACTGTTGTAGTTGTTATGGAAGGACAGACTAGATAGGCCATGTGGTCTTTTTCTGTCGTCATATTTCTATGTTTCTATGTTTCTATGTATGTGTCCAAGATGATGATATGTGTGACAGAATACCTATGATAGCAGAGACAGCAACAATGGACACGTGGCTGCAAGAGGTACAGAAATGAGTATGTTTTATTTACATGACACCATGAGTAGCTAGTCACAGGGCTACTGCCTGCGTGAGCGCCCACGTCCAAGCTATCCTGGCCCCCTCCTACCCCTTGCTGCTGCTGCTGCTGGCTGCTGCCACCCTGCAGACCTGGCCTCCATCACATCTGTCTGCCAGTTGATTGCTGCCACCATAGCCCGGACGCCCTGGAGTTCCTGACGGATGCCTTTGTGAAAATAGTTGGGAATAGTGATGCATAGTTCACACACAAGCCATGATAACACATGCAACTGGGGTCTCAGGGATGACAGACATGACATCAGCACAATAGAGAATGACAGTAGTGAGTGCACATCACATGTTTGCACATGCCAGAACTGTCCTAACAATAATACCAAACCCCTGGTTTAAATGTGAACAAACAAAATAGAAAGCAGGAAAACTAACACACCGGTGAGGAAAGCAAAATTCTTTTTGTTGGAATAGCCATCCCAGTAAAGAGGAAAAAACCTCGTACCGCTGTGGCCAATTCCTTTTTAATAAAGTATTTTTTTAAAAAGTCAGTATTCACTTAACTGAAGTCTAGTAGTCCATTGTGTTCAATCAGCAATGTAGCAAGTCGACGTGGCACGTTTCGGGGTGATAACATTTATACCCCTGCTTCAGGTCATAGACATTGCTCGATGAACTGATCCCTTGTGTAGCATTGCTTCAAAAAGCCGGTTTTTTAACACGGCCGTGGCAGCGTGAGCGCAGCTGTGTGAACGTCTCCAAATGAAAGGCGTCATGAGAAGCACCAATCAGAACCAAAAGGGGAAGGCCACTGCACAAAGACCAGCCCCTGCGTCTGAAAATGGTGATAGATCTGCATTTATATGATCGTGTACCAGTCTTGTTGTAAATTTAAACCATTTGGTGATACTGAATTGAGCAAGTAGATCCAGCGTTGCTCCCGATATTGTAAGAGCTGTTATCACCCCGAAACGTGCCACGTACACTTACTGAAGCAGGCTTTGAGACATCATTATATAGAAAAAAAGTTCAGCGTAACACCCTTTTACATTATGACAGCTTTCACCCGCCTTCTCTGAAACGTGGCCTACCCTACGGTCAATTCCTTCGTATTCGCAGGAACTGCACTCATAAAACGGAATTCACTCAGCATGCGGCAGATTTATATTCCCGCTTGAGGGCCAGGGGTTATCCACCCCATTTGATATGGAGGGCCTATAAACGAACTTGCCATATTCACAGGGAATGGTTGTTATGTGACTCTTCAACTACTCTCTCATCTTCTGAGCCTTCTACTGTCACGGCTGTTTTCCCTTACATGAGGGGTTCTTCAAAAATAGTGGGGATTCTACATCGTTATTGGCCTATTCTGGCTTTGCACCCCTGTTTCCGGAGAAAACTTCAGATAGCATATTCCAGACAATCAAATCTGCGGGACATGATAGTGCACACCACGACGACCCTGGATCGTCCCCTAACTTTTCATGAGAATGCTGGTCATTTCCCCTGTGGCAGTTGTCCATACTGCTCTCACACCATTTCAGGGGCATCTTGGTTGGATGATCATACTCATATTACTTATTGGGCTCGTTGGAATACCTGTTGCACCACATCCTATGTGGTATATTTGATTGTATGTCCTTGTACTCTATATTATATCGGATGTACTTCCCGGCCTTTTAAAATTCGTCTGGGTGAACATGCCTCGCGATTACGCACAATGACGTTTTCTGCACCTTTGGTAGAACACTGTGTACACCAAGCCCATTCTTTTGACATGCTTACCTGGCGGATTTTGGATTTTGTGCCTCCTAACCCTCGAGGTGGGAATCGCTTGCAGCTCTTACAATATCGGGAGCAACGCTGGATCTACTTGCTCAATTCAGTATCACCAAATGGTTTAAATTTACAACAAGACTGGTACACGATCATATAGTTGCAGATCTATCACCATTTTCAGACGCAGGGGCTGGTCTTTGTGCAGTGGCCTTCCCCTTTTGGTTCTGATTGGTGCTTCTCATGACGCCTTTCATTTGGAGACGTTCACACAGCTGCGCTCACGCTGCCACGGCCGTGTTAAAAAACCGGCTTTTTGAAGCAATGCTACACAAGGGATCAGTTCACCGAGCAATGTCTATGACCTGAAGCAGGGGTATAAATGTTATCACCCCGAAACGTGCCACGTCGACTTGCTACATTGCTGATTGAACACAATGGACTACTAGACTTCAGTTAAGTGAATACTGACTTTTTAAAAAAATACTTTATTAAAAAGGAATTGGCCACAGCGGTACGAGGTTTTTTCCTCTTTACTGGGATGGCTATTCCAACAAAAATAATTTTGCATGCCAGAACTGTAGCATGTGCACACTGTGTGGACCTGGGGTTGGGGGGGCCAATCTACTGTACAGGCAGCTGTTGCCACCTACACTTCCCTGCAAAAGGGAATAAAATCATTGCAAACGTCAACATCCACAGGGAGGCCGTTACACATCCTCCCAATAAAACATACTGATCATACTTGTACTTCGTACACAATTCCCCATCATTTCCCTCATCACAAACCCGCCATCAGCTACATCCTGTAACACATCAGCAGGCATATAGTCATCACAACCAGGTGAGAAGCCTACACAAGAACCTGGGGACGTCACACACCCTCCTCTCACAAGGGTACAGCTGTGAATTAGGTACAGGATCTCCTGCCCATCAACAGATCCTAGCACAGTTAAAGAGAGGGATTGATGGTCCGAAATACTGTCAAACATCAGCTATGGGAAAAATTTCACACAGCACAAGGAAGCAGGTGCATACCCACTCACTCCTTAGACGACATGCAGTGGGCAATTTCAAACAACCTTCAACAGGCATTTGTGGTGTCCATTCCCAATGTTTCCATATCTGTCCTGTCATATCAATATCATTTCCACCTTTGTTCCTCCATTTAATAACATTGCTTTTGATATGTGTGATCAGGATTCTCTTTCACTACATCCTTTGTCATGTCATATCTGCAGTCCCATTCCTGCTGATATGTTGACCTTTATGGGCATGTGTGCCACCATGTGCGCAGGCCCCTGTTAGATGTTTCCCCTGTCATCTGTCACTTTACCAACATATTTAACATCACACCTGGGTGGTCTTTATATCCCTTATTTACATGACTGCAAACATATATATATGCCTTTTTGGTCCCCCTATCAGCTGACATTTTCCACACTAGGCCTCACTGGGCCCCCTGCCAAACTGCCAGACACATGCTCATGTTACTTTCTGTCTACTGTGCTCTACTAATACTACTACTGATACTACCACTACTGAGCATCTGTATGACACTACAGGTCTTCTGCAGCGCTACACAGACATGTCAGAGACAGTGCGTGCCCATCAGAGCCTACAATCTGGTCACAACAGACCACACATTTAGGTATAGACAGGGATAAAACAATGGGGAAAGGTATTGAAACAGGGGGATCAGGAGAGTCAGCAGCAAAGAGGTGAGTTCTCAGCCTGGAGCTGACAACAGTCAGGGAAGGTGCCTGGCATAGAGATACATGTTGTTTGTTTGGGACCTATGTTGCAGCAAGATAAAGGGAGCGAGGTCTGGACAGAGCAATAGGGGAGAAGGCCACAGATAGCAGAAGTTTGCCAGAAGAACGGTGTTCCCGAGGGGGGGGGGGTGAGGGGAGATATGAGAAGAAAGGTAATGGGGAGATGCTGAGTGAATGCATTTATAGGTCAGCAGGAGAGGCTTGTACTGTATGACACAACAGATAGGAGACCAATGATGTTACATGAGACAAGGGATAGTTTGTGCATGATGAGGCTGGCGGAAGATTCGATGCTCAGCAGAGTGTTTGACAGATCGCTGTGGAGAGAGATGGATAGAAAGTGAGAGCAGCAAGGTGTAGGTAACATTTGTCATGATGGGAAGTGCCCAAGGTGTGGGTAGGCAACATATTATTTATTTTATTTATTTATTTATTTACATTCTCTTATATACCACGCTATTCTGCATCAGTGCGGTTTACATTGAACAAACCGAAATTACATTGAACAGGGCATTATAACTTGGAGATAACTATTTTACAGGGAACATGGGCTATGGAGGGTTAAGTGGCTTGCCCAAGACCACAAGGAGCACCTGTGGGACTAGAAACCCCAGTCCTTCCGGCCCAAGGTTGCTGTCCGCTAGTGGGATTTGAACCACTGACCTTCCGGCCTGAAGTACCTGAAGAACACATAGTCGTGTGTTGAGAATGTAGTGGGCGGATTTTGTTGATGTCACAGAGAAAGACACAGCATATCCAAACTATCAGATGAATGTGTGTGGAGATGGAGAGTGAGGAGTCTACAACAAACCCAACATTGTGAGGCGAGGCAACAGGATGGTGTAGAAAGATGTCCACAGAGACTGAGAGAAGAGGGGGTATAAAGGAGGTTCCATGGGGAAAAATGAGAGGTGTGGTGTTGGCCATGTTCACTTTCAGATGCTGGGGAGACACCCAGGCAGTAATGTCTGAAGGTGGCCACCAATTGGGGTATGGATTGGAGTGGAGATGTCAGGCTTGGAGACGTAGATCTGGGAGTCAACAGCACACAGATGTTACTTTAAGCCATGGAAAGAGATGAGCACAACAAGGGACCAGGTATAGAGAGTAATATTGAGCGGAGCCAAGACAGATCCTTGGTCTATACCAACTGGGAGCAGGATGGCAGAGGAGGAGGTGCGGCCATACATAACAGTGGAAGAGCAATGGGGGAGATAAGAGGTGAAACAGGACAGTACCATGACCTTATACCCATGCGATGACAGGGTATGGTGGAGAGGGTTGCGGTGAACTGTGTCTAATGCGCCAGAGGGGCACAAAGGATGTAAACAGGGCACTGGCTCATTGGATTTGCAGGGTATATGTCACTGGAGACATTGCCAAGATCAGTATCAGTAGTGTGTGACAGACGAAAGACAGACTGTGAAGGATCCAGGAGGGCATGAGAGGAGAGGAGGTTGAGTAAGCAGTGCTGAACCACCTGTTCATGTATACTATAAACAAAGAGATGGAGGGGGATGGTCCGGCACTCAAAAGGACATGTGCAGTAAGTGGAGGGTGTCTGGAGGGGAGGTGTGACCACAGCATGCTTTTAGGGTGCAGGAACGGTTGCATTGGACAGGGATAGGATGACAATATGAGAGCTGGACGGCACTACAGTGGAGGAGATGGGGCCTTGGGGATAGGTGGAGGTAGGATCAGGGGAGCAGGTGTTGGGTTTTGGGTATGAGAGAAGGTATGCTGTTTCCGCCTCAGAGATCACAGGAATGGAAGCATACCTAGACAGCAGTACACGACCCAACAGTCCCTCATCCCATAGCCGCCGAACTAATCTCTAATCTAACTTTCAATTACACAGAACCACCCCTTGCAGGGCTGTTACTACAAATCCATCTATGATGCAACCCTCTTTATGTAAATAGTGTATAAAGTTCACCTGTTATCCAAGTTGAAATTCCCTGTTATATGTAAGTTCAATGTCTGATTGTTCCACATTGTACAAACCTGTTCATTGTAAACCGCGCTGATTCCGAATAGTGCGGTATAGAAAAACTAATAAATAAATAAATAAATAAATAAGTGAGGTTAGCCGAGGCGGGGATGGGTAAATTGGGAATGATAGGGGTGATGTGTAGACGTACCTGAGGTTGTGGGGTATGTAGTGCAGAAAATAGTCAGCCAGGGTTTTGGCAGAGAGTGGGTGGGAGGGATCAGAGGCGGAGGGACTTTGAGGTAAGAGATGAGAGTAGTACAGCGTCAGTGTGTTCCAGGGGTAAGAGAGTTTGTCTGGTGAACATAATGGTCCTGTTTGGCAAATGTTTTGGCTGACTGTAAGGAGACAGGCCTGTCAATAGTTGTGACATTTCTCACGTTTCTTCCATCAGATGTCACCTCATAAACCTTGCTATGCGACGGCACACATGCATTACAAATGCAATCAAGTTGGACACATGTTAGCTGTTCTTGATGTTCACACCTTCCCTTCTGGACCACACATTAATGGGACCCACACCCCCACCAACAATGAGTGTACCCTATCACACCATGTGCCACAACATGCGACATTATGGTCTGTCATCCATCTGTAAGGTCTGCATAGGTTGTGTTGGTGTAGTGATACAATTCCTGCATCATCTCCCTCATCATGTGTTGTGAAGTGCCAGGCTCAGATGGGCATCGGACAGGGCATGGTGGTATTTCAGGCTCAGTTTGTGTGGTCTGGGTGTTTGGGGCCTCATCGGTGTTGCTGCTGCCTGTGAAGTAGAGGTGTATGTTGTCCTCACCCTCCTCACACACATCCTCTCCCTCTGTTTCCTCCTCTGCAGCAGATGCAGCCACCTCTGCCCCTGTGTCAGCATCCTGTGGTGTTGGCACATGGGCGCTATCACCCCCTGTTGGTATGTCTGTTTGGCACAACTCCACCAAGGCACCATCATCCTGCTCCTCAACCTGCAAGGGCTGTATGTCACCTGGGGAAAGACAAAGTACACTGAGAACATTTCACGTTCTGGTACATAGATATATCAAGACAGTTTCACATTGTATGGTACCATGCTGTCCCAGGGGTCACCCAGGACAGGTCAGAAACAAGGTGGAAATACATTCTGTTTGACATTGCAGAAGCTGCACAGGTCCATGCATGCAGCAGTCACACAGGCCATGGGGTCACACATGTAGCTACGTGCATACACAGTATATGTGTGGCCATATTGCCATCCATTTCTACAGGATGTGTCTGTTGCTTGCAGAGGACAGTGTGTGAGCATGATTAACAGGGTTACATTTGCAACATGCATCACAAGTGTTTGATAATCTTTGCTGTCATGTTTCCTGTGCTGTAGCTATACTGCGTGATCATTACACCAGGACACTGAGCATTATACAATGGGTGACTGGGCAAACAACACTATAGTGACGGTCAAATTATCTGATAGGGAAGCAGCAGTACAGGCTACAGGCAACATGTTATGAGGGGGAACGGCACGTGCATTTATCAACTAGGTAGATGTTGGGAAATCACAAATTTCATACTTACCAGCACATGGGTGGGCTGTGTCCAGCTCGGGGCAGTCCATGTATGTAGAAGGGCCCCAGTCTCTCTGCCAACTGTTTTTCAAGGGCAGAAAGTTGTGCCCCTCTGGGTCTGCCACCACCTGTGCCCATTGCATGCCGTCACTCTGCTATGAGGTATGCTCGGACACCACGTTTGATGTCATTGTACTTCTTTCTGAGGCTTTCAATGTCCCTGGGTGGTCCACCAGCCTCACAAACAGCCTCCCATATCTCCTCCCACACCATGTTTCTGGTGCTCTGAGGTATCTTTGTGCTGAGGCAGCCATAAAGCACATCATAGTGTTCCAGAACACTGGCCAGGAGGATATCATTTTCCTGCTGGCTGAACCACAGTGCCCTCTTGTGCACCTCTACAGGGACACACTTCCTTTTTCTTTTTGCAGGTAGAGGCTTGTCAGGCTGCTCCTCTGTTTGCTGGGACACCCCCGATGGCCTAGCTTCTTCCTCTTTTGGGACCTGGACCCCAGACTGCTCATGGGACTGCTTTTCAGGTGTTTGGCACCTTGGTCAATTGGTATCTCCTCTCGCTGCATGTTTTCCGTAGTTCACAACAATATCAGGTCTCCAGACTGAACACTGACTTGCATCACGTGTCTCACCTACACTATGCCCTACACTGCACATGTGCATCACGCCTCGTGCACGTGCAGAGCGCGATGCGGATGTGCAGTGCACAGGGCACGGTGAGGACATGCAGCGAGTGGTGCACATGCTCAACGCAATCTGCCTCGTGTCCATGCTCTGCGCAGTGCACATGTGCAGGCCACCCTACACGTGTGTTATGCATGCTGTGCATGCACACGGTGCATTCCACATGCAGGCCGTGCTATGTGCATCAGCATACACAATGCAGTACACTCAATGTGTGACACTTGGTGCATAGGGTAGCCATGTCAGTACATGTGGCACTTGTCCTAACTACCAAATATATGCTGCATAAGGTTTACATTAACAGTAGGCCCGTGATGTGTCACATGACGCATCATGTCTGTGCATGGCATGGGCCACATGTGCAAGGTGCCTCGTGAATGTGCAGTGCGCCTTGCCAATGTACAGGGCGTCATGCACATGCGCAAAGGTGCAGTACGCACGTGCAGGGCACCCTGCCCATAAGCAGGACGCATAATGCATGTATATGTGCCCTTGCACATGGCAGCCACACCATGCACATATGCAAAGGGGGCCATCATGTGTCATGTGTCACACGTGCTGCTAAATGTGTGTTTTCCACAAATATGTACTCCTCGTGTTACATACTGCAATGATGCTTGTACAGCTATATCCATTCAACATTAGGGAAACATGCACATCACGGCCGTGAAACTCGTGTGGCCGTAAAACATTGGCTCAAGGCACCTTGCGCAGGTGTGATGCACCTATCTTATGCACCCTGTAAGTATGTTATACACATCTGCCTGCACATGGCGCCTTGCGCATATGTTTTTACACATGCCTACTGTGCCTGGCACCAATGTTCCATGCCCTGTTGCTACATTCTGCGCATCACGCCTGCGCATGGCACCTTGCGCGTGTGCTTTATACAATGCACATTACACATGCCCATTGTGCCTGGCACCAATGTTCCATGCCCTGTACCTATGTTCCACGCATCACGCATTTGCAAGGCGCCTTATGCTTGTGTTTTGCGCGGGGCACGCTATGCCTACGTATTACACAAGGCGCATTACAGATGCACAATGCACCTAGCACGTACGTTCCATGCCTTCTACCTGTGTTCCGCACATTACGCATGTGCAGGGCGCATTATGCCTGCGTCCTGCTCTTTCCGATGGTGCAGGACCTTGGGGGGGGTCACACACTTCATCAAATTGACATCGTTGCCCATGCGTGCTGCAGTATGCACAGGTGTGTAGTGTTTTTTCTGATCATTTGCCCATCCCCTCACTATTTTAGGCACTGTGATTTTGCAGAATCTGTCGTCCATGATGGCTCACTTTGTCTTTGCTGCAAGTGCTGTCCAGTGGTTGCATGGTGAGGGAGAAGTGCGGTTGCCTGAGGAGGGAGATAGTGTCCATGGTAGAGTGGCAATGGGCACAGGTTCAGTCCCGCAGCAACACATAACTGCAGCTGTGGAGGATCCACAGGCCGGGGATGGGCCACCACGGCGCCATAGGCGTGCAGAGGTGCGCCCTAGACAGCCTCACCTCTACAGGCCCAGAGTCATGCTCCAGGGCATACGTGAGGACCAGGTCATCTCCTTCTATCGTCTGAGCACAGGAGCTATTAGAGAGCTCTATGAGGATCTAAGATCTGACCTCGAGCCTCAGACTGACTGGTCTCATGCAATACCAGGGTTGGTCAAGCTCCTGAATGCCCTACATTTCTTTGCTTCTGGCTGCTTCCAGACATTGGTAGCTGCAGTAGGTGGAATGAGCCGGGCCACCTTCTCACGCTGTCTCCGCCAGGTACTGCAAGCCATGATCAGCCGGGTTAGGAATTACATTGTATTTACTAACAGTAGGCAACAGTGGGGGGCCCTGACCCATGCATTTGAGCAGATTGCAGGGATACCACATGTGATGGGAGCTATTCATTGCACACATATTGCCCTGGTCTCACCCAGAGACAGGGAGGCAGTGTTCTGCAACCGCAAACACTACCATTCACTGAATGTGCAGGTTGTATGTGATACAAATATGCATATTCTGAATGTGGTTCCTAGGTTTCCAGGGTACGTCCATGACGTCTATATCCTGCATCACTCAGCACTATTCCAACAGTTTGAGAGTGGACAGCATGGGGACTGTGTCCTGCTGGGTGGGTATTTTTTATGTCTACTATGTACATGCTGTTATGGTGATCTGGGGTGCTTGACCACTATCACAGATGGGCCAAGGTCACAAGTGGTTTTCTGAGGCACATTTTGGTCTGCATATCTCATGCTGCATACAACACATGCCCTACTGCAGGAACACCACAGTTTTCTAGGACATTCTAAACACTGGTGTTTCTGCAATGACATATCACAGCACAGCCATTGCATCAGTGTCTGGGTAGCATTCTTCCCTTCTTTATGTTTTGGTGGTGGAAAACTAAAATCTCTGGGACCTGTGGCTACTATCTCACTATGTCACTATCTCCAGACTGATGTTCACATCCCTTTTGGTGTTTCAAAGGTGACATCTGTCTGGCATTTGTGTTGAGTATGTCTTTTGTGTAACCATTCAGCCATGAGGTTTATCTTGATATTCCAAACTGCTGTTCTATTTTACAGTCATTTTATCCTATGCAGATATCTGCACATATGATGTGATCATCATGTGCTAATCTACAACATGTTGTCATCAGCACATCTGGAAGTTAGAGCTCTCATTACCTGAATACCCACATGTACATCTGCCAGCCTTGGTGGTGTTTCTCTAATTGTGTCTCTTGCCAATCACTGTGTGTACAGTGACTTGGGGAGGTAGAATTTTGTTTCATAGGTGTTTGTTGCCTGGTTCAGTATAGGTGGGCCGTTCACCTCTCAGCATTTTGCCCTACTTTCATTGTTCTCTTTCAGTTTGCACATTCAGATACACAATTATATTTTTGGCTGATGGACTATGATTATAAGAACATAAGATATGCCATACTGGGTCAGACCAAGGTTCATCAAGCCCTGTATCCTGTTTCCAACAGTTGCCAATCTAGGTGATACGTACCTAGCAGTTTCCCCAAAAGACACAGGTTCCACAATGCTTGTACTGGGTCAGCATTGATATCCTGAGTCCCTTCTTAATAATGGTTTATGAACCTTTCCTCCAGGAACTTGTCCAAACCTTTTTTAAACCCAGCTACACTAACAGCTTTTACTACATCCTCCGGTAACAAATTCCAGAGTTTGATTACACGTTGAGTGAAAAAATATTTTCTCTTATTTATCCATTTAAGTCTGAACACAGGTATAGCAGTCATAAGAACATGAAATGCCATAGTAGATCGGACCAAGGTCCATCAAGCCCAGTATCCTGTTTCCAACAGTGACCAATCCAGGTCACAAGTACCTGGCTGGTTCCCAAAAAGGTACACAGGTTCCGCAATGCTTGTCCTGGAGTAAGCAGTGGATTTCCCGGGTCCTCTTTAATAATGGTTTATGGACCTTTCCTCCAGGAAGTTGTCCAGACCTCTTTTAAACCCAGCTACACTAACAGCTTTTACTACATCCTCCGGTAACAGATTCCAGAGTTTGATTACACGTTGAGTGAAAAAATATTTTCTCTTATTTGTCTTAAATAGTTTACCCTGTAGCTTCATTGCATGTCCCCTAGTCTTTCTATATTCTGAAAACGTAAACAGTCGATCTACGTTTACCCATTCTACTCTTTTCATTAATTTATAGACTTCTATCATATCTCTCCTCAGCCATCTCTTTTCCAGGTTAAAAAGAGCCCTAACCTTTTTAGCCTCTCTTCATAGGGGTATCCTTCCATCCCCTTTACCATTTTGGTGGCTCTTCTCTGAACCTTTTCTAATAACGCTATATCCATTTTAAGATACGGCGACCAGAACTGTACACAATATTCAAGGTGCAGTCACACCATGGAACGATACAGAGGCATTATAATATCCTTTGTTTTATTTTACATTCCTTTCCTTATGTTACCTAGCATTCTATTTGCTCTCTTGGCCGCCACTGCACACTGGGCCGAGGGTTTTAATATGTTATCCACAATGACGACTAAATCCTTTTCCTGGGTGGTGGTTCCTAATGTGGAACCTTGCATCGTGTAACCATAGTTTGGGTTGTTCTTCCCTATGTGCATAACTTTGCATTTGTCCACATTAAATTTCATCTGCCATTTTGATGCCCAGTCTTCCAATTTATCAAGATCCTCTTGCAATTTTCCACAGTCCTCATGGGTTTTAATAGCTTTAAATAGTTTTGTGTCATCTTCAAATTTGATAACCTCACTCATTATTCCCTTTTCCAGGTCATTTATGAATATGTCAAAAAGCAGCGGATCCAGCACAGATCCCTGGGGTACACCACTATTCACCTTTCTCCATTGGGAAAATTGGCTATTCAGCCCTACCCACTGCTTTCTATCTTTTAACCAGTTCCTGATACACAATAGTACACTGCCTCCTATCCCATGACTCTTTAGTTTTGCCAAAAGTCTCTGATGAGGGACCTTGTCAAAGGCTTTCTGAAAGTCCAAATACATTATATCAACCGACTCACCTTTGTCTACCTGTTTTTTCACACCTTCAAAAAAACATAACAGATTAGTAAGACAAGATCTTCCTTGTCTAAAGCCATGTTGGCTGTCTCGCATTAGGCCATGACTATCTACATGTTCAGCAATTTTGTTCTTTATGATGGTTTCTACCATTTTTCCCAGTACTGATGTCAGGCTCACCGGTCTGTAGTTTCCCGGGTCACCCCTGGAACCCTTTTTAAAAATTGGCGTTATGTTGGCCATCCTCCAGTCTTCAGGTATTACAGATGATTTTAATGATAGTTCACAGATTACTAATAGCAGGTCTGAAATCTCATATTTCAGTTCTTTCAACACCCTTGGATGTATACCATCCGGCCCAGGTGATTTGCTACTCTTCAGTTTATCTAATAGTTGTAATACATCTTCCCGATGTATCAATATTTCCTTCAATTCTTCCGCACCTTTAAATACCACTTCAGTCATGGGTAACATCCCTACATCTTCCTCAGTAAAGACCGAAGCAAAGAATTCATTCAGTCTCTCCGCTATCACCTTGTTGCCTCTTAGTGCCCCTTTAACTCCTCTATCATCTAATGGACCAACTGACTCTCTCACAGTCATGTTTATCATGTTTAACAGACCGGAGATGGCCTTGTCATGTTATTGTGAGAGTGGCACTTGTTCTATTTCAATAGTAGGTTTCAGAGAGCTGTATCGTTAAGATTCTGAAAGATGTGTTGTGCTAGGTTTGCTTGAGTCCTTCATAACTGGTGTTACTGCATTTTGTGTATGGCAGGTTAATAGTGTGTTTGAGATGGACATGGATAATGTGTGTTGGCATCATTACTTTTTTCAGTGTTATGTCTCACATCTTTTTGAGAGGCGGCGGATAAGAGACACATGCCATCAAAAGCGGATATCTGTTTGTGTCATTATGGAATATGTTTGATGTTACATCTACATATTTGTGTGTGTGTGTGTGTGTGTGTGTGTGTGTGTGTGTGTGTGCTGGGAAATGGAAAACTGCAATGGAGAGGTACTGGCATGTACATCCAGACATTGTGTGTAAATATCTGTTACTTGTTGACATTTCCACCTTCCTTTCTGCAGGTGATACTGGATATGGGTGTCAAGCCTGGTTGCTGACCCCTGTGCATTTTCCAGTCACCTGCAGAGATGAGGTACAATGAGGTCCATGCCTCCAGCCGCTCAGTCATCGAACGCACCTTTGGCATGTTAAAGGGTCGCTTCAGGTGTCTGGATAAGACCGGCGGGGCCTTACAATACTGACCCATGACTTGGCACAGATCATTATGGTCTGTTGCATCCTATACAACATTGCTCTCAGGCACAATATCCCAGTTTATTTATTTTATTTATTTATTTATTTGCAGTCTCTTTTATACCGCGCTATTCGACATCAGTGCGGTTTACAATGAACATAAGAGTTGCACATCTCAATTTCGTGATTTGTGCTTACAGTGAAACAGGCATAATAACTTGGGTATACATTAAACAGGAAAATTAAACTTGGGTATGCATTAAGCAGGTATAACAGGTAAAATAGGGTATAAATAACCAGTCCCTTAACAAGGAGACACGATGAATAAATACAATCTACTTTATGCAACAATATAATGAGTTATGCGGCACTGCATAAGTTTCTCATGGTGGTTGGAGGGGAAGGTGTGATTGCGAGTGATCAGTCTGGGAATGTGACGTGCATGAGCTTGAGGTGCTGCATTGAGATGTGAGAGTGGGTGAGTGTGGGGAGAAAACTGCATCATCGTAGTGATGAAGAAAGAGGTGCCGTCTCAGTGCCTTCCTAAATTGGGAGAGTTCACTGATGGTTCTGATAGTTGCTGGTAGTGCGTTCCAGCAGGATGGAGCAAAGAAGGAGAAGGCTCTGGATCTAGTGAATTGAGAACACTTCGTGCTTGCCTTAGGTAATATGAGAGTATTTGCGGCATTCGATCTCCTTGCTCGATTGGGAGGTGTGATTGAAATTAGATCAGTAATGGCAGTAGCAGGGTATTTATTGATGGCTTTATGGGTCATAATTAGGATCTTGAATGAGATCCTGGCTTGTATGGGTAGCCAGTGCAATTGTTTTAGTATTGGGGCAATATGAGAACTTCTTGAGGCTCCATGAAGGATTCTTGCAGCTGAATTCATTGCAAGTTGTAAGGGGTTAGTCGTGCACTTAGGTAGACCATACAAGATCGCATTGGCATAGTCAAAGTGAGGCATTATTAGGGCCTGAAAGACAGTTTGGAAGTCATCAGGTTCTAACAGTTGACGCAAATTGCGGAGGGTCCGGATTTTATGGTACACCGACTTTGTTATGTTTTTGATATGAGCCTTCATATTAAGTTGCTGATCAAGCGTTACACCTAGGTATCTTACTGTAGTCTTGCATATGATCTCTGCGTCGCGAACCTTGATAGACAGGGGTGGAGTAAAAGCCGGATTCCTGGTTACGAAGAGGGCTTCTGTCTTTTTGAAATTTAACTTAAGCATTTGTGCATTTAGCCAGTCTGTGACAGTGTCAAAGCACCTGATAAGTGGGGATAATTCAAGATGTTCTGTCGAAATTGGCATGTACATCAAGACGTCGTCAGCATAGACCAGGCAGTTGATATTAAATGATTGGATGAGATCACAAATGGGTTGCATATAGACATTGAATAGCAAGGCGGATAGAGATGAGCCCTGTGGAACACCTTTAGTTTGGGGGAAGGAATCGGAGTTGGAGGGGCCAGAACGGACATGTTGCCAGCGATCAGTGAGGTATGAAGCGCACCATGACAAAGCTGAAGCTTGAACTCCCTTCTCTCTGAGGCATAGCGGGAGAACTTCGTGGTCTACGGTGTCGAATGCGGCAGCAATGTCCATGAAGATCAGTGCAAAGCCTTGTCTGATGTTATCGAGACCTAAGGTTATGGTGTTGAATAAGGTTGTGAGTAATATTTCAACACCATGTGCTTCGCGAAATCCATGCTGGCAGGGATGCAGGGGTGCATTAGTATCTATGTGATCTTGTAATTGGCGTTGAGTAATCTTTTCAATGATTTTCGATAGGAGAGGTATGCTGGAGATAGGCCTGTAGGATTCCATCATCGAAGGGTCCAACTTACTGTTTTTTAGGAGTGGTCTGATAGCCGTCTGTTTCAGGCTTCGAGGAAATGTTCCAGTAGAGAACGATACATCAATCAATTTGGATAGGAATGGGCTGAGCTCGGCACGCAGGGCCTTTATCCAGGGAGCTGGACACGGATCGGAGGGTGCTGTTGTAGTGTTTATGTTTAGGATAGTGTCTTGAATGACTCTGTCAGATGGAGTAGAAAATGATGTGATAGTGTGTTGGGACCCACTCAAGAAATGACCAAGAGGAGGTTGTGGGATGGAGAAAGGTAGGCTGGCTGGTATGGGGGGCTTAGCAGTGTGGGCAAGCTGATTACTTTTCTTACGCAAGTAATAAGCATATTCTTGTGAGTCTGGGTAGGGTAAGTTCTCTTGAGATGGCTCCTTTGCTAGAGATTTCACAATTTGGAAAAGCTCGTGGGGTTTGTTCAAGGAGCGTTGTAGTCTTTTTGCATGATATTGTTTCATACTTGATGCTACAGATAACCGATGTTTTCCTAATTGTGCTGTGAATGCCTCATGGCTCTCAGCTGTTCTTGATCGTCGCCAGCGTCTCTCAAGTCGTCTGAGTTGAAGGAGTGAATTACGTAGTTCTTGGGAGTACCATGGGGCATTCTTTTTCTTATGTGGTGCTTTGTTCGTGGTAGGTGAGTGGATCACGGCATCTAGGCTTGAGTTCCAAGCGGCGACCATGTCATCGAGGCTTTGAAGAGGAGGGTCAAATAGATTGTGTGTCCTCTTTAGAATATCTTCTCTGTTAAAAGGGTGGAAGCGCTTTAAATGTTCTGATATGGGTTTATCTTCAGGTATGGATTTGGAGGAGTTGGTGCAAATTGGAATCTGGAATCTTATCAGGAAGTGATCCGAAGTGTTTCGTATTGATGGTTTGGGGAGTCATGAAATCTCCAACAAGATCTATGGAGGACTGGTATAGTGTTCTGAGGTGAAGTAAGGGCTAGGGTGTAAAAGGTCAGGGCTATTAAAATGTAGCACATAGCAAGGGTAAGGGGGTATGGGAATACCCAGTGAGATAACATGATGACTAATGTATATAGTAGATCCAGGAATGTTGTTAGCTAGTGAAATGTGCACAGTGTGGTGGTACTGGAAATCTGTTAAGCATCTGTGTAATGAGGCAATATGTACTCAGAGTAATTCACAATAAGGTAGTGGTATCTGCACAGAGTGGAGGTAAAGGATATCTGTTAAGAACTGTGTGGTTAGGCAATATTCACATCAGAGTAATTCACAATAAGGTAATGAAATATGCACAGTGTGGTATGTACGGATATCTGCTAGGCAACAGTGTGGTAGGTAATATGAACATCAGAGTAATTCAATAAGATAGGCCCAAAGGCCAGATGGCAAGTAGTTTGCAAGCAATTGGTTGAAGAAGAGCATAGATTAATATATACGTTGTATAACTAAATTGTTGGGGTGAGAGTCATGTGGAAGGGTAGCAAGACGCTGTGGAGTTATGTTACCAACTTGATTGATGGAGATGTGTAGACTGATGGTGGTTCATTCCTTCTCATGGTATTTAGGGAACTGGAGCTCTTCTCTTTTCGCTGAAGACAAAGTGACGGATGTGGAACCACAGTGGCCACGGACCACAGCCAAAGGGCCCTCTGGCGAGGCCCTCAGGCGTGGGCCCACCAGGCGTGGGCCCACCTGAAGGCAGCTGCTTTTCAAATGGAGCTGACTCCTCCCTCTCTCAGACAGCCCCAATTAGGCTGGAGTTCAATTAGCAGGACAGATGGATTTCTGCTGGGCTGTGTAACCCCAATCAGTTGACATTAATCTGGATGTGGAAGATGATTCAGCATGCCCTCCTGTACGTGGCCATGGAAAAATACATGTAGGCACAGCAATCAGGCAACATCTGATTGAGGAGCTCTTCTCATGTAAATACTGTGTACGTGGGGAGATGTATGTGTACAAATGTGCATGCTGCCATGTGTAGCTCAACACTACATCCTAACATATGTGTCTCTCGTGTGTATGTGACTATACAGAATATGCTTGCCAGGCTGCCTGCTGGTGTGATGAGTTAACTACTTTGGGCATGTGGATCAACATGCAGCCAACTGTGCTAATGACACATATAGATGACAACATGGCACTTATGTGTGACTTGGGCATCATACACAGTCTCATCAGAGGTATGCATTTAACATAACATACATACATAGTTTCCACAAACATAACTGCCTTCTGTGCTGATGCTGTTGTGTCACTTGCCATGCATATACTGTGGGCATAGGACAATATTGGACATGTGTGAAGTTACCTTGTATTACCACCTATATTGGTCTACACCTATATGGCATGCAGACATATACCCCATATCTATGGATTATCATCGATATGGGCATCTTTATTTAAGCAGTTGTTAATTTTACACCATCGTGTTGCAAACCTTACCAATTAAGATGTGGGTGTACACAACTGATAGGAGCTGTAGTGTTGAACAGTGCATACACTTTTTCATGACACTGTGAAGGCAGCCGACATCAGTGTATCCTTGCATAGGCTGTGTAATACAGAAGCACAGGCAGAGCCTATGGAAGTAGAAAGAAAGGTGGAGTTTACCTTTAAAAATGACAGTCAGCCAACACACACAGCTCAGGGTCTGCACAAGAGAAGCAAGCAGAGAGAGGGAGCAGTTGAGCTGACACACCCAGGCTCTGACGTAGCAGCAAGCTTGGAGTTTGATTACTCTCACCTGCTTAAAAAAGCCGAGCCAAGCTTCAGAGAGGAGAAAGATAAACGCTGCTCAGTAGCTCCAGGAAGAGAGGAGAAGGAGGCAGAGAAGGAGGGAAGCAGAAGGCCTGGCAGAGAGCAAAGAGGTGGAAGGAGTGGCAGAGAAGGAAGCGGTGGCCAAGAAGGAGAGACTGGCACACGGAGAGCTTCAGAGAAGTGGAGAGGCTCAAAGACTTCAGAAGGTTGGAGACTCTGTGAACAACCTGGTTGTAGTTCGGGAAGTGAGACTAACCGAGCAGAAGGAGAGAAGGCACAGCCAGTTACTAGGAACCTGCCTAGACGGAGAGAGTTGGGAGCCCTTCAGATCTCACTGCCGGAGGAAAGGTCTCAAGGTCTATACAGGTGGGAACCTAACACTAAACCAGGGGAGTCAAGAGGCTCAGCTTGTACTAAAGAGCTAGGGCAGTGCTTTAGTCAGGAATTGAATGCAGAAAGGTAATCGGGGTTACTTACCTGTAACGGGAGTTCTCCGTGGACAGCAGGATAAGTCATCCACACCAGGTGGCGTCATCCGACAGCGCCGAAGACGGAAGTAGTCTCTCTCTCTAGCCCAGAAGGAGTTTCCCTTCTGGGCTTGTATCCACTGGCCCTACCCCTAGGCCCACCCCTAGCCAGCCACTGTGTCCCGAGCTGAGCCAGAGGCTAGGGGCGATAGGGCCGTGACCTGCGAGGGTCCTTACAGGGGAAGAGGGCGGGAAGTGTGGATGACCTATCCTGCTGTCCACGGAGAACTCCCGTTACAGGTAATTAACCCCGATTTCTCCTAGGACAAGCAGGATGAAGTCATCCACACCAGGTGCCTCCCTAGCAGTGAGTGCTGAGGTGGAAGGGCCCTGGCAGGGAGGTAGGAAGTCACACCGAGAGTGGTAGGTTACAAGATTGTTTATTTCCGCCGGTCGGAGGACCGGCCGTGTGTAAACAGTAACAGGTGCAATCAGGAACCTGAGTGAACAGGTACAAGGATACATGTACCAAACAATAACATGTGCAAACAAGCAGTAACCATGTGCAAACAGTAGTAATCATGTGCAAACAGGCAGTGAACATGTGCAAACAGGCAGTAACGTGTATAACCAAAACACCACATGTGCCATTAACAACTAACAGGTGCAATTCGATAGTATCATAAGCAATCCACAGGTGCAGGAACTCTGGCACTGGCGGCCGAGAGGTCTGGGCATATGCAACATCAGAGTCAAGGCCCGGTGGGGGCGCAGGCTGCCGTCAGGACCGCCCTCCCGAAGGAGGCAGCTTGTCCGTCCAGACAGTAGTGTCTTTGAAAGGTTTGGATAGAGGACCAGGTGGCCGCTTTGCAGATGTCGGTAATCGGTACCGCTCGTAGATTGGCAATAGAGCTCGCGAGCGCCCTCAGCTGGTGGGCGTTTGCTGGTGGTGAGGGTCCGTTGCCGGCTTGGTTCAAGCAGAATGAAATACATGCAGCAATCCAGAGGAACAGGGTGCGCTTGGTGACTGGGCGACCCGGTTTGTTGTGGTTGTAGGAAACAAAGAGTTGCATGCTCTGTCTTTGCGTGGCTGTCTGGCGGAGGTAGATTCTCAGGGCACGGATGCAGTCGAGCTTGTGCAAACGTTCTTCCTCAGGGAGGAGTGTGGCTCCGGATAAAAGGTAGGGAGCTCGATGGTTTGGTTAATGTGGAAGGCGGAGGCCACCTTCGGAACAAATTTTGGATGTGTCCGGAGGGAGGCCCGGTGCTCGGACAGCTGTGTGTATGGTGGGTGCGCCACCAGTGCTTGTAGTTCGCTGATCCTCCGGGCTGAGGTGATCGCTACCAGGAACAGTGTTTTCCAAGAGGCGAACTTGATGTCGGTTGATTGCATGGGTTTGAAGGGAGGCAGCGTGAGCTGGTTGAGGACTGCGTTGAGGTCCCAGTGCGGAACCGTCCTCCTGATAGGGGGATGAAGGTTAGACAGGCCCTTCATAAACCGCGCAACAATAGGCAGCTGGGCAATTGAGCCGTCCCCTGGGCGCTCGTGGAATGCTGCGATGGCTGCCAGGTGGACCCGGATGGATTGTGTCTGTAGCCCCTGTTGGGATAGGGAAGTTAGGTACTGCAAGATTGCCGGTATGGGGCAAGAGAAAGGGGACACTCCCTGAGCAGAGCACCAGGAGGTGAAGCGTCGCCACTTGAGGCTGTAGGATTTTCTGGTCAATGGTCGACGTGAGGCGAGTACCACCTGTTCTACATCATGTGGAAGGCGGAAAGTGGAAAGGGCTATCCGCTCAGCCTCCAGGCCGTAAGAGCAAGGGTCCGAAGGTTGGGGTGAAGGATGTTCCCTTCGTCCTGTGAGATGACGTCTGAACTCAGAGGTAGGCATATTGGGGGGCACACCTGTAGTCGGTGGAGGAGTGAGAACCATCCTTGACGGGGCCAGTATAGGGCTATCAGGATGGCTTGAGCTCTGTCGGAGATGATTCGTTGGATGGTCCTGGAGATCAGAGGAATGGGGGGGAAGGCGTACACTAGAGACCATTCCCCCCACGACACGTCGAATGCATCCGCTGCGTGGCTCCGAGCCGAGGGGTGCTTCGAGCAAATGGTTTTGCATTTCGTGTTGCTCTCCATGGCGAAGGGGTCGACTGCAGGAGAACCCCATACTTGAAAGAGACGGCGGGCCACCTGGGGCTTCAGGGACCACTCGTGTGGACTGAGTTGCCGACTCAATCTGTCGGCAAGTTGGTTCTGAAGACCGGGGAGGTAGGAGGCCTGGAGTGTGCAAAGGTGGGCAGTCGCGAAAGCCCAGATCCGCAGGGCTTCTCTGCAAAGGGGTCGTGATCCTGTCCCACCCTGTTTGTTGATGTAGAAACATAGAAACATGATGACAGAAAAAGACCACATGGCCTATCTAGTCTGTCCTTCCATAACAACAACTACAACAGTCCACTTTTTACCTTTAGAGATCCTCTGTGTTGGTCCCATGCTTTTTTGAATTCAGTTACTGTCCTCATCTCTACCACCTCCACTGGGAGACTATTCCATGGATCCACTACTCTTTCTTTAAAGAAATATTTCCGCATATCACTCCTGAATCTATCTCCCTTCACCCTCATCCCATGTCCCCTCATAGCAGAACTTGCTTTCAATTGAAAGAGGCTCTCTCCCTGAACATTTATGCCACGGAGGTATTTAAACATCTCAATCATATCACCTCTATCCCACCTTTCCTCTAAGGTGTACATATTAAGATCCTTAAGTCTGTCCTCATATGCTTTATAATGAAGCCCATTAATCATTTTAGTAGCAACCCTCTGCACCGACTCCATCCTGTTCACATCCTTTTGAAGGTGGGTCTCCAGAATTGCACACCATACTCCAAATGAGGTTGCACCAAAGACTTATACAGAGGCATTATCACCTCCTTTTTTCTGCTAGCCATTCCTCTCCGTATGCACCCAAGCATCCTTCTAGCTTTTGCCGTCGCCTTTTCTACCTGTTTATCTACTTTAAGATCATCAGAAACAACCACGCCTAGGTCCCGCTCTTCTTTAGTGGACAAAAGTACTTCACCTCCTATACTGTATTGCTCCCTTTATCTTTATCTTTATTAAAAATTTGATATACCGCTGTTGCAAAAGCATTAAGCGGTGTACAGTAAAAGGTTGATTAACACCACAAACCAAGAAACAGAACGCCAAAATAAGACAGGAAAGAGGGTTAGAGAAAGTGGACACATCATAATAAAAACAGCTAAACAATAACTCATAGTAGACTGGGTACAAGTGGTTTTGACAGTAATTAACAAATCATAACAAATCATAATGATAATATTAGCCAGCCAGAATACAGGAATGCAAAATTAACAAACATAGACAATACTTGGGGTAGACATACAGACAAATCAATTAGGGAGGTTTTCCAGGGGGAGGTCAAAAGCTTTCTGAAAAAGGTAGGTTTTAAGGAGTGATTTAAACTGAGGGTAAGAGGGCTCTAAACGTAATGAAGTGGGGAGTGTGTTCCATAGGGAAGGTCCTAGGAAAAACCAGGCTGAATGTCGTGTTTGTTCTAAACGGGCTTGTGAAGGTGACGGAAGAGACAAACGGTTTGTTTGAGTGGAGCGAAGTAACCTATGAGGAGTATAGCGAGAGATACAGTCTGACAAATATCGCGGAGTGCATGTGTAAATAGCCCGGTGAAGGAGAATCAGAAACTTAAAATGAAAACGGTATTGGAGGGGGAGCCAGTGCAGTCGAAGCAGAACCGGGGTGATATGATCGTATCTGCTGGAGAAAGTGATGAGACGGGCGGCAGTGTTCTGAATGCGTTGTAACCGTTGAAGGCGATATTTGGGAAGATTGGCCAGGTATATATTACAGTAATCCAGTCTGCTTATTACAAGGGCAATAACAAGAGTGAGAAGGGCATTAGGAGGTACAATGGACCGAACGGCTCGGATCTGCCGCAGAGCAGAAAAGGAACGGCGTGAAACGTTGGAAATGTGTTCAGAAAAAGTTAAGCGAGAATCTAGAGTGACACCCAGATACCGGACAGAGGAGGTGAGAGGGATTGTGATTTGACCAATAGAAGGTGCGAGAGTAGGACATGTACCACTAAGTGAGACCCACATTGCTGAGGATTTAGTTGGGTTAAGATGAAGAAAGTTGTCTGATAGCCAGGAAGCAATGTGCGAAAGACAAAGGTTTAACTGCGTAATATCAGGAGAGAGGGTTGACGTGTGAAATAATAGAACTATATCATCTGCATACAGATAAGAAGAGATAGAGTATTGTTGTATTATCAATGGTAGAGGAGCCAGAAAGATGTTGAACAGCAGAGGAGAAAGGACTGAGCCCTGTGGAACACCACAAGTGAGGGGAAGGATGGATGAGGACTGGTTCTTAACATGGACAGAGAAGGAGCGGGATGAAAGAAAAGAATAGAACCAAGACCAAACAGAACCATGGAGACCAATATCAGAGAGACGGGACAGAAGTGTTTGATGGTCAACTAAATCAAATGCCGCGGATAAATCTAAGGAAACAAGAAGAGTAATGTCACCACGGTCGTGAGATATGTGTAGTTCATTGAGTAGAGCCAATAGTACGGTCTCAGTGCTGTGGCCTTGACGGAACCCCGCTTGACGGGGGTGAAGAGCATTGATGGCTTCGACATGGGAACTAAGCTGACTAAAGGCGCACCGCTCAAGAAGTTTCGCAAGAAATGGTAGATTAGATACCGGCCGCCAATTTGAGAGAATGGAAGGGTCTAGGGACGGTTGTTTTAATAGCGGGCGGAGAATTGCTGATTTCCAAGAGGATGGGAAGTGACCAGATGAAAAACTAGTGCTGACAATAGTAGTGATGATTGGGACTAGTTCGAGAGAAGGTTCTGAGAGCCATCTAGAGGGAACAGGGTCAAGGGTGCAGGTAGTTTTCCTTGCCGCGGAAAGAAAAGTAAGCACTTCCGCTGCAAGGACTGGTTGGAAAGAGGACCAAGTATGTGAATATACAGACTCAATGGGAGTAGAATTGGACTGTGAAATAGTAGTTATGAGAGGCGGAGAGGGGGTAGAGGCCATTGCAGGGAGAGAGGGAAGAGGGGAAGGAGGGGCTGGTGTGGTAAAGGATGAGCGGAGGGATGACACTTTATTAGAGAAAAAATCTGCAAGAGATTGAGGATGGGGGGCAACAGGGGCTTCAGACTTGCTAGTCTTAGTAGAAGATAACGTCCTCAGGATGTTAAAGAGTTGGCGGGAGGAGCTGGCTGCAGCTGAGATTTGGGCCAAATAAAAAGCTGATCGGGCAGATTGGATAGCCAAACGATATTCGGAAGAGAGATGTTTGAAGCGTAGGTGAAGCTCTGGTGAAGGGTGGTGAATCCAGTGACGCTGTGCTTGGCGAACCTGGGAGCGCAGAGTACGTAGCGAGGGGTGATACCAGGGAGACGAAGGTGTTCGGGGTTGTCTGGAAATGGAGTGAAGTGGAGCTAAGCTATCAAGAGATTGTAATAAAAGAGAATCCCAGAGGTCAGCTTGATCATGGACAGAGTGAGTGGCAAAGTCCATAGGAAAGATCGCGGAGGCTGGGGGGAAGGCATGGAGTGTTTCCAAGGTTATCTTACGACAGAGAGCTGTAGTAGAATGGAAGGTCCCGGAATGGACTATTGGTTGGGGGAAAGAAATTGATGAGAAGACACAGAAATGGTCAGACCAAGGAATAGGGGAAGTGAAAGGTGGTGAAATGTTTGGCTGAAAAGATACTGATGTCAGGATTAGATCCAGAGTGTGACCGGCCACGTGTGGGGCCAGTCACATGCTGATGCAGAGAAATATCCTTCAGAAGCTGATCAAAAGCCTGATCCCTTGGTCTAGTAGGGGTGTCCACATGAATGTTGAAGTCTCCTAACAAAAGAAGATTTGGAAAATGAAGGGCAATGTAAGAAATAGCCTGAAGGGTAGCTTCCCACTGGGAAGTAATAGGAGAAGGGGAAAGATAGAGGAGAAGAGCATAAAGAGGAGGGGAGGGGGACAGAGGGGTGAGCTTTAATAAAAGAGACTCAGGAGGGAGTGCCAGCGGAGAAGATATTTCTTCTATAGGAACAGAGGTATGGTGGAGGAGGGCCACCCCACCCCCACATCTGCCCCGGCGCGAACAGTATAAGGCTGTATAGCGAGGGGGGAGAGAGCTAGAGAGAATGGGATGATCCCTCTCCCGAAGCCAGGTCTCTGTGAGGAAACAAAGATCAAGTTGATGTTGCTCAATGAGATCATGAACCAGAAATGTTTTAGACTTAAGGGAACGGCAATTAAGGAGCATCAGCTTGAACGTTAACAGAGTGGTAGGCAAGAGACTATGGCAGGGGGGACAAGGAGCCGGCGCCGGAGTGGGGACACAATACATCAGGTTATTGGTGCAACGTGCCAACTGTCCTGATGAAACTACCGGAGAGGCCACCGGCCGCCAGCCCCAGAAGACTGGGATAGAAGACATAGTTGATACTGCAGAGCTAGAAATCCCGTATATGTAAAGCGCAGAAAAAAACCATAAGAGAAAAGAGAGACACAACATGAGAAAATAGATAACAACTCTTACCCCTCGCTCGCCCCAAGGAGCTCGTCCAAGGAGCAGGACCTGCTCCTTGGGCGCACCCCTTCGGTCTGCCGCAGTCAGGTTGAATTTAAGCACAGGAGCAGAGTACCTGGTGTTCACGGTCCGGATTACTTCCGGTTCCGGGAGGCAGAAACGGAGGGCACAGGAGGTAAAAACAGCAAGGTTCTGGGACCTGGTGGGAGATTAAACAACAGCACGGCAGCAGGATTAATACAACACACTGACAGTCAACGCAGGAGTAGTGCAACGCGGTCCGCCGCAGTCAGGTTGAATTTAAGCACAGGAGCAGAGTACCTGGTGTTCACGGTCCGGATTACTTCCAGTTCCGGGAGGCAGAAACGGAGGGCACAGGAGGTAAAAACAGCAAGGTTCTGGACCTGGTGTTCACGGTCCGGATTACTTCCGGTTCCGGGAGGCAGAAACGGAGGGCACAGGAGGTAAAAACAGCAAGGTTCTGGGACCTGGTGGGAGATTAAACAACAGCACGGCAGCAGGATTAATACAACACACTGACAGTCAACGCAGGAGTAGCGCGTTTTCAGCAGAACTGTCTTGCCCGAGATCAAGTTCTGGAAGGCCTCCAGTGCATATCTCATGGCTCTGAGCTCGAGAAGGTTTATGTGGTAACACCGCTCCTGAGGTGACCAGATGTTTTGCGTCCTTAGGTGGAGGCAGTGTGCCCCCCAGCCCACAGGCAATGCATCAGTGGTGATGGTTAGTTGATGTGGTGGTTGGAAGAGAGGTCTCCCGCATGCTAGGTTCTTTTTGAGGGTCCACCAACGGAGGGAGGAAAGCACTGTATTGGTGAGGGGAATGATGGTCTCCAGAGACTGTGAATGTTGGGACCAGGCTGCCCGAAGGTGCCACTGGAGGCAGCGCATGTGGAGCTTCGCTAAGGGTACCGTCTGGTTGGCTGCCGCCATGTGTCCTAGAAGTCGCAGGAGGGTCCCTGCCGGTGAGGGCTGCTGCGTTCGCACGAGGTGTGCTAGTTCTCTGATGGTGTCCCTCCTTGATCAGGGAAGGAAGGCCATAGAGCGGGAGGTGTCCACGATCGCTCCTATGAACTCCATCCGTTGAGAGGGGTTGAGGTGTGATTTTGGGTAATTCACCCGAAAACCCAAGGATGTCAGCAGAGAGATGGTTGTTTGGGTAGCCCGCTTGGCCGCTCTGACGGAAGGAGCGGAGATAAGCCAGTCGTCCAGGTAGGGGAACACAGAGACTCCTTGTTTGCGAAGGTGTGCTGCCGCTACTGCCACACATTTCGTAAACACTCGCGGAGCAGGGGACAAGCCGAACGGGAGAACTTTGTATTGGAAGTGTCTCCCGGCGGCTTGGAAGCACAGGTATCGCCTGTGAGCCTTGTGAATGGGGACGTGTGTGTACGCATCCATGAGATCCAGGGATGTGAGCCACTCCTTTGGCTGGATAAGGGGCAGGATGGATCCGAGGGAGTGCATCCTGAACTTTTCTTTGGCGATGAATCGATTGAGTTTGCGCAGGTCGAGGATGGGCCGCATGCCGCCAGATTTCTTGGGAATAAGAAAGTATCTGGAGTAGAATCCAGTGTTGATCTCCGCCTCCGGGAGCGGCTCTATTGCGTTGGAGGCCAGGAGTGCCAAAATCTCTGTTTCCAATAGTGAGGTTGAGTGAGTGCAACGCGGAGCCTCCCGCTGCATGGGTGGTGATAGAAACTTTAAGCGGTATCCCTTGGCAATGATTGCTAGTACCCATTGGTCTGTCATAATGGTTTTCCAATTTCGCAGGAACTTGGCCAAGCAGCCCCCTGTGGGGAGGTCGGCCCCAGTCCTCCCGTCAAAAGGTCTGGTTGGTCCTTCCCGACGCCGGCTGAGCTGGATTTTGCTGTCTCCTTTCACGCTGGCGGGGCTTTTGCTTGTAGGAAGCGTGGGAGGAGTGTGATTGCTGCTTGTAGTAGGGCTGCTGCCACTTTTGGTAAGAGCCGTACTGGCGTTTGTAAGATGAGAAGGAAAAGGGTTTATGCTGGTAGGACGACTTGCGAACAGGGCATTCTAGGCCGTCGTCTGCGAGAGTCTGGAGTGTCGTACAATGGTCCTTCATGGCGTTGACGGTGTCATTAACTTTATCTCCGAACAGGGTGTCCCCCGTGCAGGAAGCATCGGCAATGCGCTCATGTGTGTCCTCCCATAGGCCTGAAGCTTTCAGCCAGGCAAGACGTCGAGCTGAGATGGAGGTAGCCGCAGTGCGGGCCGCCGCATCAAAAGCATCAAAGGCTGCCCGCACCTGATGTTTATTGCATTCCTGCAAGTCGAGGAGGACGGTAGAAGCTGCCGCTTGTGCCTCCTGACTGGAAACGGAAATAGTCACTTTTAGTTTCTCCATGAGAGTGTCCTGGTACAAGGCTTGTTGTAGTTGATGGGCGGAGACTCTAGCACATAGCATGGATCCCTGGAAGGTTTTCCTTCCAACCTCATCAAGGAGCCTTAGGTCCTTGCCTTGCGGAAAGTTGGATTGTGTCCGTGTTGATTTTGTTCATTTAAGAGCAGATTCCACCACTATGGAGTGGTGGGGGAGTTGCGTCTTGTCAAAGCCTGGGGAAAGCTGGATCTGATATTTTGCATCCAGTTTCCGAGATGTCGTGGCCCCTGAGGAGGGGTTCTGCCATATCGCAAGCAGGTTCTCGTTCAGCAGAGGATGTATGGGCAGGTGCGCAGAGGATCATGGCGCCTCCAGGAATTTTCTTGCGGCCTGAGTTTCGGGGCGCTGGTCGATAAGAGGGACCGCGCTGGGGAGACCCAGAGCATCAGCAACCTTACAGAGGAATTTGGGGTATGAAAGGTCTCCTGGGTTGCTGGGAAGGTCCGCGGGCTGGGGACCAGTGTTGGAGGAGATCTCTTCAGAAGCTGCAGTATTGCTCTCAGTGTCGTCGTGAGAAAGCCTGGGTTCCTGCATAGAGACCGCAGGGGGACCGGGGTCCGGCGCAGGGTCCGGTGCAGGATATGTAGGAGCATCTGCGAGTTCGCTGGGGACTCCAGGAAGTTCTCTCGCAGCTGACACTGTTGAGGAGCGGGACCATTGCTCAAAGAGACTGGTGAGAAAGGATAAAAATTGAGCAGGAGCTTCCGTAGCCACAAGGGGTTTGTGGTACGTAGTGGCAGGTCCTTGAGTGCGTGGAGGTACAGGGATGAGAGGCCGTTCATTGAACCCTGGGGAGTCGTACCTGTCTGGTGAGGAGGCTGTTGTTTTGTGGGAATCGCTGTCCCAAGAAGAGGAGAGTCTTAGGGGCGTGCAGAAGCTGCGGTGGCTCCGGTGCTGCCGATGGCGCCATTGATGTCTGCTCCGGTGGCTGCCTGCGTCGCTGGAGCTGCTGCTGTAGCTGGAGTAGCCCCTGTAATTTCTGCGTGGGTTGGGCCGGTGCCTCCGCACTGAGCGCGATCTGCGCTGATGGTATCCATGGCGCGATCTGCTCCTGCGCCGTGATTTTCTCTGATTTGCCTGACGCTTCTCCTGGCACCGGCCAATGGCGCCGTGGTGGGCGGGGCTTGCAAGACTGACGTCAGAGAAGATGGCTGCCACCATGGGAGCCTCGTGGAAGGACGGGGCTGCCGGGAGCACCGGATCCGAAGAAGAAGCACCGGTGGGGGATATGAAGCCAGGCCCAGATAAGCCGTGGGAGGAGGCCGGAACCGGCGAACCCGGGGCTAAAACAGCAGAAGAGGGCGCCGAGCTGTGTTGCAGAGGCCCCGACTGAGGCTGGAAGGCAGGAGAAGAACCGGCAGGGAGCAAGGCACTGTTGGAAGCTCCGGAAGGCAGAGGAGCAGGAAACAGTTCACGAAGCGCATTCTTCCTAGATTTTAAGGCTCTAGGGGACATGCGGGCACAATGTGCGCATCCTTCTACCTTATGGGAGACTCCCAGGCACCACAGGCAACGATCATGCAGGTCAGTGGTATTCATCTTTCTGGAACAGCTGGGGCATTTTTTAAAGCCCGGTTTTGGATGTTTTCCAGGCATCTTGATTGAAGATCAGTAGGAGAGAGAAAAGGTCCGTCTTGCTGGCAAGGCGGAAGAGACAAAAGTGGCTGGCTAGGGGCGGGCCCGGGGGTAGGGCCAGTGGATACAAGCCCAGAAGGGAAACTCCTTCTGGGCTAGAGAGAGAGACTACTTCCGTCTTCGGCGCCGTTGGATGACGCCACCTGGTGTGGATGACTTCATCCTGCTTGTCCTAGGAGAATAAAGCATTGCCTAGCAGCTGGAGAAAACTAGGGGAGCGCCAGGGAAGAATCCCCACAGCCACAAACCTTACAAGGCCTCACCATCTAGAACTGTACCCAGGGGAAACGCCCCAGTTCTTAGAGAGAGGTTATTCCCAGCGTAGCAGTAACAGTTTGACACAAAGCTCAGTAAGCCCTGAGGTGGAGGAGATGCAATGGGAATTTAATTCTGCTGACTCAGAAGAAATTCCAATGGATTGTACGCTCTGTCTCGCAGACGACATTAAATCTCTTCGCTAAAGATTTGGGTGAATGAGCTGAGATAAAGCAGAGGAAAGGAATCTTCTTCTTTGAGGAAAAAGAAGAAGCTGTTTTGATTTACTACTTCGTTGTAGAGAAAAAATACCTTGCACGTTTTGGAAGCCAGGAGTATTAAAATACAGCTATTTTGTTTCTGTAAATAACCTTCAAGCAAAGCTCCTGTAAAGAGTACTGTTTGTTCTGCACTAAGTCTGTTTGGGAAGGGGAATAAATTTTCTTGTCAATTTTTGCCTAACACTCGACTCACGGCTATCCTTTTATCAGAGGACTAAAAACTACCACTCCCATAAGGCATAGCGGGAGTAAAAGCTATAGTCATTTTCTGCATAAAGGACATCATGGCAGCCCCAACCCTCTGATCCCTAGGCGGAGGGTTGGGGGGCGTATGACAAGTGGCGTAGTTTCACGGATTATTGTGTAGAACTTACGAATATAAGAGGATACAAGTGGAAAAACTCCAGGAGATACACCAAAGGTTTTTCAACGGAAGCAACCAAAGCTGCAAAGCTGTGTGCTGAGGAGCAGAGTGGGAGATCGCTGGCAGTATCGGCCAGAGGGTCCGGAGACCAGCGAAAAGACCCCTTTTCAAGGCCTGAATCTACACTATGCACAGGTAAACGGTATTTGGGCGTGGGTGTAGGGGATTCCGGTGAGCAAGAGAGCTCATAACCAGCACCTAAGCTAGACAGTCTGAGAACACAGTGGTAGTGCCGCACTTGGTGGACCTTTTCTTTCTTTTGTTTCTCTGCAGAAGAAAGCACGAGAGATGGATCCGCAGGAGATGTTCCGTTGGATGGCCTCCCAATTCGAAAAACAGCGGGAGATGTCTCAGCACACCCAGGAACAGGCTGCTGCAACACTCCAGGCCCAGCAAAAACCAATTGTGGACTTGGTCCAGGCTTTGCTTGCCGGCCAGAAGGCGGAAGGACAAGCTTAGCTTTTGGACAACCTACAGTTAATGATGATATAGACGACTTTATCGAGGCGTTCGAAAGAGTTGCCCTTAATGTGAAATGGCCGCCAGAACAATGGGTAGTTAGGCTTGTGACGTCCCTAACAGGAGAGGCCTTAGCGACCTATAAAGCCATGCCCGCTGCTCTTGCGACGAGCTATGAGGAGCTCAAGAAAGCTATTCGAGATAGGTTGGGTTTGACACCTATGGTCTATAGAAGAATGTTGAGAGCTACTAAGCTATAGCCAAATGAAACACCTAAGGCTTTGGTACAAAGGGTACAGAGCTTAGCCTGGAAATGGCTCGCTCCTGAAGGAAAAACCCTTGAATCAGTAATTGATGCCATTGTGTTGGAGCAATACATGGAAGCAGTTCCTAAAGAAATACGTGCTTTTTTGATTTTGCAAAGTTGCCAGACCACAGCAGAGGCCGCCCTCCTTACGGAACGGTATCTCGAGGCCAAGTTGGTTAGTAAACCAAAAGGGGGCGCTCTAAGCATATTGGGAGAGGCAAACTTTGAAAAATCAGAAAAGGAGTTGAAAACAAATGTGAAATTGTCTGCCAGGGAGAGAAAGTAAATGGGAATGAGGAAAATATTATAAGTGTGGTAAAGCAGGTCATATGAAAAAAGATTGTATGATGCGTACAGCACTGATAATTGCTAATGGTAAACACGCACAAGAAGGTTTTCTTCTGAATGTGGAGGTTCAGTGTGTTTTAGCCAGTGCCTTGCTTGACTCGGGTGCAGACCAAAGTATGGTTTCGAGAAAACTCTGGCAGACCATAGAAGCCCGCAGCGGGTCAGTACTGAGTCAACCAGAAGGCAGAGTTTCAGAAAGCATATGACCTTTCCCCTGAGGCCCCTCCCTGATTACCCTGCTTTTGTCTTTGTCCTTTTTAAGGTTGTCAGTTGTCTGTCCCTTGTTCGCTTGTCTATGTTGCCCGTCTGGGCTATGTCTGTCTATGATTTGGTAATAGTGTGGTGTTACTATTCTGTCCTGCCTCCTTCTTTCCTATTTATCATTGGCGTTCCTTTTCTTGGTTTGCAGTGTTAAATCCATCCTTTTTATTGTACACCGCTTAATGTTCTTACAATAGCGGTTTATCAAATATGAATAAAGATAAAGATAAAGAGTTAAGATCCATTGTATACACGGAGCGTCTTCTTTTTACCCTCTGTACAAACTTTCAGTAAAAGGGTTAGGTACACAGAAGGAGATGCTAGTGGCAGTAGTCCCTAAGTTGCCCCACGATATTGTACTGGGTAGGGACTGGCCCCAGTTTCGCAGAGGGATGGAGAAGGGCCTACACAGAGGTCCTGGGTTCAACTCCCAGACGAGCCCCCAATAAAGTGTGAGATGTGATCCAGTTACTCTTCTGTAGGTCCTGGGTTCATTTCACTTCACAGACGCAGGAGGGTTTGTAATAAGACAAGCAAACAGGTGTGGCTTGGAGAAAGGTTTTTATGTAAAAATAGGCTTAATACATAGGTATTGAACAGAGGTATATAGTGATTGTTACAGAGCTGTTTCAGTGTGCATCAATGAATCTGTGTGTGTGCATGTGTGAAGTGTGAGAGAGATAGAGGCCAGAACCTGTGGGTCAGAGCCGCATGGTAGGCCAGAACATGTGGGTAGAGCGAGAGAGAGGGGGAGGGGTGAAGGGAGTTGAGTATCAGAGCCTCCTGTCCTCCATGTCCGATGGATGGTGAGAGAGAGAGGGGGAGGGGCGAAGGGAGTTGAGTATCAGAGCCTCATGGTAGTGTCCAAACCTGTCCGATGAAGGAGAGAGAGAGAGACAGGAAGTGTGTCTGTCCTTTATAGTGCCTCTCCAGCAGTTCCCCTTGAGGTCTGCTATTGTCTTTGGCCACTCCCTTTAAGGTCTGCCCATCTTGATTTAGCAAGGAGGGGCTGCAGCCAGGTCCTAGAGACTGACGTCACCCAGGGGTCAGAGTTTAGACTGAATTAAACAGAGTCCATAGCTGCATGAAATGTATGCTGACAACAGGTATGGTCTCCACTAGATCCCAGGCAGGAACCTCAGAGGCAAAAGCTGAACCCCCAGAGGAAGAGAAGGAACCCCCAGAAGGGAAAGATGAACCCCTAGGGGAGATAGAGGAACCGGCAGATGAGGCACTAAATGAGCTTCCCACACATGAGGATCTAATTAGTGTCCCTTCAGAGAAGATGGCGAAAAGTAAAGCAGACAAACGATGGGAAAGAAAGCATAGGACTCAGCGGAGGGTAGAAATGGAGACCGGACAAGGGTTGCCTTGGGTTCTGGCAGACATCGTTAAGAGATTTCTATCTTTCCCCAAGGAGCAGCAAGCAGACCCCGCATTAAAATGGGCGTTCGAGTATGCCAAAGTTGAGCAGGATACGCTCCCGAGATTCCTATTAGATAAGGGAATATATATATTTTTTTAAACTCTGTTTATTAAACACATATCAATACCAAACAGAACATACAAACGGTATACAATGATAACATCTCGAGCGGGGGTTGTATCTTATCCCCCACTCCAGAACAACTTGACATATCATTCATCAGAAAGATACAGCAAAGTTTACATTTAATCTCTCCCCTCCCTTCCCTCCCCCAACCCCTCCCGCCCCCACCCTTCCTCGTACCCCAAGGGAACATGCACCTAAGCTACCATATCGCTCTCTACTATAATTCCATGTCACTCCATGGTCTCCTACATACTGTCTACCCCTCAACCCAACCGAAGCACCTCATTCCGGGCAAGGGGACCCAGTGTCTGAATATATGGTTCCCACACCAACAAGAATGAGGCCCAACAGCGGGCACTGCCCCTAGCCCCCTCCTTTCCATAAGTATTAGTTGGTGGAAGCTATTTCGCCACACCCAAAATGAAGGGCTCGATTCCTCCCTCCACCGGAGAAGTATCGGGCCCTTACCCACCAGACATGCCTTCCTAACTAGCAAGCGCTCCCACCTTCCCTTCGAGTGGGGTGGTCCAAACAGGTCTAACACCACAAGTAATGCCGTCCAGTCAATCTGCTGCTGAATGACCTTACTCATATACTCAGCAATCCTTCTCCAATACTGGTGAATCCTCTGACACCCCCACCACATATGTCCCAGGTTGGCCAGGGGACAAGAGCATTTTGGACAACCCCCCTCCTCCGTGAGACGACATCGTAGTGCTCGTCTCGGAGAGATATGCGCTCGTATTAGGCACTTGAACTGCACTTCTCGCCAGCGGGACCCCTCCACCAACCCCTTGATTCTACCCAAGGCTCGATAGAGTGTCCCCGGGGGGACCCCCAAATACAGCTCCCGAGCCCACAAATCCTCCTCCTTTCCATACTCCGGCAGGCTCCCATAACTGTCTATACGCTTCTTTAAATTAGCAATTGTGGGTGGAACCTCCTCTCCCAGTGCAAAAAACTCCAATATCTGCGCAGCTCTTTCCACCCGCAGAGCAGTCTGTGGGAGAGAGGCTATATAATGGTGTAGTTGGGCATAGGCAAAAAAGTGTCGTCGAGCCACCCCATATTCCTTGCCCAAATTCTCAAGAGACCTGCACTTCCCCGTGGAGTCAATCACATGTCCAATGTTCCGTATGCCTAATCTCCTCCATTCCCAAAACACCTGTGTTTCCGACCCCGGAGTAAACCAATGGTTCCCCTGAATGGGCAGCCAGCTCGACACCTCTGGGGGCTCCCTCCAGATGCCATTTAAGTGCTGCCACGTCCGTCACGCTGGATGGATCAGCGCGCTACTCACCACTCCCCCAGGGAGAGACCTACGGTCCAAGTGCAGCACCGCCAACAAGGACATTGGGGCTACAAATGCCTCTTCCAACGCCTGAGGGGTATACACCTCCGTATTCCCCAACCAGTCACCTATATGCCGCGCTTGGCAAGCTAGGGCATAGTTCTTTAAATCTGGAAGTCCTATCCCCCCTCGTTCCCATCCCCCTCTCAACCTATGCAGGGGTATACGGGCTTTAGCTCCTCTCCAAAGAAACCTCCGAATCTCTCGGTCCACGGAATTTAAATCCTGCTTCAAGATCCACACCGGAAGAGTCTGTAACCAGTAAAGCACCTGCGGTAAGATCACCATCTTTAATGCCGCCACCTGGCCCAACAACGACAGAGGCAACGGAGCCCATGCCGAAAGCTGCAAGCGGGTTTGGGCCAAAACCCGTTCCAAATTCTTCCTATACAGCTCTCTCGGTTCTCTGGTCAAAAGCACCCCTAAGTACACAAATGAGTCCCCCGTCCACCTAAGTGGGAACCTCCCCTGCCACTGTCCCCTCAGCGTCCCTGCCACGTCTAAGGCCTCCGACTTATCCATATTAATGCAAAGCCCGGCAAAACTGCCGAACCTGGAAAATTCTTCTAATAAACTGGGCAACGACACCTGGGGAGACGACAAGTGCACCAACATATCATCGGCAAACGCAGCCATCTTAAAGGTATGCGACCCTATAGCTATCCCTTGTATATCTCTAGAAGCCTCTATCCTCCGCACCAGCGGGTCCAAGGACAGCACAAAGAGCAGGGGAGACAGCGGGCAACCTTGCCGCGTCCCCCTCTCCAACAGAAAGCCCTCCGACAACACCCCATTGCACAGCACCCCCGTCGAGGGCCTCGTGTATAGGAGCTCTACCATGCTACAAAAGGACCCCCCAAGTCCATATTGAGGCAACAAATATTTTAGGTAAGACCAGCTCACTTGATCGAACGCTTTCTCAGCGTCAAAACTTACCAGAAGGGATTGCAATTTCCTGTCCCGCATCCACTCCATCGAAGCCACGATTTTACGCAAATTCCGCACAGCATAGCGGCCCTTCACAAACCCCACCTGAGAAGCATGCACCAACTCTCCAAGCACCAGGGGCCAAGCGATCCGCCAGCACCTTGGCCAAAATTTTTACATCGAAGTTTAATAAGGAGATAGGCCGGTAAGACGCCGCCTGCATACAGTCCTTCCCTGTTTTGGGGATCAGTATAATGTGCGCATGGTTCTCCCCCTGCTCAAAACCTCCTTGCGCCACTCTCCTATGATACACTGCCATCAGGGGCGCAGACAGCTCTGTCCTCAACAACTTATAGAATTCCGCCCCGAATCCATCCGGGCCCGGCGCTTTGCAACATCTCGCCGTCTGAATAACCCGTTGTACCTCCTCCTCCGATACTGGCACATCCAATTGTGCCCGCTGAGCTGCTGTCAGCTGGGGCAGCTGCACTTCTCGTAAATATTCTTCCATGACATTCTGAGATCCCTCCCTCCTCGCATACAGTTTTCGATAGAACACCTTGAATACCTCAGCAATCACCTTGCTATCCTGATGCAGCGTCCCCCTGTCATCCCGCAGCGCCCCCACCAAGCCCGATCCCCTGCTACCCTTAAGACATCTTGTCAATAGCTTGCCCGGTTTATCCCCATATCTATATAATTGGTATTTATAAAATAAAAAGGATTTCTTGGCTCGTTGATGCAGCAGCTTATTAAGAGCCGTCTGGAGCTCCCACAACTTTTTCCTCCTCGCTATCCCAGGGTGTTGCGCTTGCTTACGTCTCTCTTTACGCACTTGCTGCTCCAGCCGCACTATTTGTTGTGTCTGCATCTTCCTTTTCCTCCCCACATACCCCATGATCTCTCCCCGCAAGACTACTTTTGCCACTTCCCAAAAAAGCTCAGGATCGTCCCGGTGCTGGGCATTGTGGGCTGCGAACTCCCGCCACTTCTTTCCAAGAAATACCTGGAAGTCCACCTCCCTGTACAATTCCATAGGAAATTTCCAGATGCAGGACCGCGTGCTCAAATCATGCCACACCAGGTCCACCCACACCAGCGCATGATCCGATATCTTTATAGGACCCACTTGCACATCCTCAACTTGAGCAAAGGATCTCTCCGAGACCAACACATAATCTATACGGGCACTCGAGCCATGCGCTCGTGATTGGTGCGTATAATCTCTCTCAAAGGGATGCAGCAGCCGCCACGGATCTACCAGCCCCAGTCTACGCCTCAAGTTCTGCAGCGATTTGGCAGTTTTCGCCCGTGTTCTGTTCCCCCCACCTCTGGTTGTATCCAGTTCCGCGTCCAAGACCCCATTAAAGTCTCCCGCTAGGATCAGAGGGACATCCGGCAACTGTTCCACTCGGGAGCCCAGACTAGCATATAATGCTTCGTCTAGCACATTGGGGCTGTACATGTTGCCCAGTACCGCAGGCTTACCCTCCAGTAGTCCATATACAAGCACATATCTCCCGCCCTCGCCCTCGAAAATGCTCTCCTGGACAAATCTAATTCTCTTGTGTATCAAAATGACCACTCCACCTTTCCGCCCCCTCGCCGGGGCCCCCCACACCTGTCCCACCCAATCCCTCTTTAATTTAAGATGTTCCTCAGCAGTCTGGTGGGTTTCCTGTATCATAGCTATATCACATTTCTGCCTCGCCAGGGCCTGCAACACTTTATATCTCTTGATAGGAGTACCTATCCCACAGACATTCCATGATATAACCCTCAGGTCAGTGGGTTGCGATAAGGCACAAGTCCCATGGCAAAACGCCCACTATATTGAAGGACCCCGCCAGCCTGAGGCCCTCCCATTCCGTTGGATGTATGCTCCCCGCTCCCCGCAATAGGTCCCTTAGAAGTACAGCTCTCCTATCCCTCCCCCCCTCTCTCCCTCCCTCTCCCCCCTCCCCTCCTTCACTCCCTCCCCCCTCCCCTCCGCACTCCTCCCCCCTCCAGTTTCCCATCTCTACTACCAGCCTCCTCTCTCCCTCTCTGTGACTCCAAGATGTGTGTAGTACCCCCCCACTTCCCCCTTGAACCGACTCTCTAAGAGCCATCTGGGGTCCTCCCCTCCTCCCCCCCATCTCACCCCCCAGCATCCTCCCTCACCAAAGTGACCCTTCCCCTTCCCTCTCCTCCTATGCTAGACAAACCCAAGCAACACAAACTCCCCGCAACACTTTCCCATATCCCAAAGAAAACAGCAAAACAGGTAATACTTAAGACAACCTTAGCAGTCCCCTTGTACCCCCTCCCCCCCACATGTTTATTACAGCCCCCTCCTCCCCAGTCAAAAGCAGCATGCTCCAAACTTGCTCTTCCGATCCACTCCCCTCGCCTCTTAGCGTCGTGCCTCTGCTGCCGTTGTGGCTACCCGCCGTATCTCCTCCACGTAAGGCGTTGCCGCTGTTGCCGATTCAAAGGTCCGACGTACCCCACCATGAGTAAAGATCAAACGGGCGGGGTATTGCACTATAAATTTGATATTGTTGTCTATCAATGTCTGACACAAGGGTCCATACTCTCTACGATGTTGTCCCAGGGCTGCCGAGTAATCCTGAACTATACGCAGCTTAACATTGTCCTTGTGAACGTCTCCTTTCTTCCTCACTGCCCGCAACACCGCCTCCTTTTGCGGGAATCGCAGGAACCGTGCCAGAACCACTCTGGGACGGCCGTCACTGGCTCTCCTAGGCCCAACCCGGTGCGCTCTCTCTATTTGCACTAGGGAACCTTCAGGATCATCCTCTAAAATTTGTTTCACCAGGTCTTCCAGGTAGGGTTTTAAGTCCCTGTCCTCTATGGCATCCGGAATCCCCAAGAATCTCAAATTGTTACGGCGAGACCTGTTCTCAAGGTCGTCCAGCTTGGCCTCCTGTCCCTGGAGTAGCTTTTTCACACGAGTCATCTCCTGCTGCAGCTCCAGCACATGTTCCTCCGCCTGCTCTATCCGGTGCTCCGCTTCCTGCATTCGGCTCCCCAGTGCCTCCACCGAGGATTGAAGAAGATCCATTCTGCCCCGCAGGTCCTCAAAATGCGCAGACAACGCCCCCACCACCGCTAGGGAGATTTCATCCGCCAGCCCCGCTTTGGCCCCCGCTTTCGGCGGTGAGGATTGCTCCGCCACTTTATGTGGCATAGGTAGCTTCTCCTTTTCTCCTCGGCGGCCCCCCTTTGCCGCCATTGCCATAACTTCTTCTTCCTTCGGGGGTCTCGTCCACCGCCCTGACACCTCTATGACGTGTTTCTGCGTCGCAGTCTCACCCACCTCTTGTTCGCGCCGCTCTGTCTCCGCGCGAGGACAAGGCCTTCCCCGTCACAGGTTCCTCTATCTTGCCCCGGTCCCCCACGTGCCTGGCGGGGCTTATTCTGGGCTAGCCTGCCCGTGAGGAGCTCCAGGGGCAGGCGAAGGGGGCAAAAAAGACAGCCAGGAGAACCCACTGCCACTGCTTACAATATATGGCTGTTGGGGCTGACGTTCTTGAGCAGGGTACTCTGGGCCTCCGGGCTCCACGGTTCTCCTCTGGCTTGATGTGCCAGTAAGGTGGTATTATCTAGCTGGATCACTTCCAACCCGCAAGGCCCGGGCTTCTGCAGCACAGCCCCCCAGCTACTCGGCTTTCCCGAAGGCCCCAGGGGTCCAGCTCACACGCCTCCCCATCTCAGCAGTTCTTCGGCCCAGTACATAGGCCAGACGAGGGCTCCAAGCCTCCCCTCAGTGATCCGGGGTCCGCTGTCCTCCAGGAGCAATCAGTTGCGGGGGGGGGGGCGGGGAGCGGGGAGTGCGGAGCCACCCGCCGCCACAGATCGCGGCCCCGGTGCCTAGCTACGGCTCTTTTCTTACCGGCTCGCCCCCCCCCCCACGTGTCACACTGTTCCAGCCAAGTGTCCTCACCTCCAGCCGCCCAAGTCCAGGGCCGACTCTTCAGATCAGCGGGGGAAAGCGGAGCGGGGGCTCAGGATCTTCATTCCGCTATTCAGTCCAGTCAGGTGAGCAGGGGGGAGGTCCAGGACCCTGAATTCGGCTCTTGTTACCGCATTTTACCCCTCCGGGGGAGCGAGGGAGCCCAGAGTTCAAGCAGCGTGCGACTGCTCACGCTCACCGCATCACCGGAAGTCCAAGGGAATATTATATAGGGAGAGTAATGACCCTCAGACTGGAGCAGTTAGGAAACAGTTGGTCATTCCGACCACTTTCAAAGCTGTGGTTTTAAGGCTGGCCCACAACCATCCTATAGGGGGTCATAAGGGAATACAGGAGACCCTGGATCAAATTTTAGCCTGATTTTATTGGCCAGGAGTTTTTAAAGAGACCGCCCGTTTTTGCGAATCTTGTCCATCCTGTCAGCGGGTTATCCCTGCCAAGCCACCGGGGGTACCCATGATTTCTACCCCCACGATATCTGAACCCATACAGCGTATGGCCATGGACATCGTGGGACCCCTCCTAAAGACACCTAGAGGATTTCAGTATATCCTCATAGTAGTAGATCAGGCCACCCGGTTCCTGTGGGCTATACCCCTACGGAATATCTCAGCCAGAACCATAGCCCTGGAACTAATTAAACTATTTTGTAAGGTCGGTTTTCCCCAAGAGATGCTTACCGACCGTGGCAGCAATTTCATGTCCAGATATTTGGCCCAAGTATGGGATGCATTTGGGATACACCACCTAAAGACCGCTGCCTACCACCCCCAGACCAACGGACTGGTGGAGTGGTTGAATCAGGCGCTCAAGAAAATACTGAGACGTGGGTTAGACTGAAAAATGTCTGAGTGGGATGTCATGCTCCCTTTTGTCTTGTATGCCTGTAGGGAGCGTATTCAGGTGTCCTTAGGGGCCTCCCCCTATGAATTACTGTTTGGACGTGCCCCGAGGGGAATCTTAAACATTTTAGGCGAACAATGGGTGGAGCCCAAAGTGGAGGAAATAGGGGTACCCCATTTTCTTCGCAAACTGAGGAGTCACCTACAAAGGACTTCTCAGGTGTCGGAAGAGAATCTACAGGCCAATCAAAAACTCCAGAACAAATATGATAGAGGGACAAAACCGCGGCAGTTGACCGTAGGGGCGAAGGTCGTGGTAATGGTAGCAGACGCCAAGCCAAAATTTGAGGCTCAATGAAAGGGTCCCTATAAAGTAGTGGCACAGGTGGGTCCCGTTTCCTATGCGGTGGAGACCAACAAAGGGCGCCGACAGGTTTACCATATGAATGTCCTGAGGCCCTGGCATGAGAGGACAGCAGCAGCCAGTCTGTCCCAGGTAGAAGAGCATATCTGGGCCCTATCACGTATTACGAGCTGTGCAAGTGTGGGTTTGCCAGCCCGTAATATCTTAAGGGGGGGGATATGTAATACAGAAGCACAGGCAGAGCCTATGGAAGTAGAAAGAAAGGTGGATTTTACTTTTAAAAATGACAGTCGGAGGTGTGGGTATTTCCTGTTTGATTTTCTACTCTACCTTCATTGGTCCCTGGTGCCTGCGGAGATCCTCTCTGATTGGACTGTGTCTACCCTGTGGGCTTTAAAAACAGCTGCCCCGACGCGGGACGCCGAGGTGTGGGTATTTCCTGTTTGATTTTCTACTCTACCTTCATTGGTCCCTGGTGCCTGCGGAGATCCTCTCTGATTGGACTGTGTCTACCCTGTGGGCTTTAAATACAGCTGCCCCGACGCGGGACGCATTAGTGGGCGTGCCTTTGGGCGCGTGCACCGAAGGGGCAGGTCCTGCCCCTTTGGTGCCCCTTCGGTGCACGGCGGTGCACTACGGTGCATGAGAGCTGTCTGTTATGGGGAAGCGAAAAAAGAAAGTTGTGTCTGTTACTCACTCCAAGGCGGTCAAAGTGATCGGTCCTATGGATGCCCATATTCGAGCTGGTGATCCTTTGAAAATGGATTCTACATCTTCCGATGCCTCTGTGAATGTGTCAACAGTGAGTACGCCCCTGTGGGGCTCCTCTCTGAATATAAGGGTTTTAACTCCTCCCCTTCAGGATCCTTCGTCTATTTCCGACGCCGCCATTATGCCTGGTAAGGCATGTAATGAGGCTGTCGGTTCAGGCCTTTTGCCGGATTCTTTTCTTAAGCTTGATAATCCGCCAGATACTTTACCACCTCCAATTCCATCTGTGATTACTTTTGTATCGGCTGCTCCAGAAGTGGTTCCCCCAATTGATATAACTTTAAGAGATATTTGGGCTATTGTGGCTCGTATGGAGTCTTCGTTAACTGCTTCTCTTCAAAAGGTTTCCGAATTTACTAAAGAAACTGTGTCTAAATTTAAGGATCATGAGAATCGTTTGGTAACATTGGAAGCCGCCACTGTAGCTTTGGAGGCTCGTCAATCTTCTCATTTAGAGTTACCTTTTAAGTTATCCCAAGATGTATCTTTATTGTATAAGCAAGAGGAGAATTTAGAAAATGTTTTGCGTTCTAGAAATTTACGGTTGTTAAATTTCCCCAAGACCCATTACCTATCTCCTTCCATTCTTTTTTATAAATACTTGAAAGAAGTCTTGCTATTTTCTAATGGTGAAGAGATGGGTTTGTCAAAAATTTATTACCTGCCCTCGAGTAAATTGAATTCTGTTAATGTGGGAGATGAAAATGGTCCTCTTGCTATGTGTTATGATAAGGTTATTTCCTCTACCTTGGATGTCTCTGGTTTCTTGGAGTCATCCAAAGATGAGATTGCTCAACGGGCTACACTTTCAGTCACTTTCCTTTCGGAATTGGATAAGGAGAGGGTGTTACGTGCCTATTTAAAAAACAAAGCTGAAAAGTTCTGCGGTCAGTTGATACAAATGTTTCCCGATGTCTCCAGAGCCACGCAGATCCGTCGGAAGGCCTTTTTGGAGGTGCGTCTGCGGGTCTTGGCTCTGGGGGCTTTATTTTATTTGAAGTTCCCCTGTAAATGCCATGTGGTATTTCAGGGGAAACGCTATATTTTCTTCGCTATTGAACAATTGTTAGATGTTTTGAAAGGCAAGTTATGGAATGGTTCTTAGTTTTATTTCAGGTTTCCTGATTAGCGTAAAAGGAGTTTTGTCTTTTTTTTTTTCAGGTACGAGTGAAGGGGGCTTTTTTTTTCTTTTGATTTATATAATGTCTCACCTCCTTTAATGTGGGCTTGTTCTGATGTAGTGTTATAATTTCTTTGTAATTGTATGTACTTGTGTGAGTAATTACTCTGGTGTTTTTCTTTGTAAACTTATAAACTTCAATTAAAAAAAAAAAATGACAGTCAGCCAACACACACAGCTCAGGGTCTGCACAAGAGAAGCAAGCAGAGAGAGGGAGCAGTTGAGCTGACACACCCAAGCTCTGACGTAGCAGCAAGCTTGGAGGTTGATTACTCTCACCTGCTTAAAAAAGCCGAGCCAAGCTTCAGAGAGCAGAAAGATAAACGCGGCTCAGTAGCTCCAGGAAGAGAGGAGAAGGAGGCAGAGAAGGAGGGAAGCAGAAGGCCTGGCAGAGAGCAAAGAGGTGGAAGGAGTGGCAGAGAAGGAAGCAGTGGCCAAGAAGGAGAGACTGGCACACGGAGAGCTTCAGAGAAGTGGAGAGGCTCAGAGACTTCAGAAGGTTGGAGACTCTGTGAAGAACCTGGTTGTAGTTCGGGAAGTGAGGCTAACCGAGCAGAAGGAGAGAAGGCACAGTCAGTTACTAGGAACCTGCCTAGACGGAGAGAGTTGGGAGCCCTTCAGATCTCGCTGCCGGAGGAAAGGTCTCAAGGTCTATACAGGTGGGAACCTAACACTAAACCAGGGGAGTCAAGAGGCTCAGCTTGTACTAAAGAGCTAGGGCAGTGCTTTAGTCAGGAATTGAATGCAGAAAGGTATAAAGCATTGCTTAGCAGCTGGAGAGAACTAGGGGAGAGCCAGGGAAGAATCCCCACAGCCACAAACCTTACAAGGCCTCACCATCTAGAACTGTACCCAGGCGAAATGCCCCAGTTCTTAGAGAGAGGTTATTCCCAGCGTAGCAGTAACAGTTTGAAACAAAGCTCAGTAAGCCCTGAGGTTGAGGAGAAGCAATGGGAATTTAATTCTGCTGACTCAGAAGAAATTCCAATGGATTGTACGCTCTGTCTCGCAGACGACATTAAATCTCTTCGCTAAAGATTTGGGTGAATGAGTTGAGATAAAGCAGAGGAAAGGAATCTTATCAGAGGACTAAAAACTACCACTCCCATAAGGCATAGCGGGAGTAAAAGCTATAGTCATTTTCTGCATAAAGGACATCATGGCAGCCCCAACCCTCTGACCCTTAGGCGGAGGGCTGGGGGGCGTATGACAGCTGATGCCATTGCTTCCACTAACCTCAAATTAGAGATAGACAGGGAGGATGCTACCAGATGCCCATGCATTGTGCATTACAGTGTGTGGATTGTGAGTCACATTGTACTGATACACAGTGCAGGCATATGTGCAGTATTTGTTGGTGGGATGAGGCTGATCAGCCCTTTACAGATGACCACAGTGCTTTTGGTACATTCACATACAAATACAACCACACATAAAATACTTAGGAATTATCATAGACCAAGCGCTCACACTCAAGCAACAGATCAAAAAGACTACTGGAATAATATTCCACAAAGCAAAAACAGTACAACGCCTCAGGCCTCTCCTCGATCCACAAGACTTCAGGACAGTCATGCAAGCTATGACGCTCCCCCACCTAGACTACTGCAACATAATCTATCACGGACTACCTGCCACCCACACCAACCCACTACGAACTGCCTTAAATACCACAGCAAGAATTATCCAGAAAGCAAAAACAAGATCATATCACCCCAGACCTGAGAGAACTGCACATACTCCCTCTCGAAGCAAGAATCAAATACAAATCAGCCCTACTTATCCACAAAGCCCTCTATCAAACGCAGACCTCCCAGCTCCGAACTTTACTGCCCCAACCCACCCACAAAAGAACAACCAGACAAACCACCAGCAACTCCCTCACCATCCCCCATGAACAAACTAAATACAATCAACGGACCTGCAACAGAGCCTTCGAACTATACGCGCCATCCCTTTGGAACTCCCTACCAAGCCAAATCAGAAACAACGGAGATCCTTCAACATTCAGAAAACAACTAAACACCATCCTGTTCCAAGAATACCTCGGACCAGAAACAAACATCCACCACTGACTCCCTCCCTGACCCTTTAACATACCCACAGATCTCCCCCCTAAGAGACCAATGTCCATTGTTTACGTCCTGAATATCTGTTTAGATCATTAATGTTGGCCTCCCAGTGACAGCCCCCTACCCAAGTATTGATTACTGTCCCCCCCTCCTTTTTCTGTTAAACTGCTTTGACCTGGTGAAAAGCGTGATATAAATACAGTTAAATAAATAAATAAAAATAAATAAATAAATAAATTTCAGATGCTGCCCTGTGACTAATGTGATCATGTGTTCTGCGTTGATGAATGACATAAGCTTTGTGTGATGTCAAACCTGAATGTGTCAGCATTCATGTTTGACACATGATGGTATTGTTTTGACAAGAGGCAATGATTGTTGCACATGCACACAGACTACTGCAACACCTTTCAAAAACAAAGTCTGTGTGTAGGATGACAGCTTGGATGCAATAAAATCTTCAGACAGTCCCTGTCAGACACATGCACCACACAGAAGATGGGATACAAATCTGATCATGTGTGACTAACATCATCATATATCATTTATGTGGTTTGATGGTTTGTTACTCAGGGTTCATTGAGAGGTCAGTATCTGGCAACACTAATAAACATGATGAGGACCTATAACACCTGTAACAATCGCCCGTGGACATGTCTGTGTGCATGTGCAGATGTGAACATACTCTGTAGTGATAGTTGTTAATGTCCTCCGCCTTCAATGTGAGCTGTGTTATGGAAATGTAATGTTTGAATGTCTGACGTTTCATACTTTACATATTGATGTTGCAGTCCCTGGGATGTCACCTCATGATGTGTGAGGTATGTCCTAAATAACTTTCTATTCCTTTTTCCACAACACACAATACATGCAAACTCTGAAACAGTACAAAGTGCTGTAAATAGTAAAAAAAAAAGAATACCATACAGAATTAATCACTAAATTGCTAAACAAACCAAGAGAACTATTTTCCATAGTAAAAAATCTCACCAGAACACACACTCACGAAGATGACTCCATAGTAATGCACCCAAACTATTATATAAATAAACTTTCTCACCCATGCCAGTATGAAATCCCCACGGACTCTCCTAGCCCCAAGCCCACAAACTCAAACACACATCACTTCTCAACCTGGACAACATTCAGTGCTATCGACAGCAAACACCTCAAAAACAGTATAACTAAAATCAACACAACTACCTCACCCAGTGACCCCTGCTCGGTCAGCTGGTTAAAATCAACAAAAGATGAATTCACCCCAATAATCTGTGAGATAGTTAACTCCTCGCTGAACCAAGGGTACATGCCTGATGCTCTGAAGTAGGCGACAATCAGACCCATATTAAAAGCTGCAAACACTGACAAAAACCTACCCAACTCTTACCGCCCAATATCAAGTTTACCCTTCCTAACGAAGGTCATAGAAAAAGTTGTACAACTGCAACTTCAGGATTTTATTGAATTAAATGCCCCCCCCCCCACCCCGATGAGTACCAACATGGGTTTAGGCCTCAACATAGCGTCGAGACCCTTATGCTATCATTACTTGATAAACTTATCCGTGGTCTGGACTCTGGTAAACAGGTCTTTCTACTTATTTTCATAGACATAGCGGCTGCGTTTGACAGCATAAAGCACAACCTTCTAAATAAACAGGCTAAAACACATTGGACTACAAGGGACAATCATATAATGGCTCACATCCTACCTAAATAACAGAACCCAGCAGGTTTAAATAGGCCAGGAATCATCCTCAGCCTTTTCACAGAAACTTGCTGTCCCACAAGGATCCTCACTTTCATCCCTCCTGTTTAACATTTACATGCAGCCAATCTGCAATATATTCAAATCACACAACATCAGCTATCATCTATACACGGATGATATCATGATGTACCTTCCATTGTATACTGCTAATCTGGACTACTCCAGAATAACCGCATGCATGACTGATATAACAAACTTAATATATGAATCAGTTTTTCGTTCACTATCACCTTCAATTTCAATGGATTGGAATACCACACTGTTAAGCTCAAAAACAGTCCAAACACAGTTTTTTTCAAGGTCTCAGTTCTACAATCGTAAAAGCCTCATCGACTTACGTCAAAGCTGGCTATTTGCTTAAGCACATCAGCGACCTCTATAAACTGTGAACACCTCCCTATTTTTACATAGAGCGCTTCTTTAAATAAACTGCTTCCAAGTGTTACTAGACTTAACTTAAGACACTTTTGTGGCACTTTTGTAGCACTTGAAGAACTTTTGTAGCACTTCTCAATGTAATAGGAAGTCTGCCCACTTCTAATATGTGTTTCAGATCCCAACGTCAAATCCCTGGCACCACTTAGACGTTTCACTACGGTGTTTCTTCAGGGGATCATTATCTATAAATAAAAAACGAACATGAATCAAAATCCCAACCCATGCCTTTCTCTTTACAACCCTATACACACGACTAAACATTACATTTAAATAAAATGCCATCATTCTCCTACCAAGAGATGCTGCCCGCGGATTCTCTCAATGGTCTCAGAGCCGCACCGGGAACAACGGGAACAGTCAAGCTATCAGACAAAAAACGCCGCGCATGTCTAATGGATACCATAGCTGCCATTTTTAAAGCTCACATGGGCGGCTCATCAAGCTAGCTTCTCGTACCTTTTAAAGGTGTATTACTCCCTCAAACAAACTACTATATACAAACAATACTTCCTCCACTCTAAATACACCCCTACGGTACATGATATCACTAAAGTTCGTCTGCCCTAATACATAAATAAATTCCCATCAATATCTACCCTGAACAACTGAACTCCTATAGACAAAATGACCTTCCCCACAAGATCAATGCTTATATATTGACTATCCCCATGCCCCCAAATACAACGAAACACTAAACATCTATAGGTCATATCAAGCTCTCAAAACCTATCTCAACAGGGCCCAAAATTCCCCTGTTATTTTTGTCTGATAGCTTGACTGTTCCCGTTGTTCCGGGTGCGGCTCTGAGACCATTGAGAGAATCCGCGGGCAGCATCTCTTGGTAGGAGAATGATGGCATTTTATTTAAATGTAATGTTTAGTCGTGTGTATAGGGTTGTAAAGAGAAAGGCATGGGTTGGGATTTTGATTCATGTTCGTTTTTTATTTATAGATAATGATCCCCTGAAGAAACACCATAGTGAAACGTCTAAGTGGTGCCAGGGATTTGACGTTGGGATCCGAAACACATATTAGAAGTGGGCAGACTTCCTATTACATTGAGAAGTGCTACAAAAGTTCTTCAAGTGCTACAAAAGTGCCACAAAAGTGTCTTAAGTTAAGTCTAGTAACACTTGGAAGCAGTTTATTTAAAGAAGCGCTCTATGTAAAAATAGGGAGGTGTTCACAGTTTATAGAGGTCGCTGATGTGCTTAAGCAAATAGCCAGTTTTGACGTAAGTCGATGAGGCTTTTGCGATTGTAGAACTGAGACCTTGAAAAAAACTGTGTTTGGACTGTTTTTGAGCTTAACAGTGTGGTATTCCAATCCATTGAAATTAAAGGTGATAGTGAACGAAAAACTGATTCATATATTAAGAACATTCGTTCAAATAGTAAGGGCCATTGAATCTTGTGATTTCACAATTATGGCAGGCCTGGAAGGGTGGAAAGAGGTTTTGAGTTTTTCTCAAGACTATATTCCCAAGAATACCAAGAAGAAGACCCCTTTCACTCAGACATCCTCGGTTGAAGATTTGTCCCAAGAAGCAACATGGGATATGTTATTAAAATTACAGAAGAAAAAAGTAAAAATGGAGCTCCACCGTTTCTCACTTATTGAGTATATAAATTGCCAACAAATACCTAGAGGGCTCCGAATTTATAAAGAGCCGAGAAAGCCCTCTATGGAAGTTGATTTTGTTGAGCGGTGGAACTGCATTTTGAACAAATGTTCTCTTGATCTCATGGTGCTGATAGTGGACGCAGCACGAATGGACTTAGCAAAGCTTACAGAAGAAATGCAGGTAATGGAGGCCTCTTTACAATCAGTGACATCAGAGGGCTCTTACAAAAACAAGTCTGAGGAATTGAAGAAGCTGCTGCAGGCATTTCACCAGGAAGTGATGGCGGTGAAAATGAAAAAATTCAAACGTGATCATTCAGATTACACAGTTGGATACGTTTACCCGTGGATGAATAGCAAACGAAAGTTAAAACGCGCGGGTAAACGAGTTACTTTCGGTAACAATTCTGATGATACGTCTTCCACAGAATTGGCGAAATCTTCAAAAGACGGGGAGGATTCCTGCAATGGCGAACGAGACGACACTCGGAGAAAGAAAAAGGAGTCAGATCGCCTGAAACAGCGCGACCGAGATCAACAAAAGAAATAAGATCTTTACGGACTGAAGTGGAGGGACAATCTTTAGTGGTAAACATTTCAGGGCGGGAAGTCTCATCAACAGCATTGGCTTTATTGAACAAGGGTCTATCCTATGTACCTAGTATTTATTTTGATCCATTTCAATTCTGGCTAGATTTAGAAGCCTTATTACGGAAATTACAGCTGAAAAATTATTTTGCCCAGACAACGTCATCTGCTCAATTATCTTTAGCGTCATCGACGCCTACTGCAGCACCCATGGAAGAACAGTCTGTGGGCCGAGTAGTTTTACCTATTCGCTCTTCATGGTCCCCTCCTGGTCCTAGTCATCCAGCGCTGGAGGTTTTTAGGAAACTAGTCTTGGCAGATATTGATCAACTTGAAAAAACACAAAGATTACGAGGTACAGCTTTAACACGGGTAGAACATCAGGTCTTATCAGAGTTACACTCTCGCACTGATATCATTATAAGAAGAGCCGACAAAGGAGGGGCCATCGTGATTTTAGCTAGGGAAGATTACATTGCAGAGGCTATGTCTCAATTGCAGGACGTTCAAGTTTATACTGTTTTGGACTCTGATCCCTTACAAGCATTACAGAAGGAAATCTATCAACTTACGAAGACAGCCATGGCAGAGAAATTAATAACAAAATGAGAATTCCATTGTTTGAATGCTAAGGCTCCCGTTACAGCTAAATTCTATCTAGTCCCAAAAATACACAAGAATTCTGAGAAGCCCCCGGGAAGACCGATCGTTTCTACCCGTGGTAGTGTGCTTGAGCCATTGTCTACATTCGTAGATTCTTATTTAAGACCTATGCTGACCACCATCCCCTCGTATCTAAAGGACACTACTCATTTTCTCAACGTGCTACATGAGGCATCAGGCTTGCTTGAACAGCAGGATGTTATTCTTGCAACGCTAGACGTAGTATCCCTTTACACAAACATCCCTCAGTCAGCTGCGGTACAAGTAGTGGAACAAGTTTTAAGATGACGTGGGGATGTGACAGAGGCCTTGAAGAATTTTCTTCTTCAAATAGCACAGTTAGCTATTAGTCAGAACTACTTTATTTTTGAGGGGATTTTGTATCAACAAAAAAGTGGGGTGGCTATGGGTGCAACTTGCACCCCGAGCATAGCTAATTTTTACATGGGGTTCTTTGAGTATCAATGGGTGACCTCTTCAAAGTACGCTCCCCAGATCGCCGTGTGGAAGCGGTACATTGATGATATTTTTTTGATTTGGAGGGGTACAGAGGAGTCGTTGATGGCTTTCTTTAGTTGGCTGGATACTTGCGATACCAATATAAAATTTACTCATACCCATCATAATAGCACTATCATCTATTTAGATGTTAAAGTGATGCGAGGAGTCACAGGTTGGGAAACCACCATATATAAGAAACCTACAGATAGGGTCACTTTTTTGAGCTATGACAGCATGCATCCACGACGCCTAAAAGAGGGATTGCCATTCTCTCAATTTCTACGCTTTAGGCGTAATTGTTCAACTAGAGCTGAGTACAAGCGAAAATCAAAACAATTATTTCATGATTTCCGCCAGAGAGGATACCCAGAAGTGATCCTTAAACGGGCTTATTCCCGAGCGTTATATAATCATAGAACGGCACTGCTTCAGATGAGGCCAGTGGGTACACAGGTAGAAATCGAGGATAATAATATTAATTTCATCTCCAAATATTCCCCTTTGAGTGTAGGAATTCAAAAAATCTTTAGAAGACATACTAACGGTACTTCAGGTGGTACCGGGACTCCAGGACAAACACATACGGTGCGTTTGGCAACGGCACCGTAATTTAAAAGAATGGGTAAGCCCGGCGGTTTTACCAAAGTTGAGAGAGGGCGAGGACGTAGATCAATTAGGGGGCCATAAGCCATGTGGGGAATGTGACATTTGTGATTTAGCGATAGAGGCTTCGTCTTTTGAATACCATGGAATTGTTTTCCGATTGAGACACATTACCACGTGCGAGTCTCGAAATGTGGTATATGCGATTGTTTGTCCCTGTGGGTTGTGTTACGTAGGTAAAACTATTCGATCTTTTCGCCTGCGGATGAGGGAACATCGTAGCCGTTTACATTGTAAAGTGTTGGAGGCTCCCCTGGTGACTCATTGTGTGCAAAAAAATCACGTTTTTGAACAACTTAGGTGTCTTTGTTTGGTACAGATTCAGCAAGGCCGTATGGGGAGGACTTTAGATCAGACATTAATATTACAAGAGCAGCGTCTGATTTTCACTTTGGACACATTGGAACCCCGGGGCTTGAATAGTGTGATAGAGTGGGCAGCATGTGGCTGATACCAGAATGAATAACAGGGGAATTTTGGGCCCTGTTGAGATAGGTTTTGAGAGCATGATATGACCTATAGATGTTTAGTGTTTCATTGTATTTGGGGGCATGGGGATAGTCAATATATAAGCATTGATCTTGTGGGGAAGGTCATTTTGTCTATAGGAGTTCAGTTGTTCAGGGTAGATACTGATGGGAATTTATTTATGTATTAGGGCAGACAAACTTTAGTGATATCATGTACCGTAGGGGTGTATTTAGAGTGGAGGAAGTATTGTTTGTATATAGTAGTTTGTTTGAGGGAGTAATACACCTTTAAAAGGTACGAGAAGCTAGCTTGATGAGCCGCCCATGTGAGCTTTAAAAATGGCAGCTATGGTATCCATTAGACATGCGCGGCGTTTTTTGTCTGATAACTTGACTGTTCCCGTTGTTCCGGGTGCGGCTCTGAGACCATTGAGAGAATCCGCGGGCAGCATCTCTTGGTAGGAGAATGATGGCATTTTATTTAAATGTAATGTTTAGTCGTGTGTATAGGGTTGTAAAGAGAAAGGCATGGGTTGGGATTTTGATTCATGTTCGTTTTTTATTTATAGATAATGATCCCCTGAAGAAACACCATAGTGAAACATCTAAGTGGTGCCAGGGATTTGACGTTGGGATCCGAAACACATATTAGAAGTGGGCAGACTTCCTATTACATTGAGAAGTGCTACAAAAGTTCTTCAAGTGCTACAAAAGTGCCACAAATGTGTCTTAAGTTAAGTCTAGTAACACTTGGAAGCAGTTTATTTAAAGAAGCGCTCTATGTAAAAATAGGGAGGTGTTCACAGTTTATAGAGGTCGCTGATGTGCTTAAGCAAATAGCCAGTTTTGACGTAAGTCGATGAGGCTTTTGCGATTGTAGAACTGAGACCTTGAAAAAAACTGTGTTTGGACTGTTTTTGAGCTTAACAGTGAGGTATTCCAATCCATTGAAACTGAAGGTGATAGTGAACGAAAAACTGCTTCATATATTAAGAACATTCGTTCAAATAGTAAGGGCCATTGAATCTTGTGATATAACAAACTGGCTTGACACCCAGAATCTCAAAATCAATCTCAAGAAAACTGAACTGTTATTTATTTCAAGACACTCAAACTTTACCCCCCCCCCCCAGTAAAATCACTCTATAAGATACAGAAATTGAAGTCAAGGATGAAGTTAGATACCTAGGAGTAGTGTTAGATAAGAGTCTAGGCATGATCCCACACTTAAAAGTAGTAACAAAAAATATTTACTTTAAATTAAGAACAATCCAATGCATTAGACCACTCCTGGAAGATCACGACTTTAGGACAGTACTTCAAGCTCTAATAACCCCACTCACAGAGTATTGTAACAGTATTCTCCAAGGAGTTCCCAAAAAAACCACCCACCAGCTTCAACTAGCGCAAAACCTGGCAGCACATATAGCTTCTAATTCAACACGCAAAGATCACATCACCCCTATACTCCGTGATCTACACTGGCTACCAATAACCTCCAGGGTAAAGTATAAATACATAAAGATCATCTTTAAGCACCATTGTAACATTGCCTCCACTACCTTATCCACTCTCCTTACAACACCAAACACCTCAAGGATAAGAAGAAACGGCTCTCAAAACACATATATAACTCCATCACACATCCGCAATACAAATCAATGCACCAGTACCAGAGCTTTCTCCTACGTGGCCCCAATATTGTGGAACTCGCTCCCCAATGACCTAAGAGCGACAAAGGACCTCCTGCAATTCCTCAGGGACTTAAAAACACACCTATTTATCGAACATTTTGGTGACTCAAGCACTCTCATTAAATCCCAAGATACCTAAAGAACTACCAATTTCCGCCATCCGATAACTTAAACCTCAAAATGACACAGTTACCCTAGGTTAAATATCAGATATAAACAAATTGTATATGGTTATCTGTACATAGTTTTAACATGTTAAATGTATATAGTTCTAATGTTCAATGTAAAACTTGTTGGGATGTTCCATGTAAACTGCCCCTGATCTCAGGAAGGGACGGTATATAAAATTTTGTTAAATAAATAAATAAGAGCATGGGCCATACACAAGACAGGTGAACTACACTGCATCTGCGGTCACCATCACCCACATGTTGGAGGACACAGCAACAACATGACATGATCCCTGAGAAGAGGTGGCATACAGTGATGGAACTTTGATTGTGGATGCATGCCTATGCTGGACATTGGTATTCATGTGGGGGATTGGTGCATGCAGAGGATGCACAATAACCTGGTGATACGATCCACTGCCTGGGTTGCATGACTCATAGCCACAAACACATTTTTCCATTCACTTACTATGGATTCTACCATCATCATCATAAGACGTCACACCTCAGTGTGCACACACATGGATTCATTAAAAGACTTTGAGAGAGATGTGATGGTGCACACACCATTTGAGCTGTGGAGATAGTGTACTGGTAGCTACATGTCCAGCAGGGGAAACAATATCCACTGAGTCCTGCCACTCCACCTTTTGGTGGTTTTACCATATCAGTGACATGCCTCTACAGATGACCTCAAATGTTTTTGCCCAACTGAGAATCAAGTTGTGTGTGTAACAGCAGAGGGACATTATATATGTGTTGTGTTATTTCATTGTCACCCTTGCACTTGGCCTTGACACGCTGTTGCACATCCTCACACGGTGCACCACAACAACATCTTTGCTTTGTGTTTGGCCATGGGCAGGAGTGATACTGTGCATATGGGGCATCACTGCATCATGTTGTGACTTACACTGTGCATATACATGTGCATAAATATGTTTGTGACACACTGACATGTGATTATGTGCATTTTGTGCATTTTGTACTCCAATGGTTCAGATCCTATCTAACCGACCAACAGCAACTGATCTGCACCAAAACCTCCACCTCATCCCCCTTTCAGCAACATCAAGGAGTACCACAAGGATCCACACTATCAGCCATGCTTTTCAACATCTACCTCCGTCCACTCTGCTCAGTCATACGCACTCACAATGTCAACTTCCACATATACGCCGATGACATAATGCTCTACGCCCCAATTACAACCACGGACCCAACAAACGACCAGCTATCAACCTGCTTCACCGACGTATCCAACTGGCTACAAGAGAACAACTTATCCATTAACATAAAGAAGACCGAAGCCCTTATAGTAACAAAAGACCCAGACTTCAAACCACCCACTCACCTCACCATGGGAACCACACAAATTCAAGTACAACCACACATAAGATATCTTGGCATTATCATTGACCAAGCCCTAACTCTTAAGCAACAAATCAACAAGACCACGAGAACTGTATTCCACAAGGCGAAAACGGTACAACGCCTCCGACCCCTCCTCGAACCACAAGACTTCAGGACAGTAATGCAAGCTTTAACACTCCCTCATCTGGACTACTGCAACATAATCTACCATGGCCTACCTGCAACACAGACCAATCCCCTCCGAACTGCCCTAAACACCACGGCGAGAATAATTCACAATGCAAGGAAACGAGACCACATCACCCCAATTCTGAGGGACCTTCATATCCTCCCTATCGAAGCAAGAATTAAGTACAAAACCCTTCTATTCACTCACAAAAACATCCACCAAACACAGGGCACCCCACTCTGCGCCCTACTGCCTCGCCCAACCCACAACAGAACAACCAGACAATCCTCCAACAGCTCCGTTGCCATCCCCCACAAAAGAACCAAAGCAACTCAACGGACCTGCAACAGAGCTTTTGAACTATATGCCCCATCCCTCTGGAACTCTCTACCAAACCACATCAAGAACAACGGTGATCTCCCATCATTCAAAAAGCAGCTAAAAACCGTCCTATTCCAAGAACATCTCTGAATAGGAACCAGTAACTATGCTATCTTGTCAGTCTCTATGTCCACCCAAAAATCATCAATGTTGAACCCCTGGTGATGGCCCCCCCCCACATTTGATTCCCCCCCCCTGGTTATATGTCCCACCGCTTTGACCCAGTGAAAAGCGGGATATAAATACAGTTAAATAAATAAATAAAATAAATTTGTGATGCTTACTGCAGCATAGTTGTCATGTTTTTAGACCTCCACAAACATCTTTATCTGTTTTGGTCCAATAAAGATGTGCCATTATTGATTGAATTACAACTTACACAGTCACATATGTGCTCCATCCTATGTCTCTCATGACATTGTGCCATACACACAGCAGGGCCAATTTTCTGATGTAGCAATCTGTATTTTCACATATAGCTGGATTTGTGCATTGCATGTACGTTCTCGTACCTGTACAGCTCATGGAAGGCTAACGTTACCCCAGAGTTCATGTATTCTGCTGCCTCCGCACCTGTGCAAAACAATTTTTTTGGACTACTGTGCCAACATGTGCTTGTCTTACCTAACTCCATGTCCTCACTGTGGATTGTGTCCGTGATTTTTGAGGCCATTTCTACAGTAAAATGTCCTAGTTACCTGTGTACATGGCTTCTGGTTGTTTTCCCCACAACACATACTCATGTGCAGGCCATCTACACTGCTGTTTAACACACTAACACACACATATGCTATATCACTGCGATCAGTTGTGTTGGGGGCATTGTGTGGTAGGGCATAGGAACATACCATTGTTGGCATGTTTCAGTGTTTTGCTATGCACTACACATGGCCATCTGTGCATGGCAGCTTGGCAGTAATTTTCAACATTTCTCTTTCGCAGATTATATCTTGGTGGTTCTGAGATTCATCTTGGCCTACCTGCTTAGATCACGCTCCCTGTCAGATCTGTGGCCAGACACATATGCCAGGGTTGTCCCACATTTGAAGACAGCACTGATATGAGCATTAGACAGTTGCTGGTCATAGAATACAACAACACATCACTTTGGCCCACCTAGATAATAATCCTTGAAACAAACATTTCTGAGAATGACATCTATACATCTGCAAACATTCCATGCAGGTATGTTGGAACATCAGCCACGTGCCATCTGTAATATTAGAATTCCAGTGCTGATGCTGGACACTTCATTGCAAGCCATCATGCTCAATCACCACACTGACACCCCCAGATCACCAATGTGAGCATTGGCCAGTGTGGAGCTATTTGTTACAGAGATTTGAGTGAGCAGCAGAGTTGAACAAACATGTTATCCATGTGTCAGTCATTTGTGTGACAGCATGTATATAAAGATGCACACCACTGATGTCCAGACATGTGTGCAATGTGTTTGTTCAGGGAGGCCTAGGGATTGGGGAGGCCCACCATTTGTCTTTTACCTTGTCTTTTCTCAGAGGTAGCTGTGAGGTGCATATAAATACACACACATCATACACCTACATAGCCTCATAAAAGTTTTATGACTTGTTTGGTCATGCAGAGATTCATGCTAGAATGTAACTGTTGGGAGCTAGGTAACATGGTGTCTGGGGCATACATGATATGTGTACGTTCTGTTGAGATGTAGCTGAGCCACCTATTTGTTGCACATGATCCATAGCCCTGTGACACATGTGAGATTGTCAGTGGCACCCCTGGTGCACATGGCCAACACCTATACTGGAAACATAGGTTTACACATACATATGACTGTTGCATCATATACCAGATGTCATACAGGGCCAATGGTGGCCTATTCTACATGTTTGGTTAACAACATCACTGCATTGATTTGAGGTGCATACTGCCCTCACATTGTCTAGGACACACACATAGCAACTTGCTGCATGTTACTCACCAAGACCCTCTACAGCTACTCTTCTTTATAACATACTGCAAATGGTGCAATAGTGACACAGTAGGTGTGCACTGTGTGTACATGTACATATTGCACCTCATAAACGCTACATGCATTCCAATGGCGCAATGTTCATGATCTCCACATCAGGCACACTAACAGCTGATGCAGCAGGGCCCCCATATTGTCAGGGAATGTTGCATAGAGTGGGGTCTCTACCACTGTGCTGCTGCATTATTGCCCACAAATCATATCATAGAAAACATAGGTATTGCGGTGATAGCAAAGCTACATTCTAGCGGCACATGAGCCGAGTCCAGTTGCATGTCAGTTCCTGTTTCCCTTTGTGACTTTTTTTCGTGATGTGTACAAATAGCATACCACATCCAGGTTCACCTGGGACAACATGCTGGTAGCAGTACATCCCCATCTGTGAGGGCTATCGGGGACATAGATGTGTAAGAGTTATTTGGCACTGGAGATCACGGTAGAGGTGAAACAGATTGGACTCACATTTGCCTCCTTGTAAACGCATCATCCAAAATGCATATGTTCCTCCCCATACACATGCACATTTTTTGCACTGTATGCATGTGCTGGATTGTATGGCTCACACTAACAGGCAGGTATGTGCTAGAGGGCATGTCATAGACGACGTGTGTTGGTTCCTCATCATGCACCACATACTGTCTACATACACGCACATGTGACTCAGGACTGCAGAGCGTGGGAATGCATTGGGGGGGGGGGGCATCTGAACAATGCACACAATGCAGCTCCTAGACAGGATCTGTCCTGCAGATCATCTGTAGACATAGCAGTGAATGTATATGGGCCATGTTGAAAACATACCTGTCTCAGCTGCTGCATCTCCACACTGACCAACGTATACTCTGGCATAATCATGACAACCACAGCTCACTTGGCCAACAATCCCTGAAAGGTAGCAGCAGGATGGCTGCAAATTAGCTGAAACATCACAGGGAGATACAAATATACATACATACATTCCCTTTAGTGGAACATATTTCCATTGCAGTTGCTGTGGAGGGTTAGCATAGTGGCTACACACTAGGGAGCAGGTTGGATTCCCATATGTTGTTTTCCATTTTTTTCTTGTGTTCTGTTGAAAATACCATACAAAGGGCTTCAGCTTCAGCACCGCACCAAACATCCTTCCATCTCTTCAGTATGCACTACACTGTGCACGCCATTCATGCTACCCATCACGTATTGAGCACAGACTCAGATGTGGCGCATTGGTGTGTGTTGGTAAGGTGAACGCAGCAGATGCATGATCCACACCGTGCACAGTCTTGGGAGACTGAGCCCTGAGTGTGGGTGTCTGTATGTCCATCGCAGAGATATTTTACCTACAGCCATACTCTACAAGGGTGACATGATTCTATTAACCTCCTTCTACATTGTTACCAGATACATAGGGACCCTTTCTATGTAATTCTTAGAAGAGCAGTTGGCTTGTAGTGTTATCATAGTTGTTTGTGCACTGTGTTTGGACAACACAGAGTGCCGGTTCGATTCACACATGTTCTTTCTTCATTTCTTTTTCCATAATGCCCTGGTGCACATACCATCCAAAAGGGTGGGGCTTCAGCCCAGACCTGGGCATCTTTGCATAAATTGCATGCAAGCTATTTTATGCATGCTGTTCAATGCAGACAATTTAGTGGGGTGTGTGCTTGACCTTGAAGGACTGGAAAGGGGGGCTGTTACTTCTGGTGAGAAATCTGAAATTGTAAGTATATACTTCTGGGAATTTTTCTGAAAGGAATTTTTTTTCTTTTAAAGCTAATTAATCTGTGAACCCACTATTTTTTTTGTTAAATCAGTCAGGGCCTAGTAGCAACAGTTTAAGATTCAATTTAAAAACACAGAAGAGAACTTTCTGGTTACCTTTCATACCCAGTAGACAGCTGTAGTTTAAATTTCATAGTCACTCAGGGCCTAGCATCAGCAAAGTACTTTTAGTTTCAAATTAAAACACAGAAGAGAGCTTTCTGGTTAAATTTAGAATCCAGCAGAGAGCTTGTAGTTTAAATTTCATAATAGGTTAGAGCCTAGTAGCAGCAAAGAGCTATAATTTAAATCAAATCAGAATATAGCTTACCTCAGCAGCACAGGACAAGGTACTGTGTAGCAGCCCTTTTTTAATAAGTGTTATATCCCTCCCTCCCTCCCCACACCCACCCTCCCCTGGGATAATCACAGCTTTATAGGTACTTGCACAACTTAAAAGACAGGAGGTGCTCTCAGGTGAAGCTCATTACCCAAATCAGTCATACACTAAGGACCTGAGATTAATTAAGCTTCAGGTGAACAAGGTATATTAAACTTCTTAGGTACAGTTTTAGTGGTATAAATATCCATTGCACCCTTTAGTACATATAGAACTTAAAGATCTAAACACAAACTTAAAACTAAGATGCAGATAGCAGTCCAGCAGCGGGATGTGGGCTTTCCAGTCTTTTGCATTGAGTGTCACATGTATGATTTTCTCCCAGCTGGTGAGAGGTCTTACGTGTGCACTAGGTGCAAGGAGCTCTCTGCTCTCAGGGAACGAGTCCGTTCTCTAGAGGCTAGAGTAGCAGACTTGGAAAACATAAGACAGACAGAGAGGTACATAGACGAGACCTACAGGGATATAGTCCTGAAGTCCCACCTCCAGTCTGGCAGCATCCCTGTTGCCATGGAGGAGAGAGGTCACGTGACAGGAGAGCATCACCCTGGTGTGGCAGGAAGTGATCCTGTAACTAGGACCTGTCCTCCAGGTGATGTAAACCCCTCTCGCACCGAGGAGGTTTCTCCAGGGCCAAGTGCCCATGAGGGAAGGGTTAGGACAGCAGTTATAGTTGGTGATTCGATCATTAGGCATGTAGATAGCTGGGTGGCTGGTGGACGTGAGGATCGCCTGGTAACATGCCTGCCTGGTGCGAAGGTAGCGGACCTCGCACGCCACCTAGATAAGGTCTTAGATAGTGCTGGGGAGGAGTCTGCTGTCTTGGTACATGTTGGTACCAATGACATAGGAAAATGTGGTAGGGAGGTTCTGGAAGCTAAATTTAGGCTTTTAGGTAGGAAGTTGAAATCCAGAACTTCCAGGGTAGCGTTCTCCGAAATGCTTCCCGTTCCACGCGCAGGACCCAAAAGGCAGGCAGAGCTCCGGAGTCTCAATGCGTGGATGAGACAATGGTGCAGAGATGAGGGGTTCGGATTTGTTAGGAACTGGGGAACATTCTGGGGAAAGGAGGGGCTCTTCCGAAGGGATGGGCTTCACCTTAACCGGGATGGAACCAGGCTGCTGGCATTAACCTTTAAAAAGGAGATAGAGCAGCTTTTAAACTAGATAATAGGGGAAAGCCGACAGTCGCCCAAGAGCGCATGGTTCGGAAGAATGTATCCTTGAAGGATACTACAAAAAGCAGAGAGGTTCCAAAAAAGAGTAAAGTAGCCCAAATGCCCTCGAGTATGGAGCAGAGAGAACTTAAAGATCCCAAATTACCCATGTCTACCAATAGCCAAATTAATATGAATAAAATACAGTCTCTAAAATGCTTGTATGCAAATGCTAGAAGTCTACAAAACAAGATGGGAGAGTTAGAATATATAGCACTAAACGAGAGGTTAGATATGATTGGAATATCAGAGACATGGTGGAAGGAGGACAACCAGTGGGACACTGTGATACCTGGGTACAAACTATATCGAAATGATAGAGCTGATCAAATTGGTGGAGGGGTTGCACTCTATGTTAGAGAGGGCATTGAGTCAGAAAGGATTAAAGTTTTGCAAGAAACAAAATTTGCTGTAGAATCTCTATGGATTGAAATTCCATGTAAAAAGGGGAAGGCGATGGCAGTGGGGGTGTACTATCGTCCGCCTGGCCAGAATGAACAAATGGATGATGAAATGCTCAAAGAAATCAAGGAAGCTAGCAAAAGTTACAGTGCAGTAATAATAATGGGTGATTTCAATTACCCCGCCATCGACTGGGTCAGTGTCACAACAGGACATGCTAGGGAGATAAAGTTCCTCGATGAAATAAATGACTGCTTCTTGGAGCAGCTGGTTCATGAACCGACCAGAGGGGAAGCAATATTAGACCTAGTCCTTAGTGGAACACCAGATGTAGTGCAAGAGATAAGGGTGTTGGGGCCACTTGGCAATAGTCATCATAGCATGATCGCCTTTGATTTAATTAGTGGAGGAGGGATAGTAAGGAAATCCACAGTACTACCCTTTAACTTTCGAAAGGGAGACTATGATAAAATGAGGAAAACAGTTAAGAAAAAACTAAAAGGAACAGTTGCAAAGGTTAAAGACGTACATCAAGCTTGGGTGTTGTTGAAAAATACTATCTTGGAAGCCCAGACCAGCTGTATTCCACGCTTTAAGAAAAGTGGAAGGAAGTCCAAAAAACTGCCAGCATGGTTTAAAGGTGAGGTCAGAGAGGCTGTTGTTGCCAAAAAAGCATCTTTCAGGAAATGGAAAAAAGAGCCAAATGATGAAACCTGGAAACAGCACAAGCACTGGCAAGTCAAATGCAAGGCATTGATAAGGCAGGCAAAGAGAGAATTTGAGAAGAAGCTTGCTGCGGAAGCAAAAACGCGAAATAAAGACCTTTTCAAGTACATTCGTAGCAAAAAACCTGTGAGAGAGTCAGTTGGTCCATTAGATGATAAAGGGGTTAAAGGAGCACTAAGAGGCGACAAGGCGATAGCGGAGAGACTGAATGAATTCTTTGCTTCGGTCATTACTGAGGAAGATGTAGGGATGTTACCCATGACTGAAGTGGTATTTAAAGGTGTGGAAGAATTGAAGGAAATATCGATACATCGGGAAGATGTCTTACAACTATTAGATAAACTGAAGAGTAGCAAATCACCTGGGCCGGATGGTATACATCCAAGGGTGTTGAAAGAACTGAAATTTGAAATTGCAGACCTGCTATCAGTAATCTGTGAACTATCATTAAAATCATCTCTAATACCTGAGGATTGGAGAATCGCCAATGTAACACCAATTTTTAAAAAGGGTTCGAGGGGTGATCCGGGAAACTACAGACCGGTGAGCCTGACATCAGTACCGAGAAAAATGGTAGAAACCATCATAAAGAATAAAATTACTCAGCATGTAGATAGTCATGACCTAATGGGAGACAGCCAACATGGCTTTAGACAAGGAAGATCTTGTCTTACTAATCTGTTATGTTTTTTTGAAGGAGTGAATAAACAGGTGGACAAAGGTGAGTCGGTTGATATTGTGTATCTGGACTTTCAGAAAGCCTTTGACAAGGACCCTCATGAGAGACTTTTGGCAAAACTAAAGAGTCATGGGATAGGAGGCAGTGTACTACTGTGGATCAGGAACTGGTTAAAAGATAGAAAGCAGAGGGTAGGGCTAAATGGCCAATTTTCCCAATGGAGAAAGCTGAATAGTGGTGTACCCCAGGGATCTGTGCTGGGTCCGCTGCTTTTTGACATATTCATAAATGACCTGGAAAGTGGAATAACGAGTGAGGTTATCAAATTTGCTGATGACACAAAACCATTTAGAGTTGTTAAAACCCAGGAGGATTGTGGAAAATTGCAAGAGGATCTTGGTAAATTGGAAGACTGGGCATCAAAATGGCAGATGAAATTTAATGTGGAGAAGTGCAAGGTTATGCACCTAGGGAAGAACAACCCAAACTATGGTTACACGATGCAAGGTTCCACATTAGGAACCACCACCCAGGAAAAAGATTTAGGCGTCCTTGTGGATACCATGTTAAAACCCTCGGCCCAGTGTGCAGCGGCGGCCAAGAGAGCAAATAGAATGCTAGGTATGATAAGGAAAGGAATGGAAAATAAAACAAAAGATATTATAATGCCTCTATATCGTTCCATGGTGAGACCGCACCTTGAATATTGTGTGCAATTCTGGTCGCCGTATCTTAAAATGGATATAGCGATTTTAGAAAAGGTTCAGAGAAGAGCCACCAAAATGGTAAAGGGGATGGAAGTCTACTCCTATGAAGAAAGGCTAAAAAGGTTGGGGCTCTTTAGCCTGGAAAAGAGACGGCTGAGGGGAGATATGATAGAAGTCTATAAATTAATGAATGGAGTGGAACGGGTAAACGTAGATCGATTGTTTACCTTATCAGAATATAGAAAGACTAGGGGACATGCAATGAAGCTACAGGGTAAACTATTTAAGACTAATAAAAGAAAATATTTTTTCACTCAACGTGTAATCAAACTCTGGAATTTGTTACCGGAGGATGTAGTAAAGGCTGTTAGTGTAGCTGGGTTTAAAAAAGGTTTGGACAAGTTCCTGGAGGAAAGGTCCATAAACCATTATTAAGAAGGGACCCAGGATATCAATGCTGAACCAATACAAGCATTGTGGAACCTGTGTCCCTTGGGGAAACTGCTAGGTACGTATGACCTAGATTGGCCACTGTTGGAAACAGAATACTGGGCTTGATGGACCTTGGTCTGACCCAGTATGGCATATCTTATGTTCTTATGTTATGTTCTTGGCTATGGCTCACATCCCACTTACCGACTACAATAGCAGCTGCCAAAGATCTATCACCTAACACCTGCAAATCCATCAATCTCGGGGCACCGTATGTCTACGTCCCTCAGGGCGTCTTAGGTCACAGCCCTTGTAGACCTTTGGCGTGATGAAGCTTGTGGCTTGTTGTCAGCTGGCATGTTACTGCACGATACATGGCCAGGGTGCCCTGTACCATATCGTAAATAGCCCATGGCAACCTTAACGCCGCACCACCACATCCTTATATGGCATTGGTAACATTAGCGCTGCACTTACCGCTGGTGACATTAACGCCGCTTAGTAAACATTTCCCTTAGTGTCTGCTTAGCACATGTCAAATTAGCATTCAAGTGCTGCTATAAATAATCTCAATTTATGTATTGGTGCAATACGGGTGAAGTCAAACTCGATATAGGCAGTTCTCAGTTTCTTTCCTTAATTGGTTTTAAGTGACTTGGTCAGCTTTGGAATGCCTAAATTCCACTGCATAGTTGTAGTAGTACTTGCTCATAGTCTGGGAGATGTTTCAAACTATACACCTTTGATGTCTTTTTCTTTATAAAACAGGTTAAGATTTGAGAGAGGCCATGGATTACAAACATAGTTTTAAATTTATTTAAAAAGAGCTGTCAGTTGAAGGTAGTGGTTTTATATTTTTAAGCTAAGCAAAATTAATAGGTATTTTTCAGAAGTTTGAAAACTTGTTTTAAATAAATAACTGATCTCAAACTGAGCATGTGACACTTGACTATGTCATAGGGTAGGTAGGCTATTGTAATTTGCACTGCTTTGTTTGTCTTGTATATTTTCTTACCTAATTCTTTGCTTTTGGGCATTGTAAAGAAGGAAATAATGTTAAAACTGGTGCGGAGCCTCCTGGCACTATGGAACCTCTGCTGCTGCCGCGTCCCTTCCTAACCTCTGCTGCTGCCGCGTCCCACTCTAGGATCACTTCCTTTTGAGGGCAGGACGCAGCAGCAGCAGAGGTTCCATAGCACCAGGAGGCTCCGCACCGGTTTGCTTTCATTTTAAAAGCTACCACAGCCCCAGCCATTGGTCCGTGTTTTGTTTTTAAAAACTGAAGGTGGGCTTCTTCTGGTGACGTCATCGGGCTGCATGGTGGCATAAGGCAGGAGCTCCGCCACCAAGCCTGCATCAGCGGGGTGAAATCCCCAAAAAAATAGAAAGCAAAGTGGTGAAATGAAGGGACAGTAGTGCGGGAGGCAGCAGGAGTAGGTCCGGTGGCAGAGAGAGCCGTAGCGTTTACCGGCACCGCAACTGCAACCAAAGCAGTGCGAGCGTGTAGGAGAGCACGTGGCAGGCTGCAGACATGGCCTGAGCAACGCGGCGTGAGCGAGCCTGGCAGGACCGCTGGAGTAAGAAAGTGGCACTGGAGAGAGGAGCTGTCAGAAAGGAGGCAGATCGAGTGAGCTGGAGGAGAAAACGGCACGATAACAAAGGCAAGTGATGCAGAAAGAGCACAGTTCTTAAAGGCACAGAACACCACCCAATAAAAAGTGTAATTACACAAAATAAATCCAGGCTAAAGCACTTAAAATGCTCATACTGACCAACCTATTGGAGAAATACACGAGAGAAAAGTGTACTGGCATAGTGCATAGCAGGAAAACCGGCAGGGAGAGGCAGGCGGCAGGTCCGGGAGACCGAAGACTCCAGAAGGCCTGGGGGTGATATCAGAGGCGCTGAGGGGGAAGATGGATAAACCCAAAGGAGGGGCCTCAGCAAAGAAAAAATTGGCGGAATTCAGATTGTCCTATGCACCCTCCAGAGGAGGGAAAGAAGGGGAGAAGGAAGGCAAAGGGGTGACGGAGCGCAAGGTAGAGCCTGTGGAGGAGACGGAGGGTTCCTGGGGTCCAGGAGTGGCCGACATGATCAAGATGTGGCTGAATGAACTAAAAGAAGAACGCAAAGTGGAAATCAGCGGAGCTACACATGAACTAAGAGAGACACTGCACTCTTTAAGACAGGATATAGCGGACTCAGGATCCCGGGTAGAAGAAACAGAAACCCTGCTGGAACAACAAGGGGATGCAGTGGAAGAGCTACAAAAAGGATGGGAGGGGTTAAAACAAGCCCAGGAAGAATTATAAGAGAAGACGGAGGATCTGGAGGATAGATCCAGGAGAAATAATATAAGAGTGAGAGGGGTGCCCGAGGATCCTAAATACAAAAACTGTGAAGAAGTTATCACAAAAGTGTTTGGAGCATTGTTACAAGTGGTGGACCTCGAAGTATGTGAGGAAGGCGAGTCTCTGCAAATTGAAAGAATGCATAGGGGGCTGGGCCAATAAGAGATAACCGACCAAGGGACATTGTGGTGTGCCTGAGATCCTTTAACACCAAAGAAAATCTTCTGAAGGCAGCACGGAAACTGTGACATTTTCAATGGGAAGGTCATGCAGTGGAATTGTTCCAGGATCTTTCGCTGGGCACACTGCAGCGTCGGAGAGAGATGAAGGAAGTGACGGCTTATTTGAGGAGGGAGGAAGCAAGATACAAATGGCTGTCTCCTTTTGGTCTATTGATTACAGCAAATGGGAAATTGAGGAGGGTGAAGAACTGCAAGGAAGCTTGGGGGGGTGCTTGGAGACTTGGGACTAAGTAATCTTCCAGGGTGCAAGGAGAGCTCAATAAGAACAAAGAACGCCATGACATCCAGGACTAGGGCGGCCAGTTTGAGATGGCAAAGAGCAACAACCAATGGTCAGAGAATAGCGAGACTGACCAAAAGCAACCAAGGTGGAATAGTGGAGGCAAAGGACATCAGCTGAGGAGAAGGACCTCGGAACTCTGGGCGCAGGAGGACATATTGTATGAACTGTATTATAAGACATGGATAAGTGCTGTATAAGGGTGGATGTGGGAAGGATAAGGAAGGAAGGGGGGGAGTAGGAGGAGAGGGAGGAGGAAGGGGATTGGGAAGAGGGGAGGGGAGCGGGAGGAGGGCTCGGGATACAACATTGGATGGCATATATAATGAGCAATAGGGGTGCGGAATGTGGGGGGTGGGAAGGTGGGAGATATAGGGCAAGGGAGGGTCAAGAAGGGTCAGTGTAGAGGTGCAAGGAAGGGGGGATGGAACTAACTTGAGGGAGGAGAACACGGGAGGGGTGGGCCGGGATATGGGGAATAGATAATAGGCAAGGGCAGGCTGAGGTCTGATAGACAGTCACTATATATGGAAGTTGAGTCTCCAAGGTGGGAACGGGGGACGGAGAAGGGAGATGGGGGAAGGGGGGAGGGGGCAGGGAGGGGGAGGGAGGGGGGTAGGAGGGTGGGAAGGGGAAGGGAGGCAAGGTGGGAGGGGGAGGGGGTGGGGGGAGTTGGGGGCAAGAAAGGGGAACTGCAACAAATACCAAAGGTGAGCTAAAAATAGTAACATTAAATGTAAAAGGGCTTAACTCCCCATTTAAGAGACAGAAATTGAATAAAGAAATAATACAACAAAAGGCTGCGGTGGTATTCATACAGGAAACGCACCTCACACGGGCGACGGAATATTTGGTTAAGCCTAAGGGGTATGGGGTTTGTATCCATGCATCAAACACAATAGAAAAAAAGAAAGGAGCAGTTGCAATTCTAATAGATTCAAAGGTAAAGATGGAATTACAGAAAGTAGTCAGCGATAAAGCGGGGAGATACGTGCTACTGTGTCTCAAAATAGGGAATGAGTGGTACTGTCTAGTGAATGTATATGCGTCTATAGGGACGCAAGGAGAATTTTGGACAAGGCTCAATGACGAAGTGGGGAAATTGGGAGAAGGTATCCTTATCTGTGGGGGTGATTTTAATTTAACATGGAATCCGGCTAGAGATGCTATGGGGAAAAGAGAGGGCAAGAGGGCAGATAGAAGCAAATATTGACATTTTGTAACACAACACTGCTTGATAGATGCATGGAGATTTCAGCATCCTCGGAAAAGGCAGTTCTCATACTACTCCTCAGTGCACGGCTCGTATTCTAGAACAGGCGCCATCTGGATAACTAAGGAGATGGTGGGAAGAATTAAAGGGGCGGAGATGGGCTCTATCACGTGGTCTGACCACGCTTTGGTGGAAATCAGATTGGTGATAGAGGGGGAGGAAAGGGAATACAATTCAGGAGATTAAATGAGTCTCTACTAGAAGACAAGCAGGTAAGGGATGATATAGAGCGGGAAACAAGAGAATATTTTCAATGGAACGATAATGGGGAGGTGGCATGGGAGGTGTATGGGATGGTTATAAGGCAGTAGTGAGAGGTGTGCTGGTCAAATGGGGGGCACGAAAAAGGAAGGAAAGGGAGACAAGAGACAGGGTACTGAGAGAAAGACTAATGAAATTGGAAGAATTAGATGTGCAAGATAGAACAGGGTCCTATAGAGGACAAGTGTTGGCAGTAAGAGCACAAATAAATGGAAAGCAGGCGGATATCATCAGGTATCACATGCAGCTTTTGAGACAGGAATTCTTCGAGGGGGGCAATAAAGCCGGGAGATATATGGCGCAGAAACTGAAACAAAGGACGTTAAGGTCTCACATATTGAAAGTTAGAGATGAGGGAGGGAAACAGTCTCCAAAGACGGGGATATTAGGGAGGCCTTTAAGAGACTCTATCAAGCGCTATATGAGGCAAGACCTTCCCCAGAGCCCGAGAGGGTACAAAGCTACGTAGATTCCGTACAGCTGCCGAAATTAGCGGAGGAGGAACAAAAAAGAGTTAAATAAAGCCATAAAAGAGGAGGAAGTCTTGAAAGCTATAAAACAGTTGAAAGTAGATAAGACACCGGGACTAGATGGGCTCACTGCAAGGTTTTATAGAAGGTTTGGAGAGCTATTACTAAATCCACTAGTGAAGCTGTTCAATTTACCAAGGGAAGGAGGTTTGTTAGCAGGTACTATGGGGTGGGCAGGAATAACAGTCATACCTAAAGCAGGAAAGGACCCGCAAGAATGTGCGTCATACAGACCTATCTCACTATTAAACTTAGACGCTAAATTATTGGCTAAAATATTGGCTATGCGATTGAGAAGGGTCATAGGGAAATTAATTCATCAGGATCAAGCGGGCTTTATCCCAGGCAGGCAGGTAGCAGACAATATTCACAAGATATTAAATATAATCTGGTTGATTGACAAAAGCAAGGAGGAGGCGTTACTATTATCTCTAGATGCGGAAAAGGCCTTCGACCAAGTGTCGTGGCTGTTTCTATTTCAGGTAATAGGAAAAATGGGTTTGGGACAAGGATTCATGGGGTGGGTACAGGCATTATACCATAATCTGAAAGCCTGCGTCCGGGTTAATGGAGCCTATTCAAAATTTTTTGAACAAGGGAGGGGGACGAGGCAAGGGTGTCCCCTATCGCCTCTTTTATTTGCGATTTCAGTGGAGCCTTTTGCGGCAAGGATAAGAGAACAGGAAGATCTGAAGGGCATAGTAGTAGGAAAGAAAGAATATAGAATATCGTTGTTTGCGGACGATATCATAATGAGTGTGACCAGGCTGCGTTTCACTATACCAATAATAATGTGGGAATTAGAAGAATATGGCAGAATATCTGGATTTACTATAAACTGAGCAAAATCTGAAATATTGAACTTGTCAATAAAAAAGGAAGGGCAGGAAATAATACAAAAGAAATATCCATTTAGGTGGGCTCGGGGGCCGATTAGGTACTTAGGGATCCAAATAAGCAACAGGTTGGAATCTTTATATGACTTAAATTATTTAAAGCTATTTGGGCAAGTGGAGAGTTTGTTAAATGATTGGGGGCAAGGTTATCAGTCCTGGTTTGGACGCATCGCTGTTATAAAAATGATGCTGTTACCTAGATTCCTTTTCTTGTTTCAAACATTGCTGATACAGGTGCCACCTCGAAAGTTAAAGCACATGCAAAGAATCATCGTTTCTTTCTTCTTCGGTACAATCTTAACAACAGCGTTCTGACTGCAGCCAACTTTCCTGGCTATCTGACGGCTTGAAAATCCTTCCTCGCTCATAAAGGACACACGAACACGCTCCTCCAACATCAGGGTCCGAGTCATCTTCATGGTCGATCCAGAAAGCGTATGAAATTCAAAAATTCCGCGCGTTTTTATAGCTGCACTGTTGGCTAGATATCTGCATTGTGATTGATTAGTGAAACCAGCCTCCTGATTGGTCAGAAATAACATGTGCATATTGGATAATCTCGATCCAGTTTTGATGCAGGATCCACAAAAATTGCAGTAGCTATCTCTCAGTGTCTGTATTTAAATTGGAAGCAAGGAATGCAAAAAAGTCAGCTCTACTAGCCAAATGTATCCCTTTTAAGGTGGAAGGAAGATGAATAGGCTGGGCTAACACAAAATTTAAAACAAAATGCTAGAAAGTACGAAAAACACAAAACTCACAAGTGATTCCAGACTTTTGCACACCACTGTACATAAGATGTTGGTATTATTATTATTATTATTATTATTAAACACTTATATAGCGCCGCAACATACGAAGCGCTGTACAGACATACAAGAGAGACAGTCCCTGCTCATCAGAGCTCACAATCTAATAAGACAAAATACAAAATAAGTTGCAAAATACAAATAACAAAATTTACAGGACAAAGTAAACAAAAGTTGATGGAGAGATCAAGATAGGGCAAGACAGGAACGAAAAGCAGTAGTGAAGAGGTAGGATTTGAGTCTGGACTTGAAAATGGCCAGGGAGGATGCCTGGCGCACAGAGATAGGAAGACTATTCCAAGCAAAGGGTGCTGCCAGTTGGAAGGAGCAAAGTCTGGAATTAGCAGTATGAGTAAAGGGCACAGACTAACGAAGACTGTTAGAAGAGCGAAGTAACCGAGAGGGGGTGTAAGGAGAGATAAGAGACGGTTCTCTGCTGGTTCTCTGCTGGTGCCCCTCCTCCTACACTTGTCCCTTCCTTGTCTGCTGGGCCTATTCCTCTTGTTTCTTCTATGCGTTATCTTGGTGTCACCTTGGATTCGGCTTTAACTTTCAAGGAGCACGTTTCTTCTATTGTTCAGCGTTCATTCTATACACTACGTCGACTTCGTGCCATCCGGCCTTTCCTTTCTTTCTCTTCTCTGACAACACTTCTTCTTTCTCTTGTGGTTTCTCGGTTAGACTATTGCAACGCTTCCTTGGCTGGCCTTCCTCTTTCTCAGCTTCGTCGTCTTCAACTAGTTCACCATACTGCTGCTCGTCTTCTGACCAATTCTTCCCGTTCTGCTCATATCACTCCTCTTCTTATTCGTCTACACTGGTTGCCTATTCCTTTCCGTATTCAGTATAAGGTTTTGATTTTTGTTCACAGGGCTCTACACACTGGTGTTCCTCTTTATCTTTCTGATCTGGTGCACTTTCATTGTCCCTCTAGAGCACTTCGGGCGATTCACGCTAATCGTCTTTTTCTTCCACCACCCTCTAGAGCTCATCTTGAATCAACTCGCTCTTCTGCCTTTTTCTTTCTCGGTCCCCGTCTTTGGAATTCTCTCCCTCTTGCTCTACGCCTAGAATCGTCCTTTAGTTCTTTTAAGATTTCTCTCAAAACTCACCTCTTTTGTACTGCTTTTGATCTCCCCTCCCCTCCTTCCCACAGCTGATTGGTCCCCATCTCTCTTTTTTCTTTTACCTATCCTATTCTTTGCTATCTCTTTATGAATTAATTGGCGTTCCTTTCTGTTTCTTCAGTAGCCTCATTTTATTGTACACCGCTGTATGCCTTCTGGTTTAGGCGGTATAAAACGTTTTTAATAAAGATAAAGATAAAGATAAAGACGAAAGGTACTGGGGGGCAGAACAGTGAATACATTTATAGGTTAGGAGGAGAAGTTTAAATTGGATGCGGAGACGGATGGGAAGCCAATGAAGCAAGATGAGGAGAGGAGTGATGTGGGAAAAGCGAGACTGGCAGAAAATAAGTCGAGCAGCGGAGTGTTGAATTGACTGAAGAGGAAAGAGGTGGCTCGCAGGGAGGCTGGCAAGGAGAAGGTTACAATAATCAAGAAGGGAGGTGATTAAGGAGTGGACAATCATCTTAGTGGTATTAACAGAGAGGAAAGGGCGAATTTTGCAGATATTGTATAGAAAGAAACGGCATGTTTTAGCAATGAGCTGGATATGTGGATAGAAAGAAAGAGAGGAATCAAAAATAACACCAAGGTTACGTACCTAAGAGACAGGGAGGATTACAGATTTATCCACAGAGAGAGAGAAAGGGGAAAGAGGAGGAGAGGCATATGGGGGAAAGATAAGGAGTTCAGTTTTGGCCATGTTCAGTTTTAAGCGACTGTGGGACATCCAGGTAGCAATGTCAGAGAGGCAGAGTGAGATCTTAGACTGGATTTCAGGAGAGATAACAGGTGCAGAAAGATAGATTCGAGAGTCATCGGCATAGAGATGATAGTGAAAGCCATGGGAAGAGATAAGGGCACCAAGGGATTGGGCATAGAGAGAAAAGAGGAGTGGACCTAAGAGGGAACCCTGAGGAACACCAACAGGTAGTGGGGTTGAAGAAGAGGAGGAGCCATCAAAACACACACTGAAAGAGTGATGGGAGAGATAGGAGGTAAACCAAGATAGTACAGAGTCTTTGAAACGAAGAGAGAACAGGGTGATAAGAAGTAGGTTATGATCAACAGTGTCAAAGGCAGCAGATAGATCGAGAAGAATGAGGACAGAGTAGAAGCTTTTGGACTTAGCCAGGAACAAATCATTAGAGACCTTAGTAAGAGCTGTTTCAGTGGAGTGTAGGGGACAGAAGCTGGATTGTAAAGGATCCAAGAGGGCATGAGAGGAGAGGAAATCAAGACAACGGTGATAGACTGCATGCTCAAGTAGTTTAGAGATAAAAGAAAGGAGCGAGATGGGTTGATAGTTAGAAGGACCGGTGGGATCAAGTGAGGGTATAGATAGATAGGGTATAAGATGATAAATAAAAAATTTTTTAATTGAAAACCCCCCCAAAACAAACAAACCTGAAGGTGGGGTGAGGCGGCTGTTTTGGGGGCCTTTTTGCAACCCCCAAAAGTTTGCCGCCTGAGGCCACCGCCTCACTTTGCCTAATTATAGAGCTGCCCCTGGGTCTGCTTAATAGAGGTAGCATGGCGACCACATAAGACATCTATATGAATATGCTCTGCAAGACTTTTAAAATGACCTTCCTGTATCAAGTGGCTTACCTTAATCCGTACTAGACCAGTCACCCAATGAGTGAGGTAAGACTAAAGACTAAATCCCATTAAACCGTGTTTCTCATCAGGTGTTAGTTCCCTCCCTACTCCCCCAACTCCCACCCACCTCTAGTGAGCAGTCTTGCTTTATATAGGGCACATGCCTCGTTGGAGTTGGGAGTGGTGCCAAAGGACTGGAGAGAGGCTCATGTGGTGCCTTTACACAAAAGCGGAAGTAAAGAAGTGGTTGAAAACTACAGGCCGGTTAGTTTAACTTCAGTGGTGAGTAAATTATTGGAAAAGCTGCTGAAAGAGAAAATAGTGAGGTTTCTGGAGTCCAGTGTATTACAGGATCCGAGGCAGCATGGATTCACCAGAGGCAGGTCTAGTCAGACAAATCTGATTGATTTCTTTCACTGGGTGACCAGGGAGTTGGACCGAGGGAGAGCCCTAGATGTAGTGTATTTAGATTTCAGTAAAGCCTTTGACACTTGGCGACTTATAAAATAACTGAGCACCCTAGGGATGGAAACTAAAGTTAATGCTTGGGTTAGAAATTGGTTGTGTGGGAGGCAACAAAGAGTCCAGATAAATGGAGCTCACTCTGAGGAGAAGGAAGTTATCAGTGGTGTGCCCCAGGGATATGTCCTTGGTCCGATTCTTTTTAACATCTTTGTTAGTGATATAACGGAAGGGCTGTTGGGTAAGGTTTGCCTCTTTGTGGATGATACCAAAATCTGCACTAGAGTAGACACCCAGTAAGGATGAGGAGGGATCTAGCTAAGCTTGAAGAATGGCCTAGAATTTGGCAGCTGGGATTTAATGTTAAAAAAATGCAAGGTCATGCATTTGAGCTGCAGCAATCCAAGGGAGCAATATAGTATAGGGGGTGAAGTACTTTTGTCCACTAAAGAAGAGTGTGACCTAGGTATGATTGTGTCTGATGATCTTAAAGTAGCTAAAAAGGTAGAAAAGGCGACGACAAAAGCTAGAAGGATTCTTGGGTGCATAGGGAAAGGAATGGCCAGCAGAAGAAAGGAGGTGGTAGTGCCTCTGTATAAGTCTTTGGTGTGACCTCATTTGGAGTATTGTGTGCAATTCTGGAGACCGCACCTTCAAAAGGATGTAAATAGGCTGGAGTCCATACAGAGGGTGGCTACTAAAATGGTTAGTGGTCTTCAATATAAAGCATATGAGGACAGACTTAAGGATCTTAATATGTACACCTTAGAGGAAAGGCGGGATGGAGGTGCTATGATTGAGACGTTTAAATACCTCCGTGGCATAAATGCACAGGAGGAGAGCCTTTTTCGATTGAAAGCAAGCTCTGCTATGGGGGACATGGGTTAAGGGTGAAAGGCGATAGACAAAGGAGTGATATGTGTAAATATTTCTTTATGGGAGGAGTGGTGGATCCGTGAGATAGTCTCCCAGTGGAGGTGGTAGAGATGAGGACAGTATCTGAATTCAAAGAAGCATAATTTATTTATTATTTATTAGAGTCTCTTTTATACCGCGCTATTCAGCATCAGTGCGATTTACAATGAACAATAAAATACACATTTCCGATGGTACTTTGTGTTTACAGTTGAACAGGTAATGCAACTTGGATAACAGGGTAACTATTTACAATTTAAGACATAATTGGGAACTCTTTTGACTTCAAAACAAACATAGAGGATCTCTAAAGGAAAAAAGGGGACTGTTGTAGAGGTTGATAAGGAAGGATAGACTAGATAGGCCATGTGGTTTTTTTCTGTTGTCATGTTTCTATGTTGAGGATCCAGTGGGGCAAATTTTTTGATATGCCCCTAGAGCTGTTGTACTGCTTTATGTACTATTTTTGCTAAGAATGGTAGGCTGGAAATTAGTCTGTATGAGCTAAGGTTTGATCTGTTGAGTGAAGTATTCTTTAGGATTGGTTGTATAAAGGCAGTTCTCAGGTCCTTGGGCATGTGACCTTGAGATACCGACAGGTGTATTACCTTGAGGATTATGGGTGACATTTCATCTTGTGCTATTTTGAGCCAGTTTACTGGGCAGAGGTTGAGAGGAGATGTGGTTGTATGTAGGCTGTTAATAATATTTTGTAGTTGATCCAGGAATAGTGGTGAGAATGATCGGCATAGAGTAGTGGAGGTGCTGTTGTTGTGTAGTGGCTCAGGGGCTAACAGCAAGGAATAACCTAGTCGTTAGAGCAGAGGCCTGGGAGCCACAGAGCCCCACTGGCAGCCCCCCTGGGAGCCACAGAACCCCACTGGCAGCCCCCCTGGGAGCCACAGAACCCCACTGGCACTCCTTGCGGCACTGGACAAGTCACTTAACCCTCAAATACCATCTTTTAACTTACAGGCCGATGCAGGAAAGCTCAGTGCAGCATTTCCCGCATAAAGCTTTCTCTCCAAAGCAGAGAGCAAGCTAGCTCTGGAAAAATTGAAAAAAGAAATGCCATACCCCTAACTGCACTAAACTGCAGCGCACTGGGCATGCAAATCACTGCATAACTAATTGCACCAGATGTAAAAAAACTATGCTGAAACTTAATGCAGCTTTTTACCCTATTTTTTAACGTTGGATCTTCACACCAGCTTCTGGCAGACATAAAGATCCAGTTGGCAGCAAAAACAGCATCTGAGGTGAAGTCTGACACATCACCTCAGATGATCTAAGCACTGGGGAAACTGCCGATACCATCGGCACACTATTGGGAGGCTGGAGCTCCCCTGGACACCAACACCCCTGACAGAACTAAAATCCCTGGTGGCCTCGATCCCGCCACCCCCCTCCCAGTACCTTTAATAATGGGGCAGGAGAGTCGCCCACATGATCCCAACCGTGTGCCACCATTTTGAAAAATGTCAGCGCCTAGTCCCATGCAGTGCAACCTGGGATGCACCAAATAGGGTCAGACTGCCAATAGATGCAGAGTGACCCCCTGTTCCATCCTGGAACAGCTCGTACATCCAAGGATATAACAAAGGAGTCACTGCCATACCTTTGGGAAAACAGACGGCTGAGGAGAGATATGATAGATGTCTATAAATTAATGAATGGACTAGAACAGGTAAATGCAGATTGGTTGTTTATGCCTTCAGAACGTAGAAGGACTAGAGGACATGCAATGAAGCTACAATGTAGCCCATTTAGGATTAATAAGAGAAAATATTTTTTCACTCAAACTCTGGAATTCGTTACCGGAGGATGTAGTAAAAGCTGTTAATGTAGCTTGGTTTAAAAAATTATGGAGGAAAAGTCCATAAACCATAATTAAAGAGGACCTGGGAAATCCACTGATTACTCCAGGATAAGCATTTTGGAACCTGTGCACTTTTTTGGAAACCTGCCAGGTACTTGTGACCTGGATTGGCCACTATTGGAAACAGGATACCGTTCTTGATGGACCTTGATCTGACCCAGTATGGCATGTCTTATATTATGTTCTTATTATGTGGGCGATGCTCCTGCCCCATTATTAAAGGTATTGGAAGAGGGTCGATGGGTTCGGGGACCACTGGGCCAACAGGAATTTTTGTGACTAGTTGGGTGATGGGGGATCGGGGCCACTGGGCCACAGGGGATTTTGTTCATGTTGAGGGGTCGGTGTCCAGGGAGAGGGGGTACCAGCTCCCCGCCAGTCCTTGGTCATCTGCTGGAAAATTTTCTCTGACAGTATCTCTCTCCTTTTGTGAGCTACGAATGGGGGCTCTCACTGTCCTCTGCTTGCAGATCAAGCCAGAATCTCCATAGTTAGAACATAAGAACATAAGATATGCCATACTGGGTAAGACCAAAGTATGTCAAGCTCAATATCCTGTTTCCAACGTTGGTCAATCTAGGTCACAAGTATCTAGCAATTTCCCCAGAAGACAACAGGTTCCACAATGCTTGTATTGGGACAAGCAGTGGATTTCCCGGGTCCCTTTTAATAATGATTTATAGACCTTTCCTCCAGAAACTTATCCAAACCTTTTTTAAACCCAGCTACACTAACAGCTTTTACTACATCCTCCTGTAACGAATTCCAGAGTTTGATTTCACGTTGAGTGAAAAAATATTTTCTCTTATTAATCTTATATAGGTTACACTATAGCTTCATTGCATGTCCCCTAGTCTTTCTACATTTTGATGATTTACCCATTCTACCCAATTCATTAATTTATAGACCTCTATCATATCATTCCCCAGCCATCTCTTTTCCAAGTTGAAAAACCCTGACTTTTTTTTTAAATTTAAAGGCTTTTATACAAATACAAAAAGAAGTATCCGTACAAACTGCACACAGATTACATTCACAATATAACACAAAATCTTCAATCAAAATAGTTGCTACATCACAGCCTTATGCTTTTTGTCTTTATTCACTGGACCTCATTATCACCCATTTTCCCCCTGTCAACTCCTCCCCTCTCCCCCATTCCCTCCCCTTCCTTTCCCTTCCCCCGCATCCCCTCCCCACCACCCCTTCCCACACCCATCTCCCCCTTCCTACAGATTTTATGGGTTAAGGGTTGTCCTATCAGTCTAACCACTAGGGAAGGAGGGGTGCCAATCCCTCACATCAAGAGAGGTTCTCATCCCGTAGCTCTGGCTAAATTTAAGACGTTGCAGGTCGTAAGCCATATTTCAAAACAAATGCCTCCCACACCTGTTGAAATTGGGATAGGCGCATCCTCCCGACTGGCACCCCTCGCTCCATTGTGTATAGATCCAGATCCGTTCCAACCAGCGCCATAATGCCGGACGCCATTCTTGTTTCCAGGCAGTCGCCAAAGTCAGCCGAGCTGCATTCAAACTATGACGAATCAATGCCTGCTGGGCGAGCCGTCCGCTAGGGACTTTCTTCCCAACGAGAAAAATACCCGGATCCCAAGGGATGTTCAAACCAACCATTTGCTTCAGGCAATACTGTATCCCCCTTCAAAAATTTGGACATGGGGGAAAAGCCACCACACATGCGCCAAGGTGCCTTTCCCACCACAGTTCCACCAGCACAAATCAGATACCCCCGGGAATGCACGAGCCACTCTCACTGGCATCATGTACCACCCATAGATTAACTTATAGTTAGTTTCTTGGGCATTAACAGCCACCGAACCTCTCTAGAGCAGCCCTCAATCTGTTCCCACTGCTGTTCAGTGTATGAAAGATGCAGCACCTGCATCCACTGAGCCCTATGTTTGCCTACCCCAGAATGTTGTTTCTCTAAGTGTGCATACAAGGCTGCGATGAGGCCTTTAGTGTTTGTGCGTTCCTCACATAAGCTTTCAACATCTGTCAGGTCTCGAGCAACTTGCTGTCTAACAATCTCGATTCCCCGCCCAATGTGCCACCCGTGCATATTGGTAGGCGTGTTGGTCGGGAGTGTCAAATTCCTCCTTCAGCTTGCAAAAAGAATGGAGCACAGCATCCTCGAATAGCTGGCCCATACGACTAAGTCCTCTATGCCCCCACTGTCGAAAAGCTAAGTCATGCATAACTGGAGGGAAAGAATTATTATTAACTATGGGCGCTAATGGGATCAATGTTGCCCCTTGTGGCCAAAAAATATGATCCCAGCAATGAAGAGTATGAGTTATGCATGGATTAGTAGTACGCGGACCTCCCCACAACTTAGGGCAAAGCCACAACTGATCCCCCAGCCCAGCCCCGCCCACTAAATCCATTTCCATTTGTACCCAGCATTTAGAGCTAGTAGAGTTCATCCATTCCACCCCAGCACAACACTGCGCCACTGCATAGTACCAATGAAGATTAGGGACCCCCATGCCCCCCCCCCGTCACGATTGGGCATAGAGGATCTTGCGAGCTAGTCAAGGGTGTTTGAATTTCCATATGAACTTCACGATCAGCGCCTGCCAGGATTCCAAAGCCCCATGAGGCAAAAGTATAGGGAGCAACTGGAAAAGGTACAAAAACTGCGGAACTACCACCATTTTCGTTACAGCAATGCGCCCAAACCAGGACAGCATCAGGCCCGTCCAAGATTCCAAATCCCGCTTAACGTGTTGGATTAAGGGCCCATAGTTTGCCCAATACAATGCGGCCCTATCTACCATGAGGTTCACACCCAAATAACAAAGGGCTTTATCTATCCATTGAAAAGGAAAAAAAATTTTCAATTGTGCACATGTCACCTCTGGAACCCCCACATTCAAGATTTCCAACTTAGCATAGTTAATTTTAAACCCTGAGACCTGCGAAAAGGCCACAACAAGCTGCATTGCAGTGGGAAGGGACGTTTCAGGGTTAGCTAGCAATAATATAATATCATCTGCGAAAAATGCTATTTTGTATTCATGAGAGCCCACCCGCACTCCAGCTACATCTGGAAGCTCGCGGAAGCTTTGCGCCAGAGGTTCCATAACCAATGCAAACAGCAGCAGTGACAATGGGCACCCCTGTCGAGTTCCCCTCTCTAGTTCAAAACTCTTCGAATAACTCCAATTGACTTGGGCACTAGCTCTGGGCCCTTGATAAAGACTGTGCACCCATTGAGTAAAATTAGGTCCAAACCCCATCTTGTCCAATACATGCCATAGGAAGCCCCAGTTGACTTGATCAAATGCCTTCTCGGCATCAAATCCAACCAATAGTGCCGGCTGGGGTCCCTGGCGTGCATCATGTTGCACTTGCAACATCCATCGGACATTATCTGCAGCCTGCTGGCCAGGTACAAAGCCAACCTGATCAGGGTGCACCAGATCAGGAAGGACCCAGTTTATCCGAGCAGCCAGCACAGAGGCCAGTATTTTAACATCAGTATTTAACAAAGAAATAGGGTGATAAGAGGCCGCCTCCTGAGCTGGTTTACCCAGCTTAGGTAGCACCGCAATGACAGTCTCCCGTTGTGTAGTGGATAACGGCAACCCTCGCAAACCCTCATTGAAGAGCACCACCAAAGTCAGTAACATCTGTGCACTATACTTTTTGTAATATTCTGAGGGAAACCCATCACTCCCCAGTGCCCTCCCAGCCTTCAAACACCGAATAGCCCCATCCACCTCCTGCGGTGTGATTTCTGCCTCCAGTTGCTCCTTATCTAGATCAGCCAGTTGCGGCAGAGAGATATCACGTAAGTAGTCGCCCACTTGGGCCGAATCAAAGGGTTCAGCCTTATACAGTTGTGCCAAGAAGTTTGCTAACACTGCCCGTATCTCCCGGGACACCGCCCACAAGCCTCCTAATGAATCCCGAATCTCTCGTACTACTCGCGAGGTGTGTTGCTGCCGGAGTCGAAGAGTAAGCTATCTCCCGACCTTATTCCCCTGTTCATAAAAAGTTTGTCGCAGTCTACGACGCATATTATCTAAATCCCTCTGCACATAGGCATCCAAGTGGGCCCACGTTTCCTGCCACTGACGCCTGTCCTTGCATGTTCTAACTGGAGGCTCCCGGCTTCCTCTTCTAAACGTTGAGATTCCCGTGCCCAAGCTTTCCTAGTTCAGGTTGCCTCGGACATCAGATGGCCATGAGCTGTAGCCAAATAAGCATCCCAAAATACCAGTAGCGTAACCTCCCTGGTGTCATTTAGCTCATAGAATTCTTGTATAAATCGTCTATGCTCTTGAACAGCCGAGACTCGATGGAGAAATCTCCCGTCCAATCTCCATATCTGCCTCTGCTCCCCACTCACATCACCAGGAAGGGAAACCCAACAAGGAACTGCCCTGTGGTCCACTCTTACCCATCAACCACTGTGAAGCACGTCGCTTGTCTTTGGCCTCTGGCCCCTTAATTTTTGTAGCCATTGTTTTTGAGCTCCTCCTAGCACTGTGCTTACAGTTTTTAGCAAATTTCCAACTTAGATAGGCACCTTTTGAAGCTTTTTGCCTCCTCAGGGTGGCAGGAAGAGGGCCTTAAGCCGCCATTCACCCCAGCAATGTCATCAGGGCGCTATCAAAACTTTTAGCAGTTTGTAGATACTCCAATAGGCCAAGGGGAGCTAGACACATTCAGAATCTGGTACAGCAAGTCCCACTCTCTGCCACTGGGTGGCACTCCAAGCCTGCTAGTTGCACAAGGTTTTACTGAATTGTTGCAAGCAAGCAGATTATACCAGCAGTACAACAAATACAAAATATGACTTTGAGAATATACCACTGGAATTTAAAGACTGCCTGCAAAATCGATTTGCTGCTTTAGATACAAATGACAGAGCTCCGGAAGAGTTATGGAATGACATCAAGAAGGTTGTGTTGGAAGAAAGCGAGAAGTCTCTACAAAAGGTGAAAAAGCAAAAGCGGCCAAAATGGATGATGGAAGAAACTCTGAAAATTGCCCAGAAATGCAGAGAAGCTAAAGCCAGAGGAGAAAGAAAGACAATCACAGAACTCAACAGAGATTTCCAACGTGCAGCAAGACAGGACAAGGAAAAGTACTATAACGACACATGCAAGGAAATAGAAGCAGAAACTATTAGAGGAAGAAATCCCGCGGCGCCGCTGGGCTCGGTCCCGAGGCCGGCGGAGTAACCGGGTCCCCAGGGGCCGAGCCTGCTGGTGTTCGTGCTGGGGGATGGGGGCGGCTGAAGCGTGCCGGCGCTGCTGGCATCGCACCCACGCTGTGACGTGGGGTGAGCCGATTGGAGACGGCAGCTGGGGAGGCAGAGCTGACCAGGAAGTGTGGGAGATCGCCGGCGTGCGATCTCCCTCTTCCTGGCGTGGCTGGAAAACTAAACAGGTGTGTCTCGGCTGGGCTCCTTCGGCGGTGGGGGGGTATTTCGGTGTCGGAGGTCCGGGTGGTGCAGAGCTTGGTAAAATCAAGCGCCTTAATGGCAGTTGTGGTCGGGGCGGAGGGGGGGGGGGCTGCGGGTTTGCCGAGAGTGGGCACACACGTTGGTTTTAAAGGGAGCGGGAGAGCAATGTTTGGGGGGCAGGGGCACGCTGTGAGGCAGCCAACTAGCGGGGCGTCGATTAAAAAAAACCCAATTTAGAATGAAATAAAATAAGGAGGCAGAGGGGCAAGCACCGTTTAAAATAAAAAAAAAAAAAGGAGGTAGGTGGGGCAGTTGAACTAAGGGTGTGCAGGCCTTAGCTGGGGCTCTGAGCCTTATCTTCCCAGGTCTTGGGGGGTGGGTGGTATTTGGAGTAGGGGGGGGCTGGGGTTGTGGTCTGTGAAGGAAGTTGGGGGTTTGGCATCCATGGCCCGCACTCAGAAGGGAAAAGGGGAGGATAGGAGGGCTGGCCCTGCTGGAGCAAACGCCAGTGGGCGGGGGGCTGGTCGGCGTGGGTGTTCGGCGGCAGGGGCAGGTAGGTCGGAGTCTGGGGGCGCAGCGGTGCCGGGAGGTTGAGGGCGAATTCACCAGACGCGTGGCAGGGGGCGGCAGGGGTGGGCGGAGTCCCGGGGTAGATCCCGGGGTAGATCGGGTAGGCCCTCGGGGAGTAGTGACAGCAGAGTCCCTCGTGAGGCAGGGTTCGTGGCACAAGGGCCCGCCTGGCCCGCGGGTGTCGGGGAGGAGATGGTCAGCCCCCCTGCACTGTCCAGTGCTGAAGCTTGTGGGGTGGTGCTGGAGCTGGTGCAGGCAGACGGAGCAGCCGGCGACTCACTTGGTCAGGTCGGGGGGCCTAGGGTCGATCCTGCAGCATGCAGACCATTGGGGATGCCCTTCCCCCTCCCCTGTATTATACACCAGGCCTGATGGATGGGCGTTTCATCCACGGTATCACAGGGTCCCCCAGACCATGGGCCTTTGGGGCCAGTCCCTATGGGGTAGCAGGTCCGTGGGGGAGTGGCTGGGGTGGTTGTTCCGGCGCGGGGTCAGTGGGGTCAGGAGTGCTGCCCGGAAGTGGGTTGGCGGGTTGGGAGGCTGGTGGCCAAGGTTCATCTGCCTGGAGCTGGGGGGGAGGGCCGAGTGTGGCGGCTAGGGATCCTGGGGCAGTTGCTGCTGGCTTCTCTCTGTCTTTCCCTATGCAGGTACCTGAGAGCTCTGGGCGTCGACTGAGCATGTCTGAACACAAGCGAGTCAGCGGAGCGGCATCCGCGGGGCAGGTGGCAGAACAGGCCGACAGGGCAGCTGGAGCGGCAGCAGTGCTCCCGCCTGTGACGTCCAATGCAGAGACCGGAGAGTATGCGGGGTGTGGGGATACTGCCCTGGGGGGGGGTACATGCTTCGGGGCCTGGTATCGTGGACGGTGGAAAGGCGAAGCGCAAGCGTGGTCGACGCCGTCGGCGCGACTCATCTTCGTCGTCAACCTCAACATCGTCTGCGGAGTCTTTGGGTGATTCCGTGCCGGGGGGGGGGGGGTGAGAGGGGTAAGGGGGTGGGTACCATGGTTGTGCATTGTGCAAGGGAAACTGCAATTGTTGACCTATAATATTGTATATATGTACATATGTAAAGATACCCACACTCAATCAAGTGTAAACTCAGTGACCTAACTGCTGTGTTGTGTGCAAATCCTTTTTAATCAAAATGTATATCTTGCAAATTACTGTCCTGTACAGTCCATCCTGATGTGTAAAGTAAACCGCTGCTGATCGTAGGAAGTAGCGGTATACAAATGTCTACTAAATAAATAAATAAATTGTTCGGGGTTGTGGGAAGGGGTACCAAAAAAATTGCGGCATCGCATTAAGTGGCGACGGTATATTGATATTTTTCATCTGCTGGAGGGTAGAAAATGCTCGGGTGATAGCAAACGGAAGCGCAAGGAGGACGAAAAAGCGGGGAGGGTGCGGAAGGCTTCCTGTAATACTCTTAATTGGACTCGGGCTTTTTTGCGCTTGGCTAGTGTATGGGGCCATTATTTTCCGGAGCAGTATGGCGTGTTGCTGGCTTACACGGACACAATTTTGGCGGTGTCTCAGGCACACGAGGGATGGGCCTGGTTAAACTATGATGAGGAATTCAGGGATATGATGGAGGAAAACAACCGGTTGTCGTGGGGGACGAAAGACATTAATCTGTGGCTCACGCAGATGTCTGCTAAGAGCAGAGTGGGGGGCACCGGGGCAGGGGCGGGCAAAGTGGGGGTCACTGTGCCCCCGGCTGGTTTGCGGTCTTTTCAGGCGCCAGGGCCAGCAGCCGCTCAGTCAAGAGGGGGGGCGATGGGGGGGAGACGTCTGTTGGCGTTTCAACAAGTCGTCATGCAAATTCCCTGACTGCAAGTTTAAACATGCCTGTTCCTTGTGTGGAGGTGGTCATGCCGCCACGAAGTGTAGCCGCAAGGGAGTGGCGGGAGCCCCTGCGGGGGGTAAGTGATGCAACATCCAGGGCTTTGGCCCCCACCCCCGTTAGGGTTGATGTTATGCGGCCGTGGCTTGTCAGGTACAGGGGGGTCCCGTCAGGTGTGCAGAGGTGTGGCCTAGCGAATGGGTGGCATCCGGGTTGACCCGTAACATTACCTTCTTGGAACTCTTCCCCATAATGGTTGCGCTGTGGGTATGGCCAGAGCGCTTACGGAATAAGAGGGTGTTGTTTTGGTGCGACAATGCTGCGGTGGTCAAGGTCATCAACCGACACGCGCCCAGGTGCCCAAGGGTAGTGGTGCTGATGAGAGTATTTGTCTTGACTTGCTTGCGCCTGAACGTCACCGCCAGAGCGCGACATGTGCCGGGTGTGCAAAATTCCTTTGCTGATGCTCTGTCCCATTTTCAGTGGTCGCAGTTCAGGTTATTGGCTCCAGAGGTGGACGCGGCTGCCTCGGCGGTGCCGGGCCATCTTTGGCAAGTTGGGAGCCTGACATGATGGTATTGCTGTCCGTGTCAGTGGCACGCGGAACGTGGGCGAAGTATCGGCGAGGATATTCTCAGGTGAGTGAATTTTTGGGCGTGAGAGGGTGGAAAGGGGGGAGTGTTCACGACGGGCTTGTAAGCCAATTCGTGTTGTGGGCGAAAAGGGAAGGCTGGGCCCGGTCGGCGCGGCGTTGGCAGGGTTTTCCTTTTTCTGCAAGGTGGCCGGTTGGGGTAACCCTCGCACGTCCTTTTTAGTCAAGCGCTTGCTGGCTGGGTGGGCCAGGGTGCACCCCAAGCTGCAGGATTGGCGGCTGCCAGTCTCTCACAATCTGCTCCTCAAGATTTGTGAAGTGTTACCGCAGGTCACGGCCTCAACTTTTGAGGTGGTTTTGTTTCAGGCATTGTTTGTGACTGCTTTTTTTGGGGCTTTCCGCGTTTGTGAGCTCATGCCCAGGTCCGCAGATTAACCAGCAGATAGGGCATTGGGTGATGCAGACCGGGGGGTGTCAGGTGTTGCACTCTTGGGCTGAGGTTAAGTGGGTGGGTTTGTATTGATTGGATGGTTTGCACCTTGCTCCGGTGGGGCAAGACCTGTTGCTGAATGACTGGCAAGAGGCACTCGAAGGTGGCATTGGTCGCAGCTGGTTTCGGGGGGGGGGGGGGCGGCACAAGGATAGGGGCCTACCTTGTGCCGGTGGCAGGGTAGCGAGCTGGTGCTCGCCGACCCGGCGGTGCATTTGTGGCTGATGCCACTTTGCAGGGGAGCGGTGTGCTCCTTAGGTTGGGAGAGACATCACTGTTGGGGTCTCTGCCCGGAGGAAGGCAACTGGAGCCGGCCTTTTCTAATAGCACGGCGAGGCAGGCGGTAGGGGGAACAGGGGGTGGATGATGCACCACCTTGCTAAAAATGGCTGGTGGGGGGCATCATCCGGATTGGGGTGGGGGGGGGGAGTTGTTGTGTGGAATTAAGAACGTTGAATTGGCCCATGTTGGGCCGGTGTTGGTTTATGGTTATGTAGCTGCGACCAATAAAATATTGTTATGCCAAACCTCAGTGAGTGTGTGTTCCATGAAAGGGGGGCAACGATGAGGGGGGGAAAGGTGGGGGTGGAGCTGAGATGTGGCTAAGGTAGTGATGGAGTATGCGGGGCCAGACATCCGGATACCTCGGTTAATCCCGCGGCGCCGCTGGGCTCAGTCCCGAGGCCAGCGGATTAACCGGGTCCCTGGGGGCCGAGCCCGCTGGTGTTCATGCTGGGGATGGGGGGGGCGGCTGAAGCGTGCCGGCGCCACCAGCATCGCACCCACACTGTGACGTGGGGTGAGCCGATTGGAGCCAGCAGCTGGGGAGGCGGAGCTGACCAGGAAGCGTGGAAGATCGCTGGCGTGCGATCTCCCTCTTCCTGGCGTGGCTGGCAAACTAAACAGGTGTCCCTTCCCACCCGCCCTCATGTTATGGTTTTGGGGGGCATGTGGTGGGGGGGGAGTGGTCTTGTCGCAGCTGGGTAGGGGATAGTTGGTGTGGAAGTTGTGGGGGTCTGTAGGCGGGGTAGCGAGCTGGCGCTCGCCGACCCGGCGGTGCATTGGCGGCTGATGCCACTTTGCAGGGGAGCGGTGTGCTCCTTAGGTTGGGAGAGACATCACTGTTGGGGTCTCTGCCCGGAGGAAGGCAACTGGAGCCGGCCTTTGCTAATAGCACGGCGAGGCAGGCGGTAGGGGGAACGGGGGGTGGATGATGCACCATCTTGCTAAAAACGGCTGGTGGGGGGCATCATCTGGATTGGGGTGGGGGGGGGGGGAGTTGTTGTGTGGAATTAAGAACGTTGAATTGGCCCTTGTTGGGCCGGTGTTGGTTTATGGTTATGTAGCTGCGACCAATAAAATATTGTTATGCCAAACCTCAGTGAGTGTGTGTTCCGTGAAAGGGGGGCAACGATGAAGGGGGGGAGACGGGTGGGGGTGGAGCTGAGATGTGCCTAAGGTTGTGATGGAGTATGCGGGGCCGGACATCCGGATACCTCGGTTACAAGATCGGCTTTCCTAAAGCTACGAGAGTTAAAGAAAAAGTTCCAGCCTCGAATTGGAATGTTACAAGATGCTCAAGGTTCTATGCTGAATGATGCTGAGAAGATCAAGAAAAGGTGGAAGGAATATACAGAGTTTTTATATGATCAAGATCAAGTGGACCAACAGCCGTTTCAGCCTGTACCTTATAATCGGGAACCACTGGTGATGAAAGAAGTTGAAGCAGCATTGAAAGCCTTATCAAAGAACAAAGCACCAGGCATTGATAGCATTCCGATAGAAGTATTGCAGCAATCTGATGCAGCTGTTACTGTACTTACAAGACTCTGCCAAGAAATATGGAAGACAACATCATGGCCAACTGACTGGAAAAGATCTGTGTTTATACCAATACTAAAGAAAGGTGATCCAACTGACTGTGGAAATTATCAAACAATCGCTCTGATCCCACATGCCAGCAAGATTCTACTGAAGATTATTCAAAAGAGACTACAACCATACCTGGAACAAGAACTACCTGAAGTGCAAGCAGGGTTCAGGAAAGGGCGAGGAACGAGAGATATCATTGCGGATGTGAGATGGATCCTTTAAAAGACTAAAGAATACCAATAGGATATCTATTTGTGCTTTATCGACTATAGCAAGGCTTTTGACTGTGTAAACCATGAGAAACTCTGGGCCACATTAAGAAGCATGGGTATACCTGATCGTTCTCTTGCGCAATCTGTACATTGATCAAGAAACAACAGTTTGAACGAAACAAGGAGAAACAGAATGGTTTAAAATAAGCAAAGGTGTAAGACAAGGCTGCATACTTTCCCCCTACCTGTTTAATTTATATGCAGAACAAATCATCAGAGAAGCAGGATTGTATGAAGACAACAGAGGTGTGAAGATTGGTGGAAGACTCATCAACAACCTTCGCTATGCTGATGATACCACATTACTGGCTGAAAGTGAAGATGATCTGAAACATTTGCTTCTCACAGTCAAAGAACATAGTCTCAAAATGGGCCTGCACCTTAATGTAAAGAAGACAAAGATCATGACAACTGGCATAATCAACAGGTTCATTGTTGAAGGAGAAGAAATTGAAATTGTGAACAACTTTAACCTACTTGGATCAACTATCAATAAAGAAGCAACAAGCAGTCAAGAAATCAAACAACACATTGCTCTTGGCAGAATGGCTATGAAAGACCTAGATAAGATTCTCAAGAGCAGAGGTGTCTCTCTCCATACAAAGATTCGACTTGTTCAAGCCATGATATTTTCAATAATATCATATGGATGTGAAAGCTGGACAGTGAAAAAGACAGAAAGGAAGAAAATTGATGCCTTTGAATTATGGTGCTGGCGGCGAATACTGTGTATACCATGGACTGCCCGAAGAACAAACCAGTCGGTACTAGAGGAGATCAAACCTAAGCTTTCTTTAGAAGCTCAGATGACAAGACTTCGACTTTCATACTTTGGACACATCATGCGAAGAGAGAGATCATTAGAGAAAGACATCATGCTTGGCAAGATAGAAGGTCAACGCAAAAGAGGAAGGCCAGCAATGAGATGGATCGATACAATAACAGTAGCTACAGGTACCAGTCTGTCAACAATGAGCTGCCTGACTGAAGACCGAACACAATTTAGGATAGCTATCCAGAGGGTCGCCATGAGCCGATTCTGACTCGACGGCACTTAACAACAACAACAACAAATACTTCATTATGCAGGGCTTCAGTCAGGCAACATGGAGAGAGATCGGGCACATCAAATGGAAGGAGTCAATTATCCAGGCAAATCTGCAAAAGGAATTCCTTCAAGGCGCCAATCGGAAAGACCCCTGCAGCCGCCGGAAACATTCACCTCCTGCTCATGTGATGTAGTTCTGCATTTTGCATGCATTCCAAAGCTGGGTGGCAATGGCCGCATCCACATGAGATCTTCAGCCCACAGCAAGGCAGCCAAACGGTGGGGAAAGGGCTTCACTGACACTCCTGCGCTCCTTCCAGCTACAGTCTCACCTTCTGTTTAGAGGATCGGCTTCACACAGCACACCTGGGACCCATAGGTATATATAATTGCATGCCGGCTCTCTCCCTCACCTCGAACCAGCTAGCAGGGTAGAGTGCAAGCCATCAGATGCCTCAAAGTATTAGTGGTAGCACAAAATTCAGGATTAGGTAATGCGGGAGATGGCATGGACCAGCTAAGTCCTGAAAGGGCTCTCCATTGGTCAAAGGCTCATTGGGGTTCCATCTCGGACAGCAACAATGCACTCAACTTTACCGGTGTTTTCATTTACTGCTGTTCAGATGACATGGGACCGCCGTTCATCGCTACAGAAGGGTTAGGGTTAGCAGCTCTAATTCCCGAAGCCCCAGAGCTTTAAAGCGAATGGTAGAAAGCATTTCTATCCCTGCTCTCGATACAGTAGGGGATCCTGGGCATGGAGCTCTCATATCTTGCTGCCATCATTCCACGGGCTCACGAGTGCCCCCCAAAACCCTGACCTTTTTAACCTCTCCTCATAGGGGTATCCTTCCATCCCCTTTACCATTTTGGCGGCTCTTCTTTGTACCTTTTCTAATAACACTATATCCTTTTTAAGATACAGCGACCAGAATTGCACACAATACTCAAGGTGCGGTCTCACCATGGAACGATATAGAGGCATTATAATATCCTTTGTTTTATTTTCCATTCCTTTCCTTATCATACCTAGCATTCTATTTGCTCTCTTGGCCGCCGCTGCACACTGGGCGGAAGGTTTTAACATGTTATCCACGATGACTCCTAAATCTTTTTCCTGGGTGGTGGTTCCTAATGTGGAACCTTGCATCGTGTAACCATAGTTTGGGTTGTTCTTCCCTAAGTGCATAACTTTGCACTTGTCCACATTAAATTTCATCTGCCATTTGAACGTTCAGTCTTCCAATTTATTAAGATCCTCTTGCATTTTTTCACAGTCCTCTTGGGTTTTAACTTTGAATAATTTTGTATCATCTGCAAATTTGATAACCTCACTAGTTATTCCCATTACCAGGTCGTTTATGAATATGTTAAAAAGCAGCAGACCCAGTACAGATCCTTGGGGTACTCCACTATTCACCTTTCTCCATTGGGAAAATTGGCCATTTAGCCCAACCCTCTGCTTTCTATCTTTTAACCAGTTCCTGATCCACAGTAGTACACTGCCTCCTATCCCATGATTTTTTAAATTTTGTCAATAGTCTCCCATGAGGGACCTTGCCAAAGGCTTTCTGAAAATCCGGATACACTATATCAACTGACTCACCTTTGTCTACCTGTTTATTCACACCTTCAAAAAAACATAACAGATTAGTAAGACAAGATCTTCGCTGGTTAAAGCCACGTTGGCTCTCTCCCATTAAACCATGACTATTGACATATTCAGAAATTTTGTTCTTAATAATGGTTTCTACCATTTTCCAAATACTGACGTCAGGCTCACCGATCTGTAGTTTCCCAGATCACCCCTGGAACCCTTTTTAAATTTGGTCATCCTCCAATCTTCAGGTATTACTGTGGCCCCTCTCTCTTTGTGGAGAGCCGGGAGATTATGGTAGACTCAGACTCCTACCTTTGTAGTCGATGGGCCAAGGGATACCTCGGAGTCTGAAGTCTTCAAAGAAGGAGGCTCACAGAGATTCACTACTCTTGTCCTGTCTTTCCTCCCAATTAATAGAAGGATTAACAGAATGAAAATTTTAAATTCTAAATTGAAAATGATAATTAACTCAGACCAAGGTGATGTTACAATTTTATCCTGAGAAACATATAAAACAATATACCTTTCTTGATATAATTGGAATAATATTTATTTTAGATACATAAAAAACCCATCAATGTCAGTAAGGGGATAACAATATAAAATTCCCAAACTGGGTGTTTCTTCACACTCCTTATTTTCCTTGACCAAAATCCTAACAATAAACTTCTTCACTCAAGAACCTTTTGAGTTACAACTTTTCAGCATCGGACACCACCTGGACACGTGATCTACACCGGAGGTGAGGCTTGCTCCTTTTGCCCTTCCCGCTGCTCGCCCGAGGCCCAATCGAGGATCGGAGACCCTGAATAAGGCTACCTACACTCTGTAGGTGTGCCCACGCCTGAGGGCCTTGCCAGAGGGCCATTTGGTGTGGCCCTTAGGTGGGAGCCCGTGGCGGGAAATCTCCAATTACACCTCCACAAATGCCTCAACTTGCACATTGCTCACCCTAGCAACTGAAAAAGGCCAGAAGACGACGTCCTCATCTGTCACCACAACACCAACAAAGTTCTATGACTCAATGCCACTGCAAGGAGCTGTTATCCTACATTTAAATTACACTCATTTCCACCATACAGCTACCTGCTCATTTCAATTGAACTATTAGACCTGTCCTTTAATAACAGGAAAAAACCCTATATGTTCTGAGCCTTGGCATAAATGCAATATCTGTGATAGCAACTGTAACTGTGATGTGCCCTAACTGAACCCTTGACTTTCTATCTGGAAACATTGTTGACTCCTAATCAGTAGATACATAAGTCGATACACAGTTACTTACATAAATACCAATGATCAAATACCTCTAAAGCTACAGTTGCATAACAAAGTATCGTTCAAAAAAGTCATTTTTTATTGTACACACAGGTGCAGCACAACTCACATGAAATTTGATGATGGAATTCCTGAATATACTACTAACCATCCTACTATGTGTTATCATGTATGCAAAAACAACTCTATCATACCCTTATACATATTTGATATGCTCACTCCCAAGTCTCACTCATATACATTACTCAGCGCAATACATACAATGGGCACCAGACAAAATCAAAATTCCCAACATATACCAACCAAACTCAAAAACAAAGAAACCTTACTCAAGATTAATTAAAATTAAAACTACCCTACCACACCACCTCATAACGCCGGCATGCTAATCCCCCCAAACTGTTTACTAATAAATGGCAGGTCTATTAGGAATAAAACACATTATACAGGACCTTATTACCGACGAAAAGCCAGATTTACTCTGTATCACAGAAACATGGCTGACAGATACAGACACAGTCCTCCTTAACATACTAAGTACCCCAAGTTACAATCTATTTAACTGTCCTCGTACCAACAGAAGAGGAGGGGGGTTCTAATAATTGCAAGAGACACCTTAAAACTATCTAACTGCTCACAGAAGTCACTTGAAGGAATAGATATCCTCAGGGTGGAAAACAAAACATTTGCAATTTCCCTCATATACAGACCACCCTCTGCTAAACATGAAGCTCTAGCAACAGCCCTTGAAGCAGTCTGTGAAACCTCAATAAAAAAATATCAGATGATATTAGGGGACATAAACCTTGCATCACTTCACATCACACACACAAATGCATTCATAGAAGCCATGGACCAAATGGGATATCAACAAATAATTCAAGCACCCATCCACAACACGGGAAATGTGCTTGACATGGAATTCTTGCCTAAAAAGCACCCAAACAACACAGTAACAAGCTCAACACCAAAAATAACACAGGTTCCATGGTCTGATCATCACCTTATCCAGTTCACCTTCTACGTACATGCCAATGCAACCTCCCAGTCTAGAAGCCAAAGCAGATACACATAAAAGCATGTTAAAAAATTTAGATAGACGCATTAATAAAATCAATTTTATCTCACACAAACACAGAAACTACAAATCTGGATATCTTAATAAAACAATGGAATAATGGAATAGAAGCAGTTTCAAAACAACGATCCAAAGTTTCTCCTAATGTAAACACCAAATTAAAGAATAAAACTGAAGCATGGTACACTTCCAACTTGGTCAAAGCAAAGAAAGACCTCAGAAGAATGGAAAAAAATGGAGAACTAAAAAGTCATTAGAAATCAAAGCACAATATCTGTTATTACTCGCAAGCTACAAAGAAACCATAAATTCTGCAAAAAAGAATTACCATACCAAAAAGCTAAATAATGCTTTAAATAGACCTAGAGAATTGTTCGAACTTGTAAAGTCCTTCACCAAACCCACTAAGGACACCAATACGAAATACCCAGTAAATGCCCAAGCACTTGCTGATCATTATTCTAGCAAATTGAATCCTACAGAAGAAAACACCTCTCATAAAATAATAGTAAGCAATGTATTTCAAAAGACACCACTGACTATCAGTTCCACAGAAGAGTGGGAAAATCTCCATAAAATAGATCTTAGACAAATGCTAAACATAATTACAAACATAAACACCTCTACATCCCCTCTAGATCCCTGCCCAGTAGCCTGGATCAAGGCTACAAAAACAGAAACTGCACCCATAATACTAAACATAGTAAACCAATCACTTCTCCACGGAACCATGCCAGCAGAGCTAAAAAGATCACTCATACGACCTATCCTAAAAAACAAAACGCTCAACAAAGACCCATCTGTGTATAGACCCATATCAAGTATTCTGTTTATAGACAAAACCATTGAAAAAACAGTCCAACGTCAGTTACAGGACCATATAGACGTCACAAACGCACTTGATGACCAACAATATGGTTTTCGTCAATCCCATGGAGTAGAAACACTTCTACTTGTGTTATTTGATAAACTATATAAAGGCATTGAAAACTGCAAGAAAATGTTCATCTTAATATTCATAGACATAACAGCGGACTTTGACTCTGTGAATCATAGGACCCTCATATCAAGACTTGAATCGATAGGAATAAAGGGAACTCCCTTAAAATGGTTCACTTCCTATTTATCCAATAGAGTACAGCAGGTATACTTTAACAAAAACTTATTCAATGCCTTCCCACAAACACAAGGTATTCCACAGGGTTCTGCAATATCTGCCATACTATTCAACTTATACCTAAGGCCCATTTGCAAAATATTTCAAAAGCACAAAATTAATTATCATCTATATGCGGACGATATAATGCTTTATACACAATTGGATTTATGTAACCCAGATTATAGCCACATAGAAGCCTGCCTTAAAGAAACCCAGTTATGGCTCCAACAAAACAACATGACCATCAACCATAAGAAAACGGAAGTAATGTTTATCTGTAAAAACCCAGAATTTAAACATCCCCACACAATCCTACTAAACAATATTTCCTACAACATCAAGCAAGAATTAAAGTACCTAGGTGTGACACTTGTTAAAGCTCTTAGCATGAAAATTGATCTAAGACTATTAAACAAAACAATTTTCCACAAACTGAGAATCTTACAACCCCTACGCAGTATCATCAAACAATCAGATTTTAGAACAATAGTGCAAGCACTCATAACTCCACATCTGGACTATTGTAATGGCATCCTCCATGGACTACCCAAAAAAAACAATCAACATACTCCAAATGGCCCAGAACGTCACAGCTTGAATATTAATGAATGTGCGGATTTTTTGATCACAACACATCACACCCAATGTTCCCTCTAATTTTCTGTAGGCTGTGTGCGCATAAAATATCAGCTGTGTGCAGCTTTTGAAGGAAGGTTCAATTTTTGTGCGCCACATAATGACACTCAGAGTTATATACTTTAAAATTTGACTACACGTCAGAATACAGTATGTACACCACACTGATTTTAATCAAATTAAATGAAAATAGACGATTACTAAATGAAGCAGGAATTTTCTAGTAATTACAATCATAACTTTTAAATTTTAAGATGTCTGTGTTGTTTTCTATCAGAATCAGAGCCGTAATTTTTGTGCGCTCTGTTGTAAAGTATGTGCGCTCGCTCGGCAAGGTGTGTGCGCGCGCACACGCGCACAGCTTAGAGGGAACAGTGATCACACCCATTCTAAGGGAACTTCACTGGCTACCTATCCAAGCATGCATAAGATACAAAATAATAATTACAACATTCAAGTTAATTCACAATACTGCCCCATCATTCCTCGCCACACTCATTAAAATACAACCCCCCAACAGAAACAGACGCACACACAATCTAAACACTACAGATTCCACTCTTTATACACAAGGTAAAAATGAATACCAGCAATAGAACATTCACTTACCTAGCCCCCACACAATGGAACAATATTATAATCTGTCAGAAATAACAAATCAAATTGTCTTCAAGAATAAATCATATCATGACAGATCCCAACAACCCCATCGTCATATGACACACCAAGCCCAACAGAGTATATTAAAATGTAAACCCATTAGACTTGTGACATTCCCACTGTACGGCAATGTAAATATTATGTATATAGTTAACTGAACATACCCGGTTCTCTATGTAAATAGTTTTGAGTTTGATTTCCAATGCTACCTTTGCTGTGCACATAGTTCTATATTATTATATACTTGTAACTGCTGTCCTTGCAGAGTTAAATGTTAAAATGTAAACCGCTGCTGATCACTGGAAGGAGCGGTATAAAAATGCATTCAAATAAATAAAAAATAAAATGTCACCAGTTACCACTTAGAGTTCATGTACCTCACATTTCTTTGGCTTCTACAAATTTCAGTGAAAGGATTTTTCTCAAAGCTTAGTTCTTGTTTGAGAGAATTTCCTTTTCACCAGAAAAATCTCTTTTCACCCAGATCAGATTCAAAGAAATCTAAACTTTTGATCTCAGTTCAGTGAAAGTGCAGTATAACTCACGAAAGTCTCTTGTTCAGCGCTCTTGCGATGGGGCCCGTAGTAGTTTCCTCTGGATCTTCAGCGTTGTTGATGGTAGTGTACAGTTGAAATTCTTCAGTCTCGATCATTGTTGAACCTACTACCTAGCTTTAAAAAAATCAATAAGGCAAAACCCTAAATCCTGTAGGGACTCAGTGTCTCACTGGTTAAGATTTTCTGGAAGGTGGTACTGTTCCTTTCTAACAAAAACAAAGGATAATTAAAGGACTCTATCTAAACCCGGGTAACTAAACCTCCTTCCCCTTCCTATTATCCTTTAAAACTTTACCAAATTCTCTAAGGAAGGCCTCTCTCTTTTCTCAAAAAGATGCAGAAAGCAGAGGTTGCCGAGAACTCTCAGCTTGTAGATTCAAGGCTGCGGTGATAACTAACACACACTGCACAGTCATTCCATTCTCTTCCAGCTCGCACCTCTTCATCCTAAGTGAACCTGCTTTCCTTGCATATTAGTCAACTTTTAAGAACATAAGATATGCCATACTGGGTCAGACCAAGGTCCATCAAGCCCAGTATTCTGTTTCCAACAGTGGCCAATCTAGGTCATACGTACCTAGCAGTTTCCCCAAGGGACACAGGTTCCACAATGCTTGTATTGGGTCAAGCATTGATATCCTGGGTCCCTTCTTAATAATGGTTTATGGACCTTTCCTCCAGGAACTTGTCCAAACCTTTTTTTAAATCCAGCTACACTAACAGCCTTTACTACATCCTCCGGTAACAAATTCCAGAGTTTGATTACACGTTGAGTGAAAAAATATTTTCTTTTATTAGTCTTAAATAGTTTACCCTGTAGCTTCATTGCATGTCCCCTAGTCTTTCTATATTCTGATAAGGTAAACAATCGATCTACGTTTACCCGTTCCACTCCGTTCATTAATTTATAGACTTCTATCATATCTCCCCTCAGCCGTCTCTTTTCCAGGTTAAAGAGCCCTAACCTTTTTAGCCTCTCTTCATAGGAGTATCCTTCCATCCCCTTTACCATTTTGGTGGCTCTTCTCTGAACCTTTTCTAAAATCGCTATATCCTTTTTAAGATACGGCGACCAGAATTGCACACAATATTCAAGGTGCAGTCTCACCATGGAACGATATAGAGGCATTATAATATCTTTTGTTTTATTTTCCATTCCTTTCCTTATCATACCTAGCATTCTATTTGCTCTCTTGGCCGCCGCTGCACACTGGGCCGAGGGTTTTAACATGGTATCCACAATGACGCCTAAATCTTTTTCCTGGGTGGTGGTTCCTAATGTGAAACCTTGCATCGTGTAACCATAGTTTGGGTTGTTCTTCCCTAGGTGCATAACCTTGCACTTGTCCACATTAAATTTCATCTGCCATTTTGATGCCCAGTCTTCCAATTTATCAAGATCCTCTTGCAATTTTTCACAATCCTCTTGGGTTTTAACAACTTTAAATAGTTTTGTGTCGTCTGCAAATTTGATAACCTCACTCATTATTCCACTTTCCAGGTCATTTATGAATATGTCAAAAAGCAGCGGACCCAGCACAGATCCCTGGGGTACACCACTATTTACCTTTCTCCATTGGGAAAATTGGCCATTTAGCTCTACCCTCTGCTTTCTATCTTTTAACCAGGTCCTGATCCACAATAGTACACTGCCTCCTATCCCATGACTCTTTAGTTTTGCCAAAAGTCTCTGATGAGGGACCTTGTCAAAGGCTTTCTGAAAGTCCAGATACACAATATCAACCGACTCACCTTTGTCCACCTGTTTATTCACTCCTTCAAAAAAAAATAACAGATTAGTAAGACAAGATCTTCCTTTTATTTAGATTCTGTTTCTCAGAAGTTACGAGATATTCTTTAGTTTCTCTTAGAAAACATAGCCCAAGTCAGCCAGTTTTCTATTGCAGACAACCATTTAAAGGTTTTCAGGCGTACGTAACCGGGGATCTGTACCCGGCGCTCCCCCAGCCCTCCCCCCCCCCCCACCCTGCTCCTCCATACTCGTTGTACTGATCCCACAAACTTCACACCACACCAGATTTGGAACAAACACCAGGTCACAGCTTTATTTATTTATTTTATTTAGACAGTTTTGTATCCCGCCTTATCCTTCAATCAAAGCAGTCACAACACAATTGGGGGATACATTTAACATGTGGGGATATGAGACACATACACTAATACTTACAGGGAACATGGGCAGTGGAGGGTTAAGTGGCTTGCCCAAGACCACAAGGAGCATCTGTGGGACTTGAAACCCCAGTCCTTCCGGCCCAAGGTTGCTGTCCTCTAGTGGGATTTGAACCCCCGACCTTCCGGCCTGAAGTACCTTGCCCCAACCACTAGGCTACTCCTCCCTTGCCCAATAACAATTTAACATCTGTAACAGGAGTAACAACTTAATCAACCAATCCCCCCCCCCCCAGCAGAGCGATACCTCACCCGCCATACCATTAGCAAGGTGACCTCGCTTCCGCACCTGGCCCGGTCAACCACCAGTCCAATTACTACCACCCCTGCCCGACTTCGCCATATCACTAGCAAAAGTCAGCTCGGGGTTCTCCGGGTCGCGGGAACCCTGCCCCCACCCCAAGTAGCCTACGGCTCCGGACCCCTGAAACCTCCAGGATCCCGCCTCCTCCACTCTTCCCCCCCCAGCTGCGACACCCCCAAAACCCCCAAACCAATCCTCCACTTAACGGGTGGGAGGGCGGGACACCGGCCGCTGCCCTCTCTCCTAACCATGTGCTCGGCGAGCGTCCCCACCGCCATAGCACATGGTTCTTCAGCCCTCCTGATTGGCTCCTGCCACATGTGACCCCGTGGCGGAGCCAATCAATTTAAAAGATGCTGCTCACGTCGTTGCGCCTTCAACACCCCCCCCCCCACACTTCCTCTTCTACTTCTTCCACGTGGGCAGGGTCCCGCGCCGGGATGCACCCCCGGTTACCGGCGGCCTCCGGGACCCTGCCTGCGGCCTTCTCATAACCGGGAATCTGTACCCGGCGCTCCCCCAGCCCTACCCCCCCCACCCTGCTCCTCCATACTCGTTGTACTGATCCCACAAATTTCACACAACACCAGATTTGGAACAAACACCAGGTCGCAGCTTTATTGCCCAATAACATCTGTAACAGGAGTAACAACTTAATCAACCAATCCACCCCCCAGCGGAGCGATACCTCACCCGCCATACCATTAGCAAGGTGACCTCACTTCCGCACCTGGCCCGGTCAACCACTGGTCCAATTACTACCACCCCTGCCCGACTTCGCCATATCACTAGCAAAAGTCAGCTCGGGGTTCTCTGGGTCGCGGGCACCTTGCCCCCGCCCCAAGTAGCCTACGGCTCCGGACTCCAGAAACCTCCGGGATCCCGCCACCGGCAGAGGCACGTCATTGTGCCTTTGCTGCCCCCCCCCCTCGGAGCGCAAGCTGCGACCTGTCTGTGCTGCCCCTCACCACCTGCTCCACTGCTTCCTGCCAATCATTTAGGAGCAGGTCGACCCCCACCAGGGACAGATGCACCCCATCATTCCTGTACAAACCTGCGCAAGCCACATCAACCCAATCATGCTGCACCTGATATCCCCCATGCTCCGCAACCCATCTCCCGATCTGCCAATTGATCTTTGTCAGCCCCTGAGACCAGCGCCGCTGCCCCCAGCACGCTGGTCTCGGGATGACATCTGACCAAATCAGCACCACCCCTTCGAACATCACCAATATCCGAGCCAAATCTTTCTTTGCAGCATTAATCAATTGTTTGCAGGTCCAAGATGCTAGATCATTGCCTCCCAGGTGCAACAGCAGGAACCCCGGCGGTGCCCTCATTCGGGCGTGGTGACGCAGCAAAGGCATCAGCTGTGGCCATCTCAGCCCCCTCTCGCCCAGCCATAAAATCGCCACCACTTCTAGCTCCAATCCCAGGTTCCACCCGATAGGCCTCGCCTCCGCGCGTTGACCAGCCCAGAACACAAATGAATGCCCCAACATCCAACAGCCCCGCACACTTCTGCCCCCATCTGGAAAAGAAAAACATTGATTAATTATCTGTGTCATATAGCCCCCCATCAGAACCGGACATAATTCTGAAAGGCCCTGGACCGCCACTGGCCAATCGTTTGTATCTGCAAGCCCGACAGCCCAGCACCTGCCGCACTAGTCGCTGCCCCGATGTGAAAGGAATGCGCTGCGAATTGGCTCGAATCCTCACCTAACCGCTGTAGCCCCAACCGCAACACAGCAGTCACCTGGTATCTCGTGACCAACCGTGCATCCCCATGCACAAATAACCCGCCCTCAGCCCGCGGGCGACCTTCCAGGTACTCCCGCATCACCGCCACTGGGCATGTGATCCCCCCTATCGCCTGCAGCACTACCCAAAAGCCTCTTCCTTGTTGGTCCGTTTTACATTTCTTTAACAGGACCCTCAACTGATCCCCTTCCACCCGCACATTCTGTCGCTGCAGACTGTTCACCCCTCCCCTCCTTTTAGAATCTGCCACTAATTCCCTGATCCGGAACGCACCGAAAAAGACCAAGCTGAATATTGCTTTAAATAGCTTAGCTTCGTACCTTGAAGCTGCAACCGCAGGTAACACCTCACAAAGATCCTTCAGCAAGTCGTGCGTAACGGGTTACCACGTATCCGGCATAGTCGGCCTTGCCCTCCCCCACCCCTGCATCAATTTCCAAACTAAAAACCCTTCCCCCGATGGGGCCCAACCCACCGCTTTCGCAAAAAATGCAAAGTCCGCCAAATGACTCCGCACTGACGCCCGAGACGTGCCATGCCTCTTTGCACTGAGGATGTACCTCCCCAACAAATGATCCGGCACCACCCCCGCCTGCCACCCCTGCTCCTGCAAGAACTCCACCACTCTTCCGCAGCCTCTGCGATATGCGTCCCATGTTTTCTCCGTCACTGAGCTCCGCAGCATCTCTCTCATCTCAGCAGGCCACAGTTCCATCATCTCCAAGGGACCGCCGACCCTTTCGCATCCGCTTCTGGTGCCAGCTGCCGGAACCGATCCCACTGCAAATGTGAAAGAGCATCAGCGATGCTGTTATTGTGCCCCGGAATGTGCCGCACTTTCAACACCACATTCAGGCGCAAACAGGATAACACTACCATACGCATTAATGATGCCACTTGGACACACCTAGGCGAGTAATTATTCACTACACTCACTACAGCTTCATTGTCACATCACCATATCACCCTCTTGTTCCGCAACTTACCTGGCCACAACTCCAGTGTCACCAAAATAGGGAACAGCTCCAAGAACGTGATATTCCTTACAAGCCCCACTTCGCCCCACGAGGTTGGCCATCTGTCCGCACACCATGCCGCCCCCAAAGTAAATCCCTAATCCTATGCCCCCAGCTGCGTCTGTGTAAAGCTGCAGCTCCTCACTCGAACACTCCTCCTCCATGAGCACTGTCGACCCATTAAAATCGGTCAAGAACGCCTCCCACACACACAAGTCCTCACGGATGCTCTGGGAAATTCTAATACGGTGGTGAGGCTTACAAACACCCACCATAGCCGCCGCCAACCGGCAAATGAATACTCGCCCCATCGGTATCACTCTACAAGCAAAGTTCAAAGACCCTATCAATGCTTGCATTTCTTTCAACATGAACTTCGCTGACGCTAACGCATTTGTTACCAAGACCCTCAACTTCACCACCTTCTCTGCTGGCAGGTGAGCCACCATTTCCTTCGAATCCAACTCTATTTCCAGAAACGTGATCCGAGTCATCGGTCCTTCCGTCTTCCCCTCGGCAAGAGGCACCCCCAATTCCCCAGCCACTCTTACAAAACCCTCCAACAATGCCCTACACTGGGAAGTCTGTGCCACCCCCACAAACAAGAAATCGTCCAGGTAAAGAACCACATCCGAACAACCCACACGCTGCACCACCACCCAATGCAGAAAGGTACTAAACTTTTCAAAGCAAGCACACGACACCGCACAGCCCATGGGCATGCACTTGTCGAAATAGTACTCCCCAGCGAATTGGAAACCTAGCAAATGAAAGGAGGTTGGGTGCACCGGCAGCAAGCGAAAGGCGGACTCAATGTCCACCTTTGCCATCAATGCCCCTTGACCTACCTTCCTCACTAACCTAACTGCCTTGTCGAACGAGGCGTAATGCACCGTGCAGCAGTCCCGCAGAATGTGATCATTAACTGATGTCCCCTCGGGAAAAGACAAATTATGAATTAACCGAAACTTACCCAGCTCCTTCTTTGGTATAATCCCCAAGGGGGACACCACAAAGTTCCCAAACGGGGGTTCCGCGAATGGACCAACTATCCTGCCCAACTTCAACTCACTGTCCAATTTATCACGCACCACTGACTCAAAACGGCGTACCGACGGGGCGTTCTTAACCGCTGCAGCAGCTACCCCACCCAGCACTGGAATCACAACCACCCCCCCCCCCCCGCGGAACCCCCCACTCAAAACCTCCCTATCCCTTCTCCTTGGGTAATGGCGCAGCCACTCCATTAATACCCTTACCCGTATGGGCGAGGGGGCCACGCCAAACACTGCACCCCTACTTGGCTGCCGGCATTGTGCCCCCCAAGGGACCTTTTTTAAGACATTTTGTCACTGAGTGCCCTCCCCCACACACTGAACAAGCATGCCGGAACTTGCAATCCGGGAAAGGGCAGGAGGACTTGTTGAACCGCCAACACACGTCCCCCCTTCCCCCCGCCCCCAGCTTGCTTGGTGTCACGACTCCTCCTGCTAGAAAGGAACGGTTCCCCACCGCAACAGTCCCCACCCCGGGCTTTACCCCACCCCCAGCCCCCCCACCGCGTTTGACCGTACCGACATTTGCATGAGCCACAAGTTGATATCCTGGGTACCCCATGACAACAACTTGCTTTCCTCCATTTTATCCCTGAACTTCTCGTTGTAATTAAGCCATGACCACCCGTCATGTGTCTGCGACGCTTCGAGAATCGAGTCCGCATATGACAAAAGCATCCCATACTGGTCTGGGTAGTGCTGACCCCATGCACTAGCCAAACGCAAAAAAGCCCTTACCCAGTTCACCACTGTCCTCACCACCTTCCTGACTCTCCCGGCCTTTTCATCCTCTTTCCGCTTCTCTTACTGTCACCCGAACGCTTTCGACCCTCCAACAATCTGAAAATGTCAATATACCTTCTCTTCCTTATTCTCCTCCTCAACCTTTTTGGCACCCCTTCCCACAACTCCGGCAACGCTGTGATGGCCGCTGACCCCCCGCCGGCTGCACTCTTCTCTGCACCCTTCCCATCACCCACCGACGATCCCGTGGACGAACTCGAGGACGTCGAGGTGGACGAACCAGAACTACGTCTCCACCGGCACGCATGCCTCCTCTTCTTAGCCACCTTTCCTGACTGCTCCACTCCCCCCCCCCCCCACCTACCTCCCCTGCCTGTCCATCTTGCAACTCACCCATCTCTGCTACATCCGCAGACTCCTGCACCGCCCGGCACTGCCCTTCCTGAGGCCATTCATCATCGCACCGCGGATCTCCCACTCCACGTGACACCGTCCCGGCTACCGGACCTCCACAGGTCTCCATCACTGTAGCTTCACCACTTGCAGGCCTGGATTGCTGCCTCGCACCATGCATCTCTCCCAGAGATGCAATCAATGGAATCTGCGGAGACAAAAAAGACAAAACCGCAGGCCAAGCAGGCTGCCACGCCCCCGCCCAATCAGCCCTCGATGGGCCCTGCCCACTCCCCATCCAATGTTCCCATACCTGTTGCCACATAGCCCCCACACCCCCCGGACTCCCCATCCCTCCCCCTGAGAACCTACCACCCCCACCCTCCCCTACCGGTAGCCCATATCTGGCCCAATCAGCCACCCCCCACGTCCCCCGGCTACAGTGTCCCGATCCTTCACCCAGAGCCTGCGCCCTGCTCTCACCTCCCCCCCAATCCTGCCCTTCTCCTGCCCCCCCGCAACACTTCCTTGCCCAGCACTGCCCCCAGCCCCCCTAATCCCCTAGCACCTGTAGATCCCCGGGCCTGAGACCTGCCCCCCACCCCAGCACCATGCCCAGCTGGCAGTGGTCCACCCCGCCCCCCTACTGCAATCCCCGCCGTGCCTGCCTCCCTTCCTTCAGTCACACACACCGTGCGCTGTCCTTGGCCCTCCGGCCTCCCCCTAACTCCCCCCTTACCCCTCAGACCTTTAGCACCTTGCCTTGAGTAAGTTTTACCCCTTTCTTGCCCCTTTTTCCACCCAGCATGTTACTTCCTAATAAACTGCTCCTAACCCCTCCCTTCCCCTCCTGCTACCTTATAACAGATAATTATATATATTGTGATGGCGAAGATGGCCAGGTCCCTAGAAAGATAGGAAAAGTACAGGCAATTTCCCCTAGTCAGAGGGAAAGGAAAAAAAATGCTCAGTTTAAAAGTGCAGCTAAGGCTGAAAAAAAGAACCTGTCAAAAGTTGTTGTTCAAAAGCCACGCCCCAGCTCCATAGCAACTGAGGGTGGTAATGCAGCACAGCTGGGGGCGGGGTGGAAAGATACCGGCCAGTCACATGTTTATAAGCCCCAGAGAACAGAGAGAGATAGATTAAGGAAACTCACGAGACTGAGGAGATTCTCAGGACTCCCGGGAGAGGAAAGGAGTTTCTCAAGATCCCCAGGCCAGGGAAGGAGATTCCAGGGATCCCCACACCAGGGAAGGAGAATCCAAGGATAGGCAAGGAGATTGCCAGGGCTGGAAGGATTGCCAGGACACGAGAGGAAGAGAGCTGACTCGGTTTCAGAGGAGGAGTCTGAAAGGGAGCCTCATTCAGTGCAAGAGTTTCATGCTTGCAGGAGGAGGGGAGATGAGAAGGCTGCTTTAACCAGGAAACAGCATGGCCAGGGAAGGAGCAGGGAAGCACTGCTAAAGAAACTTCCAAAAGGTACTGCTGCTAAAGTTATCTTTCAAAGGTCTCAGGAAGAGTTCCCAGACAGCCAGCTCCAGGAGTTTAACCAGAAGCAGGGTTACAAGAAGCCTCTCAGTAAAGAAGGTTTAAATATTTTAAAACTGGTTCAACGTATGCTGAAAGACCAGGAAGTAATTAGTGGAGAGAGTAGTTCTCTGCACCGAGGGAAAGAACAGCTGTTTGTTGACGACGTCACAGAACAGTCCTGTTCAGAATGTGAGTCAATGGACATCGGGGAAAATATTCTTTTAAGTGAGCCAGAGGAGGCTATGGAATGTGAGTTATCCCTGATAGTGAAATAAGAGTGTGTGGAAATATATGTTGGAAGAAAATTCCATTTCTCTGATATGCATGGTGGTTTTACAGAGCTAAGAAGTTTTAATTAGTGTGCTTGCTGCCCTTAATGAGACGTGCACCGGAGTGCTGCTGGAAGTCTCTGGACTACTGATTAAAACACTTAAAGCTCTGAAACCAAAGAAGAAAAATTTATTTGCTGGAAGTTGTTTGCATTGAAGTTTCAATGAACATTTTGTGTTTGTTTAAAGCACTGGGAAGTGAAGCATTATTTTTGAATGAGTAACCTTTATATGCTGAAGTAAGCAAGAGCACTTTTTCTTACCTGAATTTCTTGTGGATATTTTGTACACGTGATTTACCAAGCTTCATTGTGAAGTTCCCGCTAATATGGGAGGCTAATAAAAATATTCCTGCGTTTGCTTTAAACTCTCGGCTCAGCCTATGATTACAACTACATTTGCTCTAAATACTACAACTCCCAGAAGCCCTTGCTCTGGAGTTGCTTGAAAGTGACATTCGCTCCCCCTTCACCTCGTCAGGAAGCCGCCTAGGGCGGGGCAAGGGCGCGACAATATATTAGTATTTATTTATTTATTTTTTTTTAGAATTGCAATCCCTTGTCAGCTCACCCCTCTCTCTCACCCACCCGCTTCACTGGCCGCCCCAGAAAATCGCACAAACTGCGACCCCTTGCCCATAGCTGACACTGCTGCTCCACCGACACCCAAGGCTCTCTTCCTCCGCTCCCCGTCTCCAAGTCTGCTCGCTTCCCATTGCTCAGCCCTCCGTGATCACACCGGCCACTGCCCTCTCTCCTAACCATGTGCTCGGCGAGCGTCCCTGCCACCGTAGCACATGGTTCTTCAGCCCTCCTGATTGGCTCCTGCCGCGCGCGACCCCGCGGTGGAGCCAATCAATTTAAAAGATGCCGCTCGCGTCGTTGCGCCTTCAAACCCCCCCAACACTTCCTCTTCTACTTCTTCTACGCGGGCAGGGTCCCGCGCCGGGACGCGCCCCTGGTTACCGGCGGCCTCCGGGACCCTGCCCGCGGCCTTCTCAATATCAAGACATCATGCCTGCTTGTCTTAATTAGGAGTCAGTATCTCTTAAATCCCACCAGAATCTCTCTCCCAGACTAAAGATTCCTTCTAATAGAAAACAGAGACCTCAGATTCTCAAACCCTGAATTCAAAATATTGTCTAACCTTTGCCACAAAAGAGCACCAGGCTTTCTTCTTCTCTCTATTACATCAGAGAAAATTACAGTTCTTGTTAATCCCTTAGTAATCTCGATCTCTTACAAATTATCTTCTCCTAAACAACACAAAAATAAAACCATAAATTGAGTTTCTTTAGTTCCTCTCCAACATATTGCGCCTATTCTTATCAACCACTGACCCAACAGCCAAAGTCAAGTGCAGACATCTACATCCTAACCAGCATTGTCAGTGTCCTTCCTCTTGCACAACTTCAAAAAGGTTCCTCAATAAGCATCTTCCTTTACCTTAAACACTAAATATTTCAGCTCAATACTAAGTTTTCCGGAAAAACCGGACCACCTCAACATTTTCTAAATCATTCCTTTAAGGTTTTATCAACATTTTTATTTTCGAGTACCTCACAGGCATCATCTTTACTTACAGTTGTGGGTTTAAAAGTAGATCCCTACACTTGTCTACCATCTTATAATGTGGTTTTTTGAACCATAACTAGTTTCTAAATAAACACATATTTCATCAGTTCAATAAGTTTAAATGAGGTTCAAATTATAGATTTAACCTTCCTTAAATATATCTGAAGTCGCTATTTTGTTCTTTTTCTCAGGGGCACAAATCCCCCCTCCCCCTCAGGGAAACATAAGCTTTTTCTAGCTACCCAAATCATTTTTTTCAAAAACAAAACACATTTGTTTTGGAGGGCACATCCCCTGCACCTGTATTCTGGTCTTGAAACGTTTGAAATCTTAACTTTAGAAATCATTAAAATCTTTTTTTTTTTTTTTTAAACTCTGGGCTCACATCACCCTGAAGCTTCTGAGCCTCATTTGCATATGGCCTACACAGTTTTCAAGCAGATCTACAGCCTCCAGTTTGATTTACCTCAGATTTTTTAAATTAAGGGTTAATTAGCCCACAAACCAAAACAGGCTTACCATTGCCCCTCTTCTGCTTGCCATTTGGTCAGGAAGCAGCCCAACCTACAACCCCCCCCTCCCCCTTGCAGCCATTTCACTGTCCCTGAGGAACCAAAGGCACCTAGGAGCACCAAAAGCCCTCAGGGCCCTCCCGGTTTTTCCTTCTGGTTACATTACTGATGATTTTAATGATAGTTCACAGAGTAGTAATAGTAGGTCTGCAATCCCATATTTCAGTTCTTTCAACACCCTTGGATGTATACTATCCGGTCCAGGTGATTTTCTACTCTTCAGTTTATAAAATAGTTGTAATACATCTTCCCAGTTTATCGATATTTCTTTCAATTCTTCTGCTGCATCAGCTTTAAATAGCATTTCAGGCATAGGTAATTTCCCTATATCTTCTTCAGTAAAGACAGAAGCAAAGAATTCATTCATTCTCTCCTCTATGGCCTTGTCCTCTCTTAGTGCCCTTTTTACCCCTCTGTCATCCAATGGTCCAACTGACTCATAGGTTTTTGCTACAAATGTACTTGAAAACGTTTTTATAATGTGTTTTTGCTTCCATGCCTTATCAATGCCTTGCATCTAACTTGCCAGTGCCTATGTTGTTTCCAGTTTTCGTCATTTGGTTCCTTTTTCCATTTCCTGAAAAATGCTTTTTTGGCAACAGCCTCTCTGACCTCACCTTTAAACCATGCTGGCAGTTTTTTGGACTTCTTTCCACTTTTCTACTCCCCCAGCATTGTGCAGAGTAAGTGGCCGCTTCCAGCCAATGGAAAGGCTGCACTAGTCACAGGGCAGGTGGGCTGATTTTCTGCACAGTGTCTGGGAGAAAGTAAATGGAATAAGTGGGTTTCTTAGTAGGGGTGAGTGGGATTGGTGTACCTCAAAGGTCTGTTCTGGGCCCTCTCCTTTTTTCTCTCTATACCCAGTTCCTTGGTGCCTTCATCTCTTCTCATGGCTTTCAGTATCATTTTTATGCTGATAATTCTCAAAATCTGCCTACACTTGACATCTCTCCTTCACTCCAAACTCGTATCTCTACTTGCTTATCTGACATTGCCACCTGGATGTTTCACCACTGCCTAAAATTGAATATGGCTAAAACTGAACTTCTTATTTTTACTCCTAAACCCTCCTCCCCCCTTCATGCTTTCTCTATCACTGTTGACAACACTCTTCTTCTTGTTTCTTTGGCCCGCAACCTTGGGGTTATCTTTGACTCCTCCCTTTCCTTCTCTACACATACTCAACATATAGCTAAAACCTGTCATTTCTTTCTCTACAACATTAACATAATTCATCCCTTCCTCTCTGAATATACTTCTACTGCTCTTGTCCACTCTTTGGTCACCTCCCATCTTGACTATTGAAACCTCCTCCTTGCTGGTCTCCCTCAGTGTCATCTCTCTCCTCTTCAATCTATCCAGAACTCTGCTGTGCGGCTAATCTTCCACCAGCCCCAATACACTCATATAACCCCTCTTCTAAAATCATTTCACTGGCTCCCCTTCCATTTCCTTATCCAATTCAAACTTCTCCTTCTAACATATAAATGCATTCACTCTACTGCCCCTCATTATCTTTCCTCTCTTCTCTCTCCCTACACCCCTCCTCGTGAACTCTGCTCCTCCTCTGGCTTTCTTCTCTCTGTGCCCTTTTCTTCTTCTGCAAACTCCAGACTTTGATCTTTTCACCTTGCTGCTCCTTATGTATGTGTGACGTAGGAGACTCTTATGAAGCAATGGAAACTGATAGTGATCCGGTGGAGAGAACCGGTACTGCAAGGGAATGCAGGATTTTCTCTTCTGAGAGAAAAAAACACAGAGCTAATCAGGAACCACACCTCACCTCAAGGCAGGAGAGAAGCCAAGTCCCTGATTGGGCACGCCCAAGCAGAAGGCAGGCAGTGCAGTACTCAGGTAGCTTGAAACAGAAACAGTTAGAGAAGCACGAGGAGCAAGAGCAAGACGGAGAGGAGGAGTCAGGACACAAGCACCTGGATGAGGACGGGTCAGATGACCAGGAACAGGAACCATTGGAGAGAGAACCACTAAGCAACTGTGATCCACGAAGGAGCAGACAGGACCTGGGAGACTCAGGGGCAGAGAAAGACTTCTGTTACCAGAAGAATTCAAAGGCACTGAGAGACCCAAGGCTACAGCTCAGGAGTTTAAAGGACCAAGCAGAACCTTGGAACAGGAGGCAGAGGGAGAAAGAATTACCCTGGAAGAAGCCCCAGCACAAGGTATCTGGTGGGTTTGGAACGGCTAGCAAGCTTAACAGTGGGAAGCCAGAAAGAGTGAACTTTAATTGTGAAAGACAGAACAAAGGCAGAAAGTTTGATAGTAATTGGTTAAGCCAAGAGAAGCCTGACTGTTTTCCTTTTAACACTCTGACTCTCCAAGCACAGCTGAAGCGTTTTACCCTGCACTTTCATTTGGAGATAGGTGGGGGAAGGGAAATGCTTACACGCTGAACTCTTGTCCAAGTAAAAGCACTGATAATTGCCAAGAGATAAGAACATTAAACAAGCATTTACCTGAAGGAGGATATTCTCAGCCTAGCTCAGAAAATACACAGGCTGAATTACTTCTCACTGAATTCAGGGAGTTCCTTAAAAGTAGAGCAGTTTCTCCTCATGACGTAGCAAAGCCTATGAGCAGCTGTGAGGAAGAAATGCCTTTAATTTCTCTGCCGTCTACAGAGCAGGAAGTCCCGATGGACTGCTCTACATGTGTGATTCAAAAGGACATTTAAGTGATATGCTTGCCAATGTTTTATGAAAGAATATAACAAAGTTACCTCACTGATTGCTATGCAAAAGAAACTTATGTGAAGAGAATAAGTGAAAGCATATTCTGTGCAATTCAGGAGCATTGCTGTTACCAGAGTTTTCTGTTACGTTACTGAAAGGAGGTCACATGACAACTGAATGTGATCAGTAATGGACATTTAGCCAAGCAGTGAAAAGCCTTGTTTAGTTAAGTTTCTCAGCCTTGTTTTGTGCTACATTATTTCATTTACGTCTGCTGCATTTGAACTCCGGAGCGGGAGAAATAAACCTCACAAAAGAAATTTTCTTTGCCTTGCCTTACTACTTGAGCACCTACACAACTACAACCTTAACCCTCAAAGGCATTCAAGGCCAGCCCCTCCCTTAACCCTCAAGGTCCAGGGAGTGGGTGGGTGGCAGTATGGAACAAACTTCCTCTATCTTTACATCAAGTCTCTTCTCTCCTCCTCTTCAAATCCATGCTGAAGGTTCACCTCTTCGAGTCTTCTATTGGATCCTAGTCCCTTTCTCTCCCTGTGTCTCTTCTCCCTATTGAGCCCCTTGTTTCTCTTGTATTGTGCTGTCTGTCTTGATTAGAGTGTAAGCTCTATGAGCAGGGACTGTCTTCTATACATGTTTGTATGGCTTGTAGCGCTATATAAAATGATTAGTAGTAGTAGTCATTCTCTTCCTCCCTTTCCTCGTCTATGATGTCTGGTCACCCAAAGCAGAGAAACAGATATAAATAACGCCCTCCATCCCCAGCAGTCTGGGTTTAGACTGAGGCACAGCACAGAAGGCCAGTCTCACACCCTTCCTGAGCGAGGTCCACAGTGCCATTGATTACGATAAAATAGCTTTAGCCGTTTCACTGGATCTGTCAGCAACTTTTGACCTGGTCAATTATTCCATCTGACTCGCCTGTTTGGCAGAAATTGGTATCTGTGTAGCCTTCCTATCTGATCGCTCCTATACAGAAAAAACAGGCCACACTTTCTCCAAATCATGTCCTTTATATTCTGCAGTCCTATAGAGCCCTATATTGGCACCACCCCTTTTTAATATATTTTTGGGACCCTTAACAGACCTGATATATGAAACTCCCATAAATGCCTTTTACTATGCAGATGAAATCTGTTATTCACTGACACCGATTCCTGCTCTCCCGACCTTACCGAACTTAACAGCTGCCTACTCAAAGTTGCCGCTTGGCTCAGGGACAAGCAGTTGAAAGTGAACCTTCAGATAACCTCAGCTACTTGGCTTACTGGCAGCGCCGCCGCTCCTACCTTTTCATCCATTCTAGATGGTCACCTTATCCAGCTTAATTCTTACTTCAACGACCTTGGTGTCTACCTGGATACCAATCTTTCATTCATAAAGCAGGCCATCCCCATAGTTGAGGTATCTTTCCTTGCGCTGTGACAATTTTGTGCCCTTTGTCCATTCCTCGACCACTCTGCTCAACATATTTTGCTCTTAGCTGTATTATTTCATGTCTTGATTATTGTAACCTGATTTATGCCAATCACTACCAACCAGAGCTGAAACCTCTTCAATTTATTCAAGACACTGCTATCCGGATTCTATGTCAGGTTAAGAAATTTGATCATGTCACCTCTCTTCTATTCCAATACCACCGGCTCCCCATGTTCCATCAAATCCATTATAAGATACTCACACTGACCCATAAGGCCCTTTTTCACTAACACATTCCCCCCATCTAGCTTCTGTAATCTCCCTCCATGCTCCTGCTAGAGATTTGTGGGCTCTTCACGGAAACCACCTAAATGTTCTCCAAGTCTCTCGGGCAAAGTTGGAACGTACAAGACGTCCAGCCTTTTTGTTTGCCTTGTCCACTGTATGGAATGCACTTCTGCAAAGCTTGCCTAACAAATCTTCTTTCAAGACTTTCAAAGCGGGCCTAAAAACCCATTTATTTACTCTGGCTTTTGAAAATGGGTGAGGGGTTCGGCGTGATGTTCAGGCCCGGTGGGGGGGGGGGGGGGGGATTGCCTTTCCTGCCCTCTTTCCTATCAATATTGTAGTTCTGTTTCCTATAGTTTATGTATTTTGCTTATATATACACCGCACTGAATGTGAAATAGTGTGGTATATAAAACCAAATAAATAAATATTGTGAACTGCCTCATTAGTGATATATTAAGGATAAATAAACCATAAACCATAGAAGTCATGAAGTACAACTTTAATACTATGGTCACTTTCAGAGCTAATAATGATACTTCATCAAACATTCAAGATAGCGCCACACACTAACCACAGCTCTAGTGCAGTTCTTTAGGAAAGATACAGCGTGGAGATGTTCCGGGAGTGCAGAGGAGTTTCTTGGTGAAGTTTACAGAGCTTGCATTGTGCAGGAATTATTTTGTGTTTGAGGGGCAGATCTATCAACAAACTGCAGGGGTTGCAATGGGGGCCACCTTTGCCCCCTTGATAGCCAATTTGTTTATGGGACTCTATGAGCAACGATGGCTTTTGAATTCCCAGTATTCTTCTCAGATCAAATTATGGCGTCGGTATATCAACGATATATTTTTGATCTGGGAGGGGTCGGTGGATTCTTGAATCTCTTTTTATCAGTGGTTAAATGGGTTGGATTCTCATATACAGTTTACCCTTAATAATCATATGGATGAGACAGTGTTCCTTGATGTGAGAGTATTTCGGCAGTCAGATGGATGGGGGGCCTCTGTGTATAAGAGGTGTACCGATAGAAATACTTTCCTGCATTATTCAAGTGCTCATCCTATGCGGCTGTTGCAGGGGCTGCCGTTTTCACAGTTTATTCGATATCGTAGGAATTGTTCTGTCTCTGATGACTTTAAAGCTTAGGCCAGGTTGTTGAATGCCGATTTTGTGGCCAGGGGTTATCCAGATAAGATTGTAGATCGTGCATATAGATGGACTTTGTTTAATGATAGGACATGGCTTTTGTCCCCCCAGGATAAGTCACAGGTAGAAGGTGATTAATATGTTAATTGTATTTCTTGATTTTCCCCCTTAAGCTCTGGTATTCAGCGTACACTTTCTAAGCATGCTAATGTTTTGCAAACAATCCTAGGACTGAAAACTAAACGTCCCCCCGTTGTGTATGGCAGAGAAATCAGAATCTGAAGGAGATATTGAGTCTTTCATGTTTGCGTCCCCTGATATCCCCGAGAGAGAAACTGGTAGGTCATGTAAGGTGTGGTAATTGTTCTTTATGTGTGGTATCTTGGGAGACCAAAAGTTTTTCGTATGGGGGCAAGACGTATAGTTTGAGATTTAACACGTCTTGTGGGTTTGATTTTGTCTTGTATGGGATATTCTGTACTTGTGGATTGTTATACATCAGGAAAACCATTCGTCCTTTTAGGATACGTTTGGGAGAACATAAGAGTAGGTTACACTGTAAACGTCGGGAGGCTCCAATGGTTGAGCATTGTTTAGAGAAAGGACATGGTTTTAATGATTTACGCTGTTTTTGTATTGAGCGGGTGATGATGGGAAGGGGAGTGCGAACGCGAGAACAATATCTTGTTCTCCAGGAACAGCGATGGATTTTTTTGCTTCAGACTGTTATCCCTGGTGGGTTAACTTCACAAATTGATTGGGGAGCTTGTTGTTAGAGTTGGTTAAATGATGATTAATTACCCTTGTAGTGGATCTGTTGACGTTTATTGAGGGTGGAGTTACTACAGGTATATATGGGTTTATGCGCCTGCGTAGTGTTTTTTTGGAGGGGGTTGCTTGAGCGATCATGGTCATAACTTGAGATGTTATGGATAGTGAAGTTTTGTTAAGTCTTGTCTAAATGACGGCGTAATGATTGTTGTATTGTGGGGGGTGGTTCTATGAAGCTATAGTGCTTTTGTGAGGAGTTCTTTGTTTGTTTTTTATTGTCAGCTGTCAGTATGATTCATATTCCTGAGGCAGCTGGAAGCAAAACGCTGATGGAACGTCCGAGTGGGCGTTGGGGTTACTCCATCTTGAATGGTTTGGTGGAGAGCTTATGGATTAGAAGAAGATTTACTGAGCTCTAATTAAGTTAAGTTCATTCCACTGATGATTAATAAAAGGAGTTTTTGGGCAGGTCATTGATGTATTATTTGGGGTGATAACTATGGCCGTTTTCATTATGGCCTGATTGTTCACCTCTTGAGATTCTGAGACCTGCTCTTTCTCCTTTTGTGTTTTTTTCCTAAAGAACTGCATTACAGATGTGGTTAATGTGTGGAGCAATCTTGAATGTTTTGGTGAGGAACAACCTGGCAGCGTGCTCCTGCGAAAGTGCTACACCATAAACTAGAAGGTTCTGCAAAAACATAAGAAATGTCATACTGGGTCAGATGAAAGTCCATCAAGCCCAATATCCTGCTTTCAACAGTGGCCAATCCAGGTCACAATTACCAGACAGGTTCCACAATACAATACTTGTCCTGGGGTAAGCAGTGAAAAATAGCTTTGCTGTTAATGAGACCTACAGTAGAATCTAATTAGTTTAATATAATGAAAAATCGCACAGTCCTTTCAAGCCCCGCTGTTTAACAAGGTGGAGATTAAGATTTGCCTCTGGTAGACACCTGAGGATTAGCTCCCAGGAGGTCATTTTAGAAGGCTTGGGAGGCGTTCACCCTGCACGCTGAAATGGCTCTTTAGAAAAAGTTGTTATTTGCAGGAGAAGCTCTGTATTGTGTGTAGTTCCAGTTTGGCAATGACCATACACGCACTGAAAACCCCCACATTAGACATGGTCATTTATGCAGGCTCCGAAACAGGCAGAAAGCGTCAAGTAACTGCTCATCCGAACCTGGGATTTGCAGGAGGGCTTGAGGGGGCAATCGTGCGTACCTCTCGTGTTTATCACCACCTCAAAAAGTGTTTTTTCACTCGGTTCCTTAATTGTCTCTTCTTGGGTGTCTGCTTTTGTAAAAGTCAGTATCTATGCGTATTAGTGCGGGAACTAACGCGCAGAGATTCAAGAATCACACGTTCACGACTGTGAGTGACGCTGCTCGCTCTTTGACCTCGCTTCTTATGAAAATGCTTGTTCTTGGCATCCTAGAGATAAGATGGGTGCAGCACTTATCATAGAGATAAGTGTTGCACCCATCTCCCTTGAGAGACCCTCTGGGCTTCAGTTTAAGTCAATTAGAGCTGTGTTTAGTTGCATTGGGAGTGGAGGAGTGGCCTAGTAGTTGGGGCAAGGTACTTCAGGCCGGAAGGTCGGGGGTTCAAATCCCACTAGAGGACAGCAACCTTGGGCTGGAAGGACTGGGGTTTCTAGTCCCACAGGTGCTCCTTGTGGTCTTCAGCAAGCCACTTAAACCTCCATAGCCCATGTTCCCTGTAAAATAGTTATCTCCAAGTTATAATGCCCTGTTCAATGTAATTTCAGTTTGTTCAATGTAAACTGCACTGATGCAGAATAGCACGGTATATAAGAGAATGTAAATAAATAAATCCTTCTATGTAGTTTCAGCAACATTTCCTGGTTTGTGGTGAGGGTACGTTCCTCAGGGGTTTTTTTCTGGGCTGAAGGGGAGCTTTGCGCTAGTGTTTTCCTGTAGCTCTCATTACCGTTTGCATCAGGCTCTGTTTCTCTTTGGCGTGTTTATGATCTTGTGTGAGATCTGCAGCTCTGATGTTTTTACAGAGCTGTTGAAGTGTTCAGTTCAGATTTTATCATTCTGGTTTGCTAAATCAGGTTTGGTTTTGGGTTTCAGTTCCTTGCATATTGGCCAGAAATAACTTATCTACAGCCTTCTCAATTTCAGAGAATGTTTTCATGTATTCTGAGTTTTGCATATAATAATTGCTTTGTAATCTCTTAGATCATAGAGATAAGTGTTGCACCCATCTCCCTTGAGAGACCCTCTGGGCTTCAGTTTAAGTCAATTAGAGCTGTGTTTAGCTGCATTTGAGCTTCTCTCTCTGGCTGCTTGCTCTGTCAGGTCTGGCTCAGTTAGTCTGTCCTTTCTTGAGTGACAAATACCTTATATTTAGAATACTGTCCAAGTGAAAATGAATGAGGATACCAAGTAGAGCAATGAGCAGCGCACAGACGTGGGTGTAGCAGCTGTGGAAGAGGAGGGGCCGCGGTTGCCTCTGCAGAGACCTCTGCAACCATCTCAAGACCCAGTTATTTTGGGACTGCAGAATAAGTCAGGAGCTTGAACACTTGAGAATCCTGTGCAGAGAACAAGGGGCATCTGCACCCTGCTCTACCCTCTTCCTCGCTGGGCAGGGACTGATGGTGAAGACTCAGAGTCACGCAGGAATTCTGAGCATCCTGCCAAGAAGAGGAAGAACACATGAAAGGTTGGCTCTTTATTTGATTGCACTGGGTGGGCAGCCCCCTGCTGCCAATCTGTACTAAATAGGATTTCACTTTGCAGTCTTTCATACGGGGAACTCCCCAGGATCTTGGAAAATAAGCCAAAGGTTCCCCCAAACGGTGGAAAAAGGTGAGCAGAATGGGGACAAGCGAGGCGAAGGAAGGTAACTGGAGAGGTGGGTTCCAGGTCCAGACTCATTTCTATCCTAGAAACACAGCGAGACCTTTACTTCGTATATTAAAGGAAAACTCTCCTGCCTTCATCAGGTCACAGCAGAAAGTGCTCCGGACGGACGTTGCTCTACTATATGAGCAAACTGCAGATCCGATTGCAATAGCAGTGAGTATAGTGGCGTTTTTGTGAATGAAATGAAGGGGGAGAAGGGGGAGGGTTGCTGAAACTGGATAGAGAGGGTCTGCTCCATCTTACAAAGAGAGGGTGAAGCTTTGTGCCTGAAGAGGAAAAGGTTGGGGCAGGGCCGGCCCAACCTCTAGGCAAACCAGGCAGTTGCCTAGGGTGGCAGCTTCTGGGGGGGGGGGGGGCAGAGAAAGAGCAAGGTATTCAAAGCTAAACAATTGATTTTGACAGCTGGGGGGGCACATAAAGCTTAAGGTTTGCCTAGGATGCCAACACCTTGAACCAAACTCTGGTGCAGGCCCTGGTTGGGAGCCAGCATGATGAGGGCAGGAGGGGGAATAATTGGGTAGGGGGGGGGGAATCATGAGATTGTGATATTATAGTGCTGGTGTCTTGGTTGCTTTGAGTAATTCGCTCTGAGTCTGCCATTATTCCTCAAGCAGTGGGAGGCATCCTCCGTCCTCTGTGGACATCATTCCTTTGGTTAGCGACACCCTGACAGTCTGAATCATGGATATTCATTGGGGAATACTGAAACCTTGATTCTTTATCATCCCTCCAGTCTAGTCCCGAACCTCTGGGGTTGTGCTCCTCTTCCAGCAGCTTGGAGACCGAAAAATGTCATCCTTTTGATGACACTGGTATAAATACCAAGGAACCGCCTCCTCACTTCAGTTCTCTCAGTCTCCAAGCAGCTGGAGGGTGGTGAGCCCAGAGGTTCGGGGCTCACTAGAGGAGCAATTAAGGACATTTTTAGAGAGTTTAGGTGTTGTATGAGGAGATTTAATGGAAAGGTAGCTATAGATTTTATATAGCTTCAGTTTATTATTTTGGCAGGTTCTGTAGCTTTAAATTTTGTTGGAGCAGTAAGCCCCCTCCCTCCCCTCCCGGTTTGCTTTCGGAGCTCAGCTGGGGCAGTGCCGAAGAGAAAGCCGGTAGAGGGGAAATGGTTCTGGTTCCTGATACCACTTAGATGGATAAGGAACTGGTGCCTTAGGCTCTGCAGCATGCCAGAGGTTGTTCCCTGTGAGCGCTCAGAGCCGCCGTCAGTGACTCCGGTGATTAGCGGCGGCAGTTCAAAGTAGCAGAGGTTTTCCTTTGTTAGACCCGACCAGGCGAGGGACTTCCGGTGGCATGGTGAGCTCAGCGGACGTGTTCGTCTCGGCTCTGGAGCCCGCGCCCTCCCCCCTACCGAACACTTGAGCTAACTTACTTCTTTTTGCGATACCGTGGGGGAATAGCTTTGTGGAGATTCAGAGGATTTATTAATTCTCCTCTTTGACCGGAATCTGGTGCATGGCCACGAAAATCCCCCGCAGAACCCGGGCACGAGGTGGGGAAGACAAGATGGCGGAAGGCGGACAGGAGCCCCTGAGACCGCTGGAAGCTCTGGCGCTGGTGGCAGAGGTGTCGAGGGCGGTGGTGGGCGCCCTGGAGGAGAGATTGGGGGGCCTGTCCACCCAGATGCAGGAGGTGGTTCAGGCAGTAGCTGACTTTACAAAACGAGTCGAGCACGCCGAAAATCGTATCGGCTCCCTGGAGGATCAACATGTGCAGGACATCGCCAGGATTCACAGCTTGGAGGAGACATTAGCTCAGCACCAGGAAAAATTGGAGGACCTTGAGAACCGCAGTCGCCGAAACAACCTGCAGTTCATAGGAGTTGAGGAGTCCATAACAGAACGAGATCTGAGGCGGCACCTGGAACACTGGATAACAACCACTCTGTCCTTGCCTGAGGATGTCGGGCGGATAGTGTTGGAGCGTGCTCACAGGCTGGGGCCCCCTCAGGTGGGTGACCGTCGCCCTCGGGCGGTGATCGCCCGATTCCTCAACTCCGCACAAAAGGATGAGGTGCTGAGGGCCTCTCGACAGCTGAGGCGGATGGGCGCCTCCAACAACCCGATACTGATCTTCCAAGATTACTCAACCGGCGTTTCCCTGAGGCGCAAGGCCTATAAAGACATGTGCAGCAAGTTCATTGCAAGAGGAGTTCGTTTTACGCTTGCGTATCCAGCGGTCCTGCGAGTCTACAGCGACAAGGGGAACTGAGTGTTTAACTCCCCCGAAGAGGCCCGGGACTATTGTAACAGTTTGGGCTAAGGCCTGGTAAGAGCATATTATTGCATCTCTGTGATTTGAGGATTTCCGTCTCCTGGTTTTATCGGGGCCTGGGGCCTGAGCCCTGTTGACTTTGCTGGAGAGAGGAGAGAGTTGAATCGGGGCCCTGTATATGTCCCGGCTCTCTTGGAACTTTGTCATCTTTAACCACTCTACTGCATAAATGACTGCAATAGCTTCCTGGCGCCCGAGGAGAATGGGTGCTATCGGGGCTGCTACACTGTAATGAACAGGGCTCATTGTGTTATTTTGTTTTCAGGTCTTGCTACTTAAGCACGTGCTTATGGTTGGCTACTTTCTGCCATTCTTAAATGTTTAACCTGTTACATGTTTCCAGTTTAATGATACTTGCAGCGATTTGTTTCTGGGTGTCTTGAGGAGCTCTGGACCCAAGGGGGGAGTTTGGAATAGTCGGGTGAATGAATGAGGGGGGGCTTGATCTCTCATTGGGTGTGCGGGGGGGAGGTGGGGGGGGCAGGTGGGGGGGGGCAGGTGGGGGGGGGCACCCCCGGCATTTGGTGCTATGCAATGGGGGCTCTCGGGGTGTGGGTGTCGGAGGGGTAGCGACGCTATCGCGAATAGCTGTTGAGTGACGGTGGGTCGCTGCTTCTCCGACACTATTTGTGGACTGCTTTGGCCCACTGGAGCACAAATGCTCAATACGCATTGATAAATTTGGGAGAGTGTGGAAGGATCTCTAGGTGCTCTGTGGCTCTGTGCTCTGATCATGTTAATACATGGGCCAATATTATTGCACAACTGGCAGCGGAGGCACAGTGTAATGTGTGTTTGGTGGGCCAATTCGCTGTTCCTCCACAGGTGGGAGGCTTTGGGTGTTGAGAGAGATACTGTAATGTTCCCCGGTTCCCAACGCTGCTTAATTCCAGGAGCAGCTGAGTAGCTGCCGTGAGGCAGGAGCGGGGTGGGGGGGGAAGGCCAATTACGCCACAGGCTGACTCTCCCTGCACGGGCTCCTCTTTACATTGACATATGTTTGGGGCAGCTGAAGGGGTGCCGGGGCTGCCGCTCTGGAGTGGATAGCTCCGCCCGTTAAGGACGTCTGCTGATGAGTTATGGTTACAATTCCTTCCATGTTGTGGACGGCACTGGGGTGGTGGTTGGGCGGAGCAGAGGGGTGTGGCACAGTGTTGAAGATGGGGAGGGGCGGGGGGCCTGCATGCTACAGAAGTCTAGGTGGGGCCAGCCCAAGCTGGTGCAGGGTTGGAGGAGGTGATAGGGGGAGTGGGGGGGGGGGGGGAGTGGGTCGGGGGGGGAGGGGGGGCCAAAGGGAGGTGGGGGGGAGGGATGGGAGGATTAGGTGCTGAGCTCAATAGCGTGCATGGGGTGAAGGGGGGAATTGGATTAGCTGATTGGGGAGAGAGTGTGTGTGGGGACTTAAGTTGTATTAGCTGGAGAGTGAGGAGGGATCGGACTTCTAGTACTGTGTGGTTTGGAATAATAAGAGAGGGGGCTCTTGGCTGGGGGGGCCCTTTCCTCGTGGAACATTTGGCAAAAAGGTTTTGGCTTCTTGACTTCCTAAATTGTTATGGCTAACACCACTCGAGTAATTTCCTGGAATGTTTGTGGGTTGGGCTCTCCGGTGAAACGTTCCAAGGTCCTGCAACACTTGAGGCGCCACCGTGCGGATGTTATTTTACTGCAGGAGATGCATCAATCGGGGGTGGAACACCAGAAATTAGGCCTAGGATTTAAAGCTCATGTTTATGGGGCCCCGGCCGTGGGGAAGAAGCGAGGGGTGGTTGTTCTTGTGGACAAATCCACTTCCTGGGAGGAAGAAAAGGTTGTTACTGACCCGCAGGGTCGGTATGTTGGTGTGTGGGGGAGTCTGGCTGGGAGGAAGGTGTTTCTCTGCTCTGTATATGGCCCCAATGTATATGAGGCTATCTTTTTTCAGGATCTCTCCAAGTTGATGGTTGAGGCTAGTGGATATGAGATCATCATAGGCGGAGATTTCAATGTTGCCATGGATGGTGGTCTTGATAGATCCAGCCCCTTGGAGAGCAGGAATCCTCGGGCGCGCCGTAGGCTACGGGGCCTTTGTGAAGCGTATGATCTCCTTGACATCTGGAGGGTATTACACCCTGGCGACAGGGACTATACGCATCTATCTCGGGCGCACGGCACCTGGTCACGCATAGACTTTTTTCTAGTGGCAGAATCACTTTTTCGTTGGGTCTCCAAGGCCAGTATCGGCCCTCTCGTTATTTCGGATCATGCCATGGTTGTATTGGATCTATGGGGGAGCCGCCCTCCTTCAGGTAGGGTATGGCGGTACCCCTTGGAGCTCTGTGGTGATGCGCGATTTGAATCCTTTCTGAAGGAGCGCTGGAAAGAGTATGAACTCTTAAATGCCTCGCCGGATATCTCTCCCGCACTTTTTTGGGAGGCGGGTAAGGCGGTGCTTCGGGGAGATATCATTAGTTATCAGAGCCACCGGCGCCGGCAGTTAAACCAGCGGATCATCATGTTGGAGAGGGAGTTGGGCCGAGCACGCCGGGTGGCGGCCGTCTCACATATGGGGGTGCATGTACGAAGGCTCCGGGAGGTACAAATAGAACTAGAGACGCTACTCCATCAGCGAGCACATAAATCGCTGTTGTACTACCGCTATAAACTCTATCGGTTTGGGAACAAGGCTGGTAAGATGATGTCTTCATTACTGAAACCCCCCGGTGGATCTCGACAGATTGGGGCCATTCGGCAATCCGATGGAACCGTCACTCGTGATTCTGCCAATATTGAGAAGGTTTTCACTGAATTTTTTCAACAGTTATATGCCCATGAGGAGACGGGGGCCTCGGTGGGGCGCTCCTTTCTTGAGGGCTGTGGGCTCCCTAAGCTGACAGCGGAGCAATTGACGGTTCTTAATTTGCCCCTGTCTGGCCAAGAGGTCCAAGCAGCAATTCGGCATCTTAAGAATGGGCGAGCCCCAGGTGTCGATGGATTCAGGAGTGAATTCTACAAAACCCTGAGTGATGCGATTGTTGTTCCCCTTATTGGGTATTTTGAGGATCTCGTGAGCCGCGGGAAGTTTCCGTTTGAACCCAATAAAGCTCTGATTACTATTCTGCCTAAGCCAGGGCGGGACCCTCTCTCGCCGGGATCTTACCGCCCTATTTCCTTACTTAATGTTGACACCAAACTTTTGGCTAAGATTATGGCGGATCGATTAGCACACATTTTACCATCCTTAATTCATCCAGATCAGGCGGGGTTTGTTCGGGGGCGCCAGGTTGCTTACAACCTGCAGCGGATCTTATTATCCATTAGTGCCGGGCGATTGGCTGGGGAGACATCGCTGCTCATTAGTTTCGACGCCGAGAAGGCGTTCGATCGAGTCAGTTGGGGTTTTATGCATCAAACCTTAGAGCTGATGGGATTCGCAGGCCTCTTCGTAGACGTGGTTAAATTGTTGTATGCAGACCCTCTAGGGGCCATTATGGTTAATGGAGTTATGTCCCCTGCATTTGCCATTCAAAAGGGGACCCGTCAGGGTTGCCCGTTGTCGCCTCTGCTTTTTGTACTCACGCTGGAGCCCCTACTTTTGCGTATCCGAGCCGCTTCCCAATTTCGGGGCATCCGGCTGGGAGACGGCGAATTTCGGGTCGCCGCCTTCGCCGACGACTTGCTTGTGCATTTGGGGGACCCTCAGACGGGTTTGCCTAATTTGCTGTGTCTTATCCAGGAATATGGCGCACCCTCTGGTCTACGACTTAATTTAGATAAATCCGAAGCGCTATATTTGACCCCTGAAGGACAGCCGGACTGGCAGGGACCGTTCCCTCTGCGCTGGGCAACAGGACATTTTAAATATCTCGGTGTTTACCTACCGGCGCGATTAGAGGATCTATATCAGTTGAATGTTAATAAGATCCTGGGTGAGGTATCGACCTGTGTAGACCGTTGGCGGGATTTACCCTTGTCACTGGGGGGCAGGGTTGCCTTATGCAAAATGACACTTCTCCCCAAGGTCCTCTATCCCCTTCAGACTCTCCCGCAGGTTCTTCGGCGGGCAGACCTCCGGCAATTAGAACGTTACTTTAACCGATTCTTGTGGCGAGGCCGCAAACCCCGAGTTCGCTTGGCTGTACTACAACAGCCTAGGTCCCTAGGAGGAATGGGTTTTCCCGACATTCGGCGGTACAATATGGCCTGTCTATTGAGATACGTTCGGGACTGGCTGTGGGATTTATCAGACTGGACTCCGAAGGAGCAGTTCGAGGCTTTGCTGGCGCCCTTTCATCCCCGGTACCTTCTGCATGCTCGCGCGCTTCGGGAGGTTTCACCGATCCTTCGAGGTCTTTTTTTAGCACCCTTTCGGAGGGCGTGGCAGTTTTTTTGTGCGGGACGCCAGATCTCCGCATATTATACACCATACCTTCCTCTGCGGGGTAATGCTGACTTCGCAGCCGGCATTGGGCGGACCCGTTTCCAATTCTGGGAGGACCTTGGTTTGGTGAATCTGGAGCATGTGTTGACTCCGGGGGGTACGCTGGTGGCTTTTGACGTGCTTCATCAGCAGTACCCATTGGGGCACTGGGATGTGTTTCAATACACGCAACTCCGGAGCTACCTCCGTACGATCCCGGAAGGGGCACTGCGCGGGGCAGTATGTTCTGAACTTGAATTAGCTCTTCTGGGAGGTGCTCTGAGAACCCGGGTGTCGGTACTCTACAAGATGCTGTGGGATGGGCTGACACCTAGTGCTGTTGATACTTTGGCGGCGGCTTGGACGGCAGATTTAGGTGAGCAGATTGGAGAAGAATCCTTTTTGGAGGGGTTGGCGGCCATTCCCACGGTGAGTATTCAGGTCCTGCATCGCGACACTCAATACTGCCTTATGCGTCGCCTCTATTTTGCCCCTGTTCGGGCGTGGAAAGCCGGAATTGCAACGAGCCACTGCTGCCCCAGATGTGGGGCCGACAGGGCGATGCTGGGCCATATGTTTTGGCGTTGCCCCAGGGTCCAGCTGTTTTGGGGGCGGGTGGCATCGTATCTTCTCCGATGTCTGCCGCACTTGGAACCTCTCACTGCACGCCACTTAGTTTTGGACCTGTGGGAAGATACCTGGGGGACTTCTCTAGGAGGCTGGACGTTGCGTTGGTTGCGTCTGGTGCTGATGTCTGCACGAATGACAGTTTTGCAGCAATGGCTAGACATAAGGGGCCCGGTTTATGGGATTTGGCGGGTCCGAATTCATAAGCTCCTCCTTATGGAACGACTAGCAGCGGCCGGTAACGAGCGTCGATGGGCCCGTTTCCTTCAGGGGTGGGGGCCCCATCTACAGCTATTGCCCGCTGGGGTCCGTCGTCGAGTCTTGGGGGGTTCCTGAGCCAGCAGACTCTACAGGAGGCTACTCTAGTCAATCACCTTGGCCGCGTGCGCAGAGGCAAGGGGGGGGGATACCAAAACTGGGAACGCTTCCACCAGGGGACTGTTTTCCCCCTTTTCTTGGGCCCAGCCTGACAGCCTGACAGTTGGGAAGTTCCGGTAAACCACGGGATTCTCCACTTTTAGTTCTCCTTTCCTCTCTTCTCCTCTATCTTCCACTCTTTACTAGGCAAGGACCAAGAAGGGGCGGGGGGGAGGGAGGGCGGTTGGGAAAGGGAAAGGGGGGGTTCTTTGTTAAGTTTGTTACTTTTGGAGACAGATCTGGGAGAAGAGTACACCCTGGATCTGTTTGCGATAGCATGGGCTAGCCATAGTGGTTGGGGGCGGGTGGGAGGGGGCTAGTTTAGCAATAGCAACTGTACTTTTACTGTATTCCCTGTGACCAGGGCATCCCTACTGTTCATTTATTATGTACTTCTCGTTGGTTTGAGATGCCCTTAATTTGCACTTATTGCTTATGTACTTCAAGCTGTTTGCGCTGCCTGTTTCACTGGTTTGTTACTGATTTGACATCTGTATTGCTTTCTTTTACTGTAAATAATAAAACCAGATTTAAACATAGACCCGACCAGGCATCGGCGGAGGACTGGGAGAGTCCAGATCAGTGGGGAAGAGTGCAAGAGGCCCCATTGAGATAAGCCGTCGGGGAGCGGAGCGCTGTGCCACTGATCAAGTGTGCTGGAGTAGGTCCGGCCACGTGGTCTCAGCGCGGGAAGTACTGTGTCCATCAGGCAAACTTAAACAGCCCCATTTTTGGCACTAGAGCTTCATTTGGTAAAAAGGTTTTCAGAAACCTCCTCGGGGGAGGGGGGGGACAGAGAGTTGATGTTGAAATTTATTTAAAAAAAAAAAAAGCTGCGCAACAGGGCAGCGAATAGTTCGTCTAAGGCTAGGTTGAGTAAGCTACCCTTCAGAGGCAAGCTTCTTTTTGGAGAGGATTTGGATAAGCTGGTGAAGGACCTCAGCGAATCTAAAGGGGGATAAACAGAAGAAGGGATGTTCTAATGTACCTCTCAAGACTCCTCAGAGGGAGTTTTGCCGTTTTCATTTCCCTAAGTTCATCCAAGGTCAAAGGGAGCGTTTTCCCTATAGAAATCAGGGGTTTCGGGGCTTTAGGGGAGCAGGCAGAGGTTTTGGGGCCTCCTCCTCCTCAAATCTTAGAAAGACACAATGAAGCGAGGGGGGCCCAGGCAGGTTTGGTGCCTGTAGGGGGTCGTCTATGGAAGTTTTACCTTGCCTGGGTCCAGATTACTTCAGACCAGTGGGTACTGGAGGTGATTCGAGAAGGTTATACTTTGGAAATTCTCCGGACGGTCACCAACTCGTTCATTCAGTCCCCCTGCAGAGCACGTCTCAAGTTCAACGCAATCAAACAGACAGTAAAGAGACTGGTAGCTCTAGAGGCGATAGTGCCGGTTCCTCAAGTCGAATATGGTTCAGGTCGGTACTCTATTTATTTTGTAGTTCCGAAGAAGGATGGAACTTATCGGCCAATTCTGGATCGCATAAGATCATAAGATCATAAGATATGCCATACTGGGTCAGACCAAGGTCCATCAAGCCCAGTATTCTGTTTCCAACAGTGGCCAATCTAGGTCATACGTACCTAGCAGTTTCCCCAAGGGACACAAGTTCCACAATGCTTGTATTGGTTCAAGCATTGATATCCTGGGTCCCTTCTTAATAATGGTTTATGGACCTTTCCTCCAGGAACTTGTCCAAACCTTTTTTAAACCCAGCTACACTAACAGCCTTTACTACATCCTCTGGTAACAAATTCCAGAGTTTGATTACACGTTGAGTGAAAAAATTGTTTCTTTTATTAGTCTTAAATAGTTTACCCTGTAACTTCATTGCATGTCCCCTAGTCTTTCTATATTCTGATAAGGTAAACAATCGATCTACGTTTACCTGTTCCACTCCGTTCATTAATTTATAGACTTCTATCATATCTCCCCTCAGCCGTCTCTTTTCCAGGTTAAAGAGCCCTAACCTTTTTAGCCTTTCTTCATAGGAGTATCCTTCCATCCCCTTTACCATTTTGGTGGCTCTACTCTGAACCTTTTCTAAAATCGCTATATCCTTTTTAAGATATGGCAACCAGAATTGCACACAATATTCAAGGTGTGGTCTCACCATGGAACGATATAGAGGCATTATAATATCTTTTGTTTTATTTTCCATTCCTTTCCTTATCATACCTAGCATTCTATTTGCTCTCTTGGCTGCCGCTGCACACTGGGCTGAGGGTTTTAACATGGTATCCACAATGATGCCTAAATCTTTTTCCTGGGTGGTGGTTCCTAATGTGGAACCTTGCATCGTGTAACCATAGTTTGGGTTGTTCTTCCCTAGGTGCATAACCTTGCACTTGTCCACATTAAATTTCATCTGCCATTTTGATGCCCAGTCTTCCAATTTATCAAGATCCTCTTGCAATTTTCCACAATCCTCTTGGGTTTTAACAACTTTAAATAGTTTTGTGTCATCTGCAAATTTGATAACCCCACTCGTTATTCCACTTTCCAGGTCATTTATGAATATGTCAAAAAGCAGCGGACCCAGCACAGATCCCTGGGGTACACCACTATTCATCTTTCTCCATTGGGAAAATTGGCCATTTAGCCCTACCCTCTGCTTTCTATCTTTTAAACAGGTCCTGATCCACAATAGTACACTGCCTCCTATCCCATGACTCTTTAGTTTTGCCAAACGTCTCTGATGAGGGACCTTGTCAAAGGCTTTCTGAAAGTCTAGATACACAATATGAACCGACTCACCTTTGTCCACCTGATTATTCACTCCTTCAAAAAAACATAACAGATTAGTAAGACAAGATCTTCCTTGTCTAAAGCCATGTTGGCTGTCTCCCATTAGGTCATGACTATCTACATGCTGAGTAATTTTATTCTTTATGATGGTTTCTACCATTTTTCCCAGTACTGATGTCAGGCTCACCGGTCTGTAGTTTCCCGGATCACCCCTGGAACCCTTTTTAAAAATTGGTGTTACATTGGCGATCCTCCAGTCTTCAGGTATTAGAGATGATTTTAATGATAGTTCACAGATTACTAATAGCAGGTCTGCAATCTCGTATTTCAGTTCTTTCAACACCCTTGGATGGATACCATCCGGCCCAGGTGATTTGCTACTCTTCAGTTTATCTAATAGTTGCAATACATCTTCCCGATGTATCGATATTTCCTTCAATTCTTCCGCACCTTTAAATACCACTTCAGTCAGGGTAACATCCCTACATCTTCCTCAGTAAAGACTGAAGCAAAGAATTCATTCAATCTCTCCGCTATCGCCTTGTCGCCTCTTAGTGCTCCTTTAACCCCTTTATCATCTAATGGACCAACTGACTCTCTCACAGGTTTTTTGCTACGAATGTACTTGAAAAGGTCTTTACTTCACGTTTTTGCTTCCGTAGCAAGCTTCTTCTCAAATTCTCCCTTTGCCTGCCTTATCAATGCCTTGCATTTGACTTGCCAGTGCTTGTGCTGTTTCCAGGTTTCGTCGTTTGGCTCTTTTTTCCATTTCCTGAAAGATGCTTTTTTGGCAACAACAGCCTCTCTGACCTCACCTTTAAACCATGCTGGCAGTTTTTTGGACTTCCTTCCACTTTTCTTAAAGCGTGGAATACAGCTGGTCTGGGCTTCCAAGCAATGTTCCCTCTAATTTTCTGTAGGCTGTGTGCGCATAAAATATCAGCTGTGTGCAGCTTTTGAAGGAAGGTTACATTTTTGTGCGCCACATAATGACACTCGGAGTTATATATTTTAAAATTTGACCACACGTCAGAATACAGTATGCACACCACTTTGATTTTAATCAAATTAAATGAAAATAGACGATTACTAAATGAAGCGGGAAATTTCTAGTAATTACAATCATAACTTTTAAATTTTAAGACATCTGTGTTGTTTTCTATCAGAATCAGAGACGTAATTTTTGTGCGTTCAGTTTTAAAGTATGTGCGCTCGCTCGGCGAGGTGTGCGCGCGCGCACATGCGCACAGCTTAGAGGGAACAGTGCTTCCAAGATAGTATTTTTCAACAACAGCCAAGCCTGATGTATGTCTTTAACCTTTGCAACTGCTCCTTTTAGTTTTTTCTAAACTTTTTTCCTCATTTTATCATAGTTTCCCTTTCGAAAGTTAAAAGGTAGTACTGTGGATTTCCTTACTATCCCTCCTCCACTAATTAAATCAAAGGCGATCATACTATGATCACTATTGCCAAGTGGCCCCAACACCCTTATCTCTTGCACTACATCTGGTGTTCCACTAAGGACTAGGTCTAATATGGCTTCCCCTCTGGTCGGTTCATGAACCAGCTGCTCCAAGAAGCAGTCATTTATTTCATCTAGGAACTTTATCTCCCTAGCATGTCCTGACGTGACACTGACCCAGTCGATACCGGGGTAGTTGAAATCACCCATTATTATTACTGCACTGTAACTTTTGTTAGCTTCCTTGATTTCTTTGAGCATTTCATCATCCATTTGGTCATTCTGGCAAGGCGCTCGATAGTACACCCCCACTGCTATTGCCTTCCCCCTTTTACATGGAATTTCAATCCATATAGATTCTACAGCAGATTTTGTTTCCTGCAAAACTTTAATCCTTTCTGACTCAATGCCCTCTCTAACATAGAGAGCAACCCCTCCACCAATTTGATCAGCTCTATCATTACGATATAGTTTGTACCCAGGTATCACAGTGTCCCACTGGTTGTCCTCCTTCCACCATGTCTCTGATATTCCAATCATATCTAACCTTTCATTTAGTGCTATATATTCTAACTCTCCCATCTTATTTTTTAGACTTCTAGCATTTGTATACAAGCATTTTAGAGAATGTATTTTACTCATATTAATTTGGCTATTGTTAGACATGGGTAATTTGGGATCTTTAAGCTCAGTCTGCTCCATACTTGAGGGCATTTGGGCTACTTTACTCTTTTGTGGAACCTCTCTGCTTTTGGTAGTATCCTTCAAAGATACATTCTTCCGAACCATCCGCTCTTGGGCGAATGTCGGCTTTCCCCTAATATCTAGTTTAAAAGCTGCTCTATCTCCTTTTTAAAGGTTAATGCCAGCAGCCTGGCTCCATCCCGGTTAAGGTGAAGCCCATCCCTTCGGAAGTGCCCCTCCTTTCCCCAGAATGTTCCCCAGTTCCTAACAAATCCAAAACCCTCATCTCTGCACCATTGTCTCATCCACGCATTGAGACTCCGGAGCTCTGCCTGCCTTTTGGGTCCTGCACGTGGAACAGGAAGCATTTCGGAGAATGCTACCCTGGAAGTTCTGGATTTCAACTTCCTACCTAAAAGCCTAAATTTAGCCTCCAGAACCTCCCTACCACATTTTCCTATGTCATTGGTACCGACATGTACCAAGACAGCAGACTCCTCCCCAGCACTATCTAAGACCTTATCTAGGTGGTGCGTGAGGTCCGCTACCTTCGCACCAGGCAGACATGTTACCAGGCGATCCTCACGTCCACCAGCCACCCAGCTATCTACATGCCTAATGATCGAATCACCAATTATAACGGCTGTCCTAACCCTTCCCTCATGGGCACATGGCCCTGGAGAAACTTCCTCGGTGCGAGAGGGTTTTGCATCACCTGGAGGACAGGTCCTAGTTACAGGATCACTTCCTGCCACACCAGAGTAAATTGTTGTCTCCGAGTGTCTCATTTTCACATGGAAACATTGAGGTCAGTCATAGTAGCCGTATGAAAAAGGGAGTTCCTTACTTCCTTGGACTTGTCGGAAGCGTACCTGCACATTCCCATTCGTCAGGAACACCAAAGGTTTCTCAGGTTTGCAGTTCCGATGGGACATTTTCAGTTCTGGGCATTAGCGTTTGGGCTAGCTACGGCACCGCGGACGTTCACCAAGGTGATGGTGGTGGTAGCCGCGTCGCTAAGAAAGGACGGAATTCTAGTACATCCTTGTCTGGACGATTGGCTAATTCGAGCAAAGTCCAGAGCCAAGAGCGAGGCGGCCATGACCAGAGTGGTCGCGTGCCTGCAAAGCCTAGGATGGGTAATCAATATGTCAAAAAGCACGTTGACTTCATCGCAGAGTCTGGAATACTTGGGAGCAAGGTTCGCAAAGTTTGAGGAAGTTGGTACGCAAATTTCTGAGCAGGTCGTATCCCACGGCGTGGCATTATCTACAGTTGCTCGAGACTATGGCGGCAACGATTGAGCTGGTGCAGTGGGCGAGAGCCCATATGAGACCATTGCAGAAAGCCCTGCTCAGGTGATGGTCTCACCAGAGCGACACTCTATTCTGGAGACTACCCTGTCCGATAGAGATGCAGCAGGTGCTGTGGTGGTGGTTGAGTCCAGGGAGTCTGGAGAAGGGAATGCCCTTGGAATCGCCCGATTGGATCGCCCTAACAACGGATGCCAGCCTGTTAGGCTGGGGAGCTCACTTCCAAGGCCAATTCACACAGGGGCAGTGGTCCGTCCAGGAGAAGCTCTGGTCAATCAACAGGTTGGAACTCAGAGCAGTAGCATTGGCCTTCCGGGTGTTTCAGCCTTATTTGCAAGAGAAAGTGATTTAAGTGTTTTCTGACAACGCGACAGTGGTGGCTTAAATCAATCGGCAAGGAGGCACCAGAAGTATGGCTCTGGAGACCGAGGCCGATTGGATCAAACTGCACCTGGAGGCTCTGTCGGTAGCGCATGTGGCAGGGGTACAGAATGTCAAAGCCGACTTCTTGAGTCGGGTGAAGATAGATCCAGGAGAGTGGATTCCTTATCCGAAAGTGTTCGAAATTATCATACGTCGCTAGGGGACACCAGTAATGGAACTCATGGTGACTTTCCACTCGGCAAACGTCAGTCGGTTTTTCAGCAGAAGTGAGAATGAATGTCGGAGGGCCTAGATGCTTTCATTCAGGACTGGCCAGTGGAGCAGCTAGTATGTGTATTTCCACCTTGGGTGCTCATAGGCCGCGTACTACAATGCATCGAACGACACAAAGGATTGGTGATATTGATAGCACCGGATTGGCCGAGGAGACCTTGGTATGCGGATCTCAGGAGACTGTTGGTGGAGCGACCTTGGCGTCTTCCAGGCAGGAAAGATCTGTTGTCTCAGGGTCCGCAACATATACCTCAGGTGGATTGATTCTCGCTTACGGCTTGGCTCTTGAAAGGGCAAGGCTAAGAGCAAAGGGTTATTCCGCAGCAGTAATTGCTATATTGCTGAAGGCGCGAAGGAAGTCTACGTTGTTGACGTATGTTCGGGTTTGGCGTATATTTGAAGCTTGGTGTGCAGACAGGAATTTGGAAGCCTTAAGAGCGTCTATTCCTCAAATTCTGGCGTTCTTACAGGATGGATTTCAGAAAGGTTTAGCGGCCTCATTCTTAAGGGTACAGTTAGCAGCACTGTCCTGTTATAGAGGTAAGATAAAAGGAAAAGCCATGGGGACTCACCCAGATGTAAAGCATTTTTTAAGGGTGGTATTACTTTTGAGGCCTCCGGGTTGTCAGGTAGTTCCAATGTGGGACCTTGCTTTAGTTTTGGAAGCGTTGGTGTGCGAACCGTTTGAGCCATTGTGTAGATCGTCTGTGAAGGATCTTACACTTAAGGTGGTCTTCCTGGTAGCGATATGTTCGGCCAGGTGAATTTCAGAATTACAGACTTTATTTATTTATTTATTTATTTAGACAGTTTTGTATACCACCTTATCCTTCAATCAAAGCGGTCACAACACAATTGGGGGATACATTTAACACATGGGGATATGAGACACATACACTAATACTTACAGGGAACATGTGCAATGGAGGGTTAAGTGGCTTGCCCAAGACCACAAGGAGCATCTGTGGGACTAGAAACCCCAGTCCTTCCGGCCCAAGGTTGCTGTCCTCTAGTGGGATTTGAACCCCCGACCTTCCGGCCTGAAGTACCTTGCCCCAACCACTAGGCTACTCCTTCCTCCTTTTGTCTTGTAGAAAGCCTTTTCTGGCTTTTTATGATTCAAAGGTGGTCTTGAGGCCCGTACCATCCTTTTTACCAAACGTGGTATCTTCGTTTCATATGAATCAGGTAGTTTCTTTGCCGGTTTTCTGGGGAAGGTCCCGAGACTTCGTCTACTGAGCGGTTGCATCTCTTGGATGTTCGCCGGGCATTAAAGAAATATCTTCGGTGGACGGCAGACTTCTGGAAGTCTGATAGGCTATTTGTCCTTTTTGGGGGCACAAAGAAGGGAGAAGCAGCATCAAAGGCTTTGATTGCCAGATGGATTAAGGAAGCGATAGCGTCAGCGTATCTGTTAAAGGGCAAGCTGGTTCCAGAGGGACTGAAGGCTCACTCGACTAGGGCTCAAGAGGCTTCATGGGCTGAGTACAAGTTGATACCAGCAGTTGAAATTTGTAAGGCAGCGACCTGGTCATCCTTAAATTCTTTTGTAAGATACTATCATCTGGACGTGCAGGCAGAAAGTGATACTTGTTTTGGTGCAGCAGTGCTTCAGGCGGGGATAGCAGGTCCCTCCCGTTGATTTTGTTTCACTGCTCTGTTACATCCCCAGAGGTTCGGGACTAGACTGGAGGGATGATAAGGAAGATGAAATTAGACTTACCTGCTAATTGTTGAGGATCTCCAGTCTAGTCCTGTATCCCACCCGAATATTCATTTTTGGACTAGAGCCTGAAGCAAGCAAGTTATCACAGGTAAGAAGAAGATGAACCTGTATGAGTTCTGGTCCCTAAGGGGGGTGTCTGATCAGGAGATATAGAAAGGGATCGCTTTGCTCCATAAAGGGAGGGAGTGGGCCTAAGCAGTTTTAACCGGAATTAGTATGAGGCGAGGGAGATCAGGAAGAGAAGGAAGTCCCCCTTAATAGTTCTTGGTTCAGTTAGCTTACAGTTTTTTGAATAATGCTTATTACTTAATTGTTGCTCCGGTGAGTTTGATTTGTCAATAGGTTACTGAAGTGAGGAGGCGGTTCCTCGGTATTGATACCAGTGTCATCAAAAGGATGACGCTTCTCAGTCTCCAAGCTGCTGGAAGAGGAGCACAACCCCAGAGGTTCGGGACTAGACTGGAGTTCCTCAAGGAACAACAATTAGCAGGTAAGTCTAATTTCATCTTGCTTTAAAAACATAAGATATGCCATACTGGGTCAGACCAAGGTCCATCAAGCCCAGTATTCTGTTTCCAACAGTGGCCAATCTAGGTCATATGTACCTAGCAGTTTCCCCAAGAGACACAAGTTCCACAATGCTTGTACTGGGTCAAGCATTGATATCTTCGGTCACTTCTTAATAATGGTTTATGGACCTTTCCTCCAGGAACTTGTCCAAACCTTTTTTAAACCAAGCTACACTAACAGCCTTTACTACATCCTCCGGTAACAAATTCCAGAGTTTGATTACACGTTGAGTGAAAAAATATTTTCTTTTATTAGTCTTAAATAGTTTACCCTGTAGCTTCATTTCATGTCCCCTAGTCTTTCTATATTCTGATAACGTAAACAATTGATCAACGTTTACCCGTTCCACTCCGTTCATTAATTTATAGACTTCTATCATATCTCCCCTCAGCCGTCTCTTTTCCAGGTTAAAGAGCCCTAACCTTTTTAGCCTTTCTTCATAGGAGTATCCTTCCATCCCCTTTACCATTTTGGTGGCTCTTCTCTGAACCTTTTCTAAAATCGCTATATCCTTTTTAAGATACGGCGACCCGAATTGCACACAATATTCAAGGTGCGGTCTCACCATGGAAGGATATAGAGGCATTATAATATCTTTTGTTTTATTTTCCATTCCTTTCCTTATCATACCTAGCATTCTATTTGCTCTCTTGGCCGCCGCTGCACACTGGGCCGAGGGTTTTAACATGGTATCCACAATGACACCTAAATCTTTTTCCTGGGTGGTGGTTCCTAATGTGGAACCTTGCATCGTGTAACCATAGTTTGGGTTGTTCTTCCCTAGGTGCATAACCTTGCACTTGTCCACATTAAATTTCATCTGCCATTTTGATGCCCAGTCTTCCAATTTATCAAGATCCTCTTGCAATTTTTCACAATCCTCTTGGGTTTTAACAACTTTAAATAGTTTTGTGTCATCTGCAAATTTGATAACCTCACTTGTTATTCCACTTTCCAGGTCATTTATGAATATGTCAAAAAGCAGCGGACCCAGCACAGATCCCTGGGGTACACCACTATTCACCTTTCTCCATTGGGAAAATTGGCCATTTAGCCCTACCCTCTGCTTTCTATCTTTTAACCAGTTCCTGATCCACAATAGTACACTGCCTCCCATCCCATGACTCTTTAGTTTTGCCAAAAGTCTCTGATGAGGGACCTTGTCAAAGGCTTTCTGAAAGTCCAGATACACAATATCAACCGACTCACCTTTGTTCACCTGTTTATTCACTCCTTCAAAAAAACATAACAGATTAGTAAGACAAGATCTTCCTTGTCTAAAGCCATGTTGGCTGTCTCCCATTAGGTTGTGACTATCTACATGCTGAGTAATTTTATTCTTTATGATGGTTTCTACCATTTTTCCTGGTACTGACGTCAGGCTCACCGGTCTGTAGTTTCCCGGATCACCCCTGGAACCCTTTTTAAAAATTGGTGTTACATTGGCAATCCTCCAATCTTCAGGTATTAGAGATGATTTTAATGATAGTTCACAGATTACTGATAGCAGGTCTGCAATCTCATATTTCAGTTCTTTCAACACCCTTGGATGTATACCATCCGGCCCAGGTGATTTGCTACTCTTCAGTTTATGTAATAGCTGTAAGACATCTTCCCGATGTATCGATATTTCCTTCAATTCTTCCGCACCTTTAAATACCACTTCAGTCATGGGTAACATCCCTACATCTTCCTCAGTAAAGACCGAAGCAAAGAATTCATTCAGTCTCTCCGCTATCACCTTGTCGCCTCTTAGTGCTCCTTTAACCCTTTTTATCATCTAATGGACCAACTGATTCTCTCACAGGTTTTTTGCTACGAATGTACTTGAAAAGGTCTTTATTTTGCGTTTTTGCTTCCGCAGCAAGCTTCTTCTCAAATTCTCTCTTTGCCTGTCTTATCAATGCCTTGCATTTGACTTGCCAGTGCTTATGCTCTTTCCAGGTTTCGTCGTTTGGCTCTTTTTTCCATTTCTTGAAAGATGCTTTTTTGGCAACAACAGCCTCTCTGACCTCACCTTTAAACCATGCTGGCAGTTTTTTGGACTTCCTTCCACTTTTCTTAAAGCGTGGAATACAGCTGGTCTGGGCTTCCAAGATAGTATTTTTCAACAACACCCAAGCTTGATGTACGTCTTTAACCTTTGCAAGTGCTCCTTTTAGTTTTTTCTTAACTGTTTTCCTCATTTTATCATAGTCTCCCTTTCGAAAGTTAAAAGGTAGTACTGTGGATTTCCTTACTATCCCTACTCCACTAATTAAATCAAAGGCGATCATGCTATGATCACTATTGCCAAGAGGCCCCAACACCCTTATCTCTTGCACTAGATCTGGTGTTCCACTAAGGACTAGGTCTAATATGGCTTCCCCACTGGTCGGTTCATGAACCAGCTGCTCCAAGAAGCAGTCATTTATTTCATCTAGGAACTTTATCTCCCTAGCATGTCCTGACGTGACACTGACCCAGTCGACACCGGGGTAATTGAAATCACCCATTATTATTACTGCACTGTAACTTTTGTTAGCTTCCTTGATTTCTTTGAGCATTTCATCATCCATTTGGTCATTCTGGCCAGGTGTTCGATAGTACACCCCCACTGCCATTGCCTTCCCCCTTTTATATGGAATTTCAATCCATATAGATTCTACAGCAGATTTTGTTTCCTGCAAAACTTTAATCCTTTCTGAGTCAATGCCCTCTCTAACATAGAGCGCAACCCCTCCACCAATTTGATCAGCTCTATCATTACGATATAGTTTGTACCCAGGTATCACAGTGTCCCACTGGTTGTCCTCCTTCCACCATGTCTCTGATATTCCAATCATATCTAACCTTTCATTTAGTGCTATATATTCTAACTCTCCCATCTTATTCTTTAGACTTCTAGCATTTGCATACAAGCATTTTAGAGAATGTATTTTATTCATGTTAATTTGGCTATTGTTAGACATGGGTAAATTGGGATCTTTAAGCTCTGTCAGCTCCATACTTGAGGGCATTTGGGCTACTTTACTCTTTTGTGGAATCTCTCTGTTTTTGGTAGTATCTTTCAAGGATACATTCTTCCGAACCATCCGCTCTTGGGTGACTGTCGGCTTTCCCCTAATATCTAGTTTAAATGCTGATCTATCTCCTTTTTAAAGGTTAATGCCAGCAGCCTGGTTCCATACCGGTTAAGGTGAAGCCCATCCCTTCGGAAGAGCCCCTCCTTTCCCCAGAATATTCCCCAGTTCCTAACAAATCCAAAACCCTCATCTCTGCACCATTGTCTCATCCACGCATTGAGACTCCGGAGCTCTGCCTGCCTTTTGGGTCCTGCGCATGGAACAGGAAGCATTTCGGAGAATGCTACCCTGGAAGTTCTGGATTTCAACTTCCTACCTAAAAGCCTAAATTTTGCCTCCAGAACCTCCCTACCACATTTTCCTATGTCACTGGTACCGACATGTACCAAGACAGCAGACTCCTCCCCAGCACTATCTAAGACCTTATCTAGGTGGCGCATGAGGTCCACTACCTTCGCACCAGGCAGGCATGTTACCAGGCAATCCTCACGTCCACCAGCCACCCAGCTATCTACATGCCTAATGATCGAATCACCAACTATAACGGCTGTCCTAACCCTTCCCTCATGGGCACATGGCCCTGGAGGAACTTCTTCGGTGCGAGAGGGTTTTACATCACCTGGAGGACAGGTCCTAGTTACAGGATCACTTCCTGCCACACCAGGGTGATGCTCTCCTGTCACGTGACCTCTCTCCTCCATGGCAACAGGGGTGCTGCCAGACTGGAGGTGGGACTTCAGGACTATATCCCCGTAGGTCTCGTCTATGTACCTCTCTGTCTGTCTTAGGTTTTCCAAGTCTGCTACTTTACCCTCTAGAGAATGGACTTGTTCCCTGAGAGCAAAGAGCTCATTGCACCTAGTGCACACGTAAGACCTCTCACCAACTGGGAGAAAATCATACATGTGACACTCAATGCAAAAGACTGGAAAGCCCCCATCCCGCTGCTGGACTGCTGTCTGCATCTTAGTTTTAAGTTTGTGTCTAGATCTTTAAGTTCTTACTTACTAGGAGTTGCTATGGGTATTTATACCAATAAAACTGTACCTAATACGTTTAATATACCTTGTTCACCTGAAGCTTAATTAATCTCAGGTCCTTAGTGTATGACTGATCTGGGTAATGAGCTTCACTTGAAAGCACCTCCTGTCTTTTAAGATGTGTAAGTACCTATAAAGCTATGATTATCCCAGGGGAGGGGGGTGTGGGGAGGGAGGGAGGGAAATAACACTTATTAAAAGAGGGCTGCTACACAGTACCCTGTCTTGTGCTGCTGAGGTAAGCTAAATTCTGATTTGATTTAAATTATAGCTCTTAGCTGCTGCTAGGCTCTAACCTCTTATGAAATTTAAACTACAAGCTCTCTGCTGGGTTCTAATTTTAACCAGAAAGCTCTCTTCTGTGTTTTAAAACTAAAAGTACTTTTCTGATGCTAGGCCCTGAGTGACTATTAAATGTACACTACAAGCTCTCTGCTGGGTTCCATATGTAACCAGAAAGTTCTCTTCTGTGTGTTAAATTCAAACTTTAATTGCTGCTACTAGGCCCTAACTGATCCAACAAAAAACAGTGGGTTCACAGATTAAGTAGCTTTAATACAAAGAATTATTTTTAGAAAATTACCAGAAGTATATACTCACCGTTGCAGATTTCTCTCCAGAAGTAACAGTCCCCCTTTCTAGTCCTTCAAGACTTTCCGTGGGAATTGGAGATTGTCACCCCATGTCTACAATCCAGGCAATGGCAGTGTGCATTTCCTGAAACACAGATAGGAACATGAACATGACAAGACATGGAAAATGCTTTCATACAGGAATCCATGACATGCACATTTTGTAGGGTATTTTTGTCCTGGAAATTTCCTCTTGCACTGTTTGGATTCCATATTAATTAGAACTGGCCTCTTTTGGTGTTCTAGTGTCAGCAGCCTTCATTCACAATCCCTCAAGATTTTCCTTTATTTCAACTTTTCTCCTCTGTCCCCTTCAGTCCAGCCATCACAATGACTATGACGGGTTCTGATACATATGTATCTTTACAGTGGCCACTAGGTGGTGCTGTTGTGCAGTGACTTGTAGTTCCTGTCCCAGCCAGTCTCAGGGTCAGAATCTGGTGTCTGGTCTCCTGCATGGCCAAGAAACGCCACTAACAAGTTTTATAAATGTGAGAAATATTATCTCAGCTGTGCAAATTGCTCATACTAGTAAAAAAACTATTCATATAACAATAAAGAGATTCTTACTTATTGAAACAGAAACATACGGCATGGCATGTAAATGGTTTACATATATTCAGTGCTGATATCTGGAAAGCACAGAGAGCAGCGACCATTGTTATGCTATGGATGGCAGCAAGAGTCAGCCGCTCTCCGGACAGCTGAGCTGGTTAGTTCAGAAGCTGTAGTGAGAGCCGATGCATATTCGTAAGCACCCTCCTTTAGGCAGATTGACCATGCTGTGTCCTCGCTCCGCTGCTCCACTATCGGCACATTGCTTGGGTGGTCTGCTCTCCAGACAGCGCTGCTCAAGATTTATTCCTACAGCCACTGCTGCTTTTTCGATTAGTGCTTTTGAATATTGGGCAATAGAAACATAAAACACGAGTAGGTGAATGGAAACACTGCTAAGTCAGAGGAGACTGAGGTGTCTGCAATCCAAGGGAGATGGCAGCTCACTTCCTTTCCAGGAGAAGATCAAGGTGAGCTACATTCAGGTACTGTGTACAGTTCCCTGTCCCCAAGGACTCATAATCTAAGTTTGTACCTGAGGCAATAGAGGGTTAAGTGGCTTCCCCAAGGCCACAAGGAGTGCAAGTGGGATTTGAACCCTGGTCTTTCTGGCTCTAGCTTGCTGCTCTAATCGATAGGCCACTCCTCAATACCCTACTAGAGTAGGGTTGCCAACTTTTTGAAGGAGAAAAACCCGCCACCTGTGGCTCGTCACACCCCGCCCATGCCCACCCCTGCCCCGCCCCATCCCACCCTTGCTCCAACCCCTGTCCCCAAAAAAATTGCAGAGAGGGCAATGTGCAAACTGAACGAGCAAGATTTCTAGACATTCTTAAACAGAAATTATATACTGACAGAACATGCAGCATTGGTTGTACACACACACACACACACACACACACACACACACACAATACCGACAGGTCTTCATCAATAAATGAGCACAAAACAAAAAGAGAAATATATATTTTTATTTATTTTTTATTTATTGTATTTCTATACCGCATTATTCCGCATCAGCGCGGTTTACAAGGAACAGGTTTGTACAATGTTGAACGTTCAGACACTGAACTTACATAAAACAGGGAATTTAAACATGGGTAACAGGTATATACAGACAAAAATTAAACTGAAACCCCAAGAAGACAGACTCTGCAGGCAGTGCAGTATCAGATAAATAAGAGATGTAGTTCCCCATACTGTGTAAAATATAAAGGTAGTTCAAAGTCCAATTATTAAATTGAAAATAAAATTATTTTTTCTACCTTTGTTGTCTGACCATTTTATTCTCTGATCATGCTGTTTCCGATCTGAGGCTTCTGCTTTCCCGTCTTCTCTTAGCTCATTTTCTATGGTCTATAGTCCATCTGCCATTTCTTGTCTCTTCTTTTCTTTTCTTTTCTTCACTTCCTTCCATCAGCCTATTTCCAGTCCCAGTAACCCTCCATCCAGCCCCCTTTTCAGTCCTCACCTCCCATTACATTCCAATGCCAATCCCCTTGTGTTCCCAATGGTGTCCATTCCCTTCTAGTCCCCCTCCTTCCTCACTGTCCAGCCCCTTGTGGTCCAAACACCATCCCAGGTATCAGCTCTCTTCCACTCCTAGTGCCTTCCCCGTGTCAGCTCCCTTCCAGTCACCCTACCCTCTGTCCATCCCCCTTCCAGTGCCATCCCCATGTTTCTGCTCCCTTCCAGTCCCAGTGTCCCCTCTCTTCCAGCCTCCTCCCCATTACCCTGTCACTAACCAGTACCATTCCCAGATGTCAGCTCTTTGAGCTCCCTCCTTAACCCCTCAGTCAGCTCCCTTCTAGCCACCTCCTCCCCACCTTTCAGCTCTCTTCCAGCCCTCACATTCCACCTGTCAGACCCTTCTGCCACCTCTTTCCTTTTGCAGCCACTGCTCCTGCTTCTTACAGGGCAGCGGCTGCAATAAAGTTATGGTAAAAATAAATTTAAATCTGTGTGGAACCTTATGCCCCCCCTCCCCCACCCAGTATAGCTTCATCTTCCCTCCCCAGTGCAGCTTCACCCCCCTGTTCAGCTTAACCTCCCCAGTGCAGCTTAAACCCCTGCCATGTAGCTTAGCCCCCCTCCCCAGTGCAGCTTAACCCCCCCCATGCAACTTAGCCCCCTGTGCCCCATGCAGCTTAACTCCCCCCCTGTGAAGCTTAACCCCCCCCATGCAGCTTAACCCCCCCATGGAGCTTAACCTCCCCGTGCAGCTTAAACTCCCTCCCCTGTGCTGCTTAACCCCCCTGTGCAGCTTAACTACCCCCCCGTGCAGCCGCTGCTCCTGCTTCTTACTGAGCAGCGGCTGCAATAAAGTTAATTTAAAAGTAAGAAAACCTGTGAGGAGCCCTCCGCTCCTATGAAACTCCTTCTGCAGGGTCCCTGGTTGAAAAGGAAGTGACATCAGAGGGGCGGGCACTGCAGAACGAGTTTCTTAGGGCTGGAAGGCCCCTCACAGGATTCCTTACTTTTAAATTAACTTTATTGCAGCCGCTGCTCTGTAAGAAGCAGAAGCAGCGGCTACAAGGGGAGGGGGGCCAGGACTGTAATCGCGATCGCAAGCGCAAAGCCGGTTTTCTGCTCTGGCCGCTCCCGATCTCGCGGCCAGAGCAAAAAAACGGCTTTTCAATGGCCGGTTTCAGTTCTCTGCCGGCAGCCGGCCCGGCCACAGGAAAACCGGTCGGTTGGCAACCCTGTACTAGAGGCAGGTCTTGTCAGACAAATCTGACTGACTTCTAGGGAGTTGGACCAAGGGAGAGCCCTAGATGTGGTGTATTTACATTTCAGTAAAGCCTTTGACACCATTCTGCATCAGTGTCTTATAAACAGTTTTGCCCAAGTTATAGATCCTGTTTATTGAAAATACAATGCAGCCCGACTGCATTGTATAAGGTTGTGTTAAATGTACACCACACTGATGTGAATATGGAAGAGACGTTAAATAAATCAATAAACAAACGGAGTGCCCTTGAGATAGACGCTAAAGTGACTGAGTGGGTAGGAAACTGGTTGAGAGGCTTGTAGTAAATGGAGGTGACGGGCACACCACAAGCATCAGTCTTTGCTCCTGTTCTTATTAGCAAGTGATATTGTGGAAGGGCTACTAAAAGCTGCAATAGAATCGATATCCAGGACCGTGTAGATAATATGGAGGGGGGTGGGGGATCTAGTGAAACTTGAAGACTAGTTGGGAATTTGACAGGGTCATGCATTTGGGCTGCAGAAAGCCAAGAGAGTGGACAATATTTATTTATTTATTTAACAGGTTTTATCATTAAGTCAAAACAGTTTACAGATGACACAGAGTGAAGCACTTTGCTGCATGACAAGAGTTGGAACCAGAGGTAAATCATATCACATGGTCTTAAAGTGGTCGAACAGATAGAAAAAATGATAGCAAGAGCCAGAAGGGTGCTCTGATGCTTAGGGAGGAGGTCATTGTGTCTTTGTGTAACTGAAACCAGATGTATAAAATAAAAGATACCTCTCTGGAGGTCCAGTGCAGCCTGGAGGGGGGTTTGGTCCTCTTCGGGGTAAGGGGCTGCATCAGAGCGGTTTTCTGCAGCCGAGGGTATTATTTTTTTTATCCCCAGGCTGCAGTCTGCAACTTAAATAAAAGAAATGTTGGGCTGCATCTCAGACTGTAGCAGCAGAGCGCAGACAAACCAATGATACCAGGAGTCTGTTCAGAAGGTCCAAATCATTTATTTGTGCACAAGACTCAAGCAAAGTCAATTTCAAAATGGCTGAGCCAAGTTCTCTGGCAATACAACATCTTTTATAGACTTTTGCTCCATTCTAGGTATAGAAACACATTTCATTGGTCCCGGTAACCTCCCGTACTTCCCGTACCCCTTCTATTGGTCCCGGTACTGATATGATTATCCAATTATGTTCCTTCAGTGGGCTCAGCACCTGCTTACCCCCCTTCTAGTCCCAATTACAATGGCCAGTTCATCAACTTGTTACTTTCATACTTCCAAGGCCATTGAGCCAATTTGTGCATGTAGGGGAGCAGGGCTCTGTAACTCATCTGTCAGCAGTCCTAATTAAATCCCTTGCAGATGTACTTTTCTTATCAGTGACTTTTAAACATATTTTTCTGTATTTTTCCATCTTCCAGTTCTGCTTATCTAAGCTAGTTCAATACTCTTGCTATGTCCTTGCTATGTTCCAGCTCTACAGGAGCAGATTGGGGGATGTGCAATTCCCATAGGCCTCTCCACTAGCTTCATTTACAGGTCAAGCTAGCTAGGCTCGCTTGCTTATATCAGACAAAGTGGATCACAGGCCTACACCTGCCACATTCCCCCCTTTGATTAATCTCACCCTATTACTTAATAAGGTGTGAGAATTAAATCACTTCAAAATAGTTATGCTGTAATCATAGAATTTCGACTGCCTATGGGAGGTTTCGGTTGGTACAAGGCCATAATCTTAGTTGCGGTCTTCCGCTCTACTGTACTTTCAATAACATTATGAATAGAACGCATACAACATGGGATTAGACATGGTAATAACAAAATAACAGCAACAAGTATTAGTACTAATATAAGGAAAGTTTTAAATCCTCCCAGCCATGAGAAAAGGTTAGCAAACCAGTTAGGGAATTTCAATGAGTGCCAAGTTTGCACTGGCACATAAGCATGTCTTTGCATATCTTTAGCAATTTCTTCAACTACTTGACCCTTATCATCTATTTTTAAACAACAATTAGTTAAATTCAGCTTACCACATACTCCTCCTTCAGCTGCTAACAAATAATCAAGTGCTAAGCGATTCTGATATATAGCAGTGCGCATCTGAGTACTTTGTCTAGCTAAAAGTGTGAGAGCTTGGCTAGTTTCATTGGTTATTATTTCAACTACTGCTTGTAAGCGAATAATATGATTAATCATATAGACTGGGGTTCGATATCCATACATACCATCATCATTCCAAGTGGCAGGCCCATAATACTCAATGATTCTTTCTGGTGGCCAATCATCACCTTGCCATTTCTCCCACTTGCCTATCTGTAAGGCCTCTCTCTTCTGTCTCAGTGCTCTTTTGTGTCGGTGGGTAGTGTATACAGGGTATCCTAATTGTTCTCCATGTTCAGTGTTTAAAAGAAAGAAAGAAGGTCTGATGGTCCCTAAGACACATGCTCCTCCCCATTGTGGTGGGAGTCGTGCATACGCTCGGTTTCCACAGATCCAATATAGGCCAGGTGGGGCTTGCCAGGCCTGAGGTTTGGCAAGATTAGTCCATAAACCAGCAAGTTCAGGAAATCTGGCTAATGGGTTAGGAGGTTCAGGGTGTTTGATTCCTGACCACCATGACGTTTTCTTGGTAGTGGCATTATAGAATTTCTGGCTAAGACAGACCAGCTGTCCTACCTGTTGGGTGAACTGAGGTCCAGTTCTGGTATAGCAAAGACGTCCAACAATTGAGTGCGCTAACACCCATTCACTAGTAGTCTTGTGTAATTCAGTCTGATTGTAAGTCAGAGAATAATTCAATTCTTGGGCTTCCCATGGCCACTGGTCACCCATTTGGGTTCCGCCACAGAAATAACAATTTGAGATTTTAAGACTAGATACTACTGCTCCAGCTAATTCTAAAAATAAATTCTGAGAAGGATGAGGGATTTCAAACTTATTTACATGCATGGCCTCATAGAAGGTATTATGGATATGATATTTAGATGACTTGTGGGCTTGGGTATTCAATCATATACACAATGGTTCCCGGATCTACTGCTCCACCAGCAATACGTAAACCAAACTTGTATCCTTGTTTCCATGCATTGGGATTGTGTATGCGTAAGTGTAAGGGGTTACAAGCATCTTTCTGACATTTATCATTTGTTGTTGACTTAGTTAAAGTGGCCATTCGTTTATCTATCTTTTCGTCAACTATACCATCATTCCATGTAGCATAAAAAACACATTCCCAATTCGGGCAATAGTAATCTGCTGCTGGGGCAGTACTATAGCCTGGTTCTTTTTTACCTGTACACTTTCTCCATCCTGTGGCGCCTTCTGGGCACATATACTTATGGTCATTTTGATACGCTTTTTCCCAGGTACCACAGTTGGAGCGACTATCTCTGTTTATGACATTACATGCATCAAAATTCAAAACAACAGGTCTAGTAATGTCTTTAAGTGGTGGCGTAGCAGTTATTATGGGTCCATCTGCATCCTTCCATCGTATTTCCAACGTGTAATAGGATGGATTCTGATGCGGATTATAGCATACTCTAGTTTTACCATTAGCGCAAACATTTAGTTCAGTGGTGTTATAAATACACCGAGTCACTTTTCCAGTGCAGGTATAATAAGAATGGTAAATCAAAGTCTGAGTTACTTTTAGTCCAGTTCGAGTAGAAGTAATGCAAGCAGTGCATGGAGGTAAAGCATAAGTCAGTTCAAAACCTCCAAAGCAGGCAACCAGGGCAAAGCAAAGGTAAAGATACATGTTGATTGGAGTTCTTCTGAATCCTCAGCTTGCAGATCTTGACCACGACGTTCTTCTTCTTCGTCCCGTTCGCTAATGAAGCAATTCAACGGGTGCTGAGTGTTGATTGAAGATCCTCAAGTTGTCCATCACACCTCAACCAACTTAGCAATTTCAGTTGGCTTTTGAAGTATGGTTAATTAATGTAGTGTCAAAGTAGTGTGCAAAATCACACACAGATTGAGTTCGTTGAAACAAAACTGTTGCTGCATGGAAAACAGCAATCCTCTTCGAAAGACTTGGCTACTGCAAGGCACTGTGACAAAGTGTCTAAGTTGCTGGTTGCCGTCTCAAAGTAACTCGCAAGGGTGCATCAAGATGCTGTTCTGCTGTCCACTGCTCAGGTTCAGGATCAGCGGCGGACTTGACTCTGCTGTGGTGGATCCAGGCGTCGATTTCTGCTACCTTTACTGCAGTTGGGGTAGACAGGATGACGGTGTATGGTCCCTTCCAATGGGGTTCCAATGGTGTCTTCTTCCAATCTTTGATCCACACCGAGGTACCAGGCTGGTAGGGATGCAGGGGTTCAGTCAAGTTGATAGGCAACTGGTCTTGGATCCACGCATGGAGAGTCTGCAGAACAAAACTAAGAGCTAGGAGTTCTTGCCTGGTTATTTCTGAACCAATTTGGGCTAAACTTCCTTTAATTCCCTGCACTATTGGTGGGGGTTTACCATACAGAACTTCAAAAGGGGAAAATCCTGTTGATTTTACAGGAGCTGAGCGTATTCTGAGTAAAGCTATTGGAAGCACTTGGGGCCACTTTAGGTGTGTCTCCTGACAAAGCTTAGACATTTGGGCTTTTAGGGTACGATTTATTCGCTCAACTTTCCCTGAACTCTGGGGCCTATATGCAGTGTGGAGCTTCCATTGTATCTGCAAAGCTTTTGCTAACTGTTGAGTAACCTGGGAGACAAATGAGGGTCCATTGTCTGACCCTATTACTGCTGGAATTCCAAACCTAGGGACAATCTCTCTCATTAAAACTTTGGTAACTTCTCGGGCTTTCTCAGTTCTGGTTGGGAAGGCTTCTACCCACCCGAGAAAGTACAGACTAATACTAATAGGTAATGATATCCATTGGCTCTTGGCATCTCGGTAAAATCAATTTGGAGGTTGTGCATGGGGGTTACACCTCCTGACTGAACTCGGGGTGCCGTTATAAGGCCTTGCTTGGCATTATTTTTGGCACAAGTTAGACATTGACGTGCTACTGAAGCTGATATGGTTGTCAATAGAGTAATGTAAAAATGTGGTCTGAGTGCTTTTTCCATAGCACTTTTCCCATAGTGGGTGGCTTCGTGAAAGGCTTTGACAAAAGATGGTCCTAACAGTTCAGGAATTACTATTCGTCCAGGGGGTTGACTGCCCTCTGCTGGTGGCAGCTCAATCCATCCATCTTTCAGTACTCCATCTTCTTTGTTACAGTAGTAATCTAATTCTTTGGTGGTATATCGTGGTGTCCATAAATTTAAGGGTACTGGAAACAATGCTGCTTGCATTGGCATAGCTTGTGGTGTGATTTGTCCTGTCATAGCTGCTTGTCGTGCTGAGGCATCTGCAAACCTATTTCCTCAGGCAACTTCTCCTTTTCCTGCTTGATGTCCTCTGCAATGCATGACAGCTACACGAGTTGGGGCCCAAACTGCATCAAGTAACATCAGTATCTCGGGGCCATACTTGACTGATTTTCCTCCGGATGTGATGAGCCCTCGTTCTTTGTAGAGAGCTCCATGGGCATGTAGGGTAGTGAAGGCATATTTGGAATCCGTATATACATTCAACACAAGATTTGTACCTAGTAGTAGTGCTCGGGTAAGTGCTATCAATTCTGCTTTCTGGGCTGATGTGCCTGAGGCTAGGGCTGATGACTCAACAACTTCATGTTGAGTAACTACTGCATATCCGGCACAGCATCGTCCATCGAGGATGAGACTGCTCCCATCAACATAATAGGTTTGGTCAGGATTGTCTATGGGCACATCTGTCAGGTCAGGTCGGCTAGAGAATACAGTGTCCATGACTTCGATACAGTCATGTTCTGGGAGTTCTTCACTAATGGGTATCAAGGTGGCTGGATTCAAGGCATGACTCACTTCCAGTTGTATCTGTGGGTTTTCACATAACATGCTCTGGTATTTCAACATTCGGGAATTGGTGAGCCAATAATTTGCTTTTTGTTCCATGAGGGCAAGGACTGCATGTGGCACAGTGACTCGTATGTTCTGTCCTAATGTGAGCTTGTCCGCTTCACTTACTAGTAATGCTGTAGCTGCAACTGCTCTCAGGCAAGGTGGCCATCCTTTGGCCACAGTGTCCAACTGTTTCGATAAGTATGCTACAGGTCGCTCCCAATTTCCCAATTTCTGAGTCAACATGCCTACGGCATTTCCCTGTGCTTCATGTACAAACAAGTGGAAAGGTTTGTGAACATCTGGTAGACCAAGTGCTGGTGATGACATCAATTCTTCCTTCAACTTCTTGAAGGCTGTATCCTGCTCAAGTCCCCACTCCAGTGGCGACTTTTCTTCCCCTTTTGTGGCTTCATACAGTGGTTTGGCAATTTGGGCAAAGTTGGGTATCCAGATTCGGCAATATCCTGCCGCTCCCAGAAAGGCTCTGACTTGCTTTCTGGTTGTTGGGGTTGGAATTCTGCATACTGCTTCTTTTCTCTCTCTGCCTAATCTTCGGCTTCCTTGGGTTATACGAAAACCTAAGTATTTCACTTCTTTTTGGCATAGTTGTGTTTTTGCTCTGGAAACTTTGTATCCAGCTTCATCTAGTAACTGCAAGAGATCTTTGGTGGCTTGTATACATTCACTTTCTGATACGGCAGCTATCAGCAGATCGTCCACGTATTGGAGAAGCACTCTCTTTCCCGAGGCTACTGGATAGCTTGAAAGGTCTTGATTCAGTGCAGCACTAAAAATGGTAGGCGAATTCTTGAATCCTTGGGGTAATCGTGTCCATGTGAGTTGGCCCCCTCTTCCAGAGATGGGGTCCTGCCATTCAAATGCAAACAATATTTGACTTACAGGGGCTAATCTTATGCAAAAGAATGCATCTTTTAGATCTAGTACAGTGAAATGGGTAGCTTCAGCAGGTATCAGTCCTAGAAGAGTGTAAGGATTGGGTACAACTGGATGTATAGTTTCAACTGCATCATTCACTCTCCTTAGGTCTTGTACTGGGCGGTAATCATCTGTCCCAGGTTTCTTTACTGGCAAAAGTGGAGTGTTCCATGGTGTGATGCAGCGGGCCCTCTGCTGGAGAGAAAAAAAGTTTTAAACTCTGAAAGAAAAAGAAATTGCCTGCAATTTCCAGAGAACTTACCTAGAGGGAGCAGGAGAGCTAAGACAGAGACCACAGAACCACGCCCTAGTGGGCAGGACTCTTTCCAAAAGCTCACATTTAAGAGCAGGCAAGCCAGAGTTTGGAGGCAAGCCAGAGTCTGGAGGCAAGCCAGAGTTTGGAGACAAGCAAGAGTCTGGAGACCAGCAAGAGTCAAGAGGCAAGCAAGAGTCAAGGGACTTGCCTGCAAGGAGCTCAGCTGCCAAAGCCTCATCAGCTGAGAGAAAAAGGACAGGCTGGGAGAGGAGAACCAGTCCTGGGAGAGAGAGGACAGGCCGAGAAGGCCGAAGCCAAGCCAGACCGGGCCCAGAAGCCCACAAGAGAACAGGCCTTAAGGGCCAGAGAAGGAAAGACTGGGAAAGCAGGAGGTATATTCCAGAGAGCACCGATACTGAAGGCAGCAGTCATGGTACACCTCCAGCCTCACCCCAGAGAATCAAACACAAAGCAAAAGGTAAAACTTTTAACCTTTGTCATTGTATACCTGAACTTAAGCTAAGAGAAGAATCCTGGGAAGGAGATTCTCCATATAGAAGACAAGAGCAGAAGCAAAAGTTAAAGGATAGTTTGTGCAACAAAAGGACTGTTAGAGGAAAACATAGAGATAATGTTTTTAAACCTCTTGAGCAAGCAATGCCTTTCTGGTATGCCAGCAAGCTGAACCGTGGGCCTAGACAGACTGCTAAGCCGTGGGAAACAGTAAGACTAAATCCCCTGAAGGACACTTGCCCTGATACCTCAGAGCAGTCAGAGGAGGCCATGCAAGTGGAATCTGTGTATGAAGACAGTGATAGCCCCATGGAATGCACATACTGTGCTGGAAGCGAAATAGAGGCCTTCCAGAGTCATTGAGCGAAGGAAGCCTTTTTTCTGTTACATATTTGAATACTGTGAAGTTAACAGTGTTTGGTTATTTTATTTCTCACCTTTAAAAATCTGCTGTAAAGACTTATTTTGCCACGTACCGGAGTGTATATCCTTTGTTTTTGAACCCTTAGTGCTTAAAGGGGAAAATAAAGCCTGTTTTTTTTCCCACCACTTTTTTGCAAGTCTGAATCTCTTCAGGAGTTGGTAACGAGGCTGACACAAGGCTCTGACCCACGACCCTCGCACCTGGCCAACTCTGATTACCATCATCTTAGTGACCCCCCCCCCTCCAGCCCTCCGGTGGAACTACTACGCCGCCACCAGGGGGTGCTGTGCGGCCGGGGGTGCGTCGTCACAATGGGGATTGACATACTTTTAGTAGGCCATATTCGAGCAATCTTTGTAAGTGGCGATGAATGCCTTCAATTGCAGCTCTTGGGAGAGGGTACTGTTTGACGTGTACTGGTGTAGCACTAGGCTTAAGGGTTACAATTACTGGAGCTATATGTTTGGCTAGGCCTGGAGGACTGCCTTCTGCCCATACTCCAGGTGGTGCATGAATGTTCTTTAAAGTTTGTTCAAAATAAGTGTCTTGGACAGAGTCATCAATGTAATACCTCCATTCTTCTTCTCGGGGAACTGTCAGCAACATTATTCCTGCTGGTTTGACTTGGGGATTTACTGTCATTTGCATTTCTCCTTTTTCAGAGAAAGATATTTGTGCTTGAAGTTTGGCTAACATGTCTCGTCCCAGCAGTGGCACTGGACATTCGGGCATGTAGAGGAATTGATGAGTTATTTGCTGTCCTCCTAGACTGCATATACGATTCTGAAGAAAAGATTTTGTAGCTTTGGCACCAGCTGCTCCTATGATGGTGACTGCTTTTGTGGAAAATGGGGCTATCTTTTTGTCTATTACTGAATGTTCTGCTCCAGTATCAACCATAAAGTTCATAACTTGGTCTCCTATTTGTATTCCGACCATAGGCTCCTGGAGACCTAAAGCAAACTCGGAGCCCAGTCTGTCCTAATCCACGTCATTTTCATCGTGGATTGTCGTAGTCAGTGCTTGGATGGCTCCTCCTCTTTCTCGCTGGAATTGTTCTCGATTGGCTCCTCCGCGGTTTCAGGGATGGCCTCGTCTTTCTTCTCGCCACTGATAATTGTTTTCGTCATCTTGCTGGGCGTCTTCGAGTTGCGGGCATGCATCTCTCCAATGTCCTTCTTCTCTGCAATAGGCGCATTGGTTTACGCCTAGCTGCTGGGGCCGGCTTCCACCTCGGCCCCGCCCCCTTCCTCTGCTCCGTCGACTAGGGGTACCTCCCCTTTTCTGTTCAACTATGGCCGCAGCCAAAAAATCAGCTTTCTTCTTCATCTTTCGATCACATTCTCTCTGCCTTTCATTATCACGATTCACATACACTTTATGAGCGACTTCCAGTAACTGAGTTGTATTCATGCCCGCAAACCCTTCTAATTTTTGTAATTTACGTCTAATGTCTGGTTGAGACTGGTTTACAAAAGCAGAATTCACCATACATAAACTTCCTGGTGCCTCGGGATCATAGGGAGTATACATTCTGTATGCTTCAGTTAATCTTTCATGAAATTCTGCAGGGCTCTCATCTATACCTTGGATAACTCCTGCAACTTTGGAAAGGTTCATAGCTTTCTGGCCCCCCCTTTTCAGACCTTGTAAAAAACCTTGGCGAAAACGGGCTAGGGCTGTGGATCCTTGCTCTGTATTTGGATCCCATCGGGGGTCTTCATTCGGGAATTCTCTCTGGGCCGCTTCCCGATGGTCTATTCTGTTCGTCCCCGGTCCCGGAGCTACAGGGTTATCCGCCAGCCAATCAATAGCTGCTTTTCTAATTCGTGCTCGCTCCTCTGTCGTGAATAGAGTGGTCAGGAGCTGGCGGCAATCTGCCCAAGTGGGTTGGTGAGTTTCCATAATAGTATTCACTAATTCTGTAAGTTCTAAGGGTTTATTGGTATAGGAGGCATAATGTGTCCTCCAATTTAACAAATCAGTTGTAGAGAAAGGGACATACACATAGCTTAGGGGTCCCGCTACCACATCATCATTATCATTCTTTACGGACACCCCTGGGACTTGCCGTAAGGGCATCATCTTGGCAGTAGATATCTTTTGGGATCTAAGGGATATTTTCGTAACTGTCTTATCAGGGGTCACCTTCTTCCTTTCTACATGTTTCACTTTGGATGTACTTTTTGCTGGCAAACTAGTACTGGCAACCAGTTTTACACTATCAGTATCACTTATGGAAGTTTCAGTTTCTAATTGCTCTATTTCTGTATCTGACTCTCCTTTTTCTGTCCCGGACGATTCATCTTCAAGCAAAGGGGACTCTTCTTCCTGTTCTTCAGGTAATAGCTCTGGGGTGGGGTCCCGTCTCGGCTGTCTCGGGGTTTCTGGGGCGGGACGCCGGGCAGCTCTTACTGGGCCTGGGGTTCGAGGCTGTCGGGGAAACATTTCTGGGGAATCAGGATCTACCAGGATGGGCTTCTTCCTGGACTTCTTATCCTGCCCTTTCATTCTAGGCTGTTCTGTTTTCTGACTATAATCTGTCTTAGCTAACATTATTCTGCACTGTTCTTCATAACAGCGCTGCGCCCAAGGGGGCGGATCTTCACAAATACATAACCAGGAATCTATATAGGGGTACTGATCGGGGTGCGCTATCCGCACTCTACGGTGTACTAACTGGATAATTTCTACATTAAAAGTTCCCTCTCGGGGCCAGGTAGGGTCTAGATCGGGCCACTCCCTAGTACACAAAATTTGTAAACGGGCTGCTGTCATTTTAATACCATAATCTCCAGAATATCCCTCTTTAAAGTGAGCGATCATACATTCTAATGGAGTGTTCCTAGTAGACCCCGCCCCTCCCATTTCGATGTGTGCGCGCAACAACAGACAAAAGGGAAAAGGAGGGCGGACCGTGGGTAAGGGGTCCTCACGGCCCTGGAAACGTATAAGGAGAACAAATAACAAGACAAGACGACAATCGCTTCCCCCTTTTCGCGACCTGAACGCGGTCGCCCGGTCAGGAAATGCGCTACTCAGGGGTCCGCCTTCACTTGGTCCGTGCTGCCAGACCTCTCATCCACACTTCATTCACACAATCATGCTAGCAACATATCCCAGAATGCATTCGTTTCTATCTATTCTGACTAGTCTTATTCAATTCCCAAAATACAAGAAGATGGGGGTTTCGCCCTGCGAATACTCATGCGGGGTTACTCAGCCCGTCTTTGAGAGGTGATCAGGCTCTCTTACCAATTTCCAAGTTCCAAGTTCAAATGGCAGCACTGCTCTTTCTTATCTGTCTAGACATAACAAATCAAAACTCTACTCACCGGATCCGGTCCTCAAACTTCCCAAGCAGGCGCATGAGTTGGACCTCGGACTCCCCTCACTCGGGTTCGAGGCGTTGGCTCCAGCCGGGCTCGGCACCCGCCGAGGTCCGACCAGCTCCCTCCGATGCAAGGGACCGGCGGCGCCAGGGAGCAGCCCCCGTCGGAAGGGCGCGATCCCGGCAGGACCAAGCCTATAGAGGCGGAATGTTGTGGTATATTGCCCTATATACACTCTGATTCCACAACTTCCCGGCCAACGCACCAAGAATATGTAGCAGCAGAGCGCAGACAAACCAATAATACCAGGAGTCTGTTCAGAAGGTCCAAATCATTTATTTGTGCACAAGTCTCAAGCAAAGTCAATTTCAAAATGGCTGAGCCAAGTTCTCTGGCAATACAACAACTTTTATAGACTTTTGCTCCATTCTAGGTATAGAAACACATTTCATTGGTCCCGGTAACCTCCTGTACCTCCCGTACCCCTTCTATTGGTCCCGGTACTGATATGATTATCCAATTATGTTCCTTCAGTGGGCTCAGCACCTGCTTACCCCCCTTCTAGTCCCAATTACAATGGCCAGTTCATCAACTTGTTACTTTCATACTTCCAAGGCCATTGAGCCAATTTGTGCATGTAGGGGAGCAGGGCTCTGTAACTCATCTGTCAGCAGTCCTAATTAAATCCCTTGCAGATGTACTTTTCTTATCAGTGACTTTTAAACATATTTTTCTGTATTTTTCCATCTTCCAGTTCTGCTTATCTAAGCTAGTTCAATACTCTTGCTAAGTCCTTGCTATGTTCCAGCTCTACAGGAGCAGATTGGGGGATGTGCAATTCCCATAGGCCTCTCCACTAGCTTCATTTACAGGTCAAGCTAGCTAGGCTCGCTTGCTTATATCAGACAAAGTGGATCACAGGCCTACACCTGCCACAAGACAAAGAACTGGCGGCCGCTTTTTTTTTCTTTTCTTTTTTTTTAAATTAAAAGAGGAGTTGGGGGGAGCCACAGGCATGGGCCGTGTAAGCCACATTTCTGCAATGTATTCCGGGGCGCGGCCTGGGGTTCTGGAGGGCTGCAGAGGCTGTTAGAAGTGACTGGGGACAGCCAAGGGGACATGAGGGTGGGAGGCAGTCTTTGGGTGCTGGGAGCTGTGGTTGGGAAGCTGTGAACGCCGTGGCTGTCCCCGATCACAGGAGGAGCTGCAGTTGAGGCTTGGGGAGAGCCGCGAAGGCTACAGCTGTCCCCGATGCTAGGAGGGGGACCTGGAGAGCCAGGGTAGGGCAGGCATTGGGCAGGAGGCCTTGGAAGAAGGGCTGTTCGGCCCAACAAGCCCCGCAATCATAGCAGGAAGCCTGGGAGACGGTATAAAGGGGCCCAGAAGACCCAAAAACAGTGTTGGGCCACATGGCCCAAAGAGAAATAGGAATTGGGCTTTGAAGAGAGCCCGGAGCAGGCTTCAGACCTATAATAGGCCTTAAGAGTAGAGGTGGAGCCAGCCTTAAAGGGACAGGAGTGCTTTAAACGTACTGAAAAAACAGTACAATTTATAAAATTTTGCATGTTTTGAGGGTCCATGAAATGTTGTGGAGGGTTGCTAAGCCCAAATATATATTTTATTTAATTTTTAAATGTAGATTTTGGCTGCAAATAGCACCATTTGCTCTGTGGGGGAGGGGGAGGGAGGGGTGGGAGAGCACCGGAGCCTTGGATTTAAATAAAAATAATTATCAATCCTGGTGTCTGAGACTTTGGAAAGCCTATTTTATTGAAAGAAGTTGAAGTTTTCTAATATAAAAAGTAGCCAGATGTAAGCTACAGATTGTTAAGTGACGGGCGGTGCAGGGATCTCCCTAGAGAGCTCTAACAGAGCAGGCGGGAAAGAAAAGCGCAATGACGCAGTTTTGTAACTATTGTATTTATCCGGCTGCTCGAGTCTTTAAAGGAACAGCACAGAAAATTATTAAAATAACTAATTAGGGAAATGCGGTGCTTTCCTTGATCAGTTTTTTGGATTTAGTTGCCTGGGATTATTTTAAAGCTCTGAAGACAGAATCTTGGTACTTGGCAGAGAAAGTGGCAAGAGAGGGCGGGCGGGCGGGCGGCTGCTGAGCGAGAGAGACGGAAACGAGCGCTTTTGAAGAAAGCTGAGTGCAGAAGAGTACTAAACTGCTGATAAATGACTGGAAACTGAATTCAGCGGCATTTGTGAAACGCTGGTGTGTGGCCCTGAGAGGAACCTGCTAACAGGCCGAGAGTCAGACTGAACAGAGAATATTTCTTAAGGGAAATTTAATTCTCTTTGGTTTCCTGTCTAACATCAGGAGAAGCCAATTTGTACTCGGAGAGATTTGAAATGTGATTCTGAAGCGGACTTTAAGCTCTTAAGAGTCTGTAAAATGATTTTAATGGAGGAATCTTCTCAGACTCAGTACAAACCGTGGATTGCAAAGGAAGAATATATTTTATTTTATTGATCAACTCCAGCCATTGGCCCAGTACTCTCAGAATATTCTCAGACTACAGAGAGAAATCTCTAAACTCCAAGAACTGGGCGTATTTCTAGTTGACGTGTCAGCCAGGTTCCTGGGGAAAGATTGAACTGGATGCGGGAACACACAGCTTTAAAGTCCTGCTGCTTAACTAATTCAGACTGTCACTGAATAAGCCTTTAAAGGAGGCCTCATTCCTGAATTTTAAGAATAAAACAGTCAGGTGTTGACACCCTGACTGAAGAGGTGTTTGTGAGGTTGCTGCATAAGAGTATGGCTGACCCAACTTTAAGCAGTTGTTCAAAAACAAAATCACTCACGCTTGCAAGTCCAAATGCTCACAAAAAAAAAAAAAAATTTTTTTAATTCATGTGTATGGTCATATTTCTAATTGCGATGGACATATAATTTTGAATTCTATATTCATTTGTTATTTCTGTGTGTTTGACTTGTAAGATACACCCTTGATGAAGGCATTGCCGAAACACGGCTGTGTCAGGTCTACTTGACAAGGGACATACAAGCAGTAAATACATTTCCAATTCACCTTTGTGAGTTCTGATCTCAGCACCTCGTTTTTCTGTGAGCATTTGCACTTGTGTTCTTGAATGGTCAGCCATCCACCAGTCCTAACTTGAACCAGTTAAGCTATCTGGTTAGTGGCTGAACATCACTGCTAGCCAGAAAGCCATCAGCACCTTCAATCATAAGAACATAAGAACATAAGATACGCAAAGGTCCATCAAGCCCAGTATCCTGTTTCCAACAGTGGCCAATCTAGGTCATACGTACCTAGCAGTTTCCCCAAAAGACACAGGTTCCACAATGCTTGTATTGGTTCAAGCATTGATATCCTGGATCCCTTCTTAATAATGGTTTATGAACCTTTCCTCCAGGAACCAGTCCAAACCTTTTTTAAACCCAGCTACACTAACAGCCTTTACTACATCCTCCGGTAACAAATTCCAGAGTTTGATTACACGTTGAGTGAAAAAATATTTCCTCTTATTAGTCTTAAATAGTTTACCCTGTAGCTTCATTGCATGTCCCCTAGTCTTTCTATATTCTGGTAACATAAACAATGGATCTAAGTTAACCCGTTCCACTCCGTTCATTAATTTATAGACTTCTATCATATCTCCCCTCAGCCGTCTCTTTTACAGGTTGAAGAGCCCTAACCTTTTTAGCCATTCTTCATAGGAGTATCCTTTCATCCCCTTTACCATTTTGGTGGCTCTTCTCTGAACCTTTTCTAAAATCACTATATCCTTTTTAAGATATGGCGACCAGAATTGCACACAATATTCAAGGTGCAGTCTCACCATGGAACGATATAGAGGCATTATAATATCTTTTGTTTTATTTTCCATTCCTTTCCTTATGATACCTAGCATTCTATTTGCTCTCTTTGCCGCCGCTGCACACTGGGCCGAGGGTTTTAACATGGTATCCACAATGACGCCTAAATCTTTTTCCTGGGTGGTGGTTCCTAATGTGGAACCTTGCATCGTATAACCATAGTTTGGGTTGTTCTTGCCTAGGTGCATAACTTTGCACTTGTCCACATGATGCCCAGTCTTCCAATTTATCAAGATCCTCTTGCAATTGTCCACAATTCTCTTGGGTTTTAACAACTTTAAATAGTTTTGTGCCATCTGCAAATTTGATAACCTCACTCGTTATTCCCCTTTCCAGGTCATTTATGAATATGTCAAAAAGCAGCAGACCCTGCACAGATCCCTGGGGTACAGCACTATTCACCTTTCTCCATTGGGAAAATTGGCCATTTAGCCCTACCCTCTGCTTTCTATCTTTTAACCAGTTCCTGATCCACAGTAGTACACTGCCTCCTATCCCATGACTCTTTAGTTTTGCCAAAAGTCTCTGATGAGGGACCTTGTCAAAGGCTTTCTGAAAGTCCAGATACACTATATCAACTGACTCACCTTTGTCCACCTGTTTATTCACACCTTAAAAAAAAAAAACCAGATTAGTAAGACAAGATCTTCCTTCTCTAAAGCCATGTTGGCTGTCTCCCATTAGGCCATGACTATCTACATGCTGAGTAATTTTATTCTTTATGATGGTTTCTACCATTTTTCCCAGTACTGACGTCAGGCTCACCGGTCTGTAGTTTCCCAGATCACCCCTGGAACCCTTTTTAAAAATTGGTGTTACATTGGCGATCCTCCAGTCTTCAGGTATTAGAGATGATTTTAATGATAGTTCACAGATTACTAATAGCAGGTTTGCAAACTCATATTTCAGATCTTTCAACACCCTTGGATGTATACCATCCGGTCCAGGTGATTTGCTACTCTTCAGTTTATTTAATAGCTGTAATACATCTTCCCGATGTATCGATATTTCCTTCAATTCTTCCGCACCTTTAAATACCACTTCACTCAAGGGTAACATCCCTACATCTTCCTCAGTAAAGACCGAAGCAAAGAATTCATTCAGTCTCTTTGCTATCGCCTTGTCGCCTCTTAGTGCCCCTTTAACCCCTCCATCATCTAATGGACCAGCTGACTCTCTCACAGGTTTTTTGCTATGAATGTACTTGAAAAAGTCTTTATTTCGTGTTTTTGCTTCCGCAGCAAGCTTCTTCTCAAATTCTCCCTTTGCCTGCCTTATCAATGCCTTGCATTTGACTTGCCAGTGCTTGTGCTGTTTCCAGGTTTCGTTGTTTGGCTCTTTTTTCCATTTCCTGAAAGATGCTTTTTTGGCAGCAACAGCCTCTCTGACCTCACCTTTAAACCATGCTGGCAGTATTTTGGACTTCCTTCCACTTTTCTTAAAGCGTGGAATACAGCTGGTCTGGGCTTCCAAGATAGTATTTTTCAACAACACCCAAGCTTGATGTAAGTCTTTAACCTTTGCAACTGCTCCTTTTAGTTGTTTCTTAGCTTTTTTCCTCATTTTATGATAGTCTCCCTTTCGAAAGTTAAAAGGTAGTACTGTGGATTTCCTTACTATCCCTCCTCCACTAATTATATCAAAGGCGATCATGCTATGATCACTATTGCCAAGTGGCCCCAATGCCCTTATCTCTTGCACCAGATCTGGTGTTCCACTAAGGACTAGGTCTAATATGGCTTCCCCTCTGGTCGGTTCATGAACCAGCTGCTCCAAGAAGCAGTCATTTATGTCATCTAGGAACTTTATCTCCCTAGCATGTCCTGCCGTGACACTGACCCAGTCGATACCGGGGTAATTGAAATCACCCTTTATTATTACGGCGCTGTAACATTTGTTAGCTTCCTTGATTTCTTTGAGCATTTCATCATCCATTTGTTCATTCTGGCCAGGTGCTCGATAGTACACCCCACTGCCATCGCCTTCCACCTGGCCACACCCCACTCTAGTTTTCTCTACGGTGTGTGGGGAATATTCAATGGCACTAACTAGTTACTGCTTTGAATATGATCCCAAAGAATGAAGACGACGGCTTAGAGGTCACCTAGGACAGAGTCTTTGGCATTGAAAAGGATCATTACACTAAGAGTAAAGCGGATCTCCAGGGGATGCACCTGATTCTTTAACATGCCTAACCAGTTTAACACACATTAAGCTCTGAATTAAAATGCGTTGTACATTAATGTGCATTATGACAGTCTAACACATATTAAAAATTTCCTTTATAAAACAAATATATGGAACAGCTGAAAAAAGAAATCCGAAAATCAGATAAAGAGCTTGAATGAACCAAAATGAAGTAGCGTTTTTCTTGTGAGCATCCCGAGCTCTTCAGAAATGTTGGATGGGAACCTGGATAAGAGACAGAGCTGAATATTCAGCAGTGCAGACAGCTTAAAAATATATGCACACACTGTCTGTATATCTTTATACAGGTTTGCAGCCAGTCTATGCAGTTAAGTCATATCACTATGGATGTGATCCTATCTTTGTGCAGATAAGCTATCTGTATATCTTTAGCCATATTTATTTATTTACATTCTCTTATATACCGCGCTATTCTGCATCAGTGCAGTTTACATTGAACAAACTGAAATTACATTGAACAGGGCATTATAACTTGGAGATAACTATTTTACAGGGAACATGGGCTATGGAGGGTTAAGTGGCTTGCCCAAAACCACAAGGAGCACCTGTGGGACTAGAAACCCCAGTACTTCCGGCCCAAGGTTGCTGTCCTCTAGTGGGATTTGAACCCCCGACCTTCCGGCCTGAAGTACCTTGCCCCAACGACTAGGCCGCTCCTCCATTCTGTATAACTTTATACAGAAATATTATCTGTTTAAACTTATAAAGACTAATAAGAGAAAATATTTTTTCACTCAACTTGTAATTAAACTCTGGAATTTGTTACAGGAGGATGTAGTAAAGGCTGTTAGTGTAGCTGGGTTTAAAAGAGGTCTGGACAAGTTCCTGGAGGAAAGGTCCATAAACCATTATTAAAGAGGACCCGGGAAATCCACTGCTTACTTCGGGACAAGCATTGCGAAACCTGTGTACCTTTTTGGGAACCAACCAGGTACTTGTGACCTGGATTGGTCACTGTTGGAAACAGGATACTGGGCTTGATGGACCTTAGTCCGATCTACTATGGCATTTCATGTTCTTATGACTGCTATACCTGTGTTCAGACTTAAATGGATAAATTGGGCAGAAAGCCACCGAAAATTGCTTTTATCTGTGTAACATTTGGCTCCGCCTCTAGATCAAGCCTGACCCCTCCAAGTTTTGCAGATATTTGTATGGCTATAATATATCCATTCACTGGCAGCTGAGACCAGCATCGTTGTTATTTTTATTTATTTAACGGGTTTTATATATCGCTTTCTCATCAATTCAAAGCGGTTTACATATAACAGTTATAGCAACGAGCTTTACATAGAACTTTTACATAGTTAACCTCCAGAAACTTCAGGATAAATAAAATAAATAAATTATTTAAAAATTAACAGGTTTTATATCCCTCTTTATCATTTCAATCAAAGCAGTTCACATTGTAACTTAAACTTGGTTGTTGTTGTTGTTAAGTGCCGTCAAGTCGGAGTCGACTCATGGCGACCCTCTGGATAGCTATCCTAAATTGTGTTCGGTCTTAAGTCAGGCGACTCATTGTTGACAGACTGGTACCCATAGCTACTGTTATTGTATCGATCCATCTCACTGCTGGCCTTCCTCTTTTGCATTGACCTTCTGTCTTGCCAAGCATGATGTCTTTCTCTAATGATCTCTCTCTTCGCATTATGTGTCCAAAGTATGAAAGTTGAAGTCTTGTCATCTGAGCTTCTAAAGAAAGCTTAGGTTTGTTCTCCTCTAGTACCAACTGGTTTGTTCTTCGGGCAGTCCATGGTATACAAAGTATTCGCCGCCAGCACCATAATTCAAAGGCATCAATTTTCTTCCTGTCTATCTTTTTCACTGTCCAGCTTTCCAATCCATATGATGTTATTGAAAATACCATGGCTTGAACAAGTCGAATCTTTGTATGAAGAGAGACATCTCTGCTCTTGAGAATCTTATCTAGGTCTTTCATAGCCATTCTGCCAAGAGCAATGTGTCGTCTGATTTCTTGACTGCTTGTTGCTTCTTTATTGATAGTTGATCCAAGTAGGTTAAAGTTGTTCACGATTTCAATGTCTTCTCCTTCAATGATGAACCTGTTGATTATGCCAGTTGTCCTGATCTCTGTCTTCTTTACATTAAGGTGCAGGCCCATTTTGAGACTATGTTCTTTGATTGTGAGAAGCAAATGTTTCAGATCATCTTCACTTTCAGCCAGTAATGTGGTATCATCAGCATAGCGAAGGTTGTTGATGAGTCTTCCACTAATCTTCACACCTCTGTTGTCTTCATACAGTCCTGCTTCTCTGATGATTTGTTCTGCATATAAATTAAACAGGTAGGGGAAATGTATGCAGCCTTGTCTTACACCTTTGCTTATTTTAAACCATTCTGTTTCTCCTTGTTCCGTTCGAACTGTTGCTTCTTGATCAATGTACAGATTGTGCAAGAGTATGATCAGGTGTTCTGGTATACCCATGCTTCTTAATGTGGCCCAGAGTTTCTCATGGTTTTCACAGTCATAAGCCTTGCTAAAGTCGATAAAGCACAAATAGATATCCTTTTGGTATTCTTTAGTCTTTTCAAGGATTCATCTCACATCCACAATGTCGTCTCTCGTTCCTCGCCCTTTCCTGAACCCTGCTTGCACTTCAGGTAGTTCTTGTTCCAGGTATGGTTGTAGTCTCTGTTGAATAATCTTCCGTAGAATCTTGCTGGCATGTCGGATCAGAGCGATTGTGCGATAATTTCTACAGTCAGTTGGATCACCTTTCTTTAGTACTGGTATAAACACAGATCTTTTCCAGTCAGTTGGCCATGATGTTGTCTTCCATATTTCTTGGCAGAGCCTTGTAAGTACGGTAACAGCTGCATCAGATTGCTGTAATACTTTTATGGGAATGTTATCAATGCCTGGTGCTTTGTTCTCTGTTAAGGCTTTCAATGTTGCTTCAACTTCTTCTTTCATCACCAATGGTTCCCGATCATAAGGTACAGGTTGAAACGGCTGTTGGTCCACTTGATCTTTATCATATAAAAACTCTGTATATTCCTTCCATCTTTTCTTGATCTTCTCAGCATCAAACTTGGTAATGTATATTAAACAGGGAGATTGATAACTTGGAGTCATCTGAGGCAATGGAGGGTTAAGTGACTTGCCCAAGGCTACAAGGAGTGCCAGTGGGAATCGAACACTGGTCACTTCATTCCCAAAGTCCAACCAAAAAGCAAAACCACACACTTCAAGGGGAAACGACCAGTCTGGAGTGAGGTGCAAACAAACCAATATTTATTTAATTGACCTCAGGGAGAATCACTGATCGCTGACACCTAAATCAGGGGTTTGGCCTATAGAGAAGGTAAAAAATAAATAAATACATTAACAACAAAAAATCAAATTGATTTGACAAATAAAAAGTGGAGCACCATCTTGTAATGTAAAATCAATTACTATTAAGACATAAATTGATAGCACTATTTGTGTTATTTATATGAAACTAAAATATATCTGTCTGTATATAAAATTTCTGTCTGTATATAAACAATTTCAGCTTGTACTTGTTCTATGAACAAGTACAAGCTGAAATTGACAGAACATGCAAACAGGATGTCCTGATAGTCATGGGTGACTGGAATGCAAAAGTTGGCAACAAAGAAGAAGGCAAAGTAATTGGAAAATATGGACTTGGCAACGGAAATGAAGCTGGAGAAAGACTGATAGAATTCTGCAAGACCAATGATCTATTCATCTCAAGCACCTTCTTCCAGCAACACAAGCGGCGACTGTACATATGGACTTCACCCAATGGATTGTATAAAAATCAAATTGACTACATCTGTGGAAGTCAACGATGGAAAAGCTCTATAACATCAACAAAGACAAAACCTGGAGCTGACTGTGGTACAGATCATCAACTACTAGTATGCAAACTCAAGCTAAAGTTGAAAAAGAGCAAACCACTCATGAATGCAGCAAAATATGACCTTGAGAATATACCACTGGAATTTAAAGACTGCCTGCAAAATCGATTTGCTGCTTTAGATACAAATGACAGAGCTCCGGAAGAGTTATGGAATGACATTAAGAAGGTTGTGTTGGAAGGAAGTGAGAAGTCTCTACAAAAGGTGAAAAAGCAAAAACGGCCAAAATGGATGACGGAAGAAACTCTGAAAAGTGCCCAGAAACGCAGAGAAGCTAAAGCCAGAGGAGAAAGAAAGACAATCGCAGAACTCAACAGAGATTTCCAACGTGCAGCAAGACAGGACAAGGAAAAGTACTACAATGACACTTGCAAGGAAATAGAAGCAGAAACTATTAGAGGAAGAACAAGATCGGCTTTCCTGAAGATACGAGAGTTAAAGAAAAAGTTCCAGCCTCGAATTGGAATGTTACAAGATGCCCAAGGTTCTATATTGAATGATGCTGAGAAGATCAAGAAAAGGTGGAAGGAATATACAGAGTTTTTATATGATAAAGATCAAGTGGACCAACAGCCGTTTCAACCTGTACCTTATGATCGGGAACCATTGGTGATGAAAGAAGAAGTTGAAGCAGCATTGAAAGCCTTATCAAAGAACAAAGCACCAGGCATTGATATTATTTATTTAGCTGTATTTTAGCTGTATTTTATATCCCGCTTTTCACCGGGTCAATTCCTATAGAAGTATTGCAGCAATCTGATGCAGCTGTTACCATACTTACAAGGCTTTGCCAAGAAATATGGAAGACAACATCATGGCCAACTGACTGGAAAAGATCTGTGTTTATACCAATACTAAAGAAAGATGATCCAACTGACTGTGGAAATTATCGAACAATCGCTCTGATCCCACATGCCAGCAAGATTCTACTGAAGATTATTTAAAAGAGACTACAGCCATACCTGGAACAAGAACTACCTGAAGTGCAAGCAGGGTTCAGGAAAGGGCGAGGAATGAGAGACATCATTGCGTATGTGAGATGGATCCTTGAAAAGACTAAAGAATACCAAAAGGATATCTATCCTGCTTTATCGACTATAGCAAGGCTTTTGACTGTGTAAACCATGAGAAACTCTGGGCCACATTAAGAAGCATGGGTATACCAGAACACCTGATCGTTCTCTTGTGCAATCTGCACATTGATCAAGAAGCAACAGTTCGAACAGAACAAGGAGAAACAGAATGGTTTAAAATAAGCAAAGGTGTAAGACAAGGCTGCATACTTTCCCCTACCTGTTTTATTTATATGCAGAACAAATCATCAGAGAAGCAGGATTGTATGAAGACAACAGAGGTGTGAAGATTGGTGGAAGACTCATCAACAACCTTCGCTATGCTGATGATACTACATTAGTGGCTGAAAGTGAAGATGATCTGAAACATTTGCTTCTCACAATCAAAGAACATAGTCTCAAAATGGGCCTGCACCTTAATGTAAAGAAGACAAAGATCATGACAACTGGCATAATCAACAGGTTCATCGTTGAAGGAGAAGAAATTGAAATTGTGAACAACTTTAACCTACTTGGATCAACTATCAATAAAGAAGCAACAAGCAGTGAAGAAATCAGATGACGCATTGCTCTTGGCAGAATGGCTATGAAAGGCCTAGATAAGATTCTCAAGATGTCTCTCTCCATACAAAGATTCGACTTGTTCAAGCCATGGTATTTTCAATAACATCATATGGATGTGAAAGCTGGACAGTGAAAAAGACAGACAGGAAGAAAATTGATGCCTTTGAATTATGGTGCTGGCGGCAAATACTGTGTATACCATGGACTGCCCGAAGAACAAACCAGTCGGTACTAGAGGAGATCAAACCTAAGCTTTCTTTAGAAGCTCAGATGACAAGACTTCGACTTTCATACTTTGGACACATCATGCGAAGAGAGAGATCATTAGAGAAAGACATCATGCTTGGCAAGATAGAAGGTCAACGCAAAAGAGGAAGGCCAGCAATGAGATGGATCGAGACAATAACAGCAGCTACGGGTACCAGTCTGTCAACAATGAGCCGCCTGACTGAAGATAGAACACAATTTAGGATCGCTATCCAGAGGGTCACCATGAGTCGACTCCGACTCAACGGCACTTAACAACAACAACAATATAAAATCAATAAAATAAATACGTTTCTATAAGTAGCACAAATGGAGTTAAAGTATAAAACTAATGAAATCATATTAAGATGGAAAAGCCTTGCGGTGAAACATGCTAATGTATGCATGCACTTAGAACAATTTAACGAAGACATCAAATAATAAAAAGTGTCAAGCAATACAACATTTCTGCTTTTTCATTTAACCAAAAGTGATAATTAAACACAAAATGGGTGGAAAGAGAAAAACAGAGAAATAAACACATCTGGCTTTGCGATTACCAATTAGGTCACGAGTCTGAGGACCGAGTCTGACTGTATCTAAGGAGTAGAAAAGGGTATAAGATTGCTCATATTATACCAGAATAAGTAAAGACCCCAATATTTAAGGCCCCACAAGTACTTTTCTGAACACTTCTTATAAACTGCATCCTGACAAATATCAATTCGAGATTTCAGTTAAGAAACTCCTACTATACACATTATCCCTCGTACCTCAATATTAAAACATATCTTTTTAAAGTCCATACCTTGTAACAGTAACACGCTATCAGGATTTCATCTTAGGTTTGAAAAAAATGTTCCACAGCGGCAGTCCAGCGCTTTTTGTAATCCTACTTTTGGCGAAACCTGTTACCATAGAAACTCCAGAACTCACTTGGCCGCTATTGATAACCTGGTTTGCCTCTGCTGCATCCGTTATATTAACTGTAACCTTTACCAAGGCGTATTTTATTTTATTTCATAAAGAATGGAGGGAATAACTGGCCGTATGTTTCATTTGAAGTACAGGGTGGGTTTGAGAAATCTTTTACTTAAAATTCAACCTTATGTCATATTGGAAGTTGCTTCTGAACTCTAATCGAGATATATCTATGTTTTATCCTTTCTGGATGAAATCGAACGCAGGGGTTTCTCCCATTAATGAATAAGATTATGGCAGCTCCATTGCACTGAGAATCATTCAAAATAAAAGTAAAAAACAGAAGAAGATCGATAAGACTGCATGGATAAGGAATTTTACCAGATAACAGGGATGAAAACGTTGAAATCTGGATTGAGATCTTGAGTGAAGGGGTACATGGAAGGGGAAGGGTTAGGGGGAAGGAAGTGGAACTATAAGTATGCATATTGCAAATAATCTAAGATAGCTATTCCTTTTAGACACACACAAAAATAGTATCTAACAAACTGTGCAATTAATCATGTTCTAAATAAAAGTTTAAAGGCGTATTCCAAGATAAAACTCAAATACTGAGGGAAGCAGGTAACCCAGGTGAACACAAGTGGTCCAGCATTATGGATATTGCATTTCAGTAACTCTGCCATTGATTCCAACCTATTTTAATAATCTGAGAGACAAAGTGATCTCCTCATTAAAAAAAAAAAGGGGGGAAGTGGATCAACTTATACTGAGGGAACTTGGGGACGTTCTAGCAACTCCACTGACTGACCTTTTCAATGCCTCGTTGGAGTCGGGAGTGGTGCCAAAGGACTGGAGAGAGGCTCATGTGGTGCCTTTACACAAAAGCGGAAGTAAGGATGTGGTTGAAAACTACAGGCCGGTTAGTTTAACTTCGGTGGTGAGTAAATTATTGGAAACGCTGCTGAAAGAGAAAATAGTGAGGTTTCTGGAGTCCGGCGGATTACAGGATCCGAGGCAGCATGGATTCACCAGAGGCAGGTCTTGTCAGACAAATCTGATCGATTTCTTTGACTGGGTGACCAGGGAGTTGGACCGAGGGAAAGCTCTAGATGTGGTGTATTTAGATTTCAGTAAAGCCTTTGACACTGTTCCTCACAGGCGACTTATAAACAAACTGAGCACCCTAGGGATGGACCCTAAAGTTACTGCTTGGGTTAGAAATTGGTTGGGTGGGAGGCGACAAAGAGTACAAGTAAATGGAGCTCACTCTGAGGAGAAGGATGTTACCAGTGGTGTGCCCCAGGGATCTGTCCTTGGTCCGATTCTTTTTAACATCTTTGTTAGTGATATAGCAGAAGGGCTGTCGGGTAAGGTTTGCCTCTTTGCGGATGATACCAAAATCTGTAATAGAGTAGACACCCAGGAAGGTGTAGATAACATGAGGAGGGATCTAGCTAAGCTTGAAGAATGGTCTAGAATTTGGCAGCTGGGATTTAATGTTAAAAAATGTAAGGTCATGCATTTGGGCTGCAGCAATCCAAGGGAGCAATACAGTATAGGAGGTGAAGTACTTTTGTCCACTAAAGAAGAGCGGGACCTAGGCGTGGTTGTGTCTGATGATCTTAAAGTAGCTAAACAGGTAGAAAAGGCGACGGCAAAAGCTAGAAGGATGCTTGGGTGCATACGGAGAGGAATGGCTAGCAGAAAAAAAGGAGGTGATAATACCTCTGTATAAGTCTTTGGTGCGACCTCATTTGGAGTATGGTGTGCAATTCTGGAGACCGCACCTTCAAAAGGATGTGAACAGGATGGAGTCGGTGCAGAGGGTTGCTACTAAAATGATTAATGGGCTTCATTATAAAGCATATGAGGACAGACTTAAGGATCTTAATATGTACACCTTAGAGGAAAGGCGGGATAGAGGTGATATGATTGAGATGTTTAAATACCTCCGTGGCATAAATGTTCAGGGAGAGAGCCTCTTTCAATTGAAAGCAAGTTCTGCTACGAGGGGACATGGGATGAGGGTGAAGGGAGATAGATTCAGGAGTGATATGCGGAAATATTTCTTTACGGAAAGAGTAGTGGATCCGTGGAATAGTCTCCCAGTGGAGGTGGTAGAGATGAGGACAGTAACTGAATTCAAAAAAGCATGGGACCAACACAGAGGATCTCTAAAGGTAGAAAGTGGACTGTTGTAGTTGTTGTTATGGAAGAACAGACTAGATGGGCCTTGTGGTCTTTTTCTGTCATCATGTTTCTATGTTTCTATGTTTCTTTGTATATAATTATTATGAGGGACCAATAAAAATCACAACTACTAAAAAGAAGCCAAAGGGGGGAGGAGGGGGGAAGTAAAAAGATCAAATAAAAAGTTAAAAAGCATTTGAGGATGAAATCAATAAATCCTGAGGGAAGCAGGGAAAAGGAGAGCACACAAGCAGGCTGATGTTATGGGTATCATACTTTAATAACTCTGCCATTGCTTTACACATATTTTTAATAATTTGGGAGACTGAAATATTTCCTCATTTAAAAACAGAGAAAAGAAAGTGGATTGGCTTGTATATAATTACTTTGAAGGACCTGTAAAAAAAAAATCACAACTGTGTAAAAGCTACACAAGTTAAACAAAAAACAAAAAATTAAAAATTAATTAAAAAGAACTCACAGAGAACATGATGTGCCTCAGGGGGATGTTCACAAAACGACCGCCATTTACAACGGGGTGTATGTGCAAAGAATAAATGAATAAATTAGATAAAAGATTAAATCATAAAAAAGCAAAGACATAAAATGATAAGATGGTAAAAATGATAAAAACATAAAAAGAAGAAGGGAGGGAGAGGAAGTGGAGAGGGAAAAGGGGGTGGCAGAAGATGGGCAGAGGACGGGAAGAGGGAAGATGTGGCAAGAGAGAGGGAAGGAAGGGAGTGTCAGTATATTGCCATAAGGCAGTAGTGCCAAACATATGGCGCAAGGGCCCTGCCACGAGTCTCTGAAGGGCCACATATGTCACCTGACATGACACTGTGAGATTTCAGGAGGAGAGAAAGAGGGATAAGAACGAGCAGTATGAGGAAGGGTGCTAGGAGCCTTGAACGGAGATGGTATGTGTTAGGGGTGTCTTGTGTGCCGTGTCGGCGATGCTAGGGATAGATCCTGTGTACACCGAGGTTGCAGGCCCCATATGGGGAACTCATGCAGGAGATGAAACCCACAACCCAGGGCTGCCCCTTAAAGGATATCAGTCAAGGGAAAAGAGTTACTGGGAGGCAATGTCACAGAGTCACGGCCATGGCTGTCACCTACCAAGCAGACACAGGAGCAATGCCGCCAAGCTGACAGGACACAGGTTTAAGTCTGACAAGGTACCTACAACCACCAAAGTATGCAATAATGCCACACTAGCAGCTCTCATTTGTGTAATGCTAACCTCTGCTATGTGAACATAAGATATGTCATACTGGGTCAGACCAAGCTCCATCAAGCCCAGTATCCCGAATCCAAAAGTGGCCAATCTAGGTCATAAGTACCTAGCAGTTTCCCCAAAAGACACAGGTTCCACAATGCTTGTATTGGGTCAAGCATTGATATCCTGGGTCCCCTTTAATAATGGTTTATGGACCTTTCCTCCAGGAGCTTGTCCAAACCTTTTTTAAACCCAGCTACACTAACAGCTTTTACTACATCCTCCGATAACAAATTCCAGTTTGATTACACGGTGAGTGTAAAAATATTTTCTCTTATTAGTCTTAAATAGGTTACCCTGTAGCTTCATTGCATGTCCCCTAGTCTTTCTATATTCTAAAAATGTAAACAATCGATCTACGTTTACCCGTTCCACTCCGTTCATTAATTTAGAGACTTCTATCATATCTCCCCTCAGCCGTCTCTTTTCCAGGTTAAAGAGCCCAAACCTTTTTAGCCTTTCTTCATAGAGGTATCCTTCCATCCCTTTAACCATTTTGGTTGCTCTTCTCTGTACTGCTATATCCTTTTTAAGATATGGCGACCAGAATTGCACCCAATATTCAAGGTGAGGTCACACCATGGAACGGTATAGAGGCATTATAATATCTTTTGTTTTATTTTCCATTCCTTTCCTTATCATACCTAGCATTCTATTTGCTCTCTTGGCTGCCGCTGCACACTGGGCCGAGGCTTTCAACGTGTTATCCACAATGACACCTAAATCTTTTTCCTGGGTGGTGGTTCCTAATGTGCATCATGTAACCATAGTTTAGGTCAGGGGTCTCAAACACGCGGCCCGCGGGCCGCATGCGGCCCGCGAGACAACTTTGTGCGGCCCGCGAAAGAGAAAAACAAAAAAAACCCAAAACCCTGACTTCTGCCGTTGCCGCCGTGGCAGCGGCAGAATCAATTGTCAAATTAAAAAAAAAAGACTTCTGCTGCTCAAGCAGCAATATCACCTGTCCTGCGGCCCCTTCCCCTGTGCCCGGAGATCTGAATCTGCTCATCAGCGGCGTGCTTTTCAAGCCGCGAAGAGTATTCCCCTCTCGCGCGGCTTGAAACCGCGCGAGAGGGGAATACTCTTCGCGGCTTGAAAAGCACGCCGCTGATGAGCAGATTCGGATCTCCGGGCACAGGGGAAGAGGCCGCAGGACAGGTGATATTGCTGCTTGAGCAGCAGAAGTCTTTTTTTTTTTTAATTTGACAATTGATTCTGCCGCTGCCACGGCGGCAACGGCAGAAGTCAGGGTTTTGGGGTTTTTTTGTTTTCCTGTCGGGGGGGGGGGGGGTATGACTGGAAATGGGCAGATGGGGGTTAGGACTGGAAGTGGGCTATTGGCAGGGGGGGGGTTATGACTGGTAATGGGCTATGGTGGGGGCTAGGACTGGAAATGGGCAGATGGGGGTTAGGACTGGAAGTGGGCTATTGGCAGGGGGGGTTATGACTGGTAATGGGCTATGGTGGGGGCTAGGACTGGAAATGGGCAGATGGGGGTTAGGACTGGAAGTGGGCTATTGGCAGGGGGGGTTATGACTGTTAATGGGCTATGGTGGGGGCTAGGACTGGAAATGGGCAGATGGGGGTTAGGACTGGAAGTGGGCTATTGGCAGGGGGGGGGGGGTTATGACTGGTAATGGGCTATGGTGGGGGCTAGGACTGGAAATGGGCAGATGGGGGTTAGGACTGGAAGTGGGCTATTGGCAGGGGGGGTTATGACTGGTAATGGGCTATGGTGGGGGCTAGGACTGGAAATGGGCAGATGGGGGTTAGGACTGGAAGTGGGCTATTGGCAGGGGGGGTTATGACTGGTAATGGGCTATGGTGGGGGCTAGGACTGAAAATGGGGTGATGGGGGTTAGGACTGGAGGTGGGCTGATTGGGGGGTTAGGACTGGTAATGGCCTATGAGGGGAGGTAAGACTGAAAATGGGGTGATGGGGGATACGACTGCAAGTGGGCTATGGGGGGGACTAGGACTGGTAATGGGCTATGGGGGGGGGGTAAGACTGAAAATGGGGTGATGGGGGGGTAAGACTGGAAGTGCGCTATGGGGAGGTTAGGACTGGTAATGGGCTATGGGGGGTCTAGGACTGGTAATGGGCTGGGGGGGTTGCTAGGACTGGAAATGGGCTGAGTGGAAGGGGGGCTTGAACTGCAAATGGCTGATGGGGAGGGGGGCTTGGAATGGAAATGGGCTGTGAGGGGAGGGAGCTAGGATTGGAAATGGGCTGATGGGGGGCTAGGATTGGAAATGGGCTGATGGTGAGGCTAGGATAGGACTGGAAATGGACTGATGCAGGGACTAGAAAGGAGCAGATGCTGGGTGGGGCTGGAACTAGAAGGGAACTGATGTTGGGGGAGGATTAGAATGGGATGGAGCTGGGAAAGTGAAATGGAGAGGGGAAAAATATTTTGTCTGGAAGAGAAGACAAATCTACAATTGGCCAGGTATTGGGAGAGTAAGTGGGGATTGAGGATGGAGGGGTAAAATTTGAGTGGATGAAATAGGAATGAGGAAAGAGCAAAAGGAGAAAGATTAGTATGTTAAAGCAGATGTAGGGAGAGAGAATGGAAAAAAACTAGAAGAGAGAAGAAAGGACAAATGGACAGCAGACGATGGAGATAGCAGAAGACACGAAGAAACCAGAAGTGGCTGGAGCAATTGCAACTGAAAAAAAATGCACAAAAGTTAGAAAAATATCTCTTTATTTTGAATTTATTAACTGGAATATGTCAGCTCTGGGAAATGTGCATCATTAATGTTTGCGCTTTGTTTAGTACAAGAGGAAATTAATTTATAGTTTTATTTCTACAGTGTTGTTGTACATTCCAAGTTTGGCTTTTGGGGTTCCCAGTTTAATTATTGTCTTCCTATTTCTGAATCTTTTAGTCTTTCTTTATCCATACTCATTAAGAGGCATGTTTACTAAAAGTTAGTGTATGGTAACATTATGCAAATATTTATGCAAATGAGGCCCCTTATGCAAATGAGGCCCCACGTCTTATGCGGCCCCCGGGTTACTTTACAAGTCCTCATTTGGCCCTCAAAGCAATTTGAGTTTGAGACCCCTGGTTTAGGTTGTCCTTTCCTAGGTGCATAACTTTGCAGTTGTTCACATTAAATTTCATCTGCCATTTGAACGTCCAAGTCTTCCAATTTATTAAAGTTCTCTTCTAATTTTTCAGAATCCTCTTGAGTTTTTAACAACTTTGAATAATTTTGTGTCATCTGAAAATTTGATTACCTCACTCGTTATTCCCATTTACAGGTCATTTACAAATATGCTATCAAGCAGCGGACCCAGCACAGATCCCTGGGGTACTCCACTATTCATGTTTGTCCATGGGGAAAATTGGCCATTTAGTCCTATACTCTGCTTTCTATCTTTTAACCACAATAGTACACTGCCTCCTATCCCATGACTTTAATTTCGGCAATAGTCTCTCATGAGGGACTTTGTCAAAGGCTTTCTGAAAATCCAGATACACTACATCGACTGACCCACCCTTGTCTACCTGTTTATAACAGATTATTAAGACAAGACCTTCCCTGGCTAAAGCCATGTTGTTTGCCTCCCATTAAACCATGGACTATCTACATGTTCAGAAATTTTGCTCTTAATGATTTCTACCATTTTTCCTGGTACTGATGTCAGGCTCACTGGTCTGTAGTTTCCCAGATCACCTCTGGAACCCTTTTGAAAAATTGGCATTACAATGCCCATCCTGCAATCTTCAGATATTACTGATGATTTTAATGATAGTTCACAGGTTAGTAATAGTAGGTCTGCAATCTCATATTTTAGTTATTTCAACACTCTTGGATGTATACCATCCGGCCCTGGTGATTTGCTACTCTTCAGTTTATAAATAGTTGTAATATATCTTCCCAGTTTATCGATATTTCTTTCAATTCTTCTGCTGCATCAGCTTTAAATACCATTTCAGGCATGGGTAACTCCCTACATCTTTTTCAGTATTTATTGATTTATTTAACTGAATTTAATATACCATTATTCTACAAGGCCTAACAGTTTACCTAAAATAGAATAAAATGGTTTACATAGAACAAGTTGATAGCGATACAGATAACGTTATAGAACAGTGCAGTCAACTAGGTACAAGGCCAATTCTGGCAAACGTTATATAGACAGCTATGCCGAGGTAGCTGGTGTTAGGTTGATGGTGTTGATATAGTGGATGGAAGTAGTGTGGAGCGTGTCAAGAGAATATGTGGGTTTATGTCTAGGAGGGGGAGAAGGAACGGTTATGGTGGGGGGGAGAAGGGGAAAGTGTGAGAGAGTGTTGGATGGTCTTGCTGTGGGTTGGATGCTGGGGATGTACCTTAGTATTCTTCAAATAGGAATGTAAACACCAAAGCATTCAGTCTATCCGCTATGGCCTTGTCCCCTTGTAGTGACCCCTTTACCCCTCTATCATCCAGTGGTCCAACTGACTTTCACAGGTTTTTTTACAAGAATGTACTTGAAAGAGTTATTATGCGTTTTTGTTTCCACAGCAAGCTTTTTTACAAATTCTTTGCCTGCCTTATCAATGTCTTGCATCTAACTTGCCAGTGCTTATGTTTCCAGTTTGTCATTTGGCTCCTTTTTCCATTTCCTAAAAGATGCTTTTTTGGCTACAACAAACTCTCTGACCTCGCCTTTAAGCCATGCTGGCAGTTTTTTGGACTTTCTTCCACTTTTCTTAAAGCATGGAATACAGCTAGTCTGGGCTTTCAAGATAGTATTTTTAAACACCCATTCTTGATGTAAATCTTAAATCTTAGCAGCTGCTCCTATTAGTTTTTTCTTAACTGTTTTTCTCATTTTATCATAGTCTCCCTTTTGAAATTTAAAAGGTAATACTGTGGATTTCCTTGCCGTCTTTCCTTCCATTTATTAAATCAAATGCGATTATGCTATTATCACTATTGCCAAGTGGCCCCAATACCCTTATCTCTTGCACCAGATCTTGTGTTCCACTAAGGACTAGATCCAAAATGGCTTCCTCTCTGGTCAGTTCATGAACCAGCTGCTCCAAGAAGCAGTGCTGCCATAACACTGACCCAGCTGATACCGGTGTAATTGAAATCGCCTATTATTACTGTGCTTTCAATATTGTTAGATTCCCTAATTTTCTTTGTGGCAGCTCAAAGAGTCATATGTCACCAGGAGTGGTGTGTGTCATCAGCACCTGTATGGCTCCATGCAAGGAAATGTAACATCAACCACAGGAGAAGGCAAGTGCCCATGGGGCTTGGGAAGCATAGGGGTATGTGTGAGTCCGTCATGGGCTGATCCAGACAAGTGAGAAAGGCAGCTATACAGAGAGCGAATCCATCACCTGAGAGCTCAAATAGGGGTACGGGAACAGGAAGAGTCAGAAGAAGGCCGAGGATAGCAAGGGGAGGGAAGCAGCAGGGTAGAGGTAGGGTACAGATGTGTGGAAAAGGAGGAGGGAATGGTGGTTGAGAGGCTGGGTGTCAGTGGGCCTACAACCAGGGGTGGAGTGATGGGAGACAGCATTCCAGAAGGCACTGAGGGAGACAGATGCTGTTGGATACAATATGCACGTGAGGGAAGGGGAGTTACAGGCCCCAGGTTTTGTATGCATCTAAAAGAGCCACCTCCTGATGTCATCTCTCTCTCCTGCAGGGACTTCAATGTGAAGCGAGTCCTGGAGACCCTGAAGTGCAAGTTCCAGACAATGAGGTGGCAGAATCCAGACCACATACTTCCAAATGACTGAAGCACATAGAGACAGCTGGCTGCACCAGGAGTCAGTCTGCTGCAACGTTGCCACATGCTCTGCAGGCCATAACCATCCCTTAATAGCATCACTGGCACCAGTAGCCATGCAAGCAACTCTGATCTGTACCACAGAACAGCAGACCTTCTCCTAGTGTATGATGTATCAACCCTCCAGTAGAGCAATGTTGGGACAAACAAGGCCCCACTCTGACCATACGACATAGCAGACTGGGTCAGGCCATGGGTCTGCCAAGCACAGATGCTAAATTCCAACATTGTCCACTCCTGGTAACAGATACCTGTCTGCTATCCACAAAGGGTCAGAGGGTTGACATGATGTACAGTGTAATGTACACTGGCACAATACACATCTCATCTCCATTGCAGATACATGACCACTAAAGGGTCTGCACAGTGGCTGGTGTGCAATCTGCAAGATCAGAAAATGTACCACATACCCATATCCAATAGGCAGGGGGTGGGGAACAGGGCCCCAACATGCAGGGCAAACGACTGTGCCCCAAAAGCAATGTGTGAGAGGAATGACACCCAGGTAGGGCCACCTGTCGTGTGGATTGTGTTGGAAAGAGGAGATGGCACTATCATCAGTACCGACGTAGTCTACAGGCCTCCAACTCAAACCGAAGAAATGGATCGAGATTTGATTGATATTGCAAAGGTAGCCATGAAGAGGGAAGTGGTCATATTGGGTGACTTTAAACTACCCAATGTGGATTGCACTATTCTTTCTGCAAATCTGGAAAGAAGTAAAGAAATTGTGGATGCCTTCCAAGATGCATTACTTAGAGAAAAGGTGATGGAACAGACCAGGGAGAGCTCGATGCTGGATTTAGTGCTCACCAACGGAGATAGCGTGTCGAATATCCGGGTGGGTGCCCATGTGAGCAGCAGTGATCATCACACGGTGTGGTTTGAGATAAAAACCAAAACAGAGTCCATCATAGCAAGCTCAAAGTCCTAGACTTCAAAAACAGTGACCAGTAAAATGACCAATTGCCTGAAGGAGGAGTTGGCAAGGTGGGTGAGGATAAGGGAAGTAAAATTGCAATGGGCTAAACTAAAGGAGGCAATAAAAGGGACAGACATGTATGTAAGGATAGTAAATAAAAGCAAGACGAAAAGGAAACCTATTTGGTATTCTAAAGTAGTGGCTGCACAAATAAAGACAAAAAACACAGTTTTCACAAAATTCAAAAGTTCAAACAGTGGAACACAGAACAGAATACAGGATAAAGCTAAAAGAGACGAAAAGAGAAATAAGGAAAGCAACATCAAAGGCAGAAAAAAAGGTGGCTAAAGATCTGACGCGTGGAGACAACTTTTTTTTAAAGTATATTTGGGAGAAGAGGAAAATCAGAGGTGGAATCACAAGACTCAAAAGTGCCGAGAACGGATTCATGGAAAGTGACATTGAAAAAGCAAAAATGCTAAACAAATACTTCTCCAGGATTTTCTTTAGTAAAAACAGAACAGAAAGACTACTTGTGAATGACAAATATGCAAATGGGAATGGAGTAGATACCACACCATTCACAGAAGATGATGTGTTTGAACAACTTGCAAAACTGAAAGTGGACAAGGCCATAGGACCGGATGGGATACATCCCAAGATTCTGAAAGAGCTCAGAGAGGTTCTTGCAGGGCCTTTAAAGGATGTTTTTAACAGATCCTTGGAGACAAGAGAAGTTCCACAGGACTGGAAAAGAGATAATGTGGTACCTTTTCACAAAAGTGACAATAGGGAAGAAGTGACAAACTACAGGCCAGTAAGCCTTACCTCGGTGGCGAGAAAAGTAATGGAAGCACTCCTGAAAGAGAGAATAGTGGACTTTCTCAAAACCAATAGGTTACAAGACCTGAGGCAACATGGTTTTACCAAAGGACGATCTTGCCAAACAAATCTGATTGAGTTCTTTGACTGGGTGACCAGAGAACTAGATCAAAGGCATGCGATGGATGTGATCTATCTAGATTTCAACAAAGCGTTTGATACTGTTCCTCATAGGAAGGTTATCAATAAACTGAACAGCCTGGAGATGAATCCCACGGTGGTGAACTGGATCAGAAATTGGTTGACTGACAGATGACAGTAGGTGATGGTAAACGGAACTCACTCAGATAAAAGGAAGGTGATTAGTGGTGTGCCCCAGGGTTCAGTCCTGGGACCAGTACTGTTCAGTGTATTTGTGAATGATATTGCTGAAGGACTGAATGGAAAAGTCTTTTTGCAAATGACACGAAAATTTGCAACAGAGTGGATTCCCCTGAGGGAGTGGAGAACATGAGGAAAGATCTACAAAAGCTGGAAGAATGGTCTAATGCTTGGCAGTTAAGATTTAAGGTGTACAAGTGCAGTGTCATGCACTTGGGAAGCAGAAATCCAAGGGAATTGTATGCGACAGGGGGCAAGAGGTTGGTGTGCTCAGACCAGGAGAAGGACCTCAAAGTGATTGTTTCTGAGGATCTCAAGGTGGTGAAACAGTGTGACAAGGCGGTGGCCAAAACCAGAAGGATGCTGGGTTGCATACTGAAAGGAATTGCCAGCAGAAAGGAAGAGGTACTAATGCCACTGTAGAAGTTGCTAGTGAGGCCTCACTTGGAATATCGTGTTCAGTTTTGGAGACCATATCTTGCAAAGGATATAAAAAGACTGGAAACTGTTCAGAGGAAGGCGACCAAAATGATTTGGAGCCTGCACCAGAAGACATATGAGAAGAGACTTGACGACCTAAATATGTATACTCTAGAGGAGAGGAGGGACAGAGGAGATTTGATACAAACCTTTAAATACTTAGAGTATTAATAAACAAACTTTTTTCAAAGACGGGAAAGCTGTAAAACCAGAGGGCATAACATGAAGCTGCAAGGGGGTAAACTGAAAGGCAATATCAGGAAATACTTTTTCACTGAAAGGGTGGTGGATGCTTGGAATGCCCTCCCGATGGAAGTGGTGGGAGGGAAAAGGGCATGGGACAGACACAGTGGATCGCTTTATAGCAACAGAATAAAATCAAAATAAACTACTATCTCTTATATCTGAACAAATAGGGGTGATCTGCAAGGAGCGGTGGGTACACCCCTAAACAAAGGAATGGGGAGAGGTGTCCTGCATGGAGCAGCAGGTGCACCTACTCTTGCCACTTTGCTGAACATACTAAATGGACCATACTGGTCTTTATCTGTCATCATATATTATGTTACTATGCTAGAACCGCCAAACTGGAGTGTAATATATAACCTTTTATTTAATGTACTTCACCCCAAGAGGCTGCTAGAAGCCTCCCGACATGGCTGTGTTTCGGCACTGCCTTCGTCAGGGGATTGGCCTACACAAAAATCATAAAAAACATATAAAAATAGATTTAAAACACTTATAAATAATACATGTATGCAACATTATAAATACATAAAAGATTAAAATATAATAAACACCAAGAAAGGCCATCCCAAAAAGAAACAAAAAATGAAGTGTAAACATATTATAATAAACATGAAAATCACATTTCAAAAAAATAATGGAGGATCATATGAGGTCTTAGCAGTTATGGCACCGTATGCTTCTTGTGTCTAAAAGGCAATTATATTCACAAACTGCAAAACTAAGTAAAATAGAGAAAATTAAACAGAGTGAATTGTGTTAAATGTATATAATATTGCAAGGAGTGGGGTGGGGGGCAAAGTAGTCAATTTCAAACCAGTGACCAATGGAGGAGAAACAACTTTATATATTTTAATTTAAGAAAAAGAGAGACCTACATCTATTATATGTACAGATATCAAAAAAGAGAGAAAGGCTGCTTCATAGAAAAACATTGAAGATAAAAGTTTTCAACCACATCCTTACTTCTGCTTTTGTGTAAAGACACCACATGAGCCTCTCTCCAGTCCTTTGGCACCACTCCCGACTCCAACGAGGCATTGAAAAGGTCAGTCAGTGGAGCTGCTAGAACGTCCCCAAGTTCCCTCAGTATTCTCAGGTGTATCCCAACCAGTCCCTTTGTCTGCTGTAAGTTTAGCTAGTTTCTCACAAACACAGTCTTCTGAAACTTGTTCAAGATGTCCCTCGCTTCTGTTCCTGGGTGTTTTCTGAGGTCCTGCTCCTGGTTCTTCATCTGTGAACACAGAACAGAAATATTTGTTAAACAATTCTGCTTTATCCTCATCAGCTTCTACATATTCCTCCCCTGCACCCTTGAGTCTGACAATACCACTTTTGCCCTTCCTCTTCTCACTAATATATCTGAAAAATGTCTTATCCCCCCATTTTATTGCATCGGCTATTTCCTCCTCTTTTTGAAACTGCTTTCCTGACTACTTTGTTAGCTTCTCAAAGTTTTTCTAAATACAGATGCCTGTCTTCCTCTCTCTGTGATCTCTTGTATTTCATGAAGGCCTCCCTCTTTTTCTTCACCTTTTCAGCGCTACCTCTTTTGAGAACCATAGCGGTCTCCTTTTCCTTTTACATTTATTTACCTTTCTAACAAAAAGGTTTGTTGCCCTTAAAATATCCCCTTTCAGTTTTGCCTGCTGCTTTTCTACATCCCCAGCTGTTCCCATCCCGCTAACGACTCTGAAGTATTGTCCCATCTTTGCAAAGTTAGTTTCCTATAGTCTGTCTCTCGCTTTTTTTTTCCATTTAACTTTTTATTAAGTGTTTCAATAGATAGTACAAACATCATCTGAACTCAACACTGTACATTTTCCACAACAATCATACAATCAAACTTGCTTTTATCCGCTACTAGCTATTACAGCATTCAATATTACCTAATCTTCAGCCTCCCCCCTTCTCTATCTCCCCCATCATTTGTACATGCTTCTATGTCCCATCATGTCTCTCTCTTATACATGACAAATAAATGCCGTCTTTCATCATTTAGCTCATAATCAGTGCTTTATGCTAGTAGTAGTCTTTGCAGTGATCCCTCCTTTACTCCCTCCACCCCTTCTCTCCACCTTTCCATACATAGAAACATAGAAACATGATGACAGAAAAAGACCACATGGCCTATCTAGTCTGTCCTTCCATAACAACAACTACAACAGTCCACTTTTTACCTTTAGAGATCCTCTGTGTTGGTCCCATGCTTTTTTGAATTCAGTTACTGTCCTCATCTCTACCACCTCCACTGGGAGACTATTGCATGGATCCACTACTCTTTCCGTAAAGAAATATTTCCGCATATCACTCCTGAATCTATCTCCCTTCACCCTCATCCCATGTCCCCTCGTAGCAGAACTTGCTTTCAATTGAAAGAGGCTCTCTCCCTGAACATTTATGCCACGGAGGTATTTAAACATCTCAATCATATCACCTCTATCCCACCTTTCCTCTAAGGTGTACATATTAAGATCCTTAAGTCTGTCCTCATATGCTTTATAATGAAGCCCACTAATCATTTTAGTAGCCTCCCTCTGCACCGACTCCATCCTGTTCACATCCTTTTGAAGGTGCGGTCTCCAGAATTGCACACTATACTCCAAATGAGTTTGCACCAAAGACTTATACAGAGGCATTATCACCTCCTTTTTTCTGCTAGCCATTCCTCTCCGTATGCACCCAAGCATCCTTCTAGCTTTTGCCGTCGCCTTTTCTACCTGTTTAACTACTTTAAGATCATCAGACACAACCACGCCTAGGTCCCGCTCTTCTTTAGTGGACAAAAGTACTTCACCTCCTATACTGTATTGCTCCCTTGGATTGCTGCAGCCCAAATGCATGACCTTACATTTTTTAACATTAAATCCCAGCTGCCAAATTCTAGACCATTCTTCAAGCTTAGCTAGATCCCTCCTCATGTTATCTACACCTTCCTGGGTGTCTTCTCTATTGCAGATTTTGGTATCATCCGCAAAGAGGCAAACCTTACCCGACAGCCCTTCCGCTATATCACTAACAAAGATGTTAAAAAGAATCGGACCAAGGACAGATCCCTGGGTGCACCACTGGTAACATGCTTCTCCTCAGAGTGAGCTCCATTTACTCTCTTCCAGTGTTCCACGCTCTTCTCCCCTTTCCCTTGTCTCAGTCTTGTCAGTCTATGCATCAAACACAGCTCCACTATTCTTTTGACGAAGCCTTCACTTTGAGGTTTCCCCGACCCTGTCCAGTATTTTGCTATCTCACTCCTTGCTGCCACTATACAATGGTGAAATACCCCCCTCCCTCTCCGAAATATCCTCCTCCAGTTGATGCAATAAGCATACCTCTGGCTTTCTTTGTAATCTATGTCCTGTCATTTCATAAATGATCTCCAATGCCTTATCCCAGTATGCTTGAATCTGCCCACACGTCCACCACATATGTAACATATCACCTCTCTCTTGGCAACCCCTCCAGCATTGGTCAGATTGCCCGCTTCCTGCTCTTTTTTGATGTGTTGTGTCCAGTCCTACTGATATAGCACTTTATAAGCATTTTCTTTTATTTGAATGGCTATAGATATGCCTGCCACTGTCTGTATTACTTTATCCCACACCTCTTTGTTCCATTGCACTTCTAAATCAGCCTCCCATTTCTTCATAAACTCTAGTTTTACCTCTCCGCCCTCCATTAACTCTTTATAAATCTTTGACAATGCTTTTTTGTGACCTAATTGTCCTGAGCATAGGGCCTCAAACCACCCCCTATCCTTCCATAGCTCCTTCCATACTTTCTGCTGTCTCACGAGGTGACTCACCTGGACATAACTATAATAGTCATTACTTGATAGCCCGTATAAATCCTTAATACCCTCAAAATCTCTGACACCCTCTTTAAGCACGATCTGGGAAATATGTGTACGTCCCAACTTTCCCCATCTTCGCAATGTACTCACCCCTGGCCCCTGTCTCCTCTATTGTCATCCCCTGCGTAGATCCTTTGTCTTGTATTAATACCTTCTTATGTTGTTTCCAAACCTTCAAGATATGTTGAATAATGGGGTTTATGGGGTTAAGTTCAGGTGCCCTACTCCCCCTCCACACCATCCTTTCCAGTCCCCCTCCACACCATCCTTTCCACTCCCCCTCCACACCATCCTTTCCAGTCCCACTCCTCACCATCCTTTCCAGTCCCCCTCCACACCATCCTTTCCAGTCCCACTCCTCACCATCCTTTCCAGTCCCCCTCCACACCATCCTTTCCAGTCCCCCTCCACACCATCCTTTCCAGTCCCACTCCTCACCATCCTTTCCACTCCCCCTCCACACCATCCTTTCCAGTCCCCCTCCACACCATCCTTTCCACTCCCCCTCCACACCATCCTTTCCACTCCCCCTCCCCTCACTGTATCTTCTTCCATTTGTTCTGTTTTTCTCTTTGCCATTCGTATAGTGTTTTCAGCTGTGCTGCCACATAATACTTTCGAACGTTGGGCACCCCTAGCACCCCCTCTCCCTTAGCGCTCTGCAGAATTGACATAGCTACCCTGGGCCTCCTATTTTGCCATATAAATCTATTAACGGTTCTTTGCAATTGCTTTAACTTTCTCTGTGGTACCAATATTGGCAGCGTTTGAAACAGGAACAGAAAGCCGGGCAACAGCATCATCTTTATAGCTGCAATGCGTCCGAACCAGGATAAGTATCCCTGCCCCCACCCACTCAGCAAGCTTTCAACTTGCCCAAATAGCTTTAGATAGTTTATATCATATAATGATTCCATACTGTTACTTATTTGTATCCCTAGGTACCGGATAGCCCCGCTGGCCCATCTAAATGGATATTTCCTTTGTAATATTCCCTGCGCTTCCTTTTGTAATGACAAGTTCAATATTTTAGATTTTGTCCAATTTATAGTAAATCCCAACAACCTTCCATATTCTTCTAATTCCCACATTAATATTGGTATGGAAAGCCCTGGTCTAGTCACGCTCATGATGATGTCATCCGCAAACAATGATATCCTACATTCTGTCTTCCCTGCTACTGTGCCCTTCAGATCCTCCCGTTCTCACACCTTCTCCACAAACGGCTCCACTGAAAGCGCAAATAGGAGAGGTGATAGAGCGCACCCTTCTCTCGTCCCTCTCCCCTGCTCACAGAAGGCAGAGTATGCTCCATTCACCCAAACACAAGCTTTCGGGTTACGATAAAACACTCGTACCCATCCCAAGAACTCTTACTGCCAACCCCATTCTTTCCATTACTTGAAAGAGAAAAGGCCAAGACACCTGGTCAAAAGCCTTTTCGGCATCCAGAGATATCAGCAATGCCTCCTCTTTTCTTTGTTCAACCAACCAAATAATGTTTAGTATCTTGCGAATATTATCTGCTACCTGCCTACCTGGGATAAATTCCGCTTGGTCTTGATTGATCAATTTCCCTATAACCCTATTTAAACGCGTAGCCAATATTTTAGCCAACAATTTAGCGTCTAAATTTAGCAATGAGAGTGGTCTATACGATGAGCACTCTTGTGTGTCCTTGCCTTCTTTATGTTATTACTGTTATTCCTGCCCACCTCATAGTATCTGCCAGCACTCCCCCCTCTCTTGGTGGATTAAACACCTTCACTAATGGTGTAGTTAATATCTCTCCAAATCTTCTATAAAACCTTGCCATGAGCCCAGCCAGTCCCGGCGCCTTATCTACTTTTAATTGTTTTATTGCTTTCAAAACTTCCTCTTCCTTAACGGTTCTGTTTAACTCTTTTTGTTCCTCCTCTTCCAGTTTCGGAAGCTTTATGGAGTCTTGATAGCTCTTTGTCCTCTCCATCTCTGGAGGGGCTCTTTCTTCGTACAGCGACTGGTAGAATCTTTTAAAGGCCTCCCGGATGTCCCCATCTTTGTGAACTAGTTTCCCTCCAGAATCTCTAATTTTCAATATTTGTGATCGTAATTTCCATTGTTTCAATTTCTGCGCCATATATCTCCCAGCTTTATTTCCCCCCTCAAACAATTCTTGTCTCAATAGCTGCATTCGATACCTTATAGTTTCTGCCTGTATTGCGTTTATCTGAGCTCTTACTGCCAACACTTGGCCTCTGTATGTTCCCTTTCTATCTTGCGCATCTAATTCTTCCAGTTTCATTAAAATTTCTCTCAATTCCCTATCTCGTCCCTCCCTCTCCTTCCTTTTACGGGCCCCCATTTGAATAGAACTCCTCTCACTACTGCCTTGTATCCATCCCAAACTTCACCCCATGCCACCTTACCATTATCGTTCCATCTAAAGTATTCCCTTGTTTCCCTCTCTATTTTTTCTGTGACCCTCTCGTCCTCTAATAGAAATTTGTTCAACCTCCAGAACTGAATACCTCTCTCCTCCCCCTCTATTGAAATCCGGACTTCCACTGAGGCGTGGTCCAACCACGTTATTGGATCCATCTCCGCCCCTTTAATCCTACCCACCAGCTCCTTAGTTACCCAAATGGCGTCTATTCTGGAATATGAACCATGTACTGGGGAGAAGTATGAGAATTGTCTTTTCCAGGGATGTTAAAATCTCCATGCATCTATCAAGCAATGCATTGGTCTCTGTATGTTTTGTTACAAAATGGCGATACTTACTCCTATACGCTCTTTTGCCCTCTCATTTCCCCGTAGTGTCTCTGGCAGGATTCCATGTTAAGTTAAAATCACCCCCACATATAAGTTTACTCTCTCCTAATTTCCCCAACTCTTCATTGAGCCTTATCCAGAATTCTCTTTGCACCCCTGTAGGCACGTAGACATTCATTATACAATACCACTCATTCACTATTTTTAAACGCATTAGAATATATCTCCTCTCTTTATCCCTGACTACTTTCTGCAACTCAATCTTTAATTTTAAATTGATTAAGATTGCAACTCCTCCTTTCTTTTGTTCCACGGTGTTTGATGCATGGACACACACTCCATAGCCCTCAAGTTTAACCAGATGTTCTGTTGCCCGAGTTAAGTGTGTTTCCTGTATGAGCCCTATCAACACCTTTTGGCGTGTTATTTCTTTATATAATTTCTGCCGTTTAAATGGCAAATTAAGCCCTTTGACATTCAATGTTACTATTTTTAACTCATCTTTGAAATTAATTCCCCCCCCTTTCTTATCCACTTTCTCCCCCCCTCCCTTCCCCTCCCCTCCCGTCCGCCCTCCCACCTTACTTCCCTTCCCCCTTCTCTCCTTCCCCTTCCCCATCCCCTCCATGGGGACTTGTCTTCCATAAGTTGTGACTGACAATCGGACCACCACCTGCCTTCCCCTTCTGTTCCACCTCCCCCCACTTCCCCTGCCCCCTTATCTCTTCCACCCTCTACCTTACCCTCAACCTCCCCAGGAAATCCCCCCCCCGAGACCCAGCCCCCCTCCTTCCATAATCCTGCTCCCCTTCCCCTCCTCTGGGAACCCCTCCCTTCTCCATTCCTTCCCCCTCCATCTCACCTTCTTCCTCAACCCCCAAAACCCCTCTCTCCCTCCCTTCCTTTTACTCCCTCCAATGACTAGCTTTTAATCACATTATCCCAACAATACAATCCATACAGTCATTATCCCCCTCCCCACCCCGTATACACTATCCCTTTAACACTAGAAGCCCCAAAAGGAATTTTACCTAGAAACCCCAAAGTGTGTCGATTGACGCATTATCATGACGACTGCATTTAGCGTGAAGTTACTTATTTGTTAAATATGTGCAGTATGTGATGTCATTACATGATGTCATCGTGTGTTTATTGTTTGTAATGTCGGAGTAAAACTGTAAACAGTGATTGAGATGCGCCACCTTGTGGGAACATGAATTTATACCTAGAAGCCCCAAAGTACATCAATTGATGCATCCAAGACAATTGAGTGCATCAATTGACGTACTTTGGGGCTTCTAGGTATAAATTCATTTTCCCGCTAGGTGGTGCATCTGTCATTAATTTTCGATGCACATATTTGAACATCTTGACCTTGCTAACAAAGTCATGGAACATGACTGACATGGTTCTAGCAGTGGCGCTGGTATACAACTTCGAAGATGCATTTGCATCAATTGACGCACTTTGGGGCTTCTAGTGTTAAACCACTTTGCAGTATAGATCACTGAATACCGTCTATCACCCCTTGTCATTTGTTAGTTCTTCTTTGACTCGGCGTCCCAGTATCCTCATCCTCAGCTCATTTCCTTCGCCGCTGGTAACCCTCCATGGCTTCCCTTGGTAAGGCACGCCAACCTCCGGCCATTGGCCGGTACCCTGTGCCACCTCAAACTTTCCACCCGAGATGTGGCTGTTGTGTTAGCTTTTGTTTTTGCTGGTCCCGCTGCCCCTTCTGGAAGATTAGTTAGTCCCAAGTCTCTGAATGCAGTCTATGCTTCCTTGCTGGTCTTCACCTTTCTTGACACACCTTTCACTGTTATTAGTAGGCCAAAAGGGTATAACCATTGTAATGCATCCCCTCCCTCCTCAGGAAGACTGTCACCTCTTTCAGCTCTCTCCGGCGTAACGTTCCAAGGGACAAATCCTGAAACAGTTCCACTGCATGCTCCTCCCACTTGAAATCCCCTAGTTTCCTGGATGCCTTCAAGATGCACTCTTTAGTTTTGAAGGAGTTCATGCATATGACAATGTCTCTTGGCCGATTATCTCTTATGGGCCCTAGCCCCCTATGCGCTCGCTCAATTTGCAGAGGTTCATCCTCTATTCCAGAGGTTCCCAACTCCAGGCCTGGAGAGCCAAACACCATTCAGGTTTTCAGGCTGTCCCTAATGAATATGCATGAGACACATTTGAATACAATGGGGGTAGTGCATTCAAATGCATCTCATGCATATTTATAAGGGACAGCCTGAAAACCTGAATGGTGTTTGGCCCTCCAGGACTGGAGTTGGGAATCTCTGCTCTATTCCCTCCTCTAGAGCTGCAGCTTGTAACAAATGTCCAAAGACTTTAGTAATAACTTCCTCACAGTTTTTATATTTAGCGTCTTCTGGGATGCCTCTCACTCTTATATTACATCTCCATGAACGGTCTTCCAGGTCCTTCGTTTTCTCTTTCAGCTCTTCGTGAGCTTGCTTTAACTCCTCCTATCCTTTCTGTAAATCCTCCATTAGTTCCCCTTGTTGCTCCACCTGCTGTTCTGTTTCTTCCACCCTGGATCCCAGGTCCACAATGTCTTGTCTTAAAGATTGTAAGGTCCCTTAACTCATTTTTAACTCTGCTAATTTCCACTGAGTTCCTCTTTCAGCTCCACCAGCCACGTCTTAATCATGTCAGCTACTCCCGGGCTCCATGCTCCCTCCATCTCATCCTCCTGCTCATCCACATGTTCAGCCACCATTTTATTTTCCTTCTCCCCGTCTTTCCCTCCTTTTAATGGCACATAGGAGGATCTAAATTCCACCAGCTTTTTCTTGGCTGATAGCCCTCCTCTGGCTTTCTCCATCTGCACCCTCTCCACCTTCACCTGCTACTCAAAGTGCTTCTGCAGTGATCTGCGTCTGTTAAATGGTGTCTGTGTCTCTTTTCTTATCTGTCTTTCTGTTCCCTCTGTCAATATGTTCTCCTGCCTTTATGGAGCTTCAAAGTTTATTTTTATTTATTTATTTAATGTCCTTTAATTCTATTAACTTGTGCTGTTGCTTGTTTTGTTTTATGCTTCTTACTTTGCTTTATGTGGCTGTTTCCCTTTAAGGCTTTCCTGCCTTCCCCTCCGTTTCTAGCTTGCGATCAGCTTTCTCTTCTGTGCCGCTACTGTTGGGTCTTTGCTGCCTCTCCTTCATTCACTGGCCCTCCTGCCATGGTCTTTCTCTCCTCACGGCCATGTGTTCCCCCAATCAGGCTCCTCACTCCGTCTTCACTTGCAGCTTTGCTGAATCGATGTCCTGGCGCGCTCTGCATTTCCGCTATCTCACACTCTGTGGTCTCTCTTGCTGCCGGCACTCCTGTACTGCACCGCCTTCACTCCCTGGCCCGCCTGCTGTGCTGGCTTTCACCGGAGCCTCCTCATCCGCCGCTCTGATCAGCCATGTGGCTCCCCGATCGGGCTCCGCACTCCGTCTTCACTTGCAGCTTTGCTGAATCGATGTCCTGGCGCGCTCTGCATTTCCGCTATCTCACACTCTGTGGTCTCTCTTGCTGCCGGCACTCCTGTACTGCAGCGCCTTCACTCCCTGGCCCGCCTGCTGTGCTCGCTTTCACCGGAGCCTCCTCATCCGCCGCTCTGATCAGCCATGTGGCTCCCCGATCGGGCTCCGCACTCCGCTGGTGCTGGCTGTTCAGGAGGTTGCCATGGCCCGCTCTGTCTTCCGCATGGATTTGGGGGTAATTGCAATTAGTGCACCTACATTACGCCTCTGCCGCTCTCCGTCTAGGGGTATTTTATCCTTGTTTTGGCAGGCGTTGGTGGCGGAGCTCGTTTACTTCGCTGCCATTCGGCCTGATGATATCACCGGAAGTCCACAACTCTCTCTTTTGAATGGATTTTATCAGCCCTAGTCCTAATACTGAACACGGGATGAGAGATGATCTCCCACTATAACATCAGAAACTTTCCCCATTGGTAAACAGCAGGTCCAGTATGGCCCCATCACATGTGGGTTCTGTTACCAGTTGCCTGAATAGCTCTCCCAGTAGAGAATCCAGGATCTCCTCACTTCTAGATGACACCAAAACAGTGATGTGCTAATCAACATCTGGCATATTCAAATCCCCTATCAGTAGCACCGTTTGCAATGTGTCTGTAGCATATGTAGCCGTGACATGGCATGTGAAGCCACATATACTGAAGTAAAGATTTTCCTTATGCAGCAGAACAGCAGCAGGTCACTCCACAGGGACCGGCAGAAGGTCAGGACTGTGCTGCGCTGGACACCTCTGCCACAGCTGCAGGCAGCACACCGTTGTAGCAGCAGACCAGTGCCAGTTCCACCACTAGCAGTGCTACATCCTCCTCATTTGAGAGCTCGGGGCATGGGCAGCAAGGGAGAGAGTTAGAGGACAGTGAGGAGGAGGAGGAGGAGGAGGAGGAAGGAGAAGACAAAGGGGGATGAGGATCGAAATGAGGAAGGATAGAGGTGGAGGACAGAGAAGATGAGATGGAAGTAGGGGAGCTGCATGGTGACTTGGGCGATGGGCTGGCAGTTGCTGCAGTGGAGCCGAGGGAAGGCCAACCTGTTGGTTCTGTAGCTGCAGTGCTAACTGTAGCTGTTGTAAAGGTGGAGGCAGGGGAGGCTGCTGCCACAGAAGGGCTGCCATTGTGCCATCCCACCCCCTCCAGGGCCTGGCACTCTACAACAATGCCAGTATCCAAGGACACATAGGTACTGGCCAAGGTGGAGTGACCTAGCCTACCGGTGCCTCAGCCCTCCTACCCCCCCCCACTCTCTGCCACCTCAGGATCCCATGTCATCATTGGAAGCTGTGGCTCCTGAGGGAGGCAGTAGAAAGTGCAGCAGAAGAGATCTGCATTGGTCTTCAGGCCCTCACCGACGCCCTGCTGCGCTAGCCACTCATACCCAGAGGAGGGGAGAGGAGGCAGTAGACATCTCAAGGAGGGGGGTAGGCCTGGGCCCATCTTTTATTTGGGGACAGGGGTGGGGGAGGTGTACTTATGTTTTGCCTCATAATTGAGTCTGTATCTGTGCTGTATTGTACCCGATCCCTGTGTTTTCAGGATTATTATTATTCCATTCATCTGTGTTCAATCTGGCTCTGTTCTGTAGGCAGTGGTGGCTCCTCTTTGGTAAGCTGTGTGGTTATCTTACAGGTGAGCTCTGCATAGGGTCGGAGCCAGGGGATGAGGGAATGCTGCATAGGCAGATTTGCTTGTGGAAGTCTGCAAAGGTCATCCCTGCAGGCCCCCTCCCCTCCTATGTTTGCACCAGTAAGCTGGCAGCACTCCACAGATGGATGACAGGCCTTGCCTACATAGACACATGTTAACGGAATCACACTGGTATGCTCCCAGTTGCTCATCCAGCAGACAGGCAAAAGCCTCATGGCCCATCCTCCTTGGGACTCCATCACATATTCTGCTCTGGATGTCTAGCTGTATGCAAGGATCCCGAAGACGCACCCACACCCAATGGCCATCCACCCCTTGAGTGTGCCGAGAGCATGCAATGCTGGTTACCATGCTGTATCCCCTTAGACACCCTAGGCACATGTTCTATATGAGTATATACAGCCTGTTACATGGAAGCTCCCCTATACCTTGCTGTTTTGGTGGCCTTGTCCAATATGTCTAGTCTGTGCTTGTCCTGCTGTTGCATCAGGGCCCCCTCTCCTCCCAGTATATGGTCTGTCACTGCCAGCTCAATGTGCTATTGGATCAGCCAGGTTGTGTCCTGCTGTCCAGTGGAAGAGTTGCAGGTTCAAGACCGACCCTTGCACATTGTCATATGAAAGATCTCTTCTGCTAGTTGCCCCTATCTAGTGATGCATAGTCACACACCTACCCAGGTCCTTTTCTTCCCCCAGGCTGTGGTAACAGCACAGGCTAATGAAATATGGTCATCACATGGGGTACTGTGTGGCTCCCCTTTAGAACACCCCCCCCCCCACATGCAAAGAGGAACTGTTTCCAGCTATGCCGTGCACCTGCACAACATCTCATCTAGCATCCTCTGCCTTCCACACCATGTGGATACGGCGCTGCCACATCCAACAGTGCTACAACACATACAGCTGCAGGCAAGTGGCGGTGACCTGTCCCTAGTGGCTGACACACTGAGGTCTGGGTGTACATTCACAAGAGTGAAATATTACCCCCGCCACAAACCTATAACACATGACCTCTAAAATAGTGGTCCTGAAGATATCAATGTTAGGTTGCTGGTACCACATATCCCATATATGCCACATGGTATGTTCACATCTCAACTGCATCACGCCATACTTGTGCTAACCTCATTCACACCTCACTCAGAGTAACACATAATTCAAAGTCTAGAGGTCAGGAAAATAGGGTTGATTACATTATTTCAAATATATTGAACAAGGGTTGTGTACGTCTGCAGCAGGTGTCAATGATATTAGAACCATTGTATTACTATGTAAGTGTTGATAATGAGACACTATCAAGTTTTACTGAGAGTCCAATTCATAAAGAAACTATGTCATGCTGATGGGCCACATTTCCTATAGTGTGAAGGTTCCTCTGGGAAATCTCCTGGAGTTCCAGGAAGCACATTTTCCATTAGTTGCTCCAGACGTAGACCTCACGAAAACCCACCAACAAGGAATCCACTCTGCATCACAGATAAAGAAATCACTGTCTCTGGCCAGTGTTCCACTCTTAGGTCTTCCTTTCACTGCACTTGTACACTCAGAGTGAGGACATCAAGCCACATCATATGCAGTGGTTAGGAGCACTGGCCAATATGCTTTAATGTCAATTCATAGGAATATAGTTTCCCTACTCTCCACATGTCCAGGAGCCAGGGCCGGCCCGTCCATTGAGCAAGAATGTTTTTTGCACAGGGCCCCGCGCAAAAAACATTCTACATTAGCCCACGTAGATTTTTTTTTAAAAAATGGCTGCTGCTGCTGCCGCCGTGGCAGCGGAAGAATCAAACGTCAACACCGCGGGGCCCCGACTGCCCGGCAGAACCTCCCTAGAGCATCAGCTCCCGAATCCCTCCCAAAGGGCGGGCTTTCAGAGCCGCGAGAGCTTCTCTGACCTCTCGCGGCTCTGTAAATCCCATAAGCCCTGGTGAGATTAACAGAGCCGTGAGAAGAAAGGGAAACTCTCGTGGCTTTGAAAGCCCGCGCTTTGGGAGGGATTCGGGAGCTGATGCTCCAGGGAGGTTCTGCCGGGCAGTCGGGGCCCCGCGGCATTGATGTTTGATTCTGCCGCTGCCACGGCGGCAGCAGCTGGTTTTCTTTTTTAATCTATCGGGGCTGGTGGGGGAAGGGGGTTAGGACTGGTAATGGGCTATGGGGGGTTAGGACTACTAATGGGCTACGGGGGGGACTAAGACTGGAAGTGGGCTGATGGGGGAGGGGGTTAGGACTGGTAATGGGCTATGGGGGGTTAGGACGACGAATGAGCAAAGGGGGGGCCAAAGACTGGAATAGGGCAGAGGGGGGGAAGGGGTTAGGACTGGTAAAGGGCTATGGGGGGTTAGGACTACTAATGGGCTATGGGGGGGACTAAGACGGGAAGTGGGCTGATGAGGGGAGGGGGTTAGGACTGGTAATGGGCTATGGTGGGGGTTAGGACTACTAATGAGCTATGGGGGGGACTAAGACTGGAAGTGGGCTGATGGGGGGGAGGGGGTTAGGACGGGTAATGTGCTATGGGGGGTTAGGACTACTAATGAGCTATGGGGGGACTAATACTGGAAGTGGGCTGATAGGGGGAGGGGGTTAGGACTGGTAATGGGCTATGGGGGGACTAAGACTGGAAATGGGCTGATGGGGGGGTTAGGATGTAATGGGCTATGGGGGGGTTAGGACTACTAATGAGCTATGGGGGGGGACTAAGACTGGAAGTGGGCTGATGGGGGGAGGGGGCTAGGACTGGTAATGGGCTATGGGGGGGTTAGGACTACTAATGAGCTATGGGGGGACTAAGATTGGAAGTGGGCTGATGGGGGGAGGGGGTTACGACTGGTAATGGGCTATGGGGGGTTAGGACTACTAATGGGCTATGGGGGGGACTAAGACTGGAAGTGGGCTGATGATGGGAGGGGGTTACGACTAGTAATGGGCTATCGGGGGTTAGGACTACTAATGGGCTATGGGGGGACTAAGACTGGAAGTGGGCTGATGAGGGGAGGGGGGTAGGACTGGTAATGGGCTATGGGGGTTAGGACTACTAAGGGGCTATGGGGGGACTAAGACTGGAAGTGGGCTGATGGGGGAGGGGTTAGGACTGGTAATGGGCTATGGGGGGTTAGGATTACTAATGAGCTATGGGGGGACTAAGACTGGAAGTGGGCTGATGGGGGGAGGGGGTTAGGACTGGTAATGGGCGATGGGAGGTAAGGACTACTAATGGGCTATGGGGGGACTAAGACTGGAAGTGGGCTGATGAGGGGAGGGGGGTTAGGACTGGTAATGGGCTATGGTGGGGGTTAGGACTACTAATGAGCTATGGGGGGACTAAGACTGGCTGATGGGGGAGGGGGTTAGGACTGGTAATGGGCTATGGGGGGGTTAGGACTACTAATGAGCTATGGGGGGGGACTAAGACTGGAAGTGGGCTGATGGGGGAGGGGGTTAGGACTGGTAATGGGCTATTTGGGGTAAGGACTACTAATGAGCTATGGGGGGGACTAAGACTGGAAGTGGGCTGATGAGGGGAGGGGGTGAGGACTGGTAATGGGCTCTGGTGGGGGTTAGTACTACTAATGAGCTATGGGGGGGACTAAGACTGGAAGTGGGCTGATGGGGGGGAGGGGGTTAGGACTGGTAATGAGGTATGGGGGGTTAGGACTACTAATGAGCTATGGGGGGACTAAGACTGGAAGTGGGCTGATGAGGGGAGGGGGTTAGGACTGGTAATGGGCTATGCGGGGTTAGGACTACTAATGGGATATGGGGGGGACTAAGACTGGAAATGGGCTGATGAGGGGAGGAGGGTTAGGACTGGTAATGGGCTATGGGGGGACTAAGACTGGAAGTGGGCTGAGGGGGGGTTAGGATTGGTAATGGGTTATGGGGGGTTAGGACTACTAATGAGCTATGGGGGGACTAAGACTGGAAGTGGGCTGATGGGGGAGGGGGTTAGGACTGGTAATGGGCTATGGTGGGGGTTAGGACTACTAATGAGCTATGGGGGGGACTAAGACTGGAAGTGGGCTGATGGGGGAGGGGGTTAGGACTGGTAATGGGCTATGGGGGGTTAGGACGACTAATGGTCTATGGGGGGACTAAGACTGGAAGTGGGCTGATGAGGGGAGAGGGGTTACGACTGGTAATGGGCTATGGGGGGTTAGGACTACTAATGGGCTATGGGGGGACTAAGACTGGAAGTGGGCTGATGAGGGAAGGGGGGTTAGGACTGGTAAAGGGCTATGGGGGGTTAGGACTACTAATGGGCTATGGGGGGACTAAGACTGGAAGTGGGCTGATGGGGGGAGGGGGTTAGGACTGGTAATGGGCTATGGGGGGTTAGGATTACTAATGAGCTATGGGGGGGACTAAGACTGGAAGTGGGCTGATGGGGGGAGGGGGTTAGGACTGGTAATGGGCTATGGGGGTTTAGGACTACTAATGAGCTATGGGGGGGACTAAGACTGGAAGTGGGCTGATGGGGGGAGGGGGTTAGGACTGGTAATGGGCTATGGGGGGTTAGGACTACAAATGGGCTATGGGGGGGACTAAGACTGGAAGTGGGCTGATGGGGGAGGGGGTTAGGACAGGTAAAGGGCTATGGGGGGTTAGGACTACTAACGGGCTATGGGGGGGACTAAGACTGGAAATGGGCTGATGAGGGAGGGGGTTAGGACTGGTAATGGGCTATGGTGGGGGTTAGGACTACTAATGAGCTATGGGGGGGACTAAGACTGGAATTGGGCTGATGGGGGGGAGGGGGTTAGGACTGGTAATGGGCTATGGGGGGTTAGGACTACTAATGAGCTATGGGGGGACTAATACTGGAAGTGGGCTGATAGGGGGAGGGGTTAGGACTGGTAATGGGCTATGCGGGGTTAGGACTACTAATGGGCTATGGGGGGACTAAGACTGGAAATGGGCTGATGAGGGGAGGAGGGTTAGGACTGGTAATGGGCTATGGGGGGACTAAGACTGGAAAAGGGCTGATGGGGGGTTAGGATGTAATGGGCTATGGGGGGGTTAGGACTACTAATGAGCTATGGGGGGACTAAGACTGGAAGTGGGCTGATGGGGGAAGGGGGATAGGACTGGTAATGGGCTATGGTGGGGGTTAGGACTACTAATGAGCTATGGGGGGGACTAAGACTGGAAGTGGACTGATGGGGGAGGGGGTTAGGACTGGTAATGGGCTATGGGGGGTTAGGACTACTAATGGGCTATGGGGGGACTAAGACTGGAATTGGGCTGATGAGGGGAGGGGGGATAGGACTGGTAATGGGCTATGGGGGGTTAGGACTACTAATGGGCTATGGGGGGACTAAGACTGGAAGTGTGCTGATCAGGGAATGGGGGAAAGGACTGTAAAAGGGAAATGGGGGGTTAGGACTACTAATGGGCTATGGGGGGACTAAGACTGGAAGTGGGCTGATGGGGGAGGGGGTTAGGACTGGTACTGGGCTATGGGGGGTTAGGATTACTAATGAGCTATGGGGGGGACTAAGACTGGAAGTGGGCTGATGGGGGGAGGGGGTTAGGACTGGTAATGGGCTATGGGGGGGTTAGGACTACTAATGAGCTATGGGGGGGACTAAGACTGGAAGTGGGCTGATGGGGGGAAGGGGTTAGGACTGGTAATGGGCTATGGGGGGTTAGGACTACTACTAATGGGCTATGGGGGGGACTAAGACTGGAAGTGGGCTGATGGGGGAGGGGGTTAGGACTGGTAATGGGCTATGGGGGGTTAGGACTACTAATGGGCTATGGGGGGGACTAAGACTGGAAGTGGGCTGATGAGGGGAGGGGGTTAGGACTGGTAATGGGCTATGGTGGGGGTTAGGACTACTAATGAGCTATGGGGGGACTAAGACTGGAAATGGGCTGATGGGGGGGGTTAGGACTGGTAATGGGCTATGGGGGGTTAGGACTACTAATGAGCTATGGGGGGATTAAGACTGGAAGTGGGCTGATAGGGGGAGGGGGTTAGGACTGGTAATGGGCTATGCGGGGTTAGGACTACTAATGGGCAAAGGGGTGGACTAAGACTGGAAATGGGCTTATGAGGGTAGGAGGGTAAGGACTGGTAATGGGCTATGGGGGGGCTAAGACTGGAAATGGGCTGATGGGGGGGTTAGGATGTAATGGGCTATGGGGGGTTAGGACTACTAATGAGCTCTGGGGCGATTAAGACTGGAAGTGGGTTGATGGGGGCCGGGGGTTAGGACTGGTAATGGGCTATGGTGGGGGTTAGGACTACTAATGAGCTATGGGGGGGACTAAGACTGGAAGTGGGCTGATGGGGGGAGGGGGTTAGGACTGGTAATGGGCTATGGGGGGTTAGGACTACTAATGGGCTATGGGGGGGACTAAGACTAGAAGTGGGCTGATGAGGGGAGGGGGGTTACGACTGGTAATGGGCTATGGGGGGTTAGGACTACTAATGGGCTATGGGGGACTAAGACTGGAAGTGGGCTGATGAGGGAAGGGGGGTTAGGACTGGTAATGGGCTATGGGGGGTTAGGACTACTAATGGGCTATGGGGGGGACTAAGACTGGAAGTGGGCTGATGGGGGGAGGGGGTTAGGACTGGTAATGGGCTATGGGGGGGTTAGGACTACTAATGAGCTATGGGGGGGGACTAAGACTGGAAGTGGGCTGATGGGGGGAGGGGGTTAGGACTGGTAATGGGCTATGGGGGGTTAGGACTACTAATGGGCTATGGGGGGGGACTAAGACTGGAAGTGGGCTGATGAGGGGAGGGGGGTTAGGACTGGTAATGGGGTATGGTGGGGGTTAGGACTACTAATGAGCTATGGGGGGAACTAAGACTGGAAGTGGGCTGATGGGGGGGAGGGGGTTAGGACTGGTAATGGGCTATGGGGGGTTAGGACTACTAATGAGCTATGGGGGGACTAAGACTGGAAGTGGGCTGATAGGGGGAGGGGGTTAGGACTGGTAATGGGCTATGCGGGGCTAGGACTACTAATGGGCTATGGGGGGGACTAAGACTGGAAATGGGCTGATGAGGGGAGGAGGGTTAGGACTGGTAATGGGCTATGGGGGGACTAAGACTGGAAATGGGCTGATGGGGGGGGTAGGATGTAATGGGCTATGGGGGGGTTAGGACTACTAATGAGCTATGGGGGGACTAAGACTGGAAGTGGGCTGATGGGGGAAGGGGGTTAGGACTGGTAATGGGCTATTGGGGGGGTTAGGACTACTAATGAGCTATGGGGGGGACTAAGACTGGAAGTGGGCTGATGGGGGGAGGGGCTAGGACTGGTAATGGGCTATGGGGGGGTTAGGACTACTAATGAGCTATGGGGGGGACTAAGATTGGAAGTGGGCTGATGGGGGGAGGGGGTTACGACTGGTAATGGGCTATGGGGGGTTAGGACTACTAATGGGCTATGGGGGGGACTAAGACTGGAAGTGGGCTGAGGAGGGGAGGGGGGTTACGACTAGTAATGGGCTATGGGGGTTAGGACTACTAATGGGCTATGGGGGGACTAAGACTGGAAGTGGGCTGATGAGGGGAGGGGGGTTAGGACTGGTAATGGGCTATGGGGGGTTAGGACTACTAATGGGCTATGGGGGGACTAAGACTGGAAGTGGGCTGATGGGGGAGGGGGTTAGGACTGGTAATGGGCTATGGGTGGTTAGGAAAACTAAAGAGCTATGACGGGACTAAAACTCCAAGACGCCTCATGATGGGAGGTGGATAGGACAGGTAATGGGCTATGGGGGGTTAGGACTACTAAGGGGCTATGGGGGGACTAAGACTGGAAGTGGGCTGATGAGGGGAGGGGGTTAGGACTGGTAATGGGCTATGGTGGGGTTAGGACTACTAATGAGCTATGGGGGGACTAAGACTGGCTGATGGGGGGAGGGGGTTAGGACTGGTAATGGGCTATGTGGGGGTTAGGACTACTAATGAGCTATGGGGGGGACTAAGACTGCAAGAGGGCTGATGGGGGAGGGGGTTAGGACTGGTAATGGGCTATGGGGTTTAGGACTACTAATGGGCTATGGGGGGGGACTAAGACTGGAAGTGGGCTGAGGAGGGGAGGGGTGTTAGGACTGGTAATGGGCTATGGTGGGGGTTAGGACTACTAATGAGCTATGGGGGGGACTACGACTGGAAGTGGGCTGAGGGGGTAGGGGGTTAGGACTGGTAATGGGTTATGGGGGGTTAGGACTACTAATGAGCTATGGGGGGACTAAGACTGGAAGTGGGCTGATAGGGGGAGGTGGTTAGGACAGGAAAATGGCAAAGCGGGGAAACGAATACTAATGGGATCTGGGGGGACTAAGACTGGAAATGGGCTGAGGGGGGGAGGAGGGTTAGGACTGGTAATGGGCTATGGGGGGACTAAGACTGGAAATGGGCTGATGGGGGGGTTAGGATGTAATGGGTTATGGGGGGTTAGGACTACTAATGAGCTATGGGGGGACTAAGACTGGAAGTGGGCTGATGGGGGAAGGGGGTTAGGACTGGTAATGGGCTATGGTGGGGGTTAGGACTACTAATGAGCTATGGGGGGGACTAAGACTGGAAGTGGGCTGATGGGGGGAGGGGGGTTACGACTGGTAATGGGCTATGGGGGGTTAGGACTACTAATGGGCTATGGGGGGACTAAGACTGGAAGTGGGCTGATGAGGGAAGGGGGGTTAGGACTGGTAATGGGCTATGGGGGGTTAGGACTACTAATGGGCTATGGGGGGTCTAAGACTGGAAGTGGGCTGATGGGGGGAGGGGGTTAGGACTGGTAATGGGCTATGGGGGGTTAGGACTACTAATGAGCTATGGGGGGACTAAGACTGGAAGTGGGCTGATGGGGGGAGGGGGTTAGGACTGGTAATGGGCTATGGGGGGGTTAGGACTACTAATGTGCTATGGGGGTGAAAAAGACGGGAAGTGGGGTGAGGGGGGGGGGGGGATCGGACGGGTACTGGGCTATGGGGGGTTAGGACTACTAATGGGCTATGGGGGGGGCTAAGACTGGAAGTGGGCTGATGAGGGGAGGGGGGTTACTACGGGTAATGGGCTATGGGGGTTTAGGACTAATAATGGGCTATGGGGGGACTAAGACTGGAAGTGGGCTGATGAGGGGGCGTAGGACTGGTACTGGGCTATGGTGGGGGTTAGGACTACTAATGAGCTATGGGGGGACTAAGACTGGAAGTGGGCTGATGGGGGTAGGGGGTTAGGACTGGTAATGGGCTATGGGGGATTAGGACTACTAATGAGCTATGGGGGGGGAATATGACTGGAAATGGGATGAGGGGGGAAGGGGGTTAGGACTGGTAATGGGCTATGGAGGGTTAGGACTACTAATGGGCTATGGGGGGGACTAAGACTGGAAATGGGCTGATGAGGGGAGGGGGGTTAGGACTGGTAATGGGCTATGGGGGGACTAAGACTGTAAATGGGCTGATGGGGGGTTAGGATGTAATGGGCTATGGGGGGGTTAGGACTTCTAATGAGCTATGGGGGGACTAAGACTGGAAGTGGGCTGATGGGGGAGGGGGGGAGGGGGTTAAGACTGGTAATGGGCTATGGGGGGTTAGGACTACTAATGGGCTATGGGGGGACTAAGACTGGAAGTGGGCTGATGGGGGTTAGGACAGGTAATGGGCTATGGGGGGTCTAAGACTGGAAATGGGCTGATGGGGGTAGGACTGGTAATGGGCTATAGGGGGGGCTAGGACAGGAAATGTGCTGATGGGGGGGTTAGGACTGGTAATGGGCTATGGGCTTGCTAAGAATGGAAATGGGCTGATGGGGGGTTAGGCCTGGTAATGGGCTATGGGGGGAGCTAGGACTGGAAATGTGCTGATGGGGGGGTTAGGACTGGTAATGGGCTATGGGCTTGCTAAGACTGGAAATGGGCTGATGGGGGTTAGGACTGGTAATGGGCTATGGGGGGGCTAAGACAAAATGGGGTGATGGGGGGCTTAGGACCGGAAGTGGGCTGAAGGGGGGGCTTAGGACTGGAAATGGGCTGGGGGGTTGCTAGGACTGGAAATGGGCTGAGTGGAAGGGGGCTTGAACTGCAAATAGCTGATGGGGACTGAGGCTTGGAATGGAAATGGGCTGTGAGGGGAGGGAGCTAGGACTGGAAATGGGCTGAGTGGAAGGGGGCTTGAAGTGCGAATAGCTGATGGGGACGGAGGCTTGGAATGGAAATGGACTGTGAGGGGAAGGAGCTAGGACTGGAAATGGGCTGAGTGAGGGGGGCTAGGACAGGAAATGGGCTGATGGAGGGCTAGGATAGGACTGGAAATGGGCTGTTGGGGGGGCTTGGATTGAAATGGACTCATGGAGGGGTTAGAACTGGAAGTAGGCTCATGGGGGGCTTGGATTGGAAATGGGCTGAATGGAGGGGAGCTAGGTTTTGACATGGGCTGATGGTGGGGCTAGGAAAGGAGTAGAAATGGGCTGATGGGGGGCTGGGATTGGAAATGAGCTGATGGAGGGACTCAGATGGGGGAGCTAGGACTGGAAATGGGCTGATGGTGGGGCTAGGATAGGACTAGAAATGGGCTTATGGGGGGGCTAGGACTGGAAATGGGCTGATGCGTGGACTAGAAGGGCGCGGATGCTGGGTGGGGCTGGAACTAGAAGGGAGCTGATGTTGGGGGAGGATTAGAATGGGATAGAGCTGGGAGAGTAGAAAAATATTTTGTGTGGGAGGGAAGACAAATCTACAATTGTCCGGATATTGGGAGAGCAAGTGGGGATTGAGGATGGAGGGGTAAAATTTGAGTGGATGAAATAGGAATGAGGAAAGAGCAAAAGGAGAAAGATTAGTATGTTAAAGCAGATGTAGAGAGAGAATGGAAAAAAACTAGAAGAGTGAAGAAAGGACAAATGGAAACAGATGATGGAGAGTTAGCAGAAGATACGAAGAAACCAGAAGAAAGTGGCTGGAGCAATTGCAACTGAAAAAAAATGCACAAAAGGTAGAAAAATATCTCTTTATTGAATTTATTAACTGGAATATGTCAGCTCTGGGAAATGTGCATCATTAACGTCTGCGCTTTGTTTAGTACAAGAGGAAATTAATTTATAGCTTTATTTCTACAGTGTTGTTGGGCTTTTGGGGTTCCCAGTTTAATTAAGATCTTGTCTTACTAATCTGTTATGTTTTTTTGAAGGAGTGAATAAACAGGTGGACAAAGGTGAGTCGGTTGATATTGTGTATCTGGACTTTCAAAAAGCCTTTGACAAGGTCCCTCATCAGAGACTTGGCAAAACTAAAGAGTCATGGAATAGGAGGCAGTGTACTATTGTGGATCAGGAACTGGTTAAAAGATAGAAAGCAGAGGGTAGGGCTAAATGGCCAATTTTCCCAATGGAGAAAGGTGAATAGTGGTGTACCCCAGGGATTTGTGCTGGGTCCGCTGCTTTTTGACATATTCATAAATGACCTGGAAAGTGGAAGAACGAGTGAGGTGATCAAATTTGCAGATGACACAAAACTATTTAAAGTTGTTAAAACCCAAGAGGATTGTGAAAAATTGCAAGAGGATCTTGATAAATTGGAAGACTGGGCATCAAAATGGCAGATGAAATTTAATGTGGACAAGTGCAAGGTTATGCACCTAGGGAAGAACAACCCAAACTATGGTTACACGATGCAAGGTTCCACATTAGGAACCACCACCCAGGAAAAAGATTTAGGCGTCATTGTGGATACCATGTTAAAACCCTCGGCCCAGTGTGCAGCGGCGGCCAAGAGAGCAAATAGAATGCTAGGTATGATAAGGAAAGGAATGGAAAATAAAACAAAAGATATTATAATGCCTCTGTATCGTTCCATGTTGAGACCGCACCTTGAATATTGTGTGCAATTCGGGTCGCCGTATCTTAAAAAGGATATAGCGATTTTAGAAAAGGTTCAGAGAAGAGCCACCAAAATGGTAAAGGGGATGGAAGGATACTCCTATGAAGAAAGGCTAAAAAGGTTAGGGCTCTTTAACCTGGAAAAGAGACGGCTGAGGGGAGATATGATAGAAGTCTATAAATTAATGAACGGAGTGGAACGGGTAAACGTAGATCAATTGTTTACGTTATCAGAATATAGAAAGACTAGGGGACATGCAATGAAGCTACAGGGTAAACTATTTAAGACTAATAAAAGAAAATATTTTTTCACTCAACGTGTAATCAAACTCTGGAATTTGTTACCGGAGGATGTAGTAAAGGCTGTTAGTGTAGCTGGGTTTAAAAAAGGTTTGGACAAGTTCCTGGAGGAAAGGTCCATAAACCATTATTAAGAAGTGACCGAAGATATCAATGCTTGACCCAGTACAAGCATTGTGGAACTTGTGTCTCTTGGGGAAACTGCTAGGTACATATGACCTAGATTGGCCACTGTTGGAAACAGAATACTGGGCTTGATGGACCTTGGTCTGACCCAGTATGGCATATCTTATGTTCTTATGTTCTTATTGTCTTCCTGTTTCTAAATTGTGATTCCTTGTTTGGTGATGGTCTATGTTCTGCATGTGTAACTGAGCTGAGGGTATTCTGTTTATGTAATTCCTATTTGACATTGTCACTTGTTCTCTTTCCCCAGTAGGTCATGTATTGTTATTCTCTGAGGTGTATTGGTTTAATATTTGCAGTGTTGCCTTTTGATAGGTAGGGTCTGGTGCTTTGTGAGTCCTGGTAGTGCTGTTAGGATACAGCAGGTTTGCTATGGGTTTTAAATGGGCAGTGTTTGTAGTAGTTCCTAATGTGCCTGGCGGTTGGCACTGGATTATAGTAATGTAGAAATCTTTTAGTCTTTCTTTATCCAGACACTCATTAAGAGGCATGTTTACGAAAAGTTAGTGTAAGGTAACATTATGCAAATATTTATGCAAATGAGGTCCCTTATGCAAATGAGGCCCCGCACCGAGTCTCCGCACATGGCCCCGCACCCCCCTTGGGCCGCCCCTGCCAGGAGCTTGTCATTATCGTGTTCCATAATGCCCTGCTTCTTATGCAAATGAGCTATGCAAATAAATAAAGAAACACAGGGTTTTCCCCAGCCTGCTAGTTAATCAGCACAGCTGACTACCTCTGTTAAGAACATAAGAGATGCCATACTGGGTCAGACCAAGGTCCATCAAGCCCAGTATCCTCTTTCCAACAGTGGCCAATCTAGGTCACAAGTACCTAGCAGTCTCCCCAAAAGACACAGGTTCCTCAATGCTTATACTGGGGCAAGTAGTAGATTTCCTGTGTCCCCTTTAATAATGGTTTATGGACCTTTCCTCCAGGAACTTGTCCAAACCTTTTTTAAACCAAACTACACTAACAGCTTTTACTACATCATCTGGTAACAAATTCCAGAGTTTGATTACACATTGAGTGAAAAAATATTTTCTTTTATTAGTCTTAAATAGTTTACCCTGTAGCTTCATTGCACATCCCCTAGTGTTTCTCTATTTTGATGGCGTAAACAATCGATCTACGTTTACCCGTTCCACTCCGTTCATTAATTTATAGACTTCTATCATATCTCCCCTCAGCCGTCTCTTTTCCAGGTTAAAGAGCCCTAACCTTTTTAGCCTCTCTTCATAGGGGTATCCTTCCATCCCCTTTACCATTTTGGTGGCTCTTCTCTGTACCTTTTCTAATAACGCTATATCCTTTTTAAGATACAATGACCAGAATTGCACACAATATTCAAGGTGTGGTCGCACCATGGAACGATACAGAGGCATTATAATATCCTTTGTTTTATTTTCCATTTCCTTTCCTTATGATACCTAGCATTCTATTTGCTATCTTGGCCACAACTGCACACTGGGCCGAGGGTTTTAACATGTTATCCACGATGACGCTGGTCTCAAGAGGACTTGGATAAGTGGCTATGTTATCCAAAGGTTGATGCCTTGGTCATGGCCATGACTAAGAGCACCACTATCCCCCTTTGGAGCATGAAGTGGCCCTTCATGTCAGCAAGACGGGGAAGAGGAGGGCCTTTTGAAGACTGCTTTTTCTGCTTCTTCCCTGGTGGTCCCAGGTATCAGCATATGGAGGTCTCATGGCCCAAGCCCTTCTGCATTGGGTCCAGCTCTTGCCAGATGATGCAAATTTAGCTTGCCTGGAGTCCATTTTCCTTACAGCTCCGCTCAAACCAACCAAAGTTCCTTTAACTTTCTTACAACTTTGCAGAGCAATACAACAGTGTGTTTTACTTCAGACTTTACAGTAGTGCAAAACTAGATAAGAGAATCTTCTTCTTCTCTTTTACTTGGTGTCCCAGTTGGTAATTACAGGGATTAAGCATGCTGCACCCCTTTCCTCTTTAACAGGGCAAAACAGTACCTCTGGTGCACAGCTTCCAGCTGATTTTTGCAGCCTTCTGAGACCATTTACATTCTGCCAGGGTTCATTCCTTTAGCCTGAGGTTACAAGCCTCCTCTCCTCTTCCTGAGAATACTCCTGCAGCCCCCCCCCCCCTCCTTCTTAGACTTACGTTAAGCACATCTCAGGGCTCCTCTTCATGATAGATCACAGCAGGACACAACCAGGTCCTTCTCCTCAGGAAATGGGAACCTTCTTCCTCCCATCCTGAGGGTCCCTGCTGCCCCAAACAACCTTTGGCCACTGCCTCACTCTTGCCAAAGCCTCCAGCCCTTCCTCTCTCTTGGGAATTCTGCCCGTCCAGCTTGGACTCCCTGCTGCCAATGCAAGTAGGCACCTGAGACTCCCACTGCAGCTTCCCTGAGATCTCCCTTTATTGTTCCTGGGAACTCTAGGTGCACCTCTGTTCTCCTACCTGATTGGGCATTGAAAATTCTTGGGTGGAGTCAGAAACTCTGCTATCTGAATCCCTAGCATGGGTTGAGGGTTCCCCTCTCCCAGCTCTTATTTATTTATTTATTTGCTAGTTTTTCTATACCGCCCTTTCCAGGGATCAAAGGCAGTTTACAATGAACGAAACTTGTTTCATAAAACATGGGGATAACATTATAATCAAAGACAATGTCAAGGTCAAGTGTGAGACTTTGAGCAATGGATATACATTGGGATTCTTCACAACATATTTACAAGCAACTTATTTACAAGGATGGTTCATATTCACAGCTAGCCAATAGATGGAAGGATATCATGTTATGGGCAAACATTGAGGGATACCCTAGTGGGGTGTTATGTTGAATGGAAAGTCTGTCTTTTTGCAGATGACACGAAAATTTGCAACAGTGTGGACTCCCCTGAGGCAGTGGATAACATGAGGAAACATCTTCAAAAGCTGGAAAATGGTCTAATGCCTGGTAGTTAAGATTTAATGTGAAGTAGTGCAGTGTCATGGACTTGGGAAGCAGAAATCCAAGGGAACTGAATGCAATAGGGGGTGAGAGGTTGGTGTGCACGGACCAGGAGAAGGACCTCGGAGTGATTGTTTCTGAGAATCTCAAGGTGGCGAAACAGTGTGACAAGGTGGTGGCAAAAGCCAGAAGGATGCTGGGCTGCATACAGAGAGGAATTACCAGCAGAAAGGAAGAGGTACTAATGCCACTGTACAAGTCACTGGTGAGGCCTCACTTGGAATACAGTGTTCAGTTTTGGCGACCATATCTTGCAAAGGATATAAAAAGATGGAAATGGTTCAGAGGAAGGCGACCAAAATGATTTGAAGCCTGCATCAGAAGAAATATGAAAAGAGACACCAAGACCTAAATATGTACACTCTAGAGGAGAGGGGGGACAGGGGAAATATGATACAGACCTTTAAATACTTAAGGAGTTTTCATGAACAAACAAACCTTTTTCAAAGACTGGGAAGCTGTAATACTAAAGGGCACAACACGAAGCTGCAAAGGAGTAAACTGAAAACGGAGTTACTTACCTGTAACTGGAGTTCTCCGTGGACAGCAGGATAAGTCAGCCACACTTGGTGACATCATCCGACGGCGCCGAGACAGAAGTAATCTCCATAGCTCAGAAGGGCTTTCGCCCTTCTGAGCATGGGCCAACTGGCACTGCCCCCTGGCCCGCCACTAGCTAGCCAGTACGTCACTAGCTGAGCCTTAGCCGCTAGGAGGCGGGCACTGGTCAGAGGCCGAGCCCTTCCCAGGGGAGGTGGGCGGGTATGTGTGGCTGACTTATCCTGCTGTCCATGGATAACTCCAGTTACAGGTAAGTAACTCCGTTTTCTCCTAGGACAAGCAGGATGAGTCAGCCACACTTGGTGCCTCCCAAGCTGACATGTGATGTGGTGGAAAGGGGTAGGCTGAGATCAGGTTCAATGACACTTATCAGGGCTGGATGTTGTAATGGTGTGCCCCGAGGCACTTTGGAATGTCATCGTTAGGCACCTGGTGACGGAGGCAACCCGCCAGCGTGCAGTGTGAGCGTGCAGCGTGTAGTGCTAATGGGTGCGTGCCCATTTTGAGGTGAAGTAGTTAGGCTACGCGGCAGCAGTGATTGTGAGGGTATATGGTCTCAGTGGGCCACTGCAGAGGCAGCCGCAGAGTAAATGGTCTCGATGGGCAGCCGCAGGGGGAGTCCCAACGAGCGGTAGCGTTGTCAGCCAAGGCAAGCATGACAGCCACAGTATAGATGCTGGAAGCACTGCAAGATTGGCGCCAGATTGACGCTGCACTGAATATCAGCGGTGGATGGACCAGCAGCAATATCGACAGTGTTACAGAGTGATGCGATTAGAGCCAATGACACGGCAAGGGACGTGAGTCCTGAGTCAGTTCATGACTTGGTTAGGTGCGTCTAGGCAGGGGATAGCAGGCAAGGCCTTGAGACTGCTAGGCGCCGTGTTTGTCCCTGTTGTAAGAAGTGTTAGTAGGTGTCTCTGCCACAAGTGTGAGCCACAGGCTGTCGATGGATCCTTTGGCACCACTATAGTCCTATGCTTTCCTTTGGCACGGCTTGAACTTCTGCTTGTGGCCATGGCCGATCCGGCCGATGGTGGAGCACGCTGATTTGGCATGCGGATTTTGGAGTCTGCGGGTTCCTAGAGGTGCTGTGACCCCGGTTTGTTGGGGTCCCATGCGCTGATGCGTGAATGTCCGTGTACGTCCTGGGCATGTAGCTGCGTAGGACTGTGATGATGTCTGGGGTGTGGGGTGTCTCTGATGGCCGTGGCGGCATTACGTGCATGGTAGGTATGCCGTCCCGATTAGCAGTTTTGACCACTACGTTGCCATAGAAAACAGCCTGAGTTGTTCTTGAAGGAATCTCACTGGTGGTCCACCCCAGTTTTGCCTGCGAATGACAGCAAGGCTGCCGGGCGCAGTTATCGTAGGCCGCGATCGCCCAGCCTGGTTGATGATGTTTCTGCTAGGCACTGTAGGATGGATTCCCACTAGGACTTGCAGGAAGGATGTTCACTTGTAGAAGATAAGGGAACGACATGTCTGGACTGAATGGTCAGTGTCCGTTTGTGCCAGGCGCTGTGGGACCTGCAGGATGGATTTCAGTAGGACCTACCGGAAGGATTTACTTGCAGCAGATCAGGGAACGACATGTCGGGACTGAATTGATAGTACTCCTTGTCCACCCGCACGTGATGCGAGGAGAAGGTATCCAGTAGTCCTAAGTCATAAGAAGGGGAAACGCATTGGTGCTGTCCAGGGTATGATGACGATGGCTTGGCTCTGCCCGCCTGAATAGTCACCCATCCTGCTCCCCAGGAGGTTGGTAGGTCAATTTGTGGTCAGCACCCCGCTGGGAGAAGGAGCTGACTGCGAAGGGTTGCGAGTTCCTACCTGTGGGATATACTGGCGGTCGAGTCAGGGGCTGCCTGGATGGATGTTACTGTTGGGCCCTTGGCCGTGGAAGGTCAGGGCTAAGTATGGAACGTCAGGGTTGTGGGTCATTCGTGTGTGGAGGTGGAAACCTGTTCCCTGCTGCACAGGTGCAGGACTAGGGCCAATTTGTTGACTGTGTGTGGGGCCCTAGAGCGCAGAGTCATAGGGATGCTCTGACAGTGTGCTCGAAACCCCAACCGGGCTTGCAATCGAGTATTGAATATGTGACCCTTTGTATCAATGTATCTGCCCTCGTGACCGATGGTGATCCGTTGACTGGCCTTGACATTGGCACCTCTCATTCATGGCCACTGCAGGACTCCGCCACCTGGAGGACTCCTAGGTTCAGTGTCACTGATCTCGCTGGGGGATCTATGTAGTGCAAGATTCTCTCTGCAAGGGTAGCATGATGGTAACCTGTTTTCCCCATTTCTGGGAAATAGACGGGGCCAATTGTTCTTGTCTCCGGGGACAGAGTGCAGCCACCGAGCGCAGCTGGGAGCTGCGGAGCTTGGTACTGCCATTGTCCTTATAAAAGCATGGTATTACCATTGGCCATGTGAATCTTCACCAGAGATGCGGGTTTCACGGGGTAGGCCATGACCATGTGACCTTTCACCAGAGATGCGTGCTTCACTAGGGATGCGGGCTTCACACGGTAGGCCCTGATATTCAGGAAAGTGCAGAGACATGTTCTCCGAGGTCCGCAATTGGGACCTGGATCTGTGAACATTCGTGTTAAGACACAGTGGGTGGTAGTGTCCCGCACTGTAGCCCCCTCGGTTCTGGGGGGCACCCTGAGTCGAGAAGATGTTTCGGAGTCTCGGGTGCCGCAGTGCTGATGTTCACTCCAAAGGCACCCAGTCAGTGCTGATGCTCCCTGTTCACGTCAGCAGCACCCAGTTGGTTCTGATGCTCACTCGAACAGCGTCCAGCCGATGCGAGGCTTCTGGGCACCTACGGATAGGCCTATTTTGCTGGATTGGCCTCAAGGTGGCAAGGCAGAGGTCGGCTCCTTCTCACAATGAGTGAGCCACCAATATCTGTCACAGGAGTCTGCTGCAACCGCACGCAGTGAGGTATGCAGCATGGACCTCTGACCATTCCTGAGCTGTAAGCGAGGGTGTGCTGAGGGCGCAATGCGCCGGCCGATGTAAAGAAGTAGGGCCAATGATGTTGAGCCAGAGGTGCTGCCAGGTGCGAGGATTGGGGCAGGAGCCCAACTTACTGGCCAGTCTGCGGACATGAGTCCTTCACCTTGCACAACCACAGTCGTTTTACCCGCAGAAGCCAAGGCTGGTTTCCTATGCCATTTGTGGTAGGTGGTTCCCGAAGCTCATGTGCTAACGATTGGGCTATGAGCATTTTCCTCTGCATGTTCATGCATTGATTGGTAAACTACTGTGCTGCCACGGTCAAAGGAGAACCAGTTAAATTGAACGTGGATCTCCTGGGTGCTAGGATGGTGTCCCAAGCGCTAGGCTATCCCTCCACTCGGAAACCAATGAAAGCTCAGCACCAATTACCGAAACCTCACAAATCTCCTCTGTCTGAAACCATACGAACTCATGACCAGCCTGTAAATTGTATATATTGTTATTGTATATAGTTACCCTGCTAGCCAAGTTGAATTTCCTGTTCATATGTAAACACAAAGTACTATTGGAAATGTGTATGTTCGTTGTTTATTGTAAACCGCACTGATGCTGAATAGCGCGGTATAAAAGAGACTTTAAATAAATAAATAAATAAATATGGAGGTAAGTCAACCTGGTTCATGCAACGCAGTGGAAGAGTCCCGTGGAAGATGAGGGATCAGGATGATGATGATGAGATCAGGATGTTGATGGACTAAGGTGGTTGTGTCCAAGGTGGGCGCCCTCTTGGGTCATGCCAGCTCTGGTGTGGAATGCACCATCTGGCCTATCGGTCCTAGCGAAGGGCCTTGGAAAGACCTACTACTAGAGGGAATTGTGATCTGCTCATAGTGACAGGTAATAGGGTGTAGAGGTAGGACACTGGAGGGTCGAGAGGTCTGTTCATGTTTACAGCTCCAGCTGGAAAATGCCAGATTGGCAGTTCTACATCTTTCACTAATTATAGGAACATGGTCTGCAGGAGCCACAGCTGGGAGTTGAACCTGTGACCTTCCTTGAACACACTGGCTGTATGTACTGCACCCAACTGCTGCCAATTCTGGAGGGTGGCGCTGGCCAGGGGCTCGGCGGGTGCTGGCCGAAGGCTCATGATCAGGTCCAACCTTGAACAAGACCCAGCCTTGGATTGGAGCAAGAGTGTGACTCATGACCTGGACACTGCTTGCGGAGGGCTTGCATCAACAAGTGGCCAGACTCCTACATATGGGAGGGAAGAAAGGAATGAAACCCCTGTCCCCTGCATATGAAGCAGTGTCTGAGCTGCACCTCCATGAGGAACGGTGCCGTATTACTCAGGCTCAGAGTTCAGTGTAGGCTCAGAGTTAGGTGTAAGCTGATAAGGAGGTTAAGGTGCAGACATCAGGAGAGCCTCCAGTTGGTATGGTACTGCCCCTAGGTACTACCCTTAGGGCAGCGAGTGTGAAGGAGACAAGTACCTTCCACTGGGGCAGCGAGTGTCAAGGAAGAAGTGGAGGGAGGCGTAGCCTAGTGGTTGGGGCAAGGTACCACAGGCCGGAAGGTAGGTGGTTCAAATCCCACTAGAGGACAGCAACCTTGGGCCGGAAGGACTGGGGTTTCTAGTCCCACAGGTGCTCCTTGTGGTCTTGGGCAAGCCACTTAACCCTCCATTGCTCATGTTCCCTGTAAGTATTAGTGTATGTGTGTCATATCCCCTCGTGTTAAATGTATCCCCCAACCGCTTTGACCCGGTGAAAAGCGGGATATAAATGCAGCTAAATAAATGCAGCTAAATAAGAAGTACCTTCCACTGGCCAAGCCACCCGATCCTTCCTCAAGGTTTGGGAGTGACCCTGACGCCTGAGGGAGGGGGTGTCTCCTTATCACGGCCTCATCCCGCCAGAGGGATTGGGTGCAGATTATATCAAGCAGACCCAGTGCCGTTATGTGGCAGAATTGATGCCTCAAGATGTCGATGAGGATCTTTGCCGGGGCCGAAGGTCCATGCAGAGGGTCCTCAAGAGTTACTTGTTTTTTGTTTTTTTTGCAAGGTGGGGACTAAGACTAAGAAGGGCTCCGAGGGGTCTAGTGAGTAGAAGAGCTTCCCTGCAGCCTCCCCATTCATGGACGCTTCTTCCCCTTCAGTTAGTTCTGCTGCTGAACTGCAGTATTAGAGGCTGGCGCCAAGCGCATCAATTTAAACGGCACGGCATAGGGAAAGTGGAGTGGAGCTCTCCTGACTGAACTGTAGTCGCGGACCCGGGGTCGGCGGACTTGGTGCTTGAGTAGGAGAAGGAAGGCTTGCCTCTTCTTTTCGATGCCGGGGAGAAGTTCCACTGCGCTGACGCAGGAAAGGCTTGCCTTGGGTGCTTTAAGCACCGCCCCTGGAGTCCCAGTGCAGAGTGATCCATCCAGCACTAGCTCGGCGCCGAGGATTCTGCCTGCGGATTACCCTTTAGCTGCTGCTAGAGTGCCCAGAGCGTCAGCGCTGTCCTCGCCGACACCTCCGCGCCAGATGGGACCGTCGGCAATGGGAGTGTCCTCTGCGAGCGGCTCCTCCTCCCCTGATGCTTGGATCGGCGCCAACCAATGGCGCCGTAGGGGGGAGGAGCCTGGCTCGTGAACAATGGGAGTATCCTCTGTGATCGGCTCCTCCTCCCCTGATGCTAGGATCGGCGCCGGCCAATGACGCCGTAGGGGGGAGGAGCCTGACCGTGATGTAATTGGGCAAGATGGCCGCCGCCATGAGAGCCTCGTGGCGGGCCGGATCGGGGATGTAGGAAGCATCTCTGGACTCTCCAGGACAAGCAGGATCGGAGAAGTGCTTGATAGGCAGAGAGCTGAAGTGTAGGGAGCAGGGATGTTTACCGGAGGCCTGCGGCTGGGGATGGCAGCCGACACAAGGAAGGTAGTCCACCGGAGTCTCCTGAGCGATGCCCCAAAGCGACACAGCAGCAGCACCGTAGGGGTCCCAGAAGGGAGAGCTCATGCTACGGGGAGCAGGGCTGTCCATAGGAGGCATGCGGCTGGGTGTAGCGGCGGCAGCGACCCTCACACTAAGAGTGCTGCTTGAACCATTGTCCCCCGCTCCTCTTCGCATCTGCCACAGAAGAGAGCACGTGGACCGAAGGGGATCCGAGCTCCGCTGCAAGATCTGGAGAACGGAGGCCTGTTAGAGGGCTAGCCGGGGACAGAGGCCTGTTAGGCACGTCCTGGGCTGCCGCTGGCTGGGCTTCCTTTCCAGCCCCATTGTCCTGGAGACCTTTCCCCGCTGACAGACAGGTATCTGAAGAGAAGCAACAAGAAAGCATAAGGCAATTGAAGGCAATTGAAACTGATAATACATACGTTGTAGATATTTGATTTTTGGTGGAGAGTAACAAAGTCCGTCTTGCTGGCAAGGTGGAAGAACTGAAAACTGGCTAGCTAGGGGCGGGCCAGGGGGCAGGGCCAGTTGACCCATGCTCAGAAGGGCGAAAGCCCTTCTGAGCTATGGAGAGTACTTCCGTCTCGGCGCCGTCGGATGATGTCACCAAGTGTGGCTGACTCATCCTGCTTGTCCTAGGAGAAAGGTTATGTCAGGAAATACTTTTTCACTGAAAGGGTGGTGGATGCTTGGAATGCCCTCTCGATGGAAGTAATTGGGGCAAACACAGTGACAGAATTCAAAAGGGCATGGGACAGACACAGTGGATCCTTTTATAGAAACAAGATAAAATCAAAATAAACTTAACTGTCTCTGATATCTTAACAAGTCGAGGTGACCTGCACAGAGCGGTGGGTGCACCTCTAAACAAAGATATGGGGAGGGGTGACCTGCACAGAGTGGCGGGCATACCTACTCTTGCTGCCTTGCTGGGCAGACTAGATGGACCATACTGGTCTTTATCTGCCGTCATATACTATGTTACTGTATTTTCCTTTGCTCCGATGGACCCCCAAAGTGCTCAAGGAATAGGTGTGTCTTAATTTCCTTCCGGAAGTCTATAGATCCTTAATGGCTCTTAGTTTTTCTGGAAGCGAGTTCCAGAGAGTAGGGGCAAAATAAGAACCTTAGCTCCCCTAGCTCAGGGAATATGTGATGATGCAGCAAACACCACTGAAGGGGATGTCAACTGCATCACAATAGGTCATACCATGTTGCATTTCTATGCGGTATGGTATATGTATTCCCAGTTGTTGCGCAATGCTACCAGTGCTGCAGGCCCCATAGTGGCTGGAAATGCAATTGTCTGACATCCAGGGCGAACTGTAAGTAACTCCTGAAACAGGTAAGCTGGCACCTCTGCACTGGGGCCTTGGGCAACATCTGCAGAGTGAGCCCTCCATACACAACCTGTGCAACGTCCATCAGATGCCCCCTTTCCCCACTCAGCTGCACAACTTGGAAGGGGGTACGCACATACCTGTGTGTGATGGTGTGTGGATCGTGATCAAAGGGTATGTGGCGCAATCGCATATTGCAAATACACAGGTAGTGGGCCAAGGGTAGTCAAGACGCCGTATATCCACATCTACGTTAATATTTGTTATCTCCACTATTGGCGCTTAGCGGCACTACCCATTTTGAGTGGTAAGGTGATTATTTTAAATACGCCTATGAGGCAGCAACTTGCATAGATAGGTCCGCAGATAGGCTCAGTCATACCCAGGTATGATTTAAATATGCGTGGTTAGGCCTGTGACACCTGATAGCGGCGATGAAGAGGATGCGAAAATAAAACATCTCTCCAGTGGCTTGATCTTGATGGAGCATGCAATCCTGTTTGAAGTCGAGGATGCCCACACCCAGCAGCGTGCCTGGCATGACATCACCAGGCAGGTTAATGCTATCCACCACCATAATAGGGAGCTGGAGGACATAAAGAAAAAATAGCAGGTACTACGGCAGCACACTAAGAAGCAGGCTGCGAACCTTAAAGCTACCACCGAGCAGCGGAAGGCCCTCGGTGATGTGGAGGAGAGGGTGATCACTTGTATGGAGGACATCAGTATTGTAGGGGTGACAGGGCTGGATAGCTCAGATACTGCTGCAACAGAGAGTAAGTAGGCCACCACTATAAAAAGCAAAACTACCAGGTAGATGCAAAGACCAAGTGCAGGCGAGGTAATGGGAAAGACAGACCTTTAAAATCCGTATACCAGGGACGACCCAACACAGGCCGTGTTTCGTTGCCTACGTCAGGGGTTTTAAACTGGCACACTAAAATCATAAATACATAAATTATCAGTAAAAACATAATAAAGGTCTGTCTTTCCCATTGCCAGAGAGTAAGTAGGTTCCTCCACCATTCTTCTCTCCAGCACAATCCCCAGGGATAACAACAGGAGAATTGCACACCCCCTTCCTTGTGTGGCCCTTATCCCTGCAAACATCCTGCTCCAGGTGTCCATCCTTTCAAAGTGGATGGTCCCCAAGCAGGTCTTTGCCATCCTGCTGACTTACTGTTGAATCTGGCCAGCTGTCTTGCTATCAAGCCATGCCCCTCACCCACCCAACGTCACCACCATGCTAGACCAAACATGTCACAGAAAATAGCAATTGCCCCATTGGAAAGATAGGCACCACTTTATTCAGCAGAGTATCTTCACTGTCCACATATAAAGGTTCTAGTTAGCCAGGCGCCTCACTTGACCCCACTCTGACTGTGCACCCCGATCTCTCTCTCCTCCTCTCTGAGACCTGGTGTGCCTGCATTTACACTGCATGATCTGTAGACATGGTGGCATGGTGCTAGCATGCACATTTCACTTCCACTCTGTGTAATGGCATACCTTCATGCCCCTCCACTCCATGTGCAAGGGGTAGAGTCCTCCCACCAGGGCTCTTCATTGCCATAGGTATCCATCCACATGTGTCTGCTGTCACCCCTTTGCTGTGCAGCGCCTCCTGATGGTCACAGTTGGTACTGCACCCGGGTGTATAGTACTGGCCTTTCAATACTTATAGTCCTTGCCAGTATGTAAATAAGTTGTGACACCGAAAATCGGTTTAACTGGGTTTTATTCCCCGTCCCGTAGGATTCTTTTCCAAAAGTATAACAGTCAAATAAACATAACCCTTCTCGGGTAAACAAAAGAACTATAACAAAAATAGCTTTACCTTTCAGCAAACAAAAATAGGAATGAAACAGAAATACAGCTTGTCAGCTTTCCAGATGAAGGCTTCTCAGGAATAGTTCAGCCTTCTATCTGAGAGACTCTATATGGTCAGCTATTATAAAACTACAGTCCATTTGTTCAACAGGCAATTCAGCGTTGTCCTCAATTTCATAAGGCTCACATTGCATGGGAACACTGTCAAATACAGAGGCTTCGTTACTTCCCTTCTGAGGTAACTTGCTTAACAAACTTTCCAGCTTGTGACGTACTTGTCTTTCTATAGCAGGTATCTGTTTGGCTTTACCGTATTCTCTTGAGTTGCTTAGCCAGGAGCCTTTCCTCTGCCTCTGGTAATTAGGCAGAGTAAAGCAGTCAGCTGCCCAGCTATCAGAGAGTGGAACCTTTGCACGGGGTTTTGTTTTAACAGGAGCTTTGTAAACAGCTGTTGTCTCCAACGGCAGTTTCTGTGAAGGCTTGTGCCAACTATATTCCTCTGAAGGATTCTCTCCCAAAGGTAACAAGCTTTGTTCCCTAATCTGTTTATAAGCCAGATTCTGGAGCTTTCCTGCTTTCCTTAAATTAGCATTATAAGGCTTTTGTCTTTCATACAAATGCCTCTCATAGCTCAGCTTAGCATTTCTCCTATCTGATTCAGAATAGCTTTTCCTAGCTTGTTGCTTGTGTCTTAAGGCATAGCTTCTATCAAGGCTGCTGCATACACTGTCCCTGTCTGAATTCAGCTGTTCACTTATTTCACTTAAATGTTCATCAGACTCACTCAGACTTTCATTCAGCCAGTGCCTGCCTTGCTGTGGAGACCTGGGATATCTGTATCCTTCCCAGTCTGGATATCTCCTTCGTCTCTGAGGTTCCTCAGCTCCTCTCCTAGCTCCTTCGGCTCTCTCTGCCTTCCCCCGTAGCTCCTCTTGTGAGCTGTGCTGATTATTTACGTAATCCCCAGCTGCACCACACCCTAGCCTATTGGGGTCAGGTGGGACCTTCCTTGCTTCCCCACTGGCTGGGTGATAATTCCAGGTTTGTGACCTCATTCCCTTATACTCCTTCTGATACCCTTGTGTCATGTGCTCTCTCCCTACGTCAGTGTTTACTTGAGGAGTAGTGTTTTTTAGCACCACAGGGGGCTCTAGAGAGTCTGCTCTGTGACATATTCCCCCCCTTAAAATCTTACGTGTTGCCGCCACACTACACGGACAGCACGTAAGCATACTCCTGGCGCTCCTACCGTACTCCTTATGCACTAGATTGACCTGAGCCTCTCTCTCCTTCCAGGGCTTCAACACATTGAGATGGTAGACCTGTCTACGTCCTCTATCATTCTCTATAAGGTACGAGACATGCCCCACTCTTTTGATTACTGTCGCTGGCCCTTTCCAATGGGACTCAAATTTTGGACCTGGATCCGCTACCTGGATCAGGACCTTACTCCCTATTTCCAAATGTCTAGGTTGTGTACCTTTATCATAATGCTGTTTTTGACGCTGTTGGCTCATCTTGAGATTATCTATGGAAACCTTAGATGTCTTTTCTAAGCGTGTTCGTAGGTTGGTCAAAAACTGGGGTACGCCTACCTCTGGCACCTCGGGTTCCACCCATTCCTCATGTAAGATGTCCAATACACCTCTCGGGGCCCGGCCAAACAGTAACTCAAATGGGGACACCCCTAAGGATGACTGGATTCGCTCCCTACAGGTGTACAAAACGAATGGGAGCAACGTGTCCCACTCGGCCATTTCATTTTTCTTTAAACCTCTCCGTAAGAGGTGTTTAATCGACTGATTTGTTCGCTCAACTAAACCGTTTGACTGGGGATGGTATGCCACAGTCTTTAGATGGCGAATGCCAAATGCCTCCCAGACTTTTGCTAAATGCTGTGAGACAAAGTTACTCCCCTGGTCTGTTAAAATCTCCTGGGGAAACCCCACCTCACAAAATAATTTTACAAGTTCTTGGGCTATCACTTTGGCAGAAATATTCCGTAGGGGAATCGCCCACGGAAAACGTGTCGCATGGTCCACGATTACCAGCATATACTGATAGCCACGTGGTGTTCTTATCAAAGGACCCACTATATCTATTCCCAAGCGTCTAATGGGTGTTGAGATGGTGGGCAAGGGTATCATAGGTACCGCCTTTGGGCGCGCTATGGAAACCCTCTGGCAAGCTGGACAGGAGTCACAATATTTTTTTGTTTCCTTATAAACGCCAGGCCAATAAAACCTGGCCAGGATTTGATCAAGTGTTCCCTGAACACCTTTGTGGCCCCCTATAGGGTGGTCGTGTGCTAGCCGTAACACGACAGCCTTAAATGTCACTGGCACCACCACTTGCTTCCTAACCGCCCCGGTATATGGTTCTACACTTTCCCGGTATAATATGTCTTTATCAATTAAGAACCTGGGGAGTGTGAGCCGAACTTCTTGTGCCCACTCGAACGCTCTTTTTAGCCCAGGGTCCGCTCGTTGTTCCATTGGGAACGAAGGGAACTTTTTCACTAGGGCTTCTGGCACCCACGGTAGCCCTTCTCCCGCTTCTAACTCTGCTCTTCCTTGCGCCCTTTTCCCTCTCTCTTGGCGCTTCTTATTCTTGGGTTTCTTCTCCTCTTTATTAGGGGCCTGTACTAACTCATCGTGATCAGGAAGTACCTTAGTCTCCTCCTCCTTACTTGGGGCTTGAACTACCTCATCAGGGTTAGGAATTACATTAATTCCTCTCTCCTCTTCCTTTTCCTCGGGCTTCGCCTCATCATTTTTCTTTTCTGGTTCCTCTGTTCTTTTAGCAGATGGGACCTGAGTTTCAGAGGTACTAGCCTGTGATCTGGTCAGAACAAAACCTGACTTTGTATCTGCACCTTGCACTAACCCTCTCCTAAATGATGGCCAATCATGCCCTAGGATAAGGTTTCGGGATAGCCCAGGGACTATGGCTACTTGAATTTCACGTTCTATGCCCATCCCCTTAACCCTTATCTTATGCAGGGGATATGGAACCTGGGTTCCATGCACACACTGTATTTGTACCTGTTTATTTTCTGGCTTTGAGGCAGCCGAACGAGCTTGCTCCAGGATCTCCCATAATTTTAGAGAGATCATGCTCTGTTCCGCGCCTGAGTCCATTAAAGCCAGGACATTCCTTCCCTCTACCAAAACTTGGAGAAAAATCCCTTTTGTGCCTTGACCTTTAACCCCAGCCATAAAGACTAACTTTACTTTGCAATTTTTCTTATAGTGGCCTATTTTACCACATTTATAACATCTCACATTTTTAGTCACAGCCTCACCAATATTATCATGCACACTTCTTTTACCCATAGCATTCCTGTCCCCTTTTCTCATGCCACCTGGACTTTCTTGTCCATTTATTTTTAACCCGCCAGTCTTTAAGGCATCAGCCCCCTGGCTTCCAAATAAGCTTCTGCCATGTTTGCAGCCTCCTCAGGATCATGGCAGTCCTGCAACATGAGAAAAGTTCTCAAATCATCAGCTACTGAATGCATGAATTGTTCCATTATAATATCCTTCATAACAGAATCTATGGACCTCCCTTCAGGGTTAAGCCACTTGTATGCGAGACTTCTTAACCTTTGATACAAGGCTCGGGGAGTCTCCTTGGGTTGTATGCGTGCCTCCCTAAATTGGTGCTTATACTGTCTGGGTGTAAAACCCAGCCTATCTTTTATGGCCTTCTTAATCTCTGGATAATCCGTAACTAAATCAGCAGGCATCCCTCTAAAGGCTGACAGAGCATCTCCGGTCAAAGTTAAGGTAAATTGCCTGGCCCAGAGCTCTGGCGGCCATTTGAGGGTGGCTGCCATCCTCTCAAACGATTCAATATGATCATCAATGTCATCATACTGTGTTAACTGTCTTACAGAAAAATTAGAAGCATGGTTCATGGCTACTTGCGTCAGTATTGGCACAGTCATTGCCTCAGTGTCCTGAGGTTTGGTAACCAGAGCCTTCAATGCTTCCACCAACGGTTGCTGTTGCTCCTGCATAGCGTCCATATACTGTTTCTGCACTTGTTGCATAAGCTTGGCTTGTTCATTCCACTGCGTTTGCATCCACGCCTGAACATCACGTACATCCATTCTTCCTGTCTTTTGAGGACCTGCGGAAAAAAAGAGAAAACACACCAAGTGCGGCACCTTTTTTTTTTTTTTTTTTTTTTAAATTCCCACTTAGGAACAGTGCCCTCTTTCTCACTTATCCATCTACGGTTTCTCCCAGGTGACTGTTACCTGAGTTTTGTGTAGATTCCAGCATGTGAGAAAGCTTTTCTTTTCTTCCTTTTCTGGCCGACCTGCCAGCGAAAATCCTCCCTCAGCAAGTACTTCCGGGTGAGCCGTCTCTTCCAGCACTGCTCTGTACTTGTCTTTTCCAGGGGAAGTCACGTGGTATCAAAATCCTGCCGACTACGCCATTATGTCACCCCTTTGCTGTGCAGCGCCTCCTGATGGTCACAGTTGGTACTGCACCCGGGTGTATAGTACTGGCCTTTCAATACTTATAGTCCTTGCCAGTATGTAAATAAGTTGTGACACCGAAAATCGGTTTAACTGGGTTTTATTCCCCGTCCCGTAGGATTCTTTTCCAAAAGTATAACAGTCAAATAAACATAACCCTTCTCGGGTAAACAAAAGAACTATAACAAAAATAGCTTTACCTTTCAGCAAACAAAAATAGGAATGAAACAGAAATACAGCTTGTCAGCTTTCCAGATGAAGGCTTCTCAGGAATAGTTCAGCCTTCTATCTGAGAGACTCTATATGGTCAGCTATTATAAAACTACAGTCCATTTGTTCAACAGGCAATTCAGCGTTGTCCTCAATTTCATAAGGCTCACATTGCATGGGAACACTGTCAAATACAGAGGCTTCGTTACTTCCCTTCTGAGGTAACTTGCTTAACAAACTTTCCAGCTTGTGACGTACTTGTCTTTCTATAGCAGGTATCTGTTTGGCTTTACCGTATTCTCTTGAGTTGCTTAGCCAGGAGCCTTTCCTCTGCCTCTGGTAATTAGGCAGAGTAAAGCAGTCAGCTGCCCAGCTATCAGAGAGTGGAACCTTTGCACGGGGTTTTGTTTTAACAGGAGCTTTGTAAACAGCTGTTGTCTCCAACGGCAGTTTCTGTGAAGGCTTGTGCCAACTATATTCCTCTGAAGGATTCTCTCCCAAAGGTAACAAGCTTTGTTCCCTAATCTGTTTATAAGCCAGATTCTGGAGCTTTCCTGCTTTCCTTAAATTAGCATTATAAGGCTTTTATCTTTCATACAAATGCCTCTCATAGCTCAGCTTAGCATTTCTCCTATCTGATTCAGAATAGCTTTTCCTAGCTTGTTGCTTGTGTCTTAAGGCATAGCTTCTATCAAGGCTGCTGCATACACTGTCCCTGTCTGAATTCAGCTGTTCACTTATTTCACTTAAATGTTCATCAGACTCACTCAGACTTTCATTCAGCCAGTGCCTGCCTTGCTGTGGAGACCTGGGATATCTGTATCCTTCCCAGTCTGGATATCTCCTTCGTCTCTGAGGTTCCTCAGCTCCTCTCCTAGCTCCTTCGGCTCTCTCTGCCTTCCCCCGTAGCTCCTCTTGTGAGCTGTGCTGATTATTTACGTAATCCCCAGCTGCACCACACCCTAGCCTATTGGGGTCAGGTGGGACCTTCCTTGCTTCCCCACTGGCTGGGTGATAATTCCAGGTTTGTGACCTCATTCCCTTATACTCCTTCTGATACCCTTGTGTCATGTGCTCTCTCCCTACGTCAGTGTTTACTTGAGGAGTAGTGTTTTTTAGCACCACAGGGGGCTCTAGAGAGTCTGCTCTGTGACACTGCCTACACATCTCCCACCTCCTTATGTCAGCCACAGACATCCCTCTACCCCCTAACCCTTCTCTATCTGCCTGTGTCACAGATGGACCCCACCAAGACCTTCTGCTGACACTCCTGGGTGTAATTGACTGCACCCATGTGAGTCAACAGTTGCATGATGGTGTCACTGCCAAGCCATCAATGTCACAGCACCTGGGGCAAGTACTGGACCTCATGAGGACACCACTGTAGTACCAACACTTCTCCCTCCTCAGCCACAATGTCATCCCCAGAATTTGCCAGACCTAGAGTTTCCCATCCCTGAACAACCTATGGACACCTGTACAGATGTGGCCGAGCATCAGATGCTGCAGGAAGGGGCAGAGATACTCGAGCTGATAAAGGGCATCTGCAGAAGCTTTCAGACTATCAGCCAGGAGCTGACCAACTTGATGCAGTTGCTGTTGGAAGTGGAGGGGCACCAAGAGAGGCATCAGGAGGCAGTGCTCCACCTATCCTGAGGAATAGCTGTCTACATGGCCTCCATCTGCCACTCTTCCATGTCACAGTAGCTGCTAGGCTGCCACCTGAGTTCAAGGCCCCTCTGGGGAGCCATAGCATGCCACTGGGGACAGGCAGGCTACAGCTGGAGGATGAGACCGTAAGCAAAGCGTCAGAGGCACCACCACTGAGGCATAGTGCACAGGTTGGGAAGAGAGGTGGGTGGTAGAGGAGCAGAGTCAGGATGGGAAGAGGGCACATTGACAGGTGTTGGGGAAATGGTTCTGGGAATAAATGTGTTTACTCACACTAGAAGTTCTCCTGGATCAAGTTATTCCTTGCTGCCTGCACTGCTGCTGTGATATGCTGGCTCCCATTTTGGTACACCTCATTCCAGCATTCCGCTTCTACACACATCTCTTCCTGAGGCAGGTCTATCCCCTGCTGGATGGCTATGTTGTGGAGGATGCAGCATGCTATAAAAATATGCAACAGACCCACTCAGGACTGTAGAGCAGCCCTCCCCTACTCCTCTCCTGACACCTGAATTGGCTTTTCAGGAGGCCAAATGCACACTCCACCACCACCCTTGTACGCACCAGCACTCTGTTGTAGTTCTCCTCCTGAGCTGTTTGTGGGTTGCACAATGGCATCATGAGCCAGGTTCTCAGCGAATATCCCCTATCGCCTTCGGAGTCATAGAGGAGGGTCACAAATGAGTGTAGTGAAATTGGTGAGAGATTGTGATCTCTGCAACAACCATTGACACAAGTACAAGACGTCAGATACATGTAATATGTGCTGCCACGCATTGCAACCCCAGCATACCTGCGCTCTACTACAGTCTCAGAGTGGGTGTCTGATGTTGCTGCCCAGTCCACTGTGGCATTTATTTATTTATTTTATTTAACATTTCTTATATACCGCCTTTCATGATATCAAGGCAGTTTACATTGAGCAAGCTGAAATTACATTGAACAGGGCATTATAACTTGGAGATAACTATTTACAGGGAACATGGGCAATGGAGGGTTAAGTTGCTTGCCCAAGACCACAAGGAACACCTGTGGGACTAGAAACCCCAGTCCTTCCGGCCCAAGGTTGCTGTCCTCTAGTGGGATTTGAACCCCCAGCCTTCCGGCCTAAGGTAACTTTACATATGCAGCCGTGTGCTTACCTCCTCTACACAGTGAACAGTACCAGTCACACCCTGCAAATTCTGTGGCCAAATAGTGCCCTATATGTGCCTCCCTCCTCTGTTGGGCATCCAAGAGGTGTGCTGTCGCCACTTACAACCACATCTTCAGTGGCAGGAGTCAGTTGCAGCAGCTGCTGTACCTATGGTGTCACTACCTTCTACCTGTTCTGGGGCCTGCCTTGGTCCTAGCACCTCCATAGCCTACCCAACCAAGGGCCTCACCTCTCTCTCACCCCTCCCCCAATTGTAAATTCTCACATATACTTGACACTTCTCCATGCCCCCAACATGGCTTTCCACCAGCCCTTGCAGTCCCATAGCCACATACCAGCATGCAACCAAGGCTTTACCAGATGTTTAGGTTATGTGTCACTCACTTAGTAGCCAGGCATCACCAAAGTGTCCAGTGGCAAGTGCCTGCCCCAGGCTGGACTGTGATAGCACAAAGGCATCATGGCAGGATCCAGGGAAGTGTGCACACAGGTCTGTGATGAGCATGTGGGCATCGACCATATCTGCATGTTCATTGAGTGGTATTAGTGCCTATTGGGGTACACCCTCTCATCCCAGCCAGACCATTTCAGGGCCACATGGGTGCAGTCAATTACACCTAGGACCAATGGGAAGGATGCAATCTGGTAGAAGGCCTGCATGGTCCAGTCTGCCCTCTGGAGTGGCAGGAAGCAAACATATTCATGGAGCCATCTGAGGAGAGGAGTTGTAAAGGCCTCAATGCAATGTGATGCTGCAGACTGCATAATACCTGTGATTGCCCCCACCACACGCTGGAAGCTGCTAGTGGCGGGAAGGACAGGGCAGTGGTCACTTTGAGAGCCACAGGCATTGCTTGGCTTCTACCAGATGTGGACTGCAGGTCTCATCTGAGAATGGCACAGAGGTCTGTAATGGTGGCAGCATCAAGGTGGTACCACTGGAACACCTGTGTAATCAGCTGTAGGTACGTGACCTTTGATCAGTACACCTGGGGCATTCGAGTAATGTCTCCTCCTTGCCCGGGCCACACCCAGCTGCTGCAGTTGTTGCTGGGACTGTTACCTTGACTGTCTGTGGTGTCTCCACCTCAGCTACCACATCCCTTGATGTTCGTAGTCTCTTACCCAGTTTAACTGCGGTGTCAGCCAGCACAAGCCTGCATAACAATGCATCCGGAGTTTCGTAGCGACCGTCACATAGCTGGATAAAACTCTGACCTAGAGTTGCATGGTTTTTGCCACTTGCTGTTGCTGAATATTGCCGTTCCACGTGGATGTGGAGACCCCGCCCATTCTCCACCCCTCATGCCCTCATGGATGCATAGTTCCACCATGGCACACAGCACTGATATCCGTGCATGCACATATTGCTCAATATCCAGTTTCCCCGCGTTTGCCCTCTGAGTTCTGCACAGCTTTGGGCCTGTTTTACTTGCCTATCCGTTGCCTAATGTTTGGAATATTCGCCAGCGCTATAATTTAAAGGCATCAATTTTCTTCCTGTCTGTCTGTCTTTTTCACTGTCCAGCTTTCACATCCATATGATATTTTGAAAATACCATGGCTTGGACAAGTCGAATTTTTGTGTGGTCTACAAAGTGGAAGATGCAAAAGATACGATTTATCTGGATAACTCCTGAAGTTACCTGGAAAATATTTGTAATATTGGATCTAGAGTGGCTAGAAAATGTTTATTTAACCATTCTCTTGCATTTAAAATTTGCTGCAAAACGGGTGCATATGTGAGCAAGAGAATGAGGGCTGCAGTGCTCAACTCACAGACATTTGACCTGGAAAAGGGAATAACTAGTGAGGTTATCAAATTTGCAGATGACACAAAACTGTTTAAAGTTGTTAAAACCCAAGAGGATTGTGGAAAACTGCAGGAGGATCTGGATAAATTGGAAGACTGGGCATCCAAATGGCAGATGAAATTTAATGTGGACAAGTGCAAAGTTATGCACCTAGGAAAGAACAACCCACACTATAGTTACACGATGCAAGGCTCCACATTAGAAACCACCACCCAGGAAAAAGATTTAGGAGTCATCGTGGATAACATGTTAAAACCCTCCGCCCAGTGTGCAGCGGCGGCCAAGAAAGCAAATAGAATGCTAGGTATCATAAGGAAAGGGATGGAGAATAAAACAAAGGATATTATAATGCCTCTGTATCGCTCCATGGTACGACCGCACCTTGAATATTGTGTGCAATTCTGGTCACCGTATCTTAAAAAGGACATAGAGTTATTAGAAAAAGTACAGAGAAGAGCCACCAAATTGGTGAAGGGGATGGAAGGCTACTCCTATGAAGAAAGGCTGAAAAGGTTAGGGCTCTTTAACCTGGAAAAGAGACGGCTGAGGGGAGATATGATAGAGGTCTATAAAGTAATGAATGGAGTGGAACGGATAAACGTGGCTCAATTGTTTACGCTATCAGAATATAGAAGGACTAGGGGACATGTAATGAAGCTACGGGGTAAACTATTTAAGACAAATAAGAGAAAATATTTCTTCACTCAACGTGTAATCAAACTCTGGAATCTGTTACCGGAGGATGTAGTAAGGGCTGTTAGTATAGCTGGGTTTAAAAAAAGGTTTGGACAAGTTCCTGGAGGAAAGGTCCATAAACCACTATTAAAAAGGGACCCAGGATATCAATGCTTGACCTAGTACAAGCACTGCAGAACCTGTGTCTTTTGGGGAAACTGCTAGGTACGTATGACCTAGATTGGCCACTGTTGGAAACAGGATACTGGGCTTGATGGACCTCGGTCTGACCCAGTATGGCATTTTTTATGTTCTTATGTTTATTTTATTTATTTATTTATTTAACACTTATTTATATACCGCATCTTCCAGCGATCAGTTGCGGTGTACATTCAACAACAATTAACAATGCAGAGCTTGTTTTACATAGAACAGTTATAACTTTTTACAATGAACATCTTAACTTGAAACAACAAAGTGTATGTAAAAACTATGTTCTTTAAAAACTATGTTCTTTATTTTCTCTGCCCTTGATTAAATTTCCTTGAATAATCCTTTAATCAATGTGTTTCTGACTCTGATACCCCATGCCGTGCAATTCTCTCTTTTGTACATAAGCTTCTACTTAAGTTATTTTTCACTTTTTTGTTCATCCAAATTCCCATAAGTCAATTGCTCACATTTCTCAGTTCAAGTTCTGTGTAAACGTTGTATAGCTTAAGATAATTGTACACCGCTTTGACTTGTAAATAAAGCAGTATAGTAAACTTATTAAATAATCAACTAACTAACTGCCCCAGACCTCCCTCCATTCTGGGCAACTCTGCCTTTGACCAGCTGCTCTAGACCTGGGAAGGGGTCGTTGTGAATGAAGGCTTATGGCGCTGGATCGCAGCTCCAGTTCAGAGCAGAGGAAATCTGCTGGTTCTAAACTTTTTCTTTTCCATCACCATTTTTAACAAGAAACAATTCTGAAACCTCAGCTCTTGGGAAACATGTATTGGCCATTGCAGGCATCTTCTACAATAGCATAGTTACTCACATGTAACAGATGTTCTCTGGGGACAGCAGGAATCAGTCCTTGCATATGAGTGATATCGGCATCAATGGAGCCCACATGGAAATCACTCCCCAGCTTTCAAAGATAGTTTTTGAGCGTCAGGACCACTAAAAGGCGCCATCTTACCTCAGTATGACGACATAGCTCAATCAAGCATAAAAAGAAAAAACAACTCCATGGGGAGGAGGGAGGGTTGTGAGGACTGATTCCTGCTGTCCCCGGAGATCACCTGTTGCAGGTGAGTAACTATGCTTTCTCCAGGAACAAACAGGAAGTCAGTCCTCACATATAGGACTCCCAAACTACAGGCTACCAAAAAAAACTGTAGGAGCCAGGTGCGATGAAAAGGCGAACTGTGAAGGGCAGCAGGGAGTGCTGACTGGCTTAAAGTCCAGTGATGCAGCCCCAACATTGATGCTGGAATCCCCGCTCTGGTAGCCTGGACACAAAGGGCTGGAGAGAAGGAGTTGCACTATCCCCCAAAGACATGATGAAGTACTGCCTGGCCAAAGGCACTATCGCACTTTGAGCTCTCCTCCAAGCAGTAGTGGGTTGCGAAGGTGTGGACCAAAGACCAGGTGACGACCCGGCAGATGTCCTGCAGGGGGACAGAGCTCAGGTGAGCCACCCAGGCCACCATACCATGCACATTATGTGCGGTAGCATGATGCTCCAGAGAGAGTCTAGCCTGCTTGTAGGCGCAAGAGATGCAGTCTGCTAGCCAGGTAGACAGGGTATGCTTAGAGTCCGCAACCCCAAGCCTGTTGATGTCATAGGAGACAAACAGCTGTGATGAATGGCGATGGGTCTTAGTCCTCTCAAGGTAGAAGGCCAGTGCCCTTTTGCAGTCCAAGCTGTGAAGCGAGGCCTTCGGCCAGGATGCTTGAGGCCTGGGGAAGAAAGTGGGAAGGACCACCTCTTGGTTGATATGAAAAGCGGACACCACCTTAGGCAGTAATTTTGGGTGAGTCCGGAGAATGACCCTGTTTTTGTGGAACCTGTTGTAGGAGGCGTGGGCCACCAGTGCCTGCAGCTCATCGACCCATCTGGCTGAAGTGAGCGCTACCAGGAACATCACTTTTCACGACCGAAACTTGAGATGGCATATAGCCAGTGGTTGAAAAGGAGGAGCCATCAGTTTCTTTTTTTTTTTTTTGTAATTTATAGTTTATTGTTATATTTTCAGCATTTACAACTCATGCATATAACAACTTTCATCTTTCACATCCCCCACTCCTTCCTTCATTAAACTGAAAGTGCAACAGTATGCCCCTTCTTCCTTTGTTTCCCATTTCCCCCTTCATCCAGAACATCTTTTCACTCCTTAAGCTTTATCATATATCCCCCTATTACAAAAACATAAACATAAACCATACATTTTAAGAATTTAACAATCTTCACCAGAATAGTGGTTATATAAATGATATTACCTCTTATACTATTTGTATATGTAACACCTCATAAATACTTAACACGTAACATATACTTCCCCCTTTGACATCCTTTATCCCATATGTTTCTTCCCCCTCCACCATATTATAACATATTATCCCCCTCCCCTCCCCTCCCACCTTCCCTCCCCACCCCCTCACCCTCCCTCCTCTCTACCCCAACCCTCTCCCTCCCCCCCTCCCCCTAATTCCTCTCTCTCCTGCCCTCTCTCCCTCTTGGCCCTCAAACAACCCTCTCTTCCCCTCCCTTCCCTTCCCATACTTGCTCCACTCCACAGTTCATACCAATGCCACACCTTTTTATGTTTCCCCACTTGATGCATTCTGTAGGCTTCCGTCATACATAAACCCTATATTTGTTCCAGCTTACCCACTACCTCCCTTATTGGAGGCACTTCAACATTCTTCCACCACCTTAAGAGACACATACGTGCGACTATCACTCCATATCCCACAAAAGTTGTTAAGTCCCCCTCTCCCTCACACATCCCCTCATTGAGCACTAGCATCCCTGGTGTTAACTTGATCTGCACTCCCGTGATAGCCCCATACAACCTTCCCACTTTACCCCAATACTCCTGCAGCTTTTGACACTGCAAATCATGTGCATTAAATCCCCCTTTCTCCCACATTTCTTCCAGCATTCACTTGAACTGTCTGGAGATATTGCCCGTAACCTCATTGGTGTCCAATACATCCTATATCTCAGCTTCAAACTATTTTCTAACATTGGAGTTCCCCTTGCTAATTTATATGCTTTCTCAAATACTTCAGCCCATTGACTGTCATCCCACTGTCCTGGAATGTCTTCTTCCCACCTCCCCTTCTCCCTCCCCTTCTGGAGAAGCATTTTGTAGATTTTTGATATCACCCCTCTCTCTGTCCATTGCTTCCCCATCATCTCTTCAAACTGTGAAGGCCTTCTTTCAAGATTGAATTTCTTCTCTTTTCTATGCGGGAAATACCACAATTGCGCATATGCATATTGATCCGTTCTATCCAACTTATATTCTTGCTGGAGTTCCTCAAAGGTTCTGACTCCCCCCCTTTCCATAGAAGTTGTCCCAATCTTTCTAACCCTTTACTCCTCCACAGGGGCGGCCCAAGGGGGGTGCGGGGCCATGTGCGGAGACTCGGTGCGGGGCCTCATTTGCATAAGGGGCCTCATTTGCATAAATATTTGCATAATGTTACCATACACTAACTTTTAGTAAACATGCCTCTTCATGAGTGTATGGATAAAGAAAGACAAAGATTTCTACATTACTATAATCCAGTGCCAACCGCCAGGCACATTAGGAACTACTACAAACACTGCCCATTAGAACCCATAGCAAACCCACCGTATCCTAACAGCACTACCAAGACTCATAAAGCACCATACCCTACCTATCAAAAGGCAACACTGCAAATATTAAACCAATACATTTCAGAGAATAACAATACATGACCTACTGGGGAAAGAGAACAAGTGGCAATGTCAAATAGGAATTACATAAACAGAATACCTCAGCTCAGTTACACATGCAGAACATAGACCATCACCAAACAAGGAATCACAATTTAAAAACAGGAAGACAATAATTAAACTGGGAACCCTAAAAGCCAAACTTGGAATGTACAACAATGTTGAAATAAAACTATAAATTAATTTCCTCTTGTACTAAACAAAGCACCGACATTAATGATGCACATTTCCCAGAGCTGACATATTCCAGTTAATAAATTCAAAATAAAGAGATATCTTTGTACCTTTTGTGCATTTTTTTTTCAGTTGCAATTGTTCCAGTCACTTTCTTCTGGTTTATTTGTGTCTTCTGCTAACTCTCCATCGTCTGCTGTCCATTTGTCCTTTCTTCTCTCCTCTAGTTTTTTTCCATTCTCTCTCTACATCTGCTTTAACATAATAATCTTTCTCCTTTTGCTCTTTCCTCATTCCTATTTCATCCACTCAAATTTTACCCCTCCATCCTCAATCCCCACTTAGGGGCTTGTTTACAAAGCCGCGGTAGCGGTTTGCGATCGTAATCGGAGCCGCGGCCCCATTGATTTCAATGGGGCCGCGGCTGCAATCGCGAACCACTACCGCGGCTTTGTAAACAAGCCCCTTAGTCTCCCAATACCCGGCCAATTGTAGATTTTTCTTCCCTCCCACACAAAATATTCTTCCCCTCTCCATTTCACTCTCCCAGCCCCATCCCCTTCTAATCTCCCCCAACATCAGCTCCCTTTTAGTTGTAGCCCCACCCAGTATCCGCTCTTCTAGTCCCCACATCAGCCCATTTCCAGTCCTAGCTCCCCCATCCATTTCCAGTCCTATCCGAATCCCTTCATCAGCTCATTTCCAATACCAGCCTCCCATCAGCCCATTTCTAGTCCTTTCCTAGCCCCACCATCAGCCCATGTTAAATCCTAGCTCCCCTCCACTCAGCCCATTTCTAATCCAAGCCCCCCATGAACCTACTTCCAGTTCTAGCCCCTCCATGAGTCCATTTCAATCCAAGCCCCCACCACAGCCCATTTCCAATCTTAGCTCCCCCAACACCCAATTCCCAGTCCTATCCTAGCCCCTCCATCAGCCCATTTCCTGTCCTAGCTCCTTCCCCTAAGAGCCCATTCCAAGCCCCCCTCCCCATCAGCGATTTTCAGTTCAAGCCCACTTCCACTCAGCCCATTTCCAGTCCTAGCAACCCCCCCCAACCCATTACCAGTCCTAACCTCCCCATCAACCCACTCCCAGTCCTAATCCCACCAGCCCATTTCCAGTCCTAATCCCCCATCACCCAATTTTTAGTTTAAGCCCCCCCATAGCCCATTACCAGTCCTAACCACCCATCAACCCACTTTCAGTCCTAATCCCATCAGCCCATATACAGATTAGCTCCCCCATAGCCCATCACCACTCCTAAACCCCCCCAAGCCCATCACCACTCCTACCCCCCCAGCCCATCACCACTCCTAACCCCCCCAGCCCATCACCACTCCTAACCCCCCCCAAGCCCATCACCACTCCTAACCCCCCAGCCCATCAACACTCCTAACCCCCCCCAGCCCATCAACACTCCTAACCCCCCCAGCCCAGCCCAGCCCATCAAAACTCCTAAACCCCCCCCAGCCCAGCCCATCAACACTCCTAAAAACCCCCCCCCAGCCCAGCCCAGCGAAAATTAAAAGAAAAGAAAACCTGTCTGCTGCCGCGGTCGGGGCCGCCGCGGCAGAATAGAGCGTGCCGCGGGGCCCCCCGGGGCACGGCAGGTCCTGCCCACCGGGTAGCAGCTCACTCTTTGGAGCTGTAAAGTCAGACGCGCCGGCTTGGAGAGCCGAGCGCGAGGTCAGAGTTTCTCCCTCGCTGCTCTGTTAAGCCCGCGGGGGCTGATGGGAACTTCCCATCAGCCCCCGCGGGCTTAACAGAGCAGCGAGGGAGAAACTCTTCCCTCGCGCTCTGCAAGCCGGCGCGTCTGACTTCAGCTCCAAAGAGAGAGCTGCTACAAGGAGGGCAGGCTCTGCCGTGCACAGGGGGGCCCCGCGGCACGCTCGATTCTGCCGCGGCGGCCCCGACCGCGGCAGCAGACAGGTTTTTTTTTTTTTTTTCAATTTTACTTTTCAAAAAGAATGTTTTTTGCGCGGGGCCCCCTGAAACGCGGGGCCCTGTGCAAAAAACATTCTCGCTCAATGGACGGGCCGGCCCTGCTCCTCCACCCCTTATACACCTGATCATTCCCACCCAGTCCCTTATCTCCCACCGCTCTAATAAATGTATACCATGAATACACTTTCCCCTCCATAAGATGCCCCCTCCATTTCTTCCAAATCTGAAACATAAGTTCCCTGAATGGATTTCCCTTCCCTTCTTTATCTCGCCAACCTCCCGGGTCCCATATCCTCCCCTCCTTGGATTCCTCTCCCCCTGACTCTATTTGTACCCAACTCAAAATATCCGCCCCCTCCCTCCACTCCAGAAGCGCCCTCAATAGCGCAGTCTCATAATATTTTGTCAAGTATGGCGCCCCCAAACCACCTTCCAACCACACTTGATACATAGTCCCTCTCACCAACTTCGGATTTTTCTCTTCCCAAATAAATTGCATAATCAGATTCTGCAACTTCCCTATCTCCTTCTTGCTCACCTGACATGCCAGAGACGTGAACAAAAACAACAACCTGGGTAATACATTCATCTTCACTACCGCTATCCACCCCAACCATGACAATCTTATCCCCCTCCACTTTGATAGATCTTTCCGTATATTTTCCGCCACTATTTTATAATTCCACTGTTTAATCTTCTCAATTGGCTTCCCTAATTGTATCCCCAAATACCGAAATTCTGTCGCACCCATTTAAAATTAAAATGCACTTTCAATCGTTCCTCCAAACCCCCTACTAGATTGAACCCGAAGACCTCAGTCTTACTTGAATTTATTTTATATCCCGCAATACTACTAAACCCCTTTATAATTCTCATCAATACTGGCAGAGTAGTTAATGGCTGCCCCAGTGTGAATATTACATCATCTGCGAACAGCGCTATTTTCTCCTCTCTTCCTCCCACTACCACCCCCTTAACGTCTGCTTCCTTCCTAACTGCTTCAGCCAAGGGCTCAATCGCCAATGCAAATAAAAGCGGCAATAATGGGCAGCCTTGCCGTGTATCCCTCCCCAATATAAACTGCTCAGAATACCCTCCATTTACCCTAATCCTCGCACAAGGTTGCGCATATAAAGCTTTTATCCAGGTTATATACTTGTCCCCAAATCCCATCTGTTCTAACACTTGGAACATATACGGCCATTCAACCCAGTCAAATGCTTTCTCTGCATCCACTGTAACAAATACCGCTGGTTCCCCAGTGCCCTGGAGATGCCAAGCAATATTCATCACTTTCCTGATATTATCACTCCCTTGTCTCCCCTTTACAAACCCAGTTTGATCTCTATGTATTACCTTAGGCAATATCTCCTGGATCCGATTAGCCAATACCTTAGCTAATATCTTAGCATGTAAATTAATCAACAAAATGGGTTTATAAGAGCCACACACCCCCAGGTTTTGGTATCACTGTGATACCCGCCTCCCCCATAGTCTGTGGGATTCCTTCACCTTTGAGCACCTTATTGAAAACACTGGTCAATACTGGTGTTACTTGTTCCACCATCTTCTTATAAAATTGCGCCGTGAACCCATCCAGCCCTGGGGATTCCCCCAATTTCAAGGTCTTTATAGCCTCCCTCACTTCACCCTCCTTAATGTCTTCCCCTATTCTTTCCCTATCCTCTGGTGTTACCGTCCTCAACCCACACTCCTGCAAATAACTCTTTATCTCCTCTTGCCCCTTTTGCAACTCACTTTGATATAGCTTGCGATAGTAATGTCGTAAAATCTGACTAATTTCTTTCGTGCGATACACCATCCTCCCCTTATTATCCCTAATTCCATCTATATATGCCGCTTGCCACTGTGCCCGCAGTCTACTCGCCAAAAGCTTCCCAGCCTTGTTTCCCCCCTTCAAAATATTTTGGCTTTAGGACATTTAGTTTATACGCTATTTCCTGAGCTCTCAACCTACTTAACTCAGCCCTAGCCTGTATCAATTTAGCCATAACCCCATACTCCTTAGTCCTCTGATGTTTATTTATTTTATTTACTTATTTAAACATTTTTCTATACCGCCTCTTCCAGAGATCAGAGGCGGTTTACAATGAACATTAAAACTTAATAGAAAACTATTATTTTACATATAACAAATTTCAGAACATGTAACAAAGAAAATAAAAACTTAATAATAGAAATCTATTATTATTATTTTACATATAAATTGTAGAGCATTTTTAACATTTAACCCATAAATAAACATCAGAATAAAATTAGAAATGTGGCAAAATAACATGCCGAAAACCTAGAACTATATACATTGAGAATTAAATATGGTTATTTACATATCAGAATGATCGACTGAATTAATTTAGCTGCTCAAGATGGAATTATGGCTGTGCTCTGTAGGAATATATCTAGGTAGGATCAAAATATGGTTTTTGATCAGTGTTAATCTGTGGAATCTGAGGATTATCATCATGTTGGAGCTTGTGATAGTGTGAAGTGAAAAGGTGAGTTTTTAATTCCTTTCTAAATAGTTGGAGGTCTTTTATCTCTCTGAGTTCTACTGGAAGATTGTTCCACAGCGTTGGTGCAGAGAAAGAAAAAGCAGAGTTACTTGTCTTCTGATTTGTTTTTCGAAAGGAATCTGGGACTAGTAGCATGTGTAAGTTTGCTCTTCTTCTTAATCTGTTTTCATGTGAGACATTGATGAGCGTGGACAGAAAGGATGGTGCTATTCTATTAAAAATCTTGAACGTGGTTACTAAGATTTTATATATAATTCTACAAGACACAGGAAGCCAGTGAAGGGAGTAGAGAATAGGAGATATGTGGTCAGATATTTTTGCTTTGAAAACGATTCTTGCTGTAACATTTTGCGCTAATTGTAAAGTATGTAGGGTTTTTTTAGTGGTTCCTTGTAGAATGCCATTGCAGTAGTCTAGATGGGGCGTTATCAGTGTTTGGACTACTGATCTGAAGTCGGAGCTATCAATTAACTGTCACAACTGTTGGATAGTTCTTAACTTAAAGTATATGGCTTTCACAGTCTGTTTTATATGTTGTGAAAGGGTGAGTGTCCTATCGAGTGTGATTCCTAAATATTTAATCTCATCTTTAACTGGTATGAGAGTCTTTCCAGTGTTGATTTCTGACGGTGGGGTAAAGTTCATGTTTCTTGTTATAAATATTGCTTCTGTTTTCTTAAAGTTAATGTTCATGTTCATTGTTTTAAGTCAAAGTTCTACTTCCGATAGGCATTGATATATATTTCTGTAGTTAGGGTTAGACACATCAAAAGGTGAATATAACATAATATCGTCCGCATATATGTGATAATTAATCTTGTGGCGTTTAAAAATTGAACAGATGGGTTGCAGGTACAGATTAAACAATAGAGCTGAGAGGGCAGAGCCTTGAGGGATGCCCTGTTCTTGTGGGAAAGGTGCTGATGCCACTTGATCTATTTGTACGTATTGGGTTCTGTTAGAGAAGTAAGATTTAAACCAATCGAGCGTTTTTTCTTTAATGCCAATTTGGGCGAGTCTAGAGATAAGGGCGGCATGGTTTACATTGTCGAAAGCAGATGAGATATCAAGGAATATGAGAATAAAGGCTTGCTTTGTGTTGTCTATACCTCTGATGATGGTATCAAATAGTGTTAGTAGCAGTGTTTCAACACTGTGGTGAGGACGGAATCCATATTGATGTTCGTCTAGTGGTGCAAATGAATCTATGTAGTCCTGCAATTGAATCTGTACAACCTTTTCAATAATTTTAGCAAGAAATGGAATGCTTGCAATGGGACGGTAGGAAGTTGGGTCATTGCTGTCAAGTTTTTTGTTCTTTGTTGAGCCTCCAGCTGCTTTATCTGCCCCAACAATTTGCCTTCCACTTTCCTCTTCTCCTGTTTAAGTTGTGCGGCTATGCTGATGAGCTTCCCCCTAATCACCACCTTCAACCCATCCCATACGGTCCACAACTGGACCTCCCCCGTTTCATTATATACCAGATACTCTTCTATAGCCGCTCTTACTACCCCCACATGTTCCTCTTCCTCCAGCAAGGAATCGTTTAACTTCCAAAACTTTATCCCCTCATCTTCTATACCTGTGTCAAAAATCACAGTAACTGGAGCATGATCTGTCCATGTAATTTCCCCTTGTTCCACTTCCTTTACTCTCGAGACTCATATCCCACCACCCCATATCATGTCCAACCTACTGTATGTGCCATGCACCTGGGAGTAAATGTATACTTACGCTCCCCTGGATGCCTCGACCTCCACAGATCTATCAACCCCAATCTCTCCTGCATCCTTTGCAGGCTTTGCCTGTCCTTCTTTCCTCCACTTCCTTGCCCCCCACTATTATCCAACCTCGGATTCCAAGTCAAATTAAAATCCCCCCCCCCCCCACTACTACTAGTGGGGTATCTCCCAATTCCTCCAACTCTTTAGTTATGTTATCAAATGCTTCTCCATGCCCCTCGTTTGGCCCATATATGCTTATCACCCATACCTCTCCCTCCCCCACTCTCAACTTCACCCCGACCCATCTCCCATCTTTCCCTCTCCTTTCTCCTACTACCAAATGGCTAATGTCGTCCCACACCAAAATTCCAACCCCTCCCTTCCTAGGGTTCGCCCTCTGCCCCGCTAACACCACCTTTGGGTATTTTTTTGAAACTAACAAGTGTTCCTGCCCCACCCTTAAATGTGTCTCCTGCACATAAACAATATCCACATTCATACGCCTTCCTTCCCTTTCCAAAATCCTGCGCCTTTGCCACGTTAGTAATCCTTTAACAGTGATTTTAGTAACCCCTAATCCTTTAGAATGCAATCCCCTCCCTTTTCCTCGTAGGTCCCCTTCTCTCTTATCCTCCCCCTATGCCCCCACACTTCTTACCTCCTTTCCCCCCCTTCTTCTCCTCCTCTGTGGCTTCTGTCCCCCCTCCCCCTTCCTCCTCCCCCTCCCCTTTCTACTCCTCTCTCGCTCTCCCTCCCTCCTTTCCCAGGAGTATTTGGAGTCGTGTGTCCCTTACCTCCCCCACCTGCCCCTTCCCCCACCCCCTCCCTGTTCCTCCCCCTCCTCCCCCAACCAGGGCTCCTCCCTTATTCCGATTCTTTCCCCCTCCCTCCCTCCCTCCCATAACCATAATAGGCAAACTCATAAAAATATATCAGTGCTCATTCCTGCATATTGTCACCGACTCCCCAGGCCCCTGTGGTGGAAGGCTGGAGATGTGCAGTGGGGTCCTCTTATTTCAAGCAGGGACTTTATAATGTCCCCTGGGTTTGTGTGTCCCAATAGCCAGTCAATAAGAAAGTAGTTGTGCGCGAGTGACTAAGCTTTCAAGAGGTTTTATTTCCCGTCCCGGGAGAATTCTTGCATCAATGTTACAAAAAGGAAATAAACCATATTTTTCTGGTAACACAAAAGGATCAGTAAGGATAACAAAAAATGCTTCTCTTCAGCTTAAACAAACAAAACAGGAAAACAGTTTTCTTACTTTTCAGAAGAACTGTGCTGTTGAAATCAGTGCCACCTGCACAGATTTCAATGGGAACGGCACTTCAACAAAAAGAGGTTATAGCGTCTGAAAGAACTAGTGTACAGTCCATTCTAGAGCAATTATCAGTATCAGCACAACATTCATAATCCATCTCTTCAGGACTTTCTTCTGTGCAAACTTGCTCAGGGCTGTAACTTCTCTGGCAATCATTTAACTCTCTTTCTTCATCACTGAAGCTGCTCTCATTTCTATCAGTGAGGAAAGGCTGGTTACCATAGAGTCTGGCTTCTGCCCTCACAGGATCTTTCCCTCTCAGATCTCTAGACAGGAATTCCAGTGCCCCTCTATTCCATTCACCAGGGTGCTTCCCAGCCCAGCGTCGGTTTGTTTGCTTAGAGGTGTGACTGCTAAGCCTGTTATCTATCTCTCTCTCCCTCGGTTTGCTATAAGCAATTCTCATCAGCTCACAACCAGGCTTTTCCTTATTGTAGCCCTGGTTTAAAACACTGACCTGAGAGAATTCTTCTGAGGCAAACTCTCCTTCAGAGCAGATAGATTCTTCTTCAGAAACACTTCGGTATGGCTCCTGGGATCTCTCTCTATCCCTTCCTCTGCCTTGGTTTCTGGCAATGGCTTTTCTGCTAGTTGCAGTCTTTCTGTATCCTACAGTTCTGTCAACTGCTTCGGGGCTGGTGTAGTAACTTCCTTCTTTCCTCGTGTATCTGTTTCCTGTGTATCTGCTGGTTCTCTTCCTCCTCTCTTCTGTGCTCAAAGCTGGCCCTATTTTAACTGCGTCATAGCTTGAGACTTCCATTGGGCTAACTTCCTGCAGCTGTTTCTGCCTTACTAATGAGCCCTTACGTAATGCTCTCTCTGGGTGTTTTGCTGCAGCATGAGCCTGTGTTTTCTTTTGTTGCTCATGGCAACCCCTAGCCATGTGCTTCTCAGTGTGCCTTTTAAAACTCCTACGAGCATTTTCCTGCATTTCCTCTGGTCTATTCTGCCCTGGACCATGACAATATATTACATTGTACATTCTTACTACTATTATCAAACAGATTACTGCAAACAGCTGTTTTGTCTCTATTTGTCCAACTCTCCTGTTTCCTCCTCTTTCAGCCAATCCTTAGGCTAGCTCGCCATCCTTTCAGACTGTAATCTTTGTGCTCGATCTTTGCTCTCCTTACTCCTCCCCTTCTTCTGTTCCTGTTCTTCATTGGCGTTACGCTTTTCTCCTCCATTCTCCACTGTTTCCATATTTTGTCTTCTGATCAATTTCTCAGTACTTATCCCTCCGTCTTGTGGCACTGCTGTCGCCTCTGCTAATGTCTGCACTCTCCAAGTTTTCCCGTTTATTGTAAATGCCAGTCCAAACGGATACAGCCATCTATATTTAATGTCTCTTCTACGCAAAGTCTGTGTTACGGGCTGCAAAACTCTCTGTCTCTGTAGTGTTCCAAGGGAAAAATCCTCATAGATGTTATTTATTTATTTATTTAAGGATATTTCTATCCCGCCTTATTGGATACCCCTGCCAATTTATTGTCCCTAAGCTCTTTTTTTTTGTTGCAATTCTTTCTTTCATTTTATATCCAGCAAAGCAGATGATGATATCTCTAGGTCTATTCATTCTTGACATTCCCGGTGCTCTGTGTGCTCTATCCAACACGATCTCCTCAGGTCCTATTTCTTCCCCTCCTTTCCTGAGAATTTCCGAACATATTGAAGCCGCCACCTTCGCACTGTTTTGGAATTCCCTTTCTTCAGGTACACCACGGATCCGCAGATTATTTCTGCGTGATCTTTTTTCCAAGTCCTCCAATTTATACTGCATATCCGTTTGCCATTTTTGATTTGCCTGACATTGCTGTTGCTGCTCCTCTTGCTGCTGTCCCAAACTTTGTAACCGGTTCTCATGATTTCCTGCTGTGTGTGTCAATTCTGCTATATCATCTTTCAAATTTCCTAGGAGTTCAGTAAGCTCTATTTTCACTGCTTGTACTTCTTTCTTTATTTCCATGAACCATTCCTCTAACTCCGCTCTAGAGATACAGGTTTTCCCTTTCTTGCTCCACATGATGACAGTCAGCTGACTCTGAGTTTTGCTTTTATTGTGCAACGCTGCATGCTCACTCTTGCCTGCCCACACCCTGCTATGCATACTCCCTCACATCCAGCGTGCTCGTACTAAACTCCTCATTTTTCTCCCCTTCGTCATCGTTGTCTTCTTCTTCTTCATGTCACTTAACAATATGTTGACTTTAGTACATCCCCTTTTAATTCTGTTAGTACAGTCAATCCACAAGCTTTCAAAAAGTAAGCTACTTACTGCTACCTTACACGGGGGGTGGGGGGGGGGCGGGTTATTCTCCTCCTCTCCTTCTCTCCTCTTTCCTCTCGCCTCAAAATCCAATCTGTGAATTAAACTGAGCAGGCTTCCATGCTGCCATCAGCGCTCTTCTCTTCTTTGCCCTTTCATAAGTATAAAACTCATTCAGTCTATTTGCTCTCTTTGTTGATTCCCTCCACCTGTTTCTATGCACTCCTCATTTCCTGCTCCTCTGCACTGTTCGCCATCCCTTCTGTCTCTGCCATGCTCCTTGCCAGTTCAGACTGCCATCTTGGTCATCACGCGGCCTCCGATCGTCATTTTCTTTGTCTTCCCCTTACCTCCTCTTCTTCTATGCGCCCTCTCTCCGCTCTGCTGCAAGCCTCTCACCTCTCATTCAGCTGCTCACTCTCCAGCAGATCTCCTGGTGTCCCCCTCGGTTCGGCCAGCACTTTCGCCGCACTACCAGCTCCTGCACGCCTCCGATTCACCGGCTCTCTTCTCCTCCGCTCCCCAGCTTATCCACCTCCTCAGCCCGTTCAAGCTCCGCACTGCTCCTCCTGCATCGGCTTTCCTCCAATCGTGTGCCTCTCACCCCTAGCCCTCCCAAGGCTCTCAGCAGACGTCTCAGCTTATTTTTTGTTTTTTCCAAGGGGTCTCTTCACTTATTTTTGGCAGGGTTGGCCCGGAGCGATGCCCTCACACCGCCATCAGGATCGGTGACATCACTTCCTCCTTGAGCCATCAATTTCTTGAGGACAATGTTCAGGTCCCACACCACCAGTGGTGGGCAGACCAGGGGAGTAGGCGGGTACGCATACACAGACTCCCAGACCAAGATAGGAGAAAGGCGTCTGCTGCCACATGTTCTGGGTTTGGCCTCCTGGAGCAGAGGTGCAGCAGCTGCACATTCTCGGTACTAGCAAGGCAGTCCAACATCCCCTAATGTTGAAAGATGGGGATGCCCACCACTGGGTTGAGGCACCACTCATGGGACTGAAGGATTCTGCTGAGTCGATCTGCGAGCAGATTGTCCTTGCCCGGCAGATAGACCGCACGGAGGATCATGCCCTTCTCTATGGTGAAGATCCAGAGGCAGACCATATCCCAACAGAGGGGTACGAGCCCATTACCCCCTGCTTGTTAATGTAAAACATCGCTACTTGGTTGTCCATTTGAATGACGATAACTGTTTCGCCAAGTGGGCCTGGAACACCCAAAGGGCATTCATTACAGCTCGGAGTTCCAGGAAGTTGATCTGGAGGGCACATTCTCCCAGAGTCCAGGCGCCCTGCAATTGAAGACCGTTGCAGTGGACTCCCCAGCCGAACTTGGAGGCGTCTGTGGTAAAAATGCATTTTACTGGCGGGGCCCGGAAGGGTAGGCCGGCCATGAGATACTGCCAGCTGTGCCGCCAGGCAAGGGAGGCCGCAAGAGGCTGGGTGGCCCAGCCCTGATCCTCCAGGTGGCTTATGGCCTGAGTCCATTGAGAGCTGAGGGTCCATTGGGCCTGCCGCATGCATAGACAGGCCTCTGGGGTTACATGAACCATTGAGGCCATGTACCCCAATGGACACAGCAGGAGACAGGTGGACGCCAATGAGCGACCCTGTACTTCTTTTGCTAGGGTCACCAAAAGCTGAGCCCAGTCCAGAGGGAGGAAGGCTCTGGCCTGGGTGGAGTCCAAAAGGGCTCCTATGAACTCCAGGCGCTGGGTTGGTTGCAGATGTGACTTTGGGAAGTTGATCATGAACCTCAGATGCCGCAGCACCCTGATGGTGTGGTGGGCCGCGTGGTGGACCTCCTCTGGTGAGCTGCCCTTTCAGGAGCCAGTCATCCAGATAGGGGAAGACAAAGACTCCCAGCAAGCAAAGGTGAGTGGCAACTACCACCAGGCGCATGGTGAATATCCATGGGGCCAAAGAGAGGCCAAAGGGGAGTACCCTGTGCTGGTAATGGCAGTGTCTGATGACAAAGTGGAGGTACTGATGGTGCCAGGGATGGACCAGGATGTGGGTATAGGCATCTTTGAGATCCAAGGAGCATATCCAATCTCCCCGCTGGAGGTAGGGCAACAATGTTCTAAGAGATAGCATCTTGAACTTCTCCTTGACCAGAAAGCAGTTTAGGTTCCACAGATCCAGGGTGGGCCAAAAGCCCCCCTGTCTTTTTTGGTATGAGGAAGTACTGGGAGTAGAACCCTGTGCCCCAGAGGAGCCAAGGGACTGGCTCTTCTACTGGATCCTCAAGTAGGGACTCGAGTTCCTTGTGCAGAAGATCTCTGTGCAGGGAGGTCATGGGAAGTTCCCCTGGAAAGAAGGATGGAGGCGTCTGGTCAAAATGCAGAAAGTAACCTTCCTGTACCACCTGCAGCACCCAGGCATCAGTGGTGATGCCTGGCCAGAGGTGAGCAAAGTAAACCAGATGTCCTCCCATGTCCCTTGGGCTCTGGTCCTCGGGGGAAGAAGGGCTATGCCCAAGGAGTCAAAAGCCCCATTCTCTAGGTTGCGGCTGGGGCACTGTTTAGGGCTTGAGGGCTTTCTGCTTATAGGGGCCGTGCCCCTGGCCCTTGGCCTGCTGACCTTGTTGTGGAGCCTGATAGGGTTAGCAGTCTTCTGGGACAGCCTAGTCTTGGTCATAAACTCTGACTCCAACTCAGCAGCTTTATCGATTATGGGTTTGCTGACGAGGTTCTCTCTCCAGCAAGGGACATTGGCCAGTTTGTCCTGCAACCATTGCTCCAAGGACTGCAGCCAAGCCAGGCAGTGGGCACTAATGCCCACTGCAGCTACACGAGCCACCGACTCAAAGCCATCATAGGCTGCTTGAGTCTGGAATTTGGAGCATTCCTTGACCAAGGATACGAGGGTCCAGAAGCGCTCAAGAGATTCACTTGCCAGCCCAGCTGAGAACCCGATGAGCTCCTTTGCCAGGTCCTTCAGGTATATGCCTATTTATAGCTGGTAAGCCTGGATGCAAGCCACAAGCATCGAACCCTGGTAGCACTTTCAGCCAAATCCATCCATAGTATGGGCCATCCCTACCAGGAGGCACAGAGGCGTGCATCTTCTGACTCTTTATGCGGCATATCGCTGACTCCACTACCGTGGAGTTGTGAGGCAGTTGTGTCTTTGTAAAGCCCAGGCTCTTGCCAACCTGATACTGGGAATCAAGTCACAGCTCACTATTGGCACCATCACCGGGCTCTCCCACATCCTGAACAGCAAGCATTTTAGGATGGGAGGTATCAGCACCATCAGTACCTCCCTCGGAGGGGCCTCTTACTAGAGGATCTCCAAGTCCTCAGCATGAGGCTGGTCCTCCAGTTCTGCCATGAAGGCCAGGGCCTTTGACATTCCCTGGACAAACTCCAGGAATGTGAAATCCTCGGGCAGGGACCTCCAGTGCTCCTAAGGGGGAGACGGGTCGAATGGGACATTCCTGTGTAACGAGGTGTCAGTTGACTCGTCGTCGGTCTCACAGTCTGACTTGAAAATGGACAAGACTTCAAGCCCCGGACGGTCATCAGGACGATGAGCCACAGAGAGGGAATGAGGTGCCCGATGAGTTGACCCCAAGTTACTTGGGGTGAGTCGAACCTCGAGCGAGAAGCCAACTGACGCAGTTCTGATCGAATCACGAATCGTTCCAGCACATGCTGGATGTCCTCCAGGGAGATCCTCGCAGTGGAGGATCCTGCTGTTGATACAGACGACCTGGAGGCTCCGGGCATCAGGCCTCGCTGTGCTTTGAGGAAGGCAGCCAGGCTGTGTTCCAAGGCCGTCATCCTGGTTTTGATGCCAGTAGGCTCTGCAGCAACCAGTTCGGGCCTCAATATCATTGACCCCGAAGCCGGCTCCCTCGATGGGGAATCACCAATGGTAATCACATTGGAGGACCAAGCCAGATCCTACAATGCAGTGGGAATATCCTCCCACTGGAGCAGCTTTGAGGGTCGCTCCCGGCCATCACCCTTGGTGTTGGGTCGAGGGCTCTGAGGCCAGGGACCAGAGGTCTTACCCCTGGCTCCAGGATCAGACTTACATAAGAACATAAGAACATAAGATATGCCATACTGGGTCAGACCAAGGTCCATCAAGCCCAGTATTCTGTTTCCAACAGTGGCCAATCTAGGTCATATGTACCTAGCAGTTTCCCCAAGAGACACAAGTTCCACAATGCTTGTACTGGGTCAAGCATAGATATCTTCGGTCACTTCTTAATAATGGTTTATGGACCTTTCCTCCAGGAACTTGTCCAAACCTTTTTTAAACCCAGCTACACTAACAGCCTTTACTACATCCTCCGGTAACAAATTCAGAGTTTGATTACACGTTGAGTGAAAAAATATTTTCTTTTATTAGTCTTAAATAGTTTACCCTGTAGCTTCATTGCATGTCCCCTAGTCTTTCTATATTCTGATAAGGTAAACAATCGATCTACGTTTACCCGTTCCACTCCGTTTTATAGACTTCTATCATATCTCCCCTCAGCCGTCTCTTTTCCAGGTTAAAGAGCCCTAACCTTTTTAGCCTTTCTTCATAGATCCTTCCATCCCCTTTACCATTTTGGTGGCTCTTCTCTGTACCTTTTCTAAAATCGCTATATCCTTTTTAAGATACGGCGACTAGAATTGCACACAATATTCAAGGGGCGGTCTCACCATGGAACGATATAGAGGCATTATAATATCTTTTGTTTTATTTTCCATTCCTTTCCTTATCATACCTAGCATTCTATTTGCTCTCTTGGCCGCCGCTGCACACTGGGCCGAGGGTTTTTAACATGGTATCCACAATGACGCCTAAATCTTTTTCCTGGGTGGTGGTTCCTAATGTGGAACCTTGCATCGTGTAACCATAGTTTGGGTTGTTCTTCCCTAGGTGCATAACCTTGCACTTGTCCACATTAAATTTCATCTGCCATTTTGATGCCCAGTCTTCCAATTTATCAAGATCCTCTTGCAATTTTTCACAATCCTCTTGGGTTTTAACAACTTTAAATAATTTTGTGTCATCTGCAAATTTGATAACCTCACTCGTTATTCCACTTCGACTTGGACTTGGATGATGTTTTGGACCCACAGGGGAGGTCCTCAGACGATGATCCCCGGACCAAGGCTCCACAACCTCAGGGCTCAGATGAAGCACATGCGCATGATGCTGAGTCATCACACACGGTTTCCGAGGGTAGCGATTCCAGACTAAATGCCAGAACCGCGGCAGAGGCCTTCAAGCCAAAAAGATTCCCCCACTGCTTTTCACGATTCCTCCAACTCTTGTTTGATATCTGCAGGCAGACTGGGGAAGTGGAGTCATTGTGATCCACACCAAGGCACTTGATACAGCAATGGGGGAATCCATAATGGACATAGTGCAAGGGCATTTGCCACATTGCTTAAATCTGCTGACTGAAGACATAGCAGGAAAACAGCACCCATGAGGTCAAACTCGGACATCTTGGTCAGGGAGGGCACAAGAAATACCTGTGCACTGAAGAAGAAAAGCAAAGGACCTGAGAAAAACACAATGCCACGGCGAGGGCGGACTCGGGCAGTGAGAAGATGATCAGGAACAGACCAGCAAAAAGAAGAGCGAAAAGCGCTAAGTAGAAGGGTTAGAAAAATGGTTTTTTACTGGGGATGACAGACAGGATGTGTACAGGGCTCTGTGTAAAAAAGAAGGCTGAGGTAAGATGGCACCTTTGGGCAGGAAGATGACCGCATATGTGTGGCCTGACTCCCAAAGGCTTTCTTTGAAAGCTGTGGAGTGATTATCCCACGGGCTCCTGCTTGTTCCTAGAGAACCTTTCTGATCAGGGGCTGAGAAACTCTCTCTTTCACTCACCTATGATTTTCTCCATCTTTTTCTTTTTCCTCTCCCTTCCCTATCACATCTTAAATTCTTCCCTTGCCCTATCACCTACTGCTCTTCACATATTCCCTCTTCGTCCTCACCTCGCCATCCTTCTACCTCTTGCTCTTTTAGTTTCATCGCTCATCCCACTTTCTTTCTTTCTTCTCCCTCGTCATCCCATTCAACCATTTTCATTTCATATCCTCCTCACAGGTTTCTCTTTGGTTTTCTCTTTCTGATTATACTCCTTCTATCCTTTCAGATTAGTTTTTTCTCTGAGCTTGTGCCTCTGTCACTGTGGCTTCTGGAGGAGGAAGAGTAACAGAGCCAGTTTAGGCATTAGGTGAACTAGGCGGTCACCCATGTGGTAACTTCAGGGGTGGCAGCAAGGAGCAACTGTATTCAAGACAAAACATAGGTCCTGACAGCTAGACAAATGCAAAAACATTAGTATATACTTTTACCCACAGGGAGGGTGGTGAATAGCCCATTGACCTGGCTATATGACTCCTGGAAACTGTCCACATTATGTACAAACCAAACTATGGCATCTGGTGCGGGAACGTTTTGTGGAGGGTAATGCTGAGGAAACCATGATCAAGTTTAATTATCAAAATCTTGTGGGGAGAGGGGCAACGGGAACCAAGAGTACACACCCTGTGGCCTTTCTGACCTGCTGCTCCGACTACTGTGGCACCTTCTGGGGTGGGCTCTGTCAGGCCACAGTCTTTTGTCCATCTTGTATGTCCCCTCCCTTAATTATTCCTTTCAAAACAGTTTGTCATCATGTCCCCCTGGCTGAGATTTGCTGGCTTAAACATTACAAAGAACTTTTCAGTTCTCAGAGTGATCAAACGCTAAAACAGGTCACCAAGGTGGGTGGTGGAATCAATACCATTGGATGATTTAAGAGCAGTTTTGACAAAACTGTCCACTAAAGAAGAGCGGGACCTAGGCGTGGTTGTGTCTGATGATCTTAAAGTAGCTAAACAGGTAGAAAAGGCGACGGCAAAAGCTAGAAGGATGCTTGGGTGCATACGGAGAGGAATGGCTAGCAGAAAAAAGGAGGTGATAATGCCTCTGTATAAGTCTTTGGTGCGACCTCATTTGGAGTATAGTGTGCAATTCTGGAGACCGCACCTTCAAAAGGATGTGAACAGGATGGAGTCGGTGCAGAGGGTGGCTACTAAAATGGTTAGTGGTCTTCATTATAAAGCATATGAATATGTACACCTTAGAGGAAAGGCGGGATAGAGGTGATATGATTGAGATGTTTAAATACCTCCGTGGCATAAATGTTCAGGGAGCGAGCCTCTTTCGATTGAAAGCAAGCTCTGCTACGAGGGGACATGGGATGAGGGTGAAAGGAGATAGATTCAGGAGTAATATGCGGAAATATTTCTTTACGGAAAGAGTAGTGGATCCGTGGAATAGTCTCCCAATGGAGGTGGTAGAGATGAGGACAGTAACTGAATTCAAAAAAGCATGGGACCAACACAGAGGATCTCTAAAGGTAAAAAGGGGACTGTTGTAGTGGTTGATATGGAAGGACAGACTAGATAGGCCACGTGGGCTTTTTCTGCTGTCATAGTTTTCTGTTTCTAAATCTATTAAGATTTTACCATATAGGGTATGTGAGGGGAAAAGGAATAATTCAGCCCTATGATGATTATAACTAACCTTGTGGTATGAAGCAGTCTCACAATTTGTCCTTCTTTTCCTCAGGGTGAGATGCCGCTGCACAGATGGGAGACTGGAATCTCTTGGGAAAGCTTCTGGAAAATGCACAGGAGCACTCTACTGTGGTGGGCAAGGTCTGGCTTACTGTACTTTTTATTTTTCGGATCCTGGTTTTGGGAACTGCTGCAGAGAAAGTCTGGGGAGATGAGCAGTCTGGGTTCTCCTGTGACACGAAGCAGCCAGGCTGCCAGAATGTGTGCTACGACAAAATCTTCCCCATCTCTCACATACGATTCTGGGTGCTACAGATCATCTTTGTGTCTACTCCCACCCTCATCTACCTAGGACACATCCTGCACCTGGTACGTGTACAGGAGAAGCAGCACAAGAAGCTCCCCCCACTGGACAAGCAACTGCAGCTAGTGCAGAGTAAATCCAGAAAGCCCCCCTTCAAAGATGACCAGGGCAAAATCCACATGCGGGGTGCCATACTCAGGACCTACATCTTCAACATAATCTTCAAAACCCTATTGGAGGTAGGCTTCATTGTGGCCCAGTACTGCTTGTATGGCTTTGAGCTGAAGCCCTTGTACACATGCAGCCGCTGGCCTTGTCCAAACACTGTGAACTGCTACATCTCCCGGCCAACTGAGAAAACTATCTTCATTGTCTTCATGTTAGGGGTTGCCTGCCTCTCTCTGTTGCTCAACCTGGTTGAGATGTACTATCTAGGCTGCATCAAGTGCAGGCAAGGCCTTTCTTCTCCCTACAAGCAACATCCAGACTCCAGGACACCTTCTGACACAGTACCTCACTCAGTTCCACATCACTCACACTCTTCTCCCCAGAAGGGGCCCGAGGAATACAGCTCTACTCTAGCATATGGACTGGTAGACTATCCTGATATCAGCAAGCTCTCGCTACAACTCGACCCCAGGCATACTGCCTGGAAGCAGAACAAGGAGAACCAGGCTGGAGAGCAGTGTGTCATGTTGGAGAGCAGTAGTGTAAAGGAAAACAGGAGCTTAGTTTCGAGGGAAAAGAATTTAAGTACAAATGGAGGTAGTAAGTACTCTACCAAGTCTAGACCCAGTGATCTGGCTATCTGAGGAGCTTCGCAGAGACTGGAGCTCTCGAGGCAGGAGACATTGCCCCAAACCCAGGCCAGTGATCAGGATGTCCAAACACTGGTTTATTGAGGTCACTAATGCTACACTTAAGCCTGTAACATCAGTGCTTACACATTCGGAGAAACAGAAATTCATACATGGAAAACAGCTTAACTTTCATATAATATTGCAAGAACATTTGGCCTCTTCTTCAGTTTGTTTTGTTCATAATATAATTAAACATCTCTGTTTTTTGCTTCTGAACATATTGTAAATGTAGCATTTATTTATTTATTTAACGTCTTTTCTATACCGCGCTTTTTAAAGTCAGCTCAGTTTACAGTTAACAGCAGGTTTGTACAGTACAGGCGGCTCCCATACTGGACTTACAACAAACAGGGTGTGGCAACTTGGACTAACTGGGGTAACTATGTACATGTTACGCTGTAGCTTGGCTACTCGTTTAGAATACAGGCTAGGGGGTAGCGAACGTGCTACTATTTGTCTTAAAGCAAAGAACTGTAGTTGAGAACGTGTGTGTTAATGCCATTGGATATGTGGAAATATGGGTAAGGTTACCACTGTGCCCAATTTTTGGGGGATTGTCCCCAATTTTAGAGCTGCATCCCCAACTCCCATCTGGTTTAGTAACCTCCTGTCCCCGATTGCAGCAAGGGGGCAGAGATGCCATTCCGGGAGGTGGCGATAGGTGACACCGTGGCTGATGCGGCAGAACAGGACATGTAAAGAGATCACTATGACAAGCGGCTTGGAGCTTTGGAGCACATGCACGCGCTCAAGACCTATCACATCCCCCTGTCCCCGACAGGAAGTTTACATCAGCAGCAGCGGTCTGCGCATGTGCAAAGGCCACACAGCTGTGCTCCCAGCCCCCACATTGCTTTTCCTCCCAGAGGAAGGGTACAGGCATTGGACCAGGGGAGGGAACAGACTCAGAAAGGGGAAAGAAGAGGGAGGAGATGCTGGCCATGGAGGGGGGGGGGGCAGAGAGAAACAGGGTTGGTAAGAGACTGGAGGAGGAGAGAGATGGTGAATGGGAGGGCTATATTGAGGGAGATTAGAAAGCTGTAAGTAGAAGCAATAAAAAAACAGAGAGGGACTGAGGGGTGACATCTGAGCAGACGGAGAAGTGCAAAAATAAATGGAAGAAAGCTGAAAGTGAGAAATCAATGTTACAGACAGTTGTGGGGGAGGAAGTGAAGACAGGGAAAGGGAAAAGAAATATCACATGGACAGGAGACCATGGGAACGGTGTTAAGAGAAGAAAGCAGAAACCAAAGACTGGGAAACAAGACCACTAGAAAAATTAAATGAAAAAAGGTAGCAAAGATTAAAAAAAAACATTTTATTTACAATTTAGTGACTGGAATATGTCAGTTTTTATAATTTACATCCATTATCCTGATATTTTGCACAGAATGCACCACTATTTCTATTTCTCTGTTGGTTTATCTGCTTGGAAGTGATGCTGTTGCTGTCATGGGATGGGGGTGGGGGGGCCACAGTAATGACTCTTCTTCCCTCCTCTACGCCTTGTTGCTCAAATCTGGAACTAAAGTGTCCCTTCTCCCCTCCGATAACAAACATCCCAGAGTTGCATACCAAAAAATCCGGTAAACTTAAATAAGGGTCAACAAACAAGTTCTAAATGAGACTTCTTTATTGGACTAAGGTTGAGCGCTACCCTCTCTTCATCAGGTCAGCGAAGAAATTATGCATTACACTGGTCTGAATTTCAGCCAGGCTAAGCGCCAGCCCTCAGGGCTTATCCTCAGTTACAGAGCATTGCTGAATAAAGCTATCAATTCACAGCTGCTGCCTAAATTAAGGAGATAGCATCCATCTGGAGGGCGATTTGATAAGGTGGCGCCTGCTTAATTAGATCGTAAGCCTTCTGTACCTGAGTGCAGCTTGCCTTGAACTTCTGAGAAAGGCGCAAGCTAAACATCCAATTATTATTTTTCATAAAACACTAGCATTAAGTGGATGCTAACACATGTTAATTTAAGGCACGATCACTAGAGCTGCCCATGCCCACATTTCCAAATATTGCATATAAATGACAGACTTTTATAATCTGTGCCATTCTCCACCCTAACTCTACCTCTGTGCACATACATACCGTCATGTGCACATGTTCTTCCAGAGCGGAGGACACGCATACATGTAAATAACTAAAATACCTCCATTTCTGCCCATTCTTACCCTTAAATCTTAGTGTTGCATATTGCCACCTCTGTCTTCTCTCCTCCCTAAAGCCGGTGCCTTATGATCTGGCCAGTTAGCAAGAGACCCGAATATATCCATCTCCAGACAAGCATGTTCTGCATTCACATAACTCTTTATGAATATTGGCCCCACAGCATTGCAACCAGATGACTCATGCACTGAGAGGTTAGGTATGGTCCAAGTTCAGACACTATTGCTGCAAGCCAGGAAATGTTTGCAGGACTTCCCACCTTCACTGGCTGTATAGGGTGTATCCTCCGGTGTGCTGAACAGAGGGAAGAGAGCACTGCAGCTTCATTTGCCAACGGCTCTCAACACTGGCTGTAGTATCTCTTGTTTCTGCCAGTGGGAAGCAGTGTAATGGGTTCTTTGAGGACGTTTGGGAGGCTGTAGTTAGGATGGAGGGAAGGCTCAGACTCAGGGCCTCTTTAACTAAAGCCCACTGTCAGGTTAACACATGGTTTCAGGAATTTGAGAACATTAATGCCTGATAGTATCTGCCTTCATGCATTAAAATGCCTGTTAATTAGCTAATGTGGGATGGGGAGAAACGGACGGAGAGTGGGTATGACGAGTCCATTGCCACTAACACCAGGACAATTGCCACAAACTCACCAGCAACAGGGCTCCTAACGACTCACCTTCTTCATCTCTCCCCCAGTCTCAGTCAGTCATATCTTGCCCCTCCCCAGCCCCACTCCCCTCCCCCCTCCATCTCCTTATCCTCTCTCTCTATCTGTATCCTGTCTAAACTATGGCACTACCCCTCCCCCACTCTCAGCCAGTCATATCCTGCCCCTCCCCACTCCCAGCTCCCCCCCTCCCCACTCCCCCTCCCCCCTCCATCTCCTTATCCTCTCTCTCTATCTGTATCCTGTCTAAACTATGGCACTACCCCTCCCCCACTCTCAGTCAGTCATATCCTCCCCCCCCCCTCCATCCCCTTATCCTCTCTCTCTATCTGTATCCTGTGTAAACTATAGCACTACCCCTCCCCCACTCTCAGCCAGTCATATCCTGCCCCTCCCCACTCCCCACTCCCCACTCCCCACTCCCCCCCTCCATCTCCTTATCCTCTCTCTATATCTGTATCCTGTGTAAACTATGGCACTACCCCTCCCCCACTCTCAGCCAGTCATATCCTGCCCCTCCCCATTCCCCACTCCCCGCTCCCCCCCTCCCCACTCCCCACTCCCCCCTCCATCTCCTTATCCTCTCTCTCTATCTGTATCCTGTGTAAACTATGGCACTACCCCTCCCCCACTCTCAGTCAGTCATATCCTGCCCCTCCCCACTCCCCCCCTCCATCCCCTTATCCTCTCTCTCTATCTGTATCCTGTGTAAACTATGGCACTACCCCTCCCCCACTCTCAGCCAGTCATATCCTGCCCATCCCCACTCCCCCCTCCCCGCTCCCCCCCTCCCCACTCCCCCTCCCCCCTCCATCTCCTTATCCTCTCTATCTGTATCCTGTCTAAACTATGGCACAACCCCTCCCCCACTCTCAGCCAGTCATATCCTGCCCCTCCCCACTCCCCCCTCCTCCCTCCCCTCCTCCATCCCCTTATCCTCTCTCTCTATCTGCATCCTGTGTAAACTGTGGCACTACCCCTCCCCCACTCTCAGGCAGTCATATCCTGCCCCTCCCCACCCCCCCCACCCCTCCTCCATCTCCTTATCCTCTCTCTCTATCTGTATCCTGTCTAAACTATGGCACTACCCCTCCCCCACTCTCAGCCAGTCATATCCTGCCCCTCCCCATTCCCCACTCCCCCCCTCCCCTCCCCTCCTCCATCTCCTTATCCTCTCTCTCTATCTGTATCCTGTCTAAACTATGGCTCTACCCCTCCCCCACTCTCAGTCAGTCATATCCTGCCCCTCCCCACCCCCCACTCCCCTCCCCCCTCCTCCATCTCCTTATCCTCTCTATCTGTATCCTGTGTAAACTTTGGCGCTACCCCTCCCCCACTCTCAGTCAGTCATATCCTGCCCCTCCCCACTCCCCCCTACCCCCTCCATCTCCTTATCCTCTCTCTCTATCTGTATCCTGTCTAAACTATGGCACTACCCCTCCCCCACTCTCAGACAGTCATATCCTGACCCTCCCCACTCCCCGCTCCCCCCCCTCCCCCCACCCCCTCCCCCCTCCATCTCCTTATCCTCTCTCTCTATCTGTATCCTGTCTAAACTATGGCACTACTTTCCTTTTTACACACAGCCAATTTTGTTTGTAAACTGCTCTAATGCCCTTATGCCTGGGCGGTATATCCAGATAAAGACTCCTTTATATGAGTTGTTAAGTAAACTCGACCTAGTGGGGTGCATGTTAGGGAAAGTCTTCGCGTGTTAGCTGTTGGGGGACATACTGAACGCAGCCCTGACAGCTAACCTGCGGCCTTTGCCATTAATGCACCTGAAATAGGCACCTCAATGGCAAATGCATAGCAGGTGTTAGTAAAAGTAACTCAAACTGGAAGAACAGGATGGGAGATCAGGCCATATGGGGCAATGTGCAGAATCAGGTGGCATGGCCTCTTTTCAGTCTGTTTGTACCACTCATAGATGGGGCAATTTTAGAAGTAGTTGCCTAGACTTATTTATTAAAATATTTAACATTTCTTTTATAGCTCTTTTCAAGATATCAAAGCATATCACAATGAACATTAACGTAGTAGGTGACGTGAACATCCGGATAGGGAGGTGAACTAAGAACGTATAATAGATAATGGACATTAAGATAACAGTTTTGGTGGAAGCTCGGTGGTGCTGCTGGTTGTTGGGAGGCCTTTTTAGGTTACAGCGATGCATGTAAATGGGGCATTTTAGTCATTTACGTATAAGTGAACATGCTCCTGCTGGGCCCCATTTCATAAGTACGCTTGTAAACACAATGACGCATATTTTCCATGCGAGTCTGCACAGGGACGGAGTTGCATGCATTGTTTTTAGAAATCTGTGGATGGGTATTTACACCAGCCTGCAATTTATGCATGTTCTCAACCACTTACACCAGTATTTTATAAAGAAATAGGTGCCTACTTTCAGGCATAAAATAATTCCCCTTGTAGGAAGAGCTTACCTATTCCTAGCAAACTGGAAGCTTCAGAGAATTCTCTCAGAAGTAAGAACCCGAGACCACTTAACTTGCTGAAATCAGGATTTTGTCGCATCAAGAACTGTTGAAAATTTAACTGAGGGACATCATGGGGATCTGGAAGATATAGTTTCTGCACCCAAGGAGATGCAAGGAGGATGGAGCGAACGGGAGATGGATGTATGCTTTACTTCAGTAGCCTGGATATCTCTGTCAGGATGATTTATCTATCAAAGGTGTCTGTATAATCCAAAATGGATAAGATCTTTGTTTTCCAAAGTTTCTTTGAAGACGAGGATGCTCCTGTCTGTAGGAAGAAAGTGATCTTGTATCCAGATGTGGCCCAATCTACCCAGCCGAGGAGGAAGATGCTTCTTCAGGTAAAACAACAGGCAGTTGTGGCAGAGGGAACGTTCTTTTTGAAAAGTCCCTGTAAATTCATTGTGTAGTTGTGGAGGGAACAAATTCACGTCTCATGACCTGTAAGAGCTCAAGGTCAAAAAGAAGAGGAAATAGCCAATGCAATAAAATGGGGGGATACGACATTTTTCAGATGTGTTAGTGAGAAGAGGAAGGGCAAAAGTGGTATTGTCAGACTCAAGGGTGAAGGGGAGGAATATGTAGAAGCTGATGAAGATAAAGCGGAATTGCTTAACAAATATTTCTGTTCTGTGTTCACAGATGAAGAACCAGGAACAGGACCTCAGAAAACACCCACAAACAGGAAGAGAAGCGAGGGGCATCTTGAACAAGTTTCAGAAAACTGTGTTTGTGAGAAACTAGCTAAACGTAAAGTAGACAAAGCAATGGACTGGCTGGGATACACCCTAGAATACTGAGGGAACTTGGGGACGTTCTAGCAGCTCCACTGACTGACCTTTTCAATGCCTCGTTGGAGTCAGGAGTGGTGCCAAAGGACTGGAGATAAGCTCATGTGGTCCCTTTACACAAAAGCAGAAGTAAGGATGTGGTTGAAAACTACAGGCCGGTTAGTTTAACTTCAGTGGTGAGTAAATTATTGGAAACGCTGCTGAAAGAGAAAATAGTGAGGTTTCTGGAGTCCAGCGGATTACAGGATCCGAGGCAGCATGGGTTCACCAGAGGCAGGTCTTGTCAGACAAATCTGATTGATTTCTTTGACTGGGTGACCAGGGAGTTGGACCAAGGGAGAGCCCTAGATGTGGGGTATTTAGATTTCAGTAAAGCCTTTGACATCATTCCTCACAGGCAACTTCTAAACAAACTGATCACCCTAGGGATGGACCCTAAAGTTACTGCTTGGGTTAGAAATTGGTTGAGTGGGAGGCGACAAAGGGTACAGGTAAATGGAGCTCACTCTGAGGAGAAGGATGTTACCAGTGGTGTGCCCTAGGGATCTGTTCTTGGTCCGATTCTTTTTAACATCTTTGTTAGTGATATAGCGGAAGGGCTGTCAGGTAAGGTTTGCCTCTTTGCGGATGATACCAAAATCTGCAATAGAGTAGACACTCAGGAAGGTGTAGATAACATGAGGAGGGATCTAGCTAAGCTTGAAGAATGGTCTAGAATTTGGCAGCTGGGATTTAATGTTAAAAAATGTAAGGTCATGCATTTGGGCTGCAGCAATCCAAGGGAGCAATATAGTATAGGGGGTGAAGTACTTTTGTCCACTAAAGAAGAGCGGGACCTAGGAGTAGTTGTGTCTGATGATCTTAAAGTAGCTAAACAGGTAGAAAAGGTGAGAGCAAAAGCTAGAAGGATGCTTGGGTGCGTAGGGAGAGGAATGGCCAGCAGAAGAAAGGAGGTGATAATGCCTCTGTATAAGTCTTTGGTGCGACCACATTTGGAGTATTGTGTGCAATTCTGGAGACCGCACCTTCAAAAGGATATAAACAGGATGGAGTCGGTGCAGAGGGTGGCTACTAAAATGGTTAGTGGGCTTCATTATAAAGCATATGAGGACAGACTTAAGGATCTTAATATGTACACCTTAGAGGAAAGGTGGGATAGAGGTGATATGATTGAGATGTTTAAATACCTCCGTGGCATAAATGTTCAGGGAGAGAGCCTCTTTCAATTGAAAGCAAGTTCTGCTACGAGGGGACATGGGATGAGGGTGAAGGGAGATAGATTCAGGAGTGATATGCGGAAATATTTCTTTACGGAAAGAGTAGTGGATCCATGGAATAGTCTCCCAGTGGAGGTGGTAGAGATGAGGACAGTAACTGAATTCAAAAAAGCATGGGACCAACACAGAGGATCTCTAAAGGAAAAAAGGGGACTCTTGTAGTTATGGAAGGACAGACTAGATAGGCCACGTGGTCTTTTTCTGTCGTCATGTTTCTACATAACATAAGATTATTTCAGCTTTTATTTGCTGGTCTGATCTGTGTTGATATAGGTGGGGGAGAGGGCGACCAGCATAAGAATATTGAATGGGTCTACCTAGTCCCTGGTGTTTTTTCACCTCTCTCCGTGACGTGGATTGAGTGTAACACTTAGGGGTATGTTTACTAGATAGCGGTAGCGGCTTTCGTATGATACCCCTTAGTCTTCCTTCTTTGATGGGGGGTTATTTCCTGTGTCTGCTGTATTTTAAATTTTCCTGCAAACTGTGCTCTCATTCTTTTTAACACATCTTTAGCGCCTTTGGTCACATTAGTCTAGTCATTAGGTTTTACGCCATTCATTTATGTGGACAATATTCAACTTCTGACACTTTATGATATTATTATTATTATTATTATTACAGTTTCTTATATACCGTGCTATTTAGTATCAACGCGGTTTACATCATAACATAACGACCATGACGACAATCTGTCAGGTTTTACATCGAACAGGAGTACAAACTTGGATAACAGGGTTAACTATATACATAAGCTATTTACACTGCAGTGATAGGTAAAAACAGATAATGCATGTAAGGGCCTTTCTAGAGTGGGCCATTTCTTGAGAGGGATATCTAGGATCAATTGCTGGCTGGGAAGTATTGGAGGAAAAGGTGGGTTTTGAGAGCCTTCCTGAACTGATATAGATTGGCAATGGTCCTAATGTCAGGGGGTACAGCATTCCAGCATTTGGGGACATAAAAACTGAACGCCCTGTTTGTGGTTGTCGTGTTGGACTTTGTCGATGCCTTTGGTGTTGTTAACAAGTTTACAGCTGTTGCTCTTCTGGATCTGTTGGGGGGGACAATGTGGATAAGATGCGTGAGTGAGGAGGATGAAATACCTTTGGTTGCCTTGAATGCTAATAGAAGGGTTTTGAAGGTGATCCTCCCATGGATCGGTAGCCAGTGCAGCTGTTTGAGAATGGGGGTCACGTGGTCGTTTCTGGATGCTCCGTAGAGGACTCTAGCTGCGGCATTCATGGCCAATTGTAAGGGGGTTAGTGTGGATTGGGGAAGACCTTGTAAGATGGCATTTGCAAAGTCAAAATGTGGCAGGATCAGTGCTTGATATATGGTTCGGAAATCATCTGGGTTCAACAGGGAGCGTAGGTGCTTGAGTGAACGGATTTTGAAATAGACGGCTTTGACTATGTTGCTTATGTGGCGTTTCATATCTAGACGTTGGTCCAAAGTAACTCCCAGGTATTTTATTGCATCTTTAGTTTGCAAGTCAGCTTCCTTGACACTGACGTGGGATGGGGGAGTAAAATTGGAGTCTCTGGTGATGAATAGCACCTCTGTTTTTTTATGTTGAATGCGTAGGTTCTGTGTCTGGAGCCATGTTGAAACTGCATTGAAGCAGTCTGTGAGTGGGACCAGGTCCATGTGAGTTGTAGAGAAAGGCACGTATAGGAGAATGTCATCTGCATATATCAAGCAGTTCACATTGAATGATCTTATGATATTGCAGATGGGCTGCATGTAAATATTGAAAAGTAAGGAGGATAACGAGGAGCCTTGAGGTACCCCTTGCTTTTGATGGAAATGTATTGACTCTTCTGATCCAGACTTCACATATTGCCATCTACCGTCCAGATAAGACTTACACCGTCCTAGTGCACTGTCGCAGACGCCCTTCTCTTTCAGTCTTCCGAGGAGAATTTCGTGACTCACGGAGTCGAACGCCGCGGCGATGTCTAGGAAGATGAGCACAAAGCCTTGACGGATGTTGTCAATTCCTGTGATGATATCATTGAATAGACCGGTGAGTAGTGTCTCGACACCATGATGTTCTCTGAACCCATGTTGGCAGCTGTCTAAGGGAGCAGCAGCATCTATGTGATCTTGAATTTGACGTATTAATGACATATTAATGAATTTGACGTATTAATGACATATTAATGACACTGGCCAAAACAAGGCTGTTGCTGACACTACATAGCTAACTAGTTACATAGTTACAGGCTGAGGCTCAATGCAAAACAATCTAAAGCAATGTTTTCTTCAAGATATTCCTCACCAGCTCTCCCCATGGCCCGTCACATCGAAGATACTCCAGCCATTACCAGTAGCAGTATTCACTTATTGGGCATCTATCTTAATCATCAGTTAACATTTAGTCCTCATGTTTCTTTGCTAATAAAGAATTCCTTTTTTACTCTGAGATTAATTAGATCTTAGTTGTAACGAACTTCAGACATTTGTTCTCTTACTAGTAATTAACATGTTAGATTGCTGTAAAGCTCTGCTATCACGGATTAATTTATCTCTTGTTGTCCAGGTCCAAGTGGTACAGAACACAGCGGTCAAGCTGCACTTTCAAGCAAAGAGGTTCAACTATGTGACCCTCTGCTTCAAGAGTATTGGCTCTCCATTTTTTATGAGATTTAAGATCTTATTTTTAACTCTTCAAATATTCTAGCTAGGTATCTCCACTTTTCCTCTTATCTCGGAAATTTCAATCTGCCAGTTGTGGACTGGAATGTCCCCTCTGCAGAATCAGAAAAAAGTAGGGAAACCTTGGATGCCTTTCAAGGTGCTCTGCTCAGACAAATGGTGAAGGAACCTTCAAGGGAAAAGGTGATGTTCGATCTACTATTCACAAATGGAGAAAGTGTCTCTAATGTTCAGGTAGGTGCCCACTTGAGCCGTGGTGATCACCACAAGGTTTGAGATAAAAGCCAAGAGAGACTCCAGGCACAGCAAACTGTGAAGAGGTTTTATGTGTTGTGCATTTCAGCATATGGCGCTATAGAAATGTTTTGAAATAAATAAATAAACGTCCAAAATGCAGACTTTAGTAAGATGGGAAAGTACCTGAAGGAAGTGCTGGCAGGATGGGAAAGCAGTAGGCCAAGCTGAAAGGAGATATAACAATAGCAACTGATCTTTATGTAAGGAAAGTCAATAAAAGCAAGGGGAGAAGGAAGTCAATATGGTTCCCCAAGAAAGTGGCTAACAAAATAAAGGCAAACAATATAGCATTTGCAAAACACAGATGATCAGAAGAAGAGGAGCACAGAAAAGAATACCAGATAAAGTTCAAAGGGCAAATAGAGAAATCAGAACCCCATCAAGCATGGGTAGAAGAAAAAATAGCTAAAGATATAAAACAAGGCGACAAGACTTTTTCAGATGTTAGAGAGGAGGAAGGTCAAAAGAGGAATTGTAAGACTGACAGATGCTTGACTAGAAAAAAGCAGAAATGCTGAACAAATACTTCTGTTCTGTGTTCATGGAAGAAACTCCTGGAGAAGGATCATAAATGGCTGAGAAATGGTACAAATGGGAATGGAATAGATACCACACCGTTCAGGGAAGAAGCTCTTTATGAACAACTTGAAAAACTGAAGGGGGATAAAGCCATCGAGCCAGATGGTTATCTCCCAATATACTGAGAGCGCTCAAAGGTTCTGGCAGATCCTTTTAAGCAGTAGCATTCCCAGCCCCCTTGGCACCTGGGGCAGGTATCCCCCCCACCATGCTGCTGGTGCTGTCCTCCACACTGCCAGTGCTGTGAGCCACAATGCCCCCCACCAGCCTGGCCCTTGGAGGCAGCATGGCAAATTTATCATAAAGCTGGCTTGCCGTAGTGCCCTGTGCTCCATGGCCAAACACTCATCTTGCCCAACCTAAGTCTCGTGTTTCCCATAGAAAATGGGAAAACAGTAAATCAGGCCCTAAAACCTAAAAACATTAAGTGCAATACACCGTGTAAACGGGGGCGCTGAGTGAGAATGTCCACAGTCTTGGCAAAGGCAAATACTATTATGACTTGCAAAGGATTGTGGGGAATGTAGTCCATTCATACCAGAATCAGCCGTTCACAAAATAATGAGTTGTGTTGCTCGAGTGTAAGCAAAGAAAAATATATTTTATTTATGGGGTTAATTCTCCCACACAGATTTACTTGGTAACACAAAAGGACAACTTGCTTCAGTATTGTACTTAGAAAAACAAATCATGATATCAGCAACTGAACTTCTTAAGCAATCAATCAAACAATAAAGACCTTGATGGGAAACAGAAAAGGTCTTTCTGAGGGCTCTTGCTAATACCTTTTAGCAGTGCTCCAAAAGCAAAAACAAAACCCAAAAGTAACCAAAAACTGTTCTTTTTTCAAGGATAACTTTCTTCTATTTTCACACACAAACAGTAGTTTCCTTTCAGAGCTCACGTGCAACTGTGCATGGCTTAATTACCTAGCCAGCTGCAAACCCCTTTGCTGGTTCACTTTCTCTACGTGGCTCAAATCCTACCCTAAAGCTTTCTTGTAAACTTTTCTGGGTAGATAAAAGAACTAGTTATATTTCCTTTTGATGGTTGTTGTATTTGTGAAAGTATTTTACCACAGCAGCCTAGACAGAGAGCAATCCATGTATTCATTCTGATCATTTAAAATATCTCCTTCTTCTTCAACTATCATAGAATCAATATCATGGTCTGGCTCAGAGGAATTCCTTAATGAAGCACTCTCAGGATAATATCTGTTTCCCTGCTGTCTTCCAGATGAAGAGCTAGGGCATAGATCAGAGTTCATACCTGAGCTTCCTTTACTGTTAGGTTTCCTTTCCAGATATCCTGGCCAATAAGTAGTCCAGCTTTTATGTCCAGCCTTCCAATCAAGATCCCTGGACACTGGGTCTCTCTTCACATACCTTCTTGCACTGGTCTTAGGGCCCCTTCCAAATGCAGCCGTCTCCCTCACAGGTGCCGTCCGGGAATTCCTGGCTCTGTAACCCCACTCCTCTGGCTTCCTCCAGTCCAATGGAGTATGCTTGCCTCTGGAATGACTCCCAACACACGTGCTGCTGTGAGCTCCTTCTTTAGACCTCCAAGATGTTTTCCTCTTCTTCCTTCCACGCTGCTGCTGCTTCTTGCTCTCTCTGTCCTTGAGTTCTGGGTTCCTCATCTGATTCTGTGTAGAATATGTTTTACTTTTAACTTGTTTAGAGGGATACTCCACCCTAGCACAGCTCAGCTGTGCTGAATCAAGCCCTGCCCTTGGAGATGAGTGATTGGGGATTACCTCATAGCTCTCCTGATTGAACACACGTTTCCCCACTTCAGCTCCTCTAGAGGCTGTTTGAAACCTGGTGCATTCTGGGACTGGTAGTCTTTTATGAAAACATTCTGTTTTAGTATTTCTACCAGCAAAGACAGGTTGCTTGTTCAGAACCAATTCACCTCTATTACAGCTCCTTCCTGAACTATGATAAGCTTCCTTATCACAACCGTTTTGGGGAGTGGGGGGGGGGGGGGAAGGGTCATGGACTGTGACCTAGGATTTGGCAGCTGTCTCCTAGATTTTTAGGCTGGCTCCTAAATTCCAAGAAAATTTGTCAAGGCCTGCCCAAGAAGGAAGGAGGGACAAGGGAGATACGATAAGATCTTTAAATACTTGAAAAGTATTAATGAACAAATATTTTGCAGCTTGTCGTGCTGTGAGGGCTTGTGTGCATCAGTGATGCTGAGGGCTAAGCTATCGGTAGTTTACCTACTGGCAGGGTTTCCAAAGATGGACAGGTCTCCGGTGAGGTGCCAGACCAAGACAAACCACCCATCTGGGCAGCAGCAGAATGGGACAGTATTGGTGGTGGAGGATCACATTTCTGTGACAATGGCACCAACCCTAAACTTAAACTTAATCTAGTTCTGTATCTTGCCATGAAAACCCAATGGTTAGTCAAAACAAAACAAATTGCACTACAGTGCTGGAAGATGAGACCCCCAGGTCGGACGGCACTCAACTAGCTACTGGGGAGGAGCTGGAGACTTTTCAGAGTAAAACCAGCATTTATGAAGTGGTTGGATTAAAGCCCTCAGGACGTCTGACTACTGATATAGCTGTGCATGAAATTAGAGTCATAAGCTGCAAAGATGTCTTACATATTGGGACATGGAATGTACGAAGCATGAACCAAGGGAAGTTGGAGGTGGTCAAGAATGAAATGGAACGTGTACAACTTGATCTGTTGGATGTCAGCGAACTGAAATGGACTGGCATCGGGCACTTTGCATCAGATGATCACATGGTCTACTATGCTGGAATGAAAGACAAAGAAGAAATGGTGTTGCATTTATAATAAAGAAGAAACTTGCAAGAACTGTAATGAATTACAATGCAATCAGAGAACGCTTAATTTCTCTTCGTCTACCAGGACTGTCTATCAACACAACTCTAATTCAAGTATATGCCCCAACAACAGCTGCAGAAGAGAATGAAATTGATGAATTCTATCAAAAAGTACAAGCTAAAATTGACAGAACATGCAAACAGGATATCCTGGTAGTCATGGGTGACTGGAATGCTAAAGTTTGCAACAAAGAAGAAAGCAAAGTGGTTGGAAAACATGGACTTAGCAACAGAAATGAAGCTGGAGAAAGACTGATAGAATTCTGCAAGACCAACGATCTATTCATCTCAAATACCTTCTTCCAGCAACACAAGCAGCAACTGTACACATGGACTTCACCCAATAGATTGTACAAAAATCAAATTGACTACATCTGTGGAAGTCAACGATGGAAAAACTCTATAACATCAACAAAGACACAACCTGGAACTGACTATGGTACAGATCAACAACTACTAGTATGCAAACTCAAGCTAAAGTTGAAAAAGAGCAAGCCACTCATGAATGTAGCAAAATATGATCTTGAGAACATACCACTGGAATTTAAAGACTGCCTGCAAAATCAATTTGCTGCTTTAGATACAAATGACAGAGCTCCAGAAAAGTTATGGAATGACATCAAGAAGGTTGTGTTGGAAGACAAGGAAAAATACTACAATGATGCATGCAAGGAAATAGAAGCAGAAACTATTACAGGAAGAATAAGATTGGCTTTCCTAAAGCTACGAGAGTTATAGAAAAAGTTCCAGCCTCGAATTGGAATGTTACAAGATGCTCAAGGTTCCATGTTGAATGATGCTGAGAAGATCAAGAAAAGGAGGAAAGAATATACAGAGTTTTTATATGATAAAGATCAAGTCGACCAACAGCCATTTCAACCTGTACCTTATCATCCGGAATCATTGGTGATGAAAGAAGAAGTTGAAGCAGCATTGAAAGCCTTATCAAAGAACAAAGCACCAGGCATTGATAGCATTCCCATAGAAGTATTGCAGCAATCTGATGCAGCTGTTACCGCACTTACAAGGTTCTGCCAGGAAATGTGGAAAACAACATCATGGCCAACTGACTGGAAAAGATCTGTGTTTATACCAATACTAAAGAAAGGTGATCCAACTGACTGTGGAAATTATCGCACAATCGCTCTGATCCCACATGCCAGCAAGATTCTACTAAAGATTATTCAAAAGAGACTACAACCATACCTGGAACAAGAACTACCTGAAGTGCAAGCAGGGTTCAGGAAAGGGCGAGGAACGAGAGACATCATTGCAGATGTGAGATGGATCCTTGAAAAGACTAAAGAATACCAAAAGAATATCTATTTGTGCTTCATTGACTACAGCAAGGCTTTTGACTGTGTAAACCGTGAGAAACTCTGGGCCACATTAAGAAGCATGGGTATACCAGAACACCTGATCGTTCTCTTGTGCAATCTGTACATTGATCAAGAAGCAACAGTTTGAATGGAACAAGGAGAAACAGAATGGTTTAAAATCAGCAAAAGTGTACGACAAGGCTGCATACTATCCCCCTACGTGTTTAATTTATATGCAGGATTGTATGAAGACAACAGAGGTGTGAAGATTGGTGGAAGACTCATCAACAACCTTCGCTATGCTGATGATAGCACATTGCTGGCTGAAAGTAAAGATGATCTGAAACATTTGCTTCTCACGATCAAGGAACATAGTCTTAAAATGGGCCTGCACCTTAATGTAAAGAAGACAAAGATCATGACAACTGGCAAAATCAATAGATTCATCATTGATGGAGGAGACATTTATTTATTTGTATGTTTTTTACATACTGCTTTGTCATAGAAATCAGAGCGGTTTACATGGAACTTTAGAACTCCTGCGCAATGCAGTTTACATGGAACAAACGTTTACAAATAACAATTGTAATTAACAATAACAATAAATAATGTAACTATTTACATGTGTTGTATTCTTGTAACTATACAAGGGGGTGGGTGGTAACAGTGTGAAAATGGTGCTAGTCATTATAAGGTTGTCTGTAGGACAATATGAACTTTATCACTCACAATTATAGTATTCGGTGAAGATGAATGTCTTGAGATGTTTTCTAAATTGTGTGAGATCTTTGGTTTCTCTTAGGGTATTGGGTATGTTATTCCAAAGGACAGGTGCATAGAAGGAGAAAGCTCTGTTGGTGATTGATTGATTGATTTGCTTTTCTTGCATTTTTTGGGATGAATAGAGTGTTTTTCAGGTTCTCTCTTGTTGTCCTTGTGTATTGTTGCATGTTTATTAGTGTACTGAGGTATGTTGGTGCAATGTTATATAATATTTTATAAATGTTTGTAAGGGCTTTGAATTTGATTCTTTGAAGAATCATGAGCCAGTGGAGGTGGAATAGAATTGGTGTTATGTGGTCGGATCTTTTGGCATACATAATTGTGCAACCATGTTGTGAAATTGAAATCGTGAACAACTTTAACTTACTTAGATCAACTATCAATAAAGAAGCAACAAGCAGTCAAGAAATCTGACGACGCATTGCTCTTGGCAGAATGGCTATGAAGGACCTAGACAAGATTCTCAAGAGCAGAGAGGTCTCTCTCCATACAAAGATTCGACTCGTTCAAGCCATGGTATTTTCAATATGATCATATGGATGCCAAAGTTAGACAGTGAAAAAGATAGACAGGAAGAAAATGGATGCCTTTGAATTATGGTGATGGTGATGAATACTGTGTATACTGTGGACTTCCAGAAAAACAAACCAGTCAGTACTAGAGAAGATTAAACCTAAGCTTTCTTTAGAAGCTCAGATGACAAGACTTCGTCTTTTATACTTTAGAAACATAATGCGAAGAGAGAGATCATTAGAGAAAGACATCATGCTTGGCAAGACAGAAGGTCAACGCAAAAGAGGAAGGCCAGCAATGAGATGGATCGATACAATAACAGCAGCTACGGGTGCCAGTCTGTCAACAATGAGCCACCTGACTGAAGACCGAACACAATTTAGGACAACTATCCAGAGGATCGCCATGAGTTTCACCAACTCAACGGTACTTAACAACATTTTTTTTTAAAGATGCAGAAGCTATGAGCCCGATTTTGTGCCACAAATATTTGTGGCTTCTCCTGCCCCTGAATAACTTCTCCACCAGTTGTGCGGGGAAGAGGCGGAGTCTGGGCCAGCAACTTGTGCAGGGAGGTTATTCCACATCCGAGGTGTAATAACTTCCCTGGACGTTTTTTTGTTTATGGTGCCTGGGGCGTGGATGGGGCAGGGGGGCCAGGGAACATTCCCTGCAGCCCAACCCTGGCCTTAGGAGGCCAGATCGGGGTCGGGCTGCAAGGAATAAGCCTTTTTTTCCGGTGGCCAGCATCGCAGCTTTTAAATGGATACCATGGCATCCAGATACCATGGCATCACAGCTCCATTTAAAAGCCCTGACTGAGTTAGTGGAGCTTGTCATGTACATGCAGGCTGGGCTGAATCGTAGTCCTGGCCTGCACATACATGACTGATCGCGATTCTGATCCTGCGGGGCTAGATGTGCCCCGTGGGATCAGAATCACGACCCCCTCTGTAAGTCCGATCAAACTGGATGTACAGAAGGGTTGTACATCCCCGATGGAATGAACCTGTATATAAATAGAGGACATGAAATTTTATTTTTTTGCTGTATTTATATCCCGCTTTTCACCGGGTCAAAGCGGTCAATTGGGGGATACATTTTAACACGAGGGGATATGAGACACATACGCTAATACTTACAGGGAACATGGGCAATGGAGGGTTAAGTGGCTTGCCCAAGACCACAAGGAGTACCTATAGGACTAGAAATCCCAGTTCCTCCGGCCTGAGATTGCTGTCCCCAGGTGGGACTTGAACCCCCAGCCCTCCGGCCTGAAGTACCTTGTCCTAACCACTAGACCACTCCCCCCCTGAAATGAAGCTATAAGGAGGTAAAACTTAAAAGCAACATCAGAAAATATGTTTTCACAGAAACAGTGGTGGATGCCTGGAATGCTCTCCTGATGGAGGTGGTGGGGACAAAAATCAGCAACTAAATTCAAAAAGGCATGAGATAAACATAGAGGATCCATATATAGTAAAAGGAGTATTCCTGCTCAAAACAAAACTTTAATGTATTTTACATAGAAACATGACGGCAGAAAAAGAACACTTGGCCTATCTAGTCTACTTTCCATATCAACTACCTTTACCTTTAGAGATCCTCTGTGTTGGTCCCATGCTTTTTTGAATTCAGATACTGTCCTGGTGTCCATCACCTCCAATGGAGACTATTCCATACATCTACCACTCTTTCTGTAAAGAAATATTTCTGCATATTACTCCTGAGTCTATCCCCTTTCACTCTCATCCTATGCCCCCTCGTAACAGAGCTTGCCTTCAAATGAAAAAGACCCTACTGTGCATTTATGCCACGGAGGTATTTAAAGGTCTCTATCATATCGCCCCTATCCTGCCTTTCCTCTAAGGTGTACATATTAAGATCTTTAAGTCTGTCCTCATATGCTTCATAATGAAGACCATTAATCATTTTAGTAGCCACCCTCTGCACCAACTCCAACCTCCTTATATCCTTTTGAAGGTGGGGTCTCCAGAACTGCACACAATACTCCAAATGAGGTTGCACCAAAGACTTATAAAGAGGCACTCTCACCTCCTTTTTTCTGCTGGCCATTCCTCTCCCTATGCACTCAAGCATCCTTCTGGCTTTTGCTGTGACTTTTTCCATCTGTTTAGCTACTTTAAGATTGTCAGACACAATTACATCCAGGTCCCACTCTTCTTTTGTGGACAGAAGTACCTCAACCCCTACACTGTACAGCTTCTTTGGATTTTTGCAGCTTAAATGCAAGATCTTGCATTTTTTAGCATTAAATTTCAGTTGCCAAATTCTAGACCATTCTTCAAGCTTAGCTAGATCCCTCCTCATGTTATCAACTCCTTCCTGGGTGTCTGCTCTATTGCAGATTTTGGTATCATTCGCAAAGAGGCAAAGTTTACCCAACAGCCCTTCCGCAATATCACTAACAAAGATGTTAAAAAGACTCAGACCAAGGTTAGATCCCTCTGGCACAACACTGGTAACCTCCTTCTCCTCAGGGTGAGCTCCATTTACCTGTACGGTTTGTCGCCTCCCACTCAACCAATTTCTAACCCAAGCAGTAATTTTTGTGTTCATCCCTAGATTGCTCAGTTTGTTTATAAGTTGCCTGTGCGGAACGATGTCAAAGGCTTTATTGAAATCTAAATACACCACATCTAGAGCTCTCCTCAGTCCAAATCCCTGGTCACCCAGTCAAAGAAATCTATCAGATTTGTCTGACAAGACCTGCCTTGGATTCTGTAATCTGCTGGACTCCAGAAACCTCACTATTTGCTCTTTCAGCAGCGTTTCCAATAATTTACTAACCACCGAAGTTAGACTAACTGGCCTGTAGTTCTCCCTTGTCATCCTTACATCTGCTTTTGTGTAAAAGGGACCACATGTGCTTTTCTCCAGTCATCTGGCACCACTCCCGACTCCGAGGTCAGACAGTGGAACCACTAGAATGTCCCCAAGTTTCCTCAGTATTCTTTGATATATCCCATGGCTTTGTCTACTTTTAGTTGGAGTGGAGTGGAGTGGAGGAGTGGCCTAGTGGTTGGGGCAAGGTACTTCAGGCCGGAAGGTCGGGGGTTCAAATCCCACTAGAGGGCAGCAACCTTGGGCCGGAAGGACTGGGGTTTCTAGTCCCACAGGTGCTCCTTGTGGTCTTGGGCAAGCCACTTAACCCTCCATAGCCCATGTTCCCTGTAAAATAGTTCTCTGTGTGCTGTGCTTTCCTGTCTAATCAATGTGTTTATACCTCAAAAATTTCCTGTCATGATTTGACAATTTCCAATCTGTAATCAAACCGCTGCTGATCACTGGAAGTAGCGGTATACAAATGTATACTAAATAAATAAATAAATAAATTAGTTTAGGTAGTTCCTTGTGAACACAGTCTTCTGAAAATCATTTGAGAACCCCATCACTTTGGTTCCTATTTGAGGGTGTTTTCTAAGGTCCTGCTCCTCGCCCTTCTTTTGTAAATGCAGAACAGAAATATTTGTTGAGCAATTCTGCTTTATCCTCATCAGTTTCTGCATATTCTTCCCCTGCACCCTTGAGTCTGACAATACCACTTTTGCTCCTCTTCTTCTCTCTAACTTATCTGAAAAATATCTTATCCCCACATTTTATTGCATTGGCTATTTCTTCTTCTTTTTGTACCTTTGCTTTCCTGACTACTTTGCTAGCTTCTCTAAATTTTTCCTTATATAGTCGTCCCTCGTTTATCGTGGTTAATCAGTTCCAGACTCTACCGCGATAAGTAAATTTCCGCGAAGTAGGATTCTTTATTTATAAATCGAATATTTTCGTAGTTAGAGCATAGAAAACCTGTTTACGACCTATAACACCCCTTTAGTCACCATTACACTCGTATTTGAAAAACCGCGATAGAGTGAAGCTGCAAAAGTCGAAGCGCGAAGTGGCGAGGGATGACTGTACAGATGTCTATTTTTTTTTTTTAATATATTTTATTTATGAAATTTCCAAAAGTTACTACAAATCGGAAAACATACAAGAAAATCAAATGATACCATATAAGAAGCATATAAGAAAAGAAAGCAGGATAAAGCCCACATTACGGGAACTGGTTGTGATCATTCATTAAGAACAAAAAAATATAGATGTCTTTCTCTCTTTGTGATCTCTTGTATTTCATTTAGGCCTCCCTCTTTTTCTTCACTTTTAGAGCTACTTCTTTTGAGAACCATAGCGGCCTCCTTTTCCTTTTACATTTATTTACCTTTCTAACAAAAAGGTTTGTTGCCTTTAAGATATTCCCTGTCAGTTTAGCCCACTGTTTTTCTACATCCCCCAGCTGTTTGTACATCCCCCTGCTAACGACTCTCTGAGGTATTGTCCCATCTTTGTAAAGTTAGCTTTCCTAAAGTCGAAGACCCTTGCTTTTGACCGGATTTTATTAGCACTAGTACTAATACTAAACCGTACCATCTGGTGATCACTGGATGTGAGATGATTTCCCACTATGACATCAGAAACACTTTCCCCATTGGTAAGTCCAGTATGGTTCCAGCACGTGTGGGTTCTGCTACTAGTTGCCTGAATAGTTCTACCTGTAGAGAATCCAGGATCTCCATACTTCTCAATGATAGCCCAAGTAGGGATGTGCCAATTCATATCCGACATATTGAAATCACCTATGAGTAGCACTTCTCCTTTCATGACAATACTGTTGATGTCTTCTATAAAATCTTCATCCACTTCTACGCCCTGTGAGGGGAATCTGTATATAACTCCAATGCAAATGGATTTCCCTTTCCCTCTTTCTAGTTTAACCCACAGTGCCTCCTCTCTTCCTTTTAAGCCTTGCAATTCTATAGCTTTAATATTATTGTTGAACATAAGAACACAAAAACTAAGCTATGCCATACTGGGTGAGAATAAGGTCCTTCAAACCCAGTATCCAGTTTCCAACAGTGGCCAATATAAGTCATAAATACCTAAGCAGTTTCCCCAAAAGATACAGGTTCCACAATGCTTGTATTGGGTCAAGCAGTGATATCCCAGGTCCCTTTTAATAATGGTTTATAGAACTTTCCTCCAGGAACTTGTCCAAACCTTTTTTAAACCCAGCTACACTAAAACCTTTTACTACATCCTCTGGTAACAAATTCCAGAGTTTGATTACACGTTGAGTGAAAAAATATTTTCTCTTATTGGTCTTAAATAGGTTAACCTGTAGCTTCATTGCATGTCCCGTAGCTTTTTTATATTATGATGATGTAAACAATCGATCTATGTTTACCCGTTCCACTCCATTCATTAATTTATGGACCCTCTATCATATCTCCCCTCAGCCGTCTCTTTTCCAGATTGAAGAGCCCTAACCATTTTGCCTCTCTTCATAGGGGCATCCTTCCATCCCCTTTACCATTTTGGGGCTCTTCTCTGAACCTTTTCTAATAACGCTATATCCTTTTTAAGATATGGCGACCAGAATTGCACACAATATTCAAAGTGCGGTCGCACCATGGAACAATACAGAGGCATTATAATATCTTTTGTTTTATTTTCCATTCCTTTCCTTATGATACCTAGCATTCTATGTGCTCTCTTGGCTGCCGCTGCACACTGGGCTGAGGGTTTAACATGTTATCCACGATGATGCCTAAATCTTTTTCCTGGGTGGTGGTTCCTAATGTGGAACCTTGCATTGTGTAACCATAGTACTTACAACGCTCACCTAAGGGCACACCGAGATGAATTAATGAAGAAGCGGAAACAATATCATTCAGACATCTTGAAGCGGTCGTTAAACAAGCCTCACGACCTGTTCAATATAGTGAAATCTCTTATAAGAGAACCACCTGCTGACCAATCACATATGCCACAGTCCCAGGCATACTCCAACTACCTACAATCAAAAATGATCCAGACTGGTGCAACCTCAAGCCCCGCAGACAACACCCTACTGCATAATTTGTCCCAACCATCGCCACTATCCAAATTTGACAAAATATCACGCAGAGAGATTGAAGACACTATCGCTGCAATCAACCCCACCACCGCACCCAACGACCCATGCCCAGCTCTATGGATAAAGGAGTTACGCTGCGACTTAAGCCAATATCTGAGTGAACTAGTAAACCAATCCCTCACAACCGGATCGTTCCCACAGAGTCTGAAACAAACATCAATCAGACCACTACTGAAGAATAACAGGCTGGACCCAACGAAAGTGGAATCATACAGACCTATTTCAAGTATCCCCATGCTTGCCAAAGTAATCGAAAAGATAGTACAGTGCCAAATTCAACAGCATATTGACACTGAAGCCCCACTGGATCCATCCCAACATGGGTTCAGAGAAGCACACGGGGTGGAAACCCTCCTCACCACCCTATTTGACAACCTAGTCTCTGGAACCGACAAAATTCACCAAGGATTCGCCCTCATCTTCCTGGACATCGCAGCGGCCTTCGACTCGGTGAGCCACGAGATCCTCTTACAACGCCTCAGCGAGAAAGTAATACAAGGAACTGCTCTAGACTGGTGCAAATCGTACTTGACTAATAGATGGCAACATGTAAGGTCTGGCTCCACGACCTCAGAATCATTTTTGCAAAACCAGGGTGTGCCACAGGGTTCGTCACTATCTGCATTGATGTTTAACATCTACATGCAGCCCATATGCACCCTAGTACGCTCGTTCAAGGTCAACTGTCTAGCCTACGCAGACGATATCCTGCTATACATCCCATTCAGGACCAACCAACCAGACTTCTCCCCTCTAACAAGTTGTTTTGAGGCAGTAGCAGACTGGCTCAACATGCAAAACTTGCGAATCAACTACAGCAAAACAGATGTTCTTTTCATTTCAAGGAACCAGAGCTTCACCCCTCCACCCTCTTTAAAAATTGGCAACACAGAACTGAAAACTAAGCCCGCAATCCGCTACCTTGGCGTTACACTGGACCAACAGCTGGACTTGAAAACCCACATAAAAAACACCGTAAAAACAGTATATCTGAAAATAAGGACCTTAAAACACCTACGACCACTACTCGACTTCAGCGACTATCGATCAATCTATCAAGCATTAATATTACCACATTTCGACTACGCCAACGTAATTCTACACAGTCTCCCTCAAGCAACACTAGCACCGCTCCAACTCGCAATGAACACTGCCGCGAGAGTACTAACAGGAGCTTCACGGAGAGAGCATATAACTCCAGTCTTGATGAACCTCCACTGGTTACCTGTTCAAGCAAGAACCCTCTACAAAGTACTAACCCTGACCTTCAAAGCCTTAAACACTCGGACCCCCACAGCCATCAGCAAGATGATACACAACGTACCACATAACAGAAACAGAAGACCCACAATGCAAAACACCCTAGATGTCCCAAAAGCAATGACAAAATGCACAAAAGCAACAACGAATAGGGCCTTTACGATTTACGCACCTAGAGCATGGAATGCCCTCCCCACTTATATTCGGAACATCACCGACCTAACCCACTTCAGGAAGGCATTAAAGCATCATCTGTTCACTATATACTACCCCGAATCCAGCCGTAGTAAACATGCATGGTGCTCCTCAGACAACCACCCACTGCACCTAACTAATCAGACCCAGCATGAAAAAGGATAATCAGCTTGGTCTCCCAACAGTACTCCCTGAAATAGAATTTAGGCACCCAGTGTAAATAAGATGTAGATAGACCCTGCCTGAAAGTAGGTACCAGTGTAAATACGATGTAGATAGTTTCCCCCAGTTACTTCCAAGTTGATCTCCCCGTTCATTGTAAATACAACTCAGAATGCCTGCGTTGTATAGTTGATGTTGAATGTAAACCGCACTGATCTAAATAGCGCGGTATAGAAGAAATGTTAAATAAATAAAATAATAAATAGTTTGGGTTTTTCTTTCCTAGGTGCATAACTTTGCACTTGTCCACATTAAATGTCATCTGCCATCTGGATGCCCAGTCTTCCAATTTATGAAGATCCCCTTCCAATTTTCCACAATCCTCATGGATTTTAACAACTTTAAATAGTTTTGCGTCATCCGCAAATTTGACAACCTCACTCATTATTCCCATTTCCAGGTTATTTATGAATATATTAAAAAGCATCAGACCCAGCACACATCCCTGGGGTACACCACTATTCATCTTTTTCCATTGGGAAAATTGGCCATTTAGCCCTACCCTCTGCTTTCTATCTTTTAACAAGTTCCTGATCCACAATAATACACTACCTCCTATCCCATGACTTTTTAATTTTGCCTAAAGTCTTTGATGAGGGACCTTGTCAAAATCTTTCTGAAAGTCCAGATACACTGTATCAACCGACTCACCTTTGTCTACCTGTTTATTCACAACTTCAAAAAGACATAACAGATTAGTAAGACAAGATCTTCCTTGTCTAAAGCCATGTTAGCTGACTCCCATTAAGCCATGACTATCTACATGTTCAGTAATTTTGTTCTGGCTCACTGGCCTGTAGTTTCTCAGATCACCCCTGGAATCCTTTTTAAAAATTGGCGTTACACTTGCGATCCTCCAATCTTCAGGTATTACAGCTGACTTTAATGATAGTTCACAAATTACTAATAGCAGGTCTGCAATCTCATATTTCACTTCTTTCAACACCCTTGGATGTATATCATCCAGTCCAGGTGATTTGCTACTCTTCATTTTATCAAATAGTTGTAATACATAAGAACATAAGATATGCCATACTGGGTCAGACCAAGGTCCATCAAGCCCAGTATCCTGTTTCCAACAGTGGCCAATCTAGGTCATACGTACCTAGCAGTTTCCCCAAAAGACACAGGTTCCGCAATGCTTGTACTGGGTCAAGCATTGATATCCTGGGTCCCTTCTTAATAATGGTTTATGGACCTTTCCTCCAGGAACTTGTCCAAACCCTTTTTAAACCCAGCTACACTAACAGCCTTTACTACATCCTCCGGTAACAAATTCCAGAGTTTGATTACACGTTGAGTGAAGAAATATTTTCTTTTATTTGTCTTAAATAGTTTACCCTGTAGCTTCATTGCATGTCCCCTAGTCTTTCTATATTCTGATAACGTAAACAATCGATCTACGTTTACCCGTTCCACTCTGTTCATTAATTTATAGACTTCTATCATATCTCCCCTCAGCCGTCTCTTTTCCAGGTTAAAGAGCCCCAACCTTTCTAGCCTTTCTTCATAGGAGTATCCTTCCATCCACTTTACCATTTTGGTGGCTCTTCTCTGAACCTTTTCTAATAACGCTATATCCTTTTTAAGATACGGCGACCAGAATTGCACACAATATTCAAGGTGCGGTCTCACCATGGAACGATACAGAGGCATTATAATATCTTTTGTTTTATTTTCCCAGTGTAGCAATATTTCTTTCAATTCTTCTGCAGCATCTCCTTTAAATACCACTTCAGTCATGGGTAACATTCCTACATCTTCCTCAGTAAAGACCAAAGCAAAGAATTCATTCAGTCTCTTTGCTATCGCCTTGTCCCCTCTTACTGCCCCTTTTACCCCTCTATCATCTAATGGTCCAACTGACTCTCTCACAGGTTTTTTGCTATGAATGTACTTGAAAAAGTCTTTATTATGCATATTTGCTTCCAGAGCAAGTTTCTTCTCAAATTCTCTCTTTGCCTGCCTTATCAATGCCTTTCATTCAACTTGCCAATGCTTGTGCTGTTTCCAGTTTTTGTGATTTGGCTCTTTTTTCCATTTCCTGAAAGACGCTTTTTTGGCAACAACAGCCTCTCTGACCTCACCTTTAAACCATGCTGGCAGTTTTTTGGACTTCCTTCCACTTTTCTTAAAGTGTGGAATACAGCTGGTCTGGGCTTCCAAGATAGTATTTTTAAACAACACCCAAGCTTGATTTAAGTCTTTAACCTTTACAACTGCTCCTTTTAGTTTTTTCTTAATTATTTTCCTCCTTTTATCATAGTCTCCCTTTTGAAAGTTAAAAGATAGTAATGTGGATTTCCTTACCATCCCTCCTCCATTAATTAAATCAAACGTGATCATGCTATGATCACTATTGCCAAGTGGCCCCAACACCCTTATCTCTTGCACCAGATCTGATGTTCCACTAAGGACTAAGTCCAAGATGGCTTCCTCTCTGGTTGATTCATGAACCAGCTGCTCCAAGAAGCAGTCATTTATTTCATCTAGAACCTTTATTTCCCTAGCATGTCCTGCCATGACACTGACCCAGTCAATACTGGGGTAATTGAAATCACCCATTATTATTAGCATTCTGTAACTTTTGTTAGCTTCCATGATTTCTTTGAGCATGTCATCATCCATTTGTTCATTCTGGCCAGGCGGTCGAAAGTACACCCCCACTGCCATCGCCTTCCCCTTTGTATATGGAATTTCAATCCACAGAGATTCTACAGCGAATTTTGTTTCCTGCAAAACTTTAATCGTTTGTGACTCAATGCCCTCTCTAACATAGAGCGCAACCCCTCCACCAATTTGATCAGCTCTGTCATTACGATATAGTTTGTACCCAGGTATCACAGTGTCCCACTGGTTGTCCTCCTTCCACCATGTCTCTGAGATTCCAATCATATCTAACCTCTCATTTAGTGCTATATATTCTAACTCTCCCATCTTATTTTTCAGACTTCAAGCATTGCAACTGTTCTGCTGCATTTAAACATTCTGTGGTTACACTACTCCTCAAACCTTCACTGGTCCCTACCTGCCTTTCCAATTATTGGCCCATTTCTTGCCTCCCTTTTGCATCCAAACAACTTGAATGTGCGGTTCACCGCCACTGCCTTGACTTCCTCTCCTCTCATGCCCTCCTGGACCCTTTACAGTCAGGCTTTAGTCCTTTACACTCTGCTGAAACAGCTCTTGCCGAAGTCTCCAGTGACTTGTTTCTGGCAAAGTGCAAGGGCCTTTACTCTGTCCTCATCTTTCTTGACTTCTCTGCTGCTTTTGACACTGTTGACCACAACGTTCTCCTTGATACCCTCTCCTCGCTTGGTTTTAAGGGCTCTGTACTTTCCTGGTTCTCCTCTTATCTCTCCCATCGCTCTTTCAGTGTTTGTTCTGATGGATCCTCCTCTGCTGCTATCCTGCTCTCAGTTGGTGTACCCCAAGGATCTGTCTTGGGTCCACTTCTTTTCTCTCTCTATAACCAGTCCCTTGGTGCGCTCATCTCTTCCCATAGCTTTCAGTACCATCTTTATGCTGATGACTCCCAGATCTACCTCTCTACACCTGAAATCTCTCCGGCAATCCAGACCTGGATCTCTGCCTGCCTTTCTGATATTGCTGCTTGGATGTCTCACTGCCACTTGAAATTGAACATGGCCAAAACTGAGCTTCTTATTTTTCCCTCTAAAACCTCCTATCTTCTTCCCCTTTTCTCAGTTTCTGTGGATAACTCTCTACTCCTCCCTGTTTCCTCGGCTTGCAACCTTGTCTTTGAGATACCAATCATATCTAACTTCTCATTTAGTGCTATATATTCTAACTCTCCCATCTTATTTTTTAGACTTCTAGCATTTGCATACAAGCATTTTAGAGACTTTATTTTATTCATATTAATCTGGTTATCGGTAGGCAGGGGTAATTTGGAATCTTTAAGCTCTGTCTGTTCTGTACTCAAGGCATTTGGGCTACCTTTGTCTTTATTGGAACCTCTTTGCTGATGTGCCCTAACTTCATCTTTTTGTAGTATCCTTCAAGAATACATTGTTCTGAACCATGCGCTCTTGGGCGACTGTCGGCTCTCCCCTATTATCTAGTTTAAAAGCTGCTCTATCTCCTTTTTACAAGTTAATACTAGCAGCCTGGTTCCATCCAGGTTAAGATGAAGCCCATCCCTTCGGAAGAGCCCCTCCTTTCTCCAGAATGTTCCCAAGTTCCAAGTCCAAAACCCTCATCCTGGCACCATTGTCTCATCCACACATTGAGACTCTGGAGCTCTGCCTGCCTTTTGGGTCCTGCATGTGGAACGGGAAGCATTTTGGAGAACGCTACCCTGGAAGTTCTGGATTTCATCTTCCTACCTAAAAGCCTAAATTTAGCCTCCAGAACCTCCCTAGCACATTTTCCTATGTCATTAGTACAGACATGTACCAAGTCAGCAGACTCCTCCCCAGCACTATCTAAGACCTTGTCTAGGTGGCGCGTGAGGTCCCCTACCTTCGCATCAGGCAGGCATGTTACCAAGTAATCTTCACGTCCTCCTGCCACCCAGCTATCTACATGCCTAATGATCAAATCACCAACTATAATGGCTGTCCTAACCCTTCCCTCATGAGCACATGGCCCTGGAGAAACTTCTTCAGTGTGAGAGGGTTTTGTATCAGCTGGAGGACAGGACCTAGCTATAGGATCACTTCCTGCTACACCAGGGTGATGTTCTCCTGTCACGTGACTTCTCTCCTCCATGCAACAGGGATGCTGCCAGATTGGGGATGGGACTTCAGGACTATATCCCTGTAGGTCTCATCTATGTACCTCTCTATCTTCCTTATGTTTTTCAAGTCTGCTACTCTTGCCTCCAGAGATCAGACTCATTCCCTGAGAGCAGAGAGCTCCTTGCACCTTGTGCACACGTAAGACCCCTCACCGACGGAGAAAATCATACATGTGACACTCAGTGCAAAAGACTGGAAAGCCCCTATCTCGCTGCTGGATTGCTGTATGCATCTTCATTTTAAGGTTGTGTTTACAGTAGATAGTTAAGTTCTTTACTTACTAAGGGTTGCTGGGGATGCTTATACTAATAAAACTATACCTAAAACATTTAATGTACTTTGTTTACCTGAAATTTAATTAATCTCAGGTCTTTAATGTATGCTGATGAGAATAAACAGCTGCACCTGAGAGTGAATATGACACCCCCCCCTTCCTTTAAGAGGTTTAAGCACCTATAAAGCTATGATTATCCCAGGGGCGGGTGGGTGTTGGGGAGTGAGGGAGGGAAAAAGACTTATTAAAAGCTGGCTGCTACACAGTACCCTGTCCTTTGCTTCTAAGGTAATCTGTGACCAATCTCCAGGGGGAGTCCCACAGCCCTTGCTTGGATAGAGGGAGTCTTGGGTTCTAAATTTAACCAGAAAGCTCTCCTCTGTGTTTTAAATTTAAATTGAAAACTCTTTGCTGCTACTAGGCTCTGACCAATTTAACAAATACACTGGGTACACAGATTAATCAGCTTTAATCTAAAGAATTCCTTTTCCCCCAAGATTTAGAAAACTTCCCAGAAGTAATACTTACAATTGCAGATCTCTTTTCAGAAGTAGCAGTCCCCTTTTGTAGTCCTTTAAGATAGTACACCCCCACTGCCATTGCCTTACCCTTTTTACATGGAATTTCAATCTATAGTGACATATAGTGCCACTCCACCTCCCCTTCTTCCTACCCTGTCCTTCCTGAATAAAGTATAGCCTGGTATAGTTACATCCAAGTCATAGTTTTCCGTGACTCATGTCTCCATAACCGCCACTAAATCCAAGTCAGCCTTTTCCATTAAAGCCTTAACATGTGTGATCTTATTTGCCATGCTACAGGCATTTATGCACACCGCTTTCCAGATGTTGCCCCATTACCCATTTCTACAGAGGTATTTAATGTTTCCCTTACCTGGGAGCTTTCTTCACTTACCTGGGGGCTCTCTTCACCTATCTCCAACAAACCTAGTTTAAAGCCCTCTTCAGTAGATTAGCCACTCTGCTTCAATAAAGATGCAGAGCAGGAGTAACCTGCACCTTACCCATGTACTGCCAAGCTCAAGGGGAAAATCTCAGAAAAATGGATGGTTTGGTCTGGGCCTAGCAGCAGTTACACCTGTTCTGGGTGTCTGTGGAGGCCATCTTCCACTCACTGGGACCCATAGTGAAGCCTGCAAGCATACCCAAAAGCATGTTACAGAACCTAATCTAATTGCTGAGGGATAGAAAAGAGGGAGTTTTATTTTTAAGACAGAGAGAAATAAGAACACAGAGTGCAGACTGAAGAGATCTATGAAGACAAAAACAGAAAGCTTTAGAGGGACCTAGTGAAGCAGCGAAGTGCAGACAATGAATAAATCCAGGCGTCAATTGCAGGGTCCAAGCCAATTTATTGTGCACAAGGCCCAGACAGTCAAGCTTCAAAAAGGACTGAGCAAAGTTCTTACAGAAACATATTCATTTTATACATTTCTTTCCAGTTTGATACATGCAGACTTTCTATTGGTCCCAACACCCCCTGCATTTATCCAATCAGAAATCTCTCCTGGGCCTAGCACCCAGTGCCCTCCTTTAGGATTGTTCTAACAATGGCACAGTTTCTAGGTATTGATACAATTCTACTGCGAGGTCATTTCTAGCTCTAGGAATGCAAGTATTGAAACATTTTTATCCTCAGAACACAAGAGAAAGAATAATGAACGTTTTATGAATTCATAAGAAACTTCTTATTAAGCATTTTAAAGCAGTTTTCTCAGACTTTCACAGATTTGTGGTTCTTTACTAAGATGGGGGTTGGAATCAGGTCCTAACTTACAGGCCTTTCATATTTGCAAGCTATCATAGGCCATAGCCTACCACATTCCCCCCTTTGATTATTCTCACCCGCAAGTTAAAAAGGGTGGGAATTAAATCACATATTATACTCGTGTAACAGCATCATCTTGGGGTATAGGGTAATATTGCCACATAGCTAAAACCTTTGTAGCTGCCTTCCGTTCTACAGTGTTATCGATAACTGAGGTTATCATACATAAGCAAAGGGGTAATAGGCATGGGAGCAACAAGCATACAGTTAATATGAATAATACAATAAACGCAAGGGTCTTTAGACCACCTAACCATGAAAACGCTGAACCAAACCACCCATCAAGCTTCAGAGCGTGCCAGGTTTTTGTTTTCGCATTTGAGTAGCTATATCTTCAACAACTTGTCCATTATTATCAATCTGCAAACAACAGTTGGTTAAATTCAATTTTCCACATACTCCACCTTCAGCTGCTAACAAATAATCTAGAGCTAAACAATTCTGATAAATAGCTGTGCACATTTGTGTACTTTGCTTAGCTAAAAGAGTTAGTGCTTTACTAGTTTCATTAGTTATTATTTCAACAACAGCTTGTAAACGTATAATACAATTTATCATATATACAGGAGTGCGATATCCCCATGTCCCATCTTGTGTCCAGGTAGCAGGTCCGTAGTATGAAATGATTCTCTCAGGTGGCCACTCCTCATCATCCATTTGTCCCATTGGCCTATTTTCAAGACTTCTCGTTTCTGTCAACTCCTGTACACAGGGAAACCCAGTTGTTCTCCATGGGAAATGGGCAGAAGAAAGAAGGAAGATCGTATAGTTCCCAATACACATGCTCCTCCCCAATGGTGAGGAAGCCTGGCATATGCTCGGGTTCCACAAATCCAATATAGTCCAGGTGGAGCTTGCCAGGTACTATGAAATGCCAAATTAGTCCAGATGCTGGCAAGATTAGGAAAGAGGACTAAAGGGTTGGAGGGCTCTGGAGTGTTGACCCCCAACCACCAGGACGTCTTCCTAGTGGTACTGTTGTAGAACGTCTGATTGAGACAGACCAGCTGTCCAACCAGCATAGTAAACTGTGGTCCAGTGCGAGCAAAACACAAGTTACCAACAATAGGGTGGGCCAGTACCCACTCACTAGTAGTATTATGTAAAGCAGTCTGATTATAAGGAATGGAATAGTTCACTTCTTGCGCCTCCCAGGGCCATTGGTCTCTCATCTTAGTTCCACCACAGAAGAAGCAATCCGAGATGTGGAGACTAGATGCTACTGCCCCAGCAAGCTCAATGAACAAGTTTTGGGAGGTATGAGGGATTTCAAATTCCGTCTTCATGGCCTCATAAAAGGAGTGATGTATTCGATAAGGTGCGGATACATGAGTCTTAGTATTTAGCTGTATATATATAAAAGTTCCAGGATCTATGCCTCTTCCTGCTATACGTAATCCAAATCTGAACCCCTGCTTCCACTGGCTAGGGTTAAGTATGAGGAGCTGTAGAGGATTGCAGGCACCTTTCTTGCACTTCCGAGGCTCCGGTAATGATAATTTTTGCAGGCTGGCCATGCGTTTATCTCCATCTCGTCCAGTAGGCCCACCAGACCAAGTGGCATAGTACACGCATTCCCACTTTGGACAGAAGTAAGCATCTTCAGATGACTTGCTGTAGACGGTTGGGGAACTCTTTCCAGTACACCGTCCCCATCCGTATGCTCCTTCAGGACACATATATTTATCATCATAGTAGTAGGCTTGTTCCCACGACCCACACTTGTAGTAAGCATTTCTGTTTATCACATCGCAGGCATCAAAATTCAGGATAACGGGTCTCGTGGGATCAGGGAGTTGGCGTGAGGCATTTATGAGGGCCCCCTCTTCATCATTCCATCGTATCTCCAGTACATAATAAGAGGGGTTCTGCTGGGGGTAGAAGCAAGTCTTACTCTTCCCTTTCGTACAGATATTCAGTTCTGTACCATTATACACACATCGGCTAACTATACCAGTGCAAGTATAATAGGAATGATAAAGTAAAGTCTGAGTGACCTTTATACCAGTTCGAGAGGTAGTTATACAAGCTGCACAAGGGGGTAAGGCAAAAGTCTTTTCCAGGAATCCCAGGGCTATCGCCCCATTAAGACAGTAGTAGAGGAACATCATGACTACAGTCTTTAGAGATCAACTGAAATATCGGGTACGATGAACTTGTAGAGTCTTTTCTTCTTCTTCTTTTCTGCTTCCGCTGTATGTAGACCTATCGACTGCCACCCTTGTGCGACAGGGGTAGGATTGTAGACTCCGCAATGTAAGCCGCAATGGAGTTTCAGGGTCATTTACTGAAGTCCATTGACCAAGTTCAGGAGCGGCTGCTGGCTTTACTCGACTATGATGGATCCAGGGTTCGAGCTCTACAACTTTTACTGCAGTTGGGGTTGATAAGATGACAACATAAGGTCCCTTCCAATGCGGTGCCAGCGGGGTCTTTCTCCACTCTTTGATCCACACTGACACTCCTGGCTTGAAGGGATGTAGAGGTTCTGTCAGATTGATGGGCAATCGATCTTGCACCCAGGTATGAAGACTCTGCAAAACAGAACCTAAAGCCAATAGTTCTTGTCTAGTTATTTCAGAACCAATTTGTTTCATATCTCCTTTTATTCCCTGTACAATGGGTGGGGGTCGCCAATATAAAATCTCAAAAGGAGAAACTCTTAAAGACTTGGTTGGAGCAGAACATATCCTAAGAAGGGCTATAGGGAGAACCTGGAGCCACTTTAGGTGTGTTTCTTGAGAAAGCTTGGACAACTGAGATTTCAGGGTCCTATTCATACGTTCTACCTTTCCTGAACTCTAGGGTCTATAGGCAGCGTGCAACTTCCATTGTATCTGTAGAGCTCGAGCTAACTGTTGGGTCACTTGGGACAGAAATGAGGGTCCATTATCTGATCCTGTAGTCAATGGTATTCCAAATCGAGGAATAATCTCATGGAGCAGTATTCTAGTGACTTCTCGAGCTTTCTCAGTTCGGGTAGGAAAAGCTTCTACCCACCCACAAAATGTGCAGACTAGAACTAACAGGTAATGATATCCATTCGCTCGTGGCATTTTAGTAAAATCCACCTGAATATCACTCATAGGGGTCACTCCTACTGACTGAAACCTTGGGGGTGGAGTGAGACCCTGCTTAGCATTATTCTTAGCACATGTCAAACATTGATGAGCTACTGAGGCGGACAGGGGTCCTAATAGTGAGATACAGAAATGGGGTCTTAGGGCTCTTTCCATGGCAGTTTTCCCATAATGTGTGGCCTGATGAAAAGCACGGACAAGGCCTGGCCCTAATGCTTCAGGAATGACTGTGGGACCTGGAGGTGAGCTACCCTCCAGAGGTGGCAGCACTATCCAACCTTTTTCTGTTAGGACACCTCCCTCCTTCTCACAGAAATAATCTAACTCTCTTGTTGTGTATCGGGGAGCCCATGAGCTAAGGGGCACAGGGAATAAGGCTGCCTGCACTGAAGTATCTTGGGTCACAACTCGTCCAGTTGTGGCTGCTTTTTGGGCAGTGGCATCAGCAAACCTATTCCCTCGGGCAACTTCTCCTACTCCTGTTTGATGACCTCAGCAGTGCATGACTGCAACTTGCTTAGGGGCCCACACGGCATCTAATAATATCAATATCTCGGGCCCATACCTAATGGACTTGCCTCCTGAGGTGATCAACCCTCGTTCTTTATACAGGGCTCCGTGTGCGTGCAAAGTTGTGAAGGCATACTTGGAATTTGTGTACACATTTAAACGGAGTCCTTCTCTTAATGTCAGTGCTCTAGTGAGAGCTATCAGTTCAGCCTTATGTGCTGAAGTTCCTGGGGCCAGAGCTGAGGACTCAACTACCAGATTAAGGGTCACCACTGCATACCCGGCACAACGATGTCCATTGATGACGAGACTGCTTCCATCTACAAAGAAAGTCCGTTCAGGGTCCTCCAAAGGGACATCAGTCAGATCTGGGCGACTTGAGAATACAGTGTCCATAATTTCCAGACAGTCATGATCAGGGGGCCAGGACCAATTGGGAGCAATGTAGCAGGATTCAGAGCTTGACTGACCTTCAATTGTATCTGAGGGTTTTCACACAGCATACTCTGATACTTCAACATTCGTGAATTCGTAAGCCAGAAACTTCCTTTGTGTTCCATGAGGGTCAGAACAGAATGTGGTACAGTAACTTGAAGATTCTGTCCCAGAGTGAGCTTGTCTGCTTCGCTCACTAGAAGGGCTGTAGCTGCAACAGCTCTCAAACAAGGCAGCCAACCTCTTGCTACCACATCCAACCATTTTGACAAATAGGCCACTGGCCGTTGCCAAGATCCAAGAGATTGAGTCAGTACCCCTAGAGCATTTCCTTGTGACTCATGGACATAGAGACGGAAGAGTTTCTGGACATCTGGTAGACCCAGAGTTGGTGATGACATCAGACTGGTTTTCAGAGATTGGAATGCTGCATCCTGTTCGGGTCCTCACTCCAGTGGAGACTTTTCCATTCCTTTGGTAGATTGATACAATGGTTTTGCTAGCAGAGCGAAATTGGGGATCCATATACGACAGTATCCTGCAGCCCCCAGGACGGCTCTTACTTGCCTCTTGGTGGTTGGCGTGGGAATACCACACACAGCTTCTTTGCGTTCTGGTCCCAAGCATCGAATCCCGCTAGACAACTGGAACCCTAGATATTTAACTTCAGTTTGACATATTTGCGCCTTGGCTCTTGAGACTTTGTATCCAGCCTCGTTTAGAAGGTGCAAGAGTTCACTGGTGGCTTGTAGACATTCTCTTTCTGAATTGGTGGCTATTAGCAGGTCATCCACATACTGAAGAAGAACCCTTTGTCCTGGGTTCACAGAGTAGCTTGAGAGATCTTGATTTAAAGCAGCACTGAAGAAAGTAGGCAAATTCTTGAATCCTTGAGGTAATAGAGTCCAGGTGAGTTGGCCCCGCCTTCCTGTTGTGGGGTCTTGCCATTCAAAAGCGAACAAAAGTTGACTGGTGGGGGCTAGACGTATACATCTTTCAGGTCCAGGATGGTGAAATGAGTAGCCTCAGCGGGGATCAGTCCCAAGAGAGTATAAGGATTTGGTACCACTGGGTGTATAGTTTCAACTGCATCATTTACCCGCCTCAAATCTTGTACTGGGCAGTAATCCCATGTCCCAGGTTTCTTGACTGGAAGAAGGGGGGTGTTCCAAGGTGACTGGCACTCCTTGAGAAGTCCATACTTCAGTAGTTTCATCAGATGGTAGTGGATACCTTCAATAGCTAGTCGAGGAAGAGGATACTGCTTCACATGCACTGGTTCCGTTCCTGGCTTGAGGGCAACAATACTTTTATCTAGTGTGTTGCCCCTCCAATTAAATAAGCTTCAGTCCGATTTTCCAAAGCATGATGATATGGTTAAACTCGTTCCACGTATTTTATATTTCTCTACTGTACTACAATGCAAAAGAACCAGTGGTCTCAGACTGGAACTGGCACAGCTCTGGGTAAATCACCCGTGAACTACGTGCTCATATAGCATCAACGATCACATATAAGGTTCTTAATACTCAACACCATATGTTGCAATTTATTCCAAAATCAGACTTATCTTAATTTAGTGATCCAGTTTCTTAAAAAGTGCGGATTTGCAACTTCCCCAACGCCACCTCTCTGGTACCTATTCCACGTTTCGATTCTTCTTCAGGGGGTATGCAATCTGAAAATCAGCACTATCTACAAATGAGTGCAATAACGTTACTGCATGAGAAAACTTTTTCTTAAATACTTCTTATTAAAGACCTTCTTTTAAAGAAATCCTCCAGTTGTGACATTCCTACCTTAACTGGACTTAACTGCTTATGAGAAAAGGCTTGTGCGATCAATAGCGTGTTATCTGTGGCTAACCAGCTCTCCCAAAAAATGCCACACATGCGGGTTGAAGTTCAACTTTGCTGGTTGACTCTCCATCAGCAATAGTGTGTGATGTTATGGAGCCGGTTTTTGAAATGCTGTTACACTAAAGTCGATTCACAGACAAGCTCTCCACTCGATCATACTATTGAGACCCCTTGGGGAAACTGATTCTAATTTGTATATCCATTTTTGCTCACGCAATATAAGGGTCTGTGCTCTAGATCTCCCACAACTACCGACCAGTACCCGATCCAGTCCAAAACAACGCAAATCTTGAAATTCATGTTTATATTGCAGACAATGAGCCACTAATGGGGCTTCTGTAACTTGACATCGAAGTCGACTGCGGTGCTCGCCAATCCAAACTTTCAATGGGCGGGCGGTCTGCCCGACATACATCAGACCGCAGGGCACTTGATGCCATATATTATGTGATCCATAACACAGGAGGTTTGATGGCGCAAAACATACGTTTTCCCATGATACAAAATCATTGATGTCTTCAGTAATACAGCAAATGGTACATTGGCCACACTTTCTATGACCTCCAGTTACTTCTTCTGTCAGCTGAGTCCCACGTAATTTCGTGGGGCTCAGTTTCTCTTTAAGATTCGGCTGACGAGTCCACACACACCATATATGCTTGTTTTGTAAACCTGGAAGTGTGCTCAATACATTTTGGTGTTTCTTTATTATTCGTTTTATGGATCCACTCAATGGAGAGTATCTGGTGATCAAATTAATATTATTATCCTCTTCCATTTCAGAAAGTGCATTTACCCTATGGGGTTGTAATAAAAGCCCCCTGTTGTTATACAATGCTCTTTTATAGGTGGTTTTAACCACTGAAGTGGGATATCCCCTGGAATGAAAATTCTTTGTCAACATCTTTGCTTGTCTTTGTAATCTTCTAGACGTGAGCAATTCCTACGGTATCTAATAAATTGTGATAGGGGCAAGCTATCCTTAAGCTGTTTTGGATGTTGGCTATTGTAATGAAGAATTATGTTTCTGTCAGTTGGTTTCTTATGAACCCGACTCATCCAACCTTGTGAACTTTTCTGGACCTCAACATCTAAAAAAACCACCCTCTGGTCATGATATGTATGCGTGAATGTAATATGGGGGTCCACTCCATTGAGCCAACTTATAAACTCCAACAATTTGCTGGCTATTTAACCAGCAAAGTTGAACTCCAACCCGCAAGCACGGCGTTTTTTTGGGAGAGCTGGTTAGCCACAGATAACACGCTATTGATCGCACAAGCCTTTTCTCATAAGCAGTTAAGTCCAGTTAAGGTAGGAATGTCACAACTGGAGGATTTCTTTAAAAGAAGGTCTTTAATAAGAAGTATTTAAGAAAATGTTTTCTCATGCAGTAACGTTGTTGCACTCATTTGTAGATAGTGCTGATTTTCAGATTGCATACCCCCTGAAGAAGAATCGAAACGTGGAATAGGTACCAGAGAGGTGGCATTGGGGAAGTTGCAAATCTGCACATTTTAAGAAACTGGATCACTAAATTAAGATAAGTCTGATTTTGGAATAAATTGCAACATATGGTGTTGAGTATTAAGAACCTTATATGTGGTCGTTGATGCTATATGAGCACGTAGTTCACGGGTGATTTACCCAGAGCTGTGCCAGTTCCAGTCTGAGACCACTGGTTCTTTTGCACTGTAGTACAGTAGAGAAATATAAAATACGTGGAACGAGTTTAACCATATCATCATGCTTTGGAAAATCGGACTGAAGCTTATTTAATTGGAGGGGCAACACACTAGATAAAAGTACAGTTAATTCCCTCTGTAAGTTGACCGCCTTAGCCTTTAGTGTTGGTACACGAAATGGAAGGTCATTCCCTGTGGAAAGATGTGCATAGTTACAAAGACAATCATATCGCAAATTTATGTAAAGAAATTACTCCTTTTACCCTGGAAGACACTGGAGAGACAGATAGGGCCACCACCGACTGGGAAGAAGATTTCCAATTTCAAAAACGAAAAGTTCGAATGGAACTACACAGATTGTCCCTGATCGAATACATACGTCGACAACATATACCTCGGGGTCTTAGAATGTATAAAGAACCTAAGCTGTTTATGGACAATCCGGATTTCACAAGTAAGTGGAATAATATCCTTAACAAATGTTCGTTGGACCTAATGGTCCTGATAGTAGATACCACCACTAGTGCATTGGAAGACCTAAAGCAGGAGATAGATGTGATGTTAGCATCTTTAAAGGATACAGAGAAATCTGCACAATATGAGTTAAAAATGACGGAATTGGATAAGCAAATACAAATGTTACACGATGATGTCAAGAAAGTAAAATCAAAGAAATTAAAGCGAGACTATGGGGATTATACCCAGGGGTATGTTTACCCCTGGATGAATCCCAAAAGGAAGTTCAAAAAAACTTCTAAACAGGTAGAATTTGATACAGCATCAGAAGATTCAAGTACGTCCACCTCTAGCAAGAAATCGAGAGAGGATTTTTTGGACGAAGGAGGCTCCAAAATCAAAAAGAAAAACGGGGGTCGGGGACGGCCGCGTGGACGAGGAGCGATTCGACAACAAGAATGATACATTCCACACACGCGATAGAAGATCTGCAGAAAGTGGTTGGATATTGTGGCGCGCGCGCCCCTACTAGGCGGTTGCCTAGTGAGGACGGGCGTCCATCTTGTATCCCTTTTATCTCAAAGGTGTAGTTGTGTATATAAAGTAGACCAAGTGGATGTTAAAGAAGAATCGAAACGTGGAATAGGTACCAGAGAGGTGGCGTTGGGGAAGTTGCAAATCCGCACGTTTTAAGAAACTGGATCACTAAATTAAGATAAGTCTGATTTTGGAATAAATTGCAACATATGGTGTTGAGTATTAAGAACCTTATATGTGGTCGTTGATGCTATATGAGCACGTAGTTCACGGGTGATTTACCCAGAGCTGTGCCAGTTCCAGTCTGAGACCACTGGTTCTTTTGCATTGTAGTACAGTAGAGAAATATAAAATACGTGGAATGAGTTTAACCATATCATCATGCTTTGGAAAATCTGACTGAAGCTTATTTAATTGGAGGGGCAACACACTAGATAAAAGTACAGTTAATTCCCTCTGTAAGTTGACCGCCTTAGTCTTTATTGAGGGCAACAATGACAGGGGCTATGTTCTTCGCTAGGCCAGGTGGATTATCTTCTGCCCATACTTCAGTCGGGGCTAAAAGGTTAGGAGGTATACAGGAACTGGCTGGCTTGGTCGGAGATACGCTGTAGAACTGCCACTCTTCTTCTCGGGGAACAGTCAGCACCATCAATCCAGCAGGCTTTGGGTTCACAGTCATTTGCATTTTTCCCCCTTAAGCAAAGGATATTTGCGCCTGAAGCTTGGCAAGCATATCTCGGCCCAAAAGTGGAATAGGGCACTCAGGCATATACAGGAACTGGTGCGTTATTTTCTGTACCCCTAGTTCACACATGTGGTTCTGCAGGAAAGACTTGGTGGCCCTAGCCCCAGTGGCCCCAATAATGGTGACAGATTGAGAGGAAAGAGGAGCCACTGGCTTTGCCACCACTGAATGTTCAGCTCCTGTATCCACCATAAAGTCCATATATTGGTCCCCTACTTTCAAACTGACCATAGGCTCCTGGGGACCCAGGGTGAACTTGGAGCCCGGTCTGGCCTAGTCTTCATCCATTTCATCCATGTCATAGCCCGTTGCAAACTGCCACTCCCTTAATAGCTTCTTCCCTTTCTCGCTGGAACTGTGCTCGAGTCATTCCTCCACGACTCTGAAATCGGCCTCCTGTTCTCCAGGGACTCCCTCCTCCCCTCCTGGGGGTGGAGTCAAGATGCGGGCATTCACTTCTCCAATGTCCTTCTTCTCTGCAATGGGCGCACTGATTCGCACCCAGTGGGGTCCAATTATTTTCACGACCCCTTCCACGTCCTCTGCTCCTTCGATTAGGAAAACCTCCTTCACGTCATTCAACTAAAGCGGCAGCAAGAAGATCTGCTTTCTTCTTCATCTTTTGTTCACTTTTTCTGTTACGTTCATTTTCACGATTCACAAACACTTTCTGAGCAACTTCCATTAACTGTGAACAGGATGGAGTCGGTGCAGAGGGTGGCTACTAAAATGATTAGTGGGCTTCATTAAAAAGCATATGAGGACAGACTTAAGGATCTTAATATGTACACCTTAGAGGAAAGGCGGGATAGAGGTGATATGATTGAGATGTTTAAATACCTCCGTGGCATAAATGTTCAGGGAGAGAGCCTCTTTCAATTGAAAGCAAGTTCTGCTACGAGGGGACATGGGATGAGGGTGAAGGGAGATAGATTCAGGAGTGATATGCAGAAATATTTCTTTACGGAAAGAGTAATGGATCCATGGAATAGTCTCCCAGTGGAGGTGGTAGAGATGAGGACAGTAACTGAATTCAAAAAAGCATGGGACAAACACAGAGGATCTCTAAAGGTAAAAAGTGGACTGTTGTAGTTGTTGATATGGAAAGACAGACTAGATAGGCCATGTGGTCTTTTTCTGTCATCATGTTTCTATGTTTCTAACTGTGCTGTATTCATGCCCGCAAATCCATCCAGTTTCTGTAACTTTCGTTTTATGTCTCTCTTGGACTGACTGACAAAGGCTGCATTTACCATGCACAAATTTTCCTGAGCGGCTGGATCGTATGGGGTATACAATCTATAGGCTTCAGACAACTGCTCATAAAAGGCCACTGGGCTCTCATCTGGACCCTGGATAACTTCTGACACCTTCCCGATATTCATGTCCCTCTGGCCTCCCTTCCTCAGGCCCTGCAGCAAGGCCTGGCGAAATCGCGTTAGGGCCGCCGCCCTCCTTTCATCATTTGGATCCCATCTAGGATCTTCATTTGGGAAAGCTGCGGCGGCTGCTTGTGGGAGATTCATTTCCCCCGCCTCTATGGGATTCTCTTCTAACCAGTGGATGGCTGCGTGCACAATTCGCGCTCGCTCCTCAGTAGTAAAGAGAGTGGACAGGAGCTGGCGACAATCAGTCCAGGTAGGCTGATGAGTTTGCAGTATACTAGACATTAATTCTGTCAACTCTTGGGGTTTTTCAGTATAGGATACATAATGCGTTTTCCAGTTTAATAAATCAGTAGTGGAAAAAGGCACATAGATTAGACTGGTTGGTCCTGGCGCCATCTGGCCCTGTTCATTTAGGATAGGTAAACCAGGCACTTGACGCAATGGCATTAGGCGCCCTGCTTTCTCCTTCTTCTTTGGGGTTACACTTCTTAAATCATAAGGTTCCCGGGTATAGGCTTCCTTGGCAGGTGACCCTGAACTGGCAGGAGAGCCTCCGCTCCCAGTATCGTCGGAGGACCCTGGTCCCCCTGGTGTACTTGGGCCAGACTCAGGGCTATCACTCGGGGAAGTGGGCTTCTTTTGCTGCTGCAGCTGTAACTGCTGGGGTACCTCATCAGGTTCAGCTTCAGGTGGTGGAGCTGGTGGAACTAACCTATATGGGTACTGGGGTAAACGGGCCAGGATTTTTGGGGAGTCTGAGGCAGAATACACAGGCGGCTTCCCCTCCTCAAACATCCGGGTCCCCCTGGTGGTTGCTACTAGTATTCTACACTGTTTCTCATAGCAGCGCTTTATCCAAAAGGGCTGCCTTTCGCAAACACCCAACCAGGAATCTATGTAGGGGAACTGATCAGGGTGTGCTTTTTGCACAATCTGATGAGCACGGGAGACTATTCCCACATCAAAGGTGCCCCCATGGGGCCATGAAGTAGCTAGCACAGGCCATTCCCTATTACATAGCATTCTTAATCGAGACGGAGACATTCTTATTCCATAGTCTCCTGAAAATCCCTTACGGAAATTCTTGATCATACATTCCAACGGAGTTTGCGTGGACTCCGCCCCTCCCATAATCGTAATGATGTACACGACAATAACGTACACAACAACAGACAGTAAGGGTAGGTAGTATGGCTGTAGGTAAGGGGTCCGTACAGCACACGGAACAATGGGTGGGACAAACACCTCATGCTTCCTCCTTTTCGCGACCTGGGCGCGGTCGCCCGGCCAGGAACTGCGCTACTCAGGAGTCTGCTCTCACTCAGTCTGTATCTCAAGACCTCTCAATCACACAGGCAGTCATACCATCACAAGAAATTATTTTTCAAATGCCCATGGTTTTTCTGACTAACTCATCCCGAAGGGTCGGTGGCTTCGGCTTCCGCTAACCCTTATGCGGAGCGTACTAGGACTGCCCTTATGAGAGGTGATCAGGCTCTCTCGTCTTTGCGCACTTATGCAAGACGTTCTCAGTTAGTCTATACCAAATTTGTCTCACATACTCATGCAAGACTTTTCCCCAGGCTTCACTGACTTCACAGGCTTCACTGACTTCACAATAGGCTACCTTTGCAGTATTCTTCAGACCATTAAATTGATATTTAAATAAAGCTGAGATTATAGCATTCATTTTCCAAGTCACTGTGAAGCTAATCACCAAATTCAGCAGGTAGAATGGTAAGACCCAGTGAACCTTGCAGATTGGATGGCTCTTCTGGTGAAATTGGTTTTGGTCAACATCACTTTCTATGTTGCGCAAGTTCTTTCCTGCCAACTTCTTTTCTTCATTTAACATTTCTTCCTGTATCTTAAGAATTTCTTGATTAACTCGGCTTGGTTTCTTCTTTTTCTGTTCTGACTTTGCAGTAATTTTCTTAAGGTTCTTCAATCTTCTACCTGAAGGATCTCTTTGTAGAACAAATTTCCCTTCCTGAGTCATTTCTTAGAAACATAGAAATATGACAACAGAAAAAGACCACATGGCCTATCTAGTCTGTCCTTCCATATCAACATATCTTGGCTGCTTATTCTCTCCATTTGATTGTGTAATTTCATAAACTTGTTAATTGCTGTTCAGAATTTTCTGCTAGAGGACTTTCCACTACTCCACTAGTTTCTTCTGTTCCCTCCTTACTGATCACACTATCAACTTCTACTGTGTCCATTTCTTCCGTTATGATCAGATTTCTTTCTTCAGGGGAATTAGTTTCCTCCAGAATGTTCTCATTTTCAGTATCCTTCATCTCCAGATCTTCCACACAATCTTCTCTCGGGCCTTCTTCCTCCAAACTTGATCCACTGAGCAGACTCTTGACTTCTTCTTCCATCAAGGTACTAGTCTCTGTTAAGTCTTTTTCTTCTTCAGGTACCAGGCTATAGTTTTGATCTTTCAGATTGAAGAAAAGAGTTCTGAAGAAGATGACAATTACCGCTATGATAACCATCACGGGGACCTCTTCTTTCACTGGGACAGACATCCTGTTCTCGTAAATTTTCTTCCTCTGGTTTCTCCTCTAACTGGACTTCTTTCTTAATCTCCATTTGATCATCTAATTAGATGGACTCCATCAACTCACCTTCTACTAACACCGTTGGTGCAAGAGTAGGGAGATCTATCTTTTTTGCTTTGGTAAGCCCACCTTCCCTTCCAACTTCAGAGACAGGATTAATATCTTCGGATGACTGGTTTCCAGAATGAACAGAGAGAGTGTGTGAACTGAGAAATGAACGAAACTACTAACACCGTGCCACGTAAACCAGCATCATAGAGGTGAGAAAGAAGAGTTCTGTGATCTACAAGATCAAATGCTGATGATAAATCCAAAGATACAATTAGAGTAACATCACCCCAATCATGAGCAGTATGAATCTCATTTAGAAGAGCAAGGAGAACTGTCTCTGTGCTGTGTCCAGCACGGAAACCTGACTGGCGGGGGTGCAAAATATTTGTGGCTTCCACATGAGCGGCTAGTTGATGGAATACAAACCATTCAAGGAGTTTGGACAGAAATGGAAGATTTGAGACCGGGCGCCAATGTGATAGAACAGAGGGATCCAATGTGGGCTGTTTAAGAAGAGGGCAAACAATTGCAGACTTCCACGGAGAGGGAAAGATACCCACAGAAAGATTAGAGTTTATGATGTTAAAAGGCTCTCAATTATCCCAGTCCACCTATCAAGTTTTTCTGCTGGATCCATGTCTGTGGGATAACATGTTCAGGGTCCCCAAAGCTTTCCAGGAAAAATAAGCACCACAACACTTTCTTCTTTATTTAAACAGCCACAGAAATTTTTGACCTCAAAACCCCAACTTTGCAAGCTTTGGATTTCTGAGCTCCAGGTGCGAATTCCACCAGCAACCAAATTTTAGGTATATAAAGGCTTTATCCTGCTGACCATGCCATAATTCTGTAGCCCCCCCAACCCAAAAGAGCTTACCGTCAGACTCACTTGTTTAAATGTAGTCAGGACAAACACAGTGGATCCCTTTACAGCAACAGGATAAAAACAAAATAAACGGTACCATCTAACTTCTGAACCATCTAACGTCTCAACAAATAGGGGTGTCCTACATGGAGTGGTGGGTTCACCCCTAAACAAAGACATGGGGAGGGGTGGCCTGCACATAGCAACAGGTGCACCTACTCTTGCCATCTTGCTGGGCAGACTAGATGGACCATGCTGGTCTTTATCTGCCGTCACTTACTATGTTACTATGTAGGTGGCTCAAGTGGTCAGGGTCTGCCGGTTTCTTCGGGTGGAAGCCAACAGATTTCACTAACCTCGTCTTACTCTCCCTTTACTATGAGGCAAGTAGAGAATAAGAGGAAAATAAACTAAAGTGGATAAGCCACTATCAAGGTGATGTTATAGGTATTAATTGTAGCTAGGTAGTGGTTTGTAATAGTGGACGACTACTACTACTGCTGAGCATTTGTATAAAGCTACAAGTCGTAGGCAGCGCTGCACAGACATGTAAGAGACAGTCCCTGCTCATTAGAGCTTACAATCTAGTCAAGACAACACAGTAGGTGTAGACAGGGATAAAACAAGGGGGAAGTTAAAGAAACAAGGAGATCAGATGAATCAAGATCCAAAATCAGCAGCGAAGAGGTGAATTTTCAGCCTGGATTTGAAAAGCATCAGAGAAGGTGCCTGGTGTACAGACTCAGGTAGTTTGTTCCAGGCGTAAGGCGCAGCAGGGTAAAAGGAACGAAGTCTGGAGTTAGCAATAGAAGAGAAGGGCACAGATAGAAGCAGTTTGCTAGAAGAGCGGCGTTCCCGAAGGGGGTTGTAAGGAGAGATAAGAGAAGAAAGATAGTGAAGAGCTGCAGAGTGAATGCGTTTATAGGTCAGCAGGAGAAGTTTGAACTGGATGCGGAAACTGATAGGGAGCCAATGAAGCGACTTGAGAAGAGGAGTAATATGGGCATGACGAGGCTGGCGGAAGATTAGCCGCGCAGCAGAGTGTTGAACAGATTGAAGGGGAGAGAGATGATTCAAAGGGAGACCAGCAAGGAGTAGGTTACAGTAGTCAAGACGGGAGGTGATTAAGGAGTAGATAAGCGCCTTAGTAGTGCGTTCAGAAAGGAATGGGTAGATTTTGTTGATGTTATAAAGAAAGAAATTGGCAGGTACAAGGCTATCTATCAAGGATGATGTCATCTAGCCTCCAGAATCCTCTCTGTCTCATCATCCGCCGACAGAGGGACACAACCCATTTGTCTAGATTGGTCTAGCAGGATGAACTGGAAAGGGTGGATACAGCGAGCTTTCCCTATATTAAAATCCAAGATTTGCCCATGTGTGTCATATATAAAATTGAGGTCCATTTTTTTTCTCTACATGATTAAATTGCAAAATAGGCCAACTGTGCGTTCTCATCTTGCTTAAGCTGCACATAGTCTTTCTTTAAAAAAATAAAAAGTGTCCTATCTTGTATAAGGGAGACCCCTGGAGAGCAGAGGAAGAATATATTTTATTGAATAACTTAAGTCACTGGCCCGACACAGGCCGTGTTTCGTTCTGCCTTCATCAGGGGCTAAAGCTGGCTAAACTACAACATACAAAAACAAGTATAAAAATAATAATAAATATATCAATATAAAACTAAAAATTAAAAATGAAAATTTTGAATATAGGAGACCATAAAATGAACTGTTATGCCATAACCATTAATATAAATAATGAAAACATGCATGTATAGACATGATAAAAGCATAATATAAATTATAAAATCTAATACGGCACATAACACATTATTAGTCGGAAAGATAAACAAAATGCATACATATATAAGTAATACAAAAAATTATTACATATCAAATAACTTGTCGTAGGACTAAAAATATCAAAAATATGATGTACATTAAATATGTATAATCAGTATGTAAATCTCTATTGATAAACGCATCATGGATAAAAAATCTAAAGAAAGGGGGTTTAAAATTATTAATACTATATCGAAGAAAACTACCACTAAAGAAGGAATCAGTGGAACCACAACCATCGCATAAATACAAAGTGAAATATGCTACCCCAAAATTTATAGCTATACATGCACCATAGAAGATCTATAAAATAGCTGTATAGTTATAGTCAATAGGTAGTTAATTCCCGCATTTCAGTAATCAGGAAACAATCTAATAATTTCTCAATGTTCTGTTTAGATATATAGTGTTGTATTACTGTAGTTATTATACGGCTTACCGACCCATCCATAAACGCCACGGAACAACTTCAGATGTTAAATTTAAACCATTTAAACGTTTTACCTGCATAATCTGAAAGCAAATATAATGTATATAATATATATTATGTATTATTCCATGATGCTCTTCCAAGTGTTTCTGCATGAACCGCCATCGTTTTACACTATAAAAGAAGAGTATCTGAGTTTTACCACAGATGCTCACAGACATCTCACCATTTCCACGAACAAACCCTAAACTGCTGCTTTCAGTTTCATTTCCCTTTCTTAGCTTCTGCGGTTTCCCTCCAGAAAGGCTGCACACTCAAGAGATTCCTGCAGAGTTCCCTGCACCTCCCTCACTAAACACACAGCTCTGGAGGGCTGCCAACGTCCCTGGAGGGGAAAGAAACATTTCCAGCTGCCACAGATATCCCTAGACAGCATTTCCCCAGCCAGGCAAATTTTATTTTATTTTAACCCTCAGGTTGCATTAAAATCTGGCAAAAATCTCTTAATTTAATCTTTCTTCCCATACGGGTAACATAGAGCCAGGGGATAGACCTCCTTAGCGGTTGTTTCTGTGTTTTGGTCAGATTACCATATCTTAACATTCCAATTGGCCCCTCTATTTGAGCCTATCAAAGACTCTGCCTTAGAACAGAGATTGCTGTAGATGGTTAGTGGGGTCATAGAAAATCTAACAGTACAATTTGAAGAGCTACATGATGCTAATACAGATGGGTTAGTAAATGGTTGGTATGAGGTGAGCTTTTTGAATTCCCAATTGCACATGATTCTAGGTCCGGCCCCAGAGTTGGTTCAAGGTGTTGGTGTCCTAAGCAAATCTTAAGCCTTAATCCCCACCCCCACCCCCCCTCCACCCTGGCTGTCAAAACTATTATTTAGTTTTGAATGTCCTGCTTTCTGCTGCCCCAGGCAACTGCCTAATTTGTTTGATGGTGTGTAGGGCTGGTACCCTGCTGTGGCCTGCTCAGACACCAAAAGCCTGAACTGCTGAACCATACAAGATAGATTACTTTTCTGCTGTCCCAAGCTCCAGACCTGCTGACTTGCAAGTGATTGCCTGCCAAGCAGGGGCGGCCCAAGAGGGGTGCGGGGCCATGTGCGGAGACTCGGTACGGGGCCTCATTTGCATAAGTGGCCTTATTTGCATAAATATTTGCATAATGCTAACATACACTAACTTTTAGTAAACATGTCTCTTAATGAGTGTATGGATAAAGACAGACTAAAAGATTTCTACATTACTATAATCCAGTGCCAACCGCCAGGCACATTAGGAACTACTACAAACACTGCCCATTTAGAACCCATAGCAAACCCGCCGTATCCTTACAGCACTACCAGGACTCACAAAGCACCATACCCTACCTATCAAAAGGCAACACTGCAAATATTAAACCAATACATTTCAGAGAACAACAATACATGACCTACTGGGGAAAGAGAACAAGTGGCAATGTCAAATAGGAATTACATAAATAGAATACCTCAGCTCAGTTACACATGCAGAACATAGACCATCACCAAACAAGGAATCACAATTTAGAAACAGAATAATTAAACTGGGAACCCCAAAAGCCAAACTTGGAATGTACAACAACACTGTAGAAATAAAACTATAAATTAATTTCTTCTTGTACCAAACAAAGCGCAGACGTTAATGATGCACATTTCCCAGAGCTTTCATATTCCAGTTAATAAATTCAAAATAAAGAGATATCTTTCTACCTTTTGTGCATTTTTTTCAGTTGCAATTGCTCCAGCCACTTTCTTCTGGTTTCTTCATGTTTTCTGCTAACTCTCCATCATCTGCTGTCCATTTGTCCTTTCTTCTCTCTTCTAGTTTTTTTTCCATTCTCTCTCTCTACATCTGCTTTAACATACTAATCTTTCTCCTTTTGCTCTTTCCTCATTCCTATTTCATCCACTCAAATTTTACCCCTCCAACCTCAATCCCCACTTACTCTCCCAATACCCAGCCAATTGTAGATTTTTTATCCCTCCCACACAAAATATTTTCCCCTCTCCATTTTACTCTCCCAGCCCCATCCCATTCTAATCCTCCCCCAACATCAGCTCCCTTCTAGTTCCAGCCTCACCCTGCATCCGCTCCCTTCTAGTCCCTGCATCAGCCCATTTCCAGTCCTAGCCCCCCATCAGCCCATTTCCAGTCCTAGCAACCCCCCAACCCAATACCAGTCCTAGCCCCCCCCATCAAGCCACTTCCAGTCCTAACCCCCCATCAGCCCACTTCCAGTCCTAACCCCATCAACCCATTTCCAGTCAGCCCCCCATAGCCCATTGCCAGTCCTAAACCCCCCATCATCCCACAGCCCATTACCAGTCCTAACCCCATCAGCCCACCTCAAGTCCTAACCCCTCCCCATCAGCCCATTTCCTGTCCTAGCCCCCCCATAGCCCATTATCATTCCTAACCCCCCCATAGCCCATTACCAGACAGCCCCCATCAGCCAACAGCCCATTACCAGTCTTAACCCCCCATAGCCCATTACCAGTTCTAACCCCCCCAACAGCCCACAGCCCATTACCAGTCCTAACCCCATCAGCCCACCTCAAGTCCTAACCCCTCCCCATCAGCCCATTTCCTGTCCTAGCCCCCTCATAGCCCATAGCCCATTATCAGTCCTAAACCCCCCCCCATAGCCCATTACCAGTCCTAACCCCCCATCAGCCCACAGTCCATTACCAGTCCTAACCCCATCAGCCCACCTCCAGTGTTAACCCCCCCATCAGCCCATTTCCAGTCCTAATCCCCATCACCCACTTTTCAGTTTAAGCCCCCCCATACCCCATTACCAGTCCTATCCTCCCCATCAGCCCACTCCCAGTCCTAATCCCACCAGCCCATTTCCAGTCCTAATCCCCATCACCCAATTTTTAGTTTAAGCCCCCCCATAGCCCATTACCAGTCCTAACCCCCATCAACCCACTTCCAGTCCTAATCCCATCAGCCCATCTACAGTGTTAACCCCCCCCATCAGCCCATTTCCAGTCCTAATCCCCATCACCCACTTTTCAGTTTAATCCCCCCCATACCCCATTACCAGTCCTAACCTCCCCATCAGCCCACTCCCAGTCCTAATCCCACCAGCCCATTTCCAGTCCTAATCCCCATCACCCAATTTTTAGTTTAAGCCCCCCCATAGCCCATCACCACTCCTAACCCCCCCCAGCCCCCCCATAGCCCATCACCACTCCTAACCCCCCAGCCCCCCATAGCCCATCACCACTCCTAACCCCCCCAGCCCCTCATAGCCCATCACCACTCCTAACCCCCCCCAGCCCATCACCACTCCTAACCCCCCCCAGCCCATCACCACGCATAACCCCCCCAGCCCAGCCCAGCCCAGCCGAGGGAAATTTTTTTTTTTTAAAAGCTGTGTTATACCCCGGCCCGGGCCGCCGCGGCAGAAAACAGTGGGGCGCGGGGCCCCCCCCCGCCCAGCAGAGCCTGCCCTCCCCTCCCCTGTCTCCGCTCTCTCTTCGCAGCTTCAGTCACACGCGCCGGCTTTTAGAGCGCGAAGGGACTAGTTTCCCTTTCGCGGCTCTGTTAAGCCCGCGGGGGCTGATGGGCTGAAAGCCGGCGCGTGTGACTGAAGCTGCGAATAGAGAGCGGATACAGGGGAGGGCAGGCTCTGCTGGGCAGGGGGGGGCCCCGCGGCACACTCGATTCTGCCGCGGCGGCCCGGACAGCGGGAGAAGACAGCTTTTTTTTTTTTTTAATTTTGACTTTAGGATCAGAATGTTTTTTGCGCGGGGCCCCCTGAAACGCGGGGCCCTGTGCAAAAAAACATTCTCGCTCAATGGACGGGCCGGTCCTGCTGCCAAGTCTTATGTACAGAAGACTATTGTTCCCAGATATCACTATGTGCAAGAGAACCTACTCCCTAAGCTGTTCCCATCTGCAGATGGCTCCACTGGCCTTGGACATTTGCAACAATGTATTTTTCTCACCATGGAACTTTGGCTGCAGAAAGACCTCCTGACAACTACCTCCTGATTTGCTGAGAACACCTCAAAGTGTCTCATACCAACCAATCACCAAAACTGTGACAAAAACTCTTCACAAGGTACAATATAGTCTCCTACCTTGCTGTCTCCTGCACGGGCAAGGCCATTCCTTTACAGAGTAAGATTTTCCTACAGATCTAAGTTCTGTGCTATCACACAGCTCATCCGGATGGCTGTAGCCAGAGGTGTTCAGTTTAGCCACTATTAGACCTCGTGCTGTTCCAGAGACTGCCTTGGATTTAGCCACAACTGTCCTACTGACATAGCACTAAGGTATTGGACTTACATTCCTCCTTGGGGTATGTGGCATATTAGCTAGACAGCTAGTTACTATTCCCTAAGTGCAAAGCACGTCTGTGACCTCTGGTTGCTAATCAGTAATTCATAATTTGCATAATTGTATCATTACGCTGCTAAAACTTGCTACCTCATGTTCCTTATATCTATATATATACTGGAGGGAAAGGGATGAAAACTCAGGGGAGGTGGCATGCTACCTCGAGGATGTGCATCTCTTCGTTATTGGTCACAGCCAGGGAAAGGTTGGTTCGGCCAATAACTCTGGGAGGCAGGGGGGTGGGGGGGGGAGTGCAGGGGGTCATACATGGGTTGGCTAACAATAAGTCCCCGGGGATTGATTGCTTTCTTAAAACGTTTATAAAAAATTCTGTGATCCACTTGCACCAGTATTGGTAGAGGTGTTTAATGGGATCCTTGAGGGGAAGCAGCTATCCCCCTCACTGGGGCAAGTGGGGATAAGTATGCTATTAAAGAAGGGGAAAAACGCAACCCAGTGCGCTTCTTATTGTCCTATTTCACTGTTGAATCTGGATGCGAAAATCCTGGCCAAGGTGCTGGCGAATTGCTTAAGTGTATTCATTCCGAGTTTAATCAATGCAGATATAATAGGATTTATCCAGTGATGTCAAGCTGCCGATATAATGTGAAATGGGTTCTCAACTTGTTTTGGGTGGCCCAGGTGGAAAACCTTTGGGTTATGGCCCTGGTGGTGGAAACAGAAAAAGTATTTGATAGGGTGGAGTGGGGTGGGAGTTTATCTGGGCCACCCTGCTCACCTGTATAGGGTGAGCAACCACTTCACCCAATGGGTTTGGTGCTTCTATGCACAACCTCAAGTGACCGTGAAGGTGAATGGAGGGTACTCTGCTTTTTTCTGGCTGAAGTGTGGCACTAGACAGGGGTGCCTGCTGTTTTTTGCATTGTCCATGGAGCCTCTGGCTGAGAGAATTTGGCATAGGGAAGATATTGTTGGGGTGAAAGTAGGGGAAGAGCAGCACAAAATCTTGTTTGCAGACAATGTTCTACTAGTACTTATGGAACCCGAAACTTCTTTGCAGGCGTTATAAGAAGAGCTAGATAGCTATCATTGGGTGTCCAGTTTTCAGGTGATCTTGGACAAAATGGAGGCTCTTAATGTTACACTCCCAGAAGCCAAGGAAGCCAGACTACAGAGGGCCTTCCCTTTTAAATGGGCCTCAGGGCATTTGGTGGATCTGGGAGTAAAAAAAGGCCTGGACCATTCTAAACTCTACCAATTGAACTACCCTCCCCTATGGCGGGAGCTTCATGGGGAGCTCGAACAATGGATGAAACTCCCCCTGTCATGGCTGGGATGCATAAAGATGGTCACACTTCCTAGGGTTTTGTACTTTCATCAGACACTGCCTGTGGGGATCCCTCGAGAGGAGCTGGAACGGGTTCAATGCAAGATTTTTCACTACATCTGGAAGCGACGACTGCTGCGGATAGCACATTCAGTGCTTTACCGCCCTAAAGTGAAGGGACGTCTAGCAGTCCCCGACTTATATTGATATGACGTAGCGGCACATCTGTCTAACGTGGTAGGCTGGCATGAGAGAGAGGGGCGGAAATGGGTGTAAATTGAAGGCCATTATACAAGGGTATCCCCTTAAACTTTAAGGCTTAAAGTATCTCATGTGGGGGGTGGGGAAGGGCATAGGGGTCCTCAATCCATTTGTTGGCTACATGGAAGAGTTGTGGAGATGGTCTTTTTGCTGTAAAAGAATGCGGGGTGAGGTGTCTTTATTGAGTCACTCTGCTATAATACGGACTTTCAGCCAGGATTGGTGGACTCTCTGTTTCAGAGGTGGGAAAGAAAGGGGCTCACTTCCCTGGTGCATCTTTGCTTGGATGGGAAGCTGGATTCATTTGCTGACCTACAGGAGCATTTGGTTGGGCCTAGGGACCTCTATAGGTATTTGAAACTACAGCACTGGTTGAGCGGCAAGACCTGAGGCCAGGCTATGGAGAAAGGCCTGACCAACTCTGAATATATCTGTTGCTACCCTGCCACTAGGTGGTGGGCCATATCAAAAATTTATAAACTGCTCGGAAGTCATATGGAGACCAAGGCAAGCTTCCAAGTACGGTGAGAAGGTGATCTGAGAAAGGAATTGGATGATCAGAGCTGGGGGAAGATTTTTAAAAGAATGGAAAGGGCCATGTTTCAGCTTGCCATGTGGAAAATGGGTATAAAGCCCCGTACCATTGGTATTTGACTGAGGTTAAACTGCGGAAAATTATAAAGAAGTACCTGGATAGTTGCTGGAGAGGATGCGGGTCGGTGGGTACCTATAGACATATGTGGTGGGAATGTCACCTCTAACAAACGTTACGGATGGGGTGCGGGAGTTAGTAGGGATGGAGGTGGAGTGGGATATGACAGGGGCATTGCTAGGGGAGGGGGTTCGGTTGGCAGGGAGACAAGGGTAGGTTGGTGCGTATGTCTGTGCTTGCAGCACAGTGTGAAGTAGCACTACATTGGAAGGCACTGGTTCTTCGTGGCAGACTCGGATGCATAATGTGTTTATTAAGGAAAAATTAATAGCTATCCGGAGAAATCAGCTCCCGAAGTTTGAAAGGATATGGGAGCCATTTGTGACAAAATATGTGGGATAATTATGATTGTTAATAAGTGGCTGGGGGAAAAAGGGGTGGGATATCTGGGGCAGCTTTCTTATGGAATTTTCACTGTTGCTTGTTGGGGGGGGGAAGATAAAATCTTGACTAATGAAGGGCCCTTAGGCGGGGACCCCTACAACAAACTGAAGCCAAACTTCGACAAAGACCAGACGAGAATGTTGTTGTTGTTAAGTGCCGTCGAGTCGGAGTCGACTCATGGCGACCCTCTGGATAGCTATCCTAAATTGTGTTCGGTCTTCAGTCAGGCGGCTCATTGTTGACAGACTGGTACCCGTAACTGCTGTTATTGTATCGATCCATCTCATTGCTGGCCTTCCTCTTTTGCGTTGACCTTCTATCTTGCCAAGCATGATGTCTTTCTCTAATGATCTCTCTCTTCGCATGATGTGTCCAAAGTATGAAAGTCGAAGTCTTGTCATCTGAGCTTCTAAAGAAAGCTTAGGTTCGGTCTCCTCTAGTACCGACTGGTTTGTTCTTCGGGCAGTCCATGGTATACACAGTATTCGCCGCCAGCACCATAATTCAAAGGCATCAATTTTCTTCCTGTCTGTCTTTTTCACTGTCCAGCTTGAAAATACCATGGCTTGAACAAGTCGAATCTTTGTATGGAGAGAGACATCTCTGCTCTTGAGAATCTTATCTAGGTCTTTCATAGCCATTCTGCCAAGAGCAATGCGTCGTTTGATTTCTTGACTGCTTGTTGCCTCTTTATTGATAGTTGATCCAAGTAGGTTAAAGTTGTTCACAATTTCAATTTCTTCTCCTTCAATGATGAACCTGTTGATTATGCCAATTGTCATGATCTTTGTCTTCTTTACATTAAGGTGCAGGCCCATTTTGAGACTATGTTCTTTGATTGTGAGAAGCAAATGTTTCAGATCATCTTCACTTTCAGCCAGTAATGTGGTATCATCAGCATAGCGAAGGTTGTTGATGAGTCTTCCACCAATCATCACACCTCTGTTGTCTTCATACAATCCTGCTTCTCTGACGAGAATACAGGACTGCAAACGTCTACTGACAACCACATGACCAGCCCAAAGGTGAGCACATTTGAAAGTAAATGTCTTTCACAAATCACAGAACCATAGCAAGCAACCAAGTCACTGAGATCTTCCAACTTAGTGTTACTCAAGATCATCCTAAACCACCAGCACATCAACATGCTGGCACATAAAACAATGCTCCTCCCAATCACACTATTACTACTACTACTACTCACACAATACTCTACACAATGCTCCTCCCAATCACACTATTACTACTACTACTCACACAACGCTCTACACAATGCTCCTCCCAATCACACTATTACTACTACTACTACTCACACAACACTCTACACAATGCTCCTCCCAATCACACTATTACTAATACTACTCACACAACACTCTACACAATGCTCCTTCCAATCACACTATTACTACTCACACAACACTCTACACAATGCTCCTTCCAATCACACTATTACTACTACTACTACTCACACACAACACTCTTCACTAGAACATATTCTCCCACCTACATGCACACTCCACGCATACAATATCTCACCCCTTGGCACACACAATACCTCATCACATGGCACAACCACATCACACACTCACCATGCAAAACCCACACTTACAGAACAGAAACCATAATCAAAATCTACCCCTCCTATAAGCTAGAACAGGACCACACTAATCCTCTGCTAGGCACAAACCTTACCTGCACCCTTATAAATGCAAGGTCAGCGAGAAATAAAACCAATCCCCAAAAAAACTACTTTAGACAAGAACAACCCAGCCGCATATCGGCCAATATCTAGTATCCCATTTTTAGCTAAGATTATTGAAAAAACTGTTCAGCTTCAACTTCAAGATCATATTGATATTTACGCTCCTTTAGACGATAATCAACATGGTTTTCGGCCAAATCACGGAGTAGAAACCCTAATGATTTACCTTTTCGACAATATACTCCGTACCATAGATGACTCTAAGAAAGGCATCATAATGATCTTTATCGACATCTCCGCGGCATTTGACTCTGTGGATCACAAAAGATTACTAAACAGATTAGAGGAGATCGGACTTTATGGTACCACATTAAAATGGTTTCAGTCATATCTTACAGAGAGACACTTACAAGTAAAGATAGGTGACAAAGCATCTCAACCCATAAGAGTTTTACAAGGAGTTCCACAGGGCTCTGCCCTCTCTTCCCTTTTATTCAATATCTACATACAACCAATTTGCAACATCCCTTCAAAGAATGACATTAAGTACACCATCTATGCAGATGATATAATGATATTTACACCTGTGTCAATCAATAACCCTGACTATCATAGAATTACAGATTGTCTCCTACAAATGTCTGATTGGTGTAAATGTAATAACATGGAAATCAATTTCAACAAAACTGAGGCCTTATTTGTATCTCGAAACCCTGATTTCCCTCCTCCACCTGACATCTTGATAGAAGATTCTATTATTCCCATTAAATCTGAAGTAAAATATCTTGGGGTGACCCTTGACAGAGAAATGAATCTGAAAACACATATAAGTAAGACAATCAGGAGCGCATATTACAGAATGAAGATTATTAGAAGATTAAGACCACTACTCGAAACAACCCACTTCCGTAACGTCTGCCAAGCTTTAATCACGCCATTATTTGATTTTTGTAATCCTATATATCTTGGCCTTCATAAGCAGTCACTAAAACCTTTGCAACTCGCGCAAAACACTGCTGCTCGAATAATCTTCGGATTATCAAGCCAGGAACACATAACTCCTATTATGAAGGAGCTACATTGGCTACCTATAGCTTATCGTATAAAATATAAAACCACTATATACATTTTCAAAATCAAACATCACTGTTCTGCAAACAGTCTGGCTACTCTCATTCAATCAGACGTCAGCAAAAGACCTAGAAGATTAGGATCTACCAATAGAGTCAACACATCACTTGACTTTAGAAAAGCACGTAAAGAAACAACAATTATCCTTTGTTACAATTACCCCGGTTTTCCAAGTTTTTCTTCCTGTTCCATGTAAAAACAGATATATGTATCTTATCTGATGTTTTGTAGTTCTATGTAAACCGCGCTGATAATAAATAGTGCGGTATATAAAAATGTTAAATAAATAAATAAAATAAATAACAGAAAGGGCATTCTCGTTTGCGGCACCAAAGATTTGGAACTCTCTTCCAAATGATTTAAGAGCAGCTCAGGACCTTAAAGACTTTAGAAAGCAACTAAAAACTGTCCTGTTTATTGAGCATTATGGTCTAACTGAATAATTAATTCAATGTTTAAGAGAAAAACAATCATTTAGTAAGCTGTATTATAGCTCACGTTGTATTATAGTACACAATGTAAATAGCGCTTTATATCTTTCTGTAAAACACACTATGTTACTTTACATGTAATTATCATTACTACATGTTCATATTATCACTGCTTTTATATTTCTTGTTTGTTAAACCGCTTTGATTGTTTGATAAGGCGGTATAAAAATATCATTAAATAAATAAATAAAAATAAATAAAATAAAAATCATCACCATAGACTACATACACACACAACAGCCAGATATATATACTGTGCATAACTGAGACATGGCTCAATGATACAGACCAAGTAATTTTAGATCAAATCACCCCACCCAACAACACCGCCTTCAACTCTCCTAGAAAAGATAGAAGAAGGGGTGGAGTATTAATTCTGACCAAAAGCCAATACAAATTTAAAGCCACACTGACAATCAGCACAGAAGAATCCAGCACAATCCTCATCACTAACACACACATAGATATATGTGTGTGTTCAAATCCCACTAGAGGACAGCAACCTTGGGCCGGAAGGACTGGGGTTTCTAGTCCCACAGGTGCTCCTTGTGGTCTTGGGCAAGCCACTTAACCCTCCATTGCCCATGTTCCCTGTAAATAGTTATCTCCAAGTTATAATGACCTGTTCAATGTAATTTCAGTTTGTTCAATGTAAACCACCTTGATGATATGAAAGGCGGTATATAAGAAATGTTAAATAAATAAATAAAATAAATATGCCTTACGTATAGACCACCAAACAACAAAGCCGATAAAATGACGAAGATTCTTGATATTGTATGCACGCATAACTCAACATTCAAGCCACTCATCCTCCTAGGTGACTTTAACTTCGAAGCAACACCTGATAAAAATGCCAAAGCCTTCCTTAAGGCTATGGATGCACTACAATATCAACAGCTGATCAAAGAACCCATCCACATACATGGAATAACCCCAGACTTCATATTCATCCCCAAACAACTACTAGTACCTAGAGCAGAATCCACAATTCTACCAATACCACGGTCGGATCACCACATAATAACCATCACAATGCAGATCAACCAACCAACGTATACAAAAGAAAAGTCAGAAAACAAAAGAAGATTGAAATCATTCAACAAAGAATCCTTTTTGAAAGAGGTCATCCCAAACCTACAACTAAATACGGATGACCTTAACAAAATCATTGAAAACTGGATCAGCACGTTGTCTACCTTATCAGCTGCACCCCTCAGAAACTACTCACACACATGCTCAAAACCATCCGCCCCTTGGTACTCCAGCACTATCAGAGATGCAAAAAGAGAGCTGAGAAAAATTGAAAGGAAATGGAGGAAAACCAAAAACCCAGACATGCAACGACTATACCTCATGAAGCAGAACAATTACAACTCTCTGATTAACAACTGTAAACAACAATACCACACAAACTTAATCATGCGATCAGTAAACAAGCCAAGAGAGCTTTTCAACATCGTGCGAGCTCTCACCAGGGACAACACACTCCAAGAGACCATCAAGATCCACCCTCAAGACAAGGCGAACCACTTAGCAAAAATACAAAATGAACTTAACAAATACCTACGCACAACAACCATGGAATGCAGCAGCATTAAAATACAAACTTCCAATCAAGCATGGAAAAAATTCACTATACCACCTCAAAGCCAAATTGAGCAAATAATTGCCACCCTAAACACCACCACTTCTCCAAACAACCCATGCCCAGTGCAATGGATAAAAACCACTAAAGAACAACTCAGCTCTTACATACAAAAAATAGTCAAATTATCCCTACAACAAGGACACATGCCAACCTCCCTCAAGCAAGCCATTATACGACCAATCTTGAAGAATACCTCACTCTGCAAAAAAGACCCTGCAGCTTACTGCCTGATTTCCAGCCTACCTTTTCTTACAAAAATTATAGAGAAGGCCGTACAGACACAGCTACAGGACCATTTAGATTGCAATGCACCACTAGACCCGCAGCAGCATGGATTTAAGCCACGTCACAATGTAGAGACACTCCTGATGTCACTCTTCAACAACATCCTGAAAGGAATCAACAAGCCAAAAAATGGATTTCTTCTCATTTTCATCGCCATCTCATCCGCCTTCGACTCAGTCTCACACACCATCTTAATCCAATGCCTCCAGGAAACTGGCATCAGCAACACCACTCTGAAATGGTTTACCTCGTACCTAAAGGACAGGCTACAACAGATAAAATGTGGAGCAATCCACACCCTTCCCCGTAACACAGGGCATCCCCCAAGGATCGGCACTCTCATCAATACTGTTCAACTTATACATGCGTCCTGTCTGCGACATCATCAAAAAACATAACATTATTCCATCTATATGCTGATGACCTCATGGTCTACACCCCAATTAACCTGGAAGCACCAAACACCTCAACCATAACTCAATGCCTAGAAGATGTAGCCACCTGGCTCACCAGCAACAACCTCACACTGAATTACAAAAAAACTGAAGCACTATACATCAGCAGCAGCACCACCTTCAAACCTCCACAACAAATTCAAATCCTCGACCAAACCATACCAGTAAAAGACGAAGTGCGCTATTTAGGCATCACCCTAGATAAAAACATCAACCTCCAATCTCATATAAACAAGACAGTTGCAAAGGCGTACCGCAAATTAAACATCATAAGAAGGATTTATTTATTTAACATTTCTTTTATACCGCGCTCTTTTCCATCAGTGCGGTTTACAAATAACAAAGTGGCTCAATGACAGCGAAGGCAATCAGAGTTTACATAGAACAGGGGAAAACAACTTGGAGTGAACTGAGGGAAACTATGTACAATATACATATGAACATATGATTAAACCAATATATGTACAATATACATATGATTAAACCACTTCTACGCCATGATCATTTCCCAACAATTTGTCAAGCCATCATCACACCAGTATTGGACTATGGCAACTCATTCTACCAAGGATTATCAAAACAAACCATTCACCCATTACAAATGGTGCAGAACACAACAGCGCGTATCATTAATGGAACCAGTAACACAGATCACATCACACCAACACTATAGCAACTACACTGGCTACCAATCTAAGCACGTGCCAAGTTTAAAACATTACTAAACATCTTCAAAATCATCCACCACTCCTCAGCAGACATTTTGGAAACCCTAATCACAAGAGATGAAAATGCCCGCCCCAGAAGAACCAATAACAGCTACACGATCAATGTGCCACCGGACTTCAGGAAACGTAAGCAATCAGCATCTAAGAGAGCACTATCACTAGCTGCACCACAACTATGGAACACCCTGCCTCAAGAAATCCGTTCCACCAAAGACATCAAAGACTTCCAGAAAAGACTAAAGACCCTTCTATTCAAAGAGCAATATGGACACATCATATGACACAACAAACACAACAAAATTTACAAATGACTCAGAAGAACCATTGCAAATATGTTAAACAACGAGCAAATAGTTACTACCCTTTTTATCACCCCAAGTTTTAATGTACCCAAGTTGAGTTCAAGTTTCTTGTAAACCACTTTGACTATAGGATAAGGAGGTATAAAAAGACAGTTTAAATAAATAAATAAATACAACTAAATTAAAAAAAAAATCCACATTAGATCTTTTTATGCCAGTTTATCATCGTCCCATATCAAGCCTTCTATTTCTGGTTAAAGAGCTTAAGCATGTTTTACTGATGCAGTTCAAGACCTGGCCGCGAATCAGCGCGGCCGGGCACAGGCACGCGCTGGCGAGCCGCGGCCAAAAATAGGGGCGGGGGAAGGCGAGGGGGGGCGGGCGAAGAGCCGCATTCAAAAAGCGCGCCCGGCGCGAGTGCGGTCTCTTTCCAGCTCCCCCCCTCCTTACAGGAAGAAGCCGGACCCTCCGAGGCCAGCCGGACCGACGATCAGCGCCACAGAAGTCATCGGCTCACCTCCGAGCGGCTGTACGGGGACAGGAGCCGTAGGCCACGTGGAGTAGCAGAGAGAAGACGAAGAAGAGTGCTCCGGCTGATCCACCCCCTCCACGTGGAGGAGCGAGTGTAGATCGCCGAGACTCCCCGAAAAAAAAAAAAAAGGCAGAAGCGATTAAACACAACAAAGAACAGCAAGTATGTAACTTTTGCTCAGATAGCGAGGGGGGGGGGGGGAAGATAGAAAGGAGAAGCGGAAGAGAGTGTTGATAGCGGTGGGGAGGCCTTGGGCCATATGCCTGCACACGTGAGAGTAACGGGGCCTGCCTGCCAGCCAGCCAGCTAGCCAGCTTACCTGCAGGGTGAAGGACAGAAGATAATAATTAAAAAAAAAAAATAAAAAAAATTTATAAATAAATAAATAAAACAGGGTGGTGAGCGGCCAAGACGTGCGTTACACGTGGCCATGCCCAGAGAGCAGGAGGTGAGGAGGTTACTCAGGGGATGCAAGGGGGGAGGGGGGGGGAGAAAGGGCAGAGATGTGAGCAGCCGCACATCCCCTGATTCTTCATAGAAGAAGTAAATAAAAGTTATATGCATAGGAAGGGATGCTTAACAAGAAGGGGACAGAATTGCATATGTAATTTAGCTATATTGTCGACGTGAGGAATCTAAGGAGACAGGGGTAGTCTAGAGAGCGAGATCTCTATTGTGAATATATGCAGAGTGCTGGCAGAGGGACAGGGGTAGCTACGAGGTAGAGGACCGGAATATAGTTGGCATCATGAATGACTGTAACTAAGCCTTTTCCCCTTGCCACTACTTAGTAATGCTATACAAAAAAAAAAAAAAAAAAGGCCGGGAAGAGCATGGGATTATAGATAGCATCATATTTGATAGTAATGTATGGGTATTGCCTTTGCATAGCATTCTATCTTAAAGGTAAAATGCCTAGGAAGGGAACACCAAAGGCTCCTCGGCCACGCGGCAACAGCGAGCCACGGAAGGCGGCAGCGGCATCTAAAGCACGAGCAGCGGCCGAACAAAACACGAGAGGGAATCAGAGGGCTAGCCGCGAAGCAACGGCCCCTGCAGCAGCAGCGAAACCGCGTCAAAGCGCCAGGAAGAGGACACCACAGCAACCAGGGAACGTGGCCCCGCCTCAGAACCAAGAACTTGACGACCTGCTCCAGATGGTCCGGGAGCAGGTTACACAGCATGGCCTGAACTCAGTTAAGCAACGGTTGGGAGCACCGGGCTCTACGAACTATGAAGTGCCATCGACGAGCACCAGCGCAACCATGCCCAACCCAGCACATGGTAAGTCGGGTTGCGAAAAGGGGGCGCCAGAGTCAGCAACGTCATCATCGGATAGGTCCAGTTCAGATAGTGATAGGGACATTGAATGGGCAGATGTGATGCGCTATGCACTAAAGAAAGTTAAGAGGAAGAAGAGCGCAAAACATTCCCATCCCCTCAGAGAGGCCTGGTCGGGGCAAAGTCAGAGGGGTGAAGACGACACATGCACGCCGACGGGAGCGGCCCAAAGAACGCGGATGGATTGGCATGACACTAGCCGTGATCCACGCTGCGGGGTGAGCTCCCTGGCCGTGTCGGTGCCCAAAAAGATCAAAAAGAGAATTTGGAGGAGAGAATATATTGACATATTCTCTCTCCTAATCAGGGATCAAGAGGATGAGTCAACTAGTGGAAAAGATAGGGAGAGAAGAAGCGAGAGGGATAGGAAACCTAAAATACCCAAATCCATCAACAACTGGGTGGCGGCATTTCACCTCTTTATGAGCGTGGTGATGGAAAAAGAACCCGAAGCGGGGCCATACCTGACCAAGTACCTGGACACGATTACTCGCGCACATAAGCAATACGGGGGATGGGCCTGGCTAAACTATGATGTGAAGTTCAGGAGGAACATGGCCGACGATCCCACCCTAGCATGGCACCATAGAGTGCTGGACATGTGGGGAGAAGAAATGGCACATAATAGGCCATTGTGTCAGGACGGGTTGCAGCAGCCACTCCCGAGCACCACATGGCAACAGCCCTTTCAGAATAACCAAGGGAGGCAAGCCAATCAGTGGCCCGGGAGACGAGCATGCAGGCAGTACAACGCGGGGAGTTGTAACTGGCAGCCGTGCAAATTCAAGCATTCCTGCTCGGGATGCGGGGGAGGACATCCCGCTTTCACATGTAGAGCGGCAAGAGAGGCGAAGCCATACAGAGCAATGCCGCAGCGAGCCACTGAGGTGGGTGGCGCCAACACCCATCAGCCTTGAGCGTATGCGGCCATGGCTAAGAGCATATCCTAAGCGGGATATAGCTATTAGTATAGAAGAAGGTTTCACACGAGGTTTCCGCATTCCATCCCTAATCTTAAGGAACAGAAAGCAAGCGTGCTTACTAAAAAACCCACCATCCGTCCAACAACATAACGAGATCGCCCGCAGCAAAATAGCAAAAGAATTAGGTATGGGGAGAATAGCTGGTCCCTTCCAGTCACTCCCATTCAAGGACCTAATAGTCTCCCCATTGGGAGTGATACCCAAAAAGGAGCAAGGACACTTTAGGTTAATTCATAACCTATCATACCCCGAGGGACAGTCCGTCAATGATTACATAGATCCGGCATTATGCTCAGTTAAATATGCAACCATGGACCAAGCGATTACAATCATCCGAAGTAAGGGGCCCCGAGCGCAACTAGCGAAGGCGGACATTGAGTCCGCGTTCCGCCTATTGCCGGTTCACCCTGAATCTTTTCCACTGTTGGGCTTCTCGTTCAATGGGGAGTTCTTCTATGACAAATGTTTGCCCATGGGATGCGCAGTATCATGTGCATACTTTGAACAATTCAGTTCCTTCATACACTGGGTGGTCGAAGATCTGGCCGGCCCCAATACGGTGGTGCACTACCTGGACGATTTCCTATTCGTGGGAAAAGACCGGGATGACTGCAAAAGGATACTAGATATCTTCGAGCAGACGGCACGAGAGTTTGGGATCCCGTTAGCAAAGGAGAAGACAGAGGGCCCAAAAAGTGTCCTCACTTTCCTAGGCATACAAATAGATGTGCCTGCACACAGGTCGCGCTTGCCAGCTGAAAAAGTGCTCAAGTTGAGAAAAGAGATGCACCTATTGCACAGCCAGCAAAAAGCGACACTACAGCAATTCCAGTCCATGCTGGGCCTCCTTTGCTTTGCGTGCAGAGTGATACCCATGGGGAGGGTATTTTGCCGGCGTCTGGCATGGGCGACAAGAGGTATCGCAAAAAGATACCACCGCATCAGAGTCACCAGGGAGATGCGCGAAGACCTCCAGGTCTGGTTGCAATTCCTTCGCGCTTTCAACGGCCTGGCCTTCTGGCAAGCGCCCCCGATATCCAATGCCGAACTGGAATTCTTCACCGACGCCTCGGGGGGGAGCGGTTTCGGCATATACTATAACGGGGCGTGGTGCTCAGAGACATGGCCCAAGGAGTGGCACAGTGTCGGGATCACAAGGGACATCACGTTCTTGGAGCTGTTCCCTTTAATGGTATCCCCTTTGTATCTGGGCCCCTGAGCTCGCTAATAGGGCTATCACCTTCCGCATCGACAACCTAGCGGTGGTGTGGGCGATAAATAATATGAGAGCCAAAACGCCAAGGGTAGTGGCGCTCTTAAGGCGAATAGTCTTGCTCTGCCTGGCGCATAATATAACCCTGAGAGCCACACACATCGAGGGCGAGAATAATAACATTGCTGATGCTCTTTCTCGTTCTAAGATCAGGCTTTTTCACCAGCTGGCGCCCGAGGCCGACGGAGTCAAGACAGCGGTCCCGTATCAAGTCTGGGAGTTTGGTCCACCGAGATCTGGGAGCTCCTGTTGGGAGCGTTAGCTGAGAACACCCAGCGCAGATACATAGCGGCATGGGAGCAATACCAGACTTTTTGCAGTGAGGCCCTCATTCAGCTCGAAGACAGACTAAAAGTGGCAACAATAGTGCGATGGATTATGCACTGCAAAACCAATGGCTGCACAAAGGCTGCGGTGCAGGTCCGTTTAGCGGCGGTGTCCTTTTTTGCAAAGGCGATGGGGAAGCAGAGCCCCACGGCTGGGTTATTGTACAAAAAGTGATGAGAGGCTGGTCCCGGGAACAGCCGCAGAAGACGGACAAACGCCGCCCGATCACGCATCAGATGCTCCAACAACTGATGGTACTCACCAGCCTAGTGTGCTATGACGACTACGAGACGAGGTTGTTTAGATGCGCCTTCTCCTGGGCCTTCTACGGAGCCTTTCGGGTAGGGGAGCTCGTAGCGTCATCAGCATCAGAGCGAATGACCCCACGAGGAGGGCTAGTAAAGTGTGATGTGTGCATACGCACTAGAGCGATAGTGTTGCAGTTACGCAAGTCCAAGACTGACGCGGAAGGAAAAGGGGCGCAGGTAGTGCTGTCGGCCATGCACAATGACCCGTCATGCCCAGTCCAAAATGCGTTAGCATACCAACAAGTAAGGGCGCGCTCAGATCACCATTGGTTCATACATGCCAATGGAACACCCTTATCACGTTTTCAATTCAGCAGAGTACTCAAGCTCATAATCGAACGCACTGGGCGAGATGCAAGCTTATACGGCTCGCACTCCTTTCGTATTGGGGCTGCTTCTACGGCGGCCAGCATCGGAATGACTCGAGAGCAGATAATGAAAATAGGCAGATGGCGCTCGGATAGATACAAATTGTATATACGTCCAGCGCCGTAAGGCCAAGGGGTGCAACTTCAAAAAAAAAAAAAAGAGAATTGAATAGATACATACCCCATTTAAAGACGATAGTAACGGACTATGAACGGGTGGCGGGGATAATGGAAATGTGACAAAGCGAATATACATTGCAAGGATAGATACTGTTATAATCATAATTTCTGATTGTGCTCCATGCAGGAATAGGCTACGACAGAGGGCCGCGTGAAGTGTGGATGTGTGGCCATTCATTTGTTCACTGGGCACAGAAGAGGGCGCGATGTAGACCAATGGGATTGAACCTAGGACTTCCATGTGCAGACGTGGCCGTAGTGTGGCTGGGACGACGGGGTATGGTGTGGGACCAGCTAATGCCGTTCGTGCTCCAAAGGGGGAGATCCGCAAGGAATCCAGCGATAATTGTGATCCACTTGGGGGGCAACGACCTCGCATCCACGCGCAGCGTTGAGCTCACCAAGAGGATGCAAGGCGACCTCCTAACGCTGGCAAACACATTTCCCGAGACGCTATTGGCATGGTCTCACATCACACCCCGGCGAGTGTGGAGGGGCGAAAACTCTCATAGGGCAGTGGAGAGGACTAGAAGAAAAGTGAACAGATGGATGGCCCGCTTCATGGGGTCCATAGGGGGATGCGCCATCGCGCATGACCTGATAGAGGAGAGATGCCCCGGGCTGTTCCGCCCTGATGGAGTGCACTTGTCTGACATCGGAATGGACATTTTTCTCTGCGACATACAGGATGCGGTAGAACGTCTATGGAGGAAGCGGATGTTGGCCACAGCGGCGCGTTGATGTGTGGGGCCCCGACAACAAGCGAGGAGTCGCTGTTGACGGGGTTGGCGGGAGAAACGCACCCGGGGAGAGAACACAGCCTAGGCCTTAAGTAAAGGGGGAGAGGTACGGGAGAGATACACGGACCTCCCCCCGGAGAGACGGAGATGGTGACAAGAACACCACGCAGAGAGCCCCCCCTTTGCCTTGCTTTGACGGCGGGCAAAAGGGGGGGGCAAGGAGGAAAAGTTGCCAAGGCTGCTTGAACGGCAGGCGCAACAGCTTTTCGGCTGAAGGACACGAAAGACTAAGGGACTGAGAAAGCTTTCACGGCTAAAGAGTTCCCTCCTGCTATGGGCAAAAGGCGGCAGGATAGTGGCTGTGTTTCTCGGGGGGGCAAGAAAAAGAAAAAGAGGTGATATAAGACATTGTAGACTGTCTTGCTGATGGTCACGTGCATGCTGTGGCCAACAGTTGTTATGTACTGTTAAATACCATTATTGTTAGTATACCACTGTTGTGAATAAAATCGATATGATTGGTGAAAGAACCCCATGGCGTAAGGTGGTGCTTCATGGGGGGGGGGAGGGGTGGGGGGGTGGGGGGGAAAAGGGGGGAAGGACTGCGGCGGTCATGCCGGTTGCGTGGCTGAGACCCGGCCGCGAATCAGCGCGGCCGGGCACAGGCACGCGCTGGCGAGCCGCGGCCAAAAATAGGGGCGGGGGAAGGCGAGGGGGGGCGGGCGAAGAGCCGCATTCAAAAAGCGCGCCTGGCGCGAGTGCGGTCTCTTTCCAGCTCCCCCCCTCCTTACAGGAAGAAGCCGGACACCCGCCCGTCCCACCCAAGGCGCGACTGGGGGGGGGGGGGGGAAAACGTCGCAGCATGCAAGACGGCGGGAGAAACGCCCCCGGGGAGAGAACACAGCCTAGGCCTTAAGTAAAGGGGGAGAGGTACGGGAGTGATACACGGACCTCCCCCGGAGAGACGGAGATGGTGACAAGAACACCACGCAGAGAGAGCCCCCCCTTTGCCTTGCTTTGACGGCGGGCAAAAGGGGGGGGCAAGGAGGAAAAGTTGCCAAGGCTGCTTGAACGGCAGGCGCAACAGCTTTTCGGCTGAAGGACACGAAAGACTAAGGGACTGAGAAAGCTTTCACGGCTAAAGAGTTCCCTCCTGCTATGGGCAAAAGGCGGCAGGATAGTGGCTGTGTTTCTCGGGGGGGGGCAAGAAAAAGAAAAAGAGGTGATATAAGACATTGTAGACTGTGTCTTGCTGACGGTCACGTGCATGCTGTGGCCAACAGTTGTTATGTACTGTTAAATACCATTATTGTTAGTATACCACTGTTGTGAATAAAATCGATATGATTGGTGAAAGAACCCCATGGCGTAAGGTGGTGCTTCATGGGGGGGGGGAGGGGTGGGGGGGGGAAAAGGGGGGAAGGACTGCGGCGGTCATGCCGGTTGCGTGGCTGAGGACTGTACTGAGACAAATTGTCTACTGGATCAGCAGTAGCAGCATGGATTTAGAAAACATTTTATTTATTTATTTGTATGGTTACATTTTTATTCCGCTCCTTCCAGAGATCAGAAGCGGTTTACATTATAACCTTTAACTTGAACCATGAAGTTACATATAACAGGATTGTAACTATGTACATATAACATATATCAGGAAACAGGATTAGAACTAAGTACGTATCATAACATTAACATGTACGTAACAGGATTAGAACTATGTATAGATCGTGGTATGTTAATAGAAAGCCACTATAGTGAGGATCAGATACATTGAGCTATTTAAAGAGTAATTACAATGAGGTTTGTAGCATAGGGAACATGCTTAAATGGATTGGGACTCCAGTATGTGTTGTTGGTATTGTGGCGTGAGGAGGTGAGACGAGGGCGTTAAGTTATGTCATATCATAACATTCCTGGAATAAGTAAGTTTTTAAGCTTTTGCGGAAGTATTGTAAGTCCTTGTTAGCTCTTAAAGTTTCAAAAAAAAAAAAAAGAGATTAGCGAGACGAGACTTTTCTTGGACAAAACATGGATTTTTGAAACCTTGATGATTACTAAAGCTTGATAAACATATGCATGGCCTTCAGCCCAAAGGTTCTGCTTATATAATGTTGTCTTTGGACAAAAGTGCTGCTTTTGTCTCAGTAATTCAGGCGTTTTGCTTCAGTTGCAGTCCTTGATCCTGGGAGCAATGGATCTGGGCTACTTCCATTCATATTTGGCCAGGAGGGAATAAAGGACCTAAAGGTATCTGCTTGGTGTAGAATACATCAAGGTGCACTGCAAGGTCAACACTCTCACCACATTTATTTAATCTTTATTTTTAAGCCCAGGCAAAATAGTAGAAACCATTGTAAAGAACAAAATTAATGAACATGTGGATGCCTTCGAGCCCGCGCCGACTCCTATCGATCCAGCGGCTCCTGGGTTCTCTTGGCAGTGTGACCGGAAGTAGATTGCCAGGTCTTCGTTCTGAGGAAATGAAAGATTCAGTGACCTACCCAAGGCCACAAGGAGTGCTAGTAGGAAATGAACACGGGTCTCTTGCTTACCAAGCCAGGGCTCTAACCACTAAGCTACTCCTCCACTCTGAATGTGTAGAGTCAGGGTTCAATGGCGGAAAGCCAACATGGATTTAGTCAAGAAAAGTCTCGTCTCGCTAATCTCTCTTTTTTTTTTGAAGGTGTGAATAAAGAGGTGGACAAAGATGAGTTGGTTGATATAGTACATCTGGATTTTCAGAAAGCTTTTGACAAGGTTCCTCATGAGAGACCCTTAGTGAAATTAAAAAGTCATGGGATAGGAGGCAGTGTACTATTGTGGATTAGGAACTGGTTAAAAGATAAACACAGAGTAGGGCTAAATGGCCAATTTTCTCAATGGAGAAAGGTGAATAGTGGAGTACCCCAGGGATCCGTGCTGGGCCCACTGCTTTTTAAAATATTTATAAACGACCTGGAAATGGGAATAATGAGCGATGTGATCATATTTGCACGATACAAAATTATTCAAAGTTATTAAAATACAAAAGGACCATGATAAATTGGGAGACTGGGCATCCAAATGGCAGAAGAACATTGTGTTTGATCAGCGGGATATCAAATCAATAAACTGTAAACTTTAATGTAGACAAGTGCAAAGTTATGCACGTGGAGCTCGATTCTATAACATGCACGCCTGGCCCACGGACATGTTTACATTAAAAATGGGCCCTATTTGAATCTAATTCTGCAGCCGTGGGTCTAGACATGCCCAAGTGTCTGGAATCGGGGAGATAAATGTGTCTGACGTGGCACAGGCAAAGCATTATTCAGCAGGCCCATGCAAGCATCCGATGCATGGCTCATGCACAGGTCATGCGATATAATGGAGAAACACGTCCCTCATCAATATTATAGGACATGAGTAAACATTTTGGACATCCACGTGTCCACTATAGTCTGACAAGTTGCATGTTTTGGATCCTGCCCGTCTCCGGGATGTACCCGTGGACGCCACGCCTCCTTGGTAAAGCATGCATCCCCTAGGCTGCTCCTCACACTGACATTAGTTTGCTGATGCAAACTAGACATAAATACCAATGAGAAATGACTGGTACTGCAACCTAGACCACATACCAGTCTTCTACAGGTCCTGAAAACTGCTAAGTAATCCCAGTGCACCCCAATATGGTATGAGAGAATGTAAACATGAACGTGTCTGTCAGGACATATCTTGCATCAAATGGTACGTGGCATTATAAAAGGCCCCAGTGATCCCTGCCTTGGTCATCTCTACAAACATGCTTTAAACTGCTAAGGATGGACCCTTACAAACCTGAAACTAACATTACAGTTCCCCAAAGGGTGCATAATATTATTGAGCAACAAACATATGCCCTTTTCATGTCTATGGTCTATAAGTGCCTCATTCTGCTGCTCCTCACTACCATTCCCCTCTTATCTCTCCCTACACCCCGGGGGCTCCGCTCTTCTGGCAGATCACTTTTATCTGTGCCCTTCTCTTCTACTGCCAAATCCAGACTTTACTCCTTTCACCTTGCTGCTCCCTATACCTGGCACAAACTACCTGAGTTGGTGCATCAGACTTCTTCTCTGGCCCTTCTCAAATCCAGGCTGAGCGCTCACCTCTTTGTTGCCGCTTTTGGATCTGGTCCGCCTAATCTCCTTTGTGTTTCCTTACTATTCCCCCTATATGTATCCTGTGCACAGCTGCTATGCTGTCTGTCTTAAATAAATTGTAAGCTCTGCTAAGCACGGACCATCATTTACATGTGTCTGTGCAGTCCTATCCACGCCTTGTAGTGCTATACAAATGATCAGTAGTAGTCGGGCCTTCTGGCTGTGGCATCTGATTCCCACATATCTGGGTACTGGCGTTTCTCACAGCAGCAACACCTGTCCCATCGTGGCGTATGTCGGTCTGTACGCATCTGCTATCTGTGGGGCAACTTGTCTGCCTTCCCCCAGTCTGCTTTGTGGCGCTGCTCCCCTGGTCAGGCCTGTGGGGGCATGGGAAGGGAGATCATTGTGCCATCATACCCAAGTAGCCAGCCTCCACATATATCAACGCTCTTGCAGCTTGCATAGATCCTGGACTGGAAACGGATGTTGGCCTCAGGGCACAATCTGGAGGATGTTGGCACAACATAAGTCATGTCTCCCAGTGCCTGGCACAGCTGATGTATGGCTGCCCTCTCACACTGGCACCTGCTGTCACTGCGGTCTTCCATATGCTCCAGGTATAGACCGAATTATACTATAGTACTGCATTAAGGGATTTTACAATTAAATCACAACCATAACTCTGTTCCCAAGTTATTCATCAAGTTCTCTTTAACCCTTTGAAGGCCTACTTTAAATTTTTAATCCACATTCTGCAGCCGGGTTAATTTTTGCATATTTCAGGAAAATTGTACCCGTCTTATTCAATATGTTCTAATAGTGATTTTCCTTCTGCTATGGTCATGTACTATATGCCATTTGATAGGAATATTTAGTCAGAATTTTGGATCCCGAGAGTTTTGGGCTCGGCCTGGAAAGGGTTAATATATGAAGAGGGGATCGGGGAAAATTACTATTACAGCGAGAACAACGATGGATATTCCTCCTTGGTTCATTAGAGCCTAATGGACTCAATGATAAGATTGAATGGACTTTATTTTTCTGACTGTGTTTTGATCTTTGTGACTGTTTGTGCCGGCGTTAGGCTTTGGAGCTCCATACTCCCTTTAATCCCTTTAAGCTTTCAGTGATGTTGATTTAACATTGGTAATTTTGTCACACTTCCTTTGAAGTGAGGTGTGGGTGAGAGGTTTTGATTGGGTGCAGATTGCTTTAAAAATAGCCTGACGTCAGACGTTCAGGAAAGCCTGAGCTTTTGTCGTCTGAGATTTAAGCTTACCCCTGATGGAGTCTTTTTCAAGGAGAAACAAAGATCTTTGTTGGGTTAATGATTAACTTCAGGCGGCAATGTGGTTAGAGGAAGTTGAAGAAGAAGCTGTTGAAGTTAAAGGATTGCTGTTGAAGTTTAGAGGAGCAGTACTGAACACTGAAGCTGAGGAGGGCAGCGCTGAAGCTTGACAACTTAAAGATAAGTATAATTTTTTATCTATGGCTGTAAGGGAAAAGTGATTTGACTATGAAACGTTGTATTCTTTTCAGAATACGGTGCTGCGTTCCCTTCTGATGTGGTGTGTAATTTAAAGGAATATGAGCTTCTTGTGAAGATAGATAAAACTTTTGTATTATATATGAAATTTAAGAAAAAAAGTATGAAAAGTACTTATTTTTATATGTGTATTAAGCAGTATATAGGGGAGTTTTTGGGACCGATGATGCATGAAGCTCTAATCCCCTATGGTGATTTGTTTCACCACATAGTGGGAGGTAATGCATTAGTCTGAGGTCTTTTCTCCCATATAAGAGGCATAGATTTAAGTCTGTAATGAGTTAGGGAGTGTGATATATTTATATGTAGTTAATGTTTCCAGGTATAGGCCAGCCATTCATGGCCTCCCTGAATTGCAGATCAGCACACCAGATCCTCCTATGCCACACTCTCACTTACAGTAAAAAAAAAATACATTATTTATTTATTTAATGTTATTTATATACTGCCTTATCATTCAGTCAAGGTGGTATTATTCTGCCAAACCAAACCTATTCTGCCAAACCAAACCTATCACTAACAGCTGCTATACCATAATGGCATGACGTCCCAGGACAACACATATGATCTTCCTTTCTCACTCCAACATGATTTGTTTCCAGACTCACTCACATACTATTTGTACATCAACAATCCCAGTTTTCAGAACACAGGATTATTAGGGTCCCCTAGATTAGCTCTTTTGGCACTAACAGCACGTTTCAGCATAGCCTGAATAAACACTATTGCTCTTCTTACTATGTTTGTAAGGGCATGTATTGTTTCTTTACCTTACAACATTCCCTCACCTCTGCTTTCTGTTCTTTGTAACTGCATCTTGTTTTTCATGACTGCAGTCACACCAGTTCAGCACATACTTGTCACACAACTATTCTTCTATATGGGATAGATTGCAGAGCACAGCAGAATAGTTTCTAAGTTCTTGCCTTATTCTATGTTTCAGCAGGAAAACTTGGACATCTGTGGGAAACAAAACATACATGGGCCTTTTGTGAATATGCTTAATACATCTCTGGGGCTGACCATGCTCCCATTCCGCCCCTTCCATTCACATTCTGAGATCCCCATGCTAGCACCGTGCACGTGCACAACAGCAGTGTTTCGGAATACCATTGGGGATGTTTTTGGCACATAAACATCCCTGCCACAAGTACAAACCCCTTATTCATGTTCTGGAATGACCCCCTTAGGGAAGAAGAACCCAAACTACAGTTACACAATGCAAGGTTCCACATTAGGGATCACCACCTGGGAAAGGATGTGGGCGTCATTGTGACTAGTACGTTGAAGCCCTCTGCCCAGTGTGCAGCCACAGCCAAGAAAGAATGCTGGGAATCATAAGGAAAGGAATATCAGGCGGAAGCCGCTACCGCGGCTTTGTAAACAAGCCCCCTGGAGTTAGCGGTTGGAAGCCGACTTGGGTAAAGAAAAGAGCACAAGTCATCAAACCCTCTGCATACAGATGATATGTCAGAAGATTACGTAATCCCACAAAAAGAACATAAGATATGCTGTACTGGTGAGGCCACGAGTCCATCAAGCCCAGTATCCTATTTCCAACAGTGGCCATTCCGGATCTCAAGTGCCAGTCAGGTTCCCAAAGGTATTCAATGGGGCCACGGCTCCAATATTGGGCGGAAGCCGCTACTGCGGCTTTGTAAACAAGCCCCCAGACTTTGTTCCTTTCACCTTGCTGCTCCTTATGCCTGGAACAAACTACCTGAGCCGATACGTCAGGTCATGGTCTACCATTCAATTTTAGTAAATCAGTCTTGAAGAATTACTGCCCCCACTTAACATTTGTATAGCGCTACAAGGCATATGCAACACTGTACAGTATATGAATATGTAGTGATTGTATTATTTGTATTTTATTTTATAACTAGTATTGCTAAGGATTAGATAACACTGGTCTTTATTTGCCATCATATACTATGTTATATATAAAATCTCACACGACTTTCATTTTTTGCAATGTGAAATTCTTTGGCATGTAGCTTTCCTTAGAGCACCCTTTGTACCAAAGAATGCCTTCAAACACAGTGCTCACTCTCAAAAAGCCTACATCTGAATATGGATTAGTGAGTTCAGAAAGTCACTTTGGCATCTATGACTTACAAATTCTAAGTACCAAGCATGCAATTTTGGAGCTGCTACTGCTGGGAAGGAATCTGCACTCATAAGTATTTCCCTGATGGGAAATTCTCAGAATCTTGGGGAAAAGGGTATTCTTTGAGTTTGAGCTGATAAAATCTGAGTTTATTTAACATTTTGTGTTTATTAAGTCAGTTAAGGGGAAAAAAGGGACATTTTTCACCTTCAGATTTATTTAGTATTTATTTATTTAGTATACATTTAACAGGTTTAACAGGTTATCTTCATCAGCAAGTTATTAAGCCTTAGGACTAGATTAATTCTAGGTCCTTGCAGTTCATCTTGAGGTGAATATTAAACAAAGCTCCTTAAATTTATTAGGTGTATTTGTATTGGTTCAAGTATCCGTATTCCCCTAGCAACTTTAAATAACTGAACAAATTATTTTTAACATTTTCCTAAGTGATATTGTGGAAGAGTTATTGGGTAAGGGTTGCCTCTTTGTGTATCATACCAACATCTGCAATAGAGTAGACACCTATGCAAAACTCCAAGAGAGGTACAGTATAGGGGGCGAAGTGCTTCTGTCCACGAAAAAAAGAGCGTGACCAGGGCGTGATTGTTTCTGATGATCTTTAAGGTGGCTAAACATGTAGAAAAGGTGACAGCAAAAGCCAGAAGAACGTTTGGGTGCATAGGGAGAGGAATGGCCAACAGGAAGGAGGTGATACTGCCTCTGCCTTTGGTGGGAACTCAATTGGAGTATTATGTGCAATTCTGGAGATCGCACCTTCAAAAGGATATAAACAGGCTGGAGTCAGTACTGAGGGTGGCTACCAAAATGGTCAGTGGGCTTCACCATAAGGCATATGGGGAAAGATTTAAAGATCTAGATATGTGTACTTTGGAAGAAAGATGGGAAAGGGGAGATAAGACAGAGGCGTTTAAAAACCTCTGTGGCATAAATGCACAGGAGAGCCTCTTTCAACTGAAAGAAAGCTCTGCAACAAGGGGGCATAGGATGAAGGTAAAAGAGTAGTTACTCACCTGTAACAGGTGTTCTCCAGGAGCAGCAGGAATCAGTCCTCACATATGGGGTGACATCGACGTCGATGGAGCCCCTGCGGAGTATTTCCCCAGCTTTGTATGAAAGCCTTTGGGAATACAGCACGCATGCGCAGTCCTCTTCCCGCCTAAAGCTGCCATCTTGCTCAGTCAAATGACATAGCTAAAAAATAGTTTATTTTTACATTTTTGTGTGCTATGTACAACTGCAACTCCCAGGGGAGGAGGGAGGGTTGTGAAGACTGATTCCTGCTGCTCCTGGAGAACACCTGTTACAGGTGAGTAACTACTCTTTCTCCAGGACCAAGCAAGAAGTCAGTCCTCATATATGGGTGACTCCCTAGCTCTGGGCTACCAAGGAACCCAGGCTGAACAAGAGAACTCCCTCTAGTCCCAGCATCAAAGAAAGGCTTTTCACTGAAAGAACCTCCACCGGTAGCCCAACAGAGGGCTGGAGGGCAGGAGTTGCCTAAACCTCAAAGAGATTCCGGAGTACTGCCTGGCCAAAAGCACTGTCCCTATGGGACTCCCTCTCCAGGCAGTAATGAGCTGCAAAGGTCTGGCTTGAGGACCAAGTTGCAGCCCTGCAGATGTCTGCCAATGGTACAGAGCGGAGATGAGCTACTGAGGCAGCCATTGCCCTGACACGTTGGGCTGTGACCCAACCCTGCAAGGGAAGGTCAGCGGCCCTGTAAGCCCAGGTGATACAGTCAGCCACCCATATGGACAAGGTACGCTTGGACACAGCTAACCCCAAATTATTAGGGTCAAAAGAGATGAAGAGATGAGTAGCCCTTCTATGTCCTTGCGTACGGTCAAGGTAGAAGGATAAGGCCCTCCTACAGTCCAGGGTATGCAGGACCGCTTCAGCCTGGCTTGCATGAGGCCTAGGGAAGAATGTTGGAAGAACCACCTCCTGGTTGAGGTGGAAAGAGGAGACAACTTTAGGGAGGAACTTCGGATGAGTCCTAAGAACTACCCTGTTCCTATAAGAGCGGGTGTAAGGCCTGTCACAGACTAGGCCCTGAAGCTCACTCACCCATCTGGCCGAGGTTAAGGCTACTAGGAAGAGTGTCTTCCAGGAAAGGAAGCGGAGAGGACAAGTAGCCATCAGCTCAAAATGTGGGCGAGTCAGTTGCTGCAAGACCACATTCAACTCCCACTCAGGGGCTGGAGGACGGACAGGTGGTTTGAGCAAGAGCAAACCTCTGAGAAACCGGGACACCAAGGGCTGAACCGATAGAGAGTGTCCTTCCACCAGTGAGTGCTGAGCTGCTAGAGCTGAGAGGTGGACCCGAACAGAATTGGACTTAAGGCCCTGATTGGATAAGTGCAGCAGGTACTGAAGCACCACTGGTACAGTACAGGAGAAAGGATCCTCTGTACGCCGCTGACACCACACAGAAAACCGCTTCCACTTTAGGGCATAGGTTTTTCTAGTGGACTGCTTCCTAGAGGCCAGGACGACCTCTTCAACTTCAGGAGGGAGGCCCCAAGGAGCCAAAACTACCCTTGCAGCTTCCAGGCCATCAAATTGAGAGATTTGAGATTGGGGTGCAGAAGAGACCCCTGGTCTTGAGAAAGAAGGTCGGGCTGCAACCCTAGAGGTAGTGGAGTGTCCACTGCCAGCTGAAGCAGAAGTGGGAACCAAGGCTGTCTCGGCCACCTGGGGGCTACCAGAAGGACTGAGGCCTGGTTCTTTAGAACCTTGAACAGGGTTCAGGCCACCAGAGGCGTGGGAGGAAACGCAAATAGGAGGCCTTGGGACCAGGAAATCAGAAAAGCATCTGCTGCTAGTCTCAGAGGATGCGGTTGCCTGGAGCAGAACTTGGGCAGCTGTCTGTTCAGGGGACTGGCAAAGAGATCTATGGATGGAAGTCTCCATCTCAGGAAGATCTTCTGAACTACCAAGGGATGGAGCTGCCACTTGTGGGGCTGCAAAATTCTGCTCAACCTGTCTGCTAGGTAATTCTCCTCGCCAGGGAGATAAACCGCCTTGAGCAACATGTTGTGCCGGAGCGCAAACAAGCAAAGGTCCTGCGCCTCCTGACAAAGGAGCCTGGACCCAGTGCCTCCCTGTTTGTTGACACAAAACATGGCTACCTGATTGTCCATGTGCACTAAAACAGACTGGTGAGCCAGGGTTTGAGAGAAAGTCTTGAGGGCTAAGCAAATAGCCCGAAGCTCCAGTAGATTGATCTGCTGCTGGGCCTCCCAGGGAGACCACAGGCCCTGGGTGCACTTGCCCAGACAGTGTGCTCCCCAGCCCTGTAGAGAGGCATCAGTGGTCAATACCACTGTGAACACAGGTGGTTGAAAAGGCATCCCTTTCAGTAAGTTGGGGGGATGCAGTCACCAACGGAGGGAGTGCAGGAATGGTCTGGACACCCTTACTCTGTCTCTGAGGCTCCCTGTGGCCTGCGACCACTGAGTTCTGAGGCACCATTGCGCAGACCTCATATGAAGCCTGGCATGGGGTGTAACATGCACTGTTGAAGCCATGAGGCCAAGAAGCCTCAGGCAGAGCCTGGCGGAGACCCGTGACCTGCTGAGAAACTGGTTTGCCAAGGTCATCAGTCTTTGGGCTCTGTCTTCTGGCAAGAAAGCTTTTGCCTGCAGAGAGTCTAGTCTTGCCCCTATGAACTCTAAGGTTTGGGAGGGGAGCAAAGTGGACTTTGCGAAGTTTATGACAAACCCCAGATGCTGTAGTAGAAAAATCGTTCGGAGGGTGGCTTGCCTGGCCTCCTGGCACGTCTGACCCCTGATGAGCCAGTCGTCCAGATAGGGGAAGACAAAGATTCCCTGATTTCTCAAGTAGGCCGCCACCACTACCAGGCATTTGATAAAGACTCTGGGGGTGGAGGTGAGGCCAAATGGCAGCATTCTGTACTGATAATGGTTTCCTCCCACAATGAACCTGAGGTACTTTCTGTCGTCTGGATGAATGAGGATGTGAGTGTACGCATCCTTTAAATCTAAAGAGCATAGCCAATCTCCCTGCTGGAGGTAGGGCAGAAGTGTTACAAGAGTAAGCATCTTGAACTTTTCCTTCTGTAAGAACTTGTTGAGATTTCTGAGGTCGAGAATAGGCCTGAGATCCCCTGTTCTCTTTGGTACTAGGAAGTACCTGGAGTAGAAACCGTGACCTTGTAGGTGGGGTGGCACCGCCTGGTCTTGTAACAGCCCCTGGAGCTCCTGCAAGAGGAGGGCTGTATGGAGAGGAGGCCGTGGAGACTCTTCTGGAAAATAGGGAGAAGGCAACTGATGAAAATGAAGCAGGTAGCCCTTGTGGACTATGCCTAAGACCCAGTTGTCCCCTGTAATGGATGGCCACCGGTGGGCAAACAGGGCTAGGCGACCTCCTGTGCAGGGATGGGACAGCAGGGATGAAGAGGCTATGCCTTGGGAGTCAAAAACCCCCACTCTGCTGAGTGGGAGCAGAAGCCGGAGGCTTGGGGGCTTTCTGCCTACGGGGCCCATGTCCCTGCCCCTTGGCCTGCTGACCCTGTGGGGGAGCGGGGGAGGCCTGGTAAGGCGGGAACTGTTTGTAGGCAGTCGCCTTCCTCGAGTAAAAGGACTTTTTACCCGAGCCCTTCTTCTTGTGTGAAGGGGCAGAAGTCTTTCGAGACAGCCTTGTCCTCGTGAGGTGCTCGGTCTCGAGCTCAGCAGCCTTCTCGGCCATGGGCTTGCCAAAAAGGTTTTCACCTCGGCAAGAGACATCGACCAACTTGTCCTGAACCGATGGCTCGAGGTCCGATGACTGCAGCCATGCCTGGCGTCGAGCCGCGATGCCGGCACCCGCCACACAGGCCAAGGCCTCGAAGCCATCATAGGCCGCTCGGGACATGAACTTAGAGCATTCCCGGATCCCCGAAGACAAGGACTTGAACCTCTGCAAAGGTTCCCCGGAGAGACCAGCAGAGAACCCGGCAATCTCCTTTGCCAGGTCCCGCAAGTACATGCCCATGTACAGCTGGTAAGACTGGACACGGCAAGCAAGCATCGAGCACTGAAAGCACTTTCTACCAAACGCATCCAGGTTCCGGGCCTCCCTGCCAGGGGGCACCACAGAGTGCATCTTCTGACTTTTCAGACGATGCATGGCCGATTCCACCACCATAGAATGGTGCGGTAGCTGCGCCTTCTGAAAACCAGGGCTCTTACGGAGTCGATAAATGGAATCGACCCGCTTGCTCAGAACCAGCGCCAAGGCCGGTGCCTCCCACATCCGGAAGAGGAGCCGTTCCAGCATCGGAGGAACCAGCACAGTAAAGGCCTCCTTCGGAGGAGAGTCATACTGGAGGGCCTCGAGCTCTTCGGCTCGAGGCTCCTCCTCGGGATCCGCCGGGATCGACAAAGCAGTGGCCATATCCCGCACAAACTCCGACAACCGGGTATCCTCCAGAGGGGACCTACTCCAGGGCTCAGACTGCAGTGAGTCCGACGGGATGCACCGAGGCTTGAAGGTATCGGGGGACTCCTCGTCCTCCGTCTCCCAGGCGGACTCGTCCGAAGAGGAGTCGGGCTCCGACCGCACGGGCCCGGCAGCACCCGCCCCGATGCCGAAGGCAGCGGCGTCGATGCCCTCGGTCCCGACCGGGAGGTCGAGGGTGACCCCAACCGAGGACGACCTCGAGCCTTCATGGTCTCGAGTATCAGCTCGGTCTCTGGGGTCGACTTCGACGTCGATGTCCCGGTGGTCGGGGCAGATGCGCCAGTGAGGCTGGCCATCAGCACCCGCTGCTGATCCATGAAGGCAGACAGTCTGCACTCCAAGGCTGTCAGCCTGAGACCCAGCTCAGGAGACTCAGCAGCTACCGACTCGGGCCCCAGCGGCGCCGGGCCTGACGTTGGCTCCCTGGGAGGAGAGTCCTCGAGGACAACAGGACTTACGTGTCCAGCAGACTCCGGCTCCACCAGAGGTACTTTTGATGGCTTCTCCTGTTCCACGGGCCCGGGACGGCGGTCGGGGGTCCGAGACCTAGCCCTCGAGGAGCCAGGGAGATCCTCCGATGCCGCCCTTGCAAGCCGCTTCTTCCTCTTTCGCTCCCGCTTGGGGGACCCCCTCTCCGAGGAACCCCGGCGATGCTCGGGGTCAGATTCCCGAGACGTCGAGGCCTCAGACGAGGTCCGGTCCCGGCCGGAGGCCAAATCGTAGAAAAGCCTTTCCTTTTGGTGCTGACGACTTCGAAGTACCTTAGTGGACATTTTTCCACACGGCCCACAGATCTTAGGATCATGATCAGGACCGAGGCACCGAAGGCAGCAGTCGTGTGTGTCGGTGAGAGACATTAGTTTCTTACACCGATCACACTTCTTAAAACCACTGGAAGCCATCGGGGGAAAAAAGAGTCCCCGCGAGGTCAAAGGACCGGCTTTCCAGGGAAAAGGAAAAAAGGGCACGAACGCCAGCCACGAAGGGCAAAAACCGAAAAAATAAGATCGGGCTCGATACCGGTGTACCGAACCTGGCGAGAAGGGGAACCGGCGTCGAACCGGAGAAAAAAACCGCTAAGAAATCGCAAGGAATGGACGAAAAAAATCTAACTATTTTCCGGGTGAACTAGGACAAACGTCCGATGGGCTCCACGGAAAAAGAGAGACTGAGCAAGAAGGCACCTTTAGGCGGGAAGGGGACCGCACATGCGTGCTGTATTCCCAAAGGCTTTCATAGAAAGCTGGGGAAATACTCTGCAGAGGCTCCATCGACGTCGATGTCACCCATATGTGAGGACTGACTTCCTGCTTGGTCCTGGAGAAAGGAGATAGACTCAGGAGTAATTTGCAGGATTAAAGTTTTACAGGAAACAAAATACAGTGTAGAATCTCTTTGGATTGAAATTCCATATAAAAATGGAAAGGCGACGGCAGTGTACTTCCGACCGTCTGACCAGAATGAACAAATGCTCAAAGAATGATGATATGCTCAAAGAAATCAGGGAAGCTAATAATAGTTACAACACAGTAATAATAATGGGTAATTTCAATTACCCCAGTTCGACTGGGTCATTGTCACGGCAGGACATGCTAGGGAGATGATCTTCTTTAATCTTTAGCTGGCATTTGGGAGCAGGTAATCTTCTCAACCAATATCCTGCAGTAGGTGCCCCTGGATTCCGTGTGTTGCTCACAATATGCTTCCAACTTTGGCGATCAGTGTCAATATTTCTGGCATCATTGATGGTCAGTCTCTGGTTCCTTTGGTCTGCTAGGGAGATAAAGTTTTTAGATGAAATAAATGACTGCTTCTTGGAGCAGCTGGTCCATGAACAGCAAGAGGGGAAGTCATTTTTGATCTAATCCTTAGTGGAATACAAGATCTGGTGCAAGAGATAAGGGTGTTGAGGCCACTTGGCAATAGTGATCATAGCATAATTGCATTTAATAAATGGAGGATGGACGACAAGGAAATCCACTGTACTATCTTTTAACTTTCAAAAGGGAGACTATGATAAAATGAGGAAAATAGTTAAGAAAAAACTAAAAGGAGCAGTTGCAAAGGATAAAGACTTACATCAAGTTTGGTGTTGTTCAAAAATACTATCCTGGAAGCCCTGACCAGCTGTATTCCACGCATTAAGAAAAGTGGAAGGAAGTCCAAAAAACTGCCAGCATGGTTTAAAGGTGAGGTCAGAGAGGCTGTTGTTGCCAAGAAAGCATCTTTCAGGAAACGGAAAAAGGAGCCAAAAGACAAAAACTGGAAACATAAGCACTGGCAAGTCAAATGCAAGGCATTGGGATAAGGCACGCAAAGAGAGAATTTGAAAAAAAGCTTGCCATGGAAGCAAAACGCATAATAAAAACTTTTTCAAGAACATTTGTAGCAAAAGACCTGTGAGAAAGTCAGTTGGACCATTAGATGATAGAGGTGTAAAGGGGACACTAAGAGGGGACAAGGACATAGCGGAGAGATTGAATGAATTCTTTACTTCGGTTTTTACTGAAGAAAATGGAGGGAACTTACTTATGCCAGTAATGACAGTTAAAGGTAATGTATCAGCGGAACTGGAACAAATCTCCATAAACCTCGAAGAGGTAATATAGTGTGGCAGTCGCGGCCCTACCAGGCGGTCGCCTATTAGGGACGGGAAGCCATCTTGAATTCCTCTTTACCAAGGATTGTAATTGTGTATAGAGATAAATGAACCAAGTGGTTGTTTCAAAGCACACAGGAATTTTATTAGCTTCCGTGGCAAGCGGGTAACAAGTCAAAGAAAATAAAGGATAATCTTCTCCTATTAAAGCAAAGCTTACAACCAGTGTTGTAGTAGAATTATCTACACAGGCTTTCTTTTCTTTTCCCTTTATGATGCTTCTCTATTGCGTAATCGTAAAGCACATGTATTTACAATTCCTAGCTTCTCACTGCTCTCAGGCTTTCATTACTTAGCCACAATGCACATATCACAGTCCATCTCAGAACAAGCTGAAGTCAGGTCACTTTCTTTACCTTCTACCTCCATGCTTTCTGCTGAGCTGTATCTTGGCAAAGTTTGAAAACGCTCAGGCACTTTATGCTTAATGTTCTTTAACAGGTTAAACAGCCTATTCCACTGAATAGCCCCTTCTCCTCTAGGTAGGACTTCAACGGGCTTCTCCTGTTCAGTTTCTCCTGAAAACCCCTTCTTCCTAATCCGGGTTTTCTCAGGCCTAAACCTCTCTTCAGAGTCAGAGCAAGAAACACAGGGTTTTGGCTTTACTGCTTTCTTTCTCCTACCTTGGAGTCTTGTTGCAGCACCTTCCTGGCTGAGGCTTCTGTGGCTTGTGACTCTCTCTGCCTCTGAGCTAGACAGGGAATCAGGATAAGACCTCCACTTCCCTTCTTGGGGCTTCTGCTGCCTGCAGACAGACCCTTCCTCAGAGGAGTCTAAGCACTCTTGCCTTAGCCTTCTCAAAGCCAACCTTTTCTCTCTCTCCCTCTTGCCAGTCTGTTTGGTCCTCTGCCTGGAACCTTCTCTGTAGCTTCCTTGGCTGCAGTGCTGGCTACTCTTGTCTCTGCTGCTGTGCTCTTTGTGGCTGCTTCTCTCTTGGCTGCTTCTCCCTTGACTGCTTCTCTCAACTTTGTTTGTTTTCTCAAACTTAAACGTTGAGCAGGGCACCTCCCTCTCTGACTCCACCCACTTGTACCTCCTATTCTTACCTGAGGTTGTCATGGAGTCTGGGAGTGGCTTAAACCTAGCTCTACCCTCTTGGTTTCTCTCAGGGATTTTGCTGTGGTGTATGTGTTCTAGTGCATCCATCCCCCGAAAAGAAGAAAAAGTTCTTCTTTCTCTTTTATTTCCATGCTGAGCTGCACTCTCCTTACCACAATAGCAATCTGATAAACTAAAGAACAGCAAATCACATGGACTGGAGAGTATGCATCCTAGGATGCTGAAAGAACTCAAAAATGAAATGTCAGGCCTAGTAATTAGTAAACTATCATTAAAATCGTCTATAGTACCTAAAGACTGGAGAGTGGCCAACATAATTCCAATTTTTTAAAAAGAGTTCCAGGGGTGATTCAAGAAACTACAGACCAGTGAGCTTGATGTCAGTGCTGGGGAAAATGGTAGAAACCATTATAAAGAACAAAATTACTGAACATGTGGATGTGCCTTTGAGTCCGTGCTGACTCCTGGCGACCCAGCGCTCCTGGGTTTTCTTGGTAGTGTGACCGGAAGTAGATTGCCAGGCCTTTCTTCCGGGGCAATGGAGGGTTAAGTGACTTGCCCAAAGCCACAAGGAGTGCTAGTGGGACTTGAATGCTGGTCTTTTCTTACCAAGCCAGTGTTCTAACCACTAAGCTAATCCTCCACTCTGAATATGAGGCTAGTCATGGTTTAATAGCAGAAAGCCAACATGGATTTAGCCAAGGAAAGTCTTGTCTCACTAATCTCTAATATTTATTTTGAAGGTGTGAATAAACAGGCAAAGGTGAGCCGGTTGATATTTGGATTTTCAGAAAGCGCTTGACAAGGTCCCTCATTAGAAACCCTTAAAGAAATTAAAAAGTCTTTGGATAAGAGGCAGTGTACTATTGTGGATCAGAAACTGGTTAAAAGATAGAAAGCAGAGGGTAGGGCTAAATGGCCAATTTTCCCAGTGGAGAAAGGTGAATAGTGGTGTACCCCAGGGATCTGTGCTGGGTCCGCTGCTTTTTAACATATTCATAAATATGGAGTGGAGGAGTGGCCTAGTGGTTGGGGCAAGGTACTTCAGGCCGGAAGGTCGGGGGTTCAAATCCCACTAGAGGACAGCAACCTTGGGCCGGAAGGACTGGGGTTTCTAGTCCCACAGGTGCTCCTTGTGGTCTTGGGCAAGCCACTTAACCCTCCTTAGCCCATGTTCCCTGTAAAATAGTTATCTCCAAGTTATAATGCCCTGTTCAATGTAATTTCAGTTTGTTCAATGTAAACCGCACTGATGCAGAATAGCGCGGTATATAAGAGAATTAAATAAATAAATAAATAAATAAATAAATGACCTGGAAATGGGGATAATGAGTGAGGTGATCAAATTTGCAGATGACACAAAATTATTCAAGGTTGTTAAATCACAAGAAGATTGTGAAAAATTGCAAAAAGACGTTGAGAAATTGGGAGACTGGGCATCCAATGGCAGATGAAATTTAATGTGGATGAGTGCAAAGTTTTGCACTTAGGGAAGATGAACCCAAACTACGGTTACATGATGCAAGGTTCCACCTTAGGAACCACCACCCAAGAAAAAGATTTAGGCATCATCATGAATAACATGTTGAAATCCTCTGCCCAGTGTGCAGCGGCGGCCAAGAGAGCAAATAGAATGCTAGGTTATCATAAGGAAAGGAATGGAAAATAACACAAAGGATATTATAATGCCTCTGTATCGTTCCATGCTGCGACTACACCTTGAATATTGTGTGCAATTCTGGTCACCATATTTAGAAAAGGATATTGTGGAATTAGAAAAGCTAGAAAGAGCAACCAAAATAATAAAGGGGATGGAAGGATACCTCTGTGAAGAGAGGCTTAAAAAGTTAGGGCTCTTCAGCTTGGAAAAGAGACGGCTGAGGGGAGATATGATAGAGGTCTATAAACTATTGCATGGAGAGAACAGTTAAATGTAGGTTGATTGTTTACTCCTTCAAAAAGTAGACTAGGGGGACACTCAATGAAGATACAATGTAGCACATTTAAGACTAATCAGAGAAAATATTTTTTCAATCAACGCATAATCAAACTCTGGAATTCTTTACCGGAGGATGTAGTAAAAGCTGTTATTATAGCTGGACTTTAAAATGGTTTGGACAAGTTCCTGGAGGAAACGTCCATCAACCATTATTAAAGTAGACTGGGGAAATACACTGCTTATCCCTGGGATGAGCAGCATGAATCTGTTTACCTTTTCAGAACCTGTTAAGTACTTGTGACCTGGACTGGCCACTGTTGGAAACAGGGATGTACCACAAAAGAGCAAATAATCACGTAGATAAGAGACCCACTCCAAAACGTGATTGGTATGGAAAAGACAGAGTTTTTCTTTATTGGGTGATTGTCTTTTCCATACCAATCACTGTTGGAAACAGGACACAGGGCTTGATGGACCTTTGGTCTATCCTAGTATGACATCTCTTATGTTATGATGTTATTTGTGACATGTGATTTATCATTTGTTCCTTGTGTCGGTTTGTATAGGTGATGCAGAATTGGTGAAAAAAGACTCACAACCTTGGGGTCATCTTTGTCTCCTCCCTCGACTTCTCTACACTCATCCAACAGATAGCTAAAATCTATCGCTTCTTTCTCTGTAGCATTGGCAAAATTTGACACTTCCTTTCTGAACACACTACTAAGACCCTCATCCACTCTCTAGTCACCTCCCATCTAGACTATTGCAACCTGCTCCTCACTGGTCTTCCTCTGAATCCTCTCTCCCCACTTCAATCTGTTCAGAACTCAGCTACACGGCTAATGTTCCGCCAGTGTCACTATGCTCACGTCACCCCTCTTCTCAATTACAATGAATACCAAATTGGATCAATATAGGGAAATAATTTCACAATGTGACCACACAAATATCCCATACATACAAACAGCCCTTAGAAGAAAAAGATGTTTTTGTCCAACATCCTCAGATTAGACTTCTCATAACAAGCCGCCTCAATTAAGTGTCTATTTTAATTTTTTAATAGTGATTAATCAAAGTCCATTCTAAAAGTATCAATGTTACTATTCCAACACAATGTCGCCTTTTGAATTCTCAAAATGTTTAAGCTCTGCATCAGGGTCTACATTAATATAGTCATCTGAAAAGAAGATCTCAATCTCAGTCTGCTTCCAAACGTAACTGGACTGTCTCTGGCTTAGTTCCAACATGATCGCAGCGTCTTCTGAAACTCTCATCAGCCGCCCAATATCGCAACCTTGAAGGGCGAGGAATTCACATCTTCATAGCAAAGTACAGTATGCCAATCCACCTGCTGATTGAGACCTACCGGATGTACCGTATTCAAAGTGTACAAGATTACCATCTTTCCAAAATTTGGGGACATGCTCAATCACTCTCCACCGAAGCTGTACAAATGAATGACCATATTGCAGGCAATGAGACATTATAAGAGAAGAATACGTTTTTGTATGTCAACGAAACCGGTGTTCCCTAACTCTCAATAGCATAGATTGTTTTGTCTGTCCAACATAAACCTTATTACAAGGACAGATTAAGCATAGTTACTCGCCTGTAACAGGTGATCTCCGGGAACAGCAGGAATTTAGTCCTCACATATGGGTATCGTCGGTACCGACGGAGCCTGCGCGGGAATGCTCCCCAGCATCCAATTAGAAAGCTTTTGGGAGCATCCCACAGTGCCTGCGTGCTGCCTTCCCGCCTTTCCCAACTGCCTCTCTCCAGTTGAGTTTTAAAGCTGAGACAAAGAGAGAGAGAGGGAAAGGGAAAGAGATAGAGAGATACAACTCCTAGGGGAGGTGGGTGGGTTGTGAGGACTAAATTCCTGCTGTTTATTATTTATTTATTTATTTATTTATTACAGGCTCTTATATACCGCTCTATTCAGCATCAGCGCGGTTCACAATATAACAACATACCATAATGAACAAACTGTTTGGTTTTACAGAGAACAAGGTCAGAGAACTTGGATAAAACATGGGAAGTCATGTTCCCGGAGATCACCTGTTACAGGTGAGTAACTATGCTATCTCCAGGAACAAGCAGGAATGTAGTCATCACATATGGGGACTCCCTAGCTTTAGATGCCAGGGAGAGACTCCAGAGGTTGTGCGTCCCTGAGAAGGGCTCCACTTCCCCCCATGGATCTCTGGCATCCTACCAGGGATCGTGGTTAGGAGTTGATTAGGTATGGAACAGGTGTTGGAGAACAGTATGACCAAAGAAGGCATCCCTGTGGGAGTCCTTGTCCAAGCAGTAATGGGCTGTGAAGGTATGAACCGAGGCCCAGGTGGCTGCTCGACAGATGTCGTCGATAGACACAGAGTGCAGATGAGCCATTGAAGCTGCCATGGCTCTCACATTGTGAGCTGTGACATGGCCCTCCAGAGGACGATTCTTACTCTGATAGGCAAAGGAAATACACTGTGCAATCCAGTTAGATAGTGTTCTCTTGGAGACTGGAAGTCCCAAATGAGAAGGATCAAAAGCAACAAAGAGTTGAGAGGACTTTCTATGTTGCTGTGTTCTTTGTAAGTAAAAGGCTAAAGCTCTTTTACAGTCCAAAGTATGAAGGTTCCTTTCTGCATTTGATGCATGAGGCCTTGGAAAGAACACAGGCAGGTAGACCGCTTGGTTTAGATAAAAAGGCGAGACTACCTTTGGCATAAAGCGTGGATGAGTCCTAAGGACTACCTTGTCATGATGGAACCTTGTATAAGGTGGATCAGCTACTAGTGCTTGCAATTCACTGATGCGACATGCTGATGTGATTGCAATGAGGAAGATAACCTTCCAAGAAAGGAATTTCAAGGAGGTAGTAGCTAAGGGTTCGAAAGGTGGCTTCATGAGCTGACCAAGAATCAAATTTAAGTCCCATGCCACAGGAGGTGGCTTAATGGGAGGCTTAGTTAGCAGAAGGCCTCTCATAAATCTTGCTATAAGAGGATGGGAGGAAATAGGTTGTCCATTTAGGGGCTTGAAGGAAGCTGCAATAGCACTCAAATGGACCCTCACTGAGTTAGTCTTAAGTCCTGCATTGGATAAATGAAGGAGATACTCCAGTAATGATTCCAGAGGTAAGGCAATGGGGTTAAGACCCTTCTGCGAACAACATATGGTAAACCTTTTCCACTTGAAAGCATAAGAGCGTCTTGTGGAAGGCTTCCTGGAAGCATAAAGGATATCCTTTATTTGCTGAGGGAGGTTACGATTATGGAGATCTAGGCCTTCAGCAACTAAGCCCTCAGATGTAGAGACTGGGGATTGGGATGCCATAACATTCCGTCCTCCTGAGATAGGAGATCTGGAGCAGACCCTAACTCCAGGGAGGGAGCTTGAGAGAGATGTAGAAGTAGAGGGTACCACACTTGCCATGGCCAATGAGGAGCTATAAGAATCATACGGCCTCTGTCCCTCTGAAGCTTGAACAGGGTTTTGGGAATTAGGGAAATGGGTGGAAAGGCATACAGGAAGTCTTGACCCCAGCAAAGGAGGAAAGCATCCCTGGCCTGAGCCCCCTGAGCCAGAATTCTGGAACAGAACCGGGGAAGTTTGGCATTCCACGGACTTGCAAAGATGTCTATGTCCGGGGTTCCCCAAATTTGAAAAATCTTGGCCACCTGGTCTGCATGCAGAGACCACTCGTGTGGAAGCAGAACTCGACTGAATCTGTCTGCCCAAGAGTTTTGTATGCCTGGAAGATACACTGCCAGGAGATGAATCTGATGCTCTCTGGTGAGGGCCCATAGTCGCAAAGCTCCGTTGCAAAGCGACAGAGAGCCTGTTCCCCCCTGCTTGTTCACGTAGAACATGGCTACTTGATTGTCCATATGAATGAGGACTGTCTTGTAGCTGAGCAGGGTATGGAACACTCGAAGAGCAAGGAAGATTGCTCTGAGCTCCAAGAGATTGATATGTAGATGAGTCTCCTGTGGAGACCAGGTGTCTTGGGTGGAGAGATCTTGCAGATGAGCTCCCCAATCCCTCGGAGAAGCATCTGTTGTGAGAGTTGCCTGGGGTAAGGGATGTTGAAAAGGGGACCCCAGCAACAGGTTTTGAGTGGACTGCCACCATTGGAGTGACAAAATAAGGCGACTTGTGTTTGCTATTTTGTCTGACAGGCATCCTGATGCCTGGGTCCATTGAGTGGATAAAGTCCACTGGGCTGCCCTCTTATGGAGGCGAGCATAGGGAACCCCATGCACAGTAGATGCCATGTGGCCTAGTAGTTGTAGCATTTCTCGGGCAGTGAGATGAGGCTTTAGCACTGCTTGAGAAGCTAACTGCACCATGTGAAGGCAACGGGCCTGGGGGAGATAGGCCCTTGCCTTTCTGGTATCCAGCAAAGCTCCTATGAACTCTAAAGACTGAGTGGGAGTTAGACTGGATTTTGAGATGTTTATTACCAGACCCAAATACTGAAGGATACACATTGTGCAGGATAGAGAAGTCCTGGCCTCTGACTCTGTTGGGGCTCCAATGAGCCAGTCGTCTAAGTAGGGGAAGACGAATATCCCTAGAGTGCGGAGAAATGCTGCTACCAGAGCCATGCATTTCGTGAACACCCTTGGTGCTGAGGCCAGGCCAAAAGGAAGCATCCTGTATTGGTAGTGCTTTCCTTGAAAAAGGAACCGAAGGAACCTTCTGTGAGTTGGATGGATGAGAACATGGGTGTACGCATCCTTGAGATCTAGAGAACAAAGCCAGTCCTGAATCTGAAGATATGGCAGCAGAGTTCCGAGAGAAATCATCTTGAATTTCTCTTTGACAAGGAATTTGTTCAATTCTCTGAGGTCCAAGATAGGTCTGTATCCCCCTGTTTTCTTTGGGATAAGGAAATAGGGGGAGTAAAACCCTGTACCCTGCTGATGAATGGGTACTTCTTCTTGGGCAAGAAGCATAGTGACCTCCTGACCTAACAGGTTGATGAGAGAGGTCGGAGAATTGAACTGCCTTATCATTGTGGGAGGGGGCATGCTCGAAAAATGAAGCTTGTACCCCTCTTTTATGATGGAGTGTGTCCAATGCTCTGCTGTTATCTGCCCCCATCTGGGGGCAAAGTGACACAACCTTCCTGGAATGGTGGAAGGCTCTGGTCCAATGAGAGCCAGGAAGGCTAAGTTCTCTAGCTGAAAGTCAAAGGCCTTGTGGAGGCTGAGACTGCTGGGACGGCTGAGGCTTAGCAGTCTTTGCTTTTCTTTGTTTGGGTGGTTGCTGACCTTTCCTGACAAGCTGACCTGCAGAACGTTCCTGCTGAGAATAAGCAGGATAATATCTTTTCTTTTTAGAAAAGAATGGTTTCTTGAAAGGTTTCTTTCTTGCAGGATCAGCTGTGGACTTGGATAATCTATCCAAGGTGGAGTTGTCAGCATCCAACTCATTGGCCTTTTCCTGCCAATCTCCAAACAGGTTCTCACCAGTACAAGGAATATTTCCCAGTTTGTCTTGTACCCAGAGCTCCAGATCAGATGCCTGGAGCCAAGCAATTCTACGTTCAACTATGGCAATGGCAGAGGTTCTGCTTATGCACTCAAAACAGCCAAAAGCTGCATGGTTGACGAATTTAGAAACATCTTGGGCATGTTTGACCAATGTGAGAAAATCCTGCTTTCTATCCTCAGGAAGAAGAGGACTCAAAGCCTCTAAATCACCTGTGACTTCCTTCAGGAACATTCCCATATACAGACTATAGGAACTGATCCAGGCAGAAAGCATGGAAGCTTGGAAGACACGACGTCCAAAAGCATCCAAAGTTCTGCACTCACGTCCTGGAGGATTAGAGGCATGCCTCTTTGCACTCTTGATCCTTCTCATAGCTGATTCCACTACAACAGAGTGGTGAGGAAGCTGAGTTTTCTGGAAACCAGGACAAGGAGGGACTCGATACAGAGTATCTAGTCTATGAGAATGAGGAGAGGTGGTAAGAGGTGTCTCCCACATTCTTAACATGAGATCATGCAGAATCTCATGAATGGGCAAGGTAGCTGCTTCCTTAGGAGTTTTAGGATATTGTAAAATTTCCAACTCCTTTGCTCTGGGCTCTGTTTCAGGGGCCACAGTAATGGACAGACCCCGAGCCACCTCCCTGATGAAATCCTGAAAGGAAATGTCCTCTGGAGGAGACATCCTGCGTTTAGGGGAGGAAGGCTCCTCCGGGAGAAGTATTCCCGCATCGACAGAACTGTCAGAATCCTCAGATTCCTCTGAGGACTCGAAGTACCTCTGTCGGGATGCTCTTGAAGAGCCCGATACCCATACTGACCTAAGTCGGTACCGAGGGGAACCGGTACCGGTGTAACGGTACCGGAAGGTATTGCATGTCTGGGTGCCGGCAATGCGGATGCTGATGTCGATGCTATTGGTACCGGTATTAGTTGAACTGTCTGACGCGGTTCCGAGGGTATCGATGCCGCAAGGAGAGCCACCAGACTGCGTTCAATAGCCAGAACCCTCTGGTCTATCGACGCTGCCGATGCCTGGATGTCGGTACCGGAGAAAACCGCCGATACTCCAGAGCATGGCACCAGTAGTTCTGCCGAGGTCGAGGCCTCGAACGTCCTGGAGCCCCAATAATGCTTTGGAAGCCGAATCCTCCTACCGGGGCAATTTTGCCGGTGCAGAATCCTCAAGGGCAACGCCAGAGGCATCTCAATGCTTAGAAGGAGATCTACCCTTTGAGGACTGGCTAGACTTGTGTTTAGTTAGCTGAGATCCATGGGAGGAAGACAAAGCCCTGGAAGATGTCGATGCCACCAAAGCTGCATCCGAGGGAAACAGGGTTCTGAGCATGGCAGCTCGGTTCTGTCGACCTCTCTTGGACATAATGGCACCGGCCATACATTCCGAGATGGAATGGTCAGGACCTAAATATTTCAGACACCACTCATGGGTGTCGGTGACGGAGATGGGACCGCCACACTTGGTGCACTTTTTAAAACCCGAAGATGGTTTTTCCATTGTGGAAAAAATCTTGGGCCTAAGGCCCAAAATGGCGCGTGCACCTGAAAAAATTGGGGAAAAAAGTACTAAGAATTTTTTTTTTAAAGAAAAGAAAGAAAGAAAGAAAAACCGGCGGTACCAGTAAAGCATCGAGGAAGGCAGACGCGACCACAAAGAAGAAGGAAAGTTTTCTGCGGTGACAGGAACACGACCTGCTGGCTCCGCGGAAAACTAAGAACTGGAGAGAGGCAGTTGGGAAAGGCGGGAAGGCAGCACGCAGGCGCTGTGGAATACTCCCAAAAGCTTTCTAATTGGACGCTGGGGAGCGTTCCCGCGCAGGCTCTGTCGGTACCAACGATATCCATATATGATGACTACATTCCTGCTTGTTCCTGGAGATAGGCATATACCACAAACGAAATCTGGCAAGTGGTGTAAACTTTGCTCTTCAGTGGTTCTCCAGCAGATGGACAAGACATGAAGGGCCTGATTTTGATTTAGGCATACTATGTGGCATGTCGGCACATAGCCTGCCCGCCGACCCCCTTAACCTGGATTTTTCATATCTGCAGTGACGGAAGTGAAAATCCAGATAACGCCAGCAGCCACTGAGGCTAAGCAAATAGCAGCGATTTTCAATGCTACCCGCTTAGTCCCTGCGTCTTAAAGATAGGTGACGAAAAACCTGGCCTATCTTTAAGGTGCAGAGGGCTAAGCAGATAGCATTAAAAATTGCTGCAAGCCGCTTAGCCCTTTCCTCTGCCCCAGTATGCCCCGATGCTAGCCACATAGCATCCGGGCGTGTTAGGGACTTATCCTGGATTTTCGAAAGGCACTACACACATGTAGGTGCCTTTTGAAAATTCCAGATAAGGCATTTACACGGGCAGTTACCCCTGTAAATGCCTTCAAAAATGCCACCCGACGTTCCTTCAATAGTTGTAGCACAAAACTCACATGATCCACATGCAAAATGACCCACTTAAGTTACCATATTAGTAGGATTCACATCCAAGTCATTTGCAATGTTTTTTCCCCACTGATATGCTGCAATGGGTGGAACATCAAAACACCGATGGAACTGCAAAACTCTCCAATGTTGATCACTACCACAAGGGGGGCTCGAACCGAAAAAGTAATAGACATGATTGATCACTATTAAAAAATCAAAATGGACTCTTAATTGAGGTGGCTTGTTATGAACAGTCTACTATAAGGATGTCCAAGAAAAACTCTTTTTGTTGTAAGGGCTGTTTGTATGTATGAGATATTGGTGGTGTCACTTCATTGGCTCCCTATCCATTTCTGCATCCAGTTCAAACTTCTACTACTGCCCTAGAAGTGCCTTCATTTGGCTGCTCCTCACTACCTTTCCTCTCTTGTCTCTCCCTACACCTCTCCTTGGGAATTCCCTCTTCTGGCAGGTCCCTTCTATCTGTGCCCTTCTCTGCCACTGCCAACTGCAGGCTTTGATCTTTCTACATCGCTGCTCCTTATGCCTGCAACAAACTATCTGAGTCTGTGCACCAGGTTCCTTCTATGACCCTGTTCAAATCCAGGCTAAAAACTCACTTCTTTGAGACTGCTTTTAGATCCTGATCCCTCTATTCTAATGTTCACCTGCACCATTCCCCTAGAGAGGGTCTAGTCCCTCTGTCTTGACTCGACTGTAAGTTCTTATAGTGCTATTATTAGTACTTATCATTTGTAAAGCACTACAAGGTGAATGCAGCGCTGTGCAGCACATGAAAGAGACAGCCCTGCTCCTAAGAGCTTATAATCTAGTCAAGACAGACAACAGAACTGGGGACTAGGATATCTCTAGGGGAATGCTAAGGAAACACTTAGGATGAGCAGCTGTCTCTTACATGTGTCTGTACAGTATTGCGTTCACCTTGTAGCACTATACAAATTAGTCGTAGTAGTGCTTCTATTCAGGCTCATCAGCTGTGCAGTATACTGCAGTGGTTCTCAACCCGGCACTTGGGACATACCAAGGTCGTCAGGTTTTCAGGATAACCTTAATGAATAGCATGAGAGAGGTTTTCTTACAATGAAAGTAGTGCATGGTGGTTATTCTGAAAACCTGACTAGCTAGCTGCGTCCCAAGGACTGGGCTCAGAACCCCTAAGCTAGAATCTAAACATGAGCATACTACCCCTTTACTTAAGCTACTGCACTGCTTCCCGATGGAGCAAAGGATTCTGTTCAGGTTTTGGTTGACTATGTCATCAGGTGTCTGATGGTTGTTTGGGAGCTCTGCTGCATCCCCATTTATTTGTTCACGCAATACAAAATTGTTCACAGCAAACGGAGTATTCCAGCAGTTTTGAATGGCAGTTTGCAATCTTGAGGTCGTCTTTGACTCCTCTCTCTCCTCCACACACATCCAACTGATAGCTAAAACCTGCCATTTCTTTCTTTACAACATCAACAAAATTTGCCCATTCCTTTCTGAAGACACTTATCCATTCCTTACTCTCCTCCCGCCTTGACTATTGCAACCTCCTCCTTGCTGGTCTCCCTCTGAATCATCTCTCTCCCCTTCAATCTGTTCAAAACTCAGCTGCGCAGCTAATCTTCTGCCAGCCTCATAATGCCCATATTAACCCTCTTCTCAAGTAACTTCACTGGCTCCCTTTCCATTTCCACATCCAGTTCAAACTTCTCCTGCTGACATATAAGTGTATTCACTCTGCAGCTCCTCACTACCTTTCCTCTCTTATCCCTCCCTACACCCCCTCCGCAGGAACTCCGCTCTTCTGACAGATCCCTTCTATCTGTGCCCTTCTCTGCCACTGCCAACTCCAGACTTCAATCTTTCTACTTTGCTGCTTCTTATGCCTAGAATAAACTACCCAAATCTGTGCATCAGGCTTCATCTCTGACAGGCTGAAAACTCACCTCTTCGAGGCTGCTTTTGGATCCTGATCCGTTTGGTCTCCTATGTGTTTCCTTGCCACTCCCCTAGATGTGTCCTTGTCCTCAGTTGTTGTGTTGTCTTGACTAGATTGTAAGCTCTGATGAGCAGGGACCGTCTTTTACATGTGTCTGTGCAGTGTTGTGTATGTGTTGTAGCGCTATGCAAACGTTCAGTAGTAGTAGAAGTAGTGATGAGCAGGAACCGTCTTTTACATGTGTCTGTGCAGTGTTGCGTACGTGTTGTAGCGCTATACAAACATTCAGTGGTAGTAGTAGAAGTAGTGATGAGCAGGGACCGTCTTTTACATGTGTCTGTGCAGTGCTGTGTACGTGTTGTAGCGCTATGCAAACGTTCAGTAGAAGTAGTGATGAGCAGGGACCGTCTTTTACATGTGTCTGTGCAGTGTTGCGTACGTGTTGTAGCGCTATGCAAACGTTCAGTAGTAGTAGTAGTAATGAGCAGGAACCGTCTTTTACATGTGTTTGTGCAGTGTTGCGTACGTGTTGTAGCGCTATGCAAACGTTCAGTAGTAGTAGTAGTAATGAGCAGGAACCGTCTTTTACATGTGTTTGTGCAGTGTTGCGTACGTGTTGTAGCGCTATGCAAACGTTCAGTAGTAGTAGAAGTAGTGATGAGCAGGGACCGTCTTTTACATATGTCTGCGCAGTGTTGCGTACGTGTTGTAGCGCTATGCAAACGTTCAGTAGTAGTAGACGTAGTGATGAGCAGGAACCGTCTTTTACATGTGTCTGTACAGTGTTGCGTACGTGTTGTAGCGCTATGCAAACGTTCAGTAGTAGTAATAGTAATGAGCAGGAACCGTCTTTTACATGTGTCTGTGCAGTGTTGCGTACGTGTTGTAGCGCTATGCAAACGTTCAGTAGTAGTAGTAGTAGTAATGAGCAGGAACCGTCTTTTACATGTGTTTGTGCAGTGTTGCGTACGTGTTGTAGCGCTATGCAAACGTTCAGTAGTAGTAGTAGTAATGAGCAGGGACCGTCTTTTACATGTGTCTGTGCAGTGCTGTGTACGTGTTGTAGTGCTATGCAAACGTTCAGTAGTAGTAGAAGTAGTGATGAGCAGGGACCGTCTTTTACATATGTCTGTGCAGTGTTGCGTACGTGTTGTAGCGCTATGCAAACGTTCAGTAGTAGTAGTAGTAATGAGCAGGAACCGTCTTTTCCATGTGTCTGTGCAGTGTTGCGTACGTGTTGTAGCGCTATGCAAACGTTCAGTAGTAGTAGTAGTAATGAGCAGGAACCGTCTTTTACATGTGTTTGTGCAGTGTTGCGTACGTGTTGTAGCGCTATGCAAACGTTCAGTAGTAGTAGTAGTAATGAGCAGGGACCGTCTTTTACATGTGTCTGTGCAGTGCTGTGTACGTGTTGTAGTGCTATGCAAACGTTCAGTAGTAGTAGAAGTAGTGATGAGCAGGGACCGTCTTTTACATATGTCTGTGCAGTGTTGCGTACGTGTTGTAGCGCTATGCAAACGTTCAGTAGTAGTAGTAGTAATGAGCAGGAACCGTCTTTTACATGTGTCTGTGCAGTGTTGCGTACGTGTTGTAGCGCTATGCAAATGTTCAGTAGTAGTAGTAGTAATGAGCAGGGACCGTCTTTTACATGTGTCTGTGCAGTGTTGCGTACGTGTTGTAGCGCTATGCAAACGTTCAGTAGTAGTAGAAGTAGTGATGAGCAGGGACCGTCTTTTACATGTGTTTGTGCAGTGTTGCGTACGTGTTGTAGCGCTATGCAAACGTTCAGTAGTAGTAGAAGTAGGCTCCCTATTGTGTGTGCATGCAGAGCCGATGCTACCATTAGATGAAGTAGGCAGGTGCCTAGAGCATAACCCTGCGGGAGTGCTGTTGCCACTTCTCTCTGAGGCCTGCAGCGGTGACAATGGCTCGCAAACCGTGACACAGCACTTACTTGAAAGCTTTAGTGCTGTGTTGTAGTTCCCATGTGCTCCTCCGAACTGGACGTCTGCGTCAGAGGGGACTGGAAGCATCCGGTAAAGCACATGGAAATTGCGATGCAGCACCAAAGCATTTAAGTGAGTGCTGCATCATGGTTTTTGAGCTCCCGGAGAGGGCAGTAGCTGCCTAGGGTGCCTCCATTCCTTGCACCAGCCCTGCGTGCACGGGCCTTCTCCGGTTATGCGCCTTCTGCATGCAATGCCTTACCTTTGGCTTTGCGCTCTGTAAACCTCTTAAAACACAATTGTTTCAGCAGATATTTGAAGCAGATTAATCTGTCTCTTATTTTCTCAGATTGTCTATTTTGTGGTTTATGTTTATTGAACTCGCCTTGAAGTATAGTGAGAAGATGAGTAACACGTTTGTAGATATTTACGTGTGTAAAACCACAAATCACTTTTCTAAAACAGCCCCTGTGATGTACAATGTCTGAAAGATGAAGGCTGGGGGATGGGAGGGAAGATTGGTGGTTTTGGGTGGTCTAGTCTCCAACACAAAGGGGTATATTTATTTATTTAACACTCATTTATATACCGCATCTTCCAGCGATCAGTTGCGGTGTACAATTAACAACAGTTAACAAAGCGAAGTTTGTTTTACATAGAACATTTTAACTTTTTACATAGAACATCATAACTTAAACAAAGCAGAGGGAAAACTAAGTAGAATATTTCAGTTGAAACAGAGTGAGTAACAATTATCTAAACAAAGTGTAATTTTTGAACAACGTAAGGCAGTGCATAACATTTGTAACTATATACATGTGGGGGGTATTGGGGCATAATAGAAAGGAGCGTCATATCGTATAAGCTATGTATGTTGTCCGTTATAATGGAGAGTATTAACTTGATGTGGGCAATTTCCTGTTTAGCCTTTATCTACTTCGAGTGTATGGTTTTCCATGGCATTATAGTGTTTAGTGAATAGATATGTTTTCAATTTTTTCCGGAGTTCCGTGATCTCTGTTAGTGATCGTAGGTCCTCTGGCAGTGAATTCCATAAGGTTGGAGCTATGTGGGAAAAGGCTCTATTGTTTGTTAATTTGTGAGTTTTTATGAATTCTTTTGGAATCTTTAGTTTATTTAATTGTCCTTTTCTATGAGTAGACTTGGGTGGTTCTTTGCATGTTAGATTACATAATGTTTTCGGAGCCATGTCGTTTAAGGCTTTGAATGCAGTTATTATTGTTTTGTATATTATCCTGCCTTGTATTGGTATATGTTTGCAAGGTGTGTTTTTGTTCTTTAAATTGACTTCATTGGGGGGAGGGGATGGATTGGAATAGAGGGGGGAACTGGAAAATGGTCTCTAACTCGATTGTTTGCAGACTGCTATGTAAAAAGAACAATTATGTACCAGTTTGTTAATAATAAAGAGATTTGAATACTAAAACAAGAGTCGTTTCTTTTTTAGTGCCATCAAGTTAGTGTTGATTCATAGCGACCCAGCTACCTCTGTGTTTTCTTGGCAATGTATCACCAGAAGTAGATTGCCAGCCTTTACTTTCAAGGCAATGGAGGGTAAAGTGACTTGCCCAAAGTCACAAGGAGTACCAGTGGGAATCAAACCCTTGATCTTCTGGGTACTAGGCAGTTGCTCTAACCACTAGGCTACTCCTCCACTCCACAAGAGTAAATGTTATTAAAATGAATATTGTTCCCAGGCTACTATACTTGCTCTTATGTCTAATTCCTGACTCCTTTTTGCTGATGTAAACAGTCATAGTCTCTTACTTCTGCAATGCTAAAGAAGCTTGAGTGCCTTTTCAGCTCTTGTGCTTACCTAAGGCTGGGGACCTGCAGATGCCAAGCTTTACAAAGCAGTATTAGGCTACCCAACTGAACACAGCATTCATGTTATACTTTATTTATTTAACAGGTTTTATTTATTTTATTTTTATTTAGTATACACTTATATACCGCTGCTTCCAGCGATCAGTAGCGGTTTGATTATAAATTTGGGAGTTTGTCAAATCAAGACAGAAAATTTGGGCAAAAATACACATAGATTAGAGGGTATGGCACATCACACAGAATTAAGGACTTAATGGCTAGGCTTTACATATTTACACTTTTACATATTTACAGAGAATATTTCTACTTATCAGATTAATGTTTCGTTTGTTTTATGTGGTGGTCCGCTGTGATTTACATCTGGTTGTAGTGCCATTGGAAAAGATGGGTTTTTAGTTTCTTCCTGAAAGCATTAATGTCTTAAATTGTTCGTAGTTCGTATGGCAGTCGATTCCAGATGGTTGGGGCAAAGAATGAGAATGCTCTGCGGTTAGTACTGGCTTTTACTGATCTGATGTTATTAGGAACTTGTAGTGTGCCTGTGTTGCTAGTTCTCCTGTCTCTGTTGGTTGGTTGCGTGCTGACAAGGGTTGAAAGGAATGATGGCGCTAGGTTGTGTATGAGTTTGAACGTGGTTACCAATGTTTTATATTGTATCCTGGCAATATTGTATCCTGGCAGCAATGGGTAGCCAATGTAGCTCGATCAATACAGGTGTAATGTGTTCAGCAATGCTTGCTCGCATATATACCGCTTTATCATTTCAATCAAAGCGGTTTACATTGAAACTTAAACGTGTTAATGTACATTAAAAAGGGACATTGATAACTTGGATTTTTCTGAGGCAATGGAGGGTTGTGACTTGCCCAAGGCCACAAGGAGTGCTAGTGGGAATTGAACCCTGGGTTCCCAAGCCAGTGTTCTTAACCAGTCTTAATTCTGGCCAGCACAGGGTAGGTATGGAAAACTCTGTTATGAAGCTATATACTGAAGAAGTGCTGAGACAGGATCTACCACTGCTGGTAAATAAGAGGCAGTCTTTTGCATGGAGTGTCACATATATTATTTCGCTATTGGTGAATATGCATGTGTGAACTCGGTGCAAAGAGCTCCTAGCTCTCAGAGAACGAGCGTGATCTCTGGAGGCTGGAAGAGTTGTGGAACAGAAAGGTATATAGAGACCTACACAGACACAGCAGGAAAGTCCCACCTCCTGTCTGGCAGCTATGGAGAAGGACATAGGTCACCTGGAAAGAAGGAGAGCATTACCTTAGTGTGGCAGAAAATGATCCTGTAGCCAGGACCTGTTCTTCAGGGACTGAAATCCTCTTGCACCAAGGACGCGTCTCCAGGAGCTTCTGCCCAGGAGGAAGCGGAATTACGGCAATTTGATCATTAGCCATGTAGATAGCTGGGTGGCTGGGAGGACTGCTTGGTCACTTGCCTGCCTGGTGTGAAGTGTTCTTCTCTAGACAGTGCTGGGTCTCGGTACATATAGCACATCAACAGCATAGCAATGTGCTGGAGGGATGTTCTGGAGCCAAAGTTAGGCTTTTAGATAGAAAGCTGAAATCCAGGTCCTTAATGATAGCATTCTCATAAATGCTCCCTGTGCCATGTGCAGGGCGCAAGAGGCAGGCAGAACTCGAGTCTCTATGCATGGATTAGGATGGTGCAAGAAAGAGGTCTTTAGATTTGTCAGGAAATGGACAACATTCTAGTGAAGAAGGGAGTCTTTTCCAGAAAGATGGGCTCCACCTTAGCCAGGGTGGAAACAGGCTACTGGCACTAACCTTTAAAAAGAAGAAAGAACAGATTTTAAACTAGATATTAGGATAAAGCTGACAGTTACCAAAGAGCACATGGTTTGGAATACTATATCTATGAAAGATACTACCAAAACGGGGAGGTTAGGGCACCTAATAGAGAGGTTGCAATAGGTAAAATAGTCTATGTGCCCTTAAGTAAACATCAGACTTGAAAGATTCCAAATTAACCCTGTCAACTGATAAGTTGGTCGTCAATTTGAATAAGTTAAATCACTATGATTTTTTATTTATTTATTTTTTTAGTACATTCAAGTCAGTGCTGACTCCTGGTGACTCAGCTGCCTCTGGGTATTCTTGGCAATCCACTGGAAGTAGACTGCCAGGCCTTTTTGTCTGAGGCAATGGAAGGTAAAGTGACTTGACCAAGGTCACAAGGTGTGCCAGTGGGAATTGAACCCTTGATCTTCTGGGAACTAGGCAGTTGCTCTGACCACTAGGCCACTCCTCCACTACATTACTGATAGGATAGATCAAATTAAAGGAGGAGTGGCACTATATATTAAAGAGGGCATTGAATCAAAGTTTTGCAGAAAACAAAATGCATTATAGATTCATAATGGATAGAAATTCCATGTGAAAAGGGGAAGTGAAAAGCAGTGGGGGTGAACTACTGTACTATCTCCCTGGCCACAATAAACAGATGATGAAATGCTAACAGAAATTAGAGGAGCTAAGAAAATTGGCAACACAGTCATCAGGGACGGCCCTAGGCTGGTCCACCCACCAATCACCCACCACACCACACCTCTCTCGTCTGCGACATCCATCATCTCATCTTGGGAGGCACAACCCTACCACACCACACCACACCACGGTTTTTCAAACCAGCAGCTTTATGCTGCAGCAGGCCATGCACTTCGGCATTCCAGTGGGTGTTAAAACACCAGTGTCCACTGCAAGTTTCCAAGCACTGTGGTTGCTGTGCCACCCACTGGAGGTTGCCACTCCAGGCATCCGCCTCGTGGACAGGCCAGCTCTGATAGTAATAATGGTTGATTTGACTTACTAGGTAAATATTACATCAGGACATGCTATGGAGATAAATTTCTAGATAAAATAAATGTCTGCTTTATAGAGCAGCTGGTTCAGAAACCAACATGATGGGGAGCTATTCTGGACCTGGAAGTGATGGTGTTGGGACCACTTGCAACAGTGATCATAACGTAATAAAATTAGATTTAATAAATGGAGGAAGAACAGCAAGGAAACCCATTTAACTTTCAAAAGGGAGTCTATGAAAAAATGAGGAAAATAGCTAAGCAAAAACTAAAAGGAGCAGCTGTAGTGTTAAAGGTTTACATCAGGTCTAGACATTGTAGAAAAATACCATCCTGGATGCCTAGACCAGATGTATTCCACAATTTTAAAAAGGTGGAAGACCAAACTTGCTAGCATAGTTAAAGGTGAGTTGAGAGAGGCTGTTATATCCAAAAACAATCGTCAAAAATTTAAAAAAGGATCTGAATAAAGACAATAGAGCACTGCTAAATTAGATGCAGAGCACCGATAAGGCAGGCAAAGAGAATTAGAAAAGAAGCTTGCCATAGAAACAAAAAAAACATTACAAACTTTTTCAGGTACATTCAAAGCAAAAAGACTGTAAGAAAGTCAACTGGACCATTAGATGGAGGAGTAAAAGGGGCACTAAGGGAGGACAAGGCCATTGCAGAGAGACTAAATTAATTCTTTGCTTCGGTCTTCACTGAGGAAGATATAGGGCAGGTACCCATGCCAGAAATGATATTCCTTATCGTTCCTCCAGTTCAGTCCTCTACTTCTGGGTTGTCAACCTCCTCCTGCAGCTGGAGACTGGTATGTCAAACTTATGACATCACTGGATATAGCCTGCTGCTCTCTCTCTCTCCCTCCAGTGTGAACTATTAACAAAGCAGACTCAAAGGAGCAACAAATAAGTAGCAATAAATGCCAACTGCATCTAACTTAGGTAAACTAAAACGCTATAGCAACTTACAATGAAGGCGTACTGCCACCGAACCTATCAGCCACCATCCTTGAAGCTCAGATGACAAGACTTCGACTTTCATACTTTGGACACATCATGCGAAGAGAGAGATCATTAGAGAAAGACATTATGCGTGGCAAGATAGAAGGTCAACGCAAAAGAGGAAGGCCAGCAATGAGATGAATCGATACAATAACAGCAGCTACGGGTACCAGTCTGTCAACAATGAGCCGCCTGACTGAAGACCGAACACAATTTAGGATAGCTATCCAGAGGGTCGCCATGAGTCGACGGCACTTAACAACAACCATACCAATCAACCCCAAGATTATGGCAAACCACCTAGCAGCAAACCTAAGAAATAGAAATCCCACAACTACCCCCCCCCCCCAATGAATTCCCCATTCACCTTGATAAATGGCAAACATTCCACCTCATCAATGAAAAAGAACTACTGGCAACAATTTCCAAAATTAACACCACCACGTCTCACCTGGATCCATGTCCGGTCAATATGGATAAAAGCAACCAAATCAGAACTAGCACCTATCATCATGAAATAATCAACCAATCCATCACGTCAGGAATGATGCCTAACCCACTCAAACTATCTATCATTCGTCCCATACTCAAAAGCAGATCCCTTAATAAAGATGACCCAACATCCTACAGACCGATTGCCAGCATTCCATTTTTAGCAACAATCATAGAAAAATCTGTCCTAATCCAGTTGCAGGACTTCATAGATAGTAATGCCCTTCTCGATGAACACCAGTACGGGTTCCGCCCCATCATGGTGTTGAAACATTGCTCTTGGTTCTACTCGACACCCTCATCTGTGGCATAGATAATGCAAACCAAGCATTTATTCTGGTATTTTTGGACGTCTCCTCTGCTTTTGATAAAGTAGATCACAACATCCTCTTAACAAGACTTACTCAACTAGGTATAACTGGAACAACTTTCAAATGTTTTAAATCATACTTGTCCAACCGCTATCAGTATGGGAAAATTGACCTAAAATCCTCCGCCATATTCCCTTAAGAACAAGGACTCCCACAAGGCTCTACCTTCTCTACCCTCCTGTTTAACATATACCACTATGTTCAATTTTCAAAAAGTACAATATAAGATATCACATCTATGCTGATGAGATCACGGCATACTCACCAATAGACATAAAAAACCCCTCATACTCCAACATCATTAACTGCATAGTTGAGGCAGAAGGCTGGCTAAACAAAAACAATCTCCACATAAACTAAAAAAAAACCAGAGATCTTATTCACAACTAGAAACCAAAGCTTTACCCCACCCTCTACATTCAAACTCCACGGCACAACACTCCCAATTAAAGATGAGGTCAAATATCTAGACATTATAATAGATAAATCACTCACGATGACAACTCATATAAAACAAACGACAAGAACAATATTTTACAAACTAAAAACAATCCAGCACCTCAGACTCCTCATAGAAGATAGTGATTTCCATACAATAGTCTAAGCCCTCACTCCTCACGTGGACTACTGTAATAGCATACTACAAGGTCTGCCCAAAAAGAGCCTCCACACACTCCAATTAGCTCAGAATGTTACTGCAAGGATCATAACCAAAGCAAGACTGACAGATCACATTTCCCCTATACTCTACAGCCTACACTGGCTTCCGATTGCTAGCAGGATAAAATATAAAACCATGGTCACCACATTCAAACTAATCAACAACATCTCCCCATCTTTTCTCTCAACCACAATTCAGATCCAACCAGAAGGCAAAAGCAGGAGAAAAAGTACTTTAAACTGACTAACCATACCCACTTCAATCCACAGAACCAAACAAGCAACCAACACTAGAGTCTTCTCCTATTCAGCCCCCAACCTCTGGAATTCCTTACCGGACCCCACCAGAATGATAAGACTTACACCTTCAGAAAAGAGCAAAAACTCACCTGTTTTCCCAAACACTACAATAACCTCCCCTCCCAGCGATAACTCACTCAACCCACCAGCTTACCCCTCTCCCTCTGCCTCCTCAGCCCTAGCTCCCCCCTCTATCCTCACCTATTTTTTGATCTATGCATTAGTTGCAACAACCATCATGTAAACAGTTAAAAGTGTGCCAACAGGGGAGAGCCAGAGAGGACAGCCTTCCAGTCCGGAAGTGACAGGCTCCTACTCCGGCGGCCCCGACGTCAGCGGGGGCTTCTTCAAAGGCGGAGCAGTGTGTACGGAGCTTTGGGAGAGCCAGAGAGGACAACCTTCCAGTCCGGAAGTGACAGGCTCCTGCTCTGGCGGCCCCGACGTCAGCGGGGGCCTCTTCAAAGGCGGAGCAGTGTGTACGGAGCTTTGGGAGAGCCAGAGAGGACAGCCTTCCAGTCCGGAAGTGACAGGCTCTTGCTCTGGCGGCCCCGACATCAGCGGGGGCCTCTTCAAAGGCGGAGCAGTGTGTACGGAGCTTTGGGAGAGCCAGAGAGGACAGCCTTCCAGTCCGGAAGTGACAGGCTCCTGCTCCGGCGGCCCCGATGTCAGCGGGGGCCTCTTCAAAGGCAGAGCAGTGTGGACGGAGCTTCGGGAGAGCCAGAGAGGACAGCCTTCCAGTCCGGAAGTGACAGGCTCCTGCTCCGGCGGCCCCGACGTCAGCGGGAGCCTCTTCAAAGGCAGAGCAGTGTGTACGGAGCTTTGGGAGAGCCAGAGAGGACAGCCTTCCAGTCCGGAAGTGACAGGCTCCTGCTCTGGTGGCCCCGACGTCAGCGGGGGCCTCTTCAAAAGCTCCGCAAGGTAGGTGCAGCCGGAGGCACTAGTCGGGGGCAGCGATCTAAGGGGCTAGATACAAGAGGCGTGTCAGGCCCCTTGGAGTACCGCAGGAGACCAGAAGTAAGAGGCATCAGTGAACTGGTACGGCAGTTTAAATGGGAAAGAGAAAAAGAAAACCACAACAGTGGTTCCTGCAGAAACAATGGTGGCGGGTCCTGATGTCTCTTTAGACCCTGACTTTTTAGTTCTGCGCTCGTCTGTTGCGTCCCTGAGCTCTCCGGACCGTTCTCCTCCCTCTCCACCAACTTATATTTCACCGCCTCCAACCGGGTCTGTGGGAGCGCAGTTTCAGCAGAGTACTCCGGCTGACACCGGCGGAAAGTTGAAACCAGTTGCTTGGACGTCTCTTCCAGGTGTGGCCAATGAGGTACCTGATCAGGTGACTATGGCTGATATCTGAAAAGTTGTGACTCGTATTGAACAATCTTTAGTACCCACAGTTAAGCAGCTCTGTAGTTTCTCTCTTGAGGTTACTACAAAGCTGTGCGAGGTAGAAGGGCGGTTGGAGAATATGACTACCCAATTATCTAGTTGTGAAAACCAGTGCTCTACTCTTAAAGCTGTTAGTTCCTCTAGTATTAAAGATAGTTTAATTATTCACCACAAGATAGAGATGTATGATAATATGTTTCGTGCTAAGAATATTCGATTGTTAAATTTTTCTTGCTGTCGTCTTCTTTCTGCTGAGATTTTGCTTCAAAAATATTTTAGGGAAGTTTTGGGCTTGGCTTCGGCCGACTCCATAGCTATTTCTAAATTATATTATTTGTCTGGTCGGGGGCTATCTATGAGTCCTCCAGGGGAGTTTGATGTAGTTCAGGCCCGTGATGGACTTGATCTTACTCAATTCCTGGAGGATTCTCAAGATAATATTGCTTCTCGTGCTACCTTGGTTGTAAGTTTTGTCTCTGACCAGGACAAGATGTTAGTCTTCCGAAGTTATTTTAAAAATATGTCAACCCTATTTTGTGGTGCTAGGGTTCAAATGTTTCCCGATGTTTGTACGGCGGAAGGCTTTTTTGGCTCTGAAACCTAGGGTGGTGGCCCTGCCAGCTACATTTTTTCTTAGATATCCCTGTAAATGTCTCGTTACGTTTCAGGGTTCTAAATTTGTTTTCTCAGATCCAGCTCAGTTAGGAGGTTTCCTGGATGGTAAAGAAGGACACGGTAATTCGATAGGTGAGGGCTAGGGAACTATGTTTAAATGCTGTCTTGTACCTAGAGCTTTGCTCTTATTTTTTCCTTTAACTAATTATGTTTGCAATGTCTCCCCATTATTGTGGGCTAGGAGATAGTGTGTTTGCTGTTTAGTTATTTTGTAAGAGTCACTTATGTAACAACGTTAGTGTTGTGAGATTTGGATGCAAATGCTCTTGATTTTCTTTGTGCTTGCTTTTGTAAGTGCCAACACCCACCACTCTTTTATGGGTATAGTGGGCATGTAAATAGTTTGTTGTAACATAATTCAAAACATTGTTTTTTGTAAATGTTACCTGTTCAATGTAAACCATCCCTGATCGTTGGAAGGGGCAGTATAGAAAAACTGTTCAAATAAACAACAAGAAACAAAGTTGGATGGACTTTCTAAGGGCGTTCGTCTGCTCCAAGCAGAAAGCTAAGGCTTTCTTGTGGTCTAACATCTGTAGCACAGCTTCCCCTCTGCGAGCATGAGGTTTTGGGAAGAATGTTGGAAGGATGATTAACTGGTTAAGATAAAATTCTGTGACTTTTGGAAGAAATTTGAGTTGACTATGAAGGACCACTCTGTTGTGATGAAATCTTGTATAAAGTGGATGAACTATTAAGGCTTGAAGCTCGCTTACTCTGCATGTTGAAGTGACTACCATCAGAAATAATACCTTCCAAGTCAAGAACCTCAGAAGATGGGTATTGAGTGGCTCAAAAGGAGCTTGTATCAGCTGCGCAAGAACCACATTGAGGTCTCAAGACACCGCAGGTGGCTTATAAGGAGGTTTTAACAGTAGTAAGCCCCGCATGTGACCACCTAAAGGCCATATAGGGATATGTTTATCTTCTACACCTCAGTAGTATGCTCCAATTGCACTGAGGTGAACCGCTATGGAGTTGGACTTGAGAGGTGTAGAAGCAGTGTTTGTGTAGGGCCAGCGAAAGGATCTAGGGAGCATTCCTCACACCAAACAAACCTCTTCCATTAGCATGAATAGTACTTTCTTGTTGAGGTCCTTCTGGAGGCCAAAAGGACACTGGTGAAACCAGCCAGCAGATTGAGTTTGGACAAAGTTAGCCTCTCAATATCCAAGCTGTGAGGGCTAGGGACCTGATGCTGGGGTGCAACATTCTGTCTTCCTGCGGTATCAGATTTGGTGCCTGTCCAAGCCAAACTGATTTCCAAATGGAGAGCTCAGGAAGAGGGAACTACAGTAGCCTGGGCCAATATGAGGCAATGAGAATTATCGTACCTCTGTCTGATTTGAGCTTCAGGGGGGGTCGGTAATGAGACGTATTGGAGGATACATGGGTATAGAACCCCCCCCCTTCCCAACTGAGGAGGAAAGCATCCAAGGCTAGTTTGCTGTGAGACCCCATTCCGGAGCAGAACTGATCCACCTGGGCATTTTGAGGAGTCACAAAAAGATATAAAAGAGGTACCCCACTCCAGAAAGATGCAATTTGCAACCTCCTTGTCCAGGGTCCATTCGAAAGACGGGTAGGTTAGTGGCTCTCAAGTCCATCTTGAGAGACACTGTGAAGTTCCACAACCTGTTTCCCAACACAGGAGGTACAAGCCTGTTCTTACCTGTTTATATATTTATTTATTTTAAAACATTTATAACTGTTGATACAGAACATGGTGACTTGATATCCTGTTGGTATTCTTTAGTCTTTTCAAGGATGCATTTCACATCCGCAATGTCGTCTCTCGTTCCTCGCCCTTACCTGAACCCTGCTTACACTTCAGGTAGTTCTTTTCCCAGGTATGGTTGTAGTCTCTTTTGAATAATCTTCAGTAGAATCTTGCTGGCATGTGGGATCAGAGCGATTGTGCGATAATTTCCACTGTCAGTTGGATCACCTTTCTTTAGTATTGGTATAAACACGGATTTTTTCCAGTCAGTTGGCCATGATGTTTTCTTCCATATTTCTTGGCAGAGCCTTGTAAGTACAGTAACAGCTGCATCACATTGCTATAATACTTCTATGGGAATGCTATCAATGCCTGGTGCTTTGTTCTTTGATAAGGCTTTCAATGCTGCTTCAACTTCTTCTTTCATCACCAATGGTTCCCGATCATAAGGTACAGGTTGAAACGGCTGTTGGTCCACTTGATCTTTATCATATAAAAACTCTGTATATTCCTTCCACCTTTTCTTGATCTTCTCAGCATCATTCAACATAGAACCTTGAGCATCTTGTAACATTCCAATTCGAGGCTGGAACTTTTTCTTTAACTCTCGTAGCTTTAGGAAAGCCGACCTTGTTCTTCCTCTAATAGTTTCTGCTTCTATTTCCTTGCATGCGTATTTGTAGTACTTTTCCTTGTCCTGTCTTGCTGCTTGTTGGAAATATCTCTTGAGTTCTGCGATCGTCTTTCTTTCTCCTCTGGCTTTAGCTTCTCTGTGTTTCTGGGAAATTTTTAGAGTTTCTTCCGTCATCCATTTTGGCTGTTTTCGTTTTTTAACCTTTTGTAGAGACTTCTCGCTTTCTTCCAACACAACCTTCTCGATGTCATTCCATAACTCTTCTGGAGATCTGTCATTTGTATCTAAAGCAGGAAATTGATTTTGCAGGCAGTCTTTAAATTTCACTGGTATATTCTCAAGGTCATATTTTGCTGCATTCATGAGTGGTTTGCTCTTTTTCAATTTTAGCTTGAGTTTTGATTCTAGTAGTTGATGATCTGCACCACAGTCAGCTCCAGGTTTTGACTTTGTTGATGTTACAGAGCTTTTCCATTGTTGACTTCCACAGATGTAGTCAATTTGATTTTTATACAATCCATTGGGTGAAGTCCATGTGTACAGTCGCCGCTTGTGTTGCTGGAAGAAGGTGTTTGAGATGAATAGATCGTTGGTCTTGCAGAATTCTATCAGTCTTTCTCCAGCTTCATTTCTGTTGCCAAGTCCATATTTTCCAACTACTTTGCCTTCTTCTTTGTTGCCAACCTTTGCGTTCCAGTCACCCATGACTATCAGGATATCCTGTTTGCATGTTCTGTCAATTTCAGCTTGTACTTGTTCACAGAACTCTTCAAGACTAATAAGAGAAAATATTTTTTTCACTCAAAGTGTAATCAAACTCTGGAATTTGTTACCAGAGGATGTAGTAAAAGCTGTTAGTGTAGCTGGGTTTAAAAAAGGTTTGGAAAAGTTCCTCGAGGAAAGGTCCATAAACCGTTATTAAAAGGGACCCAGGATATCACTGCTTGACCCAATACAAGCATTGAGGAACCTGTGTCTTTTGTGGAGACTGCTAGGTACTTATGACCTAGATTGGCCACTGTTGGAAAAAGGATACTGGGCTTGATGGACCTTGGTCTGACTCAGTATGGCATATCTTATGTCCTTAATGTAAGAATACATGTATGTTAGGGAAAACTGAGCTAGTGAAAGCCATCTGAGAATGAGATCAGGGCGATTAGGTGTCGGAGCCAAAGTGTTCCAGAAAGAGAAGGGTTATTAGCTTGCAACTGAATTCTCCAAGGTCTGTGAATAATCATATCTCTGGGGTGAAGGAGTTCTAGATGGTGGGTGCATAGGAGAAGGCCCTGCTGGAGGTGGAGATGTTGGAGTGAGTGAATGTGGCTGATACTGAAAGGAGGTTGTGGTTGGTTGTTCTTCTTACTCTCTTATTGTGGGGGTTGTTGAAGTAGAGGACCAAGGATGTCAGCAGATAGGTGTGGATGGTCTTAAAGATGGTTAAGGCAACTTTGTATTTGACCCTCGAGTGCACAGGAAGCCAGTGTAAATGCCTCAGTGATGTTTGCTTGTGAGCTGTGTCAGTGATTATTCTGGCTGTTGTGTTCTGAGCGAGCAGCAGAGGGAGTAATGTAGATTTGGTGAGTCCCTAGTATATTATGTTAGCATAGTTGAGGATGGGGGTGATGAGGGCTTGACAGACATTTCTGAAATCATTGTGGTTCAGTAGGGGTCGAAGATGCTGTACTGCCCTCATCTGGAAGTATGCAGCCTTGGTAACTTGCTTGATGTGGTGGTGGAAACTGAGGTGTGGGTACAGGACTATGCCAAGATATTTTACTTGATCCTTTACTTGTAACGTTAGTCTGGCCAAGTTGACTGTGGATGGAGGGGAAGGGTGAAGGTGAGGTGCTTGGTTATGTGAAGGACTTCTGTTTTATTAGGGTTGATGTGCATGTTGTGATTGTTGAGCCACAGGATGACAGCTTCAAGGCATTGGCTGATATTAGAGTAGTTGAGGTTGCTGGTGGAGAATGGTGTGTAAATTAAAATGCCATGATTGTACAGGTGATAGAGGATGTTGCAGTTCTTGATGATTTTGCATAGGGGTTGGATGAAGATGATGAATAGCAAGGAGGATAAAGCGGAGCCATGAGGTAAATCTTGTAGTAGTTTGAAAGGGTTGGAGGTTTCGGTTCCAATTTTGACTTGCTGGGATTGGTCGTTTAGGTAGGACTGAAAACACTGCAGGGTTGTATCTCTAAGTCCAATTGCATGGAGATGTGAAATGAGGTGGGTGTGGGCAACAGAGTCAAAGGCTGCAGAGATGTCGAGAAAGATAAGGATGAAGCCTTGTGTAGCCTTTTCCGTACCTTTGATTAAGGTATCTAGGAGGGAGGTCAGTAGGGTTTCGTTGCTATGAAAAGGCTTGAAGCCATACTGGTGTTTGTCAAGGGGTGCACAGACATCTACAAAGTCCTGAGTCTGAAGCTGAACTGCCTTTTCAATGATTTTGGCAAGGAAAGGAATGCTTGAGATGTGTTTGTAAGAAGAAGGTACCGATGGGTCTGCTGAAAGATTGTTTAGTAAAGGCCTGATGGATGGTTGCTTGAGGGCAGCTGGCATGTAGCCCTGTGCTAATGAGGAATGGACAATGCAAAGAATGGTTGGGGTGAGCTGTTGCTTGGCCATCTTGATTCAGGAGCATGGGCAGGGTTCAAGTGAGGAGATAGTGCAGTGAACATAAGAAATGCCATACTGGGTCAGACCAAGGTCCATCAAGCCCAGGATCCTGTTTCCAACAGTGGCCAATCCAGGTCACAAGTACCTTGCAGTTTCCCAAAAAGATAGCGCAATTACTCACCTGTAACAGGTTGAGGTTTGATATAATGTTATCTAGTTGCTGGGCAGACAGAGGGCTGAAGGTTGAGCAGGTTTTTAATTGTGTAGTGTTGGTGGAGTCGATGGGAGGCTGGGGTGGAGCTGTGGTGAGACATTTCCTATCCTGAAGAAATTGTGATATATCATTTGGTGCGGGAGCAGTAATGGACTCCAAAATAGTTGGGGTCTTGAGCAGGTTCAAGGCTATGCTGAAAAGTTCTCTAGGGCAGTTGAGGGAGGCTTTGAGAAGGTTGGAATGATACCCCTTTTTCTTTTGAAGAGAGTGTGCAGTAATCAGCTTGGGCACTTGTGTATGCTAGGTAATTGGATGGGTTCTTTTGCAATCTCCATTTATGCTCTAGCTGTCTGAGCTTGTTTTTTATTGCTTTGAGTTGAGATGTAAACTAGTGCGCAAGGTGTGATCTTTGTATCTTGGCTGTGCTGTCGAGCTTGTTGGCAAATGATGCTATGCTGGTGTTCCATTCAGTTACAAACTTGTCAAGATTGGTTGGATCATCCTGTGGTAAAGGTGGGATGCTGCATATGAATGAATCTTTGTCATATGTCCTAAACCTCTGTATGCAAGGAGGGGAGATTTGAGGATGAGTATCCTGGGGATGCTTGGGAGGAAGAGGGTGATTAGGTTATGGTCGGACAAAGGCACAGGGGTGATATGGGTCACTGAGGATAGGTTTTGGTGTGGCCAATTGGCTGGTGTGAAAATGAGGTCCAAGGTGCCTCCCCTGATGTGCGTCAATTCTGCGATGATCTGGTTGAACTGGAGTGCTTCCATTGCTTGGAGGAAAAGAACGGTCTGCTTGTTAGATAAAGTGGGTAGGTTGAGGTCACCCAGGAGAATGAACCATTTGTTTTTGTGGTGATCAGAGCATGCCTCTTCGTTGAGCGGGGAGAGATCACTAGCTCCTGTTATTAGTCTGCCTAGCATATAGAATACCAACAAGTATTACATGTACTGTCGAGGCCATGTAGCCTATTAATGTTAACATGGGTGACAGCTGATACCTGCTGACTCAGATGAGTCTCCTGCACTACTTCTCTCAGTCTGGATAATCTGTCATACAGGAGGAAAGCTCTCGCTCGATGATGAATTCCAATTGTTGTTGGACAAAGGTGGGATTTTGGGTAATCTATTACAAAGGCTGCACTTAAATGGTCAGTTGTGTTGATTCATGAACTCCTTTCTGAGAAGCACTCTTGATCAACCAATCATCCAGGTAGGGGAAGACATACACTCCCAGTCTACATAAGAACTGCTACCACAGCAAGGTATTTTGTAAATTCATGAAGAGCTGACGCAAGGCCAAAGGGCAGAATGCAATATCAGAAGTGCTGATGCACTACTATGAATCCATGATACTCCACCCCTGGCTTTGGCTGAGGAGCCAACTGGGCATTCTGTGGCTTCTCTCACTTTGTTTGAGCTCGAGGAGTCTGCTTCGCTTGGGAATAGTGAGAACCAGGAAAATATCTATGCCTTTGAGATTAGCAGGTCTTTTTCTGGTTGCCACCTTGAAACCTCCTGCAGTAGAAGGCCGGCTCAGACCTGTGCCTTGAGAGATTTCGAAGACTGATGTGCTGCTTTCATATGAAGCCAGCCTTCTTGTTGAATTTATCTCTGAAGAGATTCTCTCTGTGGTATGGTACGTCAGCAAGCTTGTTGAAGGTCTGAAATCTAGAGTCAGGTGAGTCTCTGGGCACCAATACCTGCTGCAGAAGCTCTTGATACCATATCAAAGATATCATATGTCACTTGGACCATGAACTTCGAGCAGTCTTTGCCGTGTTGCACCAGGAAACGATACTGTTCCAATCCCTCTGAAGGAAGATATTGGGACAGATCATCCAGGCTACACATGATCTCCTTCAAGAACATGCCCATTTAGAGGTGGTAAGAGGCGATGTGGGCATAGCAATGCCCTGTCGCGCTGGACCTTAAATAGTGTCTTGGCTACCAGTGGCATCGGTGGAAAGGCGTACAGAAGGCCTTCTGTCCATGGGATGAGAAACACATCTGCTGTCACTCGGGTTGGGTGCGGCTGGTGGGAGCAGAATCGGGGCAACTGCATGTTGTTCGGACTGGAGAACAGGTCCATTGAGGGGATTCCACAGAGACAAAACAGCCGTGAGACTACTACTGGATTCAGGCACCACTCGTACAGCTGGAGGATCCTGCTCAGCTTCTCCGACATGCCATTGTCCTGGCCTGGGAGCATCCCTCTGCGAGCAGTATATGAGCAGAGGGCTACCACCTCCTGGCAGAGGTGTTATGACCCTGTTCCTCCCATTTGTTCATGTAGAACATTGCGACCTGATTGTCGGTCTGGATCAGTACCGGGTGGTGCTGCAGCTGGTGGCAGAAGGCTCGGAGAGCAAGGTATATTGCTCGGAGTTCCAACAGGTTGATATGCATCCGGGATTCCCTGTGGGACCAGCCGCCTTGTGTCTGGAGGCTCTCGCAATACACTCCCCAGCCCATTAGAGAGGCGTCCATGGTGAGGACCTTCTGGGGTATGGGTGCTTGGAAGGGAATTCCGGCCTGAAGGTGACATGGGATCTGCCACCATCTGAGGGAATCTGCCAACTGACAGGTCACTTTCACTCTGTCCCTGAGCCTGCCTGTGGTTTGTGTTCACTGAGAGTGGATGCACCACTGGGCTACTCTCATATGCAGGCAGGCATATGAGGTCACGTGAAACATAGAGGCTATGTGTCCAAACAGGCGGAGTAGGAGCCTGGCTGGTAGCATCTGGTGCACCTCTGCAGTTAACTCCCTGAGGCGTTCTGACCTCTACTGAGGGAGGAAGGTTTTTGCCCGGAGGGTATCTAGTTGTACCCCTATGAATTCTAGGCACTGGGCTGGAGTGAGGTGGGACTTGGGGTAGTTTATGATGAACCCCAGGTACTGTAGGATGTTGATGGTGCGCCTGGTGGCGCATTGTGCCTATGCAGCTGTGTTCCCGTTTATGAGCCTTCATCCAGGTAAGGGAAGACAAAAGCCCCTTGGAGCCTGAGGTGGGCTGCGACCACCACAAGGCAATTTGTGAAGACCATCGATGATGAGGCCAGACCAAAGGGCAGCACCCTGGATTGGTAGTGCTGTCCCCCCCACCATGACCTGGAGGTATTTTTCTGTGACTGGGATGAATTAGGATGTGAGTGTAGGCATCCTTTAGGTCTAAGGAGCATAGCCAATCTCTCTGCTGGAGGAATGGCAGTAGTGTCCCAAAGGGGAGCATCTTGAACTTCTTCCTGACCAGAAACCTGTTGAGGTCTCGCAGATCCAGGATGGGCCTAAGGTCCCCTGTCCTCTTAGGGATGAGGAAATACCTGGAGTAGAAGCCTGTGCCCCAGAGATGTTTCTGCACTGGCTCCACTGCTTTGTTGTTGATCAGGCCTGCTAGTTCGGTGAGGAGCAAGGTCTGGTGAAGTACGAGGATGGCACTCACTGTAGGTGGAGGAGGCAGCCCTCCTTGACCACTTGTAGCACCCAGGTATCGGTAGTGATAGCTGTCCACCTGTGGGCAAACAGGGCTAGGTGCCCCTTGTGCGTAGCAGAGGACCCCCCTGGGGATAGGAAGATCACGCCCAGGCAGTCAAAAGCTCCCCCCAGGCTGGGCCGGAGCCAGAGCCTGGGACTTCGGTGTCTTTTGCTTTCTGGGACCATGTCCCAGGCCTTTTTGCTGCTGGCCCTGTTGAGGGGACAGGAAGGCCTGGAAGTGCAGTGTACCGCTAAAGCCCCCTTTCTTCCTTGAGATAAAGGGCATTTTCCCCGGGGCTTTCTTCTGGGATTGCACCAAGGTCTTTGAGAGCCTGGTTCTCGTCATGAACTCTGTTTCTATCTCTGTTGCCTTATCTACCATGGGCTTCCCGAATAGGTTTTCTCCTATGCAGGGGACATCAATCAGTTTGTCCTGCACCCATTGCTCCAGGTTGGATGACTGCAGCCATCCTTGGTGTCATGCTCCAATGCCTGCAGCGGCCACCATGGCTGATGACTTGAAGCCATCATAGGCTGCTCAGGATAAAAATTTCAAGCATTCTTTTACTGCCAAGGTCAGGGTCTTAAACCTCTGTAGGGGTTCCCCATTGAGGCCTACTGAGAATCCACCAAGTTCCTTTGACAGTTCCTTCAGGTACATACCGATATAAAGCTGGCAGGACTGGATCCGGCAAGTTAGCATCGAGCCCTGAAAGGTCTTCTGGCTAAGGGCATCAAGGGCTCAGGCCTCCCTGCAGATGAGACCGATGAATGAGTCTTTTGGTTTTTAAACCAGCGAATGGCCGACTCCACGAACATTGAGTTGTGGGGAAGCTGGGTCTTTTGGAACCCAAGGCTTCTGCGTACCCAGTACATAGCATCGAGGTGCCTACTAATGACTGAAACAGACGCTGGTGTTTCTCACCTCCGGAGGAGGAGGTGGTCAAGGATTGGTGCACTGGGACCATAAGGGTTTCCTTTGGGGGTACCTCTTATTGGAGTATTTCTAATTCCTAGGTGCATGGGTCTTCCTCAGCCTCAGTCTCGATAGTGAGAGCCTTGGCCATGTCCCACACAAAATCGAGGAAAGTGACGTCCTCGGGCAGGGAACAGCAGCAGTTCATCGGGGAAGATGGGTCCAATGGCACATGTCTGTGTTGTCTCATGTCCGGGGACTCTTCGTCCTTGGTCTCCCATTTGGACTCGAAGTCCACGTATGAGTCTGATGCCACGCAATCTCCTCTATTGAGGACCGCTCCAGGTGATCCATAACCTCTGGAGGATCTGCAGTCCAAGCTGTGAGCACTTGCTGGGGAGGACCAGTGCCCTGAGGAATGGGACCGGGACCTCATCCGGCGCTGGGGGCTGTCTCAAGACCGGTGGCGTTCGAGGACTGGCTCAACGTCCAGGGACCTCCTCAATGTTGAGGAACCCATCATCAGGGCGGATGAACTACTACTACTGAGCATTTGTAAAGTGCTACAAGTCGTATGCAGCGCTGCCCAAACATGTAAGAGACAGTCCCTGCCCATTAGAGCTTACAATCTAATCAAGACAAAACACAAGACAAAACACAGAAGGTGTAAGCAGGGATAAACTAGGGAAAGAAAAGGGGAGAGAAAAGGAGATCAGGTGAGTCGAGATCCAAAAGCAGCAGCAAAGAGGTGAGCTTTCTCACTTGGATTTGAAGAGGGTTAGAGAGGGTGCCTGGCGTACCGACACAGGTAGTTTGTTCCAGGCAAAAGGTGCAGCAAGGTGAAAGGAGCAAAGCCTGGAGTTAGCAGTAGTAGAGGAGAGCACAGATAGAAGTAGTTCCCGAGGGGGGATGTAAGGAGAGATAAAAGAAGAAAGGTACTGAGGAGCCGCAGAGTGAATGCATTTATAGGTCAGCAGGAGAAGTTTGAACTGGATGAGGAAATGGATACGGAGCCAGTGAAGTGACTTGAGAAGAGGAGTAATATGGGCATGACGAGGCTGGAGGAAGATTAGTTGCACAGCAGAGTGTTGAAAAGATTGAAGGGGAGAGAGATGATTCAAAGGGAGACCAGCAAGGAGAAGGTTACAGTAGTCAAGACGGGGGGTGATTAAGGAGTGGATGAGGGTTTTAGTAGTGTGTTCAGACAGGAAAGGGTGGATTTTGCTAATGTTGTAGCGAAAGAAACGGCAGGTCTTAGCTACGAGCTGGATATGTGTGGAGAAAGAGAGAGAGGAGTCAAAGACAACCCCCAATTGCGGGCAGAGGGAACAGGAAGGAGTACAGAGTTATCCACAGAGATTAAGAAAAGAGGAAGTGGAGGGGAGGTTTTAGGGGGAAAGATGAGAGGTTCAGTCTTGGCATGTTCAATTTCAAGCGGTGGTGAGACATCCAGGCAGCAATGTCAGAAAGGCAGGCAGAGATCTGGGTCTGGATTGCCGGAGAGAAATCAGGTGTAGAGAGGTAGATCTGGGAGTCATCGGCAAACAGATGGTACTGAAAGCCATGGGAAGAGATAAGCGCACCAAGGGACTGGGTATAGAGAGAGAAAAGGAGTTGACTCAAGACAGAACATTGGGGTACACCAACTGGAAGGGGGTAGAAGAGGAGGAGGAGCCACCCGAACACACACTGAAAGAGCGATGGGAGAGATAGGAGGAGAACCAGAATAGTAGAGAGCCACTAAAGCCAAGTGAGGACAGGGTATCGAGGAGAGGTTTGTGGTTGACCGTGTCAAAAGCAGCAGAAAGGTCGAGTAGGATGAGGACAGAGTAAAGGCCCTTGGATTTTGCCAGGAACAAGTCACTGGAGACTTTGGAAAGAGCCGTTTTAGTAGCATGTAGAGGATGAAAGCCAGATTTTAAGGGATCCAGGAGGGCATGAGAGGAGAGGAAGTCGAGGCAGTGGCGGTGAATCACACACTTGAGTAGTTTAGAAATGAAGGGAAGGAGAGAGATGGGTCGATAATTAGAAGGACAGGTGGGATCAAGTGAGGGTTTCTTGAGGAGAGGTGTGACTACAGCATGCTTGAAGTCAGCAGGGACTGTTGCGGTGGAGAGCGATAGGTTGAGAATATGAGAGATGGAAGGGACAAAGGTGGAGGAGATGGGGCTTAGGAGATGGGTGGGAATAGGATCAGAGGAGTAGGTGGTGAGTTTGGAGGAAGAAAAAAGGTGCACAGTTTCCTCTTCAGAGATCACAGGAAAGGAAGAGAGGGTAGCAGAGGTAGGAGGGGGGAGAGTTGGGGGGGGGAGAGAGGAGGAGGGGAAGTAGCTGACTTTGTGGGGAATTGGAGAGTGATCTTGTGGATTTTGTCATGGAAATAGTCAGCTAGAGTTTGGGCCGAGAGGGAGGGAGAGAGAGATCAGAGGCAGAGGCACTTTGAGGAAAGAGCTGAGAATAGTAAAGAGACGGCAAGGCTCAGAGGCAAGGGAGTTGGTCAGATGGACATAGTAGTCTTGTTTGGCAAGGGCTATGGCTGACTGGAAAGAGACAAGCATGAATTTGAAGTGTAGAAAGTCTGCAGGGGAGTGGTATTTGAGCCAAGCACGCTCAGCAGAACGGGCACAGGAATATAGATTGCGGGTAGTGGGTGAAAGCCATGGCTGGGGTGTAGAACGTCTCACAGGATGTGGGATGGGTGAAGCAAGGGCATCCAGAGCTGAGGAGAGTGCAGCATTATAGGAAGTTACTGTCTTGTCAACAGACCTGGTTGACATAGTGGAAGAAAGAGATGGAGAAAGTGGAAGAGAAAGCCAAGGGATAAATAGCATGAAGATTTCTAAATAATTTGGAGGAGACAGGACGAGGCTGAGATGGCGAGTGATGAAGATTAAAGCTTAAAAGGTGATGGTCGGATAAGAGAAGAACTGAGCTATAGATGTTCGAGGGTAGGCAGCTAGAGAGAAATATTAGGTGTCGACAGTGGCCATGCTGGTGAGTGAGGGCAGTGGAACAAAGCTGGAGGTCCAAAAAACTGCCAGCATGGTTTAAAGGTGAGGTCAGAGAGGCTGTTGTTGCCAAAAACGCATCTCTCAGGAAATGGAAAAAAGAGCCAAATGACGAAACCTGGAAACAGCACAAGCACTGGCAAGTTAAATGCAAGGCATTGATAAGGCAGGCAAAGGGAGAATTTGAGAAGAAGCTTGCTGCGGAAGCAAAAACATGAAATAGACTTTTTCCAAGTACATTTGGAGCAAAAAACCTGTGAGAGAGTCAGTTGGTCCATTAGATGATAGAGGGGTTAAAGGGGCACTAAGAGGCGACAAGGCGATAGTGGAGAGACTGAATGAATTCTTTGCTTCGGTCTTTACTGAGGAAGATATAGGGATGTTACCCATGACTGAAGTGGTATTTAAAGGTGCGGAAGAATAGAAGGAAATATCGATACATCGGGAAGATGTATTACAACTATTAGATAAACTGAAGAGTAGCAAATCACCTGGGCTGGATGGTTTACATCCAAGGGTGTTGAAAGAACTGAAATATGAGATTGGTGACCTGCTATTAGTAATCTGTGAATTTTCATGAAAATCATCTGTAATACCTGAAGATTGGAGGATCGCCAATGTAATGCCAATTTTTAAAAAGTGTTCCAGGGGTGATCCGGGAAACTACAGACCGGTGAGCTTGATGTCAGTACCGGGAAAAATGGTAGAAACCATCATAAAGAATAAAGTTACTCAGCATGTAGATAGTCATGGCCTAATGGGAGACAGCCAACATGGCTTTAGACAAGGAAGATCTTGTCTTACTAATCTGTTGTTTTTTTAAAGGTGTGAATAAACAGGTGGACAAAGGTGAATAGGTTGATATAGTGTATCTGGACTTTCAGAAAGCCTTTGACAAGGTCCCTCATAAGAGACATTTGGAAAAAACAAGAGTCATGGGATAGGAGGCAGTGTACTACTGTGGATCAGGAACTGGTTAAAAGATAGAAAGCAGAGGGTAGGGCTAAATGGCCAATTTTCCCAATGGAGAAAGGTGAAAAGTGGTGTACCCCAGGGATCTGTGCTGGGTCCGCTGCTTTTTGACATATTCATAAATGACCTGGAAAAGGGAATAACACAAAACTATTTAAAGTTGTTAAAATCCAAGAGGATTGTGGAAAATTGCAAGAGGATCTTGATAAATTGGAAGACTGTGCATCAAAATGGCAGATGAAATTTAATGTGGACAAGTGCAAAGTTATGCACCTAGGGAAGAACAACCCAAACTATGGTTACACGATGCAAGGTTCCACATTAGGAACCATCACCCAGGAAAAAGATTTAGGCGTCATTGTGGATAACATGTTAAAACCCTCGGCCCAGTGTGCAGCGGTTGCTGGGGCCACTTGGCAAGAGTGATCATAGCATGATCACGTTTGATCTAATTACTGGAGGAGGGGTGGTAAGGAAATCCACAGTACTACCTTTTAATTTTCGAAAGGGAGACTATAATAAAATGAGGAAAATAGTTTAAAAAAAACAAAACGTAAAGGAGCAGTTGCAAAGGTTAAAGACTTACATCAAGCTTGGGTGTTGTTGAAAAATACTATCTTGGAAGCCCAGACCAGCTGTATTCCACGCTTTAAGAAAAGTGAAAGTAAGTCCAAAAAATTGCCAGCATGGTTTAAAGGCGAGGTCAGAGAGGCTGTTGTCAAAAAAGCATCTTTCAGGAAATGGAAAAAAGAGCCAAATGACGAAACCTGGAAACAGCACAAGCACTGGCAAGTTAAATGCAAGGCATTAATAAGCAGGCAAAGGGAGAATTTGAGAAGAAGCTTGCTGCGGAAGTAAAAATGCGTAATAAAGACTTTTTCAAGTACATTCGTAGCAAAAAACCTGTGAGAGTCAGTTGTTCCATTAGATGATAGAGGGGTTAAAGGGGCACTAAGAGGCGAAAAGGCGATAGCGGAGAGATTGAATGAATTCTTTGCTTCAGTCTTTACTGAGGAAGATGTAGGGATGTTACTCATGACTGAAGTGGTGTTTAAAGGTGCGGAAGAATAGAAGGAAATATCGATACATCGGGAAGATGTATTACAACTATTAGATAAACTGAAGAGTAGCAAATCACCTGGGCTGGATGATATACATCCATGGGTATTGAAAGAACTGAAATATGAGATTGCAGACCTGCTATTAGTAATCTGTGAACTATCATTAAAATCATCTGTAATACAACACCAATTTCTAAAAAAGGGTTCCAGGGGAGATCCGGGAAACTACAGACGTCAGTACCAGGAAAAATGGTAGAAACTATCATAAAGAACAAAATTGCTGAACATGTAGATAGTCATGGCTTAATGGGAGTCAGCCAACATGGCTTTAGACAAGGAAGATCTTGTCTTACTGACCTGTTATGTTTTTTTGAAGGTGTGAATAAACAGATAGACAAAGGTGAGTCGGTTGATATAGTGTATTTGGACTTTCAGAAAGCCTTTGACAAAGTCTTTGATCAGAGACCTTTGGCAAAACTAAAGAGTCATGGGATAGGAGGCAGTGTACTATTGTGGATCAGGATCTGGTTAAAAGATAGAAAGCAGAGAGGGTAGGGATAAATAGCCAGTTTTCCCAATGGAGAAAGGTGAATAGTGGTGTACCCCAGGGATCTGTGCTGGGTCCGCTGCTTTTTGACATATTCATAAATTACCTGGAAAAGGGAATAACGAGTGAGGTTATAAAATTTGCAGATGACACAAAACTATTTAAAGTTGTTAAAACCCAAGAGGATTGTGGAAAAATGCAGGAGGATCTTGATAAATTGGAAGACTGGGCATCCAAATGGCAGATGAAATTTAATGTGGACAAGTGCAAAGCTATGCACCTAGGGAAGAACAACCCAAACTATGGTTACACGATGCAAGGTTCCACATTAGGAACCACTACCCAGGAAAAAGATTTAGGCGTCATTGTGGATAACATATTAAAACCCTCAGCCCAGTGTGCAGCAGCGGCCAGGAGAGCAAACAGGATGCTAGGTCTCATAAGGAAAGGAATGGAAAATAAAACAAAGGATATTATAATGCCTCTTGTCACAAGGTGGACCTAACAGAGCCTGAAAAAATGGAGATCAGTAGGGATGATCAGGGAGAAACTGACAGCATAAATAAAAACCTGTCAGATGGTTGCTATAAACAACCAGGACACACGTGGGTAAGGGCTAGAAAGACACACCCAGATAGCAGGGAAACGGAGTTTGCATTACCTGATAGGGATCAGCTGGGTGGAGGTGGAGCCCAAAGACACATACATAAAATACGCTCACAAGCAGTTAGAGGGAGGCAGCCGGAAAGGCAGCAGGAGAAACAGCAAGAGAGACAGCGGCAAGGGCAGCAGCCGTGGAACGAATGGAACTGGAATGAGAGAAAGAGAGAATGAACCACTGGGTCAGCAGGAAAATCAACAGGAAAGTCTGAGTGAGTCCCAAGACCTGTTTGAGAAGTTTGGAAGTCAGCAGCTGAATACTGAGTGCATGCGTGGAGGTCACGAGAGACGTGGGAGAATTTCCATAGAAGGTAACAGAGCAGGAATTGCAGAGAGAGGCTGTTTCCTACCTGAGTGGGTAAAACCCAGAAGTAATAGGAAAAGCCAACCAAAAGCAAGCCTAAGAGGAACAGAGAATAACTTCTTCCCTTGTGCTAGAAGCCCTAAGAGAAGAGAAGTTTTCCTACCTGCAGGAGCTTGTAATTCTACTAGCAATTTTAAACTCCCAAGTTTTAACAAGGTGCCGCCTCGAGTAGTGCAATCACAGGCAGCTGTACTGCAAGAGCTAAGCCCGAGCAAGCTCAGAGCATACCGTGAACACTCTAATAACAGAGCCAGTGAATGTTTGAAGTTTCCTTTTAGTTACCAGCAGGGGCAGAGCTCCTACGAGCCTCACTCAAAAACGTATGGTAATTCCCAGCAAGGCTTTGGCTCAGAGAAACAAAGTAACTTCCTGCTTGACGGAGCAAGCCAGCTTTACTCCGGTGAAACAGCTGATCCTGTAAATGTGTGTTCAGGTGAATATGAATCAATGCAATGTGATGACCCAGATATGCCAGTAAGTCCTGAACCAATGGACTGTTCTTTATCAGTAATTGACCCAGAGTTTTCTCTAAGATAAGAAGGTTGAAGATAACCAGAGTTTAAAGCCATAATCTGTTTGCTAACAAACGGTTCTCTCAGGCAACAGTATAATTGAGCTGTATAAAGGCAGCAAAAGAAAAGGTTGTGTTAAGAACAGAAAGTCTGTTTAGTTCTTTTCTTTTGTTATAGTTAAAAGCTGAAGCAAGCTATTTTTGTTCCATATTTAATTTCTGTTATATGCCCGAAGTGGTTTGTTATTTTGTTTTGCCAAAGAAGGAAAAACCCTCGTGGACGGGGAATAAAGCCCTGATTTGAAGTTGAAGTGTGTGAGTGAGTGGTTCTTATCAAAGAAGGTACAACTTCCACGCTCCGAGAGGGCCAGGCAGGGCTGTCTGCAGCATTTACAGAGCCAAGAGGAGGAGTCATCGGGTAATACCTGACCCCACCGGTAGGGCCCCCTGAGGGTGTGACACTCTATATTGTTCCATGGTGAGACTGCACTTTGAATATTGTGTGCAAGTCTTGTCGCCATATCTTAAAAAGGATATAGCATTATTAGAAAAGGTTCAGAGAAGAGCCACCAAAATGGTAAAGGGGATGGAAGGATACCTCTATGAGGAGAGGCTAAAAAGGTTAGGGCTCTTTAACCTGAAAAAGAGATGGCTGAGGGGAGATATGATAGAAGTCTATAAATTAATGAACGGAGTGGAACAGGTAAACGTATATTGATTGTTTACATCATCAGAATATAGAAAGACTAGGGGACATGCAATGAAGCTACAAGGTAAACTATTTAAGACTAATAAAAGAAAATATTTTTTCACTCAACATGTAATCAAACTCTGGAATTTGTTACCAGAGGATGTAGTAAAGGCTGTTAGTGTAGCTGGGTTTAAAAAAGGTTTGGAGAAGTTCCCGGAGGAAAGGTCCATAAACCATTATTAAGAAGGGACCCAGGATATCAATGCTTGACCCAATACAAGCACTGTGGAACCTGTGTCTTTTGGGGAAACTGCTAGGTACGTATGACGTAGATTGGCCACTGCTGGAAACAGGATACTGGGCTTGATGGACCTTGGTCTGACCTAGTATGGCATATCTTATGTTCTTATGGTATTGTCAGACTCAAGGGTGAAGGGGAGGAATATGTAGAAGCTGATGAGGAGAAAGCGGAATTGCTTAACAAATATTTCTATTCTGTGTTCACAGATGAAGAACTAGGAACAGGACCCCAGAAAACACCTGCAAACAGGAACAGAAGCGAGGGGCATCTTGAACAATTTTCAGATGACTTAAAGTAGACAAACCGATGGGACCAGATAGGATACACCCTAGAATACTAAGGAAACTTCAGAACGTTCTAACAGCTCCATTGACTGACCTTTTGAATGCCTCGTTGGATTCGGGAGTGGTGCCAAAGGACTGGAGAGAGGCTCATGTGGTGCCTTTACACAAAAGCAGAAGTAAGGATGTGGATGAAAACTACAGGCCAGTTAGTTTAACTTTGGTGGTGAGTAAATTATTGGAAACGCTGCTGAAAAAGAAAATAGTGAGGTTTCTGGAGTCCAGCGGATTATAGGATCCGAGACAGCATGGATTCACCAGAGGCAGGTCTTGTCAGACAAATCTGATTGATTTCTTTGACCTGGTGACCAGGGAGTTGGATCGAGGGAAAGCCCTAGATGTGGTGTATTTAGATTTCAGTAAAGCCTTTGACATCGTTCCTCACAGGCGACTTATAAACAAACTGAGCACCCTAGGGATGGACCCTAAAGTTACTGCTGGGGTTAGAAATTGGTTGAGTGGGAGGTGACAAAGAGTACAGGTAAATGGAGCTCACTCAGAGGAAAAGGAAGTTACCAGTGGTGTGCCCTAGGGATCTGTCCTTGGTCTGATTCTTTTTAACATCTTTGTTAGTGATATAGCGGAAGGGCTTTCGGGTAAGGTTTGCCTCTTTGCGGATGATACCAAAATCTGCAATAGAGTAGACACCCAGGAAGGTGTAGATAACATGAGGAGGGATCTAGCTAAGCTTGAAGAATGGTCTAGAATTTGGCAGCTTGATTTGTTAAAAAATGCAAGGTCATGCATTTGGACTGCAGCAATCCAAGGGAGCAATATAGTATAGGGAGTGAAGTACTTTTGTCCACTAAGGAAGAGCGGGAGCTAGGTGTGGTTGTGTCTGATGATCTTAAAGTAGCTAAACAGGTAGAAAAGGTGACAGCAAAAGCTAGAAGGATGCTTGGGTGCATATGGAGAGGAATGTCTAGCAGAAAAAAGGAGGTGATAGTGTCTCTGTATAAGTCTTTGGTGCAACCTCATTTGGAGTATTGTGTGCAATTCTGGAGACCGCACCTTCAAAAGGATATAAACAGGATGGAGTCAGTACAGAGGGTGGCTACTAAAATGGTTAGTGGTCTTCATTATAAAGCATTTGAGGACAGACTTAAGGATCTTAATATGTACACCTTAGAGGAAAGGCAGGATAGAGGTGATATGATTGAGATGTTTAAATACCACCATGGCAGAAATGCACAGGGGGAGGGCCTCTGTCGATTGAAAGCAAATTCTGCTACAAGGGGACATGGGATGAGGGTGAAAGGGGATAGATTCACGAGTGATATGCGGAAATATTTCTTTACGGAAAGAGTGGTGGATCCGTGGAATAGTCTCCCAGTGGAGATGAGGACAGTAACTGAATTCAAAAAAGCATGGGACAAACACAGAGGATCTCTAAAGGAAAAAAGGCGACTGTTGAGGTTGCTGATATGGAAGGACAGACTAGATAGGCCTTGTGGTCTTTTTCTGTCATCATTTTTCTATGTCATCTAGGCCACTGATTCACCTGTGTCACCTTTCTGGTCCCTTCACCTCTGTAGTCCTCCCCACCTTCCCTTGCTCCCATCTGTTACACACAGTCTTGCCTTGGCACCATGGTATATGGTTGTGGACTGTGAGTGGCATCGGCTGTGGGCAAGTGTCATGGCAGGGGGCATCCACTGCTTCAGGAGCTACATCACTGCATGGTTTATTAGGCGCCATGCAGGCAGGATGTCGCAGTTAGTGCATGACCGCCATTACATATGTGTCAAGTCCTGTGGTATCACATTATCGACATGCTGCCACAGCCAGACAGGGGGTGGGGTGGGCAGTGATGGCTGATCTGCTTGCAGGGACAGACTGACAGCACATATGTGGATACTGCCACTAGCCCCCGCCGACCCCTGAGCCAAGCTCACAGGATGGGGCGCATGTCCAAGCATCTGCACGGGCCAGCTGAGTCCCCTGGGGTGGGCAGCCCAACCACAGCTCCCCATGCACCGGGCAATGCCATTGCTGTGTGAGCCCTGTGGTGTTGCTGCCATCTGCCACCAGGGGGGTACAGTGGCCTCCCCGCCTGCTATGTCTGGATATACCTACTGCTGTGGGCATCTGTACCATGCATGACCCATCCCCCTGCTGTCACCTATTCGGCAACCATTGCTGCTGCCACCAGCATGTGGCTTAGCCCCATAACCCTGTTCCCCTGTGCAGACACACAGCTGTGCCTTTCAGGGTGTGTATGGCCTAGCATGGTGCTCAGCTCCCCCTCCCATTCAGGTCTGCTTACCTGGTAGATGGAGTTGGATGGCCCTCCATATGGCCATGGACAGCCGTAGGTTGGGCCGCCGCCCGCCCCCCACCCCCCGGGGTATAACATTCCATCTTACTGCAGCACGGAACAGGCAAGGGCCTCAGATTCATTGGGGCAGAAGTTCACTGTCCTTTTCGCTACCATGCCGCTGGTATCTATCCACCCAGCCACAGGGGGGCTCTTGCACAGGCAGCCCGCGAGGCCTGCGTGACGGTGTCATCAATGCACAGGCACACCAGATGGGCGATACACAGGTTCATGCACACTTGCTGCCCACATCTCTGATCACTGGTTTGGATACCTACACAGGTATCACGGGCTAACATCTTCTTAGTCACAGAGACTTGATTCCGGCCCCCGCGCATACCCGTCTGGGTGCCTGCTGCTGTGCTCAGTTTGTGCCACATTTTCGAAGCTTGGCTGTTTTGGAGGTGCATGACTCCTGATTCAAGCACTTTTCCTGAGTGGGTATCTTTCTGGTGATATGGCATGACTCGGTGCCTTGTTGAAAATCGAGCCCTAAGTATACCACACATCTCTCCCTTGGTCCAACTCTCTTGGCACAAGTCAAAGAAATTAATTAAATTTGTTTGACAGTCCTGCCTCTAATAAAACCATGCTGCCTTGGGTCTTGCAATCCACTGGACTCCAGAAATCTCTCTATCCTCTGTTTTCTCTATCCACAGTGTTTCTATTAATTTATTCATCACAAAGGTCAGATTAACCAACCTGTAGTTCCCAACCTCATCCTTACTTCCACTTTTGTGTAAAGGGATGACATGCACCCTTCTCCAGTCCTCTTGGATGACTCCCAACTCTAAAGAAGCACTGAAAAGGTCAGACAGTGGAGCTAGAATTTTCCCAAGTTCTTTAAATACAGTACTCTCATATGTATTTCATCTGGCCCCATCGCTTTGCCTACTTTTTTAAAATTCCATTTCTACAAAGTTTTACAATCAATCAACAGTAAAACAGGAAAACAGAAAAAAGAATGAAAGAAATTAAGATAAACCCAAGGAAAAAGACAAATCATTCATAGTCCACATCACGAGGAAGCTGAGGATTACATATGCACATCAAATTACATCAAGTCCCAATTAACAAAGCTATTCTGGTTAGTAACATAAGGAAAACAAATCAAGATTCTTTCCCCCTCAGAAACTCTTCCAACTGAGACGGGTCAAAGAAAGTGTAGTTGCTCATCTGTAACAGGTGTTCTCCAGGGACAGCAGGAATCAGTCCTGACATATGGGTGACGTCAGCACTGATGGAGCCCTCGCGGAAGAATCTCCCCAGCTTTCAAAGAAAGCCTTTGGGAGATGCTACCACGCATGCATGGTCCCCTTCCCGCCCAAGGGTGCCATCTTACTCAGTCAGATGACATAGCTAGCGGACAAAAGAAGATGGCAAAAATATATATATATACACACAACTCCAAGGGGAGGAGGGAGGATTGTTAAGGACTGATTCCTGCTGTCCCTGGAGACACCTGTTATGGGTGAGTAACTATGCTTTCTCTGGGAACAAGGAGGAAGTCAGTCCTCACATATGGGACTCCCTAGCTACAGGCTACTTAAGGCCCGTAGAGCAAACACGGTCACCCTCAAGGGGAGCCGTGAGCAGCAGCAATTGAGCACACAGATACAGACTGCAGTAGGACCCATGTGTCCGATCCAATGCTCTGGTAGCCTGAACACAGAAGGGTCAGAGAGTAGGAGTTGCCTAGACCCCTAAAAGATTACGGAGCACAACCTGGCCGAAGGTGCTATCCTGTTGGGATTCCCTCTGCAGGCAGTAATAAGCTGTGAAGGTATGGATTGAAGACCAAGTGGCGGCCCGGCAGATGTCCAACATCGGGACAGAGTGCAGGCTTGCCACAGAGGCCACCATGGCCCTGACATTGTGTGCCGTGACCTGGCTGTCCAGCGTGTGCCCAGCCTTCTCAGAGGTGAGGGCGATGCAGTCTGCCATCCAGGTGGACAGGGTTCGTTTGGACACTGTCTTCCCCAGACTACTAGGATCGTAGGAAACGAAGAGCTGAGAAGCTTTTCGGTGTCCCCGAGTATGCTGAATGTAGGACAAGGCCCTCTTACAGTCCAAGGTGTGAAGGAAGATCTCCGCCCTGCAGGAGCGAGGTCACGGGAAGAAGGTGGGTAGCACCACCTCCTGGCTGAGGTGAAAAGAAGACCCTGCAAGTGGAGGTGAGCGCCACCAGAACACAACTTTCCATGAGAGATACCTCAGGTAGCAGGTAAAGAGTAGTTACTCACCTGTAACAGGTGTTCTCCAGGAGCAGCAGGAATCAGTCCTCACATATGGGTGTCATCGGAGCCGATGAAGCCCCAGCGGAGCATTTCCCCAGCTTTCCATGAAAGCCTTTGGGAATGCAGGCACGCATGCGCGGTTCCCTTCCCGCCTAAAGGTGCCATCTTACCTCAGTCAAATGACATAGCTAAGAACAGCACACAAAAATGAAAAAATAAACTATGTACAACTGCAACTCCAAGGGGAGGAGGGAGGGTTGTGAGGACTGATTCCTGCTGCTCCTGGAGAACACCTGTTACAGGTGAGTAACTACTCTTTCTCCAGGACCAAGCAGGAAGTCAGTCCTCACATATGGGTGACTCCCTAGCTCTGGGCTACCGAGGAACCCAGGCTGAACAAGAGTACTCCCTCTAGTCTCAGCAGCAAAGAAAGGCTTTTCAAGGACACAACCTCCACCGGTAGCCCAACAGAGGGCAGGAATTGCCTAAACCTCAAAGAGATTCCGGAGTACTGCTTGGTCAAAAGCACTGTCCCTACGGGACTCCCTCTCCAGACAGTAATGGGCCGCAAAGGTCTGGCTGGAAGACCAAGTTGCAGCCCTGCAGATGTCTACCAAGGGCACAGAGTGGAGATGAGCCACTGAGGCAGCCATTGCCCTGACACGATGGGCCGTGACCCTACCCGGCAAAGGAAGGTCAGCCGCCCTGTAAGCCCAGGTGATACAGTCAGCCACCCAGATGGACAAGGTACGCTTGGACACAGCCAACCCCAACTTATTGGGGTCAAAGGATACGAAGAGCTGAGTAGCCCTTCTATGCCCCTGCGTACGGTCAAGGTAGAAGGATAAGGCCCTCCTACAGACCAGGGTATGCAGGACTGCTTCCGCCTGGCTTGCATGAGGCCTAGGGAAGAATGTTGGAAGAACCACCTTCTGATTGAGGTGGAAAGAGGATACAACCTTTGGGAGGAAATTTGGACGAGTCCTAAGGACTACCCTGTTCCTATAAATCCTGGTGTAATGCCTATCACAGACCAGGGCCTGAAGCTCACTCACTCGCCTAGCCGAGGTAAGGGCTATCAAGAAGAGTGTCTTCCAGGAAAGGAAGCATAGTGGACAAGTAGCCATCGGCTCAAAAGGTGGGCGAATCAGTTGCTGCAAGACCACATTCAGCTTCCACTCAGGGGCAGGACGACGGATTGGAGGCTTGAGCAAAAGCAAGCCCCTGAGAAAGCGGGACACCAAGGGGTGACCTGACAGAGAATGTCCCTCCACCAGTGAGTGGTGAGCTGCTAGAACTGAGAGGTGGACCCAAACAGAATTGGACTTAAGTCCCTGATTTGATAAGTGCAGTAAGTACTGAAGCACTACTGGCACCGTACAGGAGAAAGGTTCCTCTGTACTTAGCTGACACCACACAGAAAACCGTTTCCATTTGAGAGCATAGGTTTTCCTAGTGGACTGTTTCCTAGAGGCTAGGACAACCTCCTCAACTTCCTGAGGTAGGCCCCAGGGAGCCAAGACTACCCTTGCAGCCTCCAGGCCATCAAATTGAGAGCTTTGAGAATGGGGTGCAGAAGGGAACCCTGCTCCTGTGAGAGAAGGTCAGGTTGCAACCCCAGAGGCAGTGGGGGATCCACCACCAGTTGAAGCAGAAGAGGAAACCAAGGCTGTCTCGGCCACCTGGGAGCCACCAGCAGGACCGAGGCCTTGTCCTGAAGAATTTTGAAGAGAGTTCGGGCCACCAAGGGCGTGGGAGGAAACGCATACAGGAGGTCCTGAGACCATGGAATCAAAAAAGCATCTGCTGCTATTCTCAGAGGATGCGGTTGCCTGGAGCAGAACTTTGGCAGTTGCTTGTTCATTGGGCTGGCGAAGAGATCTACCAAAGGGAGACCCCATTTTAGGAAGATCCTCTGAACTACTGAAGAATGCAGCTGCCACTCGTGGGGCTGCAGAATCCTGCTTAATCAGTCGGCCAGGTAGTTGTCCTGGCCTGGAAGGTACACAGCCTTGAGGAGCATGTTGTGCGTGAGGGCAAATGAACAAAGGTCCTGAGCCTCCCGCAAAGGATGCTGGACCCAGTCCCGCCTTGTTTGTTCACATAAAACATGGCTACCTGGTTGTCTGTCTGAACCAGGACAGATTGATGAACCAGGGTAGGAGAGAAAGCTTTGAGTGCTAATCGAATAGCTCTGAGTTCTAGGAGATTGATCTGCTGTGCAGCTTCCCAAGGAGACCACAGGCCCTGGGTGCACTTGCCTAGACAATGAGCTCCCCAGCCCTGCAGGGAGGTGTCTGTGGTCAGTACCACCGTGTACTCTGGAATCTGAAAAGGCACCCCCTTTAGTAGATTGGGTGGGTGCAGCCACCAGTTGAGGGAGTTCAGAAATTGTCTGGATACCCTTATCCTGTCTCTGAGGCTGCCTGTGGCCTGTGACCACTGAGTCCGAAGGCACCACTGTGCAGGCCTCATATGGAGCCTGGAATTGGGGGTCACATGTACTGTCGAAGCCATGTGGCCTAGAAGCCTCAGGAAGAGTCTGGCGGAGACTAGTGAGCTGCTGAGAAACTGGTTTGCCAAGGCTATCAATCTTTGTGCTCTGTCTTCTGGCAAGAAAGCCTTTGCCAGCAGAGAGTCTAGCCTTGCTCCTATGAACTCCAAGTTCTGGGAGGGGAGCAAAGTGGACTTTGCGAAGTTTATTACAAACCCCAGGCTTTGAAGAAGAGCAATAGTTCTGAGGGTGGCTTGTCTGGCCTCCTGGCACATCTGACCCCGATGAGCCAGTCGTCCAGATAGGGGAAGACAAAGATTCCCTGATTTCTCAGGTAGGCCGCTACCACTGCCAGGCATTTGGTAAAGACCCTGGGGGCGGAGGTGAGGCCAAAAGGCAGTACTCTGTACTGATAATGGTTTCCTCCCACAATGAACCTGAGGTACTTTCTGTGGTCTGGATGAATGAGGATGTGGGTATACGCATCCTTTAGATCTAAGGAGCATAGCCAATCTCCCTGCTGGAGGTAGGGCAGAAGTGTTCCAAGAGTAAGCATCTTGAACTTTTCTTTCTCTAGGAACTTGTTGAGGTTCCTGAGGTCCAGAATGGGTCGAAGGCCACCGGTTCTTTTGGGGACCAGGAAATACCTGGAGTAGAATCCGCTACCTTGCAAGAGGGGAGGCACAGGCTCCACCGCCCTGTCCACCAACAGACCTTGAAGCTCTTGAAGGAGAAGGTCTGTGTGCAAGGGAGGCCTTGGAGGCTCCCCTGGAAAGTATGGAGGAGGCAATTTGTGAAAATGCAGTGCATAGCCCCTGTGGACTATGTCCAACACCCAACTGTCCCCGGTGATGAGGGGCCACTGGTGGGCAAAGAGGGCGAGGTGACCTCCTGTGCAGGGTTGGGAGAGCAGGGACTGAGAGGCTACGCTCAAGGAGTCAAAAACCCCCATCCTGCTGAGTGGGAGCAGGGGCCGGAGGCTTGTGGGTCCTCTGCCTACGGGGTCCATTACCTTGCCCCTTGGCTTGGTGACCCTGGGGTACAGCTTGGGCAGCCTGATATGGAGGGTACTGTTTGTAGGCAGTGCCCTTCCTCGGGTAAAAGGGCTTTTTACCCGAGCCCTTCTTTTTATGAGTAGGGGCAGAGGTCTTCCTTTACAGCCTTGTCCGTGTGAGGTGCTCTGATTCGAGCTGAGCGGCCTTCTCGGTCATGGGCTTGTCAAAAAGGTTTTCACCTTGACAAGGGACATCGACCAACTTGTCCTGAACCCATGGCTCGAGATCCGATGACTGTAGCCATGACTGGCGTCGAGCCGCGATGCCGGCTGCCGCAACTCGGGCCGAAGCCTCGAAGCCATCGTAGGTGGCGCGGGACATGAACTTCAAGCAGTCCCGAATCCCCGAGGACAAGGACTTGAATCTCTGCAAGGGTTCCCCGGAGAGTCCAGCAGAGAACCCGGCCAACTCCTTGGCCAGGTCCCGCAAGTACATGCCCATGTACAGCTGGTAAGACTGGACACGGCAAGCAAGCATCGAGCCCTGGAAGCACTTTCTACTGACGCCATTGAGGTTTCGGGCCTCCCTGCCGGGGGGCACCGCAGAGTGCATCTTCTGGCTCTTCAGACGATGCATGGCCGATTCCACAACCATGGAATGGTGTGGTAGCTGTGCCTTTTGAAAGCCAGGGCTCTTTCTGAGTCGATAGATCGAGTCGACTCGCTTGCTTAAAACCGGCGCCGAGGCCGGCGCCTCCCACATCCGGAAGAGGAGCCGTTCCAGCATCGGAGGAACCGGGACAGTAAAGGCCTCCTTCGGAGGAGAGTCATACTGCAGGGCCTCGAGCTCTTCAACTCGAGGCTCCTCCTCGGGGTCCGCCGGAATAGCCAAGGCAGCGGCCATATCCCAGACGAACTCCGAGAACCGAGTATCCTCCGGAGGGGATCTACTCTGGGGCTCAGACTGCGGTGAGTCCGACAGGATGCACCAAGTCTCGAACGTATCGTGGGACTCCTCATCTTCCATCTCCCAGGCGGACTCGTCCGACGAGGAGTCAGGGTCTGACCCCGCGGGGCCCTGGAGCACCCGCCCCGACGCCAGAGGCACCAGCATCGACGCCCTCGGTCCCGAGCGGGAGGTCGAGGGAGACCTCGACCGAGGACGACTTTGAGCCATGATGGACTCGAGTATCGGCTCGGTCTCCGGGGTCGACTTCGAAGTCGATGTCCCGGTGGTCGGGGCAGATGTGCCAGAGAGGCTGGCCATCAGTGCCCGCTGCTGCTCCATGAAGGCAGACAGTCTGCTCTCCAAGGCTGTCATCCTGAGACTCAGCTCGGGAGACGAAAACAGCCACCGACTCGGGCCCCGGCGGTGCCGGGCCCGACGTCGGCTCTCTGGGAGGAGAGTCCTCGAGTTCTACGGGGCTTACGTGTCCAGCAGACTCCGGCTCCACGCGAGGAACTTTGGCAGGCTTCTCTTGTTCCACAGGCCCGGGGCAACGGTGGGGGGTCTTAGACCTGGCCCTCGAGGAGCCAGGGACCTCCTCCGACGCCGCCCTTGCGAGCCACTTCTTCCTCTTATGTTCCCGGTCGGGGGACCCCCTGTCCAAGGAGCTTCGACGGCGCTCAGGACCGGAATCCCGAGATGTCGAGGCCTCAGACGAGGTCCGGGCCCGGCCGGAGGCTGAGTCCGAGAAAAGCCTTTCTTTCTGCTGCTGGCGACTTCGGAGTGCCTTGGAAGACATCTTCCCACATGGTCCACACGACTTAGGGTCATGGTCAGGACCAAGGCACCGAAGGCAGCAGTCGTGTGTGTGTCGGTGAGAGACATTAATTTCTTACACCGATCACACTTCTTGAAACCGCTGGAAGCCATCGGGGAAAAAAAGAGTCCCCGCAAGGTCAAAGGACCGGCCTTCCAGGGAAAAAACAAAAAAGGGCGCGAACGCCAGCCACGAAGGGCAAAAAACGAAAAAGAAGAATCGGGCTCGATACCGGTGTACCGAACCTGGCGGGAGGGGAACCGGCGTAGAACCGGGAGAAAAAATAGCAAGAATCGCCGAAAAAAATCAACTTTTATCCGTGATGACTGGACACACGTCCGGTGGGCTTCTCCGAAAAAAAGAGACTGAGGTAAGATGGCACCTTTAGGTGGGAAGGGAACCGCGCATGCGTGCCTGCATTCCCAAAGGCTTTCATGGAAAGCTGGGGAAATGCTCCGCTGGGGCTTCATCGGCGCCGATGACACCCATATGTGAGGACTGACTTCCTGCTTGGTCCTGTGGAACCAGGGTTTTGAAGGGCGGGTAGATGAGCTGTGCCAGCACTACATTAAAGTCCCACTCCGTCACTGGAGAGTGGATGGGGGGTTTTGACAACAGGAGCCCCCACAGGAAGCGGATTGCCAGAGGCTGGGCCAAGAGGGGGTTGTCATCAACAGGGTAGTGGTGCACCACCAGGAGTAAGATTTGAGCCTGGATTGCGAGAGATGAAGGAGGTACTGCAACACCAGCTGCACCGGGCAGGAGAATGGGTTCACCTATTGTTCTGCGCACCATACCGAAAATCTGTGCCATTTGAAGGCATAAGTCCTCCTGGTGGAGGTCTTACGGGAGGCCAGCAGGATCTCTTCCACTTCTCCTGAGAGGTTGAAAGGGGCTAAGGTTACCCTTTCAGCAGCCACATCATCAGTGATAGAGACCCCAGATTGGGGTGTAGGAGAGCCAGAGACAAGAGCTCCGGGGAACTCCCTAGGGGAATTGGTGCCTCCACTGAGTGGAGGAGCAGAGAGAACCATGGCTGCCTGGGCCACAGTGGAGCCACGAGGATCAGCAATGCCCTGTCAGCCTTGAAGACGGTCTTGGCAATCAACGGCGTGGGTGGAAAGGTATACATGAGGCCTTCCAACTATGGGATGAGGAACACATCTGCCACTACCCAGCCCAGGTGGGGCTGGCGGGAACAGAAGCGGGGCAACTGTTAGTTGTCCGGGCTGGCGAAAAAGTCCACCCGCGGGTCCCCCAGAGTCAGAAGAGTTGGGTAGCCACTATGGGATCCAGCTGCCACTCATGCGGTTGGAAGACCCTGCTCAGTTTCTCTGCCAGAAACACCGCCTGTAGGAGCATTCCCTGACGAACTGCGTAAGAGCAGAGTGTCATCACCTCGCGGTAAAGGGTGAGAGACCCTGTGCGCCCCCTTGCTTGTTCACATAGAACATAGCCACTTGGTTGTCTGGATCAGCACTGGCTGGTGCCTTAGATGGTGGTGAAAAGGTCGCAGGGCTAGATATATTGCCTGGAGCTCCAGAAGGCTGATCTGCTGGTTGCCCTCGGCCTGTGACCAGCTGCCCTGGGTGCAAAGTTCCTCACAGTGGGCTCCCCATCCCAGCAGGGTGGCATCCGTCGTGAGGACCCTTAGAGGACTTGGGACTTGGAAGGGCATCGCCGGCAGAAGGTGTTGCGGATTTTGCCACCACATCAGGGAGTCTGCTAGCTGGTGAGTCACTAAGACTCTATCTTGGAGCTGCCCCATGGCCTGTGTCCACTGGTCTCCGAAACACGACTGAGCAACTCTCATATGCAGTCGGACGTCTGGGGTGACATAGACCGTGGAGGCCATGTGGCCGTGCAGCAGAATCCGAGCTGACACTGAGGGATGGTGTTGCACATCTGCGGCCAATGCCCTGAGACCATCGGCCTGATGCAGTGTGAGGAAGGCCATTGCCTGGACCTGTCCAGCTTTGCCCCTATGAACTCCAGATCTTGTGTCAGGTAAAGATGGAACTTGGGGTGGTTTATCACGAACCCCAGATGTTGTAGGACGTGGATGGTGCAAGCTGTAGCTTGCAGCATCTCAGTGGCCATGCCTCCTTTTATAAGCCAGTCATTCAACTGGGGAAGAGAAATAACCCATGGAGATGGAGGTAGGAGGCCACTACTGCCAAGCATTTGGTGAAGACCCTAGGGGTGGACGCCAGGCCGAAGAGTAATGCCCTATACTGGTAGTGGCCTCCCCCACCATGAAACAAAGGTACTGCCTGTGGCTGGGGTGAATGAGGATATGGGTATAAGCATCCTTCAGATCCAAGGAGCATAGCTAATCTTCCTGCTGGAGTTAGGGCAGCAATGTTCCAAGGGAGAGAAAGAGTAGTTACTCACCTGTAACAGGTGTTCTCCAGGAGCAGCAGGAATCAGTCCTCACATATGGGTAACATCGACGTCGATGGAGCCCTTGCGGAGCATTTCCCCAGCTTTCCAAGAAAGCCTTTGGGAATGCAGGCACGCATGCGCGGTTCCCTTCCCGCCTAAAGGTGCCATCTTGCCTGTCAAATGACATAGCTAAAAATAGCACACACAAATGTAAAAATAAACTATGTACAACTGCAACTCCCAGGGGAGGAGGGAAGGTTGTGAGGACTGATTCCTGCTGCTCCTGGAGAACACCTGTTACAGGTGAGTAACTACTCTTTCTCCAGGACCAAGCAGGAAGTCAGTCCTCACATATGGGTGACTCCCTAGCTCTGGGCTACCAAGGAACCCAGGCTGAACAAGAGAACTCCCTCTAGTCCCAGCATCAAAGAAAGGCTTTTCACAGACAGAACCTCCACCAGTAGCCCAACGGAGGGCTGCAGGGCAGGAGTTGCCTAAACCTCAAAGAGATTCCGGAGTACTGCCTGGCCAAAAGCACTGTCCCTACGGGACTCCCTTTCCAGACAGTAATGGGCCGCAAACGTCTGGCTTGAGGACCAAGTGAGGTGAGCCACCGAGGCAGCCACTGCCCTGACACGATGGGCCGTGACCCGACCCTGCAAAGGAAGGTCAGCCGCCCTGTAAGCCCAGGTGATACAGTCAGCTACCCAGGTGGACAAGGTACGCTTGGACACAGCTAACCCCAAATTATTAGGGTCAAAAGATATGAAGAGCTGAGTAGCCCTTCTATGCCCCTGCGTACGGTCAAGGTAGAAGGATAAGGCTGTCCTACAGTCCAGGGTATGCAGAACTGCTTCAGCCTGGCTTGCATGAGGCCTAGGGAAGAATGTTGGAAGAACCACCTCTTGGTTAAGGTGGAAGGAGGAGACAACTTTTGGGAGGAACTTTGGATGAGTCCTAAGGACTACCCTGTTCCTATAGAAGCGGGTGTAAGGCTTGTCACAGACCAGGGCCTAAAGCTCACTCACTCGCCTGGCCGAGGTTAGGGCTATCAAGAAGAGTGCCTTCCAGGACAGGAAGCGTAGAGGGCAAGTAGCCATCGGCTCAAAAGGTGGGCGAGTCAGTTGCTGCAAGACCACATTGAACTCCCACTCAGGAGCAGGAGGACGGATCGGAGGCTTGAGCAAAAGCAAGCCTCTGAGAAAGCGAGACACCAAGGGGTGAACCGACAGAGAATGTCCTTCCACCAGTGAGTGGTGAGCTGCTAGAGCTGAGAGGTGGACCCGAACAGAATTGGACTTAAGTCCCTGATTTGATAAGTGCAGTAAGTACTGAAGCACTACTGGTACAGTACAGGAGAAAGGATCCTCTGTACGTAGCTGACACCACACATAAAATCTTTTCTATTTGAGGGCATAGGTTTTCCTAGTGGACTGTTTCCTAGAGGCTAGGACAACCTCCTCAACTTCCTGAGGCAGGCCCCAGGGAGCCAAAACTACCCTTGCAGCCTCCAGGCCATCAAATTGAGAGCTTTGAGATTGGGGTGAAGAAGGGAACCCTGATCCTGAGAAAGAAGGTCGGGTTGCAACCCCAGAGGCAGTGGGGGATCCACTGCCAGCTGAAGCAGAAGTGGAAACCAAGGCTGTCTCAGCCACCTGGGAGCCACCAGCAGGACCGAGGCCTTGTCCTGAAGAATCTTGAACAGAGTTCGGGCCACCAAGGGCGTGGGAGGAAACGCATACAGGAGGCCCTGAGACCAGGGAATCAGAAAAGCATCTGATGCTATCCGCAGAGGATGCGGTTGCCTGGAGCAGAACTTTGGCAGCTGTTTGTTCAGTGGACTGGCAAACAGATCTATGGATGGAAGTCCCCATTTCATGAAAATCTTCTGAACCACCAGAGGATGGAGCTGCCACTCGTGGGGCTGCAGAATCCTGCTCAACCTGTCGGCGAGGTAGTTTTCCTGGCCAGGTAGATATACAGCCTTGAGGAGCATGTTGTGCCTGAGAGTAAACAAGCAAAGGTCCTGCGCTTCCTGACAAAGGAGCCTGGACCCAGTTCCGTCCTGCTTGTTCACATAAAACATGGCTACCTGGTTGTCTGTTTGAACTAGGACAGACTGATGAGCCAAGGTTGGAGAGAAAGTCTTGAGGGCTAGCCGAATAGCCCTGAGTTCCAGTAGATTGATTTGCTGTGCGGCTTCCCAAGGAGACCCACAGGCCCTGGGTGCACTTGCCTAGACAATGAGCTCCCCAGCCCTGCAGGGAGGCATCCGTGGTCAGCACCACTGTGAACGCAGGAATCTGAAAAGGCACCCCTTGCAGTAGATTGGGTGGGTACAGCCACCAGCGGAGGGAGTTCAGAAATTGTATGGACACCCTTATCCTGTCTCTGAGGCTGCCTGTGGCCTGTGACCACTGAGTCTGAAGGCACCACTGTGAAAGCCTCATATGGAGCCTGGCATTGGGGGTCACATGTACTGTTGAAGCCATGTGGCCAAGAAGCCTCAGGCAGAGTCTGGCAGAGACCAGTGACCTGCTGAGAAACTGGTTTGCTAGGTTTATCAGTCTTTGGGCCCTGCCTTCTGGCAAGAACGCCTTTGCCAGCACAGAGTCCAATCTTGCCCCTATGAACTCCAAGTTCTGGGAGTGGAGCAAAGTGGACTTTGCGAAGTTTATTACAAACCCCAGGCTTTGAAGAAGAGCAATAGTTCTGAGGGTGGCTTGTCAGGCCTCCTGGCACGTCTGACCCCTGATGAGCCAGTCGTCCAGACAGGGGAAGACAAAGATTCCCTTATTTCTCAGGTAGGCCGCCACCACTGCTAGGCATTTGGTAAAGACCCTGGGAGTGGAGGTGAGGCCAAAAGGCAGTACTCTGTACTGATAATGGTTTCCTCCCACAATGAACCTGAGGTACTTTCTGCGGTCTGGATGAATGAGGATGTGAGTGTACGCATCCTTTAAATCTAAGGAGCATAGCCAATCTCCCTGCTGGAGGTAGGGCAGAAGTGTTCCAAGAGTAAGCATCTTGAACTTTTCCTTCTCTAGGAATTTGTTGAGATTTCTGAGGTCTAGAATAGGCCGAAGGCCACCGGTTCTTTTGGGTACCAGAAAATACCTGGAGTAGAACCCTTGACCTTGTAGGTGGGGAGGCAAAGGCTCCACTGCCCTGTCCACCAACAGACCTTGGAGCTCCTGAAGGAGAAGATCTGTGTGCAGGGGAGGCCTCGGGGGCTCCCCTGGAAAGTATGGAGGAGGCAGCTGTAGGATGTGTAGCAGATAGCCCTTGTGGACTATGCTTAGCACCCAACTGTCTCCAGTGATGAGTGGCCACTGGTGGGCAAACAGGGCAAGGCGACCTCCTGTGCAGGGCTGGGAGAGCAGGGACGGAGAGGCTATGCCTAAGGAGTCAAAAACCCCCACCCTGCTGAGTGGGAGCAGGGGCCGGAGGCTTGGGAGTCCTCTGCCTACGGGGCCCATTACCCTGCCCCCTTGGTCTGCTGACCCTGAGGGGGAGCCTGGGAGGCCTGGTACTGTGGGTACTGTTTGTAGGCAGTGCCCTTCCTCGGGTAAAAGGGCTTTTTACCCGAGCCCTTCTTTTTGTGAGAAGGGGCAGAAGTCTTTCTAGACAGCCTTGTCCTCGTGAGGTGCTCGGTTTCGAGCTGTGCGGCCTTCTCGGTTATGGGCTTGCCAAAAAGGTTGTCACCTCGGCAAGGGACATCGACCAACTTGTCCTGAACCCATGGCTCGAGGTCCGATGACTGCAGCCATGCCTGGCGTCGAGCCGCGATGCCGAGTGCCGAGATGCCGAGGAGTGGAGGAGTAGCCTAGTGGCTGGGGCAAGGTACTTCAGGCCGGAAGGTCGGGGGTTCAAATCCCACTAAAGGACAGCAACCTTGGGCCTGAAGGACTGGGGTTTCTAGTCCCACAGGTGCTCCTTGTGGTCTTGGGCAAGCCACTTAACCCTCCTTAGCCCATGTTCCCTGTAAAATAGTTATCTGCAAGTTATAATACCCTGTTCAATGTAATTTCAGTTTGTTCAATGTAACCGCACTGATGCAGAATAGCGCGGTATATAAGAGAATATAAATAAATAAATAAAAACACAGGCCAAAGCCTCGAAGCCATCGCAGGCAGCGCGGGATATAAACTTGGAGCATTCCCGGATCCCCGAGGACAAGGACTTGAAGCTCTGCAAGGGTTCCCCGGAGAGACCAGCAGAGAACCCGGCCAGCTCCTTGGCCAGGTCCCGCAAGTACATGCCCATGTACAGCTGGTAAGACTGGACACGGCAAGCAAGCATCGAGCCCTGGAAGCACTTTCTACCGAACGCATCCAGGTTCCGGGCCTCCCTGCCATGGGGCACTGCGGAGTGCATCTTCTGACTTTTCAGGCGATGCATGGTTGATTCCACCATGGAATGGTGTGGCAGCTGCGCCTTCTGAAAGCCAGGGCTCTTCCGGAGTCGATAGATAGAATTGACCCGCTTGTTTAGAACTGGCGCCAAGGCCGGTGCCTCCCACATCCGGAAGAGGAGCCGTTCCAGCATCGGAGGAACCGGAACAGTAAAGGCCTCCTTCGGAGGAGAGTCATACTGTAGGGCGTCGAGCTCCTCGGCTCGAGGCTCCTCCTCGGGGTCCGCAGGGATAGCCAACGCAGTGGCCATATCCCGGATGAACTCCGAGAACCGGGTATCCTCCGGAGGGGATCTACTCCGGGGCTCAGACTGCGGTGAGTCCGACGGGACGCACCGAGTCCTGAAGGTGTCGGGGGACTCCTCGTCCTCCGTCTCCCAGGCGGACTCGTCCGATGAGGAATCGGGGTCCGACCACGCGGCATCGACGCCCTCGGTCCTGAACGGGAGGTCGAGGGAGACCTTGACCGAGGTCGACCTCGAGCCTTCATGGTCTCGAGTATCGGCTCGGTCTCTGGGGTTGACTTCAATGTCGATGTCCTGGTGGTCGGGGCAGATGCGCCAGACAGGCTGGCCATCAGTGCCCGCTGCTGTTCCATGAAGGCAGACAATCTGCACTTCAAGGCTGTCAGCCTGAGACCCAGCTCAGGAGACTCAGCAGCCAGCGACTCGGGCCCCGGCGGTGCCAGGCCCGACGTCGGCTCTCTGGGAGGAGAGTCCATGAGGACTACAGGACTTACGTGTCCAGCAGACTCCGGCTCCACACGAGGTACTTTTGGCGGCTTCTCCTGTTCCACGGGCCCGGGGCGATGGTCAGGGGTCTGAGACCTAGCTCTCGAGGAGCCAGGGACCTTTGCCGACGACGCCCTCGCGAGCTGCTTCTTCCTCTTTCGTTCCCGGTTGGGGGACCCCCTGTCCGAGGAGCCCCGACGGTGCTCGGGATCCGATTCCCGAGATGTCGAGGCCTCAGACGAGGTGCGGACCCGGCCGGAGGCCGAGTTGGAGAAAAGCCTTTCCTTTTGGTGCTGACGACTTCGAAGCGCCTTGGAAGACATCTTTCCACATGGTCCACAGATCTTAGGATCGTGGTCAGGACCCAGGCACCGAAGACAGCAGTCGTGTGTGTCGGTGAGAGACATTAGTTTCTTGCACCGATCACACTTTTTGAAACCACTAGAAGCCATTGGGGAAAAAAAAGTCCCCGCGAGGTCAAAGGACCGGCCTTCCAGGGAAAAAGAAAAAAAGGGCACGAACGCCAGCCACGAAGGGCAAAAAACAAAACAAAAAAGAGTGGGCTCGATACCGGTGTACCGAACCCGGCGGGAGGGGAACTGGCGTCGAACCGGAGAAAAAATAGCGAAGGAATCGCAAAAAAATCCAACTATTTTCCGGGAGGACTAGGACACACGTCCGATGGGCTTCACGGAAAAAGAGAGACTGGCAAGATGGCACCTTTAGGCGGGAAGGAACCGCACATGCGTGCCTGCATTCCCAAAGGCTTTCTTGGAAAGCTGGGGAAATGCTCCACAAGGACTCCATCGACGTCCATGTTACTCATATGTGAGGACTGACTTCCTGCTTGGTCCTGGAGAATCTTGAACTTCTCCCTCACCAGGAACTCGTCCAGGTTCTGCAAGTCTAGGATGGGCCATAGGCCCCTTGTCCTTTCTGGCACGAGGAAATACCTGAAGTAGAATCCCTTGCTCCTGAGATGTGGGGGTACTGGTTCCATCGCCTTGTCCTCGAGAAGGCCTATGAGTTCCTGCAGTAGAAGATCCTGAAGGGGAGACCTGGGGGGCTCTCCTGGGAAGAAAGGGGGAGGTGACTGTTCCAGGTGGAGGAAGTCGCCCTCCCTGGTCACCTGGAGTGCCCAGGAATTGGTAATGATGGTTGGCCACTTGTGGGCATAGTGAATCAGATGTCCTCCTGTGGGCTGCTGTACGTCTTGAGGTAGAAAGGCTATGCCCAAGGAGTCAAAAGCTCTCCCAAGGCTGGGCTGGAGCTGATGCCTGGGGCTTGGGAGCCTTCTGCTTACAAGGGCCATGCCCCTGTCCCTTAGCCTGCTGACCCTGCTGGGGAGGCTTGGAAATGTGGGTAGTTTTTTTTAAGCAGCCCCTTTCCTTCTTTTTTTTACCCAAGCCCTTCTGTTGGTGAAGGATAGCAGTCTTTTTAGAGAGCCTAGTCCTAGTCATGAGTTCGGTCTCCAACTCAGCAGCTTTCTTCATCATGGGTTTGCCAAAGAGGTTCTCCTCTTGGCATGGGACATCGACCAATTTGTCCTGAACCCGTTGCTTGAGGTTGGAAGACTGTAGCCAGGCTTGGTGCCAGGCACCGTTGCCTGCCACGGCTACTCTAGCCACCGACTCAAAGCCATCGTAGGCTGCTCGAGTCATGAACTTGGAGCACTCACGGACGGCTTTGGACAGGTTCCTGAACCATTGCAGGGGTTCCTCGGAGATACCAGCTGAGAAACCGGTGAGTTCCTTTGCCAAGCCTCTCAGGTACATGCCCATGTACAGCTGTGTAGCCTGGATCCGGCCAATGAGCACCGATCCCTGGTAACACTTTCTGCCAAGGATGTCCAAGCTGCAGGCCTCCCTACCTGGGGGCACCGAGGAGTGCATCTTCTGGTTCTTCAGCCAACGCATGGCCCACTCCACCACCATGGAGTTATGCGGCAGCTATGCCTTTCGGAAGCCCAGGCTCCAGCGGACCCGATACATCAAGTCAAGCCATTTGCTAATGACTGGCACAGACGCCGATGTTTCCCACATGTGAAGCATGAGCCGTTCCAGGATAAGTGGAATGGGCACCATCAGACTCCCTTGGTGGGGTCTCGTATTGGAGGATTTCTAGTTCCTCTGTCTGAGGGTCCTCCTCTAATTCCGTTGGGATTGCTAGCGCCTTTGCCCTGTCCCACATGAAGTCGAGGAATGCCATGTCCTCGGACGGGGAACGATGTCGAGACTCGGAGGGGGACGGGTCTGAGGGGATGTCGCAGTGGCGATCGGTTTCAGGGGACTCCTTGTCCTTGGTCTCCCATTCTGAGTAGTCGGTGGAAGACTTGAGGGGAGGGTGACCTGGAGGCTTCAGGCCTGAGCCCAGTCTGAACCCCTCAGAGGCCCCTCGGCTGGTGTCATACATGCTAGCCGGGGAAGACCTCTGTCCTACAGAATGACCCGGATCGAGACCTCGGCTGAGGATCAACTCGGGGCCATATGACCTCGAGGATCGGCTTGGCCTCCGGGGACATCCTTGATGTTGAAGGCTTGGTGGTGTGGGAGGATGAACTGGCTGTGTCGGACATCAGCACTTGCTGCTGGTCCATGAAGGCAGACGGGCTGTACTCCAGTGCCACCATTCTGGATTCCAGTTTAGATCGCTCCACAACTCTCAGCGCAGACACCGAGGAACTCAGGTCCAGCGCCAGTTCCCCTGAAGGGGAGTCTTCAACAAGGATGGCCTTGGTGACCGGGGCCGATCGCTTCCTTCCAGGCGACCTTGGTAGGCCGCTCCTGCTCTGAGTCCTCGGACAAGTGGCATGGACTGCAGAACCTGGCTCGGGGCTTACCCGGCTTGTAGGAAATGTTCAGGGACGCTGACTTCAAGGATGTCTTCTTCTTGTGTTCCCTCGAGGGAGAGCCCCTTTCTGAAGACCCATGGTGTCGAACGGAATCTACGGGGGAGCAACGGGAGTCTGAGGCTTCAAACGGGGCCTTGGCCTTCGGAAGCACCTGGGACTCCGCGAAAAACTTATCATGCTGCTGCTGATGGCTCTTAAGGGCCTTGGTGGCCATCTTTTTACAAAGACCACAGGTTGTGGTCTGGCCTGAGGCAGGGCAGGCAGCAGTTGTATGTATTGGTAAGGGACATAATTTTTGTACAGCGACCACACTTTTTGAAGCCACTGGTAGCCATGGGTGAAAAAAATTACCCCAGCGAGGTCGAAGACCTGCAGTGATGCCAGTTGGAAAAAAGAGCGCGAAGGCACTAAAGGGGAAAAAAATGAGACTCGATGCCGAAGCAGCGGTCTCAGGTGGCAAGAAGAGTATGAAACTCAGGTAGCACGAGTAGAAATGTTGAAGAAGAGGGCTCAAGGAAAGCGGATAGATCTAAGCTATCCGCAGGGGGTAGCAGATCCATACCACCCTCATTCCTAGGAAGTAAAGACCCTCTTGGCAAATAATACAGGTCTGACAACATCAACTCAGGTTGTATAATAAACAAAACTTCTTTTAGGTACTTTTAAAATAGTTACAGCAGTGTTAAAAACCGTGTCATTGGAAAATTCAAGAAATGAAGATCGTTTCCTCTAGTCAAATTTTCCATTCTCAAGCTCTGCCTACTTTTAGTTTAGCTAGCTCCTCACAAACACAGTCTTCTGAAAATCATTCAAAATCCCCCTCACTTCTGTTACTACTTGTGAGTGTTTTCCGAGGTCCTGCTCCTGGTCATTCATCTGTGAAAGCAGAACAAAAATATTTGTTAAGCAATTCCAGTTTATCCTCATTAGCTTCTACATATTCCTTCCCGTCACCCTTTGAGTGGGAAGTGACAGGGTGAGCAGGTGGATGGAGTTCACTCTGAGGAGAGGTTTGTTGCCGGTGGTGTGCTGCGGGGATCTGTCCTTGGTCAGATCTTTTTAACATCTTTGTTGATGATGTTGCGGTGGGGCTTGCCTCTTTGTGGATAATACTAGGGTCTGCAATCAACTGGACACTCAAGAGGGGGTGGATAACACGAGGAGGACTCTAGCTAAGCTTGAGAAATGGTCAAAAATTTGGCAGCTGGAATTTGATGCTCGAAGTCATGATTTGGGCTGTGGAGGTCTGAGGCAGTACAGTGTGTGTGTGTGTGTGTGTGGGGGGGGGGTAAAGTGCTTCTGTCTGGAGGAGCAGGATCTGGGTGTGTTTGTTTCTCATGATCTTGAGATAGCTGAAAAGGTGGAAAGGGTGACGGCGAGGGCCAGGGGGCTGCTTGGTGCATGGGGAGAGGAATAGCTGGCAAGGGTGGTGGTGCCTCTGTAAGGGTCTCTGCCGTAACCTTATTTGGAGTATTGTGTGAGGTTCTGGAGACCACACCTTCAGGAGGATGTGAACAGGATGCAGTCAATGCAGCGGTTGGCTACTAGGGTGGTTGGTAGTCTTTGTTATAAGCCACATGGGGACAGACTTGAAGGTCTTAGTGTGTGTGCGTTTGAGGAGGGGTAGGATAGAGATGTGATGGAGGCATTTGGGTACCTCTGTAGCACTGGTGCACAGGAGGAGAGCCTCTTTCGAATGGGGATGGGCTCTGCAACGAGGGGGCATGGGCTGGGGGGGATGGACTCAGGGATGATGTGCAGAAGCGTTTCTATGCGGATAAAAGTGGTAGACGTGTGGAGTGGTCTCCTAGTGGAGGTGACGGAGAAAGGGACAGAGTCTGGATTTGGTGGGGGGGGGGGGGCATGGGATGTACACGGAGGATCTCTGGGGTTAAGATAGGTGCTGTGGTGTTTGATATGGAAGGGCAGAGTAGATAGGCCATATGGTCTATTTCTGCCGACATGTTTCTATGTATCTGAAAATACCACTTTTGTGATTTCTCCTCTCACGAACATATCTGAAAAATGTCGTCCCCCCCATTTTACTGTATTGGCTATTTTTTTCTTCCATCTGTATCTCTGCTTTCCTGACTCCTTTCCTAGCTTTTCCAAATATTGATGTTTGTCTTCCTCTTTCTGTGATCTCTTATTTTATGAAGGTCACCCTCTTTTTCTCACCTTTGTAGCTACTTCTTTAGAGAACCACAATGACCTCCTTTTCCTTTTACATTAATTACTTTCCTAACAAAAAAAAGGTTTGCTGCCTTTAAATATCACCTTTCAGCTTCACCGACTGCTTTTCTAGATTCCCAGGGCTGGGCTGTCTACTAGATGGGCTAGGAGGCAGACCTTGGAGGGCAGCATGGCGGCTTTGTGCCACTGCTTTGGTGCTCGCCACAGGCCATATGCTTCAGCACATATGACCCTGCTGCTTCTGACCTTCATGTGCCGAAGCACATGACCTGCCGCAGGAACCAAAGCAGCAGCACAAAGCCACTGCTTTTAAACTGCTGCCACTGTCGGCCTCACAGAAGCTGGATTCAGCAGCAGCAGCAGTGGAGGGCTGTGGCATGGCTCAGCAGGGTGTGGCACAGTCAGGGCTCCTGCTTGAAGCAGCAGAAACCCTTGGGCAGGCCCTGTACATTCCCCAGCTGTTTCCATCCCACTAACGACTCAAAGTATTGTCCCATCTTGGCAGTTAGCTTTCCTGAAGTCTAGGACCCTCACTTTTGAATTAACTTTATCAGCTCTACTCCTAATACTGAATCACGCTATCTAGTGATCACTGGATATGAGATGATCACCCACTAGAATATCAAAAACACTCTCCCCATTTGTAAGCACCATGTCCAGTATGACCCCCTCACCTGTGGGTTCTGTTACCAGTTTCCGGAATAGTTCTCCCTGTAGAGAATCCAGGATCTCCTTACTTCTAGATGACACAACAGCAGGGCTATGCAAATCAACATCTGGCATATTGAAATCACCTATCAGCAGCACTTCTCCTTTCATAGCAATACTGCAAATGTCTTCAATTAAATCTGTCCAGTTCATCTGCCTGAGAAGGTGGTCTGAACATCACACCAATGCAACTGGATACTCCATTCCCTCTTTCCAATTTAACCCACAGTGCTTCCCTCCATCCCTCATAAGCCCTGAATAAATTATAGCCTAGTATAATTACATCCCAGTCATGGTTCTCCATTGTTGTTGTTGTTTGTAAGTGCCATCGAGTCAGTGTTAACTAATGGCGACCCTCTGGATAGTTAGCCTAAACTGTGTTCGTTCGTCAGTCAGGCGGTTCATTGCTGATAGAGTGACACCCATATCTGCTGTTATTGTTACCGATCCATCTTATTGCCAGCCTTCCTCTTTTGCATTGATCTTCTACCTTGCTAAGCATTGTGTCTTTCTCTAACCATCTCTCTCTTCGCATGATTTCTGAGCTTCTAAGGAAAGCTTAAGTTTAATCTCCTCTAGTACCAACTGGTTTGTTCTTCAGACAGTCCTGATATACACAGTATTTACTGCCAGCACCATAATTCAAAGGCAACAATTTTCTTCCTGTCTAGTTTTCACTGTCCAACTTCAGCATCCATATGATGTTATTGAAAATACCATGGCTTGGACAAGTCAAATTTTTGTATGGAGAGAATCCCTGCTCTTGAGAATCTTGTCTAGGTCCTTCATATCCATTCTGCCAAGAGCAATGCATCGTCTGATTTCTTGACTGCTTGTTGTTTCTTTATTGATAGTTGATCCAAGTAGGTTAAAGCTGTCCACTGTTTCAATTTCTTCTCAATCAATGATAGACTTATTGATTTTGCCAATTGTCAGGATCTTTGTCTTCTTTACATTAAGGTACAGGCTCATTTTAAGACTATGTTCCTTGATCTTGAGAAGCAAATATTTCAGATCATCTTTACTTGTAGTCAGTAATATGGTATCAACATAGCGAATGTTGTTGATGAATCTTCCACCAGTCGTCTTCATACAGTCCTGCCTCTCTGATGATTTGTTCTGCATATAAATTAAAGAGGTAGGGGGAAAGAATGCAGCCTTGTTGTATACCTTTGCTGATTTTAAACCATTCTGTTTCTCCTAGTTCCATTCGAACTGATGCTTCTTGATTAATGTAAAGGTTGTACAAAAGAACTATTAGGTATTCTGGTATGCCCATACTTCTTAATGTGGCCCAGAGTTTCTCATGGTTTACACAGTCAAAAGCCTTGCTGTAGTCAATAAAACACACATGGATATCCTTTTGGTATTCTTTTGTCTTTTCAAGGATCCATCTCACATCCCTGATGTCTGTCGTTCCTTGCCCTTTCCTGAACCTTGCTTGCACTTCAGGCAGTTCTCGTTACAGATATAGTTGTAGTCTCTGCTGAAAGATCTTGAGTAGAATCTTGCTGGCATGTGGGATCAGAGCAATTGTGCAATAATTTCCACAGTCAGTCAGATTACCTTTCTTCAGTACTGGTCTAAACAAAGATCTTTTCCAGTCAGTTGGCCATGAGTTTGTCTTCCAAATTTCCTGGCAGAGGCTTGTAGGTATGGTAACAGCTTCATCCGATTGCTGTAATACTTCAATGAGAATGCCATCAATGCCCAATGCTTTGTTCTTTGATAAGGCTTTCAATGCTGCTTCGACTTCTTCTTTCATCATCAATGGTTCCTGATCATAAGTACAGGTTGAAATGACTGTTGGTCCACTTTATCTTTATGGTATAATGACTCTGTATATTCTTTCCACCTTTTCTTGATCTTCTTAGCATCAATCAACATAGATCCTTGAGCATCTTGTAGCATTCCAATTCAAGACTGGAATTTTTTCTTTAACTCTTGAAGCTTTAGGAAAGTTTATTTATTTATTTATTTAACATTTTTTATATACCGCACTATTTACATCAGCGCGGTTCACATGTAACACAAATGTCCAGTGTGGGGAAACTACATTGGACTTACAATAAACAGGAATTTGAACTTGGAGAACATGTCAAACTATGTACATCACTCTTCGATCTATCTATGCATGTATTTAAAATCCATTGTGAGGTGTAGAGTTAATCTTGTTCTTCCCTCTAATAGTTTCTGCTTCTATTTCCTTGCATGCATCATTGTAATACTTCTCCTTGCCTTGTCTTGCTATACTTTGGAAATCTCTGAGTTCTGCGATTTCCCCTCTTTCTCCTCTGGCTTTAGCTTCTCTGTTTCTGGGCAATTTTCAGAGTTTCTTCAATCATCCGTTTTGGCCGTTTTTGTTTTTTCACCTTTTATAGATACGTCTTGCTTTCTTCTAACACAACCTTCTTTATGTCATCCTATAATGCTTCTGGAACTCTGTCATTTGTATCTAAAGCAGCAAATTGATTTTGCAGGCAGTCTTTAAATTCCAGTTGTATATTCTCAAGGTCATATTATGCTACATTCATGAGTGGTTTATTCTATTTCAACTTTAGCTTGAGTTTGCATGCTAGTAGTTGGTGATCTGTACCACAGTCAGCTCCAGGTTTTGTCTGTGTTGATGTTATCGAGCTTTTCCATCATTGTATTCCACAGATGAAGTCAATTTGATTTTTGTACAATCCATTTGGTTAAGTCCACATGTATAGTCGGTGCTTGTATTGCTGGAAGAAAGTTTGAGATGAATTGGTCTTGCAGAATTCTATTAGTCTTTCTCCAGATTCATTTCTGTTGCCAAGTTCATATTTTCCAACCACTTTGCCGCCTTCTTTGTTGCCAACTTTTGCGTTCCAGTCACCCATGACTATCAGGATATCCTGTTTGGCTATTCTGTCAATTTCAGTTTGTACTTGGTTCATAGGACTCATCCTCTTCCTCTTCTGCAGCTATTGTTGGGACATAAACCTGAATTATAGCTGTGTTAATAGGCATTCCTCGTAGACGAATAGAAATTAAGCGTTCACTGACTGCACTGTATTTCATTACAGTTCTTAGAAGTTTCTTCTTTACTATAAATGCAACAGTATTTCTTCTTTGTCATTTTCAGCATAGTAGACCATGTGATCATCAGATGCAAAATGATGGATGCCAGTCCATTTCAGTTCGCTGACACCCAACAGATCAAGTTGTTCATGTTCCATTTCATTCTTAACCACTTCCAACTTCCTTTGGTTCATGCTTTGTCTGTTCCATGTCTCAATATGTAAGACATCTTTGAAACGTCTGACTTTCATTACATGTGCAGCTACATCAGCAGTCAGACATCTCGAGGGCTTTGATCCAACCTCATCATAAATGCAGGCTTTACTCTGAGAAGTCTTCAGCTCCTCCCCAGTAGCCAGTTGAGTGCCTTCCAACCTGGGGGTCTCATCTTCCAGCCCTTAACCTCCACTAAATCCAAGTCGGCCTCTTCCATTAAAGACTCAACATCTGGAATCTTATTTCCCATACTATGGGCATTAATGCACACTGCTTTCCAGATGTTGCTCCCTTTACCAGTTTCTACAGAGGTATTTAATGTTTTACTTACCTGAGAGCTTTCTTCACCTATCCCTAACCAATCCTGTCCTGTTTAAAGCCCAGTAGTTTAGCCAGTCTGCTACGGAAGATCTTTTGACTCTTCTTGGACAGATGGACACCATCTCTGTTCAGGAGCCCTTGGAAAATGATCCCTTGGTCCAGAAAACCAAAATGCTAATGATACTACCCATGCATTCATCTCCAGGAGGCTAGCTTCTCTGCCTTGGCCTTTACCCTCAACAGTGAGGATTGAGAATACCAATTGCACACCTATCTGCTTCACTCTCTCTCCCAGAACCATGAAGTAACTCTTGATATGTTCTGAAGGATACCTAGCAGTATTGTTTGTCTCAGCATGGATGAGCAGCATTGGATAATAGCAGGCTTGATGAGTCTCGGCAAACTCTTCATAACAGCTCAGAGTTTAGCACCTGGCAGATAGCACACCTCCCAGGACATCAAGTCTGGTCAACAGATGGACGGCTCAGTGCCCTTAGAAGAGAGTCACCAATGTCTACTACCCTTCGCTTCCTTGTGGTTACTGAATCTGCAACTTCGGAGTGCTTGAGCTCTGGCTCATCCTGTTCCTAGGATTTTTTGGCTCCTCCACTCCCAGGGCTGCATGCCGTTTCTTCAATATAAGGGATGGTAAAGTTGGATTGTTGATTCTGCAGGCTCTGCTGACCTGTGTCCAACTCTCTTCTTTCTGTAGCATCCCATCTTTACATCTGTCAGAGAGCTTGGATGCCCCCAGAAGCATCTCATTGATGTACTTCTAACTGTCACAGATGCTTCTCAGCCTTGCTACCTCTTTCCTTGTTTTCTCTGAGCTCCTCCAATTGTTTCATGAGGGCTTCAGATTGCAGGCATCATGCACATGGAACCAGTCCCTCGACAGGATCAGGCTGTCCTGGATAACAGCATTAGCAACACAATTTTTCCCAGCCATAGTTCAACTGGTGGAGTTTTGGTATCTATTGAAGGAAATGAGAAAGACCTATCGAAGTCCCTAACTTTTCCTCATCTGTCCTTTAAGACAACAAGCAGCTAGTCGCTTTTATGAATATTCAAACAACTCTGTTCTAAGTCCCTGTGCATAGTCCTGCTTGCTTACTAAACAGACCCCTAAACTACTAAAATCTGATATTATGTGTCTGAGATATATAGTCTAATGTGTTATCTTTGTAAAATTACCTAATCAAAGTTCCTTCAAATTTATCAAACTGTTTACTTTTAGCAGATATCCAAATGTGGAACTATTTACTTCCTAGGTTTACCCTACCAACTAATAAAAATCTGTTCTTTTTAAACAAGCTAATTGGGGAGTTTCCATATAAAAGCGAAATTAGACTTTCCTGCTAATTGTTGTTGCTTGAGGAACTCCAGTCCAGTCCCGCACCTCTGGGCAGTGCACCCCCTCCAGCAGCTTGGAGACTGAGCATGTCAACAGTACTAATACTGCTGGCACTGCCCACCAGCTTCCAGTAAAGCACAGTTACTTACCTGTAATAGGTGATCTCTGGGAACAGCAGGAATAAGTCTTCACATACGGGTATCGTCGGTACCGACGGAACCTGCGCGGGAACGCTCCCCAGCGTCCAATAAGAAAGCTTTTGGGAGCATCCCACAGCGCCTGCGTGCTGCCTTCCCGCCTTTCCCGCCTGCGTGCTGCCTTCCCGCCTTTCCCAATTGCCTCTCTCCAGTTCGAGTTTTAAAGCTGAGACAAAGAGAGAGAGAGCGAAGGAAAGATAGATTTATTTATTTTATTTATTTACATTCTCTTATATACCACGCTGTTCTGCATCAGTGCGGTTTACATTGAACAAACTGAAAGTACATTGAACAGGGCATTATAACTTGCAGATAACTATTTTACAGGGAACATGGGCTATGGAGGGTTAAGTGGCTTGCCCAAGACCACAAGGAGCACCTGTGGGACTAGAAACCCCAGTCCTTCTGGCCCAAGGTTGCTGTCCTCTAGTGGGATTTGAACCCCCGACCTTCCGGCCTGAAGTACCTTGCCCCAACCACTAGGCTACTCCTCCACTCCTAGATAGATAGAGAGATACAACTCCTAGGGGAGGTGGGTGGGTTGTGAAGACTTATTCCTGCTGTTCCCAGAGATCACCTGTTACAGGTAAGTAACTGTGCTATCTCCAGGAACAAGCAGGAATGAGTCTTCACATATGGGGACTCCCTAGCTGCATATGCCAGGGAGAGACCCCAGAGTTGTGTGTCCTTGAAAAGGGCTTCACCTCCCCCCATGGATCTCTGGCATCCAACCAGGGTAGGTGGGTAGGAGTTGATTAGGAATGGAACAGGTGTTTGAGAACAGCCTGACCAAACGAGGCATCCCGGTGGGAGTCCTTGTCCAAACAGTAATGGGCTGTGAAGGTATGAACCGAGGCCCAGGTGGCCGCTTGACAGATTTGGTCGATGGACACAGAGTTTAGGTGAGCCATTGAGGCTGCCATGGCCCTCACATTGTGAGCTGTGACATGGCCTTCCAGAGAAAGGTTCTTACTTTGGTAGGCGAAAGAAATACACTGAGCAATCCAGTTGGACAGTGTTCTCTTAGAAACTGGAAGTCCTAAATGGGAAGGATCAAAAGCAACAAAGAGTTGAGAAGACTTTCTATGTTGCTGTGTTCTTTGTAAGTAAAAGGCGAGAGCTCTTTTACAATCCAAAGTATGAAGATTCCTCTCTGCACTTGATGCATGAGGTCCTGGAAAAAAGACAGGTAAGTATACCTCCTGGTTCAGATGTAAAGGCGAGACCACTTTGGGCATAAAGTGTGGATTGGTCCTGAGGACTACCTTATCATGATGGAACCTTGTATAAGGAGGATTAGCCACCAAGGCTTGCAACTCACTGATGCGACGTGCTGAGGTGACTGCAATGAGAAAGATAACCTTCCAAGAAAGAAATTTCAAGGAGGTGGTGGCTAAAGGTTCAAAGGGTGGCTTCATAAGCTGGCCAAGAACCAGATTTAAGTCCCATGCCACTGGAGGTGGTCTAATGGGAGGTTTAGTTAAAAGAAGGCCTCTCATGAATCTTGCTATAAGAGGATGAGAGGAAACAGGCTGTCCATTGAGCGGCTTGAGGGACGCTGCAATAGCACTCAAATGGACTCTTACCGAATTCGTTTTGAGGCCTGCATGGGAAAGATGCAGAAGATACTCTAGTAAAGAATTCAAAGGTATTGCAAGAGGGTTAAGACCCTTCTCTGAACACCAAATGGTAAATCTTTTCCATTTGAAAGCATAGGAACGTCTAGTGGAAGGCTTTCTAGAAGCATGAATAATATCTCTGACTTGCTGAGAGAGATGGAAAACTTGAAGGTCTAGGCCTTCAGCAACCAGGCCCTCAGATGGAGAGACTAGGGGTTTGGGTGCCATAACGTTCCGTCTTCCTGGGAGAGAAGATCTGGAGCAGAGCCCAACTCCAGGGATGGAGCTTGAGAGAGATGCAGAAGTAGAGGGTACCACACTTGGCGTGGCCAATGTGGTGCTATGAGGATCATAGAACCTCGGTCTCTCTGAAGCTTGAACAGTGTTTTGGGAATTAGGGGAATGGGTGGAAAGGCATAAAGGAAGTCTTGACCCCAGTGAAGGAGGAAGGCATCCTTGGCCTGAACTCCCTGACACGGAATCCTGGAACAGAACCGGGGAAGTTTGGCATTCCACGGACTTGCAAACAGGTCTATGTCCGGGGTTCCCCAAATTTGAAAAATCCTGGCTACCTGGTCCCTGTGGAGGGACCATTCGTGTGGAAGTAGAACTCGACTGAGTCTGTCTGCCCAAGAGTTTTGAACGCCTGGAAGATATACTGCCATAAGATGAATCTGATGCTCTATGGCGAAGGCCCACAGTCGCAAAGCTTCGTTGCAAAGCGACAGAGAGCCAGTCCCCCCCTGCTTGTTTACATAGAACATGGCTACTTGATTGTCCGTGTGGATGAGGACTGTCCTGAAGCTGAGCAGGGAGTGGAACACTCTGAGAGCTAAGAAAATTGCTCTGAGTTCCAAGAGATTTATGTGTAGTGAAGTCTCCTGTGGAGACCAGATGCCCTGGTTGGAGAGATCTTGCAGATGAGCTCCCCAACCCACTGGAGAGGCATCTGTTGTAAGGGTTGCTTGGGGAAGTGACTGTTGAAAAGGGGACCCCAGCAACAGGTTTTGAGAGGACTTCCACCACTGAAGAGACCAAAAAAGGCGACTGGAGTTTGCTATTTTGTCTGACAGGCAACCTGATGCCTGAGTCCATTGGGTGGACAAAGTCCATTGAGCTGCCCTCATGTGAAGGCGAGCATATGGAACCACATGCACAGTGGATGCCATGTGGCCTAAGAGTTGTAGCATTTCTGAAGCAGTTAAAAGGGGCTTTAACTGTATTTGGGAGGCTAACTGCACCAAGCGTAGGCAACGGGCCTGAGGAAGATAGGCCCTTGCAGTTATGGTATCCAACCAAGCCCCTATAAACTCGAGGGACTGAGTAGGGGTGAGACTGGATTTTGAGATGTTTATTACTAGTCCCAAATACTGAAGAACACGCATTGTGCAGGTTAGACAAGTCTTGGCCTCTGCTTGAGATGGAGCTCGAATGAGCCAGTCGTCCAGATATGGGAAGACGAATATTCCTAGAGTGTGTAGAAATGCAGCTACTACTGCCATGCATTTCGTGAACACCCTTGGTGCAGAGGCCAGACCAAAAGGAAGCACCTGTATTGGTAGTGCTTTCCTTGAAAAAGGAACTGAAGGAACCTTCTGTGAGTTGGATGGATGAGGACATGGGTGTACGCATCCTTGAGATCTAGAGAACAAAGCCAGTCCTGACTCTGAAGGTATGGAAGCAGAGCACCGAGAGAAATCATCTTGAATTTCTCCTTGAATAGAAATTTGTTCAATTCTCTGAGATCTAAGATGGGTCTGTAGCCCCGTTTTCTTTGGAATAAGAAAATAAGGGGAGTAGAACCCTGTGCCTTGTTGAAGAAGAGGTACTTCTTCTATTGCCCCTTGGGCAAGAAGGATATCAATCTCCTGACCTAGAAGGTTGAGGAGAGATGTTGGAGAACTGAATTGTTTCACCATGGTGTGGGGTGGGGGGGGGGAAGGCTTAAGAAATGAAGCTTGTACCCTTCCCTTATGATGGAGAGTGTCCATTGCTCTGCTGTGATTTGCTCCCATCTGGGAGCAAAGTAAGTCAACCTTCCTGGGATGGTAAGGGGCTCTGGTCCTTCCAGAGCTAGAAAGGCTAAGTTCTCTAGTAGCGAGTCAAAGGCCCTGAGGAGGCTGAGGCTGCTGGGCCGTGGAAGGTCTAGCTGCCTTTGACTTGGCCTGTTTAGGTGGTTAAGAACATAAGATATGCCGTACTGGGTCAGACCAAGGTCCATCAAGCCCAGTATTCTGTTTCCAACAGTGGCCAATCTAGGTCATATGTACCTAGCAGTTTCCCTAAGGGACACAGGTTGCTGACGCTTTGCAGCAAAACGACCTGCAGAAGATGCCTGCTGACCATAAGCAGGATAGTATCTTCCCTTTAAAAAAAGATGTCTTTTTAAACAATCTTTTCTTAACAGGAGCAGAGGTAGACTTTGAAAGTCGATCCAAAGCAGAGTTTTCAGCATCCATCTGAGTGGCCTTTGCTTGCCAATCCTTACCAAAAAGGTTTTCACCTGTACAAGGGAGATTTCCCAATTGATCCTGGACCCAGAGTTCCAAATCAGAAGCTTGTAGCCAAGCAATTCTGCGTGCCCAAGGGTGTTGAAAGAACTGAAATATGAGATTGCAGACCTGCTATCAGTAATCTGTGAAATATCATTAAAATCATCTCTAATATCTGAAGATTGGAGGATTGCCAATGTAACACCAATTTTTAAAAAGGGTTCCAGGGGTGATCCGGGAAACTACAGACCGGTGAGCCTGACGTCAGTACCAGGAAAAATGGTAGAAACCATCATAAAGAATAAAATTACTCAGCATGTAGATAGTCACAACCTAATGGGAGACAGCCAACATGGCTTTAGACAAGGAAGATCTTGTCTTACTAATCTGTTATGTTTTTTTGAAGGAGTGAATAAACAGGTGGACAAAGGTGAGTCGGTTGATATTGTGTATCTGGACTTTCAGAAAGCCTTTGACAAGGCCCCTCATCAGAGACTTTTGGCAAAACTAAAGAGTCATGGGATAGGAGGCAGTGTACTATTGTGGATCAGGAACTGGTTAAAAGATAGAAAGCAGAGGGTAGGGCTAAATGGCCAATTTTCCCAATGGAGAAAGGTGAATAGTGGTGTACCCCAGGGATCTGTGCTGGGTCCGCTGCTTTTTGACATATTCATAAATGATCTGGAAAGTGGAATAACGAGTGAGGTTATCAAATTTGCAGATGACACAAAACTATTTAAAGTTGTTAAAACCCAAGAGGATTGTGAAAAATTGCAAGAGGATCTTGATAAATTGGAAGACTGGGCATCAAAATGGCAGATGAAATTTAATGTGGACAAGTGCAAGGTTATGCACCTAGGGAAGAACAACCCAAACTATGGTTACACGATGCAAGGTTCCACATTAGGAACCACCACCCAGGAAAAAGATTTAGGCGTCATTGTGGATACCATGTTAAAACCCTCGGCCCAGTGTGCAGCGGCGGCCAAGAGAGGAAATAGAATGCTAGGCATGATAAGGAAAGGAATGGAAAATAAAACAAAAGATATTATAATGCCTCTATATCGTTCCATGGTGAGACCGCACCTTGAATATTGTGTGCAATTCTGGTCGCCGTATCTTAAAAAGGATATAGCGATTTTAGAAAAGGTTCAGAGAAGAGCCACCAAAATGGTAAAGGGGATGGAAGGATACTCCTATGAAGAAAGGCTAAAAAGGTTAGGGCTCTTTAACCTGGAAAAGAGACGGCTGAGGGGAGATATGATAGTAGTCTATAAATTAATGAACGGAGTGGAACGGGTAAACGTAGATTGATTATTTACGTTATCAGAATATAGAAAGACTAGGGGACATGCAATGAAGCTACAGGGTAAACTATTTAAGACTAATAAAAGAAAATATTTTTTCACTCAACGTGTAATCAAACTCTGGAATTTGTTACCGGAGGATGTAGTAAAGGCTGTTAGTGTAGCTGGGTTTAAAAAAGGTTTGGACAAGTTCCTGGAGGAAAGGTCCATAAACCATTATTAAGAAGTGACCGAAGATATCAATGCTTGACCCAGTACAAGCATTGTGGAACTTGTGTCTCTTGGGGAAACTGCTAGGTACATATGACCTAGATTGGCCACTATTGGAAACAGAATACTGGGCTTGATGGACCTTGGTCTGACCCAGTATGGCATATCTTATGTTCTTATGTTCTTAATAGCCGAAGCTCTGCTTACACACTCAAACGAGTCAAAGGCTGCACGGTTGGAAAATTTGGAGACATCTTGGGCATGTTTGAGCCAAGTGAGAAACTCCTCTCTTTTATCCTCTGAAATGAAAGGGGTTAAAGTCTGCAGATGATCTGTGACTTCTTTTAGAAACATTCCTATATAGAGACTATAGGAATTGATCCTAGCAGCTAGCATAGCAGCTTGGAAAACCCTTCGGCCAAAAGCATCCAGGGTCCTGCATTCACGTCCTGGAGGATTAGATGAGTGTCTTTTTGCACTCTTTATCTTCTTCATGGCAGACTCTACCACAATAGAGTGGTGAGGAAGCTGAGTCTTGTGGAACCCAGGACAAGAAGGGACACGATACATGGTGTCTAACCTGCGAGAATGAGGAGAGGTGGTGAGAGGTGTCTCCCACATCCTCAACATGAGATCATAAAGAATCTCATGAACAGGTAAAGTAGCTGCCTCCTTAGGAGCTTTAGGATATTGTAAAATATCCAACTCCTTGGCTCTGGGTTCTGACTCAGGGGCCACTGTGATAGAGAGGCCCCTAGCCACTTCCCTAATAAAGTCTTGAAAAGACAAGTCTTCTGGAGGAGACATTCTTTGTTTAGGTGAAGAAGACTCCTGAGGAAGAAGTATTGATGTTTCTACAGAACCCTCAGACTCATCAGAGTCCTCAGAGGAATCGAAGTATCGCCTCTCTGGATGCTCCTGTAAAGCCCGATAACCGTATCGAGTGGGATCGACATTGGGAGTAATCGGTACCAGTTCGGTACCGATGGGCATCATAGGACAGGGTACCGTTGCAGTTGACACCGAAGCCGATGTCGATGCAATTGGTACCGGTACCGGGAGCGATGCCGGTACCAGCAACGGGGATTGTTGCGGTACCGGAGGCGTCGCAGCCTGTATGAAAGCCGTTAAGGTGCGCTGCATGGTCAGAATCTTCTGATCCATCGATGCCACCAGAGTCTGGATGTCAGTACCAGTGGGAGCCACCAGTACCCCAGAACACGGCAACAGGTGATCTGTCGAGGCCGAGCCATCGATGTCAACCTGTGACCCCATAGATAATGCTTTGGAAGCCGGAGCTTCCCGCCGGGGTGATTTTGCCGGTGTAGAATCCTCGAGGGCAAGCCTGGAGGCATTTTGATGCTTGGAGGGAGATCTGCCCTTCGAGGACCGGCCAGATTTATGCTTGGTTACCTGAGATCCATGGGAGGAAGAGGAGGCCCTGGAAGACGTCAATGCTACCGAAGCTGCATCAGAGGGAAACAGGGTACTGAGCTTGGCTGCTCGGTTCTGCCGACCTCTCTTAGACATCATGGTACAGGACATACAATCCGTGATGGAATGGTCAGGTCCCAAACACTTTAGACACCAGTCATGGGTGTTGGTGACAGAAATAGTACCGCCACATTTTGTGCATTTTTTAAACCCAGAAGCGGGCTTCTCCATGAGGAAAATATTTTTAGGCCTAGGGCCCAAAACTGAAAATGCACAGTAGAATAAAGCGCTTTTTTTTTTTGAAAGAAAGAAAAGAAAGACCAGCGGTACTGGTCTGACGTCGAAGAAGGCAGACGCGACACAAAAGAATGAAGAAAAAATAAAGAACTTCTTCTGCGGTGACAGGAACACGACCTGCTGGCTCCGCGGAAAAGAAGAACTGGAGAGAGGCGGTTGGGAAAGGCGGGAAGGCAGCACGCAGGCGCTGTGGGATGCTCCCAAAAGCGTTCTTATTGGACGCTGGGGAGCGTTCCCGCGCAGGCTCCGTCGGTACCGACAATACTCGTATGTGAAGACTCATTCCTGCTTGTTCCTGGAGATCCTATTGACAAAGCAGACTCACAGGAACAACAAATAAGCCATTAAAGAGGCAAGACGCAAGCCCAGCCTAACTAACTAAACTAAACTATACTAAAAGGGAACTGACCTGGCAACCCTCCTCCGCACCAAAGGAGGAACTCCTGCACCCCCCCCCCCGGGTGAGAGACAGAAAGAGACTTACCTGAGGGATCTCCGAATGCCGATGAGCAGCCAGCAAGAGATAGAAGACCCCTGATCTGCCCCGAACACTGAAGAACCAGAGAAACCCGGATGCAACCCGGTCTGAACAGCCATATTAGAAACCCGGGTGGGATTCGGGACTGGACTGGAGTTCCTCAAGGAACAACAATTAGCAGGTAAGTCTAATTTTTCTTTCCTTATCCCTCCATTCCAGTCCCGCACCTTTGGGATGTAACAGAGCAGTAACCTTAACGGGATGGACCCGCAAAACCGGCATGCAGCATCGCCAATCCAAAACAGGCATACTTTGCAACCTGGACGTCCAGGCGATGTTTACTAAAAATATGCAGGGAAGACCAGGTAGCTGCCCTGCAGATTTCCACCTGAGGCACCAGACTATATTCGGCCCAAAAAGCCGCCTGAGCCCTTGTGGAATGGGTGCGCAACCCCACTGGCACCTGAGAACCCTGAATCTGTCTGGAAATGGAAGCTTTAGCAGCCACCTTCCCCTTGCGTAGGCCCCCAAAGAGCACAAATAAGCAATCTGACTTGTGAAAGTCCACTGTCTCCTTCAAATAACGCTTGAGGGCCCTCCACCCATCCAGCAAGCACAGGCTGAGGCTGACAGTATCCTCCCCCACGCTCCCCAGGACTGCGAGGGACACGGGCTGATTCACATGGAACGCTGACACCACTTTAGGCAGAAAGGAAGGAACTGGCCACAAAACCACCTTCTCCCATGAGGAGAGGAACGGCTCCTGGCACAAGGCTTGTAGCTCCGAGATCCTGTGCGCGGAACATATCGCCACCAGGAAAACGGTCTTCAGAGTTAAGTCCTTCAGCGAGGTCCGGCTCAAGGGCTCAAAAGGTTCCTTAGTAAGCACCATCAGAACCATACTGAGGTCCCACAGTGGGACGACTGCCCTTCGCGGGGGGCGTAGACAGGCCACAGCCCGCAGGAAGTGCAACACATCCGGGTGAGACCCCAGCAGCACCTTCTGAACCTTACCACGATAACAAGCAAGCGCCGCCAGTTGCACTTGTAATGAGCTAGCCGCTTCTTAAATCCATCCTGCAAAAAAGCTAAGACCTCCGGAATGGAGGCTGTGCCAGGCCGTGTTTGCCTCTCCGCACACCAAGCCTCAAAAATATGCCAAATATGGATGTAGGTGAGAGAGGTAGATCTCTTCCATGCTTTCAACAAGGTTGAGATAACGGGTCCCGAGTAACCCTTCTTCCTCAGCCTTGCCCTTTCAATGGCCAGGCTGTAAGCGAGAACTGATCACCTGAGGCATGCACACTGGCCTCTGCACCAGGTCTCCCTGAGCCGGCAGGTGCCACAAGCAATGCTCCAGAAACTGAACCAAGTCAGCATACCACAGGCATTGATGCGCCAAGGGGGAGGGAAGGAGAGGGCGGGCAGAGATCCTCTTTTGCAAAGGCTCCTGTGCCTGAATGCACTCCTATTTTTTTTAAAACTTTAACTAAAAAAAAAAAAGCTAACCATATTGAAACCAACAGGAAAAAGACCAAGCAAACCTAACTAACTAGCTCCTTATTTACCCCTCAGTGAGCCCAGCACCCTGGTTCACCACCTCCTCCAGCTGCTTGGAGACTGAGCATACTGGGAGCTGGTGGGTGGTGTCAGTGGTATTAGTACTGGTGATTTCAGAAGTTGACATGCTCAGTCTCCAAGCTGCTGAAGGGGGTGCACTACCCAGAGATTCAGGACTGGACTGGAGGGACAATAAGGAAGCAAGATTTCTCGCGTAGGGTTGGTGGAAGCTGGGGCAGGAAGGGAAGAATTTAACACCTGAAAGTGCAGTGACTTCAAAGAGCTTACCTTTAGTGTAGTTACTCACCTGTAACAGGTGTTCTCCAGGGACAGCAGGAATCAGTCCTCACATATGAGTGACGTCGGCACCGATGAAGCCACCGCGGAAGCATTCCCCCAGCTTTCAAAGAAAGCCTTTGGGAGATGCCACCACGCAAGCGTGGTCCCCTTCCCGCCCAAGAGTGCTATCTTGCTCAGTCAGATGACATAGCTAAAAGATGGCAAAAATACAAGATGGTAAAGGAGCAACTCCAAGGGGAGGAGGGAGGGTTGTGAGGACTGATTCCTGCTGTCCCCAGAGAACACCTTTTACAGGTGAGCAACTATGTTTTCTCTGGGAACAAGCAGGAAGTCAATCCTCACATATGAGACTCCCCAGCTACAGTCTACCGAAAGCCCATAGCAAAAACATAGACTCCCTCATGGGGAGCTGCGAGCAGCAGCAATTAAGTCCGTGTCCACAGACCACAGTAGGATCCCTATGTCTAATGAAAACCAGCACTCTGGTAGCTTGAACACAGAAGGGTCGGAGGGTAGGAATTGCCTAAACCCCAAAAAGATTACAGAGCACAGCCTGGCCGAAGGCACTGTCCCACCGGGACTCTCTTTCCAGGCAGTAATGGGCTGTGAAGGTATGGATTGAAGACTAGGTGGTGGCCTGGCAGAGGTCCACTATTGGGACAGAGCGCAAGTTTGTCACCAAGACTGCCATGGCCCTGACACGGTGCACTGAGACACGGCCTTCTAGTGGGATCCCGCCTGCTCATAGGCGATGGTGATACAGTCCGCCACCCAGGTGAACAGGATACGCTTGGTCACCGCCTCCCTAAGTCTACTGGGGTTGTAGGAGACGAAAAGCTGAGTAGCTTTGCAGTGGCCCTGAGTGTGTTGGAGGATACCCTGTTGGACTGCGTACGAGCACAGGGCCACCACCTCCTGACAGAGGGCACGAGACCCCGTGCCCCCCTGTTTGTTCACATAGAACATTGCCACCTGATTGTCTGTCTGAACCAGCACTGACTGGTGGTGGCAAAATGCTCACAGGGCCAGGTATATCGCCTGTAGCTCCAGGAGGTTGATCTGCTGGGTGCCGTCGTCTAGTGACCAGCTGTCCTGGGTGTGGAGCTCCTCACAGTGGGCTCCCCAGCAGAGCAGGGAGTTGTCCGTGGTGAGGACCCTTGAGGGGCTTGGGTCTGAAAAGGCATGCCTGCCTTGAGTTTATGGAGAGACTGCCACTAGACCAGCAAGTCTGCCAGTTGGTGGGTTACGGAGACTCTGTCTCGGAGGCACCCTGTGGCTTGAGTCCACTGGTCCCAGAGACACCACTGCGCAGGCCTCATGTGGAAGCGAGCATCTGGGGTGATGTGGACTGTGGAGGCCATATGCCCGAGAAGGCGCAGAAAAAAGCCAAGTGGGCACAGAGGGGCGGTACTGTATGTCCTGTGCCAGAGTCCTGAAATGGTCGGCTCGGTCCCTGGCCAAGAAGACCTTTGACTGGAGAGTATCCAGCTTTTCCCTGATGAACTCCAGACATTGTGTCGGAAGGAGATGAGGCTTGGGGTAGTTTATGACAAAACCCAAGTGCTGCAGAACCTGAATGGTGCATGTAGTGGTCTGCTGCACCTCTGAGGACGTGCCTTCCTTTATGAGTCAGTCGTCCAGGTAGGGGAAGACAAAGACCCCCTGGAGATGGAGGAAGCTAGCCACGACTACCAGGCATTTTGTGAAGACCATTGGGGCAGAAGCCAAATCAAAAGGGAGCACCCTGTACTGATAGTGCCTGCCCCCCACTTTGAACCACAGGTACTGCCTGTGGTTGGGGTGAATAAGGATGTGGGTGTAGGCATCCCTGAGGTCTAAGGAGCATAGCCAATCTCCCTGCTGGAGGTAAGGCAGTAATGTTTGAAGGGAGAGCATCTTCAACTTCTCCCTCACCAGGGGTTGCGCAGGTCGAGGATGGGCCTTAGGCCCCCTGTTCTTTTTGGCCCGAGGAAGTACCTGGAGTAGAACCCCTTGACCTTGAGATGGCGGGGCACTGGTTCCATCGCTTTGTCCTCGAAGACCTGCCATCTTCTTCAGTAGCCATCTTCTTCAGTAGAAGGTCCCGGTGGAGGGGAAACCTGAGGGGCTCTCCCAGAAAATAAGGGGGAGGTGTCTGAGTTAAGTGGAGGAGGTAATCCTCTCTGACCACCCGAAGTCCCCAGGAGTCGGTGGTGATGGTCAACCACCTCTGGGCATAATGGGCCAGATGTCCCCCTGGGAGCTGCTGATCTCCTTGGGGTAGAGAGGCTATGCTCAAGGAGTCAAAAACTCCCCCCTGGCTGGGCCAGAGCTGGTGCCTGGGGTTCTGGAGCCTTCTGCTTACGAGGGCCATGCCCATGTCCCTTGGCCTGCTGACCCTGTTGGGGAGCTGGGGAAGCCTGGAAAGGTGGGTAGTATCTGTAAGCAGCCCCTTTCCTCGGGTAGGACTTTTTACCCAAGCTCTTTCATCAGGAGGGGCAGTGGTCTTTTTTGAGAGCTTGGTCCTCATCATGAACTTGGTCTCCAGCTCGGCAGCCCTGTCTGTCATGGGTTTTCCAAAGAGGTTCTCTCCTTGGCTTGAGACATCGACCAATTTGTCCTGAACCCACTGCTCGAGGTCAGACAGCTCTAGCCAAGTTTGGCATCATGCATGGATGCCCGCCCACTCACGGACTGTCTCGGAGAGAGACCAGCCAAGAACCCGGCGAGCTCCTTCACCAGGTCTCTCAGGTACATGTCCATGTACAGCTTGTAGTCCTAGATGCAGCCCTCGTAACACTTTCTGCTGAGGGCATCGAAGGTGCGTGCATCCCTACCGGGGGGCACCAAGCAGTGCGTCTTCTGACTTTTCAGTTGACGCATGGCCGACTCCATCACCATGGAGTTATGCGGCAGCTGTGATTTCTGGAAGCCCGGGCTCCAGCGGACTCGATACATCGAGTTGAGCCATTTGCTCACCACTGGTAGCAATGCCCACATATGGAGCATCAGCCGTTCTAGTATGGGAGGGATGGGCACTGTGAGCGATTCCCTTGGAGAAGCCTCGTACTTGAGGATTTCGAACTCATTTGCCCGACTCTGTAGGGAACGCCAGGGCCTTAGACATATCCTTGACAAAATCAAGGAAGCCCATTTCCTCCAGCGGGAGAGTCTGATGGAACGTCGCGGTGACAATGGGTATCGTGAGACTCATCATCCTCCATCTCCCACTCTGAATAGTCCATCGAGGACTCATAGAAGGGCTGCTCCGAGGGCCTCTGAGCTCCCGATGCTACGCGGCCGGTGTCCGGCACACTTACCAGGTATGATCGCGGTCCTGTCGAGCGGGACTTGGATCGAAACCTTGGCTGAGGATCGACTCGAGGCCAAAGGACCTCGAGGATTAATTTGGCCTCCGGAGAGGTCTTCGACGTCGAGAGTTCAGTGGTCGGGGCAGATGAATCGGTCGTACTGGACAACAGAGCCCGCTGCTGGTCCATGAAGGCAGACAAACTGTGCTCCAGGGCTGCTATTCTGTACTCCATGCCAGAAGGCTCTGCAGCCTTCAGCGTGGGCAGCGAGGGACTCGGGTCCGGTGCCGGCTCCCCCAAAGGGGAATCCTCGATGAGGTTGGTGTCTGGGGACCGAGGCTGGTCCGAGGTATACTCCTTCCGGGGGGGGGGGGGGGGAGGACCTTTGCAGGGCGCTCCTTCTCCGATGCCTCGGACGAGTGTCTCAGACTGCATGACCTGGCCCGGGGGGCACCCAGCTGGTTGGATCCATCCAAGGATGCCTACTTCGAGGGCTTCTTCCGGGATTCCCTCGAGGGAGACCCACTTTCTGATGGGACTTGGGCTCGGAAGGGTCTGTCCGAGGTGTCGAGGCTGCAGACGAGGCCCTGGCCTTCGGAGGCACCAGGGACTCGGGGAAAAACTTATCTTGCTGAACATCCTCTTGCAAAGACCGAATGCTGCTGGTTCATGTTCCGGCCTGAGGCAGCGGAGACAGCAGTCGTGTGTGTCGGTCAAAGACATAATTTTTGTGCACCGATTACACTTTTTAAAGCCACTGGTAGCCCTGGGGGAAGAAAGTACCCCTGCGAGGTCAAAGACTCGCCGGGCTGCCAGTTGGGAAAAAAGGTGCGAAGACGCCAAAAGTTAAGTAATGAAAAAGATTACAAAAGTAGACCCGAACTCGATGACAACGCAGCGAGGTCAGGTGGCGGGAAGAGTACTGGTGCAATACCGAAGGTATGAAACTCGGAGAGAAAAAAAATCAACTTTTTTTGGGGGCAAGCCAGACGAACAACTGAAAGGCTCTGCGGAAAAAAGGAGGCTGAACAAGATGGTACTCTTGGGTGGGAAGGGGACCATGCATGCGTGGTGGCATCTCCCAAAGGCTTTCTTTGAAAGCTGGGGTGATGCTTCTGCGAGTGCTCTGTCGGTGCCAACGTCACCCATATGTGAGGACTGACTTCTTGCTTGTTCCCAGAGAACGTTTTGAACCTGAAGGTTAGAGGAGAAGAAAAACAAACAGCAGCAGAGGAAAAAAAAAAAGCTTCAGGAGCAGCAGGAATCAGTCCTCACATAGGGGTAACATCAACGCCGATGGAGCCCTTGCGGAGCATTTCCCCAGCTTTCCAAGAAAGCCTTTGGGAATGCAGGCACGCATGCGCGGTTCCCTTCCTGCCTAAAGGTGCCATCTTGCCAGTCTCTCTTTTTCCGTGAAGCCCATCGAACGTGTGTCCTAGTCCTCCCGGAAAATAGTTGGATTTTTTTGCAATTCCTTCGCTATTTTTTCTCCGGTTCGACGCCGGTTCCCTTCCCGCTGGGTTCGGTACACCGGTATCGAGCCCGCTCTTCTTTTTTCGATTTTTGCCCTTCATGGCTGGCGTTCACGCCCCTTTTTTCTTTTTCCCTGGAAGGCCGGTCCTTTGACCTCGCGGGGACGCTTTTCCCCGATGGCTTCCAGTGGTTTCAAAAAGTGTGATCGGTGCAAGAAACTAATGTCCCTCACCAACACACACGACTGCTGCCTTCGGTGCCTGGGTCCTGACCACGATCCTAAGATCTGTGGACCATGTGGAAAGATGTCTACCAAGGCGCTTTGAAGTCGTCAGCACCAAAAGGAAAGGCTTTTCTCCGACTCGGCCTCCGGCCGGGCCCGGACCTCGTCTGAGGCCTCGACATCTCGGGAATCGGATCCTGAGCACCGTCGGGGCTCCTCGGACAGGGGGTCCCCGACCGGGAACGAAAGAGGAAGAAGCGGCTCGTGATGGCGTCGTCGGAAGAGGTCCCTGGCTCCTCGAGAGCTAGGTCTCAGACCCCCGAACATCGCCCCGGGCCTGTGGAACAGGAGAAGCCGCCAAAAGTACCTCGTGTGGAGCCAGAGTCTGCAGGACACATAAGTCCTGTAGTCCTCATGGACTCTCCTCCCAGAGAGCCGACGTCGGGCCGGGGCCCGAGTCGGTGGCTGCTGAGTCTCCTGAGCTGGGTCTCAAGCTGACAGCCTTGGAGTGCAGATTGTCTGCCTTCATGGAACAGCAGCGGGCACTGATGGCCAGCCTGTCTGGCACATCTGCCCCGACCACCGGGACATCGACATCGAAGTCGACCTCGGAGACCGAGCCGATACTCGAGACCATGAAGGCTCGAGGTCGACCTCGATTGCGGTCTCCCTCGACCTCCCGTTCGGGACCGAGGGCGTCGACGCCGGTGCCTTCGGGGTTGGGGCGGGTGCCCACAGGCCCCGCGCGGTTGGACCCCGATTCCTCATCGGACGAGTCTGCCTGGGAGACAGAGGACGAGGAGTCCCCCGACACCTTCAGGACTCGGTGCGACCCGTTGGGCTCACCGCAGTCTGAGCTCCGGAGTAGATCCCCTCCGGAGGATACCCGGTTCTCGGAGTTCGTCCGGGATAGGGCCACTGCGTTGGCTATCCCTGCGGACCCCGAGGAGGAGCCTCGAGCTGAGGAGCTCGAGGCCCTACAGTATGACTCTCCTCCAAAAGAGGCCTTTACTGTTCCGGTTCCTCCGATGCTGGAACGGCTCCTCTTCCGGATGTGGGAGGCACCGGCCTCGGCGCCGGTTCTAAGCAAGCGGGTCGATTCTATCTATCGATTCCAGAAGAGCCCTGGCTTTCAGAAGGCGCAGCTGCCACACCATTCCATGGTGGTGGAATCGACCATGCATCGCCTGAAAAGTCAGAAGATGCACTCTGCGGTGCCCCCTGGCAGGGAGGCCCGGAACCTGGATGGTTTTGGTAGAAAGTGCTTCTAGGGCTCGATGCTTGCTTGCCTTGTCCAGTCTTACCAGCTGTACATGGACATGTACTTGCGGGACCTGGCCAAGGAGCTGGCCGGGTTCTCTGCTGGTCTCTCCGGGGAACCCTTGCAGAGGTTCAAGTCCTTGTCCTCGGGGATCCGGGAATGCTCCAAGTTTATGTCCCGCGCTGCCTACGATGGCTTCGGCCCGTGTTGCGGCAGCCGGCATCGCAGCTCGACGCCAGGCATGGCTGCAGTCATCGGACCTCGAGCCATGGGTTCAGGACAAGTTGGTTGATGTCCCTTGCCGAGGTGAGAACCTTTTTGGCAAGCCCATGACCAAGAAGGCCGCACAGCTTGAAACCGAGCACCTAACGAGGACAAGGCTGTCTAGAAAGACTTCTGCCCCTTCTCACAAAAAGAAGGGCTCGGGTAAAAAGCCCTTTTACCTGAGGAAGGGCACTGCCTACAAACAGTACCAAGCCTCCCAGGCTCCCCCTCAGGGTCAGCAGGCCAAGGGGGCAGGGTAATGGGCCCCGTAGGCAGAGGACTCCCAAGCCTCCGGCCCCTGCTCCCACTCAGCAGGGTGGGGGTTTTTGACTCCTTAGGCATAGCCTCTCCGTCCCTGCTCTCCCAACCCTGCACAGGAGGTCACCTCGCCTTCTTTGCCCACCAGTGGCCACTCATCACTGGAGACAGTTGGGTGCTAAGCACAGTCCACAAGGGCTATCTGCTACACTTCCAACAGCTGCCTCCTCCATACTTTCCAGGGGAGCCCCCGAGGCCTCCCCTGCACACAGATCTTCTCCTTCAGGAGCTCCAAGGTCTGTTGGTGGACAGGGCAGTGGAGCCTGTGCCTCCCCACCTACAAGGTCAAGGGTTCTACTCCAGGTATTTTCTGGTACCCAAAAGAACCGGTGGCCTTTGGCCTATTCTAGACCTCAGAAATCTCAACAAATTCCTAGAGAAGGAAAAGTTCAAGATGCTTACTCTTGGAGCACTTCTGCCCTACCTCCAGCAGGGAGATTGGCTATGCTCCTTAGATTTAAAGGATGCGTACACTCACATCCTCATTGATCCAGACCACAGAAAGTACCTCAGGTTCATTGTGGGAGGAAACCATTATCAGTACAGAGTACTGCCTTTTGGCCTCACCTCCACTCCCAGGGTCTTTACCAAATGCCTAGCAGTGGTGGCGGCCTACCTGAGAAATCAGGGAATCTTTGTCTTCCCCTATCTAGACGACTGGCTCATCAGCGGTCAGACGTGCCAGGAAGCCAGACAAGCCACCCTCAGAACTATTGCTCTTCTTCAAAGCCTGGGGTTTGTAATAAACTTCGCAAAGTCCACTTTGCTCCCCTCCTAGAACTTGGAGTTGATAGGGGCAAGACTGGACTCTCTGCTGGCATAGGCGTTCTTGCCAGAAGGCAGGGCCCAAAGACTGATAAACTTAGCAAATCAGTTTCTCAGCAGGTCACTGGTCTCTGCCAGACTCTGCCTGAGGCTTCTAGGCCACATGGCTTCGACAGTACATGTGACCTCCAATGTCAGGCTCCATATGAGGCCTGCACAGTGGTGCCTTCGGACTCAGTGGTCACAGGCAGCCTCAGAGACAGGATAAGGGTGTCCAGATAATTTCTGAACTCCCTCCGCTGGTGGCTGCACCCACCCAATCTACTGGAAGGGGTGCCTTTTCAGATTCCTGGGTTCACAGTGGTGCTGACCACGGATGCCTCCCTGCAGGGCTGGGGAGCTCATTGTCTAGGCACGTGCACCCAGGGCCTGTGGTCTCCTTGGGAAGCCGCACAGCAAATCAATCTACTGGAACTCAGGCTATTCGGCTAGCCCTCAAGACTTTCTCTCCAACCCTGGCTCATCAGTCTGTCCTAGTTCAAACAGACAACCAGGTAGCCATGTTTTATGTGAACAAGCAGGGCGGAACTGGGTCCAGGTTCCTTTGTCAGGAAGCGCAGGACCTTTGCTTGTTCGCTCTCAGGCACAATATGCTCCTCAAGGCTGTATATCTACCTGGCCAGGAAAACTACCTGGCCGACAGGTTGAGCAGCATTCTGCAGCCCCACGAGTGGCAGCTCAGCCCACTTCCTGTTCAGCTGTCGTGGTGAGAGGACCTGCTCTGGAGAGCTCCTGCTAGGGGGAGGAGTCTAGCTCCCTAACTGTGCTTGGATGTCGGGTCCTGGGCCACCTCCAGCAGGAGAGGCCCAGGCCCAGAGGCCTACCAAGCCTGGTGGGCCTCCTACTCTGACACTGGATGGAGGAACCGGCAGCCTGGAACAGCCGGCGCCCCGGGTGGGGGACCCCCAGGTAGGACTGTGCCTGGCCAGGGAGGAGGGACCCACAGGTATGGAGGTTTGGGCCCGCTACCCCAGGGAGGAGGCTCCTGTCTCCTCCCCAGGCAGGGTGTGGAGGCTGGGTGGCAGCAGGGAGAGGCCCTGGGGAGACCCTGGAGGACCGTGCAGTATGGCACTGGAGGAGGTGGGTTCCCCCTCCGCCTCGGGTCCTGGAGGAGGCCTCTACCTACCTCCTCCAGTGAGGATGAGGACGGAGGGTCGGGCCTGCCTTCCTACCAGCAGCCAGCTAGGGCCCCAGACGAAATCGTGGCGGCGGTGCGGCGGCTTCGGGGTCTCCAGGAGGAGGCGGCCCAGCTGCAGGCCCAGCTCTCCCACCTGGAGAGCCTGGAGGCCACCGTTCCCAATGAAGAATGGGTGGCCTACAAGACCTATCGAACAGGGGTTAACGCGGGCCCTGAGGGACCGATATCATCAGCTTTATTCCTTGAAATCCCAGGGTTGTGGGTCCCTCAAGGAGCTCTATCAGGCTTATGATCGTTGGGCAGTAAAGGGTACAGTTCAGGGGGGGCCCCCGGGGGTGGGACGACGGGTGGACCTTCCCAGGTCCTTTCCACCACCCTTACCCGTCCAGGGTGCATCAGGGGGCAGCCAGTTCCCCTCCCCCCGTGTTCCTGCAGAACGAATCTCTTACCTGCCGGTGCCTGCTGTATATGGATCATCTGAGGGGACCTCCCTGAATGCTGTTGAGAATATTCCTGACCCGTTTCCAGTTTCCTTGGTGGCCGGTGCAGACAGGATGTTCGGGGGCGGAGCTACAGGTCCACACGATCCACCGGAGCAGGAGAGGGTTGCCGCATCGGTAGATGAAGAAGAGCTGCTGGTCCCCTGCTTGGGATATTGCCGCGGTGAGCAGCAGGCTCGTGGGGTCGGGAGTGCCTCTCTGACCGCCTTCCAGCCGTCCGTTCTGGTTGCCTGCGATATCCAAGATGGCCGCCGGAGTTCCTGCCGTGCCGTCTCAACAGCTGACGGCCGTGCCCTGCCGGAGGAGGTTTTCGTGGGGCTTTCCCCGAGGTTTGGGTGGGGAGCTGTGATGGACGCCGACTGCAGGAGCCTGTCTCTTCCGGGTTCTCCCGGAAGTGGGAGCATCATCGCGGGTCTGTTGCGCTGCTGCCGATGGAGGGTCAAAGAACAGCAACGGAGGATTCTCCACTTCTTCCCCAGCTTGCTGTGCCACTGGGGGTGCAGCGGGTGGCTGATCCCACTGTTTGTAATCCGGTTCTGCAGCGTCGGGGGTCTGTGGATGTCACATCTTCTGTTTGTGTGCCTGCCAGGATTCCTGGGCAGGTTTCTGGTGGGGGGGAGGTTGGGAGGCAGGAGTCCCCTGGTATGGCTGCCCTTCCGGCTTCCAGACAGCTGCAGGATGGCCATCCAGCTTTCCCTGAGGTGGCTGTTTGGCGCCGGAAGGGCACAGGAAAGGGGACAGGGCAGGGGAGGGGTTGTTTTTCTTTTTCTTTAGCCCCCAAGGGGATCCGGAAGACCGTTCCTCCACTGTCTTTGCAAGTTGGATCGGCTGAGCGGGCTGCACAGATACCTGTTTTGTCTATTGCTGTGGCCGAGGGAAGCCTGGCTCGCAAGGGGGCGTCCGCCCTTCCTGCTGGAGCCCTGGCTACCGGCCATGAGGTTCCGGACCCCTGTGCCACGTCTGGCACCGACAATAAGGTAGGACCTGGGAGTGACGGGGGGCAGGGGGGCGGAGGTTTGGGGGATTTAGTTATAGGGGGACCTGCCCCTCTGTCCCGGGATGGTCCTGCCTTGTTGCCGGTAGCCATACAGGGGGTAGCGGACGGTGGGTCGGTGGAGGGTCTGGCGGGGGGAAGGGGGGAGCGGACGACTGATCTAGTAGTGGGGAAGGAGGTAGTGGTTTGTCCTGATCGGGGGAAGGGTCCTTTTTCAGTGGGGTTAGGGGATGGGGTGGTCCCCCTGGATCCCGGGATTGGAGGGGAGCGGGGTCTGTCCCCGGTAGTGGTGGCCGAGACCCAGGAGCCTTGCGCTGGGTCGGGAACCCGGGATGGAGGTTTGGGGGGGCTTTCTGGTCCCCTGGGTGTTACCGAGAACCAGGTCCGTGACGCCCTGCAATTGGCTTTAGAGACCCCGACGGGCCCTCCCGGGGCCTTTGCTGCCTTTCGGCATCAGCCAGAAATAACAGCAAGGGGTGCTCCGGAGGTTCTCGGTGGCACCCAGGGATCAGGACGGGATAGTATCCCTGATTCCGTGTTTGCGGAGCTGACCTTGCCCAGTCCCCAGGTAGCCCCCTGTGAGGCGGTTGTGGATCCTGCAGACCAGCAGCAGGGTCCCCCGCAGGTGGATGCAGGGGAAGACCAAGGAGGGCAGGGGATGGGGGCTGGGGGGTCGGTTCCCCCCCCCCGTACCTTTGCGGAGGCTCTGAGGGGGTCGGGCACCACTCCGGGGACGTCGGGTGGGGGGAGGGGGGGTTCCCAGGGAAATGGTCCCGCAGGAGGGGGAGGAGGTGGGGGAGGGTTCCGAGGGGTAGGGGGTGAGGTCCGACGGCGCAACGTGGCGCAGATCCGGTGGGGTGGGGAGGGGCCCCCTCCAGCCAGGGGAACAGGTCTTGAGGATGGTCCTTGGGCTGGGGTTTCTCCCGGGAGATCTCTATGCCTTCATCCACATGAACAACACCATTGAATATGATGTCAGTTTCATGCTGAGACGGGGGCTGGAGATCTTTTGGGACCGATACCAGCAGCAGAGGGGGCAGGGAGGGTGGGCCGACTTTCGTGTTGTGCCTATCTCTCGCCAAGGGACGGTACCTGTGACCATCCTCTCCGGAATGAGTCGCTCCCAGGGCAGGACATCCAGTTTTGGTTGTCGCGCCATGCGGTGCTCCTCGCACCCCTGGTTAAGGGCGCTGGGCCCCTAGGGGTGTGGGACGGGTCGTGGAAGGGCAGGATCCGTTTGCGTGAGGTGGGAAACGTGGTGCAGCATGTGCCCTCGGCTGGTTTTCTCGGTCGGGATTGCATCTTGTGCTATTACCCCGGGCAACCCTGCGAGTGTCACCGCTGTGGCTCATTCCGCCATTTGAGCATGAACTGTCCCGAGCAGGTCTGCACCCGTTGTGGTGGACGGGGTCATGCCTCGGCCGGGTGTTTGCTTATTCGGTGTAACCTTTGCGGGGAGTTGGGCCACCCCTTCGCCCGCTGCCCCTCCGCATCACACAATGGACCGGGGGGGGAATGCCGTCACTCCACCTCGGGCTCCTGTGCGGGAGGAGGTTGTGGAGGCCCCTCTCCCTCAGGAGGAGTCGGAGGGCCCTCGGGTGGAGGAGTCCATCGAGCCGAGGGAGCCATCAGGGGGAGGGGATTCGGGTAGGAAGGAGGAGAGGGTTGATGTGGTGGAGGTTAATGTATCACGACAGGATAGGGGGTTGCGGGTGGTGCCACCTGAGGAATGGACCACGGTCCCTTCCAAGGGTGGCAAGTCCAAAAGGAAGAAACGGGAGACATCCCCGTTGCTGGATGCAGAGCCCGTGTTGGACATCAACCGTTTCGTCTTTTTGGCTGCTGATGCGGCTGAGGCGGATGAGGGCTTGCCTGTGGAGGCAGGGCTTCCTGTGCGGCGCTCGGAGCGGTTAGCGGCAGGGGCGGCCCCTCTTCCTCAGCGGCGGCCTTCCAAAGTAACGAAGGCGCGCTGCGGTCAGGGTCCTCCAAACAAGGGGGATACTGGCGCCCGACGGGTGAGGGAGGACGGGTCTTTGCCCCCGCAGTTGGGTGATGGGCCTTCACAGGAGCCCCCTGCTGACCCGGCCGTCCCGGCCTCCCCCGCGGGGGTGGGCACTGGTACGTTGTCTCAGTCTTTGTCCAGGGAGGGGGGGGGGGGTGGCACCGGTGGTGGACCCCACGGAGGAGATCATTCCTCCGACCCCTGACCTGTCCGTGCCCCCTCGCCCCATGGGAACTGGGTTAGCCCCTGCGACAGCTTTGCCTGGTGGTCTCAGGGGCACCAGCACCTCGTGGGGTGACAGGGTCGAGCAGGAGGGGGAAGAGATCCTCGAGGTGGTCGACGTGGACCGTGAGGAGTTGCTCCAGCTCACGGGCTTGTCCTGCAAGCGGGATTCCAGGGATCCCGGGTATGGTGAGAAGAGGAGGAAAGGGTCACTGCACATGAACTAGGCATGGCGTGCACTCCTGCGTTCTCGTGCGCCACCATCAACGTGGCCAGCATTTTCTCAGACCAGGCGCGGGCTACGGCCTATGATTTTCTTTCCACGAGTGGGCTGGATGTCATTTTCTTGCAGGAGACCAGGCTCACCTCGCTCGCTAGCCTTCATCGGGCAAAGCGGGAGTGGAGGTGGGGCCCTTCATACTGGTCGCCGCTTGCGGCACAGCCCTACGCAGGAGTGGCGGTTTTGTTCACGTCTAACCGATTTCAGGTGCAGTACGTGTGGGAACTGGAGCAGGGCCGGTGTTTGCTCTTAGACGGCTACTGCGGGCCTCATCGGTTTCGTTTCGTGGTGGTCTACGGCCCCCAGTCTAAGTTGGCGCGGAAGACCCTGTTTGGGGTCATCTGCCCCTACTTACACACCTCCCGTTTGGTGGTCCTCGCCGGGGATTTCAACACCACCACCTTTTTGCAAGACCGAGGGGGGGATCATCGCCCACCCAGTTACGAGGGCCTCTTTTTGGCCGAGATGACCCGGACGGCTGACCTGGTGGATGTTTTCCACCGGGCCTTTCCACGGTCGCCGGGGTTCACCTACTATCATGGGACCTGCAGGAGTCGTATCGATCGGATATATGTGAGTGCCCGGGTAGAGTGTTCCCCTCCGCAGTTGCAGGCGGTTGACTTTTCGGACCACTGCGTCCTCTCCGTGTCCTTCCTGGTTAACCACGAGGAGCTCAGCAGGGGTCCTGGCCTGTGGAGACTGAATGTGCAGTTGTTGGCAACATCAGAGGTGGTCCAGGAGTTCTTGGCCTTTCTCGCAGACCAGGAAACCCTGCTGGGTGTTTTTCCTTCCCGTGGCGCCTGGTGGGACGAGGTGAAGACGCGTGCCCGCCAACTCTTCCGTTCCCGGGGTACCTCAATGGCTCGATCCCGCTACCTCACCTACACTGTCCTCCGGAGGTCGCTGGATCGTTTGGTATCCCGAGGGGCAGCGCGGGAGGAGGTGGAAGAGGTACGCGTCCAGCTCCGTGGCCTGCTTTATGATCGCCATGCCTCCCTCTGCTTTGAGGGGGCGGCCGGTGGGGTCGGCACTCCAGACCCTTTCTTGACTTGCAAGGAGAGGGTTCGGCGTCGGGAGTTAATGGCCCTGCGGGGCGAGGACGGTACCATTCATACATCCCAGGAGGACCTTTTGCGGATGGTGGGGGAATACTTCTCGGACCTGTTTGGGGATCGCCCCGTGGACCTCACCCATATCCGAGAGTACTTGGGCCTTCCCCCGGTGTATTCGGCTGTGGTTCAGGCACAGGTTGCTGCACTCGCTGCTCCGATTCAGCAGGTGGAGGTGGAGAGGGCGATTCGTGCCATGCCGTTGGGGAAGGTGCCTGGGCGCGATGGGCTCCCTGTGGAGTTCTATCGCACTTTCATCGCCCAGCTGGCCCCCTTCCTGACCTCTCTGTTTCAGGAGATCATGGATACGGGGTTTCTCCCGCGGTCATTTCGCGAGTCTGTCCTGCTGCTGCTCTCCAAGGGGAAGGACGATAGCTCCTTGGACTTTTGGCGGCCGCTCTCTCTTCTGAACGCGGACCGGAAGATCCTGGCCAAGTGTTTGGCCAACCGACTGGTGGAGGTGTCGGGCGTTTTGCTGTCCCCTTCCCAGTATTGTTCCGTTCGGGGGAGAGGGGTTCTGGACGCTGTCGCCACAGTCCGGGAGGTGGTGGAGAGAGGCCGGTCGCTCCAACGGGACCACTGGTTGGTCTCCTTGGATCAGTCCAAGGCCTTCGATCGCGTAAGTCACCGGTACCTGTGGGTGGTGCTCCAGCACTTCGGCCTCCCCGCAGGTTTCCTCTTCGTCGTGCAGGCGCTGTACCGAGGGGGGGTGAGCTTCCCGTTTATTAACGGGTGGCTCGGACGGCCGTTTGGTGTCGCCTCGGGGGTGCGGCAGGGGTGCCCTTTGAGCCCCTTGCTGTATGTCTTCTCCCTCGACCCCTTCCTCCGGAGATTGTCCTCAGGTGGGTTACGGGGCCTGGAGGCGCCTGGTGCGCCCCCGGTGTCCGTCGTTGCCTACGCTGACGACATCTCAGTTTACGTGGACGGCACTGAAGGGGTAGAGGCCCTGCGGGAGGCCGTGGAGGAGTACTCGGAGGTAGCCCACTCTGTTGTCAACCACAGCAAGTGCCAGACGCTGTGGTTGGGCCCCTCGGAGGCCTCCCCGCCTTCCTGCGCCCCCTTTCCTCCTCCCGTGGGGGAGGTCCGCGTTTTGGGCCTCGTCTTCGGGTCGGAGGACTGTGCGGAGGCCAATTGGGACCGTTGTCTTGAGACTGCACGGTGTAGGGTGCTGCGGTGGAGGGGGTGGAGGTGTACGTACGAGGAGAAGATCAAACTCCTCGGGACGTTTCTGCTTCCTCTCTTTCTGCATGTGGCCACGGTCTTCGTCCTTCCGTCGTCCCGTCAGGCGTCTGTCTGTGCCGTCTTTTTATGTTTCCTGTGGGGTAACCGCCTGAACCCCGTCCAGCGCAACATCGTTTGCCTGGATCGGGCAGAGGGCGGTTTGGGTATGTTGCACCCCCTTGTCTTCCTGTCAGTCTTGTCTATGGCGTTCCACTTGGGTAGGATGCGGGAAGGGGGTGGGGTCTGGTGGGTGGCCTCCTATCGGGAATGGTTCTCCCGCTTCTGGGAGCAGTGGGAGGGGGCGTCCTCGGTCCCATGTGTGCGCCGGAGCGGGGAACAGGCCCCATCGTACGTATTTGCGATGGTGGGGCTCATTCGGCGGTGGGGGGTGACCGACCCGCTCGCCCAGTCCTTGGGGAGGAAAGGATTGTACCGGATGGTACTCGCCTCCCACTTTCAACCACGGGATGTGGCCTGGTTGTCTTTCCACGGGCGTTTGTACGTGAGGGACAACCTCAAGTACAGGTCACAGGCCGAGCGGGTCTGTCCGAGGGCCGGTTGTGAAGGGCAGACGGAGACCATGGACCATTTCCTCCGGCAGTGCCCCTTCAACGTGGAGGCCTGCCGGTTGGTGTCCGCTGCTCTTCACCTGCGCGACCTTTCCCTCCTCACGTATGCGGAGTGGGTGTACGGGGCCTGGTCCTTTCCTCTAAGGCAGGACTCCGGGACCCTCTACCTCGTCACGGCCGTAGTACGCTACCACCTGTGGCAAGCGCGCTGTCATGTCTCGACCCGGGGGTTGGTCCTGCCCCTCGACGAGGTGGTGCGGGACATTCTGGAGGAAGTGTCCAGCATGGCGCAACGTGAAAGGCGGGTGGTGGAGGCTCATCGTTGGGAGCGTCTGTGGCGTCACCTCACCCTTCGCCCCCCGTGAGGGGAGGGGTTTCCCTGGGGTTCTCGTCCCTGTAGGACTTTGAGGTGTGTTTTGTATCCCTGGGGGGAGGGGTGGGATAGGAGGGGTTGGTTTCCCTTCCCTGGGGGTTACTGCTCGGTATGAGTGTGGGGGGGTGTTCTCCCGGGAGGGGCTGGGGTGGGGGTGAGCTGGTGCTGCTTGAGGGGTTTGACCAGTTGTCCGCTTTCCCTTTCTCCTTAGAGGGGTGGCCGTCCCAATTTTTGTTGTTGGTGTTTATGTTTGTTCTTTTTGTGTCCTGGGCATCCCGCTCCGTTGTCTGGATTGCAGGGCAGCACAGGGGTTATGTTTCTCTTTTGTATTTAGCTTTTGATTTGTATGATTAGTTATGATTTGTTTTGGTGGGACTGTGTTGGGGATGGGCTCAAGGGGCCCTTATGTTTTATTTTTGTTTGGGGGGGGGGGTGGGGAGGTTTGTTTTTGAGGTGTTTGTTTCTATGGATGGATGGGGAGGAGGCAAGGATCGGGTTGGAGGGAGGGGGAAGCTGCTGCTCCTGCTGAAGGGGGAGGGATGGGGATAGGGGGCTCTGTTTCTGGATGGTTGGGGGGAGGGAGTCTGAGAGTCAGACAGAATGAACATTTGGACGGGTGGGGAGTGTTGTGCGGGGCAGGGGTTCAGGGATTACAAGACGGATAATGTGTGGACTGCGCTGGGGTGTTCTTGCAGGGGGAGGTTGGGTCGGGTATGGATATTGGACTGAGGGGGGGGAGGGGACATGGACATTGTCAAGGACTTTTTGGGGGTTGTTGTTGGGAGGAGGGGCACGTGTGTTGATTGCTGGGGTTGGTGGTGGGTTTGGGGAGGTGGGTCAAGGGGGGGTTTTTGTGATACTTGTTTTGTGCTATGTCGGGGGGGGGTGTGGGACTTGGTTGGGGTGATTGTTTTTGCTTTTTGTTTGTTTTTCTGTTGCATGTGTCAATAAACAAAATTTCCATCCTCTGGTGGTTCAGAAGATTTTCCTGAAATGGGGACTTCCATCCATAGATCTGTTTGCCAGTCCACTGAACAAACAGCTGCCAAAGTTCTGCTCCAGGCAACTGCATCCTCTGTGAATAGCAGCAGATGCTTTTCTGATTCCCTGGTCTCAGGGCCTCCTATATGCGTTTCCTCCCACGCCCTTGGTGGCCCGAACTCTGTTCAAGATTCTTCAGGACAAGGCCTCGGTCCTGCTGGTGGCTCCCAGGTGGCCGAGACAGCCTTGGTTTCCACTTCTGCTTCAGCTGGCAGTGGATCCCCCACTGCCTCTGGGGTTGCAACCCGACCTTCTTTCTCAGGATCAGGGTTCCCTTCTGCACCCCAATCTCAAAGCTCTCAATTTGATGGCCTGGAGGCTGCAAGGGTAGTTGAGGAAGTTGAGGAGGTTGTCCTAGCCTCTAGGAAACAGTCCACTAGGAAAACCTATGCTCTCAAATGGAAAAGGTTTTCTGTGTGGTGTCAGCTACGTACAGAGGATCCTTTCTCCTGTACTGTACCAGTAGTGCTTCAGTACTTAGTGCACTTATCAAATCAGGGACTTAAGTCCAATTCTGTTCGGGTCCACCTCTCAGCTCTAGCAGCTGACTACTCACTGGTGGAAGGACATTCTCTGTCGGTTCACCCATTGGTGTCCTGCTTTCTCAAAGGCTTGCTTTTACTCAAGACTCCGATCCGTCCTCCTGCTCCTGAGTGGGAGTTGAATGTGGTCTTGCAGCAACTGACTCGCCCACCTTTTGAACCGATGGCTACTTGCCCTCTACGCTTCCTGTCCTGGAAGACTTCTTGATAGCCCTAACCTCGGCTAGGCGAGTGAGTGAGCTTCAGGCCCTGGTCTGTGACAGGCCTTACACCCGCTTCTATAGGAACAGGGTAGTCCTTAGGACTCATCCAAAGTTCCTCCCAAACGTTGTCTCCTCCTTCCACCTTAACCAAGAGGTGGTTCTTCCAACATTCTTCCCTAGGCCTCATGCAAGCCAGGCTGAAGCAGTTCTGCATACCCTGGACTGTAGGACAGCCTTATCCTTCTACCTTGACCGTACGCAGGGGCATACTGTCTGGAAAGGGAGTCCCGTAGGGATAGTGCTTTTGGCCAGGCAGTACTCCGGAATCTCTTTGAGGTTTAGTCAACTCCTGCCCTCCAGCCCTCTGTTGAGCTACTGGTGGAGGTTCTGTCAGTGAAAAGCCTTTCTTTGATGCTGGGACTAGAGGGCGATCTCTTGTTCAGCCTGGGTTCCTTGGTAGCCCAGAGCTAGGGAGTCACCCATATGTGAGGACTGACTTCCTGCTTGGTCCTGGAGAAAGAGTATTTACTCACCTGTAACAGGTGTTCTCCAGGAGCAGCAGGAATCAGTCCTCACAACCCTCCCTCCTCCCCTGGGAGTTGCAGTTGTACATAGTTTATTTTTACATTTTTGTGTGCTATTTTTAGCTATGTCATTTGACTGGCAAGATGGCACCTTTAGGCGGGAAGGGAACCGCGCATGCGTTCCTGCATTCCCCAAAGGCTTTCTTGGAAAGCTGGGGAAATGCTCCGCAAGGGCTCCATCGGCGTCAATGTTACCCATATGTGAGGACTGACTTCCTGCTTGGTCCTGGAGAATAGAAAAATCCCCTTCTGCAATACAGCTACAAAAATAAATTAACAGGCAATGCAGCAGAAAAAGTTATTAAAAATAAAATTAGCCCCCTTTAAGAACTCTCAGGCATAAAATGTGTATTCAAGTGCCACAGAATTAAAAAATGACAGTACTTGCAAGGCAATGTAGACCTTTATATAACACTCTGTTATCTGGCTCATAAGCAAGCTAATTAAGTATACTAATACTTGAAGAGTGCAGTGGCTTCAAAGGGCTTGCCTTCCTCTTTGAACCTGAAGGTTAGGGGACAAAAGAGGTGGTCCCAACCAATACAGAACCCTAACATACAGCAATTGAAAGCAGAAGAGCAGCAGAGCATACATACACTGAGATGTGAGAGATAAGAACATCAAGAAAGAACAAAGCCATGAAATCCAAGCGGGTATATGTCTGCTTAACCCTCGCAGTGCTAACATGGAAATACTACCTGGCGGTAGCAGCTAATACAATGAAAATACAGATATCACAGGCACTTTTCTGCAACAACTGCATTTCGTGTGGTAGAGTCAGGGTGAAGCGAGAAGCAGGCATGCCGACATTTTGGCAGCTACCACATAAACAATTGTTGTACGATGACTGCCAAAACTGGCCTGATCACGGCTGCATGTAAGACTACCACAGTTTAGTAAAGAGACCCCCAAGTGAGAACAGGGTAACCAGGGTCACTTTAAGCATTTAAAGGGCCCTGGACAAACTTGTGTGGATGGGCCCCCTTTTTCCTTACTAGACCCCACCCTCATTTTCCTACTTGACCCCCACCCCCTCAAGCACCTGTTAATCTGATGCTGTAGCTTTCCTCCTCCTTGACCGCTGCTGGAAGAGCAGCTCATACTCTATCTTCCTTCAGGCCCCATGAGAGCTGATCAAGCATCCCTCTACCATCTTATGGCCCATGCAGAACAATGGAAATATGCAGATAGCAGGTGCCTCCTTCTGCTCGGTATGGACTGGTGTGATTATGGTGCTAGAAAGTATTCTGTGATGGATATGGTCAATGCATGGAGACCAGGAATCTTAAGCCTTGCACCCCTCCAATGGATCTACATGTTATTTATTTGATATATGATAAAATAATACTGAAATTAAAAAAGACATTCAAGCCCTTACCCCCCCCTTTACCCCTCCTCCTCAAACTCTGATAACACAGGTACACTACCAAAAAACCCTCCAGTTTTGCAACTGATTCCTATAGATTTTGGGGTGCTGAATCCAGGAAAAATAGCCAAAATGTTCCATCACGTCACGTTTTCTTGCAAAATTAGATTTCTTACCCATATAAGGAATGTTCACATAATTTCTTTTTAGCCGACTGCAGTTTATTTTCTTGGCCCAAAATAGAGGTTGTAATGGTTAACTAACTAGAAACACTCCCTCATGATATTTTAGAGTGTTTTGTATTCATTTTATACATTAACAGGACAATTGGGAGGCGGGGGGCTAAATCCAGTACTCGCGCTGGCGCATGTTCTTTCCTGTTCGCCTTGCCTCGTTCGCTCGCTCAAAACACGGTGGTTGCGACATGAACGTTCCTGTCAAATTTCAGTTTCTTGCAAGTTCATTATTACCTTTTGTTTGCTCAGTCGCAATCCAGCTTTATTCCGAAGTGGTTCACTACAGTTGTAGTTTGCAGTGCTGTGTATTTGTGATGACTCACAGAGCTAGAGGTTGCGTCAACTCTCCGGACAGTTTTTGTTTTATTTGTGGGGAATATACCGTGAAAAAGCGGCAGAGGAACATTTCTGCATTTATTAAAAAAGTATATTTCGCCTATTTCGGTTTGAAGTTAGGCGATCAAGACAAACCGTGGGCTCCTCACAAAGTGTGCAAGACATGTGAGGAAGATCTACGCTTATGGATGAAAGGTAAAAAACAAGCATTTCGTTTCGGAATACCTATGATGTGGCGTGAACAAAGAGACCACAGCAGTGACTGCTATTTTTGCTCTTGCATTGTGAAGGGATACAACTTAAAAATAAGAACGTAATAAGTTACCCCAACCTTCCCTCAGCAATTAGGCCTATGCCTCATAGCAACGAAGTACCTGTGCCTGAACCACCAAAATCTTTGGATCATATTTGTGTGGACGGTTCTGATCATGATGAGACTCATCAGATGGCTTTTCCCGATGAGTCCAGTACTTCCGAGTTTGAAACTGAACCAGATCCGAAACCTGAACTTTTCTCTCAAGCTGAATTGAATGATTTAGTCCGGGATTTAGGACTCCCAAAAGATGCTGCCCAACTGCTAGGTTCTCGGCTTAAACAGAAAAATCTATTGTCACCAGGAACAACTTTTTATTGGTACCGCAACCGCGAGACACAATTTTTGAAGTATTTCAGCAAAGAGGAAGATTTGATAAGAGAAAATATTTTTTCACTCAACGTGTAATCAAACTCTGGAATCTGTTACCGGAGGATGTAGTAAGGGCTGTTAGTATAGCTGGGTTTAAAAAAGGTTTGGACAAGTTCCTGGAGGAAAGGTCCATAAACTACTATTAAAAAGGGACCCAGGATATCAATGCTTGACCCAGTACAAGCATTGTGGAACCTGTGTCTTTTGGGGATATTGCTAAGTACGTATAACCTAGATTGGCCACTGTTGGAAACAGGATACTGGGCTTGATGGACCTCGGTCTGACCCAGTATGGCATGTCTTATGTTCTTATGGTATTTTGCAATGATATATACGGAGTGATGGAAAAGTTTAAACTCAAGTATGATCCTGCTGAATGGCGGCTGTTCATTGATTCGTCAAAAGACAGCATAAAAGGTGTTCTTCTTCATAATGGCAACACATTCGCTTCAGTTCCTATTGCTCACTCTGTTATTCTCCAAGAAAATACGAGAATTTGGCCCTGATTCTTCAGAAGATTCGTTATGATGAGCATAAGTGGATGATTTGTGGAGACTTTAAAATTCTATCCATGCTATTAGGGCAGCAATCCGGTTTCACCAAATATCCCTGCTTCCTTTGCTTGTGGGATAGCCGGGCCCGCGACCTACACTGGGGGAAAAAAGACTGGCCAATTCGGGAGTATTTGAGACCCGGTGAGAAAAATGTTCTTCATGAGAGCTTGGTACCTCGTGATAAAATTCTATTACCACCTCTCCACATTAAGTTGGGTCTCATTAAGCAATTCATCAAGTCCCTTCCAAAAGATGGTGAGTGCTTTCGGTACCTTTGCTCAAAGTTCCCCCGACTTTCTGAAGCAAAGCTAAAGGAAGGAGTGTTTGTTGGCCCTGATATAAGAAAACTCATTTCAGATGGAGCATTCGCTGAAACGATGTCTGAGAAGGAAAAAGAAGCCTGGGATTCCTTCAAGGATGTTGTTCTCAAATTCTTGGGGAACAGGCAGGATGAGAACTATAAGGATATTGTTGCCAGGATGCTCAATGCCTTCAAAGAACAAGGCTGTAACATGAGCCTGAAAGTCCATTTCTTGCACTCCCATGTGAACTACTTACCCGAAAACTTGGGGGCGTACAGTGAAGAACAAGGTGAAAGGTTTCACCAGGACATCAAGGACGCAGAGAGAAGGTACCAAGGAAGATGGAACACCACTATGATGGCTGATTTCTGCTGGTTGCTGCTGCGGGAAACCCCAGATGAAAAATACGCCAAGCAGTGCACCAAGAGAAGCATTCGGGGGAAGAAGAAACGGGCCCACCAGGAGATTGATTGACCCAAGAATGACTTTAAAATCTAAACTGTGTTGACAAATATTGTGTTTTTACTAAACTTTGAAATAAAAATTTGCTAGTTATTACCACAGTGTCGGATCTCATTTATTAGAATTTTATTTTCACACCATCGGGTGTTTGTCTTCATGTATTGCTATGGTGCGGTTTGCATTTTCTATTCTTACATACATACCTGTACAACATTTTTTGCACATTTCTTTGCTTTGCTTTGTGTCTAACCTCGCTCTTATATGCTCAATGTTTGTGCACATGTATGTGGCTGTTTTAAGTGCAGACAATTTTGCTACCATCAGTGTGTTTTGTTGACATTACTCTATTCTTATGTGCTGCCTTGTTACAATTTTCTTTATTCTTATTTGAATAACTACTAAACAATTAGTATAAAGAATTCATCCAAGAAACTTTTATCTCGATCGCACTCAATCTGAAACGTTCACCTCAAACTGCTAACCCAATGTAGCAAAAAATCTGTATGTGATGGAGCAAATTGGTTACCAGATTTGGATTCAGCGCACCAAAAAACGTAAAAATCAATCGAAACATTAGAGGCAGTTTAAAAAAAAATTTTTTTAGTGTACCTGTGTAATTATACTAAAATAAGATCATGATCCTACATCAATGTTGCTTGAAAAATCCTGTAAAACTATATAATTTGACATCATGGATCAATATTCTGACACCTTTATATGATCAACAGTGGTGCTCACCACATAAGGGCTTATAAGAGAAATATCCTGAAGGATATATGACCAAATTCTCGCCATATAGATGAGAGGTTGCATTTTGCCCTGGTCGAGGATATGCAGCCAGTGAATAGATTAATTTATCCTTGTAGCTGGTCTGCTGAAAGAGCTGACCTAGTTTTAAATGGTTAAGTTATCCATTTAAAGTTATGCTAGAATAATCAGCCACTCATTTTAAATTCTTAAGGAGGCTGAATACCTAACCTTGTACATGTAAATGTTAAACCTTGTACAGATTTATAATACAAATATATTTTAAATCACATCACATCACAGTGTCTGATCCCATCTGTGATTTTTCAGGGTAAATTGTACAAAAATAAATTCAATGCATACATTTATAAAATGAAAGAAATCCATCCATGGTTGAAAGCAATCCTTGAAATGCCTGGCTAGCCTAAACTAGGATGTTTCCCTTTACTACTCATCATAGAAAAAATATCTAATTCTGCCCTCACTTTATTAACAATGAAATAAACGACTTTCATTACCAGATATTTACTCTGTGAAGGAACACAAAAGCTTGGGGAGGGAAGGGAGTCTGGCTATTCTTTGATACACATGATGCTCTACTCACTCGCCCCACACCCATCTCTAGTCTTGTTCCATACAGCTGCCTGACAGGGGAGGGACTGAAGCAGAAACAAAGGGCCGTTCTCTGCCTTTTGATATTCAGCTACAGGTTAATAGGGTTATCAGGACAAAGCACTTGTGCTTACTACTACTACTACTACTGAGCATTTGTATGGCGCTACAAGATGTATGCAGCGCTGCACAGACATGTAAGAGACAGTCCCTGCTCATCAGAGCTTACAATCTAGTCAAGACAGGCAACACAGTATAGCTGTAGACAGGAATACATCTAGGGAGAATGGTAAGGAAACACAAGGAGATCAGGTGAGTAAAAATCCGAAAACAGCAGCGAAGAGGTGAGTTTTCAGCCTGAATCTGAAAAGGGTCAGAGAAGGCGCCTGACGTACACACTCAGGTAGTTTGTTCCAGGCATAAGGTGCAAGGTGAAAGGAGCGAAGTCTAGAGTTAGCAATAGAAGAGACGGGCACAGATAGATGTGATTTGCCAGAAGAGCAGAGTTCCCGAGGGGAGGGGGGGTGTAGGGAGAGATTTTTTAATTTATTTATTTGGAACGTTTTTCTATACCGCCCCTTCCGGAGATCAGGGGCGGTTTACATTGTGACTAACGGTATACATTGAACATAGTAGAAGAGTTTGCAACAATTAACTATTTACATTCAAACTATGAACACTTGTACATCATTGCGGGTGGTAATGGGTGTACTTGAGAATTTAAATATACTGTATATACAACAATTTGCTATTTGATAGATAAGAGAGGAAAGGTAGTGAAGAGCTGCAGAGTGAAGGCACTTATAGGTCAGCAGGAGAAGTTTGAACTGGATGTGGAAACGGATAGGGAGCCAATGGAGTGACTTAAGAAGAGGGGTAATATGAGCATGATGAGGCTGGTGGAAGATTAGCTGTACAGCAGAGTGTTGAACAGACTGAAGGAAAGAGAGATGATTCAGAGGGAGACCAGCAAGGAGTAGGTTAAAGTAGTCAAGAAGAAAGGTGATTAAGGCGTGGATAAGCATCTTAGTAGTCTGTTCAGAAAGGAATGGGCGGATTTTGTTGATGTTGTGGTGAAAGAAACGGCAGATCTTAGTTATCAGATGGATGAGTAATTGGAAACGCTGCTGAAAGAGAAAATAGTGAGGTTTCTGGAGTCCAGCGGATTACAGGATCCGAGGCAGCGTGGATTCACCAGAGGCAGGTCTTGTCAGACAAATCTGATTGATTTCTTTGACTGGGTGACCAGGGAGTTGGACCGAGGGAGAGCTCTAGATGTGGTGTTTTTAGATTTCAGTAAAGCCTTTGACACTGTTCCTCACAGGCGACTTATAAACAAACTGAGCACCCTAGGGATGGACACTAAAGTTACTGCTTGGGTTAGAAATTGGTTGGGTGGGAGGCGACAAAGACTACAAGTAAATGGAGCTCACTCTGAGGAGAAGGATGTTACCAGTGGTGTGCCCCAGGGATCTGTCATGGGTCCGATTCTTTCTAACATCTTTGTTAGTGATATAGCGGAAGGGCTGTCGGGTAAGGTTTGCCTCTTTGCAGATGATACCAAAATCTGCAATAGAATAGACACCCAGGAAGGTGTAGATAACATGAGGAGGGATCTAGCTAAGCTTGAAGAATGGTCTAGAATTTGGCAGCTGGGATTTAATGTTAAAAAATGTAAGGTCATGCATTTGGGCTGCAGCAATCCAAGGGAGCAATGCAGTATAGGAGGTGAAGTACTTTTGTCCACTAAAGAAGAGTGGGACCTAGGCGTGGTTGTGTCTGATGATCTTAAAGTAGCTAAACAGGTAGAAAAGGCGATGGCAAAAGCTAGAAGGATGCTTGGGTGCATACGGAGAGGAATGGCTAGCAGAAAAAAGGAGGTGATAATGCCTCTGTATAAGTCTTTGGTGCGACCTCATTTGGAGTATAGTGTGCAATTCTGGAGACCGCACCTTCAAAAGGATGTGAACAGGATGGAGTCGGTGCAGAGGGTGGCTACTAAAATGATTAGTGGGCTTCATTATAAAGCATATGAGGACAGACTTAAGGATCTTAATATGTAAACCTTAGAGGAAAGGCGGGATAGAGGTGATATGATTGAGATGTTTAAATACCTCCGTGACATAAATGTTCAGGGAGAGAGTCTCTTTCAATTGAAAGCAAGTTCTGCTACGAGGGGACATGGGATGAGGGTGAAGGGAGATAGATTCAGGAGTGATATGCGGAAATATTTCTTTACGGAAAGAGTAGTGGATCCATGGAATAGTCTCCCAGTGGAGGTGGTAAAGATTAGGACAGTAACTGAATTCAAAAAAGCATGGGACCAACACAGAGGATCTCTAAAGGTAAAAAGTGGACTGTTGTAGTTGTTGATATGGAAGGACAGACTAGATAGGCCATGTGGTCTTTTTCTGTCATCATGTTTCTATGTTTCTATGGATGTGTGTGGAAAAGGAGAGAGAGAAGTCAAAGACAACCCCAAGGTTGCAAGTCGAGGAAACAGGGAGGAGTAGAGAGTTATCCACAGAAACTGAGAAAAGGGGAAGAAGATAGGAGGTTTTAGGGGGAAAAATAAGAAGCTCAGTTTTAGCCATGTTCAATTTCAAGTGGCAGTGAGACATCCAAGCAGAAATGTCAGAAAGGCAGGCAGAGATCCGGGTCTGGGTTGCCGGAGAGATTTCAGGTGTAGAGAGGTAGATCTGGGAGTCATCAGCATAAAGATGGTAATGAAAGCCATGGGAAGAGATGAGCGCACCAAGGGACTGGTTATAGAGAGAGAAAAGAAGTGGACCCAAGACAGATCCTTGGGGTACACCAACTGAGAGCAGGATAGCAGCAGAGGAGGATCCATCAGAACAAACACTGAAAGAGCGATGGGAGAGATAAGAGGAGAACCAGGATAGTACAGAGCCCTTAAAACCAAGCGAGGAGAGGGTATCAAGAAGAACGTTGTGGTCAACAGTGTCAAAAGCAGCAGAGAAGTCAAGAAAGATGAGGACAGAGTAAAGGCCCTTGCATTTTGCCAGAAACAAGTCACTGGAGACTTTGGCAAGAGCTGTTTCAGCAGAGTGTAAAGGACGAAAGCCAGACTATAAAGGGTCCAGGAGGGCATGAGAGGAGAGGAAGTCAAGGCAGTGGCGGTGAACCGCACATTCAAGTTGTTTGGATGCAAAAGGGAGGCGAGAAATGGGCCAATAATTGGAAAGGCAGGTAGGGACCAGTGAAGGTTTGAGGAGTAGTGTAACCACAGAATGTTTAAATGCAGCAGAACAGTTGCAATGGTTGAAGTCTAAAAAATAAGATGGGAGAGTTAGAATATATAGCACTAAATGAGAGGTTAGATATGATTGGAATCTCAGAGACATAGTGGAAGGAGGACAACCATTGCGACACTGTGATACCTGGGTACAAACTATATTGTAATGATAGAGCTGATCAAATTTGTGGAGGGGTTGCGCTCTATGTTACAGAGGGTATTGAGTCAGAAAGGATTAAAGTTTTGCAGGAAACAAAATTTGCTGTAGAATCTCTATGGATTGAAATTCCATGTAAAAAGGGGAAGGCAATGGCAGTGGGGGTGTACTATCGACCGCCTGGTCAGAATGAACAAATGGATGATGAAATGCTCAAAGAAATCAAGGAAGCTAACGAAAGTTACAGCGCAGTAATAATAATAGGTGATTTCAATTACCCCGGTATCGACTGGTCAGTGTCACGGCAGGACATGCTAGGGAGATAAAGTTCCTAGATGAAATAAATAACTGCTTCTTGGAGCAGCTGGTTCATGAACCGACCAGAATGGAAGCCATATTGGACCTAGTCCTTAGTGGAACACCAGATCTGGTGCAAGAGATAAGGGTGTTGGGGCCACTTGGCAATAGTGATCATAGCATGATCGCGTTTGATTTAATTAGTGGAGGAGGGATAGTAAGGAAATCCACAGTACTACCTTTTAACTTTTGAAAAGGGAGACTATGATAAAATGAGGAAACTAGTTAAGAAACAACTAAAAGGAGCAGTTGAAAGGTTAAAGACTTACACCAAGATTGGGTGGTATTGAAAAATACTATCTTGGAAGCCCAGACCAGCTGTATTCCACGCTTTAAGAAAAGTGGAAGGAAGTCCAAAAAACTGCCAGCATGGTTTAAAGGTGAGGTCAGAGGGCTGTTGCCAAAAAAGCATTTACTGTGCTGTAACTTTTATTATCTTCCTTGATTTCTTTGAGCATTTCATCATCCATTTGTTCATTCTGGCCAGGCGGTCGATAGTACACGCCCACTACCATTGCCGTCCTCTTTTTACATGGAATTTCAATCCATAGAGATTCTACAGGAAATTTGGTTTCCTGCAAAACTTTAATCCTTTCTGACTCCTCTCTAACATCGAGCGCAACCCCTCCACCAAATTGATCAGCTCTATCATTACGATATAGCATAGTTACTCACCTATAACAGGTGATCTCCGGGAACAGCAGGAATTTAGTCCTCACATATGGGTATCGTCGGTACTGACGGAGCATGCGCGGGAACGCTCCCCAGCGTCCAATTAGAAAGCTTTTGGGAGCATCCCACAGCGCCTGCGTGCTGCCTTCCCGCCTTTCCCAACTGCCTCTTTCTAGTTGAGTTTTAAAGCTGAGACAAAGAGAGAGAGAGAGGGAAAGGGATAGAGAGATACAACTCCTAGGGAAGGTGGGTGGGTTGTGAGGACTAAATTCCTGCTGTTCCCGGAGATCACCTGTTACAGGTGAGAAACTATGCTATCTCCAGGAACAAGCAGGAATGTAGTCATCACATATGGGGACTCCCTAGCTTTAGGTGCCAGGGAGAGACCCCAGAAGTTGTGTGCCCCTGAACAGGGCTCCACTTCCCCACATGGATCTCTGGCATCCTACCAGGGATGGTGGGTAGGAGTTGATTAGGTATGGAACAGGTGTTGGAGAACAGCCTGACCAAACAAGGCATTCCGGCGGGAGTCCTTGTCCAAGCAGTAATGGGCTGTGAAGGTATGAACCGAGGCCCAGGTGGCTGCCCGACAGATGTCGTCGATAGACACAGAGTGCAGATGAGCCATTGAGGCTGCCATAGCTCTCACATTGTGAGCTGTGACATGGCCCTCCAGAGAAAGGTTCTTACTCTGATAGATGAAGGAAATACACTGAGCAATCCAGTTAGACAGTGTTCTCTTGGAGACTGTAAGTCCCAAATGAGAAGGATCAAAAGCAGCAAAGAGTTGAGAGGACTTTCTATGTTGCTGTGTTCTTTGTAAGTAAAAGGCTAAAGCTCTTTTACAGTCCAAGGTATGAAGATTCCTCTCTGCATTTGATGCATGAGGCCTTGGAAAAAACACAGGTAGGTAGACCGCTTGGTTCAGATGAAAAGGCGAGACCACCTTTGGCATAAAGTGTGGATGAGTCCTAAGGACTACCTTGTCATGATGGAACCTTGTATAAGGCGGATCAGCTACTAGCGCTTGCAACTCACTAATGCGACGTGCTGATGTGATTGCAATGAGAAAGATAACCTTCCAAGAAAGGAATTTCAAGGAGGTAGTAGCTAAAGGTTCAAAAGATGGCTTCATGAGCTGCCCAAGATCCAGGTTTAAGTCCCATGCCACCGGTGGTGTTTATGTTTATGTTTATTTAAAAATGTGTTATACCGCCCCAGACCAAAGGTATCTGAGCGGTTTACAATAAAATTAAAATGGGTTAAAAAACTTAAAAATAGACTGCTAAGAAGGAAAGGAACGCCATTAAAAACAGGAAAGACCAGAAAAAAGGCAGAAAGAAGCAACAAAACACATATCAGCAGGGGGAGGGAGAGGGAGACATGGTGGCCTAATGGGAGGCTTAGTTTGAAGAAGGCCTCTCATAAATCTTGCTATAAGAGGATGAGAGGAAAGAGGATGTCCATTTATAGGCTTAAAGGAAGCTGCAATAGCACTCAAATGCACTCTTACTGAGTTAGTCTTAAGTCCTGCATTGGATAAATGAAGGAGATACTCCAGCAATGATTCCAGAGGTATCGCAAGGGGGTTAAGACCCTTTTGCGAACACCATATGGTAAACCTTTTCCATTTGAAAGCATAAAAGCGTCTTGTGGAAGGTTTCCTGGAAGCAAAAAGAATATCCTTTACTTGCTGAGGGAGATTATGATCATGGAGATCTAGGCCTTCAGCAACCAAGCCCTGAAATGCAGAGACTGGGGATTGGGATGCCATAACATTCCGTCCTCCTGGGATAGGAGATCTGGAGCAGACCCTAACTCCAGGGAGAGAGCTTGAGAGAGATGTAGAAGCAGAGGGTACCACACTTGGCGTGGCCAATGTGGAGCTATGAGAATCATATGGCCTCTGTCTCTCTGAAGCTTGAACAGGGTTTTGGGAATGAGGGGAATGGGTGGAAAGGCATACAGGAAGTCTTGACCCCAATAAAGGAGGAAAGCATCCCTGGCCTGAGCCCCCTGAGCCGGAATACTGGAACAGAACCGGGGAAGTTTGGCATTCCACGGACTTGCAAAGTGGTCTATGTCCGGGATTCCGCAAATTTGAAAAATCTTGGCCACCTGGTCTGCATGCAGAGACCACTCGTGTGGAAGCAGAACTCGACTGAGTCTGTCTGCCCAAGATTTTTGTATGCCTGGAATATACACTGCCAGGAGATGAATCTGATGCTCTCTGGCGAGGGCCCATCGTCGCAAAGCTTCGTTGCAAAGCGACAGAGAGCCTGTTCCCCCCTGTTTGTTCACGTAGAACATGGCTACTTGATTGTCCGTATGAATGAGTACTGTCTTGTAGCTGAGCAGGGTGTGGAACACTCGAAGAGCAAGGAAGATTGCTCTGAGCTCCAAGAGATTGATATGTAGATGAGTCTCCTGCGGAGACCAGATGCCCTGGGTGGAGAGGTCTTGCAGATGAGCTCCCCAACCCATCGGAGAAGCATCTGTTGTTAGAGTTGCTTGGGGTAAGGGTTGTTGAAAAGGGGACCCCAGCAACAGGTTTTGAGTGGACTTCCACCACTGGAGGGACAAAATAAAGCAACTTGTGCTTGCTATTTTGTCTGACAGGCATCTTGATGCCTGGGTCCATTGAGTGGATAAAGTCCACTGGGCTGCCCTCATATGGAGGCGAGCATAGGGAACCACATGCACAGTAGATGCCATGTGGCCTAGTAGTTGTAGCATTTCTCGGGCACTGAGATGAGACTTTAGCACTGCTTGAGAAGCTAACTGCACCATGTGAAGGCAGCGGGCCTGCGGGAGATAGGCCCTTGCCTTTCTGGTATCCAGCAAAGCCCCTATGAACTCTAAAGACTGAGTGGGAGTTAGACTGGATTTTGGGATGTTTATTACCAGCCTTAATACTGAAGGATACGAATTGTGCAGGATAGAGAAGTCCTGGCTTCTGACTCTGTTGGGGCTCGAATGAGCCAGTCGTCTAAGAAGGGGAAGACGAATATCCCTAGAGTGCGGAGAAATGCTGCTACTACAGCCATGCATTTCGTGAACGCCCTTGGTGCTGAGGCCAGGCCAAAAGGAAGCACCCTGTATTGGTAGTAGTTTCCTTGAAAAAGGAACTGAAGGAACCTTCTGTGAGTTGGATGGATGAGAACATGGGTGTACGCATCCTTGAGATCTAGAGAACAAAGCCAATCCTGACTTTGAAGGTATGGCAGCAGAGTTCCGAGAGAAATCATCTTGAATTTCTCTTTGACAAGGAATTTGTTCAATTCTCTGCGGTCCAAGATAGGCCTGTATCCCCCTGTTTTCTTTGGGATAAGGAAATAGGGGGAGTAAAAGCCTGTACCCTGCTGATGGATGGGTACTTCTTCTATTGCCCCTTGGGCAAGAAGCATAGTGACCTCCTGACCTAACAGGGTGATGAGAGAGGTCGGAGAATTGAACTGACTTATTATTGTGGGAGGGGGCATGCTTGAAAAATGAAGCTTGTACCCCTCCTTTATGATGGAGAGTGTCCAATGCTCTGCTGTTATCTGCCCCCATCTGGGGGCAAAATGACATAACCTTCCTGGAATGGTGGAAGGCTCTGGTCCCACGAGAGCCAGGAAGGCTAAGTTCTCTAGCTGAAAGTCAAAGGCCTTGTGGAGGCTGAGACTGCTGGGACGGGTGAGGCTTAGCAGTCTTTGCTTTTCTTTGTTTGGGTGGTTGCTGACCTTTCCTGACAAGCTGACCTGCAGAACATCCCTGCTGAGCATAAGCAGGATAATATATTTTCTTCCTAGAAAAGAATGGTTTCTTGAAAGATTTCTTTCTAGCAGGAGCAGCTGTGGACTTGGATAATCTATCCAAGGTGGAGTTGTCAGCATCCAACTCATTGGCCTTTTCCTGCCAGTCTCTACCAAACAGGTTCTCACCAGTACAAGGGATATTTCCCAATTTGTCTTGTACCCAGAGCTTCAGATCAGATGCCTGGAGCCAAGCAATTCTACGTGCACCTCTGGCAATGGCAGAGGTTCTGCTTATGCACTCAAAGCAGTCAAAAGCTGCATGGTTGCTAAATTTAGAAACATCCTGGGCATGTTTTACCAATGTGAGAAAGTCCTGTCTTCTATCCTCAGGAAGAATAGGACTCAAAGCCTCTAAATCACCTGTGACCTCTTTCAGGAACATTGCCATGTATAGACTATAGGAACTGATCCTGGCAGAAAGCATGGAAGCTTGGAAGACATGACGTCCAAAAGCATCCAGGGTTCTGCACTCATGTCCTGGAGGATTAGAGGCATGCCTCTTTGCACTCTTGATCCTTCTCATAGTTGAGAAACCTCCTCGGTGCAAGAGGGTTTTACATCACCTGGAGGACAGGTCCTAGCTATAGGATCACTTCCTGCCACACTAGGGTGATGCTCTCCTGTTACGTGACCTCTCTCCTTCAAGGCAGCAGGGATGCTGCCAGACTAGAGGTGGGACTTCAGGACTATATCCCTGTAGGTCTCGTCTATGTACCTCTCTCTTCCTTATGTCTTCCAAGTCTGCTACTCTTACCTCTAGAGATTGGACTCGTTCCCTGAGAGCAAAGAGCTCCTTGCACCTTGTGCACACGTAAGACCCCTCACCAACTGGGAGAAAATCATGCATGTGACACTCAATGCAAAAGACTGGAAAGCCCCCATCTCACTGCTGGACTGCTGTCTGCATCTTGGTTTTAAGGTTGTGTTTAGATATTTAAGTTCTTTACGTACTAAGGCTTGCTGGGGATACTTATACTAATAAAAGTATACACAATACGTTTAATGTACTTTGTTCACCTGAAATGTAATTACTCAGGTTCTTAATGTATGCTGATGAGAATGAATAGCTGCACCTGAGAGTGAATATGCACCTCCTTTCCTTTGAGGTTTAAGCACCTATAAAGTTACGATTATCCCAGGGGTGGGTGATGGGGAGGGAGGGAGGGAGGGAAAAAAGACTTATTAAAAGCTGGCTGCTACACATTACCCTCTCCTGTGCTTCTAAGGTTCCACATTAGGAACCACCGCCCAGAAAAGCATAGTTACTCACCTGTAACAGGTGATCTCTGGGAACAGCAGGAATTGAGTCTTCACATATGGGTGACGTCGGCACAGACGGAGCCTGCGTAGGAACGCTCCCCAGTGTCCTATAGGAAAGCTTTTGGGAGCATCCCATTGTGCCTGCGCAGCTGCCTTCCTGCCTTTCCAACTCTCCCTCCTCAGTTGGGTTTGTAGCTGAGATAAAAGGAGAGAAAGAGAGATACAACTCCTAGGGGAGGACGGTGGCTTGTGAAGACTCAATTCCTGCTGTTCCCAGAGATCACCTGTTATGCTATCTTCAGGAACAAGCAGGAACGCAGTCTTCACATATGGGACTCCCTAGCTTGGAGATGCCAGGGAGATGACCCCAGAGAGAGCAGTGAAACACAGGCTGAAGTGGGTCATGTTTCCTCCCAAGGATCTCTGGTATCGAAACCCAGGACGGGGGGTAGGAGTTGTTCTATGTCCGAAAGAGATGCTGGAGAACGGCCTGGCCAAACGAGGCATCCTGATGGGAGTCCTTGTCCAAGCAATAATGGGCCGCAAAGGTGTGGACAGAGGACCAGGTTGCTGCTTTGCAGATTTCATCAATCACCACAGAGTGTAGATTTGCCATAGAAGCAGCCATTGCTCACACATTGTGTTGTGTGACATGACCTTCGAGAGAAAGTCCTTTACTCTCATAGGTAAAAGAGATACAGTCTGAAATCCACTTGGAGAGTGTTCTCTTAGAAACTGGTAGACCGAGGTGACTGGAATCAAAGGCAACAAAAAGCTGTGAAGCCTTTCTGTGCTGCCTAGTTCTCTGATGATAAAAGGCCAAAACACGCTTGCAATCCAGAGTATGTAGATTCTTTTCTGCACTAGAGGCATGAGGCCTAGGGAAGAAAACAGGCTGGTAAACCGACTGGTTCAAATGAAAAGGCGAAACCACCTTTGGCATAAAGTGGGGATGAGTCCTAAGGACTACCTTATCATGGTGGAACCGTGTAAAAGGCGGGTCAGCCACTAAAGCTTGGAGCTGACTGATGCGTCGGTGCAGAAGTGAGGGCAATTAGGAAGATGACTTTCCAAGAAAGAAACTTCAGGGATGTAGTGGCTAGGGGTTCGAAGGGCGGCTTCATGAGCTGTCCAAGGACAAGATTGCGATCCCATTCCACAGGTGGTGGCTTAATGGGAGGCTTAGTTAAGAGTAGACTTCTCATAAAACGCGCTACAGGCGGCTGAGAGGAGATAGGTTGTCCATCAAAGGGCATGTGAAAAGCCGTGATGGCACTGAGGTGAACTCTTACTGAATTAGTAAGTCCAGAGGATGAAAGGTGGAGCAGATTCTCAAATAACGTCTCTACTGGAACAGAAAAAGGATAAAGATCCTTTTTTTGAACACCAAACTGAGAACCTTCTCCATTTAAAAGCATAAGCATGCCTTGTGGAAGGTTTCCTAGAGGCCATTAGGATATCTTTAACCTCTTGAGAGAAGTTGACATCCTGGAGTTCTACACTCTCAGCAGCCACGCCATCAGGTGCAAAGACTGAGGATTCGGGTGCAGAAGCGTCCCGTTCTGCTGCGATAGAAGATCTGGAGCACATCCCAACTCCAGAGGTTTGGCTTGATTGAGACGTAGAAGCAGTGGATACCACGTCTGTCGTGGTCAGCGTGGGGCTATGAGGATCATATGACCCCTGTCTCTCTGAAGCTTGAACAGTCTTGGGAATGAGGGGAATGGGTGGGTAGGCATATAGGAAGTCCTGACTCCAGTGGAGGTGGAAAGCATCCACCGCCTGACTGTTCTGAGCAGGAATTCTGGAACAGAAGCGGGGAGGTTTGGCACTCTGAGGACTTGCAAACAGATCTATATCTGTGTTCCCCAGGTTTGAAAGATGGTCCTTGCTCTGAATGGAGAGACCATATGTGTGGCTGAGGTTGTCTGCCAGGAGATTCTGTCTGCCAGGGAGATACACCGCTAGTAGGTGTATCTGAAGGCGTATGGCAAAAGACCATAGGTATAGGGCTTTGTTGCACAACGCCTAAGAACCTGTTCCACCCTGCTTGTTCATATAGAACATGGCAACCTGATTGTCCGTCTGCACTAGAACTGTTTTGGAGCGGAGGTAGTCCTGGAACACTCAGAGCATTGAAGATTCAGCTGAGTCCTGAGTGGAGATTGTCCAGATGAGCTCCCAAACCCAATTTGGACGCATCCTTCGTCAGGGTGGACTGGTATGGTGGATTCTGAAAAGCTGACCCTTCGAGTAGGTTTTTTGGTGATTGCCACCATTGGAGGGACGAAATGAAGTGTGCAGAGTTCCTGATTTTGTCCCCCAGACGACCTGATGCCTGAGTCCACTGCAAAGCTAGGGTCCACTGAGCTGCACGCATGTGTAGACGAGCATAGGGAACCACATGTACAGCAGAAGCCATATGACCGAGAAACTGAAGCATTTCTCAAGCAGTTAGGGAGGTTTTCATAGCTGCTTGAGAAGTCAGTTGAACTATTCGAGCGCAGCGTACTTCTGGCAGAAAAGCCCTTGACTGTTGCATGTCTAGAAGAGCCCCTATAAACTCTAAGGTTTGAGAAGGGGTGAGTTGGTATTTTGGAAGATTTATTATGAACCCCAAATGTTGAAGAACCTGCATTGTGCGGGAGAGAGCAGAGCTGGCTTCCGGAGCTGACGACGCTCGGATGAGCCAGTCGTCCAAGTAGGGGAAGGCAGATATCCCTAGAGTTCTTAGAAATGCTGCTACTACTGCCATGCATTTTGTGAAGACTCTTGGGGCAGAAGCCAGGCCAAAGGGTAGAACCTTGTACTGGTAATGTCTTCCCTGAAAGAGGAACTGAAGAAACCTCCTGTGTGGATAAGGATGTGTGTATATGCATCCTTTAGGTCTAGAGAACATAGCCAATCCTGACTCTGGATGTAAGGGAGAAGTGTTCCGAGAGAGATCATTTTGAATTTCTCTAGGAGCAGATACCTGTTTAATTCTCGGAGGTCCAGAATGGGCCTGTATCCTCCTGTATACTTTAGTATAAGGAAGTAGGGGGGAGTAGAAACCCAAGCCTTGTTGGGAAAGTGGCACTTCCTCTATCGCACCCTGAGCGAGAAGGGTGGTGATCTCCTGGCAAAAGAGAGTGGTAAGAGGGGGCCAGGAGCTGAACTTTCTTGGAGTGGGGGGAAGGGGCATACTTTGGAAGTGAAGTTTGTAGCCCTCTGTCACTATGGAGAGAGTCCAATGTTCTGATGTTATCTGGTGCTATCTTTTGGCAAAGTAGCACGGTCTGCCTGGAATGCTGACAGGCTCTGGAATTTCCAGGGGTAGGATAGCTAAGTTCTCTAGCAGGAAGTCAAAGACCTTGTGGAGGCTGGGACTGCTGAGCTGGTTGAGCTCTGGGGGCCTGAGCCTTCCTTTGCTGCTTTGGTTGTTGCTGTCCCTTCTGGGACGCATGGACTGGACAGTGGACCGCATGGGTGTAAGAAGTATAAAATTTCTTCTTCTTGTTGAAAAAGAGCTTCTTAACCATCTTTTTCTTAGCTGGGTTGGCAGTGGTCTTAGAGAGCCTGTTTAGGGTAGTATTTTTGGACTCAAGCTGAGAAGCTTTGTCTTGCCAATCCTTGCCAAAGAGGTTTTCTCCTGTGCAAGGAATATTCCCCCGCTTATCTTGCACCCACTGTTCTAAATCAGATGCTTGTAACCAAGCAATCCGACGTGCACCGATGGAAATAGCAGAAGTCCTGCTAATACACTCGAAACAATCCCGGTGGCGGGAAAAGTAATGGAGGTGCTCCTGAAAGAGCGAATAGTGAACTTTCTCAAAACCAGCGGGTTACAAGATCCAAGGCAACATGGTTTTACCGAGGGATGATCTTGCCAAAGAAATCTGATTGAGTTCTTTGACTGGGTGACCAGAGAACTGGATCAAGGACATGCGATAGATGTCATTTACCTGGATTTCAGCAAAGCCTTTGATACTGTCCCTTCATAGGAGGCTTATCAACAAACTCAGTAGTTTGGGGATGAGTCCCAAGGTGGTAAACTGGATCAGAAATTGGTTGACTGACAGACAACAGAAGGTGATGGTAAATGGAGCTCACTCGGATGAAAGAAAGGTGATTAGTGGGGTGCCTCAGGGTTCGGTCCTGTGCCCGGCACTGGTCAATGTATTTGTGAGTGATATTGCTGAAGGACTGAATGGAAAGGTCTGTCTTTTTGCAGATGACACAAAAATTTGCAACAGAGTGGACTCCCCCGAGGGAGTGCTTAACATAAGGAAAGATCTACAAAAGCTGGAAGAATGGTCTAATGCTTGGCAATTAAGATTTAATGTGAAGAAGTGCAGTGTCTTGCACTTGGGTAGCAGAAATCAAAGGGAAATGTACACAATAGGGGGCGAGAGGTTTGTGTGCACGGAGCAGGAGAAAGACCTCAGTGTGATTATTTCTGTAGATCTCAAGGTTGCAAAACAGTGCGACAAGGCGGTGGCAAAAGCCAGGAGGATGTTGGGCTGCATTCGAAGAGGAATTACCAGCAGAAAGGAAGGGGTACTAGTGCCACTGTATAAGTCTCTGGTGAGGCCTCACTTGGAATACTGTGTTCAGTTTTTGAGACCGTATCTTGCAAAGGATGTAAAAAGAATGGAAGCTGTTCAGAGGAAGGCAACCAAAATGATTTGGAGCCTGCATCAGAAGCCTTATGAGAAGAGACTTGAAGACCTAAATATGTACACTTTGGAGGAGAGGAGGGACAGGGGAGATATGATTCAGACCTTTAAATACTTAAAGAGAAATAATGAACAAACAAACCTCTTCCAGAGACGGGGAAGCTGTAAAACTAGAGGGCGTGACATGAAGCTGCAAGGTGGTAAATTGAAAGGCAATGTCAGGAAATACTTTTTCACTGAAAGGGTGGAGGATGCTTGGAATGCTCTCCCGATGGAGGTGGTGGGGGCAAACACAGTGATGGAATTCAAAGTGGCCTGGACAGACACAGTGGATCATTTTACAGCAACAAGTCTAAATCAAAATAAACTGAACCATCTAATTTCTCAACAAATAGGGGTGTCCTACATGGAGCCATGGGGGAGGAGTGGTGGGTTCACCCCTAAACAAAGATATGGGGAGGGGTGAAGACATGGGGAGGGGTGCACCTGCTCCTTGTGGGTGCACCCCTAAACAAAGACATGAGAAGGGGTGCACCTACTCCCAGCACCCCTAAACAAAGACATGGGAAGGGGTGCACCTAGTCCCTAAAGACATGGGAAGGGGTGCACCTACTCCTGCCATATTGCTGGGCAGACTAGATGGACTATACTGGTCTTTATCTGCTGTCATTTACTATGTTACTATGTAATCAACAGTTGTCCTGTTCATGAACTTGGAAACATTTTGGGAATATTTAACAAGTGTCAGGAAATCAACCCTCTTGTCATCTGGGAGGAGGAGCCATTAGTTGCAAATCTTTAGTCACCTCCCGAAGTACCATACCCATATAGAGTATGTATGAACTTATTCTGGCCGACAGCATGGATACCTGGAAGCATCGATGGCCAAAGGTGTCGAGAGTTCTTGCCTCATGGCCTGGGGGATTAGATGAATGTGTCTTAGCACTTTTAATTCGACCCATTCCAGATTCCACAACCAAGGAATGGTGTGGTAACTGCGTCTTCTGGAAACTGGGACACTCCGGTACCCAGTACACGGTATGGAGTCTTTGAGAATGTGGAGACACCGTTAAAGGTGTTTCCCACATCCTAAGCATGAGGTCATGCAGTATGCTAATTGTTGATATGGAAGGACAGACTAGATAGGCTATGTGGTCTTTTTCTGTCGTCATATTTCTATGTTTCTATGAATGGGTAAGGTTGCGGTCTCCTTAGGGGCTGCCGGATACTGAAGAACTTTAAGTTCTTCAGCTCTCGGCTCCTTCTCGGAGGTCACCGCAATCGAGAGGCCCCAAGTCACATCCCGTATAAAGTCTTGAAAAGACATGTCCTCCGGTGGAGACATCCAGCATTGTGGGGAAGAAGCAGGATCTTCCGGAAGAGCTTCACTGGTACCGATTGATTCATCGGAAGAATTGGAATCTGACGACTCGAAGTATCGACAGGCCGGGTGCTCCTGCCCGGCCTGATGATGGTACCGATCGAAACCGGCATCGGAATGCCTTGGTACCGGACCCTCGATGCCGGAGACTGACTCCAGGGCCGGCATGGGTGGTAGCGTGGAGAGCAGTGCAATGGTCGATGCCGATACCTCTGGTACCGGTGCCGATGGCTGCGGAACCGATTGCAGGGGCTTTAGCGGTACCGAGGCGACCAGCAATGCCGCAAGACTCCGCTCAATGGCTAGGATATGTTGATCCATGGAGCCAGCCGATGCCTGGTTATCGGTACCCAACAGCGGGCCACGACCCCAGAACACAGCACCAAGAGCTCCAAAGGTGGACGCCTCGGGAACATCTTGGGACCCCGATAATGCTTTGGAGGCAAGGACCTCCCGCCGGGGCTGTTTGGCTGGTGTATTCTCCTCTAGGGCAACGCTTAAAGCATCTCGATGCTTAGAAGGAGATCTACCCTTTGAGGACTGACCAGTCTTCAAAGAAGACCTGGGTTTCGTTACCTGAGATCCGTGAGAGGAAGATGAAGCCCTGGACGACGTCAATGCCACGGACATTGCATCCGAGGCTAGGAGGGTGCCGGGTTTTGCAGCTCTATTCTGCCAGCCCCTCTTTGTCATCTTTCTGCAAAGGAGACATTCCGACGGTGAATGGTCTGGTCCCAAACATTTAAGACACCAGTCATGGGCGTCGGTAGCAGAAAGCATAGTTACTCACCTGTAACAGGTGATCTCCGGGAACATCAGGAATTTAGTCCTCACATATGGGTATCATCGGTACCGACGGAGCCTGCGCGGGAACGCTCCCCAGCGTCCAATTAGAAAGCTTTTGGGAGCATCCCACAGCACCTGCGTGCTGCCTTCCCGCCTTTCCCAACTGCCTCTCTCCTGTTGAGTTTTAAAGCTGAGACAAAGAGAGAGAGAGGGAAAGGAAAAGATAGATAGAGAGATACAACTCCTAGGGGAGGTGGGTGGGTTGTGAGGACTAAATTCCTGCTGTTCCCGGAGATCACCTGTTACAGGTGAGTAACTATGCTATCTCCAGGAACAAGCAGGAATGTAGTCATCACATATGGGGACTCCCTAGCTTTAGGTGCCAGGGAGAGACCCCAGAGGTTGTGTGTCCCTGAGTAGGGCTCCACTTCCCCCCATGGATCTCTGGCATCCTACCAGGGATGGTGGGTAGAGGGTTGATTAGGTATGGAACAGGTGTTGGAGAACAGCCTGACCAAACAAGGCATCCCGACGGGAGTCCTTGTCCAAGCAGTAATGGGCTGTGAAGGTATGAACTGAGGCCCAAGTGGCTGCTCGATATATGTCGTCGATAGACACAGAGTGCAGATGAGCCATTGAGGCTGCCATGGCTCTCACATTGTGAGCTGTGACATGGCTCTCCAGAGAAAGGTTCTTACTCTGATAGGTGAAGGAAATACACTGAGCAATCCAGTTAGACAGTGTTCTCTTGGAGACTGGAAGTCCCAAATGAGAAGGATCAAAAGCAACAAAGAGTTGAGAGGACTTTCTATGTTGCTGTGTTCTTTGTAAGTAAAAGACTAAAGCTCTTTTACAGTCCAAGGTATGAAGATTCCTCTCTGCATTTGATGCATGAGGCCTTGGAAAAACCACAGGTAGGTAGACCGCTTGGTTTAGATGAAAAGGCGAGACCACCTTTGGCATAAAGTGTGGATAAGTCCTAAGGACTACCTTGTGTGATGTAGAAGCCCCTATAGAGCCCATGGAAATAGAATGAAAGGAAAAGGTTACCTTTAAATCTGACAGTCAGCCAGCTCACATAGCTCACTGTTTACAAGAGAAAGACAAACAGTGGGAGATAGGAGCTGAGCTGACACGCCCACGCTCTGACGTAGCAGCAAGCCTGAAGCTTGATTACTCACACCTGTTCAGAAAGGCAGAGCCAAGCCTCAGGGAACAGAAATATAAATGCTGGTTGGGAGCAAAGGAGGAGCAGCGAGGACAACTAGAGAAGCAAAGAAGGAAGCCAGAGAGGGAGCAAGAGGAAAGAACTCCTGAGAGACGTGGTTGGAGAGGTTTAGGAACCCTAGAGAATTGGAGATTTGGCAAAGAACCTACCTGCAGTTCTGGGAGAGAAGCCGGCAGACTAGAAGGTGGGACGGCACAGCCTGTTGCCAGGAACCAGCCTGGGCAGAGAGAACAGGGAGCCCTTCAGTCCTTACTGCCTGAGGAAAGGCTTCAGAGTTTTTACAAGTGGAGACCCAGCACCAAAGCAGGGAGGTTAAGAAGCTCTACCTGGAACAGAGAGCCAAGGGGTGGCTTTATTCAGGAATTACAAACGGAGAGTTACAGAGCATTTCCTTATAACTGGAAGGAACTAGATGAGAGCCAGAGAAGAAGCTCCAAAGCCACAGGTATTTCAAACCCTTGCTGCCTAGAATTGTATACAGGGGAAACACCCAAGTTTGCAGAGGGAGGTTACCCTAAACACAGTAGTAACAGCTGGCAGCCAAGCTCAGTAAATCCGGAGCTGGAAGATATGCAAACGGACTGTAATGTTAATGATATAGCTGAAGTTCCAATGGATTGCACGCTTTGCTTAGCTGATGATATCGAGTCACTGTGTTAAGTCTTCGAGTTAAAGAGCTGTGAAACAGCAAAGGAAAAGAAGTTATTTTACTTTGCCAGAAGAAGCTGTTTGGTTTTCCCATCTTTGTTACTTAGAATAGGCACAGCACGTTTTGGAGCCAGAGTATGAAAAGCAGCTACCTTATTTTGTTGTAAATAATCCTCAAGCAAACACCTGGACACTCTCCTATTTTGTTCTGCACTAAGTCCTAATGTGAGGGGAATAAATTTCTTGTCATTTTGCCTTAAACACTCGACTCATAACTATTTCTTTATCAGAGGTCTAAAAAGGGACTACAACTCCCAAGAGGCATTGCGAAAGCAGAAAGGTGTGGTCTCACTTTCTGATTAAAGGACATCATGGCAGGCCGGCCCTCTTAGCCCTAGGCGGAGGGCTGACCTCGTGACACTTGTCATGATGGAACCTTGTATAAGGTGGTTCAGCTACTAGCGCTTGCAACTCACTAATGCGGCATGCTGATGTGATTGCAATGAGAAAGATAACCTTCCAAGAAAGGAATTTCAAGGAAGTAGTAGCTAAAGGTTCAAAGGGTGGCTTCATGAGCTGCCCAAGAACCAGGTTTAAGTCCCATGCCACCGGTGGTGGCTTAATGGGAGGCTTAGTTAGAAGAAGGCCTCTCATAAATCTTGCTATAAGAGGATGAGAGGAAATAGGTTGTCCATTAAGAGGCTTAAAGGAAGCTGCAATAGCACTCAAATGGACTCTTACTGAGTTAGTCTTCAGTCCTGCATTGGATAAATGAAGGAGATACTCCAGCAATGATTCCAGAGGTATCGCAAGGGGGTTAAGACCCTTCTGTGAACACCATATGGTAAACCTTTTCCACTTAAAAGCATAAGAGCGTCTTGTGGAAGGTTTCCTGGAAGCAAAAAGAATATCTTTTACTTGCTGAGGAAGATTAAGATCTTGGAGATCTAGGCCTTCAGCAACCAAGCCCTGAGACGCAGAGACTGGGGATTGGGATGCCATACCATTCCGTCCTCCTGAGATAGGAGATCTGGAACAGACCCTAACTCCAGGGAGGGAGCTTGAGAGAGATATAGAAGCAGAGGGTACCACACTTGCCATGGCCAATGTGGAGCTATGAGAATCATATGGCCTCTGTCTCTCTGAAGCTTGAACAGAGTTTTGGGAATTAGGGGAATGGGTGGAAAGGCATACAGGAAGTCTTGACCCCAATGAAGGAGGAAAGCATCCCTGGCCTGAGCCTTCTGAGCCGGAATTCTGGAACAGAACTGGGGAAGTTTGGCATTCCACGGACTTGCAAAGAGGTCTATGTCCAGGGTTCCCCAAATTTGAAAAATCTTGGATACCTGGTCTGCATGGAGAGACCATTCATGTGGAAGCAGAACTCGACTGAGTCTGTCTGCCCAAGAGTTTTCTATGCCTGGAAGATACACTGCCAGGAGATGAATCTGATGCTCTCTGACAAGGGCCCATAGTCGCAAAGCTTCGTTGCAAAGCGACAGAGAGCTGTTCCCCCCTGCTTGTTCACATAGAACATGGCTACTTGATTGTCCGTATGAATGAGGACTGTCTTGTAGCTGAGCAGGGAGTGGAACACTCGCAGAGCAAGGAAGATTGCTCTGCGCTCCAAGAGCTTGATATGTAGATGACTCTCCTGTGGAGACCAGGTGCCTTGGGTGGAGAGGTCTTGGAGATGAGCTCCCCAACCCATCGGAGAAGCATCTGTTGTGAGAGTTGCCTGGGGTAAGGGTTGTTGGAAAGGGGACCCCAGCAACAGGTTTTGAGTCGACTTCCACCACTGGAGGGACAAAATAAGCCGACTTGTGTTTGCTATTTTGTCTGACAGGCCTCCTGATGCCTGGGTCCATTGGGTGGATAAAGTCCACTGAGCTGCCCTCATATGGAGGCGAGCATAGGGAACCACATGCACCGTAGATGCCATGTGGCCTAGTAGTTGTAACATTTCTCGAGCAGTTAGATGAGGCTTCAGCACTGCTTGAGAAGCCAACTGCACCATGCGAAGGCAATGGGTCTGGGGGAGATAGGCCCTTGCCTTTTTGGTATCCAGCAAAGCTCCTATGAACTCTAAAGACTGAGTGGGAGTTAGACTGGATTTTGGGATGTTTATTACCAGCCCTAAATACTGAAGGATACCCATTGTGCAGGATAGAGAAGTCCTGGTCTCTGACTCTGTTGGTGCTCGAATGAGCCAGTCATCTAAGTAAGGGAAGACGAATATCCCTAGAGTGCGGAGAAATGCTGCTACCACAGCCATGCATTTCGTGAACACCCTTGGTGCTGAGGACATGAGTGTACGCATCCTTGAGATCTAGAGAACAAAGCCAATCCTGACTCTGAAGGTATGGCAGCAGAGATCCGAGAGAAATCATCTTGAATTTCTCTTTGACAAGGAATTTGTTCAATTCTCTGAGGTCTAAGATAGGTCTGTAACCCCCTGTCTTCTTTGGGATAAGAAAATAAGGGGAATATAACCCTGTACCCTGCTGATGAATGGGTACTTCTTCTATTGCCCCTTGGGCAAGAAGGATAGCGACCTCCTAACCTAACAGGTTGATGAGAGAGGTCGAAGAATTGAACTGCTTTACTATTGTGTGAGGGGGCATGCTTGAAAAATGAAGCTTGTACCCCTCCTTTATGATGGAGAGTGTCCAATGCTCTGCTGTTATTTGTCCCCATCTGGGGGCAAAATGACATAACCTTCCTGGAATGGTGGAAGGCTCTGGTCCCCCGAGAGCCAGGAAGGCTAAGTTCTCTAGTTGAGAGTCAAAGGCCCTGTGGAGGCTGAGCCTGCTGGGCCGGTTGAGGCCTAGCAGTCTTTGCTTTCTTCTGTTTGGGTGGTTGCTGAGCTTTCCTGGGAAGCTGACCTGCAGAACGTCCCTGCTGAACATAAGCAGGATAAAATCTTTTCTTTTTAGAAAAGAATGGTTTCTTGAACAATTTCTTTCTAGCAGGATCAGCAGTGGACTTGGATCTATCCAAGGTGGAATTTTCAGCATCCATTTCAATGGCCTTTTCCTGCCAATCTTTACCAAACAGGTTCTCACCAGTACAAGGGATATTTCCCAATTTGTCTTGTACCCAGAGCTCTAGATCAGATGCCTGGAGCCAAGCAATTCTACGTGCACCTATGGCAATAGCCGAGGTTCTGCTTATGCATTCAAAAGAGTCAAAGGGTGCACGGTTGGCAAACTTAGAAACATCTTGGGCATGTTTGACCAAAGTAAGAAAATCCTGTCTTCTATCCTCAGGAAGAATAGGACTTAAAGCCTCTAAATCATCTGTGACCTCCTTCAGGAACATTCCCATGTAGAGACTATAGGAACTGATCCTGGCAGAAAGCATGGAAGCTTGGAAGACACGACGTCCAAAAGCATCCAGGGTTCTGCACTCACGTCCTGGAGGATTAGAGGCATGCCTCTTTGCACTCTTGATCCTTCTTCATAGCTGATTCCACTACAATAGAGTGGTGAGGAAGCTGAGTTTTCTGGAAACCAGGACAGGGAGGGACTCGATGGTGGTGAGAGGTGTCTCCCACATCCTTAACATGAGATCATATAAAATCTCATGAATGGGCAAGGTAGCTGCCTCCTTAGGTGTTTTGAGATATTGTAAAATTTCCAACTCCTTGGCCCTTGGCTCTGTTTCAGGGGCCACAGTAATGGACAGACCCCGAGCCACCTCCCTGATAAAATCCTGGAAGGAAATATCCTCTGGAGGAGGCATCCTGCGTTTAGGGGAGGAGGGCTCCTCTGTGAGAAGCATCGCTGCATCGACAGAACTGTTAGAATCCTCAGATTCTTCTGAGGACTCGAAGTACCGTCTGCTCTTGAAGAGCCCGATATCCGTACCGACCGAAGTCGGTACCGGGAGTAACAGGTACCGGGGTATTGGTACCGGAGGTCATCGGATGACTGGGTACTGGCAAAGCAGACACCGATGCCGCTGCTATCGGTACCGGTACCGATACCAATGCCGGGGCCGGTGCCGATACCGGTGGAATTGTCTGTCGTGTTTCCGAGAGCGTCGATGCCGCAAGGAGAGCCGGCAGACTGCGCTCAATAGCCAGGACTCTCTGGTCTATTGATGCTGCCAATGCCTGGATGTCGGTACTGGAGGAGACCGCCGGTACCCCAGAGCATGGCACCAGTAGTTCTGCTGTGGTTGAGGCCTCAAGAACATCCTGGAACCCCGATAATGCTTTGGAAGCCGAAGCCTCCCGCAGGGGTAATTTTGCCGGTGCAGAATCCTCAAGGGCAACGCCAGAGGCATCTCGATGCTTAGAAGGAGATCTACCCTTTGAGGACCGGCTAGACTTATGTTTAGCTACCTGAGATCCACGGGAGGAAGAAGCAGCCCTGGAAGACATTGATGCCACCAAAGCTGCATCAGAGGGAAACAGGGTACTGAGCTTAGCAGCTCGGTTCTGCCGACCTCTTTTGGACATCATGGCGCAGGACATACACTCCGTAATGGAGTGGTCAGGACCTAAACATTTTAGACACCATTCATGGGTGTCGGTGACGGAAATGGTACCGCCACACTTGGTGCACTTTTTGAAACTTGAGGTAGGTTTCTCCATGGTAAGGAAAAGATTTTGGGCCTAAGGCCCAAAAAGGCGCGTGCACCTGAAGAAAAAGAAAAGAGAAAAAAAAATATATATATTTTTAAAGACAGATATAAGAAGAAAAACACCGGCGGTACCGGTGAAGCGTCGAGGAAGGCAGTCGCAACCACAAAAAAGAAATAAATAAAAAAGGATTCTTCTGCGGTGACAGGAACATGACCTGCTGGCTCCGCGGAAAAAGAAGAACTGGAGAGAGGCAGTTGGGAAAGGCGGGAAGGCAGCACGCAGGTGCTGTGGGATGCTCCCAAAAGCTTTCTAATTGAACGCTGGGGAGCGTTCCCGCGCAGGCTCCGTCGGTACCGATGATACCCATATGTGATGACTACATTCCTGCTTGTTGCTGGAGAAATGGTACTGCTATATTTGGAAAACGTTTTGAAACCACTAGTTGGTTTCTTCATTCTGAGGAACAAAGGGGCCTAAGGCCCAAAATGGTGCCTAAGCACCTAGAGGGCCAAAGACCCTTCAAGAAAATCCCCCCCTTTTTTTTATAGCAAGAAAAAAAAAAAAAAAAGAAAAGAACACCGAAGATACCGGTGCTGGCATCGACGGGAAAGCAGATGTACCACAAAAAGAAAAGATTTTTTGCGGTGACAGGAATTGCTCCCTGTCGGCTCCGCGGAAAACAAAAAACTGAGGAGGGAGAGTTGGAAAGGCAGCAGTGCAGGTGCAGTGGGATGCTCCCAAACGTTTTCCTATAGGACGCTGGGCAGCGTTCCTACGCAGGCTCTGTCGGTGCCGATGTCACCCATATGTGAAGACTATATTCCTGCTTGTTCCTGGAGATAAAAATTTAGGCGTTATTGTGGATAACATGTTAAAACCCTCCACCCAGTGTGCAGCGGCGGCCAAGAGAGCACATAGAATGCTAGGTATGATAAGGAAAGGAATGGAGAATAAAGCAAAGGATATTATAATGCCTCTATATCGTTCCATGGTGAGACCGCACCTTGAATATAGTGTGCAATTCTGGTCGCCATATCTTAAAAAGGATATAGCGTTATTAGAAAAGGTACAGAGAAGAGCCACCAAAATGGTAAAGGGGATGGAATAATACCCCTACGAAGAGAGGCTAAAAAGGTTAGGGCTCTTTAACCTGGAAAAGAGACGGCTGAGAGGAGATATGATAGAAGTCTATAAATTAATGAACGGAGTGGAACGGGTAAACGTAGATCGATTGTTTACACCATCATTATATAGAAAGACTAGGGAACATGCAGTGAAGCTACAGGGTAACCTATTTAAGACTAATAAGAGAAAATATTTTTCACTCAAATATGGACTTTGTTACCGGAGGATGTGGTAAAAGCTGTTAGTGTAGCTGGGTTTAAAAAAGGTCTGGACAAGTTCCTGTGGGAAAGGTCCATAAACTATTATTAAAGTGGACCCAGAATATCCACTGCTGCCCCAATACAAGCATTGAGGAACCTGTGTCTTTTGGGGAGACTGCTAGGTACTTGTGACCTAGACTGGCCACTGTTGGAAAGAGGATACTGGGCTTGATGGACCTTGGTCTGACCCAGTATGGCATCTCTTATGTTCTTATGTACTGCTGATGAAGTTCAGCCTGCCTGCAGTTGTAAGGTTCCACTTCTCTTTAGCAGAAAGAAATCATTGATTAGATGGCCTAAGCTGCTATCACACGTGGCAGATCAGTCCTCATGTTCATTTGGAGTAAAGCTGGATATAAACTTGCATTTATTCTTGAAGCACTTGAATCATGCAAATTCTTCAAGCTACCATAGTTTTGGGAAATGGAAGAAGGCAGAGCTAGCCACGCTCAAGACGTGGAGCTTGCTGGAAGAATTTCTTCACTTGAATTTGTCTAGCAGACAGCTGAAGTCTCTTGTTACTACCATGTGTCTCTGCACAGCGCCATGTACATCTGCTAGTGCTGTATAAAGCATGATCAGTGGCTCTGTAGGTGTGTGGGGCCACTGTTGCAGTACTACCACTTGCCTGTTTCTGTAGTTGTGCCAGGAGGGCAGCATCTTGTGTGGGTTTCAGAATGCTAAGGGGCTGACTCTACTTCAGTACTATCACAGAAGAGGTCTGGCTATTTTTAGCTTTATTTATTTGCAGTGAATGGTTTTCCACAAACACAAGGCTGAGCCACGACCATCATTTAAAACTACAATAAGGACGCCTGCCATGGATAACACGTAAAGAGGCATCTGCAGCAAGCAGAGTCCACTGTCACAGCAGAGTAGGACAAAGCCCAAAAACAGTTTTATATACAATTTTAAACAAGAGCTAAACCAATTTACAGTTATCAAAAATAAAATAAAAATCCATAACAAAAGCAAAGAGAGGTGGCACCAGATTATAATGTAGGTGTCCAGGGAGTTGTGAGAGGAGAGTTAATGGAGTACTGAGGGAGCAATGAAGATGTGATTGTGAAAGGAATTTTATACTGAGCCCTCCCCTATGCTCTCCTGCATGTGCACGAGTGTCCTGCCTCTCTTTGGAGGGAGGACACTCCTACTCTAGAGCTGCAGGAAGAACTCACTCCCGTCTTCTCCATGGAAGGTAGAGCTGCCGCCAACATTCTCCATTCTCTCTTTAGCAACTGCACTGCAGCAGAACAAGGACCGCATGCCAGAGCCTAGACCCCAGACCTCAGCAAGATACTGGGCCAATGCTGCTACTGTCAAACATAGCCCAGAAGTGCTAGTGGAACCTGGGCCTCCATTTCTCAGAAGAGAAATTCTGTTTAAAAATATATATTCTATTTTTTGAGCATATTGGCAACATTTCTCAAGCTGAAAAGGAAGCATAAGAAAAGGCTCTGACATGTGGTGCTGTACATAATCCATTGTCAAAGCCAGTCTGAGCATGACTTTTTCAGGCACAGGGTGAGAGGTCAGCAGGTTTGGACTGTAGAGACATTATATTATGCTCTCCTACGTCACATATACATCAGTTCATATCTCTAAGCTGCCACTGCCTACATTCTCCCTACAGCCAGGGCTGGGAATGAGAAGTAAGGGCAAGCCTTATGCCAAATATGCCAATCACTGAGCAGAAAGCCGTCTCTGATTTTCAGACTCTCGGGTGGTTCCTGGCTCCCCTTCCCTTCAGTGAGAGGCAAATAACATTTGAAAAATCCATCCCTGAGGTTCAGAAAAACACACCCGAAAAAAAGTATATAAGCAGTTCATCTCGGCACAGAATGGAAAGGGAGGCTTGCATCAAGGAGCCGTGCATGCAACTGTTATAAGGAAAGCGTAAAATCAACTCCTGCACAGACAGGCCTCTTAATCTGAGTCTAATGACGCTTCCTGTACTGACAAGCCCAGTGATGTCCCCTTCCATACAGGTAGGATACTTCTCTCTCCCCACTACCAGTAACATTCCCTTCTGTCTCTCTAGTCCTAGTAACACCCCCTTCTGCAGAAAGGCCTCTTCCTCTGCCTCCTATGCAGGCAGACTTCCCCTCTTGATGAGCCCAAGAATGTCATCTCCTGGCACACACAGGTCTCTTCCCTCTCTCTGAATTCCGTGATGTCTCCTCTTGTACAGATGCTGGATACTGCTTTAGGAGGTGGGATGAGGGTACTTTTAACAGAGGTGGGTGATGGATATAGCTGATGAAATGGTGGAAGCCTGCAACAGTTCGGGAAAGGCAAGCTGATGGCATCAAGGAGGCCTGTGTGCTTGAATTTCTGAGAGAAGCCACCGAGTTTTCCTGCTCATGTTCTATGGACTCAAATCGTGGGGCGCTCCAACTGTTTTACATGACCCATTCACTGTATCCAAGCTTCAGGCCCTGGATATCTTTTGTGGATCCTGCTAGTAGAAGGCCTCTCTCTTTCTCCCCAAATCATTAAACTGAGAAGAGGGAGCCCTGACCATGGAGCTCAGTCCATATTCTCACTGGTGCCATGGCCCCGGCGGGGCTCCTCGTAGATCTCTCTCACTGACAGGATACGGTTGAGCATGATCTCTAGTGTACTCTTGTCCATAGGGATCACTGAATACCAGAGTGGAGATTCTGCAACACAGGACCGTTCTGGCTGCAGGTAGAAGAGATCGTTCCGATTCCGGAGGCTCTCAGGGCTACAAAGAAAGAGAGAGAAAGAGATCAGAAGAGGCAGGGCTATACTGAAGAATGAGATAAGAGGACGGAATGATATGGAGAAGAAGGGAGAGAGGTTAGGGAGATGAGAGAAAGGGGAAGAAAGAAATTTAAAGGAGAAACAAATTAACAATGAGAGAGCATGAGTGGAGAAAGAGAGAGGGAGAATATTGCACACAGTGGTATGAAAATGTAGAGAAAAAAAAAAAAGACTAGTTACCCTGACAAAAGCTCCCTCGCCACCTATAGAACTTTGCTCCTCCAACCAGTAAGCGCCCAACAATGCCAGAATGGCTCAACAGGGCCTCTTTCCTCATTTCACAAGCAGCTCAACCATGCTCCACACCACATGGCCAAAAGCAACGAGTTCCATAAAAATGGCTGAACAGTGCCTGGCTGTATTCATGGAAACAGCACAATAGTACTTCCCCCTCCCAGTCCAAAATTTATGTGATCTGAGTGGCACAGAATCAGCTGCAAATGAGTACAGACTGAAGATTACATTCCTCACCATTTTGAGAGATAGAACTCATAAAACTTGACGGGACAGCGCAAAGGATTCATTCTGTTCTCTGGTTGCTCCGGCATGGGTAACTCCTCCTCCCGTTTCCGCTTGGCCGAGATGCCTTCTGTAAAAGAAAGGGCACATAGCTATTAAAAGGATGCTACAAGAAAACTGTCCAAGGAAAAAATAAAGTGGAAGAAATTAAACAACCAGAAAAAAGAGAAGGAAAAACAGAGGAGAACAATACCAAACCCTGCTTCCCATTGAAAGGTAGTGCTATACAGTGCCTTGTAAAAGCCTTCACACCCTTGCAGAGTTTACACAGTCTGCTCTCTAATATATACATTTCAAATGCATAAAAGTAGGAGCTTGTGTCATACTCTATGTCACATTGAAAGAAATATTTAAAAAGCAATTAAGAATAAGAAACTAAAGAGTCTTATTTGCACAGGCCTTTGCATCACTTGGTGGAAGCCTTCCTACGGCAGTATCAGTCCCGAGTCATTTACTCCCTGTGACCATAAGAGACATCAAAGACCTAATGGACTTCAGGAAGGCCCTGAAAACCTCTCTCTTCCAGGAGCATTATGAACAACCAATGAATAATCCTTACACTAGAAACTGATTTACCCGGATAGTATTATTTTTATTTAACATTTTTTCTATACCGCGCTATTAAAATCAGCGCGGTGTACATCGAACAAGAATACTGCAATGTATACAAACAACATTGAGTTTACACAGAACAGGGAATTGAACATGGGAGACTCGTTCACCCTGCCAACTAATTCACTTGCTACAACTGGAGAATCCCCTCACACATTACACACAAAGACATATTTTCCACCTTTGTCCCTGTGTACCCTACCCCTAAGCATTAATTGTTACTCCCTGTTGTAAAACTTGTACAGCATCTTCCCCCTTAATTCCAAGTTCGATTACCTGTTCAATGTAAATTTCTAAAAGTTGCAATGTTCTATGTAAATCGCTTTGAATGTAAGAAAGGTGGTATGTAAAACTTGTTAAACAAAAAAATAAATACTACTACTACTATTGAGCATTTATATAGCGCTACTAGTCGTATGCAGCGCTGTACAGACATGTAAGAGACAGTCCCTGCTCGTCAGAGCTTACAATCTAGTCAAGACAAAACACAGAGCTAACAGTTCAGTCAAGGCAAAACACTAAAACACGGTACTTATAATCTACTCAAGACAAAACACGGAAGTCAGGATCTGACTGCAACAGTGAAGAGGTGTGTTTTCAACCTGGATTTGAAGAGGGCCAGGGAGGGTGCCTGGAGTACATACACAGGTAGCTTGTTCCAGGCGTAAGGTGCAGCAAGGTGAAAGGAGCGAAGTCTGGCGATAGCAGTACGAGTAGAGGGCGCAGACAGAAGTAGTTTGTTAGAAGAGCGGAGTTCCCGAGAGGGGTTGTAAGGAGAGATAAGAGATGAAAGGTACTGAGGAGCCGTGGAGTGAATGCACTTAAAGGTCAGGAGAAGTTTGAACTGGATGCGGAAGCGGACAGGGAGCCAGTGAAGTGACTTGAGAAGAGGAGTAATGTGGGCATGACAAGGCTGGCAGAAGATTAGTCGCGCAGCAGAATGTTGAATGGATTGAAGGGGAAAGAGATGATTCAGAGGGAGACCAGTAAGGAGTAGGTTGCAGTAGTCAAGACGAGAGGTGATTAAAGAGTGGATGAGCATTTTAGTAGTGTGTTCAGAAAGGAACGGGTGGATTTTGTTAATGTTGTAGAGAAAGAAACGGCAGGTCTTGGCTACGAGTTGGATATGAGTGGAGAAAGAGGAGTCAAAGATAACCCCCAGATTGCAGGCCAAGGAAACAGGGAGGATAAAGCACAGTTACTTACCTGTAACAGGTGATCTCTGGGAACAGCAGGAATAAGTCTTCACATATGGGTATCGTCGGTACCGACGGAGCCTGCGCGGGAACACTCCCCAGCGTCCAGTAAGAAAGCTTTTGGGAGCATCCCACAGCGCCTGCGCGCTGCCTTCCCGCCTTTCCCAACCGCCTCTCTCCAGTTCGAGTTTTAGAGCTGAGACAAAGAGAGAGAGAGAGGAAGGAAAGAAAGACAGAGAGATACAACTCCTAGGGGAGATGGGTGGGTTGTGAAGACTTATTCCTGCTGTTCCCAGAGATCACCTGTTACAGGTAAGTAACTGTGCTATCTCCAGGAACAAGCAGGAATGAGTCTTCACATATGGGGACTCCCTAGCTGCAGATGCCATGGGAAGACCCCAGGTTGTGTGTCCCTGAAAAGGACTCTACCTCCTCCCATGGATCTCTGGCATACAACCAGGGTAGGTGGGTAGGAGTTGATTAGGAATGGAACAGGTGTTTGAGAACAGCCTGACCAAACAAGGCATCCCGGAGGGAGTCCTTGTCCAAGCAGTAATGGGCTGTGAAGGTATGAACCGAGGCCCAGGTGGCCGCTCGACAGATTTGGTCGATGGACACAGAGTTTAGATGAGCCATTGAGGCTGCCATGGCTCTCACATTGTGAGCTGTGACATGGCCCTCCAGAGAAAAGTTTCTACTCTGGTAGGCGAAAGAAATACACTGAGCAATCCAGTTGGACAGTGTTCTCTTAGAGACTGGAAGTCCTAAATGAGAGGGATCAAAAGCAACAAAGAGTTGAGAAGACTTTCTATGTTGCTGTGTTCTTTGTAAGTAAAAAGCAAGAGCTCTCTTACAATCCAAGGTATGAAGATTCCTCTCTGCACTTGATGCATGAGGTCCTGGAAAAAAGACAGGTAAATATACCTCTTGGTTCAGATGAAAAGGCGAGACCACTTTAGGCATAAAGTGTGGATTGGTCCTGAGGACTACCTTATCATGATGGAACCTTGTATAAGGTGGATTAGCCACCAAAGCTTGCAACTCACTGATGCGGCGTGCTGAGGTGATTGCAATGAGAAAAATAACCTTCCAAGAAAGAAATTTCAAGGAGGTGGTGGCTAAAGGTTCAAAGGGTGGCTTCATGAGCTGGCCAAGAACCAGTTTTAAGTCCCATGCCACTGGAGGTGGTCTAATGGGAGGTTTAGTTAAAAGAAGGCCTCTCATGAATCTCGCTATAAGACGATGAGAGGAAATAGGTTCTCTGAACACCAAATGGTAAATCTTTTCCATTTGAAAGCATAGGAACGTCTAGTAGAAGGCTTTCTAGAGGCATGAATAACATCTCTGACTTGCTGAGAGAGATGAAAATCTTGGTCTAAGCCCTCAGCAACCAAGCCCTGAGATGGAGCGACTGGGGGTTTGGGTGCCATAATGTTCCCTCTTCCTGGGATAGAAGGTCTGGTGCAGAGCCCAAGTCCAGGGAGGGAGCTTGAGAGAGATGCAGAAGTAGAGGGTACCACACTTGGCGTGGCCAATGTGGTGCTATGAGGATCATGGTCCCTCGATCTCTCTGAAGCTTGAATAGTGTTTTGGGAATTAGGGGAATTGGTGGAAAGGCATAAAGGAAGTCTTGACCCCAGTGAAGGAGGAAGGCATCCTTGGCCTGAACTCCCTGACACGGAATTCTGGAACAGAACCAGGGAAGTTTGGCATTCCACGGACTTGCAAAGAGGTCTATGTCCGGGGTTCCCCAAATTCGAAAAATCCTGGCTATTTGGTCCATGTGGAGGGACCATTCGTGTGGAAGCAGAACTCGACTGAGTCTGTCCGCCCAAGAGTTTCGAACGCCTGGAAGATATACTGCCAGAAGATGGATGTGATGCTCTCTGGCGAAGGCCCACAGTCGCAAAGCTTTGTTGCAAAGCGACAGAGAGCCAGTCCCGCCCTGCTTGTTCACATAGAACATGGCTACTTGGTTGTCCGTATGGATGAGGACTGTCCTGTAGTTGAGCAGGGTATGAACACTCTGAGAGCTAAGAATATTGCTCTGAGTTCCAATAGATTGATATGCAGAGAAGTCTCCTGTGGAGACCAGATGCCCTGGGTGGAGAGATCTTGTAGATGAGCTCCCCAACCCTTTGGAGAAGCATCTGTTGTGAGAGTTACTTGGGGTAGTGGTTGCTGAAAAGGGGACCCCAGCAACAGGTTTTGAGAGGACTTCCACCACTGGAGAGACCAAAAAAGGCGACTGGAGTTTGCTGTTTTGTCTGACAGGCAACTTGATGCCTGAGTCCATTGGGTGGGCAAAGTCCATTGAGCTGCCCTCATGTGAAGGCGAGCATATGGAACCACATGCACGGTGGATGCCATGTGGCCTAATAGTTGTAATATCTCTCGAGCAGTTAATTGGGACTTTAACTGAATCTGGGAGGCTAACTGCACTAGACGTAGGCAACGGGCCTGAGGAAGATAGGCCCTTGCAGTTGTGGTATCCAGCAAGGCCCCTATGAACTCCAGAGACTGAGTAGGGGTGAGATTGGATTTTGGGATGTTTATTACTAGTCCCAAATACTGAAGGATACGCATTGTGCAGGTTAGGCAAGTCTGGGCCTCTGACTGGGATGGGGCTCGAAAGAGCCAGTCGTCCAGATATGGGAATACGAATATTCCTAGAGTGCGGAGAAATGCAGCTACTACTGCCATGCATTTCGTGAACACCCTTGGTGCAGAGGCCAGACCGAAAGGAAGCACCCTGTATTGGTAGTGCTTTCCTTGAAAAAGGAACCGAATGAACCTTCTGAGTTGGATGGATGAGGACATGGGTGTACGCATCCTTGAGATCTAGAGAACAAAGCCAGTCCTGACTCTGAAGGTATGGAAGCAGAGCCCCTAGAGAAATCATTTTGAATTTCTCCTTTAATAGAAACTTGTTCAATTCTCTGAGATCTAATATGGGTCTGTAGCCCCCTGTTTTCTTTGGGATAAGAAAATAAGGGGAGTAGAACCCTGAGCCCTGTTGAAGAAGAGGTACTTCTTCTATTGCCCCTTGGGCAAGAAGGGTAGTAATCTCCTGACCTAGAAGGTTGAGGAGAGATGTTGGAGAATTGAACTGTTTCACCATGGTGTGAGGAGGAAGGCTTAAGAAATGAAGCTTGTACCCTTCCTTTATGATGGAGAGGGTCCATTGCTTTGCTGTGATTTGCTCCCATCTGGGAGCAAAGTAAGTCAACCTTCCTGGAATGGTGAGGGGCTCTGGTTTTTCCAGAGCTAGAAAGGCTAAGTTCTCTAGTTGCAAGTCAAAGGCCCTGAGGAGGTTGAGGCTGCTGGGCTGTGGTAGGCCTGGCAGCCTTTGACTTGGCCTGTTTAGGTGGTTGCTGACGCTTTGCAGCAAAACGACCTGCAGAAGATGTCTGCCCATGAGCAGGATAATATCTTCCCTTTTTAGAAAAAGATGTCTTTTTGAACAATCTTTTCTTAACAGGGGCAGAGGTAGACTTTGAAAGTCGATCCAAAGCAGAGCTCTCAGCATCCATCTGAGTGGCCTTTGCTTGCCAATCCCTGCCAAACAGGTTTTCACCTGTACAAGGAAGGTTTCCCAACTCATCTTGGACCCAGAGTTCCAAATCAGAGGCTTGTAACCAAGCAATTCTGCGTGCACCTATGGCAATAGCTGTGGCTCTGCTTACACACTCAAAAGAGTCAAAGGCTGCACGGTTGGAGAATTTTGAAACATCTTGGGCATGTTTGAGCCAAGTGAGAAATTCCTGCCTTTTATCTTCTGAAATAAAAGGAGCTAAAGTCTGCAGATGATCTGTGACTTCTTTTAGAAATATCCCCATAGAGACTATAGAAGTTGATTCTGGCAGCAAGCATATTGGCCTGGAAAATCCTTCGGCCAAAAGCATCTAGAGTCCTACATTCATGTCCTGGAGGGTTAGATGAGTGTCTCTTTGCACTCTTTATTTTCTTCATAGCAGACTCAACCACAATAGAGTGGTGAGGAAGCTGAGTCTTATGAAAACCAGGACAGGGAGGGACACGGTACATGGTGTCTAACCTACGAGAATGAGGAGAGGTGGTGAGAGGAGTCTCCCACATGCCCAACATGAGATCATAAAGAATCTCATGAATAGGTAAGATAGCTGCTTCCTTAGGAGCCTTAGGATATTGCAAAATATCTAATTGCTTGGCTCTAGGCTCTGACTCAGAGGCCACTGTGATGGAGAGGCCTCTAGCCACTTCCCTAATGAAGTCTTGAAAAGACAAGTCCTCTGGAGGAGACATTCTTCGTTTTGGAGAAGCAGACTCCTGAGGAAGAAGTACCGGTGCACCGACAGAAGCCTCCGACTCATCAGAGTCTTTGGAGGAATCGAAGTATCGCCTGTCTGGATGCTCCTGTAAAGTCCGATACGCGTACCGAGTGGGATCGACATCGGGAGTAAGCGGTACCGGTTCGGTACCGATGGGCATCATAGGACAGGGTACCGTTGTAGTCGACACCGAAGCCGATGTCGATGCAATCGGTATCGGTGCCGATACCGGCAACGGAGATTGTTGCGGTACCAGAGGCGTCGAAGCTTGCATAAACGCCGTGAGGGTGCGCTGCATGGACAGAATTTTCTGATCCATCGACGCCACCAAAGTCTGGATGTCGGTACCAGTGGAGGCCACCTGTGCCCCAGAACACGGCAACAGGTGATCGGTCGAGGCCGAGCCATCGATGTCAACCTGTGACCCCATAGACAATGCTTTGGAAGCCGGAACTTCCCGCCGGGGTAATTTTGCCGGAGCGGAATCCTCGAAGACGAGCCCGGAGGCATCTCGATGCTTAGAGGGAGATTTGCCCTTCGAGGACCGGCTAGATTTATGTTTGGTTACCTGAGATCCATGGGAGGAAGAAGCAGCCCTGGAAGACGTCGATGCCACCGAGGCTGCATCAGAGGGAAACAGGGTACTGAGCTTGGCTGCTCGGTTCTGCCGACCTCTTTTAGACATCATGGTGCAGGACACACAATTCGTGATAGAATGGTCAGGACCCAAACATTTCAGACACCAATCATGGGTGTCGGTGACAGAAATAGTACCGCCACATTTTGTGCACGTTTTGAACCCGGAAGCGGGCTTCTCCATGAGGAGAAAATATTTAGGCCTAAGCCCCAAACTGAAAATGCACAGCTGATAAAGAAAAGGTTGTTTTTTTTTTTTGAGAAGAAAGAAAAGAAAAGACCGGCGGTACCGTTCTGACGTCGAAGGCAGACGCGACCCAGAAAAATAAAGAAAAAAATAAAGAACTTCTTCTGCGGTGACAGGAACACGACCTGCTGGCTCCGCGGAAAAGAAGAACTGGAGAGAGGCGGTTGGGAAAGGCGGGAAGGCAGCGCGCAGGCACTGTGGGATGTTCCCAAAAGCTTTCTTACTGGACGTTGGGGAGCGTTCCCGCGCAGGCTCCGTCGGTACCGACGATACCCATATGTGAAGACTCATTCCTGCTTGTTCCTGGAGATCAGCGTTATCCACAGAGACTGAGAGGGGAGGAAGAGGGGAGGTTTTGGGGGAGGTTATGGGTGGAAAGATAAGGAGTTCGGTCTTGGACATGTTCAGTTTCAGGCAGCAGTGAGACATCCAGGCAGCGATGCCAGAAAGGCAGGTGGAGATCCTGGTCTGAATTGCTGGGGAGATTACAGGCGTAGAGAGGTAGATTTGAGAGTCATCGGCATAGAGGTGGTATTGAAAGCCATGGGAAGAGATAAGCGCACCAAGGGACTGGGTATAGAGGGAGAAGAGGAGCGATCCCAGGACAGAACCCTGGGGTACACCAACTGGGAGCGGGGTGGCAGAGGAGGAGGAGCCACTAGAACATATACGATAAGTGGGATGGTGCAGTTTTTGTCCATTATTCTTGGTGGAAAAGCTCAGGCTGGGGATTGTCTGAACTATAGTCTTTAAGCCTGGCCACAGATTTCCGACTGGATTCAGCTATAGGCTTTGACTGGCCACTGGAGGACATTCACTTTCTTCTCGCTGCTGCTTCTGCTTCGTACTAAGGATTACTTTCTGCTGAAAGGTGAATCTTCTCCCCTGTCCTAGGTCTTGCACTATCTATCTTCAGAAGCCTCCACCATGTCTTCTCTGCCACACATATTGCTGGGCACTGAGAAGGACTCATCAGACCAGAAACCTTTCTCCCACATACATACAGTGTCCCCTCAGTATTAATTTTAATGTTTCTCTTTTTATTACAATAAAGTTCATAACAGTACAGAAAAGTCACATGACCATAGGTAGGTATTTTATATCCTGCAACAGGAATCTAAATACATTAAATAGTTACACATTCAGAATTTTAATGTACAGGTAGTTGAGAACAATTACAGCCCTCACCAAGCTATAGAAACATAGAAACATGATGGCAGAAAAAGACCACATGGCCTGTCTAGTATATCCTTCCATATCAACCACTACAACAGTCCCCTTTTTTCCTTCAGAGATCCTCTGTGTTTGCCCCATGCTTTTTTTGTGTTCAGATACTGTCCTCATCTCTACCACCTCCACTGGGAGATTATTCCATGCATCTACCACTCTTTCTGTAAAGAAATATTTCTGTATATTACTCCTGAGTCTATCCCCTTTCACCCTCATCCTATGTCCCCTCGTAGCAGAACTTCCTTTCAATCGAGGCTCTCCTCCTGTACATTTATGCTATGGAGATATTTAAACATCTCAATCATATCACCTCTATCCCACCTTTCCTCTAATACATATTAAGATCCTTAAGACTGTCCTCATATGCTTTATAACAAATACCACTAGGCATTTTAGTAGCCACCCTCTGCACCGACTGCAACCTGTTTATATCCTTTTGAAGGTGCGGTCTCCAGAATTGCACACAATACTCCAAATGAGGTCGCACCAAAGACTTATACAGAGGCACTATCACCATAAAATTGCAAACTGAATTTCAGGGGTTCAATTGCTGATATGGTTATTTGAGGTTGCTGATAACCTTAAACAATGGTTGGGATTACTGCTATTGGTCTAAAACTCTACAGTACAGCAGATGTTTTTCCACATTTTGGTGAAATAAATGACTATATCGCCAGATTGTGGAAAAACATCTGTTGTACTGTAGAGTTTTAGACCAATAGCAGTAATCCCAACCATTGTTTAAGGTTATCAGCAACCTCAAATAACCATATCAGCAATTGAACCCCTGAAATTCAGTTTACAATTTTATGGTGATAGTGCCTCTGTATAAGTCTTTGGTGCGACCTCATTTGGAGTATTGTGTGCAATTCTGGAGACTGCATCTTCAGTCTCTCAATGGAGGTGGTAGAGATGAGGACAGTATCTGAATTCAAAAAAGCATGGGACAAACACAGAGGATCTCTAAAGGTAAAAAGGGGACTGTTGTAGTTGTTGATATGGAAGGACAGACTAGATAGGCCATGTGGTCTTTTTCTGCCGCCATGTTTTTATACAGATCACTACCTTGAAGGAAAAGAAGCCGAAGGTGAATGAGAAAGAATCAAACTCAGTTTTCTCCAAGTTAAGCACTAGGGCCAAAGAATTCAAAAACTGCTGAACTTCCAATACAGCTTCAGCAACCTTTGCATCCCAAGGAAGAAACATGATGTCATTGGCATAAAGCCTAAAATGAATATCATACGTGCTTAAAAATTAAGACAGAGGTACTACATTAATATTAAAGAGCACAACCAACAACCACCCCTGTTGGAGGCCATACCGAGTTTTAAACCAATGAGACCCACATTCATACACTGTAAACTTTGCATCCTCTCAGCCAAATATGCTCAAAACCATTTTATTATCTCTGCACCTACCCTATTCTTCAATAAACATAGCATTAAGTCATGTGATACAGAGTCATACATAGCAGCAATATCTAAAAATACCATTAAAACAATTCTACCTCAGCCCAGCTTCACTAGCCATACCACGCCACTAGCTTGAAGATCGCTGTCTTGATGGGTCTTCCACTCCAGCATGGCCAAGAGCATGTCATTTCTAATTCAACCACAACCAGCTGTTCTTACTACATATCCGTTGAGCCTTAGCTGGGGAGTTAATTTAAATAAATTCCGCATTCAGGGTCTTAAGTTAAGGGCAGTATATCATGCTCTAAAATGTTCCAGAAATCAGATGGCTAATCAAATCGTTATAGTTCTAGCCAAATGTCAAACAACTATGTTTTCTCTCATCAAGTAGAAATAAAGTAGTATGGTTGCTTTGTTAGTCTGCTTGCATGTAGAAAAAAAGGTTGGACTAACTTAACACATTTCTTGTCTAGGTTTCGGTGCTAAAACCTCCTTCCCTTATGTCAGAAGAGAATCAGTGTCAGCATTCTGTTCTAAGCTGAAGAACAGAGTGTTAACTCCAAGAAGCTAGTTCAGAGAATATATTGTTAGTCTAGTAAAAAGTTATTGCCTCATTTTTTTGTTTTTATTTATTAATCTATAAGAACATAAGAAAATAAGATATGCCATACAAGGGTCAGACCAAGGTCCATCAAGCCCAGTATATCCTGTTTCCAACAGTGGCCAATCTAGGTCATAAGTACCTAGCAGTCTCCCCAAAAGACACAGGTTCCTCAATGCTTGTATTGGGTCAAGCAGTGATATCCTGGGTCCCTTTTAATAATGGTTTATGGATCTTTCCTCCAGGAACTTGTCCAAACCTTTTTTAAACCCAGCTATACTAACAGCTTTTACTGCATCCTCCGGTAACAAATTCAGGAATTTGATTACACGTTGAGTGAAAAAATATTTTCTCTTATTAGTCTTAAATAGGTTACCCTGTAGCTTCATTGCATGTCCCCTAGTCTTTTTATATTCTGATGACGTAAACAATCGATCTATGTTTACCTGTTCCACTCCATTCGTTAATTTATAAACCTCTATCATATCTCCCCTGAGCCGTCTCTTTTCCAGGTTGAAGAGCCTTTTTAGCCTCTCTTCATAGGAGTATCCTTCCATCCCCTTTAGCATTTTGGTGGCTCTTCTCTGTACCTTTTCTAATAACGCTATATCCTTTTTAAGATACGGTGACCAGAATTGCACACAATATTCAAGGTGTGGTCACACCATGGAACGATACAGAGGCATTATAATATCCTTTGTTTTATTTTCCATTCCTTTCCTTATGATACCTAGCATTCTATTTGGTCTCTTGGCCGCTGCTGCACACTGGGCGGAGGGTTTTAACAAGCTATCCATGATGACGCCTAAATCTTTTTCCTGGGTAGTGGTTCCCAATGTGGAACCTTGCATCGTGTAACCATAGTTTGGTTGTTCTTTCCTAGGTGCATAACTTTGCACTTGTCCACATTAAATTTCATCTGCCATTTCGATGCCCAGTCTTCCACAGTCCTCTTGGGTTTTAACAACTTTAAATAGTTTTGTGTTAGCTGCAAATTTGATAACCTCACTCGTTATTCCCTTTTCCAGGTTATTTATGTATATGTCAAAAAGCAGCGGACCCAGCACAGATCCCTGGGGTACTCCACTATTCACCTTTCTCCATTGGGAAAATTGGCTATTTAGCCCTACCCTCTGCTTTCTATCTTTTAGCCAGTTCCTGATCCACAATAGTACACTGCCTCCTATCCCATGACTCTTTAGTTTTGCCAAAAGTCTCCAATGAGGGACCTTGTTAAAGGCTTTCTGAAAGTCCAAATACACTATATCAACCGACTCACCTTTGTCTACCTGTTTATTCACACATTCAAAAAAACATAACAGATTAGTAAGACAAGATCTTCCTTGTCTAAAGCCATGTTAGTCATGGCTTAATGGGAGACAGCCATCTACATGATGAGTAATTTTGTTCTTTATAATGTTTTCTATCATTTTTCCCGGTACTGACGTCAGGCTCACTGGTCTGTAGTTTCCAGGATCAACCTTGGAACCCTTTTTAAAAATTGGCATTACATTGGCCACCCTCCAATCTTCAGGTATTACAGATGATTTTAATGACAGTTCACAGATTACTAATAGTAGGTCTGCAATCTCATATTTCAGTTCTTTCAACGCCCTTGGATGTATACCATCCGGTCCAGGTGGTTTGCTACTCTTCAGTTTATCAAATAGTTGTAATACATCTTCCTGGTGTATCGCTATTTCTTTTAATTCCTCTGCAGTATCACCTTTAAATATCAAGAAGAGGGGAGCTGGACCACTGTTATACTGGGATGGTGTCAAACTATCGGAGTGGGTCATTTCCATGAGGATGACTGTGAGAGTCAGTCTTCTGGCAGAGAGGCTGAGTTACTAGTTACAGTGCCTTGCTTAAGTCTTTATACGTTTTTCAGATTCTACTGTCTAAAAAATACAGTACAAAATGTGCTGAAGTTGGAGCTTATTTATCTGATCTTCACAACACATTCTACACTTTTAATGTGATTAAGCTATTAGAGAGAGAAGTATTGCAAAAGGAAGCAAGAATAAGAAACACAAATTCTCAAGCCAGTCTGGTTTTTAGGATATCTATAATGAATATGCATGAAAATGATTTGCATGCACTGCCTCCATCTCATGCATATTGATTGCAGGTATCCTGAAAACCAGTACACCAGGACCAGCTTGAAAAGTAGAGGAGGTGAAAGCATTTCAGGAAAGGGAAGAACCAGAGTTCGAGCACTTCAAAGCTGCAGAATCAGTGACCACAAGGAAGCGAAGGGTAGTGGTGGTTAGTGACTCTCTTCTGAGGGGTACTGTCGACCAGATGAATTCCAGAGAGGTGTGCTGTCTGCCAGGTGTCAAAATCCGAGATGTTACGGAGAGTTTGCCGAGACTACTGACTATTACCTGATGTTGCTCATCCATGTCGGCACTAATCATACTGCCAGGTATCCCTCTGAGCATATCAAAAGTGACTTCATGGCTCTGGGACAGAGGGTGAAGCAAATAGATGCACAGGTGGTGTTCTCTTCAATCCTCCCTGTTGAGGGTAAAGACAGAGGCAGAGAAGCTCGCATCCTGGGGATAAATGCATGGCTGCGTGGATGGTGTCATTGAGAATGGTTTGGTTTCCTGGACCATGGGATGATGTTCCAAGGACTGCAGAGCAGAGATGGCGTCCATCTGTCCAAGAAGGGTCGACATGTCTTCAGCAGCAGACTGGCTAACCTACTGAAGAGGGCTTTAAACTATATTCATTGGGGATGGGTGAAGAAAGCCCCCAGGTAAGAGAAACATTAAATATCTCTATAGAAATGGGTAAAAGGGACAATGGAAAGTGGTGTGTATTAATGCTCGTAGCATGGGAAATAAGATCCCGGATGTTGAGGCTTTAATGGAAGAGGCTGATTTGGATTTAATGGCAGTTACAGAGACATGGTTCACGGACAACCATGACTGGGATGAAATTATACCAGGCTATAACTTATTCAGGAAAGATAGGGTAGGAGGAAGGGGAGGAGGAGTGGCACTATATGTATAAAATGACATTAAAGCTGTAGACTTACAGGACTTAAAAGGGAGAGAGGAGGCACTGTGGGTTAAACTAGAAAGAGGAGAAGAGAAATCAGTTTACATTGGCATGATATACAGACCCCCCCCCCCTCACAGGGCGAAGTAGACAGAGATTTAATAAAAGACATACACAGCATTGCTAGGAAAGAGAAAGTGCTATTGATAGGTGTTTTCAATATTTTCCGGATGTGGATTGTGTGATACAGTGGCCAGCACAGAACCCATGGATACAGGAGAAAAGGAAGAGCTTACCTTACAGTCACCTGGGCAGAAAGCATATTCAGGTTATAAGGAGCCAGAGAATAGTGGAACAAACTTTCCCTACACTGGGTGTGACGCAGTAGAAAGCCAGAAAGCTAATCACGTCCACCTGGGCAAGGAAGAAGGAAGTTTGTTTAAGTTCTTTGTTGCTGTATGAGAAAAACAGAAATCCACAAGGGAAGGGGAATAAAACCTCATCATTATATTTTGCCTTTAACAGACGGCTACAGACTATTCTTTATAAAAGGAACCTGCACCTCACGCCCCTAGGCGACCGCCTAATAGGGACGGTGGTAGCAGTACCTTGACAAATGTCGTAGTTTTTCGGATTTCTGAAGAAGAATACGGGGGAAACACAGCAGAAGTACCAGTGCCGGAGAGCAGGACGAAGGTTTGCTGCAGAACCACGCCCGGAGGATTCCAGAATCCAGAGAGGCAAGAGTACCTTCTCAAGGCCTGAATCTCCACCTGACTCAGGTAATAAGTATCTGGGCACAGGCAGAGGGGGATTCTGGTGAGAAGGGATACTAGGATCCAGAGCCAAAGTATAGCTACATTTTGAAAAAAAAAAAAAAGTGCCACACTTGGTGTTTGTGTTTGTCTGTTTGTGTTTCAGTGTTCGGATATGGAGAGTCCCCAGGAGATACTGCGCTAGATAAGTCTCCAGTTTGAAAAACAGAGGGAGTTAGCCCAGCAGAGCCAAGAGCAAGCGTTGGCAGCCATGCAGGCTCAACAGAAACCTCTGACTGACCTGGTACAGACTTTGCTGGCAGAGCGAGCGGCAGAGAAGACACCCAAGGAACATTATTGTGGGGTAGGCCCACAAGCTTGTGGGGTATTATCCTTTGGACAATTAACAAAAGAGGATAACAGACGACTTCCTGGAAGCTTTTGAGTGGGTAGCCCATAGTTCCGGCTGGTCCTATGAGCAGTGGGCGGTTAGGATAGCCACCTCCCTGACGGGGGAAGCCCTAGTGGCGTACAAGGCTATGCCCGCCGCCCAGGCGACAAAATATGAGGAAGTCAAAGCAGCCATATGTGACAGGCTAGGCTTGTCGCCTATAGTATACCGCCGTATGTTGCGAGTGACCCAACTCCAGCCAGGTGAAACCCCGAAGGCACTTTGTCAGAGAATTCGCAACCTGGTCTGGAAGTGGCTCACTCCCGAGGGGAGAACCATGGAAAGTGTACTTGATATGCTTGTATTAGAGCAATTCTCTGAGGCTGTTCCAGCCGAGATAAGATCATTCCTGACTCTGCAAAATTGTCAGACCTCAAGCAAGGCGGCTCACCTCACTGAAAGGTTCATGGAGGCTGGATTAGCCCATAAACCGCAGAGAGGCGCTGGCAACACTTGTGGGGTAGCCAATTTTGAAAAGGTAGTAAAAGACCCTACGTTTTGTGTACCAGGTGTCATGAGAAATATGCCTAGGAATGAGGTTAAGGACGCACACATTAAATGTTTTAAATGTGGGAAGCGGGGGCATAGGAAGGATGAATGTGTTTGGAGAACTGCATTGGTGAGTGAGAATGGGAAATACAGGCAGGAAGGCTTTCGCATAGAAGTGGAAGTCCAAGGTGTGGTAGCCAAGGCCCCATTTGACTCGGGGGCAGACCAAACAATGATTTCAAAGAAATTCTGGCGCCTCCTACAGGCCAGTAATGTGTCCACCCCGATTCAACCTGAGGGTAGGTCTAGGATACGCTGTGCGCACGGGTCATCCACCTATTACCCTCTCTATAGGGTTACGATAAGAGGTTTAGGAACCCGGAGAAAGGTCCTAGTGGCAGTGATACCCAGGTTGCCTTATGACCTAGTCTTAGGCAGAGACTGGCCGCCCTTCTGTAAGAGCCTAGGAGAGGGCATACAAGGGAAAAAGGGAATGGTCTCTACGAGGTCACTGGCCCAAGGCTTGGGGGAGCAGACGGAACCCCCGGAGGACACTGCCCACTATGCAGAGGAGGAGACAGAATCTCTGGAAGGGGAGGATAGGCCCCTAGATGAAACTTTAGGAGAGCTGCCCCAACATGAGGATTTGGTCAGTCCCCCTGCAAAAAACTGTAGGAAAGGTAAAGGAGAAAAGCGCCGGGAGCACCACCACAGGGCTCAATTGAGGGCCGGAGCCGGGGACGGGCTAGGTTTTCCATGGGTCCCAGCTGATTTAGTCAAAAGATTCCCATCGTTCCCAAAAGAACAAAAGGCGGATCCCGCGTTAAAGCGCGCCTTCGAGTTCGCCCAGTCTGATAGAGATATTCTCCCCAGATTCCTGATGGAGGGAGATATCTTATATCGGGAGAGTAATGATCCCCAGACAGGAGCTGTTAAGAAACAACTAGTGGTACCAACGGCCTTTAAGGCCGTCGTTATGAGACTGGCCCATGATCACCTGGTGGGTGGGCATAAGGGTGTTTTAGGTACCCTCGATCAGATATTGGCCCGTTTTTACTGGCCAGGCGTATTTAAAGAGACCAAACGCTTTTGCGAGGCCTGCCCTTCGTGTCAGAGGGTCTCGGCCGCAAAACCAAAAGGTGTCCCTATGATACCTACACCTACTATATCCGAACCAGTGCGCCGGATGGCGATGGATATAGTAGGTCCCCTAGTGAAAACCCCTAGGGGATTTCAATACATTCTAGTAATTATGGATCAGGCCACCCGTTTCCCCTGGGCAGTGCCACTGAGAAACATTTCGGCCAAGACCATAGCGGGGGAATTAATTAAGTTGTTTTGCGAAGTAGGGTTTCCGAAGGAGATGTTAACAGACAGGGGCAGTAATTTCCTGTCGCGGTACCTGGCGCAGGTATGGGATGCCTTCGGAATACAACACATAAAAACAGCAGCTTACCATCCACAATCTAACGGATTGGTGGAACGTTTTAACCAGACCCTCAAGCAAATGTTGAGGCGGGGGCTGGATGGGAAAATGGCTGACTGGGACATCCTGCTCCCATTCGTTTTATACGCCAGTAGGGAGCGCACACAAGCCTCATTAGGAGCCTCTCCCTATGAGTTACTGTTTGGCAGGGCCCCAAGGGGAGTCCTAGACATTTTGAGGGAACAGTGGGCAGAGCCAGAAGGGGAAGAGGTAGGAGTACCGCAGTTTCTACAAGAATTAAGGTCACGCTTACAGAGAGCTTCGCAGGCCGCTGAACGTCATTTACAGGACAGTCAGCAACATCAGAAGCGGTACTATGACCGGGGGAAGAAACCCTGTCAATTAGCTATAGGTGAGAGGGTAGTTGTAATGGTGGCAGACCCTGGGCCAAAATTTGAAGCCCAGTGGAGGGGACCCTACACCATAGTGGATCGCAAGGGACCGATCTCCTACGTGGTAGAAACCAACAGGGGACGCTGTCAGGTGTACCACATTAATGTCCTGAAACCCTGGCGGGAGAGGACAGCGGCTTTTGGCCGGGTAAAGGTAAAGCTCCAGACCCGTTCTGTTATTACGTGCTGTAAGGACATGAGTACCCCAGCCCGTAATATCTTAAGGGGGGGGGGGTATGTGATACAGTGGCCAGCACAGAACCCATGGATACAGGAGAAAAGGAAGAGCTTACCTTACAGTCACCTGGGCAGAAAGCATATTCAGGTTATAAGGAGCCAGAGAATAGTGGAACAAACTTTCCCTACACTGGGTGTGATGCAGTAGAAAGCCAGAAAGCTAATCACGTCCACCTGGGCAAGGAAGCACGTACAACGTGCAGGAGCCAGGAGGATAAAAGTGGCTGGGATATTCCAGTAGGGGAAGGTGCCGCAGAGGGAGGTGCCACAGAGGAAGGTGCAGCCAAGGGAGGTGCCACAGAGGAAGGTGCAGCAAAGGGAAGAGCAGCTGACACAGAGAGAGCTGGAAGTGCTCGTGCACAAGTCTCCCAAGCCAGAGGGGGCATCGTCCCGAGGAGAGTGAGTAAGCAGCTGGAGGGCAGAGGTCACAAGCAGGAGAGCTTGCTGGGTCCAGGAAGCACAAGCTGGGTCCCGACAGCAAGTAGCAGTAGAAGGGAAACCTTGCCTGGGAAGTTACTACAGCCCAGACCAGAAAACTGCTGAGTGAAACTCTTGGGGAAAAGCAGGCTACAGCCCAAATAAAGGAGCCTGGTTTACAGAGGAAGGAGTGGAAGCCAGCCACCCCAGAAGCAGTGCTAAGTACACCAATTTCTCTAGAGGGCAAGAGGTGGGCTCGGCTAGAAAAGTAAAAGCTAATACTTGGGAGGATAATCCTTGGTGGAGAGAAAGGGGAAGCCTCAGAGAAACAGGCTTCAGTACAGGTTTCCAGGACCCTCCTTATGCAGAACAGTTTCCTGCCGTAAGAACTGCTGCCTCTCGAGAGAGTTGTGTAAATAATAGCTGTGGTGAATGTTACCCATTTACAATTTCTGACGGTGAGCAAATGCAATGGGAAAACACTGTCCAGGACATTGATTCCAGTGCTATGGATTGCACGCTATGTATCTCGGATGAGATTACGTCTCTTTGTTAATTGAAGAAGCAAGAGCCTTGTAATACCTGTTTGAAAAAGGTACATTTCATTTTGCTGTGAAGAAACAGTTTGTTTAAGTTCTTTGTTGCTGTATGAGAAAAACAGAAATCCACAAGGGAAGGGAATAAAACCTCATCATTATATTTTGCCTTTAACACACGGCTACAGACTATTCTTTATAAAATCAACCCGCACCACACGCCCCTCGGCGACCGCCTAATAGGGACGGTGGTAGCAGTACCTTGACAATTGTCACATCCCTGCTGCAGTGTCATCTAGAAGAAAGGAGATCCCGGATTCTCTACAGGAGAACTATTCAGGCAACTGGTAACAGAAACCACACATGAAGGGGCCATACTGGACTTGGTGCTTACCAATGATGAAAGTCTTTCTGATATTATAGTGGGAGATCATCTCGCATCTAGTGATCACCAGATGGTATTGTTCAGTATTAGCAATAGGGTTGATAAAATTCATTCAAAAGTGAGGCTCTTAAACTAACTTTGCCAAGATGGGTCAATACCTCAAGGAGTCATTAGCGGGATGGGAACAGCTGGGAGATGTAGAAAAACAGTGGGCAAAACTGAAAGGGGATTTGTTTCTTGTAATTTATAGTTTATTGTTGGTTTTCAATCATTTACAAACTTATGCATAAAACATCTCTCAAAGCTTCCAATCCTTCCAGCTTTAAACTTAAAATATCCATCATTTTGTCCAACTTTTTCTTCCTTCTTTTCCCCCCTTACAAATATAAACAATATTATTCTATTTAACCTATAACATATGACAATTCAGGCGGTTTATCATTCTACACCTTAATAGTGCTTATACATATTATGATACTACTGATAATATCATTTTTTCCCACCCCTTATAAGCTCTCCATATTAATTTTCCTTCCTCAAACTTCTCTCTTTATGCTGCTACTTTTCACCCATCATTTTCAGTTCTCAGTTTTTTTTTTATTCTATCAATTTTCACCTGCCTATTACATTTTTTTTTTATTAAGTGCACCATATTGGTTCATTGCTTACAACATATACTTATATACATATACATAAAACCACACCTATTGACATCCACAGTTACCTTTGCGGCTTCCACCTCTACATTATTATGCTCTTCACCTCCCCTCCCCTCCCCCCACCCCTAACTCATAATTCCCCAGCCTACCATCTCTCCCCTCTAAACAGGATACCCATCCCAATACCCACCTAATACATCAAACATTCCCTTCTGCATCTCCCTCCCCCCTCCATACTTGCTCCACTCCCGTTCTCCTCCATGTTTCATACCAGTGCCACACCTTTTTATGTTTTCCTACCTTATGCATTCTGTAGGCTTCCGTCGTGCATAAGCCCCATGTCTGTTCCAGCTTACCCACAACCTCCTTCAGTGGAGGCATTTCTACATTCTTCCACCATTGTAGAGACTCATTCATGCTGTTATTATTCCATATCCTACAAAAGGTTGCCAGGTCTCCCTCTCCCTCGCTCATCCCCTCATTGAGCACCACCATTGCTGGTGTTAATGTTATCGGTACTCCCGTAATAATCTCATATGACCTTCCAACTTTACCCCAAAACCCTTGTTCTTTGGGCACTGTCACTGTCAGGTGAACAAGGTATATTACACGCATTAGGTACAGTTTTATTAGTATAAATATCCATAGCAACCCTTAGTAAGTAAAGAACTTAGATCTAAACACAAACTTAAAACTAAGATGCAGACAGCAGTCCAGCAGCGGGATGGGGGCTTTCCAGTCTTTTGCATTGAGTGTCACATGTATGATTTTCTCCCAGTTGGTGAGAGGTCTTACGTGTGCACTAGGTGCAAGGAGCTCTTTGCTCTCAGGGAACGAGTCCGTTCTCTAGAGGCTAAAGTAGCAGACTTGGAAAGCATAAGACAGACAGAGAGGTACATAGACGAGACCTACAGGGATATAGTCCTGAAGTCCCACCTCCAGTCTGGCAGCATCCCTGTTGCCATGGAGGAGAGAGGTCACGTGACAGGAGAGCATCACCTTGGTGTGGCAGGAAGTGATCCTGTAACTAGGACCTGTCCTCCAGGTGATGTAAAACCCTCTCGCACCGAGGAAGTTTCTCCAGGGCCATGTGCCCATGAGGGAAGGGTTAGGACAGCCGTTATAGTTGGTGATTCGATTATTAGGCATGTAGATAGCTGGGTGGCTGGTGGACGTGAGGATCGCCTGGTAACATGCCTGCCTGGTGCGAAGGTAGCGGACCTCACACGCCACCTAGATAAGGTCTTAGATAGTGCTGGGGAGGAGTCTGCTGTCTTGGTACATGTCGGTACCAATGACATAGGAAAATGTGGTAGGGAGGCTCTGGAGGCTAAATTTAGGCTTTTAGGTAGGAAGTTGAAATCCAGAACTTCCAGGGTAGCGTTCTCCGAATTGCTTCCTGTTCCACGCGCAGGACCCAAAAGGCAGGCAGAGCTCCGGAGTCTCAATGCATGGATGAGACAATGGTGCAGAGATGAGGGTTTTGGATTTGTTAGGAACTGGGGAACATTCTGGGGAAAGGAGGGGCTCTTCCGAAGGGATGGGCTTCACCTTAACCGGGATGGAACCAGGCTGCTGGCATTAACCTTTAAAAAGGAGATAGAGCAGCTTTTAAACAAGATATTAGGGGAAAGACGACAGTCGCCCAAGAGCGGATGGTTTGGAAGAATGTATCTTTGAAGGATACTACCAAAAGCAGAGAGGTTCCACAAGAGTAAAGTAGCCCAAATGCCGTCAAGTATGGAGCAGACTGAGCTTAAACATCCCAAATTACCCATGTCTAACAATAGCCAAATTAATATGAATAAAATACATTCTCTAAAATGCTTGTATGCAAATGCTAGAAGTCTAAAAAATAAGATGGGAGAGTTAGAATATATAGCACTAAATGAAAGGTTAGATATGATTGGAATATCAGAGACATGGTGGAAGGAGGACAACCACTGGGACACTGTGATACCTGGGTACAAACTATATTGTAATGATACAGCTGATCAAATTGGTGGGGGGGTTGCTCTCTATCTTAGAGAGGGCATTGAGTCAGAAAGGATTAAAGTTTTGCAGGAAACAAAATCTGCTGTAGAATCTATATGGATTGAAATTCCATGTAAAAGGGGGAAGGCAATGGCAGTGGGGGTGTACTATCGAGCGCCTGGCCAGAATGACCAAATGGATGATGAAATGCTCAAAGAAATCAAGGAAGCTAACAAATGTTACAGTGCAGTAATAATAATGGGTGATTTCAACTACCCCAGTATCGACTGGGTCAGTGTCACGTTAGGACATGCTAGGGAGATAAAGTTCCTAGATGAAATAAATGACTACTTCTTGGAGCAGCTGGTTCATGAACCGACCAGAGGGGAAGCCATATTAGACCTAGTCCTTAGTGGAACACCAGATCTAGTGCAAGAGATAAGGTTGTTGGGGCCACTTGGCAATAGTGATCATAGCATGATCATCTTTGATTTAATTAGTGGAGGAGGGGTAGTAAGGAAATCCACAGTACTACCTTTTAACTTTCGAAAGGGAGACTATGATAAAATGAGGAAAACAGTTAAGAAAAAACTAAAAGGAGCAGTTGCAAAGGTTAAAGACGTACATCAGGCTTGGCTGTTGTTGAAAAATACTATCTTGGAAGCCCAGACCAGCTGTATTCCACGCTTTAAGTAAAGTGGAAGGAAGTCCAAAAAACTGCCAGCATGGTTTAAAGGTGAGGTCAGAGAGGCTGTTGTTGCCAAAAAAGCATCTTTCAGGAAATGGAAAAAAGAGCCAAACGACGAAACCTGGAAACAGCACAAGCACTGGCAAGTCAAATGCAAGGCATTGATAAGGCAAGCAAAGGGAGAATTTGAGAAGAAGCTTGCTGCAGAAGCAAAAACGCGAAGTAAAGACCTTTTCAAGTACATTCGTAGCAAAAAACCTGTGAGAGAGTCAGTTGGTCCATTAGATGATAAAGGGGTTAAAGGAGCACTAAGAGGCGACAAGGCGATAGCGGAGAGATTGAATGAATTCTTTGCTTCAGTCTTTACTGAGGAAGATGTAGGGATGTTACCCATGAAGTGGTATTTAAAGGTGCGGAAGAATTGAAGGAAATATCGATATATTGGAAGATGTATTACAACTATTAGATAAACTGAAGAGTAGCAAATCACCTAGGCCGGATGGTATACATCCAAGGGTGTTGAAAGAACTGAAATATGAGATTGCAGACCTGCTATTAGTAATCTGTGAACTATCATTAAAATCAACTCTAATACCTGAAGATTGGTGGATCGCCAATGTAACACCAATTTTTAAAAAGGGTTCCAGGGGTGATTCGGGAAACTACAGACCGGTGAGCCTGACATCAGTACCGGGAAAAATGGTAGAAACCATCATAAAGAATAAAATTACTCCGCATGTAGATAGTCATGACCTAATGGGAGACAGCCAACATGGCTTTAGACAATGGAGATCTTGTCTTACTAATCTGTTATGTTTTTTTGAAGGAGTGAATAATCAGGTGGACAAAGGTGAGTCGGTTGATATTGTGTATCTGGACTTTCAGAAAGTCTTTGACAAGGTCCCTCATCAGAGACCTTTGGCAAAACTAAAGAGTCATGGGATAGGAGGCAGTGTACTATTGTGGATCAGGAACTGGTTAAAAGATAGAAAGCAGAGGGTAGGGCTAAATGGCCAATTTTCCCAATGGAGAAAGGTGAATAGTGGTGTACCCCAGGGATCTGTGCTGGGTCCGCTGCTTTTTGACATATTCATAAATGACCTGGAAAGTGGAATAAGGAGTGAGGTTATCAAATTTGCAGATGACACAAAACTATTTAAAGTTGTTAAAACCAAAGAGGATTGTGGAAAATTGCAAGAGGATCTTGATAAATTGGAAGACTGGGCATCAAAATGGCAGATGAAATTTAATGTGGACAAGTGCAAGGTTATGCACCTAGGGAAGAACAACGCAAACTATGGTTACACAATGCAAGGTTCCACATTAGGAACCACCACCCAGGAAAAAGATTTAGGCGTCATTGTGGATAACATGTTAAAACCCTCGGCCCAGTGTGCAGCGGCGGCCAAGAGAGCAAATAGAATTCTAGGTATCATAAGGAAAGGAATGGAAAATAAAACAAAAGATATTATAATGCCTCTATATTGTTCCATGGTGAGACTGCACATTGAATATTGTGTGCAATTCTGGTCGCCATATCTTAAAAAGGATATAGCGATTTTAGAAAAGGTTCAGAGAAGAGCCACCAAAATGGTAAAGGGGATGGAAGGATACTCCTATGAAGAAAGGCTAAAAAGGTTAGGGCTCTTTAACCTGAAAAAGAGACGGCTGAGGGGAGATATGATAGAAGTCTATAAATTAATGAACGGAGTGGAACGGGTAAATGTAGATCGATTGTTTACCTTATCAGAATATAGAAAGACTAGGGGACATGCAATGAAGCTACAGGGTAAACTATTTAAGACTAATAAAAGAAAATATTTTTTCACTCAACGTGTAATCAAACTCTGGAATTTGTTACCGGAGGATGTAGTAAAGGCTGTTAGTGTAGCTGGGTTTAAAAAAAGGTTTGGACAAGTTCCTGGAGGAAAGGTCCATAAACCATTATTAAGAAGGGACCCAGGATATCAATGCTTGAACCAATATAAGCATTGTGGAACCTGTGTCTCTTGGGGAAACTGCTAGGTACTTATGACCTAGATTGGCCACTGATGGAAACAGAATACTGGACTTGATGGACCTTGGTCTGACCCAGTATGGATATCTTATGTTCTTATGTGTATTAAATCCCCCTTTGCCCCGCATTTCTTCTAGCGTTCACTTGAGCTGTCCAGAAATACTGCCCATAACTTCACTGGTGTCTAGTACATTCTAAACCGCATCTTCAAACTATTCTCCAGCATCGGGGTCCCCCGTGACAGCTTATGTTATTTCATATATTTCTGCCCACCTGCTATCATCCCAGGGTCACGGGATTTCTTCTTCCCACCGCTGCTGCCCTTTCCCCTTCCCACTTCCCTTCTGGAGAAGCACTTTATAAATTTAAGATATTGCCCCTTTCTGTGACCATTGCTTCCCCATCACCTCTTCAGTGAAGGCTTCCTTTCCAAATTTAATTTCACCTCCCTTGTTTGCATGAAATATCACAATTATACATATGCATATTGATCCAACTGATATTCTTGCTGTAAATCCTTGAATGTTCGAATTCCCTCCTTTCTTTATTAGCTGTCCTAACCATATTAGCCCCTTGCTACTCGGGTGAAATCACCTTGTGATTTCCCCCCACCCCAAAATCACCTACTGCTCTAATAAGTGTGTACCTAGAGTACACTTTCCCTTCTAGAAGATGCCCCCTTCATTTTCTCCAAATCTGGAACATAAGTTCCTTAAATGGGTTACCCTTCCCTTCTTTATCTCTCTACCCTCCCGGGTCCCATATCCTCCCCTTCTTACATTCCTCTCCTCTGACTCTATTTGTACCCAACTCAAAATATCTGACCCCTCCCTCCACGCTAGGAGTGCCCTCAATTGTGCCGCTTCAAAATATTTTATCAAACCTGGTACCCCCAAACCCCCTTCAGACTGCATTAGATACATAGTCTTCCTTGCAATCTTCGGGAGTTTCCCTTCTCAAATAAACTGTAGGATCATATTTTGTAACTTCCCTATCTCCTTCCTGGTCACCCTACATGGCAAGGATGTGAACAAAAACACCAATCCTGGCAGTATATTCATCTTTATGACCGCTATATGGCCCAAGCATGAAAATCATCCCCCCTCCCCCAATTTTGATAGATCTCTCCTTATGTTTTCTGTCAGTGCTTGATAGTTCCATTGTTTGATCCTCTCTATTGGTTTCCCTAATTGTATTCCAGATAACGAAACTGCTGCTGAACCCACTTAAAACTAAAATGCGACTTCAGCCGTTCCTCTAAACACCCCGATATATTAAACCCAAGGACCTCAGTTTTACTCGGATTTATTTTATAGCCTGCTACACTACTAAACCCCTTTATTATTCTCATCAATACTGGCAAGGTAGTTAAAGGTTGCGTCAGTGTGAATTTTACATCATCGGCGAATAACTCTATTTTCTCTTCCTTACCTCCCACTGTCACTCCTTTTACATCCGCTTCTCTCCTGACTGCTTCGGCCAAGGGCTCAATCACCAATGCAAACAGAAGTGGTGATAACGGACAACCTTGCCTGGTACCCTTTCCTAATGTAAACTGCTCAGAATACCCTTCATTTATCCGAATCCTCACACTCGGATGTTCATACAATGCTCTTACCCAAGCTATATAATTGTCCCCAAATCCCATCTGTTCCAACACATGGAACATATATGGCCATTCAACACGGTCAAACGCTTTCTCCACATCCACCGTAACCAAAACTGCCTGCTCCCCCGTGCCCTGAAGATGCCAAGCAATATTCATCGCTTTCCTTATATTATCACTCCCTTGCCTCCCCTTTACTAAACCGGTTTGGTCCCTATGTATTATCTTTGGTAAGATAGCGTAGTTACTCACCTGTAACAGATGTTCTCCGAGGAAAGCAGGAATCAGTCCTCACATAAGGGTGACGTCGGCGCCGACAGAGCCCTCGTGCGGAGCAAATCCCCAGCTTTCAGAGAAAGCCTTTGGAAGTTGCCATCACGCATGCGTGGTCCCCTTCCCGCCCAAGGGTGCCAGCTTGCTCAGCCAAATGACATAGCTAAAAAGACAGCAAAAAGAACAAAATATAATAATAATAGGACTGCAACGCCAAGGGGAGGAGGGAGGGTCGTGAGGACTGATTCCTGCTGTCCCCGGAGAACACTTGTTACAGATGAGTAACTACACTTTCTCCGGGAACAAGGAGGATGTCAGTCCTCACATATGGGACTCCCCAGCTATAGGCTGCCGAGAACCCATAGCTAAAAAAGGTTCCCTCTACGAGAGCCGCAAGCAGCCGCAATAGAAATCCAAACTAAAGGAATAGCACTCCGGTAGCCTGAACACAGAAGGGTTGGAGAGCAGGAGTTGCCTAGACTTTGAAAACGTTACGGAGTACAGCCTGGCCGAAGGCACTGTCCCGTTGGGACTCTCTGTCCAAGCAATAGTGGGCTGCAAAAATCTGACTCGAAGACCAGGTGGTGGCCCAGCAGATGTCTGCCAAAGGAACAGAGCGCAAATGAGCCACTGATATCGTCATGGCCCTGACCCTATGGGCCGTAACCCGACCCTCCACTGGAAGCTCGGCTACCCTGTATGCCCAGGCAATGCAGTCTGCCACCCAGGTGGACAGCGTACGCTTAGATACCGCCACCCCCAGCTTACTGGGGTTGTGAGAAACGAAAAGCTGAGAAGCCTTCCGATGTGGTTGTGTATGCTGGATATAGAAGGGCCAACGCCCTCTTACAGTCCAGGGTATGCAGGATCGACTCTGCCCGGCTGGCATGCAGCCTGGGAAAAAAAACAGGCAAAACCACCTCCTGGTTGAGGTGTAACGAGGAGACCACTTTCGGAAGGAACTTGGGGTGCATGCGAAGCACCACCCGGTTCCTAAAGAATCTGGTGTAGGGTCTTTCCGACACTAGGGCCTGGAGCTCACTCACTTGCCGAGCGGATGTGAGTGCCACCAGAAAAACCACCTTCCAAGAAAGGTAGTGTAGATGGCAGGTAGCCATTGGTTCAAAAGGTGGCCTAGTAAGCTGCCCTAACACCACATTGAGATCCCACTCGGTCGCCTGGGGGGGGGGGGCACTGGGGGTTTTAAGTGAAGTAAGCAGGAACCGCGAGACCAAAGGGTGGGCGGAGAGAGGTTTCTCATCCACTGAAAAGTGGTGCGCCGCAGGGCACTGAGATGCAACCTGACAGAGTTGGACGAGGCCCAAATTACAGAGGTGGAGAAGGTATTGCAGAACCACCCCTACCGGGCAAGATAGAGTAGTTACTCACCTGTAACAGGTGTTCTCCAGGAGCAGGAGGAATCAGTCCTCACATATGGGTGACATCGGTGCCGATGGAGCCCCTGTGAGGAGCATTTCCCCAGCTTTCAAAGAAAGCCTTTGGGAATGCAGCGCGCCTGCTCGGTCCCCTTCCCACACAAGGGTGCCATCTTGCTCAGTTTGATGACATAGCTAAAAGACAGCAAAAAACAAAATAAAGTATATGACTGCAACCCCAGGGGAGGAGGGAGGGTCGTGAGGACTGATTCCTGCTGCTCCTGGAGCACACCTGTTACAGGTGAGTAACTACTCTATCTCCAGGACCAAGCAGGAAGTCAGTCCTCACATATGGGACTCCCCAGCTCTAGGCTACCGGGAACCCAAAGCTGAAAAAATGGCTCCCTCTCAAGAGCCTCAGCATCTGTGATAAGAATATCCTCTGAGAACGCCCCCGTACAGTAGCCAAACACCAGGGCCGGAGGGTAGGAGTCGCCTAAACCTCAAAGAGATTACGGAGTACCGCCTGTCCAAAAGCACTGTCCCATCGGGACTCTTTCTCGAGGTAGTAGTGGGCTGCAAAAGTCTGGCTTGAAGACCAAGTAGCGGCCCGGCAGATGTCTGCCAATGGAACAGAGCGGAGATGAACTACTGACGCGGCTTTCGCCCTGACACGGTGGGCCGTGACTCAATCCTGCAAGGGAAGGTTGGCTGTCTTGTACACCCAGGCGATACAATCTGCTACCCAAGTGGACAATGTATGCTTGGAGACAGGTAACCCCAATTTATTAGGGTCAAAGGAGACGAAGAGCTGAGTAGCCCTTCGATGCCCCTGCGTACGTTCAATGTAAAAGGACAACACCCTCTTACTGTCCAGAGTATGCAAGACTGTCTCAGCCCGGCTGGTATGCGGCCTGTGAAAGAATGTCGGAAGAACCACCTCCTGGTTGAGGTGGAAAGAGGAGACAACTTTTGGAAGGAACTTCGGATGAGTCCGAAGGACCACCCTGTTCCTATAGAACCGTGTGTACGGTCTATCAGAAACCATAGCTTGTAGTTCACTCACACGTCTGGCCGAGGTAAGAGCTACCAGGAAGAGCGCTTTCCAAGAAAGGAAGCGTAAATGGCAAGTAGCCATCGGCTCAAACGGTGGACGAGTAAGTTGTTGCAAGACCACGTTCAAGTCCCACTCAATGGCTGGTGGACGAATCGGAGGCTTGAGCAAAAGTAGGCCTCTGAGGAAGCGGGACACCAAGTGGTGAACTGACAGCGACTGTCCCTCCACCGGTGAGTGGTGTGTTGAAAGAGCACTGAGGTGGACCCGATCAGAGTTGGACTTAAGGCCTAGGTCTGACAGGTGAAGTAGGTATTGTAGCACTACTGGCACCAGGCAGGAGAAAGGATCTTCATTGTGCTGAGCACACCACACTGAGAACCTGCGCCACTTGAGTGCATAGGACTTTCTGGTGGATTGCCTCCTCGAGGCCAAGACCACCTCCTCAACTTCCCTAGGTAGAAGCAAGGGAGCTAGCACTATCCTTTCAGCAGCCAGGCCATCAGATTGAGGGATCTGAGATTGGGGTGCAGAAGGGAACCCCTGATCCTGAGACAGGAGATCGGGTTGCACCCCCAGAGGGAATGGAGTTTCCATTGCCAACTGAAGAAGTGGAAACCATGGTTGCCTCGGCCATCTGGGGGCTACCAGAATCACCGAGGCCTTGTCCCGTAGAATCTTGAACAGAGTTCGGGCCACCAGGGGTGTGGGAGGAAACGCATACAGGAGGCCCATAGACCAAGACATCAGAAACGCATCTGCTGCCACTCTCAGGGGATGTGGCTGTCTGGAGCAAAACCTTGGCAGCTGACGGTTCAGTGGACTTGCAAAGAGATTGATGGATGGAAGTCCCCATCGTAGAAAGATCTGCTGAACCACCAGTGGATTCAACTGCCATTCGTGAGGCTGGAGAATCCTGCTTAGTTTGTCTGCCAAAAAGTTCTCCTGACCAGGTAGATAAACTGCTTTGAGAAAACATGCCTTGTTTGAGTGCAAAGTAGCAAAGGGTCTACGCCTCCTGACATAGGAGTCTGGACCCTGTGCCCCCTTGCTTGTTCACATAGAACATTGCTACCTGATTGTCTGTCTGAACTAAGACAGACTGGTGAGAGAGGGCATGAGAAAAAGTCTGTAGAGCCAAGCGGATTGCTCGCAACTCCAAAAGATTGATCTGCTGTGTGGCCTCTCAAGGAGGCCAGAGGCCTTGAGTGCATTTGCCCTGGCAATGTGCACCCCAGCCCTTTAAGGAAGCATCGGTCGTCAGCACCCTGGTGTGTGCAGGAGCCTGAAAGGGTACCCCCCTGAGAAGGTTTGGGAGATGTAGCCACCACTGTAAGGAGTCCAAGAGTGGTTTGGACACCTTTACTCTTTCTCGGAGGTCGCCTGTGGCTTGCGCCCACTGAGCTCTGAGGCACCACTGAGCCGCCCGCATGTGCAGACGGGCATTCTGGGTCACATGTACCGTGGATGCCATGTGGCCCAGGAGCCACAGGAAGTGTCTGGCGGAGACCTGAGAATTGCTTTGGAACTGGTTGGCCAAGTCCATCAGTCTGTGGGCCCTGTCCTCGGGCAAGTAAGCTCTTGACTGCAGGGTATCTAATCTTGCCCCTATAAACTCTAGGTTCTGTGAGGGGAGCAAAGTGGACTTTGCGTAGTTTATGACAAAGCCCAGATGCTGAAGAAGAGAGACAGTGCGAAGAGTGGCTTGTCTGGCCTCCTGGAAAGACTGACCTCTGATGAGCCAGTCGTCCAGGTATGGGAAGTCAAAAATTCCCTGATTTCTGAGATAGGCCGCCACCACGGCCAGGCATTTGGTGAAAACCCTGGGGGCGGACGTTAGGCCAAAGGGAAGTACTCTGTACTGGAAATGGTTTCCTCCCACCACAAATTTGAGATATTGTCTGTGGTCTGGATGAATGAGGATGTGAGTATAAGCATCCTTTAGGTCTAAGGAGCATAGTCAGTCTCCCTGCTGGAGGTAGGGCAGCAGTATCCCAAGGGTAAGCATCTTGAACATTTCCCTCTCCAGAAACTTGTTTAAGTTTCACAAGTCTAGGATAGGAGGGAGGCCTCCTGTCCTTTTTGGTACCATAAAGTACCTGGAGTAGAAGCCTTGCCCTTTCAGGTGGTGAGGTGAGGCACCGGTTCCACAGCCTGTTCCCTTAGAAGACGTGCCAACTCCTGAAGGAGGAGGTTTCTGTGAAGAGGGTCTGTCTTGGAGGCTCCCCTGGAAAGTAGGAGGGGGTATCTGGTGGAAGTGGAGCATGTAGCCCTTTTGGACTACGCTGAGGACCCAGGTATCCCCTGTGATGGCTGGCCACCTGTAGGCGTACAGGGTCAGCTGACCTCCTGTGCTGAGTGGAGCCAGCTGTGGAGAAGAGGCTATGCTGTGGGAGTCAAAACCCCGTTCCCTGCTGTGGAGCCAGAGCTGGCGGCTTGGGGGTCTTCTGCCTACGGGGCCCATGCCCCTGCACCTTGGCCTGCTGGCCCTGTTGGGGAGCTGGAGAGGCCTGATATTGAGGGTAGGATTTGTAGGCAGCACCCTTCCTTGGGAAAAAGGGCTTCTTCCCCGAGCCCTTCTTTTTCTGAGAAGGGGCTGACGTCTTCCTGGACAGCCTTGTCCTGGTGAGAGTCTCAGTCTTGATTTCCGCAGCCTTTTCAGTCAAGGGCTTACCAAAGAGGTTTTCACCTCGGCAAGGGATATCGACCAACTTGTCCTGCACCCATGGCTGCAGGTCTGATGACTGTAGCCAGGCCTGGCGGCGTGCAATGATGCCGGCCGTGGCTACCCAGGCCGAAGCCTCGAAGCCATCATAGGCTGCTCGAGAGATAAACTTCGAGCACTCTCGAGTCCCTGTTGACCCGTTTGTTAAGAACTGGCGTCGAGGCCGGTGCCTCCCACATACGGAAGAGCAGCCGTTCCAGCATCGGAGGAACCGGTACAGTAAAGGCTTCCTTTGGAGGAAAATCATACTGGAGGGCATCGAGCTCCTCGGCTCGAGGCTCCTCCTCGGCGTCCGCAGGGAAGGCTCAAGGCCTTGGCCATGTCCCTCACGAAGTCCGAGAACCGGGTATCCTCCGGGGGGGGGGGGGGGGGGGGGGGGGGGGGGGGGGGGGGAGGGGGGACGACGACGACTGTCTCTGAGGCTCGGACTCCAGTGAGTCCGAAGGGATGCACCGGGTCCGGAAGGTGTCTGGGGACTCCTCGTCCTCCGTCTCCCACTCCGACTCCTCCGAGGAGGAATCGAGCGGCTCCAGCCGTGTGGGCCTCGGTGCCACCCGCCCCGACGCTGAGGGCATCGGCATCGACGACCTCGGCCTGCACGGGAGTTCGAGGGGGACCTTGACCGAGGATCGACTCGAGACTTCATTGACTCGAGGATCGGCTCGATCTCTGGGGTCGACTTAGACATCGAGGTCCTGGTGGTCGGGGGAGATGCACCGGTCAGACCGGCGATCAGCACCCGCTGCTGTTCCATGAAGGCAGCCAAGCTGCTCTTCAAGGCCGTCAACCTGAGTCCAAGCTCAGGAGACTCAGCAGTCCCCGAATTGGGCCCCGACGGCGGCTCCCCCGGTGGACAGTCTACGAGGACAACTGCATTTATGTGACTCGGGGACTCCGGCTCCACACGAGGTAGCTTGGAAGGCCTCTCTGACTCCGAGAGCCCGGGGCGGCAGTCAGGGCTATGCGACCTGGTCCTCAAGGAACCAGGAGCCTCCACCGATGCCGCCCTCGTGAGCTTTTTCTTCCTTTGGTGCTCCCGGGAGGGAGACTCCCTTTCAGAGGAACCCCGACGGCGCTCGGGGTCAGACTCCCGAGATGTCGAGGCCTCTGACGAAGTCCAGGCCCGGCCGGACGTGGAGTCAGAGAAAATTCTCTCACGCTGATGCTGACGGCTCCGAAGTGCCTTCGAGGACATTTTGCCACACGGGCCACAGGCCAGCGGGTCATGGTCAGGCTCGAGGCATCGGAGGCAGCAGTCATGTGTGTCGGTGAGAGACATAAGTTTCTTGCACCGATCACACTTTTTGAACCCGCTGGCAGCCATCAGGGGAACAAGGGCCCCTGCAAGGTCAAAAGACAGGGCTGCCAGTGAAAACACAAAAAGAGCGCGAACGCTAGTCACGAAGGACAAAAACTGAAAATCACAAGTCTGGACTCGATACCGGTGTACCGAGCCCAGGCGGGAAAGGGAACCGGCGTTGAACCGGATAAGACAACGCGAAAATCGCAGAAAAAAATCAACTTTTCCCAGGTGACATGAACTCACGTCCGTTGGGCTCCGCGGAAAAAGAAAGACTGAGCAAGATGGCACCCTTGGGCGGGAAGGGGACTGCGCAGGCGTGCTGCGTTCCCAAAGGCTTTCTTTGAAAGCTGGGGAAATGCTCCGATGGGGGATCCATTGACGCTGACGTCACCCATATGTGAGGACTGACTTCCTGCTTGGTCCTGGAGAAAAAGGATCTACCTCCCACACCATGCCGCAAACCTGCACCACTTCAAGGCATACGCCCGTCTGGTCGTGAGGCCAGCAAGACCTCTTCAAAATTCTTTGGAAGGAGGTGTGGAGCAAGAATCACCATTTCAGCAGCCACACCATCAAATTGAGGGAGCGGAGATTGGGGTGCAGACGAGAGCCCCCCTCCTGAGACAGGAGACGTGGGGAGGACCCCAAGGGGATTGGGGCCCCCACCGCTAGCTGCAGAAGAAGCAGGAACTGGGGTTGCCTGGGCTACTGTGGGGCAATAAGGATGACCGAGGCTCTGCCCTGGAGAATTTTGAACAGCGTCTTGGCTACCAGAGGTGTCGGGGGAAAAGCATACAGAAGGTCCCCGGTCCATGATATCAGAAATGCATCGGCGGCCACCCTGTGTGGGTGGGGTCGCCTGGAGCTGAAGAGGCAACTGGTGATTGTCCGGACTCGCAAATAGGTCCATCACCGGCAGCCCCCAGGTCTGGAAGAGCCAACTGGCTACCCCATGGTCCAGCTGCCATTCGTGGGGTTGGAGAATCCTGCTTAGCTTGTCTGCTAGCCAGTTGTCCTGGCTCGACAGGTAGACTGCTCGGAGACGAATTCCATAGCGGGCTGCAAAGGAGCACAGGTCCAGGGTTTCCAGACATAGGGGACGGGACCCTGTACCACCCTGTTTGTTCACATAGAACATGACCACCTGGTTGTCTGTCTGCACCAAGACAGATTCGTGGGCCAGGAACTGTCTGAAAACTTCTAGTGCTAGGCGGATGGCACATAGTTCCAAGAAATTGATTTGTTGGGTCCTATTGCTCGGGGACCATAGTGCCTGAGTATGGATACCCTGACAATGGGCCCCCCAGCTCAGCACCCCCAGCCCAGCAGGGATGCATCTGTGCTTAGGATCCTCATGTGCAGAGGGGCCTGGAAAGGCATTCCCGCCTCCAAGTGATGCGGTTGGAGCCACCAGGCCAGGGACTGTACCAGATGTCTGGATACTTTGACCCTGTCCCGAAGGCGGCCTGAGGCCTGAGGCCACTGGCCCCTGAGGCCACCACTGAGCGATCAGCATGTGGAGGCAAGCATCTAGAGTCACATGTACTGTGGAAGCCATGTGCCCAAGGAAGCGCAGGAAATGTCTTGCTGACACTGCAGACTTGCGACTCACTTGCCCTGCCAGAACCATAAGTCTGCTTGCCCTGTCTGCAGGCAGATAGGCCTTCGCTTGAAGGGTATTGAAGCTGGCCCCAAAGAACTCTAGATGCAGAGTCGGAGTGAGGCTGGACTTGGGGTAGTTGATCACAAAGCCTAGGTAGTACAGCACCTGGATGGTGCGAGTTGTGGCCTGGTGGGTCTCGGTGGCTGAGGAACCTCTGATGAGCCAGACGTCGAGGTAGGGGAATACAAAGACCCCTTGGAGCCTGAGAAAGGAGGCAACCACAGCTAGGCATTTTGTGAACACCCTAGGGGCCGAGGCAAGGAGGGTTACCATGTACTGGTAGTGATTGCCCCCCACCACAAAGCGTAGATACTGCCTGTGGCTTGGATGCATTAGGATGTGTGTATATGCATCTTTCAGGTCTAAGGAGCATAGCCAATCTCTCTGGCGGAGGTAAGGCAGCAATATTCCAAGGGAGAGCATCTTGAACTTCTCCCTCACCGAGAATTTGTTGAGGTTGCGTATGTCAAGGATGGGTCTGAGGCCTCCTGTCTTTTTTGGCACCAGAAAGTACCTGGAGTAGAAGCCCCTTCCCTGCAAGTGGTGGGGCACCGGTTCTACCGCCTGATCCTCGAGAAGACCTGCTAACTCCTTCAGAAGAAGGTCCCGGTGAAGAGGAGACCTGATGGACTCTCCTGGAAAATAGTGAGGAGGCACCTGTGCTAGGTGAAGAAAATAGCTCTCTTGGGCTACCTGCAAGACCCAAGCATCGGTGGTAATGGCTGTCCACCTATGGGCATACAGAGCGAGCTGGCCCCCTGTGATCTGCCTTTCTCCTGTGGGAAGAGTGGCCATTCTGTAGGAGTCAAAAGCCACTGCCAGGCTGGCCGGAACTGGTGGCTGGGGTTTGGGGGCTTTCTGCTTACATGGGCCATGCCCCTGTTACTTGGCCTGCTGCCCCTGTTGGGGAGCCGGGGAGGCCTGAAAATGGGGGTAGCTTCGGTAAGCAGCACCCTTCCTCGGGTAAAAGAGCTTTTTACCCGAGCCCATCTTGCGAGAAGGGGCAGAGGTCTTCTTGGAGAGCCGTGTCCTTGTCATGTACTCGGTCTCCAACTCTGCGGCCTTGTCAGTCATGGGTTTGCCAAAGAGATTCTCCCTCCGGCATGGGACATCGACCAACTTGTCCTGAACCCATTGTTCATGGTCCAACGACTACAGCCATGCCTGGCGGTGTGCACCAATGCCAGCTGCGGCTACCCGGGCTGCCAACTCGAACCTGTCAAAGGCTGCCTGAGACAAACTTCGAGCACTCACAGATGGCTTTAGACAGGCCCTTGAAGCGCTGCAAAGGTTCCTCGGAGAGACCAGCTGAGAGCCCGGCGAGTTCCTTCGCCAGGTCCCTTAGGTACATGCCCATGTACAGCTGGTATGCCTGGATCCGACAAGTCAGCATTGAACCCTGGAAGCACTTCCTGCTGAAGGCATCCAAGTTTTGGGCCTCCCTGCCGGGAGGCACCAAGGAATGCGTCTTCTGGCTCTTCAGCTGGCACATGGCCGATTCCACAACCATGGAGTTGTGCGGCAGCTGCGAGTTCTGACTCCCAGGGCTCCGGCGGACTCGATACATCGAGTCAAGTCATTTGCTGATCACTGGCACCGATGCCGGTGTCTCCCACATGCACAGCATCAGTCGTTCCAGGATCGGAGGCATGGATACAGTAAGGGCCTCCCGAGGGGAGGCCTCATACTGGAGGATCTCGAGCTCATTGGCTCGAGGATCCTCCTCGGACTCCGTGGGGAACGCCAAAGCCTTGGACATAACCCGCACGAAAAGTCCAAGAACCTCATGTCCTCCGGAGGGAAGAGGTATCAGTGTCGACCAGTCGAGAATAGAGAGAAAAAAAAATCTACTTTTTTACGGGAACACAAGGACTATGTCCGAAGGGCTCCGCGGAAAAAAGGAGACTGAGCAAGATGGCACCCTTGGGCGGGAAGGGGACCGCGCATGCATGATGGCAACTCCTAAAGGTTTTTCTGAAAGCTGGGGTATTTAGATCCTCTGTGTTGGTCCCATGCTTTTTTGAATTCAGTTACTGTCCTCATCTCTACCACCTCCACTGGGAGACTATTCCATGGATCCACTACTCTTTCCGTAAAGAAATATTTCCGTATATCACTCCTGAATCTATCTCCCTTCACCCTCATCCCATGTCCCCTCGTAGCAGAACTTGCTTTCAATTGAAAGAGGCTCTCTCCCTGAACATTTATGCCACGGAGGTATTTAAACATCTCAATCATATCACCTCTATCCCGCCTTTCCTCTAAGGTGTACATATTAAGATCCTTAAGTCTGTCCTCATATGCTTTATAACGAAGCCCATTAATCATTTTAGTAGCAACCCTCTGCACCGACTCCATTTGCTCTGCACGAGGGCTCCGTCGGCACCGACGTCACCCATATGTGAGGACTGACTTCCTGCTTGTTCCTGGAGAATTCCTGGATACGATTTGCCAAGACCTTAGCTAATATCTTTGCATCTAAATTCATCAACGAAATAGGTCTATAGGAACCACCCAACTCCTTATCCTTACCAGGTTTCGGTAACACTGATACCAACCTCCTCCATAGTCTGGGGAATCCCTTCACTTTCCAGAACCTTATTGAGAACCCAAGTTAGTATTCGTGTAACCTGTTCCACCATCTTATAAAACTTTGCCGTAAACCCATCCAATCCCGGGGACTTTCCTATTTTCAAAGACTTTATAGCTTCCTTCACTTCTCCTTCCTTGATGTCTTTCCCTATTCTTTCCCTGTCTTCTGGCGCAACCTGATTCAACCTAGTCCTGCAAATATCGCTTTATCTCCTCCTGTCCCTTTTGCAACTCACTTTTATACAACCTTCGGTAGTATTCTTGAAAGATCTGACTAATTTCTTTTGTGTGGTGTACCATCCTCCCCTTACTGTCCCTAATTCCATCTATGTACGCTGCCTGCCGTTGGTCCCTCAAACTACTTCCAAAATCTTCCCAGCTTTATTACCCCCTTCAAAATATTTTTGCTTTAACACATTTAGTTTATATGCTATTTCCTGAGCTTGCAGCCTACTTAACTCTGCTCGGGCTTTTATCAATTTAGCCATAACCCCTAGATCATAATTCCTCTGGTGTTGGACCTCCAATTACTTAATCTGCCCTATCAATTCTCCTTCCACTTTCCTCTTCTCCCGTTTGTCACGCTGCTATACTTATTAACTTCCCCCTAATCACCGCCTTTAAAGTATAAAGTTAAAAATCTCTGTTCCATGTAATGTATACATTAGTATACAAATTTGTTTACTTGTTCCATGTAAACCGCCCCTGATCTCTGGAAGGGGCGGTATAGAAGAAATAGATAAATAAATAAATAAATAAATTTAACCCATCCCATACCTCCCCCGTTTCATTGTACAACAGGTACTCTTTTATAGCTGCTCTTACTACCACCACATTCTCCTCTTCCTCCAGTAATGAATCATTTAACTTCCAGAACTTTATCCCCTCATCCTCTACCCCTATGTCAAAAATCACAGTAACTGGGGCATGGTCTGTCCATGTAATTTCTCCTTGCTATGCCTCCTTTACTCTTGAAGCCCATTATCCCCCTCCCCAGATCATGTCCAATCTGCTGTATGTGCCATGCACCTGTGAGTGAAATGTATACTTACGCTCCCCTGGGTGCCTAGACCTCCATAGATCTATCAATCCCAATCTCTCCTGCATCTTCTTCATGCTTTGGCTGTCCTTCTTCCCTCCACTGCTCTGTCCCCCACTATTGTCCAGTCTTGGGTTACTAGTTACGTTAAAATCCCCACCCAATACTAGCGGGGTGTCTCCCAATTCTTCCAACTCCTTTGATATTTTTTCAAATGCTTCTCCTTGTCCCTCATGCGGCCCATATATACTGATCACCCATACCTCCTCCTCCCCCACTTGGAACCGCACCCTTACCCATCTCCCATCTTTCCCTCTCCCCTCCCCTACTACTAAATGTCTACTGTATATGCTTCCCCCACCAGAATTCCCACCCCTCCTCTCCGGGGATTTGCTCTCTGCCCAGTTAACACCACCTTTGAATATTTTCTTGAAGTTAGTAAGTATTCCTGGCCCACCCGTAGGTGTGTCTCCTGAACACATATAATATCTGCGTTCATACGCCTACCCTCCCTTTCCAGGAGCTGGCACTTTTGCCACGTTCGCAATCCCTTTGCATTGATTGTAGGTATCCCTAACATTTTAGATTGCGTACTGACAAATTGTCTGCTAATCTCCCCTTCTCCTCTGCCCTCCTCTCTCTTTCCCCCCATGTGTCTCTCCTCTTCCTCCTCTGGTCCCCCCTTCTTCCCACCTCCCCCTTCCCACCTCCCCTCTCCTCCCTCAATCCCTTCCTCCTTTTTATTTATATTTATTATTTATTACATGCACTTATATACCACGCTATTTTCTATCAGTGCGGTTTACAAAGAACCAGTTAAATACACATCTCAAAACTTTCGATTTGTGTTTACAATTAACAGGCAACAGAACTTGGATAGATAACAAGGGGGTAACTATTTACAACTGTACAGAAAGAGCGGGCTGAACGTCTGTTTGACGTGGTTAGTTTACTGATGAGGCATTTGAGGTGCTGTCATCCGGGTAATGCTCGAGGAAAAGGTGGTATTTCAGAGCGTTCCTAAACTGCGTTAAATTAGTGATTGCCCGTATACTAGGAGGGAGGCTGTTCCAGCATTTTGGTGCCGAGAATTTGAAAGCCCTGTTCACTGTTGTCTGGCAGCACTTGGTTGTTTCTCTTGGAACTATTAGTTTATTGTCCTCAGGGGATCTTCTAGGTCTGTTCAGGGGGGTTATCTGAATGAGGTCTGCTAGGGCTGGTGGGGCGAGCTTATTTATGATCTTGAAGGTCAGAATTATGGTTTTGAACGTAATTCTGCCTTTTATGGGGAGCCAGTGGAGTTGTTTAAGGATGGGTGTAATGTGTTCCCACTTGGAAGCGCCCTGGAGCACTCTTGCAGCAGAGTTTACTGCAAGCTGTAAAGGGTGTAGCGTGGATTGCGGGAGACGGTGGAGTATGGCATTTGCATAGTCAAGATGCGGTATGATCAAGGCTTGGTATACTGTGCGGAAGTCGCCAGGTTCCAGTAAGGTGCGTATGTGTCTAAGTGATCGGATTTTATGGTATATCGCTCTTGCTACATTGCCTATATGGGTCTTCATGTCGAGTCGCTGGTCAAGTGTGACTCCTAGATATCTAATAGAGGGTTTGGTAAGTAGTTCTGCATCTAAGACCTTTAAGCACGGTGGTGTGATGAATTTCGGATCTCTGGTGACGAAAAGGACTTCGGTTTTCTTATGTTGGATTCGCAGGTTTTGTGATTGGAGCCAACTGGATACTGCGTTGAAACAGTCCGTGAGCGGTGAGAGTTCGGGGTACTCCGTTGCAAAAGGCATATATAGGAGCACGTCGTCTGCGTATAACAGGCATTCCACCTTGAAGGACTGGACGATCTCGCAGATCGGTTGCATATAAATATTAAACAGGGCGGATAGAGAGGATCCTTGTGGGACCCCTTGGCTCTGGTGGAAAGGTTCTGATGTTGCTTCATCTGATCTTACGTGTTGCCATCTATCCGAGAGATATGACTTGCACCATTTTAGTGCTAAGTCACAAATCCCCTTCTCTCTGAGGCGGTGTAAGAGGATGTCATGGGAAACAGAATCAAAGGCCGCCGCTATATCCAAGAATATGAGTACGTATCCTCGGCGTATGCTGTCAATTCCTGCAACTGAAGAGGATGGAGAGGAGAGTTTCGACCCCATCTGCGGTTCTGAAGCCATGCTGACACGGATCAAGTGGTGCGGAGGCGTCAAAATGATCTTGAATTTGTCTTTGGACGTCTTTCTCGACGATTTTTGCCAACAGTGGTATGCTGGATATCGGCTACACTGGGTATTGGGTAGGATGGGTATTTGACTATGTTGAGGGGGCAAATGCAGTAGCATTGCCTAGCCAAGTTGTTAGGAGATATAATGCTGCTATGTAAAAGCCTGTGAGTGCCATGTTGAGTCTCAGCTCAGGTATGAAACTTGGTATTTCGTTTACTTGTGGTGTAGTTGTAGTAGTATTGTAACCGTAAAGTGTGCAAGTGGTGTCAACACCTTAGTCTGAACAGAGCAATAATGGATGGGCAAGGCAGTATAGCAGTATAAGCAGCCCAATCATGGATAGCGCAGTGTATCAATATAAGCAGCACAATCATGGGTAGAACAGTGTAGCAATATAAGCAGCACAATCATGGGTAGCACAGTGTAGCCATCAAGCATATCCCCTCTCCTCCCTCAATCCCTTCCTCCTTTTCCAGGAGTTATTGGAGTAGTGCGACCCCTGCTCCCCCCGCCTGACCCATTCCTGTCCCCCCCCCTCCATCCGTTCCAACCTCCCATTTCTCCAGTGCCCCCCCCTCCCTAGCCCCACCCCCACCCCTCCTCCTCCATCTGTATCCTCTTCCCTATCTCCCTCCCTTTCCTCTACCCCATTGCCCTTATCTATATGTTCAATTATAACATGTATATAACTTTTGCCATTTCTTCAACTCTAACACTCTAAATGTCTCTACTTTCTTACAATTTTCTTCACACAAATGGTTTGTCTCTAATTATACACCTCCTCCTTCTCTTCCTCATCCAGCATATTCATATTCATGCTCTCCACCACCATGTCCTTTCATCTTTTAACTCTTTCTTTGCCCTCTTTGCTCCGTCCCTTCTTTAATTCCTGCTGGTCTTCGATATTTTTGCGCTTTTCAGCTCCATTCCCTACTATTTCAGTATCTAGTCTACTGTCGGATCTCAAAATCCTGATCCACGCTTCTTGTAGTGCTGTCTTTGCCTCTTCTAATGACTGTATCTTCCAAGTTTTCCCCTTTAGTGTAAATGATATTCCAAAGGGGTGCAGCCATCTGTATTTGATGTCCCCACTTCGCAGAGTCTGTGTGACAGGCTGCATAGCTCTCCTTCTCTGTAATGTTCCAATGGACAAGTCCCTTGCCAGTTTAAGGTCCCCAAGCTCCTCATTTTTGTTGCAATCCTTTCTTTCATTTTATATCCAGCGAAACAAATAATGGTATCTCTAGGTCTGTTCACTCTCGGCGCTCCAAATGCTCTATGTGCTCTGTCCAACAATATCTCCTCAGGGGCCACTTCCTCCCTCCCCTTCCTAAGCACTTCCGAACATATTGAAGCTGCCGCCTTTGCGCTGTCCTGGAATTCTCTCTCTTGGAATTCCTCGGATCCTGAGATTATTCCTGCGAGATCTATTTTCCAAGTCCTCCAATTTGTATTGCAGGGCATTTTGCCATTTTTGTATTTCCTTATACCACTGCTGCTCTTCTTCTTGCTGCTTGTTCCAGACTTTGCAGCTGGTTCTTGTGGTTTCCCACTGTGTGCGTCAGTTCAGCTAGATCTTCCTTCAAATTTCCTATCAGATTGCTGAGCTCTGTTTTCACTGCTTGCGCCTCCTTTATTTCTGTAAACCATTCCTTTAGTTCTGCTCTGGATATTTCCTTTAAGGTTTCTTTTCCTTGCTCCAGATTATATCTATGTGCAAACCCCCTCCGCTTGCTCTGTTTGTTCTGAGTGCTTATTTTTATTCTCCATTGCAGTATGCTCGCTGTTTGCCCGTACTCCCTGAAAGGCATATTCTTTCACGTCCATAGTTTTCCTTCTCGTGGCCATGCTGCTGCAGCGTGGCCCTTTCCCCACGTCTTCTTTCAGGCACTGTGCTCTTATTGTTACTCAGACTTTGGCTTTGACTGTTGCGTTTGTAGAGATCCACAGGCTATCTTAGTTCTACTGCTGCTCCCAGACAGTCACTTTTCCCCAAGTGAACTTTTTTTTTTTTTTTTTGCTCTTCCCTTCCTCTATTTTATTTATTTATTTAACAGTATTTCTAAACCGCCTTATCTTATTAATCAAGGTGGTATCACAGCAAACAATCGGGTAAAGTGAGTGTGTTAAACATGCAGTGAGGGAGAAATTTAGTTGAGTGTGTGTTGTATTGTGTGCTAGATTGGGTTGAGCTATGTACAAGGTGTGTTGTATTGTGTGTTAGAATGGTTTGAGCTATGTACAGTGTGGGCTATATACAGTGGTGCTACAAGACATTTTCTATACAGGCGGTATCATGTGCTGTTATACATTCTCTTAGGTTATGTGATGTGTCCATAGTGTTCTATGAACAGCATGGTTTTTAGCTATTTTCTAAAGTCTTTGAGGTCTGTAGTTGCCCTCAAGTCGTCCGGTAGTTTGTTCCATATTGTTGGAGAAGCCATGGAGAGTGCTCTGTCTGTTGTGTCCTTGCGTGTGTGTTTGAATTCACTTGGGGTGCTGACTCGGTTGTGTGTTTGTTTTCTTCTAGGACGAGTGCTGGTGTCTGGTTGAATGAGGGTGTGTAGGCTGTTGGCTGATGTGTGCTGATTTATCTTAAACAGGTTTATGATAGTTTTGTATCTGATGCGTGCACCGATTGGGAGCCAGTGTAAGTCCTTTAAGGTAGGTGTGATGTGGTCCTGTCTTGCAGTACCGGATATTATTCGTGTTGCAGTGTTTTGTGCTAGCTGGAGTGGTTTGAGGGCTTGTTTCGGTAGTCCAAGGTATATCGGATTGCAGAAGTCCAGTATTGGGGTTATCAGTGCTTGACAGACGGTACGAAAGTGTTCTGGGGCAAGGAGTGGTTTCAGTCTCCTGATGATTCGCATCTTGTAGTAGACTTTTTGAATTATTTTGTCTATGTGTGGCTTGAGGTTTAGTTTATTGTCCAAAGTAACTCCGAGGTATCTCACTTCTGATCTTATTGGTATAGTAGTGTTTTGTATCTTGATATTTGGCGGGTGTATGACGCTTTGGTTCCGAGTGATGATTAAAGCTTCGGTCTTGTTGTAGTTTATTGCGAGGTTGTTGTTTTGACACCAACTCGTCATTTGGGTAAGGCAGTCTGTTATTTTGGAGAAGTCCGGGTTGTCGATTGATATCGGGGTGTATATCATGATGTCGTCTGCATATATTGTGTATTGAATGTTGTTCTCTTTCATGATGTTGCATATCGGTTGGATGTAGATGTTAAATAGGAGTGCTGAGAGTGCGGATCCTTGAGGTACTCCTTGACGGACATTTATGGGTCGGGAGGTGTTGTGTCCCACCTTGACCTGTAGCTGTCTTTCGGTTAGGTATGAGTGGAACCATTTCAATGTGATACCATGTATACCAGTGTTCTTTAGTCTTTCCAGGAGTGTGTTGTGGTCCACTGTGTCGAAGGCTGAGGAGATGTCGATGAAGATCATTATGATTCCCTTCCTGGTGTTGTCAATTATTCTTAGGATGCTGTCGAAGAGGTAGATCAGTAGCGTTTCGACTCCATGGTTGGGACGAAAGCCGTGTTGGTTGTCGTTGAGTGTTTCATGTTTGTCGATGTGTTCCTGTAGTTGTAGTTGTACCGTTTTTTCGATGATTTTTGCCAGGAAGGGTATGCTGGAGATTGGTCGGTATGCTGCTGGATCTTTTTTGTCGAGAGTTGTTTTCTTTGTGATTGGTCTTACTGAGGCAAGCTTTAGTTGCTTTGGCATGAGTCCTTGAGTGAGTGAGTTGTGTACTATTTTATGTATGGTGTGAATGAAGTTTGATTTGGTGGCTTTGACCCATGATACTGGGCATGGGTCTGTAGGAGCAGTGCTTGTGTTGATTGTGGAGATGATGTGGGATATCTGCTCTGTTGAGGGTGAGTAGAATGTGCCCCAGGTTTTGGTGTGTATGTCTGTCCTGGTGGTCCCACTGGGTGTTGTACGCTCTGTGGAGTGAAATTTGTCTTTGATGTGGTCGGCGGTTCAACTTGTGGATCAACTTGTACTTCCCCTTCTGTTGTTTGCTCTTTTGTGAGGATCTTGACTATTTTGAAAAGCTCTCTGGGTTTGTTGATGGAAGTATTTATCATGTTTGTGTGGAATTCCCTCTTTGATTGGTTGATGTGTTCATTGTATTGTTTTTGTTTTGTTAGGTAAAGATGTTGGTCGGCTGTTGTTTTGTTTTTTCTCCATCTCCGTTCAATCTTCCTGAGCTCCCTCTTTTCCTGTCTTATTTTTGCTGAGTACCATGGTTTGTTTTGTCTCCTGTTGTGGTGGTGTTTCTCGTGCCCGACACCAGGTGGTTTGGCGGCGTTAGCTAAGATGCTGTTCCAGCTGGAAACTTGTTCCTTCAGGTCATCTGTAGTAATGTTCAAGTGTTGTGTTGTGTCCTGTATGAATTCGTCCCTGTCGAAATGCTTGAATTGTCTTTGTGTGTGGGAGATGTTTGTTCTTTCGTTTGTCTGGTCCTCTTGAGATCGCAGCTTTGTCTCAATTAAGTAATGGCCAGACCATGGCACAGGGGTAATGGTGGGTGGGGAAATTAGGTCTCTTGATGTTAGGTAATTGGATGCGAAGATGAGGTCTGGAGATGATCCATGTCTGTGTGTTGGAGCATTGATTACACAGGTACACTAAAAAATTTTTTTTTAAACTGCCTCTAATGTTTCGATTGATTTTTACGTTTTTTGGTGCGCTGAATCCAAATCTGGTAACCAATATGCTCCATCACGTACAGAATTTTTGCTACATTGGGTTAGCAGTTTGAGGTGAACGTTTCAGATTGAGTGTGATCGAGATAAACGTTTCTTGGATGAATTCTTTATACTAATTGTTTAGTAGTTATTCAAATAAGAATAAAGAAAATTGTAACAAGGCAGCACATAAGAATAGAGTAATGTCAACAAAACACACTGTGATGGTAGCAAAATTGTGTGCACTTAAAACAGCCACATACATGTGCACAAACATTGAGCATATAAGAGCGAGGTTAGACACAAAGCAAAGCAAAGAAATGTGCAAAAAATGTTGTACAGGTATGTATGTAAGAATAGAAAACGCAAACCGCACCATTGCAATACATGAAGACAAACACCCGATGGTGTGAAAATAAAATTCTAATAAATGAGATCCGACACTGTGGTAATAACTAGCAAATTTTTATTTCAAAGTTTAGTAAAAACACGATATTTGTCAACACAGTTTAGATTTTAAAGTCATTCTTGGGTCAATCAATCTCCTGGTGGGCCCGTTTCTTCTTCCCCCGAATGCTTCTCTTGGTGCGCTGCTTGGCGTATTTTTCATCTGGGGTTTCCCGCAGCAGCAACCAGCAGAAATCAGCCATCATAGTGGTGTTCCATCTTCCTTGGTACCTTCTCTCTGCGTCCTTGATGTCCTGGTGAAACCTTTCACCTTGTTCTTCACTGTACGCCCCCAAGTTTTCGGGAAAGTAGTTCACATGGGAGTGCAAGAAATGGACTTTCAGGCTCATGTTACAGCCTTGTTCTTTGAAGGCATTGAGCATCCTGGCAACAATATCCTTATAGTTCTCATCCCGCCTGTTCCCCAAGAATTTGAGAACAACATCATTAAAGGAATCCCAGGCTTCTTTTTCCTTCTCAGACATCGTTTCAGCGAATGCTCCATCTGAAATGAGTTTCCTTATATCAGGGCCAACAAACACTCCTTCCTTTAGCTTTGCTTCAGAAAGTCGGGGGAACTTTGAGCAAAGGTACCGAAAGCACTCACCATCTTTTGGAAGGGACTTGATGAATTGCTTAATGAGACCCAACTTAATGTGGAGAGGTGGTAATAGAATTTTATCACGAGGTACCAAGCTCTCATGAAGAACATTTTTCTCACCGGGTCTCAAATACTCCCGAATTGGCCAGTCTTTTTTCCCCCAGTGTAGGTCGCGGGCCCGGCTATCCCACAAGCAAAGGAAGCAGGGATATTCGGTGAAACCGGATTGCTGCCCTAATAGCATGGATAGAATTTTAAAGTCTCCACAAATCATCCACTTATGCTCATCATAACGAATCTTCTGAAGAATCAGGGCCAAATTCTCGTATTTTTCTTGGAGAATAACAGAGTGAGCAATAGGAACTGAAGCAAATGTGTTGCCATTATGAAGAAGAACACCTTTTATGCTGTCTTTTGACGAATCAATGAACAGCCGCCATTCAGCAGGATCATACTTGAGTTTAAACTTTTCCATCACTCCGTATATATCGTTGCAAAATACCAAATCTTCCTCTTTGCTGAAATACTTCAAAAATTGTGTCTCGCGGTTGCGGTACCAATAAAAAGTTGTTCCTGGTGACAATAGATTTTTCTGTTTAAGCCGAGAACCTAGCAGTTGGGCAGCATCTTTTGGGAGTCCTAAATCCCGGACTAAATCATTCAATTCAGCTTGAGAGAAAAGTTCAGGTTTCGGATCTGGTTCAGTTTCAAACTCGGAAGTACTGGACTCATCGGGAAAAGCCATCTGATGAGTCTCATCATGATCAGAACCGTCCACACAAATATGATCCAAAGATTTTGGTGGTTCAGGCACAGGTACTTCGTTGCTATGAGGCATAGGCCTAATTGCTGAGGGAAGGTTGGGGTAACTTATTACGTTCTTATTTTTTAAGTTGTATCCCTTCACAATGCAAGAGCAAAAATAGCAGTCACTGCTGTGGTCTCTTTGTTCACGCCACATCATAGGTATTCCGAAACGAAATGCTTGTTTTTTACCTTTCATCCATAAGCGTAGATCTTCCTCACATGTCTTGCACACTTTGTGAGGAGCCCACGGTTTGTCTTGATCGCCTAACTTCAAACCGAAATAGGCGAAATATACTTTTTTAATAAATGCAGAAATGTTCCTCTGCCGCTTTTTCACGGTATATTCCCCACAAATAAAACAAAAACTGTCCGGAGAGTTGACGCAACCTCTGGCTCTGTGAGCCATCACAAATACACAGCACTGCAAACTACAACTGTAGTGAACCACTTCGGAATAAAGCTGGATTACGACTGAGCAAACAAAAGGTAATAATGAACTTGCAAGAAACTGAAATTTGACAGGAACGTTCATGTCGCAACCACCGTGTTTGAGCGAGCGAACGAGGCGAGGCGAGGCGAACAGGAAAGAACATGCGCCAGCGCGAGTACTGGATTTAGCCCCCCGCCTCCCAATTGTCCTGTTAATGTATAAAATGAATACAAAACATTCTAAAATATCATGAGGGAGTGTTTCTAGTTAGTTAACCATTACAACCTCTATTTTGGGCCAAGATAATAAACTGCAGTCGGCTAAAAAGAAATTATGTGAACATTCCTTATATGGGTAAGAAATCTAATTTTGCAAGAAAACGTGACGTGATGGAACATTTTGGCTATTTTTCCTGGATTCAGCACCCCAAAATCTATAGGAATCAGTTGCAAAACTGGAGGCAGTTTTTTGGTAGTGTACCTGTGTTATCTGTGTGAATTGAAGTGAGGCCATTGCTTGAAGGAAGGCCTCTGCGTCTTTGGCATTGGTGGACTTGAGGTTGAAGTCTCCAATCAGTAGCGCTGGTTTGTTGTTTGTTGTTATAGCACAGGCTTCTTCGAGATTGAGGGCTAATTCGTCGGGTGGAGCTCTGGGTGCTCTGTAAGTTAGGCAGATTGCAATGTTTTTGTCCTTGATGCTGATTGTGTTACATTGCTGTGTAGTGGTGAGGCTATGTGTCTTGAACTTTAGTTTTGTCTTTGCTATTTATTTATTTATTTATTTAACATTTCTTCTATACCGCGCTATTAAGATCAGTGCGGTGTACATTGAACAAAATATACAACAATGTATGCAAGTAACATTGAGTTTACATAGAACATGGGAATATATAACATGGATTAACAGGGAAAACTATGTACAGTCAACATCATATATGTATATGTTTTTACTATATAAATATGTTAGCTCAAGTGGAGATTATCTGCGTAATTTATGTAGGAGGCGCGAATCAACAGAGAGGGTGTGGAGCTATCGTGGAGCTTAACCATTTTCTGGTTGAATTAAGGTAATATGGTGTTTAGTGCAAGTTGGAGGTCTGTTGTTTGAGTGAACATGCGAGGTCACTTCTGGGTAGAATTTTGTGAATAAGTGATGCTTCACGGCTTTCCTGAATTGTAAAAGGTTTTTGATACAACGAATTTCGTGAGGAAGTAAATTCCAGTTCAGGGGTGCAAATAAAGAGAAAGCTCTGTTCGATGTAGCTTTAGTACATGATGTCATCATCTTGGGAACTATTAAGGTATTCATAGCAGTGGTCCTTCTGTTTCTATTTTCGAGAGTGTTATGTATTAGTTTGCTAATTGGTGTCGGAGGGTAGTTATTCATGGCCTTGAAGGTCAGAACTAGTGACTTATATGTAAGTCTGGCTTGTAATGGTAACCAGTGTAGGTCCTTCATGATCGGCGTTATGTGAGCAGCTCTTGGTGACCTAGAGAGGACTCTTGCAGCTGCGTTCATAGCCAGACGAAGTGGATTTAAGGTTGATTGAGAGAGGCCATGGAGGATGATATTCGCAAAATCTAGGTGTGGGATGACTAGAGCCTGGAATATTGAACGATAATCAGTATAGTCAAGTAGTGGTCGGAGGTGGCGTAGCGTTCTGATCTTATGATATATCCTCTTTGTCACATTCTTCACATGCGTTGTCATATCTAGGTGTTGATCCAATGTGATGCCGAGGTATCGGATAGTGGGTTTTGACGTCAGTTCTATGTTATTGATTAGCAGCGACGGAGGGGGTATGAACTTGCGATTTCTTGTGACAAATAATACATCAGTTTTGCTGTGATTTATTCTTAAGTTTTGTGTCAACAGCCATTCGGCTATTGCACCAAAACAATTAATTATTGGTGTGAACACTGGTTGGTCAGTATTAAACGGCATGTATATGAGGATGTCATCTGCGTATGCCAGGCATTGCACGTTGAAGGATCGGATCAACTCACATATCGGCTGCATATAAATGTTGAACATTAATGCTGATAATGAAGATCCTTGAGGTACACCTTGAGACTGTAGGAATGGCTCTGATGATTCCTGACCTGTTTTAACTTGTTGCCACCTATTGGAAAGGTAGGATCTACACCATTCAAGTGCTGTGCTTTGAATTCCCTTCTCACTCAGACGTTGCAGCAGTATGTTGTGGTTTACAGAATCAAAGGCAGCGGAGATGTCTAAAAATATGAGCACAAACCCCTGTTTAATGTTGTTTATTCCCGTGATAAGATCATTGAGTAAGGTTGTAAGGATTGTGTCAACTCCATGCGCTTCTCTGAAACCATGTTGTGATTTGTCTAGAGGCGCTTCAGTGTCAATATGCTGCTGGAGCTGTTGTTGGGCAGCTTTCTCGATAATTTTTGCAAGTTGGGGAATGCTCGAGATTGGCCTAAACGATTCAACTTTGGATGAGTCAAGCTTACTGTTTTTTAGTAAAGGCTTGATGGAGGTGTGTTTCAGACTTTTTGGGAATGAGCCTGTTAGGAAGGACTGGTTCAGTAACAAGCACAGAATTTGACTTAGCTCATGGCGTAACTCTTTGATCCAGCTGGCTGGACATGGGTCATTGGGAGCTGTGCTAGGATTGATGGAGGCGATAATTTTTACAATTTCACTAGTAGATATAGTGTTGAAGTTGCAAAAAGGTGTTATATGGGATTTCTTAGGTGATGCAGAAGGGTTGTTGGTATTTATGCTTGTGTTAGCTGTAATCATTTTTGATTGCAGGTAATTTGCGTAGTCCTGAGGCTGCGGCATTGCAGGTTGATCTGAGACTGGTTCTCTTGTTATGGATTTTACTAACTTGAATAATGCATGAGGTTTATTGATGGCACGTTTCAATAGGTTTGTGTGGTAGATCTTCTTACTCAATGTTATTTTCTCACGGTGTGTAGTTAAGTGTGAGTTATATGTTTCAAGTGCCTCTGGAGAGTGGGTTCGACGCCACTGTCTTTCAAGTTTGCGTAGATGAATGAGAGATGACCGCAAGTCAGTTGAGAACCATGGTGCATGTTCTCGTTTTCTTCTTTTCTTATCTTTATGCAAAGGACATGAGGCGGCTCTGAGGTTCTCGTTCCATTTGGCTATTAGGTCATCTAAGTTGAGGGAGGTGTTAGTCATGAGAGGTTGAAGGTTCTCTAGGACCTTTTCACGGTTGAGAGGTTGATAACGGGCTGATTGAGTTTCAGGTGATTTAGATGGTCTTTGGCTCATATGCGAGGTATAGGTGGGTATATTAAATTGAATAAGGTTGTGATCGGACCATGGCACTGGTATAACTGACAGATCCAGAGCTTGTTGTGATAAGGTGTCGAGATAAGGTGCGAATATTAGGTCTAGTTTACCTCCTTTAATGTGGGTAGGAGAGTCAACGTATTGGTTGTAACCTAGATCCTTTAGTGCTTCTAGGAATGCTTCTGATTGGCTATCATGGAGAGATGGGAGGTTAAAGTCTCCAACTAGCCAATTTGGAGATCGTGGAGAGGAAGTTGAACATGCGAGTTCAATTATTGTTGGAAGATCGTCAGGTGATGGGGATGGTGCTCTATAAAGCAGGTTGATTGAGCATAGATCATTAGATATAGAGAGGGAGTCAAGATGAGTTGAGCTGGAGGAATTGCATAGCTTGAAATTGAGGTCAGTTTTGGCGAGGATTAACGTTCCGCCTCCTTTTTGAGTAGACCTGTGGCATGTGTAAAGGTCGAATCCTGTAGGCAGCATCTGATTCAGGAGGATGTTGTCACAATCTGATAACCATGATTCCGTGACCATTAGGATGTCGAGATTGTATTGAGGAATCAAGTCCATCGTTGCAGGCCACTTTGATCGTATGGATCTGGCATTTATTAATGCACATTTTAGGAGGCGTTGGCGATGAGACTTCTCAGCTTGTGTTTTATTGATGACTTGAAGGGGAATGCTGAGTAGGTGTGAATAAGATGTGTGGTTGTGTTTTGCTGAAGTGTTATGAGGGAATTCGTACCATCTCCTTCCAAACGAATGTAGAATTGGTATGTAGCTAATGTCATGGTTGAGGTTGAGTGCGTTTGTTACGCAGGGGAGCTCGATTGTAATGAGGGTAGTTAACGATAACAGGACCTTATACATGTTGAGTTTAAATGGGTAACAGTGTAATGACTTGCTGTATAGAGCTTATTGATTTTCAGATAGCAGTATAATAGTGTGTGAGAGGATAAATAGTACTGACAACAGTAGAATGATGCAGATGACAGTATAATAGTGTGTAATAGGTTAAATAGTACTGACAACAGTAGAATAATGCAGGTAACAATATAATAGCGTGTAATAGGTTAAATAGTACTGACAACAGTAGAATAATGCAGGTAACAATATTATTATTAGGACTCCTTCTCCACGCTTGTGGGTGCGTGGGCAGTTGTACGCTGAGTAGTTGTCCGGTACCAGTTGGTTGAGTAGTACATTGTCTGTAGGGTTGAGCCATGTCTCTGTGATGCATATTATGTCGGGCTGTCGCTCTTCTATGTGGTCTACAAGAGTGTGTATCTTGTTGCGGACTGATCTGGCGTTTATGAGCTCAATCGTTGTTGTCTTTGTTGAGGAGGTTGCTGTTACATGTGCTTCCTTTGTGCAGGATTGGGAGTTTGATTTGTGTCTGTTTGGTCTTTTTGTCTGGGAAGTTCTGAGTGTTTCTTTGTGTGTGTGCTGTGGTTCTAAATATGGCAATGCTGTTGGTGGGTACCATGTTGTGTTTGCTTGTGGGTAGTGGAGGTGTGGTTGGTGGGAGGAGTTGTGTGACGAGTAGGTAGAGTGGGAGGAAGTATGTGGCGTGCATTTTGGTCTTTTGTGATGTTCTGTTAGGGCGATGCCTGTTTTTCTTAAGTCTTCGTCTGTTGCTTGTTTTGCTGTTGCTTTTCCTCTGTTATTCTGTTGTTTTTCTTCTGGTGTATGTGTGGCTGTGATTCTCCCCTTGTAGTTCCTTTGTGCTCCTTCTTGCCGCGCTGTTCCTTATACGGCCCTGAGTCTGCCCCGATTGGGCAGCACTCTGCCGCTGGCTGGCTGTGCTCTTGTTGCCGCTCAAATCCCCCGATTGGGGAGAGCTGAACTCGGTGCGGGAGCCTGTCCCGTGAGGGGAGCCTGTCCCGTGAGGGGAGCCTGTCCCTGTGAGGGGAGCCTGTCCCCGTGGAGGGAGCCTGTCCCCGTGAGGGGAGCCTGTCCCCGTGGAGGGAGCCTGTCCCGTGAGGGGAGCCTGTCCCCGTGGAGGGAGCCTGTCCCGTGAGGGGAGCCTGTCCCGTGAGTGGAGCCTGTCCCGTGGAGGGAGATCCGGATCCGTTAGGGTGTGGGTAGTTGAAGAGACAGTTTGGTGGTAGGAAATGTGTGATGTGTTGTGAGAATTCTACTTGCGGTTCTGACGTCCTTCTCCTCGGTCTAGTCCTTTGTTGGGTTCTGCTGAGATGTTGTTGGCGTAGCTGTTTCCTTTGTTGTTGCCTTCTGCTCGCCTTCGTGCCGCGCCTTTTAACTCCTGCCGGCTTCTGCTGCTCCCACTCCCACTGCCCCGATTGGGCAGGAGCTGAGGAGGGAGGAGTTGGAGTGTCCCGGCAGCGGCGTCTCTGCAAGCAGGGACGCCGCTTTTAACTCCTGCCGGCTTCTGCTGTTCCCGCTCCCACTGCCCCGATTGGGCAGGAGCTGAGGAGGGAGGAGTTGGAGTGTCCCGGCAGCGGCGTCTCTGCAAGCAGGGACGCCGCTTTTAACTCCTGCCGGCTTCTGCTGTTCCCGCTCCCACTGCCCCGATTGGGCAGGAGCTGAGGAGGGAGGAGTTGGAGTGTCCCGGCATGCTTGCAACGTGTTAGAGAACCTTTTTATTTTACTTTTGTTCTAGCATTGTTCTCCCCATTGCATTCACTTGTTACATTTGCTTATCCCTTTGATATTTTGATAAGGTGGTATAAAACTGGATGCATTGTATTGTCTTTGTAGTCTGATGTTTTTATGTCTGTATTTCATGCTAACCTGATGTAGTCTTGTAACCGCTTTGATTGTAAGAAAGGCGGTATAAAAAACCTGTTAAATAAATAAATAAATAAATAAATACATTTATTGTCCAGTTAGCGTGCTTCTCCACTTATCTTTTTGCTTTCTCCTCCACTCTTGCAGTCTCCGTTACTTGCCTCGTCTTCATTTATCTCCCTTAGCTTTGCCACTGCCGTGGCCCCATGCCCGCTTACTCAGCCTTCCTCCTTTCCACACGGCTGCCGAGCGCTATCTTTTAAAAAAATTTTCATGTCGTTGCTGCCCACTCTCACCGCTCCGCTTTCGCCTGCAATGCTTCAATCTTGCTTTTTCACTCCCATGCCGATCCTAGGGTTTTTCGCATCAGTTTGGGCTCCTTTTTACTTCTTCTTGAGGGCCCCTTGCATGCTTTCTGGCAGGGTTAGCTCGGAGCGATGCCTTTACACCGCCATCGGAGTCGGTGACATCACTTCCTCCTCCAAAAGAGGATATTTTAAGGGCAACCAACCTTTTTGTTAGAAAGGTAAATAAAGGTAAAAGGCAAAAGAGGCTGCTATAGTTTTCAAAGGTGAAAAGGTGAAGAGGAGGGAGGCCTTCATGAAATATAAGAGATCAGAGAGAGAGGAAAACAGGCATCTATATTTGGAAAAACTTAGAGAAGCTAGCAAAGTAGTCAGGAAAGTGTAGTTACTCACCTGTAACAGGTGTTCTTCAGGGACAGCAGGAATCAGTCCTCACTTATGGGTGACGTCCGCACCGACGGAGCCTGCGCGTAGCAATTCCCCAGCTTTCAAAGAAAGACTTTGGGATTGCTGCCACGCATGCATGGTCCTCTTCCCGCCCAAGGGTGCCATCTTGCTCAGTCAGATCCCTTAGCTCAAGCCCTACCAAGCAGATGGCAAGGGAAGGATAAAAAAATCTAGCAACTCATCAGGGGAGGCGGGAGGGTAGTGAGGACTGATTCCTGCTGTCCCTGGAGAACACCTGAAAAGACATGCGCTGTTCTGGCGAGGAAGGAAGGTCCTCTGGTAGACTTTGTAATCTTCGGTTATCAAATGACTCATCATCGAAACGGAAGGCTCTAAGTATTGGCGGGAACAATATTCTTGCTCCGTTAAGGCTTGATAACCGGTTAAAGTCTGTATCGGAACAAGGGACTTGCTTGGACAACACCTCAGTACCGTGAAAGGACTCGAGGGCAAGCATGGGCGGCAGCACCAGCATGTACCCCGAAGCAGTCTGCATCAGTACCGAAGCCGGTACTAGTATCAGTGGTACTGTCAGTAGTAATTTGACTGGGACCAAAGCTGCCAATAGAGCCGCCAGGCTCCGGTCGATGGCCAGGATACGCTGATCCATGGAGCCTGCCGATGCTTGGGTGTCGGTAGCGGAGATTTGCGCTATCATCCCAGAGCATAGCACCAGGAGCTCTCCTGAGGTGGAGGCCTTGGGAGCATCCTGGGACCCTTCGATGGGTTTGGAGGAAAGGTCCTCTGCTGGGGTTGTTTAGCTGGCTGATCCACCTCCAGGGCAACGCTTGAGGCATCTCTATGCTTAGAAAGAGATCTATCCTTGGGGGGATGGCCTGTCTTTGATACCTGAGATCTCTGAGAGGAAGATGATGCCCTTGATGATGTCGATGCCAAAGAAACTATATCTGAGGCAAAGAGTGTGCTCAGCTTTGCAGCTCGATTCTGCAGGCCTCTCTTAGTCATCTTCTTGCACAGGGGACGCTCTAACGGCTGGTGGTTGGGCCTGAGGCATTTGAGACAACGGTTGTGAGTGTCAGTAGCCGAAATGGTACTACCACATTTAGAACTAAATGTAAATAGCTACCCAAGTTATCCAAGTTTTAGTACCTGTTACTTGTAAGCACAGCTCAGCCAATGCAATGTGTAAGTTTTATGTTTTATGTAAACCGCACTGATGTTGAATAGCGCGGTATAAAAGAAAATGCAAATAAAATAAATAAATAATAAATAGAACATTTCTTAAAATCACTAGCTGGTTTCTCCATAGTGTCGGTAAACAAAATGGTAGGCTTAAGGCCTACAATGAAAAACTTTTTTTTTTCTTACAGTAAAGAAAGAAAGAAAAGAAGAGAACTGACAACTTGAGTCGGTTCCAGCGTCAACAGGAAGGCAGATGCTAACCACAAAAAACAAAAAATGAATGAACTAAAGAATTTTCTGCAGTGTCAGGATTTGCTTCCTGCTGGCTCCGTAGAAAACAAAGAACTGAGGGAGCAGAGTTGGGAAGGCTGCACACATGCATGGTGGGCTGCTCCCAAAGGCTTTCTATTGGACGCTGGGGAGCATTCCCGCACAGGCTGTCAGTACCGACGTCACCCATATGTGAAGACTACATTCCTGCTTGTTCCTGGAGATCCATGTTGAGGTCCCAGGCCACCAGAGGTGGCTTAATGAATAGTTTGGACAGCAGGAGACCCCGAATGAAGCGTGCCACTAAGGGGTGTGAGGAGATAGGCTGTCCACCCAGTGGTTTGTGAGAGGCCGGTGAGTTAATCAAGACCTGCCAAGGACAAGTAGAGGAGATAATGTAGAAGGGACTCCACAGGGCAGGCACAGGGATCAATGCCCTTTGGAGAGCACCAGAAGGCAAACCGTCACCACTTGAAGGCATAAGATCACCTGATGGACTGCTTGCTTGATGCAAGGATATCTTTGACCTCCTGTGGCAGGTCAAGGTCAGCAAGCACTATCCCTTCAGCAGCCATCCTATGAGGTGAAGGGAGTGAATATTGGGATGCAGACGTGTCCCTTGGTCCTGGAAGAGGAGTGCGGGAGAGGTTGAGTCTGCGCAAGGTGAAGAAGCAAGCACTGTTGATGGGGCCAAAAAGGGGCTATGAGGATCATCAAGCCTTTTTCAGCCTGTAGCTTGAACAGCATTTTGGGTATCAACGTGATGGGTTGAAAAGGATAAAGAAGACCCTGTCCCCAGTGGAGAAGGAAAACGTCCGGGGCCTGTCGGTGCTGGGACGGAAGCCTTGAGCAGAAAAGTTGAAACTGTGTGTTCTGCAGGGTGGCGAAAAGATCTATGAGTGGGGTTCCCCATGTTCGGAAGATCCAAGAAGCCATCTCCTGATTAAGGTCCATTTGTGTGGACGTAGGATTTGGCTTAGCCTGTCTGCCAGGACACTGAGCGCGCCTGGGAGGTACATCACTCTGAGGTGAATGCGGTGTGTGAAGGCAAAGAACGAGAGGCAAAATGCTTCCTCGCATAGAGGATAGGATCCTGTCCCCCACTGTTCACATAGAACATGGCAACCTGGTTGTCAGTGCTAAGACCCGTTGCCCTGAAAGTTGGGCATGAAAAACCCGTAGGGCATTTGTTAGTGCCCGTAGCTCAAGGAGGTTGATCTGTAAAGCAGATTCCTTTTGTGTCCACAATGCCTGTGTGGTTAGGTCATTCAGGTGTGCTCGCCAACAGTTTGGAGGCATTCGTTGTCAGGATACATCGAGGTGGAGGCATCTGAAAAGGTGATCCGCAGATTAGGTTCTGTGGAGAGCACCACCACTGAAGAGACTTGGTCAGTTGAGGTGTGATGTGGATCTTTGTCTTCTCAATGGATGCAAAGGGGCATCTCAGAGACGAGTCCATTGGGCTTGTCACATGTGTAGTCAAGAACAGGGGATGACATGGACCGTAGAGGCCATGTGTCCCAACAGACGTAGTATTTCTCAAGCTGTTACACAACTTTGCTGTTGCATTTCTCTCGCCAGCTCGATGAGGCGGGCACAGCGATTCAGAGGAAAAAAGCTTGGGCCTGTTGAGTATCTAAGAACACTCCGATGAACTCCAGATGTTGAGTTGGAGCGAGGTGAGACTTTAGGAAGTTTAGGACAAATCCCAGATGTTGAAGCACCATGATGGTGCAATGAAGAGAGAGTTTACCTCCTGCGGGGAGTCTCCCTTGATTAGCTAGTCGTCTAATTAAGGGAAGACAAAGACGCCCCAAAGTGCAGAGATAGGCAGTGACTACTGCCATGCATTCTGTGAATACCTACGTGCAGAAGCTAAGCCAAAGGGCATCACCCGGTATTTGTAGTGGTTTCCTTGGGACATGAAGTGCAGATGCTGTCTGTGTTGAGGATGGATCGTGTATGCCTTCTTTAGGTCTACAGAACATAGCCAATCTTGCCTCTGGAGGTATGGGAGAAGAGTTCCTAGGAAAATCATCCAGAATGGGCCTGAAGCCTCCTGTTTTCTTTGGCATGAGAAAATATGGAGAGTAGAAGCCCATTCCCTCTTGAGGAGGAGGAACTCTTTCTATGGAGCCCTGGGATAACAGGGTGGATACCTCTTTTCTTAAGAGCGTGCTTTGAAGGGTTTAGGTGGGATAGTTCCCTGTGAAGCTGGTGGGGGGTAAGGTTTCGAAGTGAAGCAGATACCCCCTTTGCACAATGCTGAATGTCCACTGCTCTGAAGTTATGAGGTTCCACCTGTGGGCATAGGAATAGAGTTTGTCTGGGTAGTTTCTCCTAATGGGTTAGTTTTGCACAAACTATGGCAGTTATGAACCTCACTTCTAAGCTAGGGTATGTGGAAATGTAAATTAGACTTACCTGCTAATTGTTGTTACTTTAGGAACTCTAGTCCAGTCCCGGAATTTCTGGGATCACAGGTTCTCTGCAGCTTGGAGACTGAATAATCACAGTTGTGATGTCACCCCTATAACTTCCAGAGGTGATCACTTCTATCTTCAGTTTTACTATTGACAAAGCAGACTCATAGAGCAACAATTAAGTATTAACATAACTTATCTTTGTGTATAATAAACCTATAATTTTTCTATCACCAAATGTGTCAAGAATTTCTTCTCCGTAAATTATTATTTTTTTAAAAACGAAAACTCTTGCCCTCTATCTCAAACTAAATGTATTTTATCTAATAATTCTTAAACTACAGGCTATAATTTAATCCAAAGCATACAAGGGAGGGATGCGGGACTGGACTAGAGTTCCTAAAGTAACAACAATTAGCAGGTAAGTCTAATTTACATTTACTTTACGTCACTCTAGTCCAGTCCCAGAATTTCTGGGATATACCAGAGCAGTAAGATTTATAGGGTGGGTCCTTTAAAAGCAGCCCGAAGCACTGCCGACCCAAAACAAACATCCTGTCCCGCTTGTAAATCCAATCTATAATGTTTCACAAAAGTATTAAGCGATGACCAAGTAGCCGCCTTACAAATCTCTGTAGGCGGGACCAAACTATGTTCTGCCCAGGATGTAGCCTGCGCTCGCGTCGAATGCGCTTTCAGACCTTCTGGAATCGCTTTACCCTTTAACATATATGATGAGGATATAGCCTCTTTGAGCCATCTAGACATGGAAGCCTTTGAAGCTGCCTCTCCTTTTTTCGGACCTGCAAACAGAACGAACAGTCTATCCGTCTTTCTGAAATTAGTTGTCCTTTTCAAGTAAATCTTTAGTGCCCTACGAATATCCAACAAATAAACTTGACTTGCATTACCTTCCTTTTGTATCACCGGTAATGACACCACTTGGTTTATATGAAAAGCTGATACCACCTTTGGTAAGAAAGAAGGAACTGGCCTTAAGAGAACTTTTTGTTTACAAAATTCTATAAAGGGTTCCCTACAAGATAACGCCTGCAACTCCGAAATCCTCCTTGCCGACGTAATAGCTATCAAGAAGAATACCTTGAGTGTAAGATCTTTCAGTGATGCTCGTGATAGCGGTTCAAAAGGCTCCTTTACCAGGGAATCTAAAACAATTTGTAGGTTCCAAGAGGGAATTTGCGGTCTACATGGCGGTCTTAATAAGGTAACCGCCCTTAAAAATCTTTTTATATCTGCGTGTGTACCAACAGACTCTCCTTTAATTTTACCTCTATAGCATGCTAACCCCGCCAGTTGAACTCTCAAAGATGACGGAGCCAATCCCTTTTCAAATCCTTCCTGCAAAAATAAAAGAATTTGTGGAATAGAGGCTCCTAATGCCTCAATCGATCTGCCTTTACACCAGCCATGTACGAATATACGACAAAGTAGTGGACCTTCTCCTTGTAGAGATTACCTTTGAAGAGTACCCTTTGGACCTTAATCTTGCCCTCTCAAGAGCCAGGCCATAAGCGAAAATCGATCTACCTGAGGCATTATCAGCGGACCCTGAGTTAATAGATCCTCCCTCAGCGGCAAGCGCCATGGACGGTCTATTAACAACCTCATTAGATCCGCATACCACGGACGTCTTGGCCAATCCGGTGCTATCAATATTACTCTTCCTTTGTGAGATTCTATCCTTCGAAGAACACGATTTATTAGTACCCACGGAGGGAACACATACAACAGCTGACCTTCCGGCCAACTTTGTGCTAGAGCATCCAGTCCTTCTGACATTCTTTCTCTTTTCCTGCTGAAGAAA